>OX376361.1:0-1343514 GCA_947369235.1 Udea olivalis | reverse complement strand
TGATCTATTTTTTAATACAGTATAATGTTACCTATAATACAGTTTTATTTGCTACTAAAAGATCTTGAATTTTACACTTCTGATACATTGGTGGATGTAAATGTTAGTTTGATGCCGGTATTGCCGGTAGTTAATTCTTTTTTTTAAGGTTTGGAGTAAAATGTTTATGCAACTTTTTTTTGGCCTTAAAACTTAGGGAAAAAACAGTGACTTTTACAGGATCATGTTTTTTTTTCTTAGTTTATATTGAATTATTATTTAATTTCAATACATTGTAATTTTAATTTTACTGTATAATATTTAATTGACATGTAAATGTGTCAGCCTGTATGGACCCTGTTGTCTGAAATAAACTTAATTTAAATTTAATTAAGTGCTATTAATTTAAAATTCTTTTTGATGGAGTAAGCCTAGGAAGTATTCAGCTAACGATGAAAAAAAATGAACATGCAACTATTCGCGCCACAGTAACCAAAAAAGTGAAACAACCCAGAAATTTTCAAAAGTAGGTACTTAAAAAACCGAACTCTAAAAACACCATAAATCGCGGAACATATTGTACATGGGGGTGATTCAGGTAGCCAGGTACTTATGTGCTACCACTGGGCTCCCGCTTATCAATACTTTTTGGAATACCCTGTCTGTATGTAAGCAACCCGCATCCATTCATTTTGTGAAGTCAAATATAACATATCTGCTATTTTAACTCAAAAGGAACACACAAACACTTCATATTGATTTGCTATATGCATTCAGCTATTTTGTGTACAATTAGTACTCCCAACGCAAATTGCACACGACATTTGTATAAATTGTTTGTCAATATTCCACCGACCGTTTAAACTCTTTATTAATAACGATTGGTCTGATAGATGTATGGAAGAGACACAGATTTCGTTTATCTTTTTTTTAAATTCAACTTCTTTTTTTGATTTTTTTAGTGAAAAGAGTAGACGTCATGCTAGTAATGCTAGATGATTGTAAAAATAATTGCAGATAATGGAAATATCACGAGTTTCACAGTCATTAGATACTAGTACCTTTTTAAACCTGTCTCGAAGGACTCCGTACTCGCTTTTTTTTCTCACAAGTACTCAAACTTTGGCTGGGAGGTCTTTCTCAACTTACTGTTAAGAATACATTTTAGGAACCAAAGCATGTCAGTCATTGGCCGTCCTGTAGTGCGATGGCACAACAAGAGAGAATATCTGTGGTAAAACAAGAAAAGCGAAGGTCCCTTACAAAACACGCCTAAGGAGTAGAGCTTTTGTCAAACTTCGGGACTGGTATGTCTACCATCATTTTATACGACACGATTGGCGTAGTGCGCTGAAGCACGGTTTCTCGCCTCGATTTCCGATTCCGTTCGATTCCCGGTAGGGTCAATTCAGGAAACGATCTTTTCTGAATTGAATCAGGTCTGGGTGTGCTGGGGTACGCCAATAGATTATTTCCTTGTATGGTACCTCGTAACCCAGGGATATTAATCCCTACTTCGAGGTGTGTTGTCTGGCGCATATTTATTATTCATTTATATTTAAACCAATGACAGCCACTAGAGACTGCGTTGACCACGTTGCCTTTTTTTGTATAGGATTACGCTACAGAGCGCTAATTGGTTATGAATAGAACCAAAAATAGCATATATATACATTTATGAAGACAACTTTCATAGTTTACGTATTAGAAACTATTGGTAAACATACTGGACAATAGACCTCCCTTACAAATTGCCTTAGCAAATGGCCTGCATACATAGGATCTTGCATGCTAGCAATCTTCCGTCACCCGTCACCGTCTGCTTTGAAAAGCAATTAATCCACAAAGATAGCACTGGAAAAATTCGACCTGATCCTAGGGACTCACGTGGGATTCAAACCCGCGACCTTCCGTAATCGGGATGGCTGCTCTTCCAACTGAGCTACCGAGGCCGTTAACAGACTTATAGTTTGTCTAATTTAGGATGATCATTTCGACAGCTTTCAATAGGGATGGGGTAGTTTATAGCCGTTAGTAATTCTATTCGATTTTCGATTTATTATTATCATAGAACTTAGAATCGTTACTCTTTATAGATAAACAAAGAAAATGCTATCAAATATTTTAATGTGCATTAAAGAGATAATTGAATAAATAAATAAAATATTAGTGAATTAAATAAGGTAGGTACTAGAATTTGAAGTTATTTATCACTTAGGTACTTATGGTTTCATGGTACAAACCGTAAATGACTTTCATAATTATTATCGTCATTATCACTAGAAGAACTAATCATATTAGCATTGAATAATGTATAGGTTCAAAATCTTGTTTTTTAGAATAATCGTATGATAGATAATTGGAAATAACTTAAATACTCATCAGAATGAAACTGTATTAAGAAAAAAAGTTGTGCTAGGCGCCTTTAATCTTAAATGTTAGATAAATTTTATTACTTAACCGATTTTACATTTTCTATTGCTATTTGTTTGCAAATCACGTCACTATGTGGGCGGTACCCGTCAATAAAGTACGATACTATCTAACTATAGATAATATATATATATATAGTTATTACATTTTTTTCGGAAAAGTGTACTAACACTTTGCCGAAAAAAATGTAATATTTCATAGGCGTGAACTGTCAAAATTATCATCCTAAAATGGACGAACTATAGCGAATCCCGCTCGAGTCCCTAGGATCAGGTTGATTTTTTCTAGTTTCTACTTTTGTATAGAAAATAGTGCATTGTTAAATGCTATAAATAAAAATTCACTTACTCGTAGCAACCATTAGATGCCTCTTCTATTCATCGGTCGTAGATCCGCGGTCTTGTCGGGTGGTATTACTGCCACAACTCGATATGAATTTATGGCGAGCACTGGAGCCTAGCCTGGATTTATAACTGACTAATTTCATATTAATGTGCGCACGTCTCGACGTAGCCACATGGCAAGCTTTGATTCAAATTTACCTACCCATTAGTTGGTCGGAGCAAAAAATCTAAAAAAGAAATGTTTGATTAGGATTACACCAATGCTTACCTTATAATCGCGTCTCCGTAGACTAATCTTTATACCTATATTGTCAAGTTTCCGACTAACCTGACTCTTGGTAGCCTACGCACTTAGCATGCTAGCAATGGTCCCGCAGCACGTGCCATACATTTGCTTAACGGATTTATGAGCAAAGTTCATGATGCCAACGTATTTGCGGACTCCTTGCAGTGTTTTCTAACCAAACTGCGAAATTACCTTAGCATTTTAAAATAGATTCCTATAACAATATAAACGTGTTGGCTTAAGTAGCAGTAAGTTTATATCTGTGTAATTAATAAATTAATAAATGAATAACTCTCCGGTGATGGAAAACATTCATAAAAAACCAAATCAACCCGGACAACGGCGGAAGGCTCAACACCTACCACGTTGGGTTCTCATAACATTGGTGAAAAGTGGCCTTCTGAGTGTTTTGTTCACCATAACGGCAACAGTCACTTGCCTCTGACTACCCCGTTTAGGATATAGTCATAATGGTATATTTATTTATTATTTTGCTGACTGTGTAAAGTTGCCGGAGAAAGAGACAGTAGACTCTGATTGTCAATACGGCTGTGTATGGGCGCCAATTAATTGTACTGATGACTTACTCGTAGTACATCCCATTTGTTTTATATTCTGTCGCTTTGGTGTACTTAATAGCTTCATCTGTATAATAATGTTAAAATTCAAGTATTTTAACAACCAAATTGTACTCTACCAGCCCGAATTGTAAAACCAAGTCAAGTTCAACAGCTGCGTTTCTGGGTCTTCTCAGATAGGAAAATTCAGACGCGGTGGCAAAGTCGCATTATGTTTGTATACTGTGTAGTTATATGTGTATATTCAAATTTTAAAAGTACTTATGTCTATTATTTAATGTATGTATACTTTATTTTGCTTTGACAATTCATATGTCCTCGTACTTGCACAAATGTAATTGAATGAAGCTATAATAGAAATACTTATAAACCAGTAGTGTTGCGACGTCACGTCATCTGCTACTGCTTTGTGAAGTCTGCTGCGAACTTTATGTTTATACCTCACACACTCACCACCTCATACACTTTGCCTCATTGCATGCATTTTACCCTGTATCGCTGCATGAAAAAGTCTTTCAGAAAGAGCAACCAGACTTTTTTTAATTTTTTTATTCTCATTAAATTTTTGGGACTTTTAACCACAGGTTATGTCAGTCCCATCATGCCTTAAACTAAGTAGTCTACGATAATACACGTATATAACTTGTAATAAAAATACACATATAATTAGAAGAGTTAACAAAACTATCACGGCCGCTAAGTCACCATCTCACAAACTAGTCTGGCTGCCTCAGATTGAGGGTTAGCCAAAATGCTATGAAATACCCCCACATCTATTAACTGGAGATTTAAAAAATTTACTAGTAGATGCCGTTCCCTTTGATTTTTGACACATTCCATCAGCAAATGCTGCACATCATCTATCTTCCTACAAGCATCGCAGTTGGGTGAATCAACTTTTTTCATTAGATGCGCAAACTTGCCCGATGGAAAGTAATTTTTATTAAGCTTATCCAACTTAATAAATTCATACTTACACACACACTTATAGCCAGTAGGCCAGTAGACCTTATGTATAAGTAAGTACTTGTAATAGGTACTCCTCAACTGAACTTCATAGTTGGACTAACGATCTGAGTGGTGTATTCGTACGAGAACTGAAGAGATAAAATAAATAAATATGCGGCAGAGAACACAACACAAAGTGAATTTTTATTTTTAGCATTAAACGAGGAGGAGTTAGGGAGTTAGGGCAACACTACGGCTAACAGCTGATCTTGACTTGTCCCGTATTTTAATTTGATTTAAACCTATTTAAAACTAATTTATGGCCCAATTAGTCGTCGTAAACAATCATTATAGTTACCTACGTGTTAATTAGTGTTTTTAATGTGAAATAAGTTTATATTTGGTGATTTATCGGTGCCGACAGTGAGTGTCAGTTAACCATTCAAATACTTGTGTGAATCATTGTTCTCTCTTTAAAAGGTATTGTATTGTATGTTTAATCATACATGCTTTTTATGACTTTTATTAAGTAGTTAAATACTCGAATTGTCTGACTCTGATTGTCAGAAACGCGAAGAGGTTAGAATACAAAAATTAATCTTGTTCTAAATACGCAACCTCTTGATTGTTTAAACAGCACTTTGGTATCAACACCGTTGTTTGTTTGATTATTTTATCGATATTACCATGATGACCCGCGCTGCCTCATCTCGCCAGCTGGAGCTGACTTTGCAGGAATTAAAGGCATCCAAAGAGTTGGTTAAACAATTGCATTTGGAAAGAGATGACAATGAGAGGGAATTGTTGGAGGCGTTGAGTAGGAACACTTTGTTTAAAAAAGACATGGCTGAGATGCATGATAGGTATTTATTAGTACTAGATGAGCGGGATCGGTTGCAAACAATAGTAGATGGGTTTGGTGACTGCAGTGAAGAATATGTCCAATGCCTTAAACGGATTACAATGCTTGAACAAGAGTTACAAGAGGCCCACCACCTAATATCTTCCATGGAGACTGAGAAACTACACACCGTTGACACCCAAAACCAAAGTTTGTTTGATGAGTTAGTTCTTAGTATGCCCAGCCTGGTTTCTGCTGCACATTTCTCGATCCCCACTGTAGCTCATGATTTGGCGAGTACTGATTTGATTGAGTCCAATGCTCCAGGGGGTATAGCAAAGTGCAGCAAAAACAAATTCAAAAAATATGTTAGAATAAGCAAATTTATTAAGAAAACTCAAAAACTGATTAAAAGTCAGAAATTGATGAATAAAAATGTGAAATATATTAAGGAACGCCGAAGATTAGGTGATGAACTGGATATTTATTCTATAATGATAGACAATAATTTAACTGAGCATGACAATGATGTGAAAGCATTACAATCAGAAATATCTAGTCTTAAGGAAAATCTGAGACGTTTATCTGACAGATACTCAATAACTAAAAAAGAAAATGAGGAACATATTTTGGCCCTGACTAAACTCTTGTGCAACCCGGACTCAGTTTCCAGCAGTAGTGATTGCCACACTGTTACTCAGTCAGAATGTGAATCCTCTCTTCTCAACTCCTCTCCTTCAGAATCAGCCACCAACATTTCCATCCCTGATACATGCCCTGTCACAAACACTGATAATGAACTAAATTGCAACATTGTTATGTTTAGTGATGACATTGGAAAAAGTATAGGCCATATTTTATTTAATAGTCTGGGTAAGTCAGTAATAAATCACTGTTCACCGGGTGCCTCATACTGTGATATAATTCAGAAAATTGCTGATTATAGTTTCAGCCCCAATTCAACCCTAGTTATTTTAATTGGAAACCGAGGTACTGTGAACAAAACCCAAATGAAAAAACATTGTAATACTTTATGTTCATTACTTAATGTCAATAAAATAGTGATGTTCACATTGCCTTACAGTAGGGGTCTGTCACAAGCAGAAAATGAAAAAAGGTATAAAATCAATATGACACTTGATACTGTGACATTCTCAAATAATTTAATTAATCTAATTGACATCAATCCTATTATTAATAATAATATGTACCTGACGAAAGGTAGATTTCATTTATCAAATTCTTATAAACGACAGATAGCTATGTCGCTATCTTATTTTTTTATGATTTCAGCCAATCACTTGGCTAACTACTCTGCTTTTATTGAGCAGAATGCCGTTGTACCACAGACTTTGGAACTTGTTCCAAATAATTTAAATTAGATATAGAGACAACAGAGGTAAACTCTTGCAAATTATTGACAAGAGAGAAGCCCCAAAATAATTTTATAAACTTTGTGCATCAAAACATGCAAGGCTTCTCTGGCAAAGAATTAGAAGTAGGATTATTCTTAGACTGTATGGACATACATGTCTTATGTATAACCGAACACTGGTTGAAAGAAAATGATTGTATGATTAGCATTGATAATTATAGTGTCATTAGTTCGTTCTTGAGAAGTTCTGCTATTCGCGGTGGGTCACTGATATTAATTCATAATAAGTTTAAATGTAGAGAGCGAAAAGACATAGTAGCACTCTCAATTGAGCGAACCATTGAACTTTCATGTGCAGAGTTAGAGCAGATTATTATTGTTTGTGTGTATAGACCCCCTTCGGCCGATTATTGTCGGTTTGAAGAGACAATGGAAGAAGTGCTGAAGAAGGTTTGTAAAGCAAACAAGAAGGTGGTTGTATGCGGTGATTTTAATGTTAACATTTTAGACTCTTCTCAGACCTCTGTAAGATTTTTAAATCTTTTCAAATCATTTAATTTACTAAATCTATATGATAAACCAACCAGGATCACTGACACATCAGCCACCTGCTTGGACAATATTTTTTGTGAAAATATCTCAATTGAAAAATCAATTATAAATTGTTTGAAATCAGATCACTGTGGTCTATTGACTAAATTTGAGCACCGTCACGTCTCTCAATCAGTGGATATTAGTTATAGACTGGTTACTAAGAATCGAGTAGAAAAGTTCAAGAGTAATGTGAATAAAAACCTTTCTAATCTACTACCCCAATGCCACAACATAGATGATCAGTATATGCGTCTTTTTGAGATAATTAAACAGGAACATAATTTTATTTTTCCTAAGAAGAAATTAAAGGTCGATAATTTTAAGTTTAAGTTTAGTGATTGGGCTACGCCAGGCATCCATAAAAGTAGAAATAAATTATACGAATTATATGGTTTAAAAGCTAATTCTAAGTGTCAAAAACTAGTAGATTATGTCAAATTATACTCAAAAATCTTTAAGAAATCATGCCATATGGCTAAGTCTATATTTTTGCGTGACAAAATAAAACAAGCAAAAAATAAAATTAAAACTACTTGGAACATAATTAATAAGGAAACTTGTAAATCAAAACCTCGAGATCACTCATTGGCTCTTAAAATTCAAGATAATTTAATTGAGTCTGAGATTGACATAGCTAATACCTTTGAAACATTCTTTTCTAATATACCCATTGTAACTACAAGTACCTTAAATTCTAGTGCACCGCTAGCTAGGTCCCTGCTCACATCTAGTGTTGATGAGTGCTCATTTCAGTTCAACTTTGTTCATATAAATTCTCATGACATAATCAAGGTGTTTAAGGAACTTAATATGAAAAACACCGAAGATCTGTGGGGTATTTCGATAAGTCTACTTAAATCAATCATAAATATCATCTCAGCCCACTTAGCAGTACTTTTTAATAACTGCATTGACGAAGGTCAGTTTCCCAACTTAATGAAATTTAGTAAAGTCATCCCGCTTTTTAAATCTGGTAGCAAAAGTGACCCATCTAATTATAGACCCATTTCTATACTACCAGCTCTTAGTAAAATCTTTGAAAAAATTATATTAAATCAGCTGCTTTCACACTTTACTTTAAATAAATTACTACATGAGAAACAATTTGGTTTTACTAAACATAGAAGCACTACTGATGCAGGTGTAGCACTTATCAAACACATATTTGATGCTTGGGAAGGCAAGCAGGATGCAATAGGAATATTTTGTGATCTTTCGAAAGCGTTTGATTGCGTGGATTATGAAATCCTACTGATTAAGCTGAGACATTACGGTGTTTCGGATATTTCGTCTAAACTTATACAATCTTATCTCACAGACAGAACACAAAAAGTGAGTATAAACGGAACCACCTCTTCCGGTGCCACCATTAGCATGGGAGTGCCCCAGGGATCGATATTGGGCCCACTGCTTTTTCTTATTTATATAAATGACCTTCCCTACTTTGTCAAAGATATTTGTGAAATAGTATTATTTGCTGATGATACCTCGTTGATTTTTAAAATCAACAGAGGTAAGCAAGCATTTGACGATGTAAATAATACTCTTTCAAAAGTACTATGTTGGTTCACAAGCAACAATTTATTACTAAATGCAAAGAAAACGAAGTGTATTAAATTCACTATGCCTAATGTTAAACAGGTTGATACCATTATCAACATGAATGATGAGACTTTAGAAATTACGAACTCTACGGTATTTTTAGGAATTACTCTAGATTCTAAGTTACAGTGGGGTCCACATATAACGGCTCTGGCAGGGAGACTTAGTTCGGCCGCTTGTGCTGTCCGAAAAATTAGACTGCTGACTGATATTGAAACAGCAAGACTAGTGTATTTTAGTTACTTTCATAGCGTTATGTCGTATGGTCTACTGTTGTGGGGCTCAGCTGCAGACCTTAACACCATTTTTGTACTCCAAAAAAGAGCTATTCGGTCGATATACAACCTTAGGCCACGCGACTCGCTCAGAGAAGTATTTAAGAAGATTGATATTTTAACTGTGCACGCTCAGTATATTTTCGATAACATAATGTATGTGCGCAAAAACTTGCATATGTTCAAAAAAAACTGTGATACTCATACACACAATACTAGAAATAAAAACAAACTTATTACTCCAAGTCTTAGGCTACATAAGGTAGGAAATTCTTTTGTGGGTCAATCTGTAAAGTACTTTAACAAAATACCTCAAAGTCTTGTTGATCTACCTCTTCACAAGTTCAAGTCTACAATTAAAACAAAGCTGATAAAACAAGGTTATTATAACGTGGAGGATTACTTGAACGACAAGAATTTGTGGTCATAGTAGGAATAATCTGCTCCTCTGCTCAAATAATGTATATTTATTGTTCTTTTGACTGTACTCTGAATTTATTTGTTGTAAAACAAAACAAAGTTCAAAAGAGTAACTATCGAGTTTCTTGCCGGAGTCTTCTCGATAAGAAGCAACTTCCGAACCGGTGGTAGATTCGCATTATGTTTATTTAGTATATGTACTATTATTGTATTATTTTATTTACGTCTATTATCGTTTATATATATTTTTTGTGAATTTTGACATTTCATAAGTGCTTCTTTGTAAAAGCTTAAGTGAATAAATGATTTTTTACTTTTTTTTTTTTTTTTGAAAGATAGAAACTAGAAAAAATCAACCTGATCCTGGGACTCAAACGGGATGCGAACCCGCGACCTTTCACAACAGATCACGTCGATTTTGTCTAGTTTCTATCTTTGAACACAACACTAACCTAGCATGGTCTCGATGTAGAGATAAATATCCCTGTGTTAGTAGGTACCAGACAAAAAATTAAGCCAGGGGCGGGGGCATCCCTATTTAGAATATATCGTTTCATGAATTGACTCGACCTAGAATCGAACCCGGGACACAAGTTAAGGTGTGAAATGTACGAGAACAGAATACTCGTAGATAAAATAAATAAATATGCGGCAGATAACACACCACTTCCCCAAAATGTTCTCGAAGAAGAAATAAATTATCCCTGTGTTACGAGGTACCAGACAAGAAATTGAGCCAGGGGCGGATCTTCTTCGTCAGAAGAAGAAGATGAATTGACTCAACCTAGAATTGAACCCGGGACACATAAGTCGACGTGCTACAGCGGACTACGCCAATCGTGACGTCACTCGAGAAATAATGTCTAGTCACTAACTCAAGACCAAATGTAATGCTGGGTAATATTTCATAATACACCCCTTAGCTTCCCGTTAAAATATTTAACTGCGAACATAAATTATAAACATAACGAAGCTTCTTTACCCTTAAGAAACAATAAAAAACAAGGGTCCAAAGATAATCCTTTCCATCCGTAGGTAGGTACTAGTACCTTGCATTTTATATCTTTATGCGACTATGAACGGCTCAAATTTAACAACGGCCGTAAAAACAGATTATATTCATAACAGATAAAATATTTTAATGCCAAGAGGGCTTTTATTTGTTTATGTAATCCGAATTATTGCCGTTAGACAATTTGACTGGTTATTATTCCAGGACTTAAAATCGGAAGGCGTAAAAATGGCATGAATGTTTTAATCAATTTTGGAAGTGACTTCATTCGATGACAACAAAAATCTAATATTTTATCCATATCTAAAAACAACTTTGTCCCCAAGACGAATAAGATCGGTTTTAAGCAATAAACACAATAATACGAGTACATATCTTTTGCTTTCTTTTGTTTTCATTTATCTTCAAGTAAATGTGAATAATAATCTGACACAAGATTAAGCCACCAAAATATCTACGAGTATGTCAGGTCGTTTATCCACTTTTCTATTCTGGATTTGGCCCTTTCATATTGGGTTCCAGTTTGAGAGGGAATGGGAGGTATGCCACTATCCTAATTTAGTCATTCATTTGAAAACCTAATTTAATCCGCTTCATCGGTGTCTGACAAACATTGAGTTTGACTATAAATTGTCCGTCTACAAAATAAGGTTCGTCTAAAACTCATTTACTTTTTTTCCAAATCCCCTAACCCCGCATTGATTTGCAAACGCGCATGTAATCTTGAATGATTGATGTGTCCCTATAGCACACCACCATAGGATTTCTACCCCAACCATAACTTGGCTCTTTATGACAAGACAACTGACTGCAGTCACGGGTCAGCTTAATATGGATACGTGGTATTCAGATGCACAGCTCTTGGCCATATTTGCTTGAGCTCTGATTTGCAGTTTCTGCAATAAATTTTTGATGTCTTCATAAGCTGGTCTATAAGAATATTGAATGAATAATTCAAATAGTATTGTGGTGGTATCACACAAGTTGATGACGTGTCACATTATTCACAATTTTGTCTGATATCTTAATTCGTTTTCGCGTTTAATGCGATATGATGCGTTTTAAATAACATTTTATGAAAGGGCGCAAAATGTCAGATCAGCATCATTCGATGAACGGAAAAGACTTTGCATTTTTTAACTTAAACGTACATTCAGTGTATTAAATTGTAATGTAATGTTAAGATTGTTCCGGGAAATATGTTATGTGACTACTTAACTATTATTATTTTCATTTAAAATGTTGAATTCATTCTACTCAGTCATTATATTATCATGTTGCCCAAAGGAAACAAAATAAATAATCAGATTTCATAATGTGTTTGGTTTAATACTAGCAGTCTTCCAATTAGCTCCCATCACACATTATACACTACATTCCACTACACTCGAATTTGATTATTTTTTTGCACACAGCACACTATGTTTTTAATTACCTAGTTTAGTTAGTTTTAATACTTCAAGGCTGGACGACCACGTCAGCAGGCCCTGCCAGAATACCAGCGTCTCTGCCGTGCTTGCACTGCAGTGGCACATGCTGAGGCAGGGTCCTGATTGGCCCACTACATCTTCGTTAGTTTTATTTCTTGTCTTATTTGTATTTATTCTGTACCCTAGTTTAAGCTAATTTTAATTTGTGTTTGGGTCAATAAATTGTTTTTCTTTCTTCTTTCTTTCTTCTTTCCATCAACCTCTATCATCTTAATAAGTCTAAAGATTTTTTTTAGATTATAAATTTGATTGAATAATGATCGAAGAAAACATTAGGCTTAATAATGATCGCAAAAACTGGCCCCTCCGTGGAAGCAGGCAATCGAAGCAAGAATCGAGCAGACGTGTAAAATGAGTCTTCTTCTTCGTGTCAATGATCTTGACGTTAATACTAAATAACAGCAGCCCAGTGCTCGGCCATCTTTAATTGAGCAGCTGGTAGGGCACTGGTTGATAAAACCAGCAGGTGCTGCATTATTTGGTCCGAGGTTCCGCACGCGCATTTTACCCTCCGTCCGCACTGATGTAACCCTATTTGAAAAGGTTGCTACTGCAGCGGGCTACTTGAGTTCGTAGTCGGTTGAGCGACTTCCAAGTGGCAGGCACATCCGGCAGGAAGATGTGAAGTGAGTTAAAGCTTGGAGATTTTAAATAGGTTCTAAAAAGTTTGATGGGCCGGCTGCTCTGACCCACTTCACATCAGGCGGCCTGTATGTTTGTTTGCCACTGTTGCGTGACGTTATATGCCTTCCCATAGATTTCCAGGGCGATTGGTGGCAGGTGGCCTAGCACCTACTTTTTCTTTTCGTATCGAGTGACGACAGTAAACTCTGTGTGATCAGTATTCCGCCTTCTTCTTCTCAAGTCAATGGCAAATAAAATATAATGATTTTATTTAATTTTAACGGACCCCGCCCAGAACCCAGCGACTTTTAGCGCAGCGGCATTCGCCATGTACAGGTCTTCCATTGTGCAGGTGGTTGGGCACTGTGGGCACTCGAGCATATGAGCCATGGTGGTGACCAACCACAGACACACTCCTGACCTGCTTCATCAATAAACCCCCATTTGGCCATGTTGTCCTTGCTACGGCCAACCTGGGAACGAAGGCGGCTTAGAGATTTCCAGATTGGCCAGGGCTGCTCATAGCCTAGTGGCAGGTTCTCAGCGGGGGCTATATAATTGGCTGGTGGTGCGTACTTAGTGGACCAGAGTGTCACGCGAGTGTCCGTCGGCTGCTCGGTAAATGCGCTTGTTTGCCTAAGAAAGCTTTTACGGCTTTTTAGTCGAACCTCAGGCATGCAGTGCTCGTAAAGAGGATGTCGGGCATCGGTCTCTTGCTTCATCTTTTCAACAGCGCATGCTACCTCTCGCCGTACCTGAGGGGGCGAAATTCCTGCAAGTGGGTACAACTTGTTGAGGGGCGTTGATTTGAGGCAGCCGGCGATGATGCGACAGGTTTCACTTAGAGCGACATCAACCTCTCTAGAGTGGGCAGATCGATGCCACACTGGGCATGCGTACTCGCCTGCAGAGAAGGAAAGCGCCAATCCTGTTGTGCGAAGAAAGTGCGGGGCTGCTCCCCAAGTTGTAGATGTCAGGCGTCTAAGCAAGTTGTTCCTTGAACAGACCTTTTGTTTCAAACCATGACAATGGCTTCTAAACGTGAGGGCCCTGTCCAGTGTGATACCCAAATAGTGAGGATGGGGGCAGTGCTTGATACTCACGTCTTGCCAGCTCAGTTTGAGAGGACGGTTTGCTTCCCAATTTCGGAGATGAAAGGCACACGATTGCGTTTTAGCCGGGTTCGGTCTGAGCGCGTTGGCGCCACTTGCATGGCATTTGGCTGGTAATTATAAGCTCTTCGTATGTGGAGCTGGCCGGCCACGCAGAACACAGTAAAAGGTGACCCATGTTTTGAGTGGAAATTGAAATTTTGCAACCTTTATCATTTCCTTCTACACCTTGTGGGTGAACATGTCCTGTTACAACTCCATACCATAATGCGATTGTCTTTGTAAAAAAAGTAAGGATGTGGTCATCGGCGTTTATCAAACTACTAAAAATATACCAACCTTTTATCATGATAATGCTGTTCAAGAAAACGAACCATAACGCACTCCAACTAGTCCATAAAACTAAACGTACGAGCGCTGAATCTGGCCATAAATTATGTATTCCAGATATAAACCGTGGAGTGGCCTGGATTCCTCCATCCGGCTTGTTTTAATGGCGCCCGTGCTGGGGCGAATAAGCTAGCTTAGATCTGTGACTGTGTGTGTGGCAGATTGTTCAAAAGGATTGTTATTATCATTACAATCAAGAGAAAGATTTCCTACATTTAATAATTACGGGAGTGTATTTTTTTTTTTTTTTATATCCCTGGACATTATTCCACACAGCGCCATCTAGCCCCAAAGTAAGCTAATTAAAGCTTGTGTTATGGGATACTAGACAACGGATAAACATACTTAAATACATTTTCTTTTGTAAATACATACTTATTATACATAGGAGACACCCAGACCAGTACAAACAGACATGTTCATGCACACAAATGTTTGTACTGTGCGGGGATCGAACCCGCGACCTCTGGTGTAGTAGCCAACTTCTTAACCATTACACCAAGTCAGTCAAAATTTTGTATTGTGAGGAAATTGAAATACCTACGAGGGGTGATAATATTATACTAAATCAACAATTTCAATCAGTATGTCTACCATGAGTTCCTGTTCTATTGCATTTCTATTTTTAGTTAGATTTCTAATTACTAGGGGCACTGCAGGCTGTTATTGGTGTAAACTCACTTACTGATAGACATACGTATAATTGCAGAAGTGGAAGTAATTTACTATTTTAAACAACATAGGGGTGGACACTATACAATTTATTATAATACTCGTAATATTAGGGCCAACGCCTCCGTAGCCGAGATGTAACAGAGCACACCCCGAAATCCGTAGGTCCTGGTTTCAATTCGGTCGGGCAAAGTGTGTTTTCGGATTTTTCGGAACATAGCATTTGACGACACGGTAGCGCAGTGCGCTGAGGCACGGTTTTGCGCCTTGATTTGCGTGGTGGCCCGGGTTCGATTCCCGGTCGGGTCAATTCAGGAAATGATCTTTTCTGAATTGACTCGGGTCTGGGTGTGCTGGAAGACGCCCCTGGCTTAATTCCCTGTCTGGTACCTCGTAACACAAGGATATTTATCCTTACTTCGAGACCATGACAAGTGGTGTGTTGTCTGGCGCATATTTATTTATTTATTTATTTATTTATAGCTCGGGTTTGTGATCACCAACCCGCATTTGGCAAGCATGGTGATTGAGTCAATACCCATCAATTGTAGCGATGACTTGATTTCATTGATGGAGGCCCAGCAGTGGGACAGTATTTAGGCTAATTACTTCACTTACATTTTTCACAATATCTGCGAAAATTAAACATTTTAATTATTTATAACTTAACTTTACTTTAGTAAAGTCCAAATTAACTGAAAACAAAAGAAAACTCTGCAAAAACAGAAATCACTTTATTCATAACAATAATTTTGTACGCATGTAATGGTCTGATGCTGATATTACTTACTACGAAAATCATCGTGTTTATGTCTGCTATGGATTAGTAAAACGACGATGAGTGTAAGAAAATAATTAAAAAGCAGATAAATCCTATCCCCAATGAATTTTGTAGGTAATACCTAATACAAATGGGTGAACTGCACAATGACAATGAGATATGTAGTGGTCAAGCTCAACACGATGAGAGGAATTCGGCTGTCATAGGTAAACACTCGTAGTATGACGTACCGCATCGGGCGCCATTTTAAGTAACGCAGGACATCCTTCACAATACTTCGCGTGTCTGTATCTGGAAAAAAGATAGACACACTATGTTACTTTCTAATAGAATTTTTGAAACGTGGATTTAACGAGAAAAGTCAGGTTTGTTCCAAAAACGTACGGTAGGTATTTTCCAAACATATTTTATTGGTTTTTTGACTGAGACTAAATAGTTAAGAGTGTAGTAAAGTTTTTAAAATTTTAGGAATCTTTTTTTTTTGGTGGTTCAAAGTTCGGGGGGCCTGTAACACTACAAATCCCCAGTCCGTCCGCATAGGCGTTGACGTGCTCAAGCGCACGGACCGTGTCAAATACCTGGGATACAGATCCCAGGTATTTGACACGCTCCGTGCGTTTAACACAGGTTATGCGCGTCCGGGGACATTAACAACGACGTAAGAGGCCGAATTTCCGCGACTTGGGCCAAATGGCGTGAGGTGACTGGTTGCATTTGTGACCCTTAAATGCCAATCAAGCTGATTTGGCAGGTCTATAAAACTATCATTAGGCCTACCCTTTTATATGGCAGTGAAACATGTTGCAGTGGATGTGTGGAGTCTCTCGCAAAAAGCGCGCGCGGAACACCCACATCCGCGGTAGCCTTCGTGTTCGTGACATCGGAGACAAGCTGCAGGAGTGCCGCCTTCGTTGGTATGGTAATGTGTTACGGAGATCGGCAAACTACGTGGGTAACAAATATCTGGCAATGCCGCCTTTCGCGGGTACCGGCAGGAGAGTCGACCCAAGAAGCAGTGGCTCGACGTCGTCAAGGGTGACATGCGTGCCAACAGATTCACTACTGAGGATGCACAGGACCGCGCAAAGAGGGCCAGGGAAATAATAAAGAAAGGACCATAGCACACAACCGGGATAGACTGCACGGATGAGGAGGAGGATGATGATGAAAGTTCGGGGGAAAACAGCATTTCTAACTTTTTTAATTTCATATTTACCCTTGGTCCGTGGGGTCCTAGCGCTATAAGGCTTTTTAAGGAAATAACAAAAAGGTTAGTCGACATCACAGGAGACCGAAGAGCTGGCAGCTACCTCGGGCAAAGAATTAGTCTAGCTATTCAAAGAGGGAACGCTGCCAGTATCTTCGGAACCTTGCCTAAAGGGACTTCTTTTAATAATATATTTTAGTTATTAAGTTATATTTTTTAAGGTTTTTAGTTTTAGGTTCATTGTAATAACTTCAGATGTGTTAGTATTTGTTTTAGTATTTTTAATGAATTTAAATACATATTATTTCATATTATTTTAGAGTTTTGCGAAAGTCTATGGATGTAAATGCTTCAGAATTAACTAGATCTATCATTTCATCTAATAATGAAAAAAAATCAGGCATTTATCTCAGAAGATCGCGCCATAGTGACCAAAAAAAGTAACTCCATCCAGAAATTTTGAATGATTCCTAAAAAAAAACATAACTCGAATACCACCAAAAATGTAATAACATACATACTAATTATTATTGACCTATTTTAGGATAACCCTGAGTTTGAGCAATCAAAATAAAATTTGACGTGTATGTTTGGACCACCCTGTATCATTTTTATGAAAAATTATAACCAAAAGCAGACCTAAGTCACTCCCTTGAAGAACATACACCATATTATTGTATGACAGACTCTATTTACAACCAGCGTGTTACACCATGCAGATTTTCAGAATATCTTGCTTTTTATAGCAATTACTTTGAGAAAGTGTCAATAAAATTATATTAGAGAGTAATATTTTATTTTCCACTAAAATATTTTTTACGAAGCTTTCTAATCTCAACGCCTATCAGAATTTCTACATTTTCCATCTCCATTGAAGTGATTTACGCATTTAATAGTAATATGCAAGTACAGAAATCAATTCCGACAATATTTAACATCATTTCAGCCACAATGTATAAATTTCAAACTACAAATAAATGTCAAGTGTGACAACTGTCACAATGCATCACAAATATTTTCCGCTATGAAATGTTGATAATATTATGATAACAAGAGCGAAGGCAAGAGAGAGAGCAAATACTGTAAGCGCACGACCAACACCACAGCCCGTTCCGTCGCTCAGCTCGTCGTCGGTGGAGGAGTTTGTTACTCCTCCTGAAACCACTGCGAGCTCCAGTTCAAGTGATGAGAGCGGGCCACCGCCGCCACGACCGCCGCGACCACCTACGCGACGTGGACGACGACCGCTGCCGGCACGCTTGGGGCCTGTGGGGCAGTCTGCCCCGCGCGGGGCCCCCGCTACCGGTGGTGTAGTGCGCCGCATGCGATGGACAAACGACATGAATGTCAACTGCATGCGCGCCTATTACGGGGCTACAGAGGGAGGAACCAACCTGTCTGCGTATCGTGACCGGATGCTGCCTCTGTTTCAGGCCCTTGAACCAGCCGCGGCTGTTTCCGCCCAACGACTGTCGGATCAAGTGCGGGCGATTCAGCGTCTACAGATGCTAGATCAACCTACGCTTGATCGGCTTCGCCTGGAGGCGCTTCCAGTTCGCGCGACCTCTTCCTCGACGCGGGACCCTTCCGACGCGCTTTCACATCCGAGTCCAGTTTTCGACTCGGTTCCGGTAGCGCCTTGGGTGGATCCAGATGCTGATGGAGAGGCCAGTGCGAACGCAAGCGTAAGTACTCAGGCCAAAGAGCAACTGAGGAGGGCTTCGGAGAACGCGATTTCAGAATATCGCTCCACACGAGTCTCTAGGCCGCGGTTAACACGTCCTACTAATAGACGCAACCTAGCGTTAATGGGAGCCCTGGACGCTTTACTAGCTCCGTTTATAAGGACTAGTGAAGATTTAGTTGATACTCACTCGATTCTGTACTGCGGGGCCATTGCGGCATGCCGTGTTGCTCGTGTCAAGTTCCCGGACTCTGACCGTGCAGTGCGACCTGCCGTCAATGTACCCGCATGGCAAAAGCGAATCGAGCGACGTATCAACACGTTTAGGACCCTCATTGCGAAGCTGGTCTGCTTCAGCCGAGGGAACCATCGCCCTCGGGTCATGCGTTACGTGAACCAAGCCTTTGCTGGGACGGGTATTAGGCCCGAGCAGTATATGGCTTGTGTCACGGAACGCATTGACTTTCTGAAGCAGAAGGTCTTTGCGTGGGCAAACCGTATCCGTATGTACAAAATCGTCTTTTCCAAAGTGACCAAAGGAAGGTGTACCGAAACTGGGAAGATACTAACCAACGTGTGAACGACAGTCAGCGACCGGATGCAAGTGTCATGATTGACTTCTGGCGCAGCATCTGGTCGATGCCTGTCGAGCACACGGAGGGTGACTGGATGCGTACTGTCGAGCATGAATGCGAATCCATCGGAACCATGGAGTCAGTAACTATTGACTCCGAAGACGTTAGTTGTGCAATTCAGACGGCTCAGAACTGGAAAAGTCCTGGCCCGGATGGATTACACAACTTCTGGATCAAGTGGTTTCGATGTTCGCATCCATGCTTGGCAGTGTAGTTCCAGGAATCCCTTGGGGTTGGTTCTCTTCTTAGTTTCCTTACTAAAGGTGTCACTTTTCTTTTACACAAATCTGGTAGTACCTCGGAAGCAAAAAACTATAGACCCATCACGTGCTTACCTACCATCTACAAGCTCCTTACGTCCATTCTAGCAAAAAAAATTAACACGCATGTCGTTGCGAACAATGTTTTGGCTCCTGCTCAGAATGGATGTACGGTTGGGTCCCGAGGTACTAAAGAACTCCTCCTCATAGACACGACCGTTTGCCAGCAAGTCCGGCGAAGCAGGAAAGCTCTCTCAACTGCTTGGATTGACTATAAGAAGGCCTATGATTCGGTGCCCCATTCGTGGCTGAGAAGGATCTTGGAGCTGTAAAAAATTGATGCAACTCTGAGATCTTTTTTAAGCACATGCATGGGGCAGTGTACCACAGTCCTTTGTCAACCAGGTAGTGGGGATGGCTCGCCTGCTCCGCAGGACTTGATAAGGATAGAGCGAGGTATTTTCCAGGGCGATAGTTTGAGTCCTTTGTGGTTTTGTTTGGCTCTGAATCCTCTTAGTACCTTACTAAAGGATTCGGAGCTAGGCTATCGGCTTCGCAGAGGGGATGAGTTCATCTCTCATTTGATGTACATGGATGACCTGAAGCTGTTTGCACCAAAACCCCAGGTGTTGATGGAACTGTTAAAAATCACTGAGATTTTTAGCAATGCCATCAAGATGGAGTTCGGTGTAGACAAGTGTGCGGTCATGCATGTACAAGAAGGGAGGGTTGTAGATTCACCGAATTTACAGCTCTCTGAGACGATGACACTCAGATCCCTCTCTGAAGCTACAAATATCTTGGTATGTCAGAGTCATTGGGTGTATCAGTAGGAGACGTCAAGCAATCGGTGAAGGAGCGCTTCTTTAGTCGCCTTACAAAGATACTCAAGAGTTCTTTGTCAGGTGGCAATAAGGTGCGCGCCTTCAACGGTTGGGTGATGCCTTTACTGATATACTCCTTTGGCATACTAAGATGGACTCAAACCGAGCTGGACGCTCTGGATGTAAGGGTCCGAAAATTGCTCACAACATATCGTATGTGTACAGAGTACAAATAGTCAAAATTGAAAACACACAAAGCCATAGCCAAATCATTACTCATGGTGTTCCACAGGGCTCCATATTAGGACCGCTACTATTCCTTATATATATCAATGACATAGCAGAATTAAATCTTCATGGTCAGTTAACCTTGTACGCAGACGATACTTGTTTGTTCTACTTCAGTAATAGCATGGATGAAATTATTTCACAGGCTCAAGAAGATCTTAATGTGTTATCCGAATGGTTTCAGTATAATCTGTTAACAATTAATATCTCTAAAACATGTTACATTGTCTTTAAGTCTAAAAATAAAACTATTCCCCTTCACGACCCTTTAACAATAAATGGCACCCCACTGGAACAGAAAACCTGCGAAAAATATCTTGGGTTGAGACTGGACAACTTTTTATCATGGAATAAGCAAACAGAATACATTAAAAATAAATTTTCGTCACTTGTAGGTTCACTCCATAACGTAAATCAGTGCATACCTAGAAAACTACGTTTCAACATCTACAACTCACTTAGTAAAATCACATTTACTATACCTTATAGAGATATGGGGCAGTGCTGCCAAAACCAGACTGCAAGAACTACAAAGAGCCCAAAATAAAGTAATAAAAATTCTCTTCGGCTACCCATACTTAACACCGACACGTAAAATTTTCAAGGAGACAAAATTAATGAACATTCGACAATTATATGTATACAGTATTTGCGTTCTTATCAAAAAAAATATAACTAAAAATATCCAAACAAATCTATCTTTCACCAAAAAATCACAACTTTCCAAACGCAGCTTACGTCGGCCAAGTTTGATCGTGTTACCTAAAAGACGTACCAAGCTAGGGAAAACAAGTATTACCTTTGAGGGGGCACAATTTTACAATAAGTTACCTACTCATATTAAAAATTTAGATAACCTAAACAGTTTTAAGTCTCAGTTGCGTAATTATATAACACAGAACAACGATTTATAAACTATTGTAATAATTATATGTATACCACAATAATGATAATGTTCTCATGTAAGTGGATTTCTGTAATCTTTTTATGAGAATAAATTCTTTAAACCTATGTTACACCAACGCTCGTCTGTCATGAGACTGTACATCCCGCGGAAGGTGGGGGGTCGTGGTTTTTTAAATGCCAAGAACCTTCATAACCGCGAGGTGTGCAGTCTTAGGAGGTTTTTCCTCAGTAACGAATGTGGGATACATCGCGATGTTGTGGCAGTTGATAAGGGCCTCACGCCGCTCTCCTTGGCAAACGAGACCTGGCGTCAACTACCGGTGCTCACCACCGATGACCGCAAGGAAATATGGAAGAGCAAGGAGCTGCATGGGAGGTTCTATCGGGCCTTAACAGGACCTGATGTTGACCTCTCCGCATCGGTGAACTGGCTACGTTTCGGGGACCTCTTTGGGGAAACCGAAGGTTTTGTCTGTGCAATTGCTGATGAAGTTATCAAGGTGAATAACTACCGGAAATACATCATGAAGGACGGTACGGTCGACATTTGTCGGGCATGCCGCCGTCCTGGCGAGTCTATTCGCCATGTTATTTCCGGTTGTTCTCACCTTGCTAACGGAGAGTACTTGCACAGGCACAACCTAGTAGCCAGGATTATCCACCAGCAACTTGCTCTTCGATATGACCTTGTCGAATCGAAGGTACCGTACTATAAGTACGCACCGGTGCCAGTTCTTGAAAATGGTCATGCGTTGCTCTATTGGGATCGCTCTGTCATCACAGACAGGACTATTGTAGCCAATAAGCCTGATATCGTGCTAGTAGACCGATCCCAACGCCGGGCAGTGCTCGTCGATGTCACCATCCCGCATGACGATAACCTCGTGAAGGCCGAGAAGGACAAGCTCAGCTAGTACCTTGACTTGGCTCACGAGGTGACCGCCATGTGGGATGTAGATTCGACGATCATTGTCCCGATAGTGATTTCGGCAAACGGCTTAATAGCGAAGAGCTTCGACCAACACCTCGAGAGGCTTTCGCTTAGCGGCTGGATCAAGGGTCAGATACAGAAGGCGGTACTCTTGGACACGTGCGTATTGTCAGGAGGTTCCTCACTCTGCAGCCCTAACCACCGGTAGTCTAGGCCTCGCCTGCCCCGCTGCCGGCGGCTCCCTAGGTAAATATTTTTATGGTATTTTTATAAATCATTGTTTTTGTAACTTTAATCTTAAGTTTTATAATTGTAATTATTTAGTTTTTATAATTATAATTCATAAGTTGTTTGTAATGTTATAAATCTCTGTTTTTGTAAGAATACTATACAAATTTTATATCTAAAATTTATACTGAATAAAGAGAATAATAATAATATATTCTTTATTGCACACAAAACTTCAGTACAGAAATAATTTACGATAAATGAAAGTACAATTTGGGCGGTAAAAAATGTATGGTAAATGTATGGTAAACTTATCTAATAAAATGAAAACAAAATGCTTGCGCGAACTAAAGCACTGCCAATACCTTCTTTTGATAACTTGGGGAACTAATGTGCCATACCTGTCTCGTCTATCAGTCGGTCTTGCAGCATCAGCTTCAACTGATCAGTCTGCGAAATTACCATCTCCGCTGTGAGGGCTGGCAGGAATAATAAAAAACTCGTGTGGAGCCCAAACGTGCACTGTATCAGGCTCGTAGACCAGTCGTTCTGAAACCATTATAACTCATATTAGAGGAGCTTACCTTACGATAACATAAATTGAATGAAGATTTTTTTTTATTAAAAATATTTTGATCTTACATTAACTGAAAGAACCATCATACTTACTTGTTTCAGAGTGTGAAGTGATAAATATGCCATATACATTCCCTTAGGCACGTTGATGGCGAAGCCAATTATAACCTGAAAATAGGTAAGAATAAAAAATTTAGATTCAGGTTCATTTATTTCCCCAGTGCTACAGAAACATTACAACATTACAAAATGGTACGTCAATTACAGAAGAGAACATATAAATTCGTAATTAAATATAAAATTAAATCATACGTGAAATTAAATATAAAATAAAACAATAATTTCATACCTCTAATTAATAAAACGTGACAAATTATTATAATGGGCTTTCATTTCAGCTTCAATATCAATAAACTTAGGAATATCAACTATATTTATATTTATATAGATATTGTATGTTTTGGATAATTATATTTCTCACATTTTTTACCTTATAACATATCTTAATTATTCTTATATTTGTAAAAACACATTTGTTTATTCCACCTAATTTTATCACATTACATTACATTTACGAGTATATTCTGCATTAATGGTTTCTCAAATTCTAATAGTATGATTGGTCGAACTGGCTTGTTGATTTTATTAATAATATTGTTCTTCAATATGTTAAGTTGAAAATTATATCAAAATTCACGATATGCAGTTAACTACATATACTATTAAGCTCAAAAGACACATCATACTAAACACTAAAACTCACCATTTTTTCAAACAAAGGCTTGATGTTTTCAAAACAAGTCAACATTTCTCTGTATTTTTTCAGAACTGATTTGTAACAAAGTTCGTTTTCTGCAAACTTTTTATTTAATAAACGGACACGTTTATGAAGTATGTGCATTATAAAATATTGGACAATAAATGGTACATCATGTGCTACCATGGGCAAAGTAAATACAAAAAAATAATTGAAATTAGGTACTGCACACATTTCCAATGGCAAAGCATAACAGTAAATCGCTGCTGTCGCAATTTTTAGCCCAAAAGATAGCAAAGAAGTTAAAAATGTTTTTAAGATTGTTACATTTAAGTCCATTTTATTCACATCCATGTTTTCGTCGACTTTTGCGATATCCAGCAAGAAATCGTACCAAGAATACTTCGTGTATAATAGAACAAAAACAAAACTCACGTATTCTACAGTATTAAATGTAAACAAGATTACACTTCTAGACCAAAAGTATTTGTGTAACAACAACGATGGTATGAGTGAAATTATGGTCAAAAAAGCCACGAAAATAAGACATAGCATTTTTAAGAAACATCTTATTCTTTTGGGAGCGAAGTTAAAAAAGCCGAAGTCAAAACCGAGAATTATTTGAAGAATTAAAAAAGGTGTGACAAAATACTGTTTAAATAGAGGTGTTTTTCGATACACGTACATTTTATCAAGGCGATGTAAACTACAATGATGCTAAATTTGGTCATGCTGGTCACATTAGCGGTAATAAAATAGAAATGTTTGCTTTTCGTCGTACCACTCTGAGAAAGCAATTAAGTGGCACATCTAATAGAGTGGGTAATCAATTAAGAGATAAAAAAGGGGATGTTTACTGACATTGTTGTCTAAAAAGTTAAGCCTATTATATCACATTAACATTGCTGTTCAAGAGCGGGTAAACTAGTTATATATTTACCAAATTATTTATATTTATCCGTTTTTTATACAATCAAAATGTAACGAAACGAAATAAAACTACTATGTATATTTAGATTATATCCTTTTGATGTAATTATAGGTGACGCAAAATACAAAGCTATTATTACTGTTTCCAGCAGTTTTTGCTAATTCAAATTTTGATGATTACAAAAAAAAAGTTTATTTGACAAGCTCCGTCCTACTTTTTTCATCTACACACAACAACATGGTCTAGGGATATATAAAACTTTTTTAAATAACTTAAAAAGTACTGGCCTTACAAAAAAACTATTAATGGCGGATTATAAAAACATTATTAGGTTCCTTTTTTAAATTCAAATTTGTATATAAAAGGTTTTGTTTTAAGATGAAATTCGCATTCATTGAATTTCTTCCAAAGAACTAAATCTTCAGGAACTTTTAACTTGATTAAAACTTCATAAATTTCTATCAATCTTTGTCAAACGCATCTCCGGTGTTCATTTAATCATGCCACGTAGACACTTGACCAGGAACGAAATTTTAAGAGCAGTGGGCATGATTCAAGCTGGCGCTACCTAAATTGCGCTTTCTAAAGCCATGAGGACCAGTCAGAGCGTTATATCCAGGCTTTGGTCACGTTATCGTGTCACGGGGGAAGTGGTGGAACGGCTCTGAGGACCTCAGCGCATTACAACACATGTACAGGACCGATTCATAGTAAATGCTGCACGAAGTCAACCAAATGTAACGGCGATGCAATTGGTTCAAAGGCTACAGAGAGAGTATGGTTTGCTGGTAAGCAGTCAAACTTTGAGAAGACGACTGCATGAAGTCAACCTACGTGCTCGTAGGCCACTTCGGATACCAGCGCTAAGGAGAGGCTGATGAAATAATACCATGGAATAGATAGAATTAAACTTGTAAAACAGTTTATTGCAACTAAGACATAGGTGTAACGTACGAGATGAGAATACAAAAGAAACAAGTTTCTGAAAAGATACGAACAGGTAGCGCCACAAGCGGCCTATCAACTATTATGGATGCGTTCAGGATTCATGTTTATTATTCCATCAGAGGCAATCGAGAAAGAAGATTACAATGGGCTATTGCACACGAAAACTAAAACCATTATCAATGGTCACTTGTGCTTTTCACTGATGAATCCAGGTTTCGATTTCATCCTGATTCGCGAAGAGTACGCGTTTGGATAGAACCTGGACTTTGGAATCGACTGCAGCACCACAACAAGTTCATGCATATTAAGGTGGCACGATTATGGTTTGGGCAGGAATTCGTCTCGGCGGTAGAACGGACCTCATTTGGATACAAGGCAATATGACTGCTCTAAAATACCGAGATGAGGTCCTAGAGCCTGTAATCTTGCCGCACAGACAGCAAATGGGACAAAATTTCCAGCTAATGCACGACAATGCCCGTCCACATACGGCGCGTATCGTTACAAGTTGGTTACAATAGCATGATATCCAAGCTTTAGACTGGCCTGCACAATCCCCTGACTTAAATTCTATTGAGCATGCCTGGGATATGCTTCAGAGAAGGGCTCTTAGGAATTTCTCTGAAGATATTGTGCATGAAAACCAGGTTTTCTTGCATCTTAGCAGAACTTGGGACAGTATTCCACAAAAGGATATTGACACCCTTGTTTTAAGTATGCAGAACCGCTGCAGATACACACATAAACATAGTCTAGGGATATTTCAATTAAACCTAAATAACTTAAATTCTATTAACTTTTTGTTAAGACACCTACATATCTTGTTTAATAGCCTATCTAATTTGATAAATAAACTTTTATATAAAGTTAAATTTAAAAAAAACTTAGAAGAAGAGGAAAAACTCAGACAAAAATTCAATCTTAACTTTATTTTCGAAACATCAAAACCTAAACAAAACAACTATTTTTTAAATAAAAATTGTTGAAATATTAAAATTAATAATCCGTGTATAAATGTAATATATCCACCTAAGACTCTCCTGACATACATATGTCAACCAAAATTAAATTATTTTCCAAATCGTAAAATAATCTTTCGCGGCTAAATAATGATAGTACTAGGCGCTTAAATTTTTGGTCAGGAGCTTTAGCATATAATAGTCGTGTTGATTCTTAATCTGAGGATTATAGGGTTGTATTAATTATGTCAGCCTAATCTGACTTCTTGAAAAAGCAAAATGGCTGCTTAACTATAGTTCTGGTCTAATATAAAGAGCTTGATTTTAGTAGAGGTAGTTCAGTGGATATGCTACCAGCAATGTGTATAATCCGGCATCCGGCCACATTGCCGGTAACAAATTGCAGATAGAAAGAATGCGTCAGTATCTTGATCCATCGCGCTCGAGGAAATAACCGAATTCCTTATTCAGCTACCCTACTGTTAATTTGCCAGGATATATCTTCTGAAAAAGTGCATAAATTCAAGTTACGTGTCTGAATTAGGAGGTAAGAAGTAAAAGCAAAAATATTTTACAGTTATCTTAGTATGTATTCATTGCTTGAATCAGTACAGTTGAGTGATTTGCACTATGATGATCTGATAGGTGATGCAGAGGTGTAAGAGGAGGACCGGCAGGTTCCAGTCCAGGGTCACGATATTGCACAGCGAGAACTTCATGGGACGGGCGGTGATGTAGTCTATCATGTTCTCCACTTGGCTGATATGACTTTGTTCTGGAATATAATGATCCTCGATCACATCAACACAGGTGTTACATTATTTTCCATACACACATACATACTATCACGGCTATATAACGAGGTAGTGAGAGGGAAGTTGACATCGCTTTCATGGTTAACGATAACCTTAGTTCCCACTTTTCACCAAGCGAATCAAGCATGTCATCGGGTAAGTGGTAAGCCCTCCGCCGTTATCCAGGTTGTTTTAGTGTTTATCGGTGTTTTCATCACCGGAGAGTTAGTTGCGAAATAACTAACATTTTACTTAACTTTTAAATAATCAAACTTTCAACAAACAGACAGCGAAATACCTAATAACTAAAGTACTTGTAGCGTAAATCTTATTCGTTGTAGTGAAATTTGACGACCGACTTGGTGTAATGGTAAGTTGGCTACTACACCAGAGGTCGCGGGTTCGATCCCCGCACAGTACAAACATTTGTGTGCATGAACATGTCTGTTTGTACTGGTCTGGGTGTCTCCTATGTATAATAAGTATGTATTTACAAAAGAAAATGTATTTAAGTATGTTTATCCGTTGTCTAGTATCCCATAACACAAGCTTTAATTAGCTTACTTTGGGGCTAGATGGCGCTGTGTGGAATAATGTCCAGGGATATTTATTATTATTAAAAAATCTTGTCAACGCCTTGCAAACCAGATCGGCAAGCGACGCAGCCGCATTGATTCTTGACCTCAGTGTACGACAGCTGCGTTAGATAATCTATTTTCTACCTTTGTTGTCTCTATCTGTATTAATTAAGATATAATTTTTACCATACTGGGATCACCCTTGGCATTCAAACTTTCCGTGCCAATCGTCTAGTCAAAGAACGAAATTGAGTCGGACGTAATTGGACAATTCGAATTGGACGTTATGGGAACCAGGGAGACAAAATAAAGAGTTTACAGAAAGACCGCTCTCGCCTTTTCCAATATAATTATAGGGCTAGCGGTACGCTAAATTAACCTGCAAATGGTGTAAAAGGCATGCAAATCAGAACGAATGATCTGTAGGCCAAACAGAGCAATTTGATCCGTGGCATGGGAAAAATTAAAAAAGGGGAGGCGTTACGTTTTTGTTTGTGAAAAACAATTTTGTTTGCTCTGACTGAAACCTATCGTGTGGGGTATTTAATGAAAGGGCTTACTGAGCCAATAATGAAAATCTATCGCATCATAACATTTATCTAGTCTGTAGACTAGCTTTCTATATTTTATTCCGATCACTTTAATCATTGACTAGTGCTTTAGCTGTTGAAATAAATTTTATGGCACAAGCAATACAAGCTATCCTGCATACAGCGCCAAAGGTCTTGAGGTCGAACGTCCACCCAGGATAATCATTCAGGTGATGAGTATTTAGGTATTTTGATTATTAGCACTTTACTGTCACACATTAAAAAAAGGCGCCAGACAACACACCACTTGTCATGGTTTCAAAATAGGGATAAATATTCCTATGTTACGAGGTACCAGACAGGGAATTAAGCCAAGGGCGTCCCCCAGCTCACTCAGATCCGAGCCAATTAAAAAAAATCGTTTCCTGTATTCACCCGACCGAGAATCGAACCCGAAACATAACGCCAAGGCGAGAAACCGTGCTACAGCGCACTACGTCAATCGTGACGTCAACCCACATTACAAGTTTTCCTTAGGTTTCGGTCAGATGATATTGATGTAAGACGTTCTAGATTCTTATTTAATAAGGTAATAAATGAAAATCTTATTTTACGAATATTCTCTTCCCATTAGAAAATCTTACCTCTCCCGCTCAGCAATTTTTCATGTAGAATAAGTATCAGTTCGTCCACTGCTTGAGCCAGCATGCCAGCGGATATCGCAGGCAAGCTCAAAAGAACAAAGTTTTCAGCTGTATACAGATATCTGGTGGTGAAATGCAGTGCTTTATCCTGTAAAATACTGATAATAAACTAATTTTTAAGAAGCTAGACTAGGCTATTAAGGTGTAGGTGCAAAAATCTAGTCCTTTTTTAACAATGTCTGCCTGTCTTTTTGTATTTTCTAGCATGGCATGAAAACTGATAAATATATTTTTAAACCAGCTTTACTGAAATCTGATGGATGAAGATATAGATTTAAGATTAATATACAGGTAAAAAATCAAGTCAAGTTTTATTATCTATATCTGGATAAAAAAGAGGCTTACTTTGAAACTATATTGCTGCAACTTAATCAGATCGTAATAAAACGACAGAACCAGGTCTGGCAATTTGAACAGCAACAAAACTATATACTGAAACAAAATAGTATACTATGTTAATTACGAGAAAGTGGAACTTAAATGTTTTTAACATCAAAAACAACATGGACTTAAGATGTTGTTTTTGATGATAAAAGCATTTAAGTTCCACTTTCTCGTATAGACGAGAATAGCAACACTTTGGTCGGAGGCGAATATTTTATACCTACTGTTTATGAAATGTTAGCCCATTTTGTGTAGTTATTGATAATATTAGATTACTCTGTAAAATACTTACTGAATATACAAAGCATTCTCCCGATTTTTCCACAGTGTTGACAATTTTAACGTAATTTTTCAAGAAATCTACTACTCGATCACCACCATTTTGAACTAATTTGTTTAAAACACTAAGCCGGCAATATGGCGAGTAAAATATGAAGAATAAAATAACTAGAACAATGTCATACGACAGCAAGTTAATATAGTTTATAGTATTCAATATTTCGGAACTCGTGCATTCTTGAAAGGAGAAACAAAAAGATGTAAATGTGAGCAATTTGAATCCAAAAGATAAAAACAGAAACACAACGATTTTGACATCCACTTGGTGCGAAATATCTGGAGCACATAATACCAAATCGATTGATTTAAGAGAAATTTGTAAACTGTGAAACGACCCTTCGTTCCCACACAACATTGAAACTAGTGATAGTAGAAAGTACTGAACGACTACAACGATTTTCCAACATCTGAAATAAGGATGCGGATTTATTTCTATATATGCCATCACAGTGAATACACAGAAAAATGTTTCTAGAACTACCGTGAGCACTTTAATTCGTTTCCTAATAATGGGCTGTGAATTTTTTAAAACATATCCAAAATCCAAAAAAAATAGTGCAAATGACAGAATAAACCAAATTTTGATAATGTTGTTGATAACGTTCATTTTGAAAAAAAACTAGTCTCTCATACAAGAGTAGTAGTCTATAAAAGCTAGAAAAGTTTTAGCTGTAAATTATTGAAAATTATTCAAATAAAAGGCTACGAGCTCGCTACGTTGTGAGTTATCTAGATGGAGTGACTAAACGGTCCATTAGCATATTACATTAATGGTATGTTGCTCGCTTTTAAATAATCAAATAGTTTCCAATAATCAGTACAAAGATAACTCTGACCCTGAAAAAAAATAGTTTCGTCTTCCCTTGGTCGAAAGTCGTCAACTAAGTAATCCACAATTGGACGTAAAGTTTCGCAGTATCGATTCCCGCACCTGCAGAAATGTCTTTGTCATGTAAATTTGTAAATTCTGAATTTCACAACACAAGGCAGTATGATGTTGTCTCATATGTATTAATTCTCATTTCGGATGAAATTTCTTCAAAAAGACAAGACAAGGAAAACGATATATTTAGCAAAGCAGGTATCTACCTCATAAAATCTTCAATGAACGTCTAAAAGGAAACCCTAATAAACTGGTTTATAAAATTTCAAAACCAGCTGTCCGTCAGCCAAAGTAAAAAATCAATCATGGATCTGTATTAGAAAGAAAGAAAGAAAGAAAGAAAAACAATTTATTGACCCAAACACAAATTAAAATAGCTTAAACTAGGGTACAGAATAAATACAAATAAGACAAGAAATAAAAACTAACGAAGATGTAGTGGGCCAATCAGGACCCTGCCTCAGCATGTGCCACTGCAGTGCAAGCACGGCAGAGACGCTGGTATTCTGGCAGGGCCTGCTGATGTGGTCGTCCAGCCTTGAAGTATTAAAAACTAAATATTATTATTATAAAATAAGTATTAGTGCTAGCGGTACGCTAAATTTACCTGCAAATGGTTTTAAAGGCATGAAAATCGGAACGATTGATCCATACGATCCAATAATTGGCCATACGAATCAAATCGTGACCCTTAGCACGGCGAAAAACCAAATAAGGGAAGGAGTGGAGTTATGGCGACATATTTTTTTTGTATGGGTTAAAAGATTTTTTGCTCTAAAACCTACCGTGTGTGATATCTAATGAAAGGGCTTATTGAACTGATTCTAAAAATATATCACATCATTACATTTTAGGCACTTGTATTAGAATAAAATAAAAAACATTTTTAAAACATACCAAGTTTAGGCTCCTCCAGATATACTACGGTTAAATATTTTTTTGTAAAATAAGCTCCAAATGGTACGTAATATCCTCATATCTAACCAAAGAAAAGGGTTTTTGAAAATATTCACATTTAATATATTTTAATAGTTTTTGAATTTTACACAATGTGATTAAATTACGATTAGTTGAAACATGTTAAGTTCAATTTCAGATAAATTGAAAAATATAAAAAATACTAAGTGTAAATATCTCGATAAATCCTTTTTTGGGTTAGATATGATGATATTACGTACCAATTCGGTTTATAGAAATTTATTCTCATAAGAAATTACATATTTAACTTATTTGAGAACTTAGTTTATAACATTAAATTAAAAAAACATGCGATTACGGTAATGTGCCGAGGGGTACATTATATCAAATACAAGTACATTTAAACAACACGAAGCATACCAGTTAACATAAAAATCAACAGAAACGTGGGTACTTTTGTGTTAGTTTAAAGATCTTGACCAATGCGACTGTCGACATATAGTACGGTGCGGGCGTCCGCGCTTAGTTACAAAGATTAACAGATACTTAACTAGATGTGCTAACAGCGCGCTGTGTTTTAATAAATATATGTGCGTATGAGGATCAATTCATTTAGTGTGGATCATTAATATTATTTTATTTGAAGTAATTAAATTATTCATTATTTTATTTTACTGTTACCTACTCATATAAATTGAAGTTTGTACAGTACTTAATACTTCGTAATTGAGTAAATAAAATATATTCAGTTAATTTATTTTTATGCATTCAGAGATTTGCATTAATAATTAATATTCATTGATTTTATGGCTAAGTAATTGAATAACTAAATTGCCTTTGGCGCTCCATCATTATTGTATTGTTATTAGAACAATTTATATTATTAGATCAATTTTATCATTACTAAGGATTTAAAATTATTTGTCATAATTTTAATTTTAATAGAAGTTGCTTTATAGTTTCAAACAGATATATTTATAGTTTTAAATAGGTATATTGTATTTATAAATTGACTTGAAACAAATTACTAAAATGAATACAGGTGGGCTTTTAGCCTTTTTTTAAACAGGTGCATTGTTTCTGACAATTTTATATTTGTAGGAAGCTTGTTGTATAGTTGTGCACTTTCATAGGTAATATTTTTCTTTCCATTATTAATTCTTGGTGCTCGTAGTACTATGAAAAGAGAAGGAGAGAGAGATGACATTGGTAACTACAGACCAATTACGCTCATCCCGATTCTATCAAAAAATTTTGAAAAAGTATTCTTTATAAGACTCTCATCATTTTGTGCTAAATTCAATATTATCCACCCAGATCAACATGGTTTTCAGAAAGGAAAGTCCACGTCCTTGGCATGTTTTAACATCATCCACCGGATCTCTTCTTTTATGGATAAGCGTATTCCGTAGTCTCCATGGTTTTGTTTGACCTCAGTAGGGCTTTTGACCACGTTTGTCACAAGACTCTACTCGAGAAATTAGAGAAATACGGAGTACGTGGGCATGCACTCGATTGGATTGCATCGTATCTGTGTGATAGAGTGCAGAGAGTAGAACTAGAAAAAATTGATAAATCTCCGCATCTTTCTACTTATGGATCTAAGTACTCGAAGAATCACTATGGTGTACCGCAGGGTAGCATTCTTGGACCGTTGTTGTTTATATTATATGTTAATGATCTTCCCTCTGTAACAGGATATCGATGCACATTATTTGCTGACGATATTTCAATAATTATTAATAAAAGTCCAAATATTGATTATGAATATGAAATTAACAATACAATTAACAATGTAGTGAATTGGCTTAAGTATAATAATTTATCATTAAATCTAGCCAAAACAAAATTTCTTCAATTTTGTAATAAAAACGGTAGTCTAGAAAGGGTATACATAAGGCATAACCATGACCCCATTGCGGAGTGCGCTAGTGCAAAGTTTCTTGGAATCGACTTAGACACAAATCTAACGTGGAAGGAACATGTTTCCAGTGTGTGTCAAAGGCTTAATAGATTCACTTATGCTTTGTACAGACTCACGAGGCTCAGTAATCAAAAGACTGCGCTTACTGCGTACCATGGTTACGTATGCTCTGCCTTGAGATATGGCCTTGTTCTGTGGGGAAATTCGGTGGATGTTGGGCGTGCATTTATAATTCAAAAAAAGTGTCTCAGGGCCATTTGTGGAGCTGGGCCCATGGATTCCTGCCGACCACTATTTAAAAAAATAAATTTGTTAACTTTGCCATCCATGTATATTTTCGAGATATGTGTTTTCAACAAAAATAATATAGAGCTTTTTAGTAAGAAACGTGATGTCTGTAAATTCTTGACCCGGAATCCGAATCGTTTGGTGGTGCCATCTGGTTCGACGACAGTTTGGCAAAAAAACTCATATAACATGTGTATTAAGTTATATAATAAGTTGCCGGAGGCTATAAAAGCCTTGCCTTCTAAACAATTTAAATGTGCCTTATTCAAGCTGTTGACTAAAAAATGTTATTATAGTGTTAATGAATTTATTGATAGTAAAATTTAAATTTAATAATTATGTAATTCATTGAAACAATTTAATCCTAATCTCTTTATTTAATTCATGTTCGATTTTAAGTGCCTGTCTCTCAAGTATTGCATGCCAATTGTTGTTGGTTAAATGTGAGAAACCAATGTAATGTAATACCTATATGTACCACATTTACTGCAATAAATAAATGATTATTATTATTATTATGTTACTTTGACTTCTCAGTTGCTTCAGATTCGGATGATCCTGTCTAGTAGAGAAAGATATGTTTGTGTGTATTTCTTTTGTGAGTATTTTCCTAACCACTATACATGAGTAGTATTCATAAGTTTTATTTATGTCTAATAATTTTGTCTCCTTATATAACTTATCTGTAGGTGTTAAGTAATCATAGCTAAATAGCACTTTCAGTAATTTATTCTGTGCGATTTGTATCAAATTAAGATTACTTTTCGCAGCAGAACCCCATATCTCTATCATACTAGGTAGGTATAGTACCCGGCAAACTTCTTGAGCATTTGTAGTCGTAGTGGGGGAAAGTTCGCGCATTGTACACTTACGTGCAAAAAAATAGATACTCTTTTTTTAACTGTGAAATGCTCATATTTATTCAGGTATATATTTTGACAACCTGCGTGGCCCGTTGGCAGGGTCTACTAGCCCAAAGGTCCTGGGTTCGAATCCCGGTACGGACAAAATGTTTGTGTGACGAACATATTAACTTTTCCTGAGACATGTTTTTTTATATGTATTTATAATGTATATTATTTATATATTTTATATGTATGTTTATTCGTTAACTAGTATCCATTAAAACAAAAAAAAACGTCTACAACAACAACAAAGTACTTTTCACTGCACGCAAGTGTATTTGGGCAGACAGCGGGACGTAGACACAACGCGGGAGACGAGGGTCGACTGATCTACCAATAGCGCGCTCGACACGATGCCCCCCGCCGTCGCGCCCCGCCTTCACCACCCATGACACCTAAAATTCGGTTCTGCGCAGTCAAGGTCATTTGCTCAAGAAGTTTGCCGGTTACTGTAGTCAAGATGTGGTTTAACTAGGCAGTTACAGTTTGTGTATCGTACTTCTCGAGGAAGACAACGAACTATACTGCGGAGAGCTCCAGTAAGAGATGTTAATTTTGATTTAACTTTTTCAATAGTAATAATTGAGTCAATTTAGGGTTATGCTCTAGATTATTATGGCCTGACATTTAAAACATATATTGAGAAACTTGAATCACTACAAATTAGATTTTTAAAATTGCTTGTTAATAATAAAACTAAAAGAAACTGTTAAGGTGACTATAGAAAATTGTTTAAAATCTGCAAAATCTTACCAGTTAGCCTCAAGCACAAATATTTGTTAGCATTAAACAATCACGGTAGTTTGGAGCGTGACCCTCAGTTGGTATACGTGGTACACGGCTATGGCACGAGGTCGGTGTGCGCGGGTAAATTTGAAGTACCCAGAGTTTCCAACTATTATGGTGACAGAACCCTAAAAAAGCGTCTACCTTATCTGCTAAATAGTTTGCCCGAGGACATCCGCCTTGAACCGAATAAAAATAAATTAAAAAAAAGTTAAAAAAGCTTTTCTTGGATTCGCTTGTGTGAAAATAACATAATTAACTATAGTTCGTAAAAGATAGAATGATTAGAATGACACATAGATTTATTATCTGTGCAGAATCATGAAAAGTGACGTGATAACTTTGTACCGACGGCAAATGAGCGACTACACTTGTTGCAATAATCAAACGCAAAGAATCACTCTAATTTGGCGTGTTTATATTTTATTATCTACACACATCAAAAGTGTCTAGGGATCAAGCATTTTTATGCGGATTTCTTGAGATTGAGATGTGGCTTTGTAATAAATTTATGATTTTATAAATTTATATGGATCCTTTTTGGTGCATTTCATAATTTGAAACAGGAACTGTCAATCAAATTCGAGTAAAAGATGAAAATCAGCTGTCAATATTTTCCCTATAAAAACATACAACGCATTGAAGATATTATGAGTGCTACTGTTTCCCTACTACTGATTAAAACCAACGTTATTATGGAGCGGCGACGTCATTTAAGCAGGGAAGAAATGCTCAGAGCCGTGGGAATGATAGAAGCTGGTTCCCGGCAACGTACTGTGGCTTTAGCTCTGAATACAAGTCAGAGTGTTATCAGTCGACTTTGGACACGTTACCGAAGCACTGGTACCGTGGCTGAGCGCCATGGAGGACGGTATCGCTGCACCACACGGAGACAAGACCGATACATTCAAATCACAACTCGAAGAGCTCCAACAATAACCGCCATGATGTTAGCCGTGAGGCTTCATCACTCTTCAGGGAACTTAATTAGCGACCAAACAGTCAGAAACCGCTTGCATGAAGTGAACCTTCATTCCCGAAGACCGCTAAGGGTACCACCTATAGCAATGCACAATCGTAGGATTCGATATCAATGGGCTTTTGAACACAGAAATTGGGCAGAAGAACAATGGCGTTTCGTGTGCTTTTCTGATGAGTCTCGTTTTGGTATGAGACCGGATACAAGACGCATACGACACTGGAGAACCCCTGGACGCCAACAGCGATTAAAATCCTGCCAGGAAGTCCATCCTTATAGTGGTGGAACCATCATGGTATGGGCGGGTATTTGGATCGGCGGAAGAACTGAGTTGATTTGGATCAGAGGCAACCTCAACGCTCAAATTTATGCTGAGACGATTGTATCAGACGTCATCGTTCCTCTACAAGTGCAAATCGGTCCCTTATTTCAGTTAATGCATGATAATGCACGACCGCACACCGCAAGAGTTGTAAGACAGACTCTCGCCGCAGCTAACATCAATGTCCTGCTCTGGCCTGCTCAGTCGCCAGACTTGAACCCGATTGAGCATGCATGGGATATGCTACAGAGAAGAGCTCTGCCGAATATGGAGGGTATCCAGTCGCAAGAAGACCTTTTTTTGTTGTTGCAACGAACATGGGCGGCCATTCCACGGCGTGATTTGGATGAACTCATTTTGAGTATGCCAAACCGATGTTCTTGTGTTGTTAGTGTTCGCGGTAGAAACACGGATTATTAATTGTTTAATTATAAAGAAAACTGTTATTTCAGTCTTTTTTTCGAACTTTAATGTTAGTGGTTCAAATGTCAAAAATCCCTTTATTAGGAAAATGGCAAATTTCTTTATTAATGCAAAGGTGACTTGGTTTATCGTTACTATAGACAAACGAAAACACTTTATTTGATGAATCCTTAAAGAAAATTTTAATTAATATCAATCAGGAGAAAAGTTATTGCAAAAATATATGTTGATCCCTAGACACTTTTGATGTGTGTATTTGTATGTTCTAGCATAACATTTAACTTATTAAATGGATTTTTTTAAAACTCATACACTTATTCTATAAAACATGGATTAAATACAGGTTGTTTTAGAATCTATAACGAAATTAAAAATGTTTAAATAATAAGTTCACGTCCACGTCCAGAACATGAAATCGATAGTGAACTAAAAACTTAAATATCTACGAAGAGCTTAGTTACGTCATGTTGCCGAAATTTTAAAGATGGGACACATCGATAAATAAACTTCGATGGAATAAAAAGATATTATGTTTGTTTTCTTTCATTAAATAAAATGATATTAACTTCAGGCCCTGCCACACTGAATGCAGTTATTAAATCTCGACGTGCGACCCATATGGTCTGAGGCACAATTTATCAACTTTTCAAGAGATGTAAACAAAGATCTGGTTGGAATTTCCAAATTAAGTCACATTTATTGTTCTGTTAGCCATATAAATGAATACTTATGTTACAGTAAACTTTTGCCCCTTTTATTTTCAAAGTTTATAATTCCAAAAATATTAGTAATAATCATACTTTTTATAAAAAATGTGTTATCTGCTCTTATGCTTGTACACTTTGGGGTGTAGAAGGCCTAACGTCACAACGACAGCCGTTTATGGCCAAAAATTTCCGATGTCATTCACTTGGAGAAGGTAATGTTGTTATTGTTTCCGTTTTGCTTTTGCTGCTGACTTTCTGTTGCAATAATGCCAAAAAGACAACGAAAGACTGTTTTAAACAGTGAATCTCGTGAGTTTGTGGTCCGCTTACGAGATTATTTTGAACGGGAGCACCATAACGGTGGACCGCTGTTACCGTTGTCGCAAGCATGTGACAGATTTGCTGACGCTCTTAATATTGGAAGAGGTTAGTGACAAGGATAACCCACGAAAAATTCGGAGATGATTCAATGCAGGAGAATAAACTATCAACACCAAATAAAAAAAGGAGAAAAAGAAGCACTGTAACTGGTATTGACGATTTTGATGCCGCTGCATGTTTATGCATACTACACACGTAACGAGCTGCCAACTTTGTCAAAATTATCTGTATCGCTAAAACATGCAAACCCTTTTGATGGCAGCCAACCATCTTTATCAACCATACTCAAAAATATTGGATTCTATTATAAAAAGTGCAATTTAAAGTAAAATTATAATGGAACGAACAGATATTGCTTTTGCGCGCATCGAGTTCTTACGAAAAGTTAAAAATATAGTCAATTGGGATAAAGTTTTATTCTTGGACGAGACGTGGCTGAACGCAAATCACACTGTGTCGAAGATTTGGACAGATGACAAAGCCGAATCCTCTACCAAGGTACCCGAAGGCAAAGGGCAAAGGCTAATTATTTGTCATGCTGGTACCTCCTCTGGCTTTGTTCCTAATTGTTTGCTGGCATTTAAATCTCTTAAAACGACAGAATACCACGAAGAGATGAATTTTGAAAAATTCAAAGAATGGTTCGTGGAACTACTGATAAATTTAGAAGAACCACATATAATTTTCATGGACAACGCATCCTATCATTCTGTGCAAAAAAATAAACCTCCGACCTCCAGTAACCGCAGAATGAAATTATTTCGTGGCTGCAAGACAATGGAGTACAAGCTGACGATTCAATGTTAAAAAAACAACTTCTACATTTAGTGGCAATACATAAGCCCCGAACACCAACCTATGTCTTGGATGAAATGGCGAAAGAAAAGGGGCATACAGTTATTCGATTGCCGCCTTACCATTGCCAATACAACGCCATATAATTAATTTGGGCTGAAGTTAAAGGTATCTATAATATTAATTTAAATGTTGCATTCTATCTACATATTTCATGGTAAAATAACCTTCAAATCATTTTCTTTTAGTTCACACAGCAAGAAAAAACACTTCACCGCCGTTCACAGCAAACAAAATGTTAACTTTGCTAAATAATGCATGTGATCATGTGACACCAGACGACTGGAAGAATGTTATTTCTAAGACACGGAAAACTATTAACGAAGATTGGGAGCGAAATGTACATTTTGATTCAATAAGTGACCAGGCATGATTCGATGACGATGATTCTGACTAAAATATCATTTCATTTGTTATGACAGTTGGCTTTATCATGCATTCATCGACTGCATTGTTCTATTTTTATTGATTAATCTCAAATATGTTTGTTCCATAGACTGCATATCTATGCCATCTACTCTAAATGTGTAAATTTGACATCGATATCTCAACGGAACTTTCTCAGCACTATTGACGCCTGTCATTCTAATCAAGCTATATTTTACGGACTATAAGGCGTATACATTGGGCTGTCAAGTGTTAATACATGAATAATTCGAGACTCCTTCCTGCAGTCAAACTGTTAATACAGTTTTGTAGGGTATTTTTAACTGTATGATAATTTTTCTATATTGATGAATAAACATAAATAATAACAATAATGTGTGGCTTCCATGAAAGCTGGCTATCTAGCATTAATCCCAAATACTTCTCGCTCTTAACCCTACAAATAGCTTTGTTATACATTTTCAGAGGATCGATATTTTTATCTGCTTATTTTTTGCTGAAAATACGACGTAATGTGTTTTATTTACGTTGATAGTAAGTAGATTACTCTTAAACCAAATATTAAGCAGGTCAAGGTCGGTCTGTGCTTCTTGAGCGATTGACTCCATGTTACTGCCAGAGTAGAACAATGCGGTGTCATCAGCATAATTATAATGAGAGCTCGCCCTTGAGTTCTAGTGTACTTACGTTATTTATATAGACTAGAAAGAGGATGGGCCCAAGAATTGATCCTTGGGGCACGCCAAATGTTATCAGTCTCTTATTACTTTCATGTTAAGCCATTTTTACCACTTGATATCGGTCTGTGAGGTAATTCTCAAAAACTTTGTAAGCACTACCCGTTATCCCTATGTTGTTCAGCTTGGAGAGCAATATCTTGTGATAACCGTGTCAAACGCTTTTTTAAGATCGATAAAGATACCTAACACAATATTTTTGTCATCAATGTCATTTTTTATTGAAGTTATTAAATCAACAGCTGCTGAGAGTATTTGATTTTGGTCGAAATCCGTATTGTTTTTTATAAAGGTAATCGATTGAAGTAAGGTAAGTTACTAATCTGTTGTAAATTATTTTCTCAAAGATCTTAGATCCTATTGGAAGGACCGATATGGGGTGATAGTTAGAAGGATCTGAACGAGATCCAGACTTATAGAAGATATTTTCGCGATTTTAAGTTCAGGAGGGAACGAAGCTATTACCAATTGAAGCATATTTTACAAAAAAATATTCAACCGTATCATGTCTGAGCCCAAACTTCGCATGTTTTAGGATAAGATAAGATAAGAATATTATTTTGCTTCAAATGTGGTACATACAGATCTTATGAAATAATAGTTTCACAGAATTTTCCAGAAACTGGCATGCAAAACAATTTGGATTTGAACATTAAATTTACGTCAGTTATCAAAATTGCGTCAAAACTTTTGTTTGAAGTATTCTAAATATTCATCGTCGGAGAGCGTCGTGGCCTAGTGGTTCAGCACCCGAACTCAGATCAATGCTCGTGTGTTCCTTAGTGCAAATCTGGCCAGAACTAAAATCTTTGTGTTCATTGTTAAATATCCGACTTACTCTCCGGTGATGGAAAACATCGATGAAAAACCAAATCAACCCGGATAACGGCGGAAGGTTCACCACCTTCCACGTTGGGTTCTAATACAATTGGTGAAAAGTGGGCTTCTGAGTGTTTCGTTCACCATGACGAAACAGTCACTTGCCTCTGACTACCCCGTTTGGGATAAAGTCGTGATGGTATGTATGTATGTGTGTATGTAAATATTCATTCACAGAGTAAACACAACAGTTCTGCATTAACAAAATTTTTATTGGCCTTCTAAATATTTCAGAAAACGGAAGGTTTACTAAATAAAGTGAAATTGCACCCGTACTGGTGCAATTACACTCTTGCAGGCCTTTTAAAATTCTTGTTTATATTTCATCGTTACCAGCTGAGTAAGTAGATTTTAAGAAATTTATCAGCTTAACTTTTTCGTATTCATCTGTAGGTTTGAGGAATAAACTAGCACTATTAATATAATATAATAATAAATCATTTATTTTTCTTTCACAATGCATAACATGTGCTTAGAGCTAGGTACAGCTATTGCTGAGGTCAAACCTCCGCTACATTGTGAGAGACTGGTGCCTGATGTAGATTCAAAGAACCTGTGTTACAGGTCACCAGTGCCCCCCCGCAGTCGAGTCGATGTGACTTCGACATCCTTATAATTATAATCAGCTTATTTAAAAGGTGTGTGAGATGTGTTGTGTGTGCGTTGGTATCAGTAGGAGTGTAATGACTTGTGTGTGTGTTGGTGTCAATAGGAGTGTGTGTGGTTTGTGGTAGTAGCAATGGATGTGTGTAAGTATGTAGTGCCAAGGTGTGTGAGTGAAATTTAGTTTGATGAGTAGTGTTACGAGCGGACAGTAAGTAAATTCTCGGTTTCTTGGTAGTTAAGGGATTTTAGGTATGTGGCCACTTTGCTAGAATTTTTGTAATATGCAAAGCGCAAATTCCTTTTGGTTTTAACTGATTTCTTCTTAATACCTCGTGAGAACCAATCCGCTGTACCCCTTGTGTGTAACTTTACTTTTACTCTCTTTATCGGAAAACAGAAGTCATAAAACAGTTAGAAATCCTCATAAAAGTTGTTGAATGCTTCGTTGAAACCATTTTCCATGTATACATTGGCCGATGAGACTGACTTTGTGTATTTTCTGAAAATGGAAATATTGTCTGATTTGTAATCTCTTTTTTCAAGAAACCATAACATTGGGGGTTGAATATAACTAATTTACAGTGTATGTATCTGAATTCAAATAATTACAAAGGTCAATACAAAAGATTCTACTTGTCAAATACAAGTTCAAGTGAATTTTGATGCGAATGTATTAGATTATTATGCCTATTGTTGCGGACCCCGACGTGATATCGCGTCGGGGTCCACCACTGTTGCAGTGCTGTCGAGGAGACGCAATAAGACACAGTTGGACCTTAAGAGTTACTATATAACCACAGACGGGATGGCAGTGAAATGAGACAACAGTTGGTAATAGTCTAGTTTATTATAATTCTACTAAAGCTTATATAAGAACTCATACACGTACACTGTGTGTGCCTAATCTTACTACGTGACCATCCGGCACAGTACTCCCCCCTTTTAAAAAAAAACATAATTTACCCTCTTGCAAAATTGAAGTCCTGAAAAATAGCAATGACAGAGGATGTTAATTATATCACTTCAACGGAATCTGAGCACTGGTGTGAATAATCTACCTGATCTTATCATGTACGTGCTCTTGTTTTTTTCCAAACCATCACGTTCTCGAACCATTATTTATAATAAACGCTGTGCAGGCAAATACCTTCTCATAGGTGATTTTGTATGCCTATGCACTTTTACGACAATATTGTCACGGCCACATATGTGTGCAATATTGTGAAATAAAATCTTCTTAGCACCTTTGTTGTCCTCGGCTTGGGGAACTTGTTGATGCTTTATAATGTTTCTTCTTCCTGGCGTATCCCTTGGTTCGTTTCGTTACACGATAACCTAAGAAATCAAACTCGCTCTGGAGGAATTAACTAACCAATTAATTAACCCATTTTCGTACAATTTTTCGATCACAATCTCCATGGGTTAATTTTTGAACCATCTGCGGCCTAGATGTAGCTTACACTTCGGAGATATTTGTTCCGGTATCGTTAAAATACCTCATACCACCTTTTCGGTCGGTAACAATGAGGGGTTACATTAACCAAAATATTCGCTCCGGCATCGATTTAAAAACCTCAACCTCGACCTTCTGGGTCGCTATAAAGGGTTGCTTCCAATTGCATGGTTCCTCACATCTGTGAGCGTATTTTCCATATTTACGATGATAATGACAAATTGTTGCTTCTTGGTTACGCGATCTTGAACTTGACTTTAGCGCGTAATACATACTTGCGATAATTGCTGCGTCGGCTATACTTGCGTTTCGTATCGTTTTTGCACTCAACTCCGTTTGTACTTGTTTTAGCTGTGTCAGCACACCTTCTAATATTTGATGTGATGACCCCGACGTGACATCACGTCGGGGTCCACCACTGTTGCAGTGCTGTCGAGGAGACGCAATAAGACAAAGTTGGACCTTAAGAGTTACTATATAACCACAGATGAGATGGCAGTGAAATGAGATAATAATAATAATAATAAATATCCCTGGACATTATTCCACACAGCGCCATCTAGCCCCAAAGTTAGCTAATTAAAGCTTGTGTTATGGGATACTAGACAACGGATAAACATACTTAAATACATTTTCTTTTGTTAATACATACTTATTATACATAGGAGACACCCAGACCAGTACAAACAGACATGTTCATGCACACAAATGTTTGTACTGTGCGGGGATCGAACCCGCGACCTCTGGCGTAGTAGCCAACTTCTTAACCATTACACCAAGTCGGTCGTCATAACAGATACCAGATAACAGTTGGTAATAGTCTGGTTTATTATAATTCTACTAAAGCTTATATACGAACTCATACACGTACACTGTGTGTGCCTAATCTTACTACGTGACCATCCGGCACACCTATCATCAATGTGTATTGTAGAAGAACGTCTCACTCCTACACATAAACCTACAAGGTTTTTGTATGGGGATTGTAAGTCATCCATTGTGTATTTAAAATGTTTTGAATAATAAATAGATAAATATCACATGATAAAGAAAAACGAATGAATTGTGCCGTATCGTGATCAGACAGACCCAAACCACGAGTTTCACTTTAAACACCAGAAAAGTTGCTCATTATGTGATCAATTCAAGCATTTTGACGAGTGGGATCTAAGATATGTAATTAAAAATTAAAGTTGTTTACAATCATATTAAGCTCAATTGAGTCCTTTGATTTTTCAAGCAAATCTATATTAAGATCTCCAGCTACAACAATGTTATAATTTGTTTTTAATTTTAATTAATTCATTTATTTCTCGGATTTCACAAAAAATACTCCTGTGTTAGATGTATATGATATCACAGACAAGCTGCAGGAGTGCCGCCTTCGTTGGTATGGTCATGTCTCACGAAGATCGGCAAACTACGTAGGCAACAAATGTCTGGCCAGGTACCGGTAGAAGAGGTCGACTAAAGAAGCGGTGGCTCAACGTCGTTAAGGGTGACATGCGTGCTAACAAACTCACCACTGAGGATGCACAAGACCGCGTGAAGTGGGCCAAGAAAATAAGAAAGGCGGACCCTGGGACCCCACACACTAGTGTGGGTTCATAACCGGGATAGACCGCACGGATGATGATGATGATGAGATATAGGTGTTATGAGTCCATTCTTGTATTTCAATACCGTCTTTCCCTAAAATACATACACTACCTCTTTTTTGGTGAGGTCTTGGGTAAGATGGCACCAGGGTATACCCTGTGATATTAATATTGATTTTACTTCCAGATCTTACGAAAGTTTCGCTAAAACACAGAATATCAAAGTAACACTTAATTTCTGATAATTCTTTCAAAGTTAGCTCTATAGGTTCAAATTTGCTAAAAATACCTGCTTTGATTTGGTGAAATATACTAAATTTTCTATTAGCCGAGAGAAAACTGACTGTCAGAACTTTGGTCGACTTTCGTAACACAGCGTTCCAAAAAGTAGTTTGTAACTCTCTCTTGGACCTTTTCCTTTGAAGATTTTGATTCTGTATGTTTTGGTTCCGTTATATTTACTTCTTGAAAATAGTAAGGTATTGTGCCTCTACTTTCGTTAGTGTTTTTGTTCCCATTGGCTGCGCTCCCGAAAGGACTGACACACCTCTCGTTGTTTTAGTAAAACTCAAAAATGTTTCGTAGTAGTACATAGTGTTAATGAGTCGGTTGATTTTATAATATAGTTTGTTTATGGAATCTCTATCAGTATAAGCAATACCATCAAGATCAACAAATTTACAGTTTCTTAAAATTTTGCAAAGTATAGCTAACAATTTTTTTTTCTCTATCTTCTACACCGAGTACAATAATTGTTGGTTTAGAATGAGATTTCAAAAAATAAGCTCATATTCACTAATAATTTCGTAGGATTACTATCGTGGTTGCCAATATTTATGATAATAATGTCTCCAGTGCCGGCATCCAGTGACTCTGTTGTCCAGTCTGTCAGGTATAAGAGCAAAAACTTTTTTTCCAGTACAAAAAGAAGATGACGCTATAACTCTTCCCTTTTTTTCCGTGCTACGGGTCAGATTAATTCGTATGGCCTAAAGATAATTCGTTCCGATTTTCATGCCCCTAACACCATTTGCAGGTTTTAACTGAATTTTGGGGTGTACCGCTAGAACTAGTAAATGAAATTAGTTTAGTCTTCACTCGGTTCAAAGAAGTATTTTTTTCATGATTTAAAAAAAAATGCTTTAAAAGTAAGTTATAATAACCCAATAAGGAACTTCAAATCGATAAGTTAAACGTAAAGTGAGAAACTGGTGTCTGGAAAAACTTCACTTTTTTTAAAAATATTGCCCGTCATGATGACCTCACTCCACCTGATGGAAAGTGGTCGTGAGTTCCAAATATGAGGTTGACAAGCCCAGTCATTCAAACGGATCACTGGGCTGGCGATCCTCACCTTGAAGGCCTAATGCCTTTTCACGCCCAGCTTGAAGAACCCGGGACTATACGAGGAAGGAAACACATGTGCTGGAAGAGCGTTCCACGTCTGGATGGTACGACAAAGAAACGAGTCACTGAACCTTTTGGTTCGGGCCATCAAGTGGCACATTTATGCACGTGGCAAGTAAAAATCATTGGTTAGGTGATTTGCAAGTCCTTACATGGACAATTACTAACCGAAGAAAAATCAAAGTGAAGACCAATAAGCTTAAGAAAAGATGAAAAATAAAGACTAGAGTCACCAACCAATTGGAAACATATTACAGGCAATAATTATTTCGGTGTGTTGTGAATAATCAGGCTATTTTAATGCCTTGTGTTTGACACCTACAATAATTTGGATCTTCCAATCCACTCCCTAATAAAATTTTAAGTCTATGTTATAAAAAATAATAGGTCAATGTTAAGACATGGGAAAATAAGAAGTTCCCATAACACCGCAGATCTTCGTGGACAGGCATTGTCTGTGCTATTTTATCGTCGTTTGTCTGTGCTAGTTTTCAACTCAGTGGCTATTAAAAGCGCATTATAAGAACGATCTTATAGCTTATTTCCATTCTGCATACGAACGTAGAATGGAAGTTTGTCTTATAAGACATATATATACACACATCAAAAGTGTCTAGGGATCAACATATATTTTTGCAATAACTTTTCTCTTGATTGATATTAATTAAAAATTTCTTTAAGGATTCATCAAATAAAGTGTTTTCGTTTGTCTACAGTAACGATAAACCAAGTCACCTTTGCATTAATAAAGAAATTTGCCATTTTCCTAATAACGGGATTTTTGACATTTGAACCACTAACATTAAAGTTCGAAAAAAAGACTGAAATAACAGTTTTCTTTAAAATTTTATTGTAACTTAAACAATTAATAATCCGTGTTTCTACCGCGAACACTAACAACACAAGAACATCGGTTTGGCATACTCAAAATGAGTTCATCCAAATCACGCTGTGGAATGGCCGCCCATGTTCGTTGCAACAACAAAAAAAGGTCTTCTTGCGACTGGATACCCTCCATATTCGGCAGAGCTCTTCTCTGTAGCATATCCCATGCATGCTCAATCGGGTTCAAGTCTGGCGACTGAGCGAGCAGGCCAGGGCAGGACATTGATGTTAGCTGCGGCGAGAGTCTGTCTTACAACTCTTGCGGTGTGCTGTCGTGCATTATCATGCATTAACTGAAATAAGGGACCGATTTGCACTTGTAGAGGAACGATGACGTCTGATACAATCGTCTCAGCATAAATTTGAGCGTTGAGGTTGCCTCTGATCCAAATCAACTCAGTTCTTCCGCCGATCCAAATACCCGCCCATACCATGATGGTTCCACCACTATAAGGATGGACTTCCTGGCAGGATTTTAATCGCTGTTGGCGTCCAGGGGTTCTCCAGTGTCGTATACGTCTTGTATCCGGTCTCATACCAAAACGAGACTCATCAGAAAAGCACACGAAACGCCATTGTTCTTCTGCCCAATTTCTGTGTTCAAGAGCCCATTGATATCGAATCCTACGATTGTGCATTGCTATAGGTGGTACCCTTAGCGGTCTTCGGGAATGAAGGTTCACTTCATGCAAGCGGTTTCTGACTGTTTGGTCGCTAATTAGGTTCCCTGAAGAGTGATGAAGCCTCACGGCTAACATCATGGCGGTTATTGTTGGAGCTCTTCGAGTTGTGATTTGAATGTATCGGTCTTGTCTCCGTGTGGTGCAGCCATACCGTCCTCCATGGCGCTCAGCCACGGTACCAGTGCTTCGGTAAAGTGTCCAAAGTCGACTGATAACACTCTGACTTGTATTCACAGCTAAAGCCACAGTACGTTGCCGGGAACCAGCTTCTATCATTCCCACGGCTCTGAGCATTTCTTCCCTGCTTAAATGACGTCGTCGCTCCATAATAACGTTGGTTTTAATCAGTAGTAGGGAAACAGTAGCACTCATAATATCTTCAATGCGTTGTATGTTTTTATAGGGAAAATATTGACAGCTGATTTTCATCTTTTACTCGAATTTGATTGACAGTTCCTGTTTCAAATTATGAAATGCACCAAAAAGGATCCATATAAATTTATAAAATCATAAATTTATTACAAAGCCACATCTCAATCTCAAGAAATCCGCATAAAAATGCTTGATCCCTAGACACTTTTGATGTGTGTAGTTTGTCTATAGAATACGTTGTAAGTCAACGAAGAGCAACCACCCGGATTGTGGAAGGTCGCGAGTTCGAATCCCGCTTAAGTCCCTAGGATCAGGTCGATTTTTTCCAGTTTCTATCTTTGTGTAGAAAATATACATCAATGCATGCATAAATGCTAAAAATAAAAATTCACTTAATTCACTTATAGCTTGTTTCATTTTAATTGAAAGTCAAATATTTGCAATAAATAATTATTTCGGGCGTTAAAGGCGTATGCCTATGACATTGATGAAACAACGTTGGATTACAATGTAAAATACATCAGATAAATTCGCTGGGTCTGTGAACGGCCTCGGTAGCTAAGTTGGAAGAGCAGCCACCCGGATTGTGGAAGGTCACAGGTTCGAATCCTGCTTGAGCCCCTAGGATCAGGTCGAATTTTATAAATTTCTATTTTTGCTAGAAAATAGTGTTGTAACGTTGCATAATTAATATTATTGCAGAGCATTTAATATTGGATATGGATTCCATATCTGGAAGCCATTTTTAGAAGACTTTTGTCATAAAGATTGCCATCGGACGCAGTTCCCAGCAATCTTTCACTGTGTGCGGTAGAGTGACGCTGGATAGGGAAAACCCTGTACCTTCTGGGAAATATGTGAGGAGTGCAACCAAACAGGAACCCAGGTTTGCCCGTAACTACGTCATCTTCGAGTCGTTTCCAAGGTCGGATTACATCTCTTCCCTCATCACTCTAATTGTACCAGTATGACTTATTCCTCGTTAACACGAGGAATAAGTCAAAAATATCTAAAGGAGTTAACACTCCTTTAGATATTTTTTATATAGTATAACTATTAAAGTTGTACTAATACTTACCACAGGAACCTTAGTAATTATCTAATTACATGACCCTGTTTTCCTTTCAAATTGGTAGTAAGCTAATAGTCTCAATCTAGAACTAAGTAACACATACGTGACAGGTTCGATTGTTATATTAAGCAAAGTAAAATAAATATCTTGTACCAATCTGAAAGGAAGTTTTCTTCATCCAACATACAACAGGTGTTTCAAGGAAATTTACAAATTTCTGTAGCCGGGGTAGAAATACTTCGTTACAGTGCATTGTTAAATGCTGAAAAAAATTCACTTACGATAGATAACTCCCCGAGATAAGGCAATTTTTAAGATCATAATATATTGTGGCTGGCCAAAAACCTTTAAAACCATCAGTTTTGCAGAGCTTTCAACTCAATTCATTTATGTAAACTTTTTAAAATTACCACTTTTCTTAGTCAAATAATTAAGCCAAATTTATTTATAAAATTTTAATACTTAAATTCAAACCTAAATTAAGAAAACAACATAACTTTTTAACAGAATTCCTAGTACCTTTATCTCTATACAAAGCAATAGAAAATATGAGTTTTGTACGTGATGGTCAGTGTTCCTGACTTATATTTTCAGAATTATAATCTCTCGTTTCTGTACATAACGGAATGCACACCTTGTGACCGTTGGGTGACACAGAGGCAACACGGTCTTTATAAATTACAAGTCTCAGCAGCACGTCTCTTGTATAAGCTTTGTAAGAATATGGTATGTATGTCATTTATTAAGGCGAATACCGTTATATTTTTAGTAACTGACAGCAATCAGTAAAGCCGTGTTATTTGCACAATAATAATTTGGTAGGAGAGGCAGAAGTTGAAGATGAGAATAGGAAACGACCAGTCGAGGGGAATTATCCCAAACACAGTGTACTTCATTGGCCGCGCGTTGACGAAGTCTACAAATATCTCTATAAATGGCGAGTCGGGCGTATCTGAAAAAAAACACGGTGATTCGATAGTCCAGTCAACAAAAAAAGTTATAACGTTGATAACGTTTATCTATTGTTCGATGATTTGTGTAAAACATAAGTGGAAACTTAATAGATTTTAGTGTTAAGTATCTAAAGTAATCTTAAGGTAGACTCAAAATTGTTTGTTCCTGACTAAATAAATAAATAAACCTCATTCTCTATTTCTCTGATTGTATAGAAAAAATATTTTGAAAAAACCTGTTATTTACCGTTGGCTAATCACAGTGATGGAAACCGTTATCCAGCAGTGGGACAGTATAAATTCTAATAACTATTTCTATGTTATTCTTAATACTGACCTCTTTCTTGTAGTAACCTATCATTCACAATAAGTTTAAGTTCAGCGGCTGCGTTCGATAGTAATCCTGCGGATACAGCTGGCGCACATATCAAAACACAGTTTTGAATAGTGTATATATTTCTGACCAAATTATTTGCAGTGTCCTGTAAACCAAATAAATAGATATACAAGGCATTTTTCATTAAGATTATCACACACCAATATAAGCCAAGCTTGTATGATAGGTGCCAGAGACTAAAAAATATTTACGAATAACTATAATATTCATAAATATACAATTATACCCAGATTCTGAAAGATCACAAATCACTCTAGTTTGTTTTGTTACTAGTAAACGCTCCTATTACCGCCAGTTTAAGCTGCCTTCGGATTAACTTTAGAAAATTAGATTTAGTCGTTATACCTCCTAGAAAAGGAGCTAAAATTTACTTATAATTATGATAAAGTATTCTATGAATTTAAGTGCTTACATTTAGTATTCTATCACACAATAATTGATTAATAATAATATAATCTGAAAAAGCAGTTGTTTCTATTAGCAACCGAAAGAATGAGGCTAGTTTATATCAACCTTTTTACTGCTGGTAATGGTAAGACTTCCGGTGAGGATGGAGTGGCCTCTGAGCTCTTCGAAGCTGGAGATAAACCTGTGGTTGAGAAGCTGAAGAGGCTATTTAACTCTGTTTTCAGTTCACCAATGGGACTACCCTGAAGGCGAAGAGCAGAGGTGTGATGTCATTGTTTTTTTAAGAAAGGAGACAAAACTCTTCTCTGAACTTTTGTTTAGCACAAAAGAATATTCGAGCAATTTGTATTTCTATTTTTCTGTAGTTAATTTTTAAACATTTGTAGTAAAAATGTCATTATTGTAAACAAGTTATGGTCGATATTTCGGGAGAGAGAATCTTACCTTGCCGTAACACAGTTTTTAAACTAGCACGGAAGGTAATGAATATTTTTTCTGTAAACCGCCATAGTACAAATAGTCAAATTGTAAAAAGTAGAAAGATTTTTGTTTGTCAAAAATTGATATTACAATTGTATACTAATTTATAATTTTGTTTATGCTTGCCATTACTGTAATAACTTGTCTAATTTGTAACTGGTACACTCTGTACATATTTTGATGAAATAAAATTGATTGATTGATTGATTGATTGACTTTAGGCCGGTCACGCTTCTAAGCCATGTCTACAAGCTGTTCTCGAGCGTCATCACGAATCGTCTGGCATCAAGATATGACGCCTTTCAGCCACCGGAACAGGCTGGGTTTCGTTAAGATTAAGGGAAGTTCCGGCTAAGAAACAAAGTGACTGACATAGTTCAGAAGCGTAGCAACCTAAAGTGGCAGGGGACTGGTCACATCTGTCGCAGAACCGACGGTCGGTGGAGTATACGGGTTTTCGAGTGGATACCACGACTCGGCAAGCGTAGTGTTGGATGTCCACCGGCACGTTGTACCGACGACCTAAAGAAGTTGCTGGTAGTGACTGGATAGCGAAAACGGGAGATCGTGCTTTGTGGCGCACCCTAGGGGAGGCTTATGCCCAGCATTGGAATGCTATAGGCTGAGATGCTGATAACAATGAAAGTCATAATTCAATTTTTGCTCAGTAGCTCGGGAACCGGTTGATTTTTTTAAGTTCAATTTGCTTTACTATCAGAATTCCACTATCATCCAAAGAGCAAAGGCACGCTGCTTGAAATCCGATAATAAATTATTGGTTTGGTATCATGTCATAAATACCGCATACAAAATTTTATGGTTTACTATGTTAGTTTTATACAAAATCCAGACTTATAATAACTCTTCACAGGTGGTGTTAAATCTATGAGGCGGTAATAGAATTTACTATGAAGATTACTTTATTCTAATAACGACCAAAAAATAAACAGTGGGTAACCAATTAAATAAATTAAATTAAATTAAACATAATATTTTATTTCAGGCTCAAACTCAAACTCAAATAACTTTATTCAAATAGACTGTATCAGTACTTTTAAATCGTCAAATTCACAGCAAAATTTACTAAATATCAATAATCGGTAACAGAAACCCATACAAAATAGCAAAATTAAATTAAAATTGAAATCCAAATTAAGTAAACAAAATCAAATCATAATTAAAATCAAAATTATAACAATAAATTTAAATAATTAGTATTCTACACTTAATAAATGCAGATTTGTTCGACCAGCCACTATAACAACCGATACCTTAAGCCTCGCCATGTCGCCGAATCCAGCGAATAGAAACGTGATAAGTTTAGTGTCATTGCTGTTAGGATTTTTTTATGTTAAATAGGTACTTATTCGGATTTGAAAGGTTTCTACAAAGTCTATTGTCATACATTAATAGAGATATTCGTTAAAGTCATTGCCGTTTTACGAAAAACCTATCTGAATAAACGTATGGCGTTAATTGATTTAATTATGTGAAATATTCTTATGAATCAATCAAGAAAACAAAATCGAGGTTAAATGCGTAATTAAAGAAAAACACATTAGGATAAAAAAACGTTATCAAACATTAAATTTGACACTCAAATTTATTTATTAGAAAAGAACTTGCAGGCTTACAGTATTCTGTACTCCAAAACGCCAGCAAGTCTCAGTGTCACAGTACAATATACATTTTACATTACAAAAACAACATAAGTATTAAAAACAAAACAAGCATTAAGGATAATAATTAATAAACAACAACAAAAGATTAATAAATAACAATAATTATTTTAAAATGTCAAGGTTAGATTAAATCATACATGTCATAAACTAATGATAAAAAGAGATACAAATTTATAAACAACGCCATGAATCATTATTAGAAGCGACTTATGAAAAATGGTATCTAATAACGCCATAACTTAAAATTGTGTTTAAACCAAAAAAAAAACTGAAAAGGCAATTTTGAGGGGTCAGGAATCTAATGTATATATTATTATTATGCAAAAACATGTTTAAATAGCTATTTTATGTGTGTTAAAATCGCTCAGTAATAACAAGGTATACCTTCGTAGCCGGTAGTGCGACACTATGAAACGTGCGTCTGGTGCGGTACCGTCCCACTTACTGACAAATAACTCCGTTCACTGGCTATTTAGGAACACAAACTTTACTCTGTTTGATGATCAATAAACATACCTAGATAATTTTAGGTAACTTGTTTTCTGAAACCTGTATTATGTCTCTTATGAAGGAATGAAAAAACGGGCGTTATTAGGATTCAAATTTTAAGGGGTCGTTAATGGGAGCGTTTACTAGCTCGTTTTCGGTGGGGATCAAACCCACAGTATTTGGCGCTATTGATACGATTGCTAACATTGCACCGACAAAAATTAAAAATAAGACAATGTGTGGTTAATCTGTTCTCTCGAAAAATACACATTTTAATCTCTCTTGCAGTTGTTCATTCATTGATATTCTTTAATAATGAACTTTTATATGAACTTTATAATGTTTAAGCTGTGTATTTTATCATACTCACCTGCGAACTCGAGAACAACTGCAATTTTTGTAAGCCCAAATAAGTTGTTAAAAGGACATCGGGTGTTCTGAATAGCATTGCGAAAACATACTAAAACAAATGTCAATATTAAAAAATATACATTTTAGTTAATATTAGGTTGGGGAAAAAGTCTTTTCGCATATAGTATGTATGAACTTGTAATAAAATCTCTTTCGCTATACAATTTGTATCCGGCTGGTTTTGGTATCATAAAAAGTTTAAATTTTAAAGAAAATAATTCAAATTAGGAAAATGTGTGATTTTCATTTGTTTTTTTGCTGTCAAGATGAGTAAATCTAATGAAGAAATTCGACCCATTTTAAAATTTTACTACAAAAAAGGTAAAAATGCAACGCGAACCGCTAAAAAAATTTGCGATGTTTATGGACCTAGTGCAGTGTCTGTAAGAATAGCACAAATTTGGTTTAAGCGTTTTCAATCCGGAGATTTTGATGTCAAAGATGCACGTCGCCCTATTTTTTTTTTTTTACATTGCCCGTCAAGATGACCTTACTCCACCTGATGGAAAGCGGTCGTGAGGTCCAGATATGAGATTGACAAGCCCAGTCATTTAAACGAATCACTGGGCTGGCCATCCTAACCTTGAAGGCCTGAAGAAATGCCTTTTCACTTGCCCCGCTTGAAGAACCCGGGACTATAAGAGGAAGGAAACACATGTGCTGGAAGAGCGTTCCACGTCAGGATGGTACGACAAAGAGTCACTGAACCTTTTAGTTCGGGCTAACAAATGTTGAATTGTGTGAGGGTGACGCCGTAGTCCAGCACGCGTGGTACGGGAGTAGAAAGGTGAAGGTGGAATAAGCTGGAATAACTCGTCAGAGCATTCCCCACTGTAGAAGCGATAGAGAACACTTAGCCTGGCAATGTCTCTACGCAATTCGAGAGGCTCAAGGGTCAAAGTTGCTTCTGGGTTTCCAATAATACGGATAGCACGCCGCTGCAACCTGTCAAGAGCTTCGAGTAGGTACTTGGCGGAACCGTCCCAGAGATGAGAGCAGTATTCCACACACGACCGAACTTGTGTCTTATACAAGAGACAGAGCTGCTCAGGCGTGAAAAATCGTCTCACTCTGTTCAGGACTAAGAGTTTACGGAATGCAGTTCTAATGACGCTCTCAATGTAGTCCCGCTGGTTTAGGTTACTACGAACATCCATGCCAAGGATGTTTAGGCTATCCTTAATCGGTAGCGGGGTGCTCTGAAGAGTGGGATGGGAAAGGAACGGCGACGCCTTTGCTGTGAATATGGATAAAATGTATGCCATTTTTGAAAAAGTGGAGCAAGATCGGCATATCAGTAGTAACGACGTAGCTGAAGAACTGGAAATTGACCACAAAACAGTTATGGCGCATTTGAAAAAACTGGATACACAAAAAAGCTCGATATTTGTGTACCTCACGAGCTAACTGAAAGAAACCTAATGAACCGTATTCTCATTTGTGATTCTTTATTACGACGTAATGAAAAGTGGATCACGTACAACAAGAACGCGCGAAAATGGTCGTGGTCAAAGACCGGTCAGTCTTCACAGACTGTGGCGAAACCCGGGTTAACTCGCAACAAGGTGATGCTGTGTGTGTGGTGGGATTGGAACGGCATTATTCATTATGAGCTATTACCACCAGGCAGGACCATCGATTCTGAACTCTACTGCGAAACTGATAAGATTAAAGCTAGAAGTTGAGAGAAAGTGGCCGGAATTAATCATAAGAAAGGGTGTGGTTTTTATATACCTCACACATCTTTAGACACTCAGCAACAATTAGGAGAGTTTGGCTGGGAGGTGTTAATGCATCTGCCGTATTATATAGTCCTGACCTTGCGCCTTCAGATTTCCACCTGTTTCGGTCTTTCAGAATTATTTAGGCAGTGTCAGGGTAACATCAGGAGGGGACTGCCAAAACCGCTTGTCGCGGTGTTTTGATCAGAAGCCTCAAAATTCCTATAACAATGGGATCATGACCCTACCTAAAAGATGGCAAAAAGTAATCGAACAACATACTTTAGTTAAAATGTAAATAAACTATAATATTATAATTTGGCCAATCATTTCAATGATTTTGGTAGCTTTAATAAATGAAATGTTCCAAGTAGGTGCGTACCCTGACGTGTTAAAGAGCACACGGGTTTGTCCTATGTATAAGCGTATACTGACGTACTACTCAGTCTATCGTTATGAACTATTGACGTTCATAAGATCCACCATTTCGGATTATCAGTGCATGAGTGCGAGTAAGCGATCTCATCTAGTAGGCCGGCTTAATGCGGTCCCTCTTCGCATGGCGCTTGCAGAAAAGAACCCACGTATAATCGGTCCAACATACTACAACCACCTACCCACTGCGCTGAAAAATGCACAATCCGACGAAGCATTCCGACGCCAACTGAGAAACCTTTTGCTGAAAAAGTCTATCTATTCCATTGACGAATATTTAAATTGTGTATTTTAATTTTAGTTGACATTTGTATTAATATTAACACTTGTAAGTGTATTTATATTAATGGTATTTGATTGTATGATTTTGAATTTGTAATTTGAAATGCGAAGGAACTTTTTCCCCAACCTATTACTTAGAGTCGTATGTTACGCAAAATAACCTGAAAATGCTCAGATTGAAACTGTGTAAATGTCATTTTTCTAAGATTTTAAGAATTTAAGCTACTTAATTTTAAAGGTAAACGTATTCTTGTCACTTTTGTTTATAGGATAGAAGTGTGAAACATAAAACATAATTATTAAACAATAAATTAGTAGTATGCTAAGACTGAAGGTACTTACTATGACGTCAAAGTACTTTTTCATGCTCTCCAAGATATCAGCCATATTTTTGTAAATCATCATGCAATCCGTCACTTGCATGCCACTGTTTTTGACAATATCATTGAAAATCAACAGGCGGCGATAAACACAGTAAAATACAAAGGAATATATAATAAAAGTGAGGTCATAGGTTATCAACTGCATCATATTAAGCATCCCACCCAGAAAAGTTGTAATACACTCATCGCGATTTCTTACGCAGAAATATATTTGAAGAAACAGTTTGTTGCCTATAGTTAGTAAGCAAACCGAAATCACTCTGACTTCAATATTGTACATGTTGCTGTTCACTGACAAATCGATATCAACTAAAACTAATTTATTTTGCAAATCGTAAAATGATCTGTTGTGGCTAAATAATGACAGTACTAATGATATCAAACAAAATTCTATGGTCACGAAAGTTATAACACACAGAATTAACATATCTTCAACGTTATTGATGTAATGAGTTATTGTTAGTGCAGTCAGAAATAGACTCTGGAAAACTGTTAATAGTTGGAGGATTCGTTTATTCGACGGTGAAGGAGAATTCATATATCCAAAATCAAGTGAAAAAAATATGTGCAGGATAACAAACATAATTTTTGTTACTTTGGATATTTTACAATTTTTGTCATTACTACGAGGATTGTTTTTAGGAAACATGTTGATTCGTTTGGTTTTTTTTTAAAGTGGTAACATAACGAAGACTCCTATCGTCTAATACGATCGAAAAAGCATATGACTGATAGAGTATAATCCATTATATTTATTACATTAATTCAATTCATTAATGTAATGAGAATGTCCTAGGTATTTCGTAGTTATTGATGACCTAAAAGCTATTTTCAAGCTAGCACCTCTGGATTACTGTTTACTAGTAGGTCTTACTTCACATAACTAACGAACCGGCGCTACATCTATAATAATATTTTAAAGAGGTAAGCGTTTGTGAGTTCGTGTGATTGTGAGTTTATGCGTTTGAATGTTTGAGACAGGTAATCTCAGAAACTACCAAACCGATTTTAAAAATTCTTTCACTGTTAAAAAGATACATTATTTCTTATTGCTATAGGCAAATTTTTGGTTTGAAATAGTTAGTTTTCAGCCAGATCAATTTACACTTATTAAGTAATCTGGAAAAAAAGCGCCACCGTAAATCTTTTCTCGCGTGCGCTTGTCCCACTGTTGATGCATACAAAATACTACAAAAATAAAGGTTTTGAGTAGATCCATATAAAAAGTCCGCGACACAATTAAATACATCTATCGTTCATAAATGAGTAGCTATAAGAAATAATGAGCATTCTCCACCGTTATTTATTAAAAAAAAGAAATTTAATCACAAGCAAATTATTCATTCGAACTAAAAAACTAAATTCTAGGATACCTAGGAGCACTAAAATTAAACACTAAATCCCTATCAAGTGAAACGTCCGTCCGTCCGATCCGCTGGCCGCCGAAAAGGTAAAGCCTGGCAACGGCATAGTCCATGTCGTGCGCAGTTCCCCACTCGCCACCCGTGACGTCACAGCTAGACCACGCCCTCTAGATCCTGTTACTAGGCTAATACGGCCTGAAGACGGCGCGTCCTCGCCCGCATCTTCATCAGAACTTAGCGGTGGCTGAGTTGGTGCTCGGCGTGGCTGCGATGGTTGAGCGTGGATCTCTACTTGCACCTCTTGTGAGCTCACTCCAGCATTCTCTTCCTCGTCAGAGTGATCATTTTCACTTTCATTTTCGTCACCTAAAAACCATAATTGTTTGCATTAGTACAGTACTCCAAACTTATCAACCAGAAGTATTTATTTATTTTACTAGACATTGCCCGGGTTGTCACGTAAAATACTAAAACTCTTATTAGCAGAGCCTTCAGGGTGCTAAAACACACGTACAGAGCCCTCAGAGTGTTCATTAGAATGCCCGTACAGAGCCCTCCGGATGTACGTCAAAAAAATGCAGAGCCCTCAGTATGCACATTGCTGCACATAAGTGACGTAACAGAGCCCTCAGAGTGTTAACGACCACACGCATGCAATAGAGAGTAGAACAACAGAGCCCTCAGGTTGTTGCAGTGTATAAGCGTACACCAGAAGTTAAAAGTTATTAAACAGACCCCGTTGCTTAGTAACTTATGCTGAGCCCATACTCACAATTAAATAAAGTTGCACACACATCAGGGGTCCATTCTCCTCGCCACACTATCATATATTCCGCTGCGGCTTGTGTTGTTTTTCCATACGACCCAGTGACTAGTCGAAGCTCGTAGCGACCATGTGGCAGTTGTTTTGTTACCATATTATATGGACCCCGCATGCCAGAAGACTGACTTGTTTTGCGTACGAAAACCATGTCGTTGTGCTGAAATGTGCGAGGTGCTCTTCGCCGCTCGTTAACACGAGCATCTTGTCGCGCTCGGTTGGCGTCTAACAGCTCACTCGCGCGCTGCCTTGCCAATTCGCTCAGCGTTTCGCGGTTTGGGCGAGATGGTTCTATCGCGATGTCGCGAACCACGGATCGGATGACAGGCGTTGCACCATCACTACAAATCAATAAATTCAAAGGTGAGTATTGGGTAGACTTTTGCCTAGTAATGTTCAGGTTAAGCTGTATTTTCCAAAGGATATCAGACCAGCTTTCTTGTCGAAAGTTCGCTTCTACTTGAATGATATTAGTGACGGTACGGCAATACCTCGCAACCTGTCCATTACTTTGATGCATTTGTGGAGTAATGAAATGAATTTCACAACCTAATTCTCTAATCCAATCAGTAAATAACGAACTTTCATACGTTAGTCCTCGATCAGCTACTATTAAGCGAGGAGTGCCAAATAAAGAAATTACATTTTGAAATATTAGATTTAATTCGTTGGCTTCCTGTCTAAAAATTGGGTGTTAAATACGGTACTTTGAAAAAGCATCTATGACTGTAATTACAAATTTATAACCATTTGAGTCCGAAAGAGGTCCCAAAACGTCTGTATGGATAGTATCGAATGGAATAACGGGCTTGATCCATGACTTAATGGGCTGTAAAGGTTGGCGCGGTACTTTCTTATGGGCTAGGCAAACAATACAATGTTGAATATATTTTCGCACAAATTGTCGCAACCCGGGAAACCAAAAGTGTTTAGGAGTCAAATCAGTAGTTTTCTCGATACCTGTGTGCTGATGCTCGTCGTGAAAAATCGCAATAAGCTTAAACGGTACGGCTTTGGGAACATATCATAATAAGCGAGACTGCTCTCCAGACAGGTTTAGTTTATAATACAAAACATCGTTGTGTCTATCATATTATCCCGCATCTAACTGACTATTGTTAAGCTTTTGCAATAATGATTGAGTCTCCTCGTCAGCGGCCTACGCTATCTGGGCCCAACTTTGCGGTCATTGAGTTTGACATATATTACTTGCATTACGACTTAGATAGTCGGCATGAGATAACGCAGACCCCTTACGAAATTCGAGGTCAAAATCATTTTATTTTAATTTTATTTATTTGGCTTACTAACAGTCATCTTACATATTTAAAGCAACAAATACATGTAAAGTTCTTATGCTTGTATAGTGACTACTTACTAGCAAGCACAGCATGCACTATAATTCATGGTCATTATCATGTGAATACATCCACCACCGAGCTATTCTCGGCAGTAAGTCCTTTTTGCGTTGGGTGAGTTTCAAGGCGTTGCAATCTGTAATTACTTTAAACTTACCACCAATTAAATAGTGCCTAAAATGTTGCAGCGCCTTGAGGACTGCCAACGTTTCAAGCTCATAAGAGTGGTAGCGAGGTTCTGCACCCTGGGTAACCTTGCTAAAATACGCAACGGGTCGTTTGCGTCTCTCAGAGTCAGTTTGAATTAACACAGTACCATAACCTTTGGAAGATTCATCAGTATTTACCTCAGTTTCTAGTGAAGGATCGAAAATAGACAAGACCGGTTCGTTAGTTAGCCTTTCAATAAAATCTTTACGAACGATTTCGTGTTCACTTGTCCACTGAAATTGCATACCTTTGCGAAGCAAATATGCAATACAAGCTGTCTTGAGCGAGTAGTTGGGGATATCTCGCCGGAAATACCCAGTGAGACCGAGAAACTGTCTCACTTCTTTAACGTTCCTGGGCATTAATACTGGCTTTGACCAACGCTTAGATTTTATATTTGCTCGGCCTCACCTGACCATAACTAATTATGCGACCAAAGTACTCTACCTCCTTTGCAAGAAATGTAACAATTTTTAGAGACTGAGAAACCCGCATTGGTCAAAATCCGCAACACATCACGAAGCGTTTTTCTACTTCTGGTTTGTAAACCCTCATCTATGGTCTCACTCGCGAGTAATACGTCATCAATATAGACCAGAGCCCTACCAGAGGTTATAAAAGGGCAAAGCGTGTCTGTTATTATGCGTTGGTAGGCGACAAATGCATTAGCGAGACCATACGGCATTTTTAAATACACGTAATGCCCTTCGGGCGTCACGAAGCCGGTTCGATGAATTGAGTCGCTATCCATTGGCACCTGATGGAACCCAGTAGCCATAGCTAAGCTTGTAAAGAACTTGGCTTTGTCCAAATGACCAATATGGTCCTCAATAAGTGGCAGTGGATAGCGATCCTTTACGGTATTCGCGTTTAAAGCGCGAAAATCGACGCACATTCTGTCGCTACCATCTTTTTTCTTGACCAGTAAGATGGGGCTAGCAAACTCTGATTCAGATTTCCTAATTAAATTTTTGTCAAGCAGATCTTGAATAATTTTACGGACACGCATTTTTTTGTGATAAGACATTTTATATGGTCTGTACATTATAGGCGTCGCTTTAATGGAGTCGGATGTGCATGGAACCAGTGTTAACTGTTGTAGTAGCCGTACTGCTTACAAAAAAAACATTAATTATGGCTAATAAACGTCGTCTATAATCGCCATCAACGGGCTTATTCACAGCTTCATGCACCTTCGACTCCACGCTGAGAATGTTCCTAGCTCGCGTTAAATGTTGAATGCCTCGGGTTCGCGTGTAGACCACGCCATCCCTGTTCAGTACATCTGTTACCAGTATTTATTTATTTATTTTTATTTTATTTTCTTCATTAAGGAAAACAAACAGCTATTTCTAATACACACATCAAAAGTGTCTAGGGATCAAGCATTTTTATGCGGATTTCTTGAGATTGAGATGTGGCTTTGTAATAAATTTATGATTTTATAAATTTATATGGATCCTTTTTGGTGCATTTCATAATTTGAAACAGGATCTGTCAATCAAATTCGAGTAAAAGATGAAAATCAGCTGTCAATATTTTCCCTATAAAAACATACAACGCATTGAAGACATTATTAGTGCTACTGTTTCCCTACTTCTGATTAAAACCAACGTTATTATGGAGCGGCGACGTCATTTAAGCAGGGAAGAAATGCTCAGAGCCGTGGGAATGATAGAAGCTGGTTCCCGGCAACGTACTGTGGCTTTAGCTCTGAATACAAGTCAGAGTGTTATCAGTCGACTTTGGACACGTTACCGAAGCACTGGTACCGTGGCTGAGCGCCATGGAGGACGGTATCGCTGCACCACACGGAGACAAGACCGATACATTCAAATCACAACTCGAAGAGCTCCAACAATAACCGCCATGATGTTAGCCGTGAGGCTTCATCACTCTTCAGGGAACTTAATTAGCGATCAAACAGTCAGAAACCGCTTGCTTGAAGTGAACCTTCATTCCCGAAGACCGCTAAGGGTACCACCTATAGCAATGCACAATCGCAGGATTCGATATCAATGGGCTCTTGAACACAGAAATTGGGCAGAAGAACAATGGCGTTTCGTGTGCTTTTCTGATGAGTCTCGTTTTGGTATGAGACCGGATACAAGACGTATACGACACTGGAGAACCCCTGGACGCCAACAGCGATTAAAATCCTGCCAGGAAGTCCATCCTTATAGTGGTGGAACCATCATGGTATGGGCGGGTATTTGGATCGGCGGAAGAACTGAGTTGATTTGGATCAGAGGCAACCTCAACGCTCAAATTTATGCTGAGACGATTGTATCAGACGTCATCGTTCCTCTACAAGTGCAAATCGGTCCCTTATTTCAGTTAATGCATGATAATGCACGACCGCACACCGCAAGAGTTGTAAGACAGACTCTCGCCGCAGCTAACATCAATGTCCTGCCCTGGCCTGCTCAGTCGCCAGACTTGAACCCGATTGAGCATGCATGGGATATGCTACAGAGAAGAGCTCTGCCGAATATGGAGGGTATCCAGTCGCAAGAAGACCTTTTTTTGTTGTTGCAACGAACATGGGCGGCCATTCCACAGCGTGATTTGGATGAACTCATTTTGAGTATGCCAAACCGATGTTCTTGTGTTGTTAGTGTTCGCGGTAGAAACACGGATTATTAATTGTTTAAGTTACCCAATAAAATTTTAAAGAAAACTGTTATTTCAGTCTTTTTTTCGAACTTTAATGTTAGTGGTTCAAATGTCAAAAATCCCTTTATTAGGAAAATGGCAAATTTTTTATTAATGCAAAGGTGACTTGGTTTATCGTTACTGTAGACAAACGAAAACACTTTATTTGATGAATCCTTAAAGAAAATTTTAATTAATATCAATCAGGAGAAAAGTTATTGCAAAAATATATGTTGATCCCTAGACACTTTTGATGTGTGTACATTTGCTCAATTTAACTAATATAGTACATTAGCATTTAAGTATTACCGGTGTGTTCAAATAGCGGTCAGGAACAACATGAAAATCTACCTCAAGTGAGATCTAAGGGAACTCCACGGTTATTGTAGTTAAGAAGGTAGACTCGACATTTTTACTACCTATCCCACGCAAAGTGCAGAAAGAAGGAGTATGCGTACATTGAAAATATTTCGTAATTGATTCAGAGATTAGAGAAACCTGCGAGCCACTATCTATAAGTATGTCAACGGGCACCCCTTGAATCACCGCAGCCACTATATCGTTCTGCCTATATTCATCAACTGCCTCACGGCAAAAATAACGTTAGATTTACCACGTGATTCTGCGCGTTGCTTTGCAAAACAGTCTTCAACCTTATGATATTTTTTTCTTGTCACCCTGTGGTCGGAAACTGTTCGAATTAAACGGTCTAGAATGAAACGAATATTTTTTTTCAACAGGGTCCGTAATTGATCTTAAACGTTTAGGGAAATTTGATTGCTTATGGCCAAAATCACCGCATTTAAAAGATTTTGTTTTTGTGATGGAATGATCTCTCTTGCGTGAATTGTTACTAAACGAGTCACGACTTGTCGCAACACGAGCCCTGTCACGATACAGCACCGCCGAGGTAGGCTTGACAGACATAAATCGACAAAAACCCAACTATGTCACAGGGTAGCAAATTCGCGTTTGTCTTGTCGTGATCTGTGGAATCTAATTCCACGTATTATAATTGCACTGGCTAATTATTCACTCAAACCGTTAACAATGCGTAATCGTAACAAAGAACGCTAGCGTATTCTGCATAGGTAAGGTAGTTATTCGAATCCGTTCGCATCACATCAAATATAATATTAGCAATATCTACCCTACGTGGACACGATGATTGAAATTCACGCTTAAAATTGGACCACGTACGCTCGTTGGTCGCCCACTCACTAAACCATACACGTGCGTCAACCTTAAGGCAGTTTCCGATACGTGCCAAGCACTCGCGATCATCCCATCGATTAATATTACACAAATGATCTACTTCACAACACCACCCAGCAAAATCATTAAAAGACCGATCAAAATTTGATATAAAAATATGGTTCGATCTTACCGGATTTATGGCGCTAATTGCGGTCACGAGTTTATCCGTAACTTCGTTAATTACCACCTCAGCACTCAAAAGAATTGTACTCGGCTGCGGCTACGCAGCGACGCTCGCAGCACAGTACACATCGCTAGGCTGCACCCCCGGAGTGGTGACCACGCATGGTGGCGGCGTGTATGAGCGCGCCTCCTGCACGGACGCCGGCAAAGCGCACGCCAGCACATCGGTACACGCGCCAGCCTCTACTGAAATGCGGCCCCTGGAACTATCTTCCAACACCGCCAAACGAGATATTATCGTTTGGAGTTGTTGCTCGATAGCCGGAACAGACGAACGTCCACTTTTCTTTGTCTTAATCTTCGTACATAACGACCGTTAAATATCTAAAAGGACACTATTATGTGTACTTTACGCCATCAAAAGTAAGATGAATTACTAACTAAAATAAAAAAAAAGCAATACTACCCACTTATTAAAAACAAAAGTTTTAAGCAGCACTACAGTACTGATTAAAAAGAAAAGTTTTAAGGAACACTTTAATTAATCACAAAACTTTAAAGCTATTTAAGCAGCCGAGAAAACCAACTCAGTTCGTGGCACCACCCCACTTCTGAAATTAGCATTTTGGAGCGTTATTTAATAAAAAAAAGAAATTTGATCACAAGCAAATTATTTATTCAAACCAAAACAAAATTCTAGGATACCTAGGAGCACTAAAATCGAACACTCAATCCCTATCAAGTGAAACGTCCGTCTGATTCGCTGGCCGCCGAATAAGTGAAGCCTGGCAACGGCGTAGTGCATGTCGTGCGTAGTCCCCTCTACATGATGCCACTCGTGACGTCACAGCTAGACCATGCCCTCTGGAGCCTGTTACTAGGCTAATAGTATGATAAGTGTTAAAAAAATTATGTAAATTAGAAGGTCGTTTTGAGAATTATTACTACACAACCATATCAATCATTATGATTACAAATTATTTCATGATCAAGATAATTATACGGAGATAAATTTTGTCCTTTCCAACAACCGAGAGCGCGCAGTCAAATTCAGGCAAATCAAAAGCTACGCGAAAGTCAATTTCAACTAGCACACTGATGTAAATGCGGCTGTGTGTGTAAGCGCTAGCTCGAGCATAGACTAGTAGGACGAAACAATTTTGATACGTTGATTTTATGTAATTTTTTTTACCATGCTCTATTTGAAAGTTTGTATGTAGGTAAGTCCGCCATTTCTGGACTTACGAGTACAAGTATGAGAATTTGTACTTGGGCTTTTAATTCAAAAATTAAAACAGCGGGGGGGGACACATAGATACATGGATAGATATATTCTTTATGGCTTACCCATAAATAAAACAATTCACATGTAGGTACAATAACGAGTATTGCAATCATCATGTAATGCACTTTGGGTGGTCTCATTGGTAAAAGCAATATCTTCCAGACAACTCGCAAATAACTTGGTTATTTTTACGAAGACGGGGGCAGCATCAAGTTGGGTAAATAATACTCTGACTTAAATTCATTTTTTTTATAAATACGTGTCTCAAATTGGCATCGTTCTACTCTTCGTCGGGTCGACGTACTCAGGCTCTTGCCTGAGTGCGTCAACCCTGCCTCTTGGCAGTGCATAATTATTTTTATTGATTTTGGTTTCATTATGTTACACCAAAAATTATCGTCTCTTGATATTTTCGTACCTTTTAGAAATTCAGAGCCAGTCCACACAGCAAACAGACACAATTCTTTCTTGCTGAAACATAAAAATAAATGTCACATGATTATCAATACCCATATTTACCATTTGTGTTTGTTGTGTGTCTGGGTGTTATTATATATTTATAAGTATGTATTTGGAAATATATAAGTATGTTTATCAGTCTTTGACGCCCATAGTACAGGCTTTGTCTAGTTTGGGGTCTGATGATCTTGGTGTAAATTGTCCTAGATATTTATTTATTTTATTTATTTCTGAAAATAACAATAATAATCCCCACTATTTGTTTATTTATTAGAGAATTCTTATAGTTACGGTAAACATGCAAGTAGTAAATAACAAAATAGGTACGGATAATCACAGAATTCTTTGGATATAGAGAATGTATGAAAATAAACATGATATTAAGATTTTAGTTGTATAAGTGCTTAAAGTGTGCTTGTGTATGTTTATGTCTATGTATGTATCAGTGGTGTTTTTTTTTTGTGTGTTTGATATACAGTGTATGTGCGTGTGTTGTATGTGACAGGATTGTGTGAAAGGGTGTGGTGTGTTTGTGGTTTTGTTTTGTGGATATTAGTGTTATTGTCCATGCCTGTGCTTTGTTCACATTGCTCAGTCACCTATGCACGCCAGCACGACTGGCCACATAAATCATTTCAGTCTCTAGAATATTTTGCAAAATCTGTAGTCGACTATACAACCTAAATATAATTCTGTTTATTATGAATAATTAACATAATTATTATACAGGGTTATATGTAAAACACCAGCAACCTCTCAGACCTAGTTAAGTAACATCATGGACAACAACGTTTGTTCTACGACTTTTTATAATTCGTTTGATTTTACTTTCATACAAAAAACATATTTATTTAATTTACCGCTCCAATGTTAATCACTCTATGCGCATCACCAAGAGGTAAACAAACCCGTGCGAATCGCGGGGTTTGAGGGCGGGGCGGCGCTAGCGCCTTTGAACTTGACCTGTTTATCTACGGCCGCCAGTCGGCGGCTTTGATGCGCGCGCGTCACACGTCCTTGTACATACGTCTCGATCTTTCGGCGCCGTATTCGATCCGTATCGATCTATCGTAGTACCTCGTGTTTTTTTATGTTTAATTACCATGGCGTCGATATCGATATTCCAATATCGAATACACGGAAATGGTTAGGATGCTTGCTAGGTGTGATGATAATAATAATAATAATAATAATAAATAATCTTTATTGCACAAACAAATACTTACAGCACGTAAAAACAAAAAAGTAAATATTTAGTACAATTTAGGCGGTCTTATCGCTACAGAGCGATCTCTTCCAGACAACCTTCGGCAGAGAGATTTAAAACAGAGGACGAGTTAGGCTGCGCAAAAGCTATGGAAAAAAAAAATAGTAATTACATTTGAATATTATGCTAATATAAAAATAAATAAATAAATACATCTATGTATACACACATATATTGTTTTAGATTACCTAGCACCAGTTTCCTTGTGTAACGAACTAAATTAGGAGAGAAACATATGTAAAAGGAACGTAAACAAAGAAAAAAAAAAAAAAACACGAAGTCAGAGAGAGAGGAAGTACGACTTTACCTGAGATTTGAAAATAGGTAAGGATTGAGATTGACGAATGGTTAAAGGCAAGGAATTCCACAGACGAATTGAGCGAACAACAAAGGATTGAGAATAATAGCTAGAAGAGTGCGGAGGGACTGTCAGGTGGAGTTTCCGGCAAGACCGCATGCCTTCACTTTTGGTAGGCTGCATGAATTGAAACAGCGTCTTAAGGTAAGGAGGCGAACGGGGATTAAACAAAGTAGTATACAATAGGGCCAAAATATGAAGATCACGGCGATGTCGTATGGTTAGCCAGTTTAACTGAGCGCGGAATTGAGAAACGTGATCAAATTTACGTAACCCGAAGATAATGCGTATGCAGAAGTTTTGAAGGCGCTCGAGTTTATTCAGAAAATTTTCAGTGATGTCTAAATAGGCACAATCGGCATAGTCAAGAATTGGCAGCAGCAAGGCCTGCACAAGTGCAATTTTGGTGGGTATAGGTAAGAAGTGGCGGAGTCTACTGAGAGAACTTGCTGATGCGAACATTTTCCTGCTCACCTCACCAATCTGTTTCTCCCAGCTCAACGAACTGTCAAGCAAGACACCTAAGTTTTTCACTATGCTGCTATAGGAGATCTGGATCCCATCAAATACAATAGGCGGCATCGACTCCCATTCGATCCTTGATATCAACCACGAGCTGCCAATGACAATAACTTGTGTTTTGTTCGGGTTCACCTTAAGACCGAAGGCCATGCTCCAGTCCAGAATACGTGCCAGATCAGCATTAATAGTTCCGACTACCCCATGAAGGTTTTCAAGACTACCCTGCGAATACATTTGGAGATCATCTGCATAAAGGTGGTGAGAAGAAGAGAGATTATGAGATAATGTGTCGGAAGCCTGCCGCCAGTATGCAAGAAGATTTCCAAATCTACCTACACCGAGCTGTGAGACGATGTTAGCCGCCACACAGCGGTTACGAGATTATGGGCAGTTTCAGCACAGGATAAGGAGTAGTGGTCGTCCACCGAGACGCTCAGTACGTGAGCAAGAAGACATACTGGAGTTCTTTGAGGCGAACCCAGCAGCGAGCACCAATGACGCGGCGCGGCGGTTTAATGTATCGCAGTATTTCGCTTGGAGTGTCATACATAATGAAGGCAAACATCCATTCCACCTTCATCGTGTTCAGGAACTCACTGAACCTGATAAACCTGCACGAGTGGCTTTTTGTAACTGGTTGCTTGCTGGACTGATGAAGCTACATTTGGTAGAGTGGGATTGTTCAATACTCGTAATGAACATTTGTGGTGTTACGAAAATCCACACGAACCCAGACCACATAATTTTCAACACCGATTTAGTGTTAATGTTTGGGCAGGAATAGTGAATTCCACGTTACTAGGACCCGTTTTTTTAGACAGACTAAACGGTGAATCATACATACAATTTCTTACTGAAACGCTCCCAGTGCTAGAGTACGAAAGTATTCCACTCGCCTACTTACGTGTTATGTACTATCAACATGACGGCGCGCCTGCGCACTATTCTCGTCAGGTTAGAGACCATTTAAACAGGATTTATCCTGGTCGATGGATAGGACGCGGCGGGCCTCGAGCATGGCCTCCAAGGTCACCGGACATTACACCCCTGGATTTCTATTTATGGGGACACATTAAAACAATGGTGTACAGTGGTAGTGAAATCACAAGCCGGGACATGCTCATTGAAAAAATTAATTGGGCTTTTAATCAAATCAAGAGTAATTCGGAAGTGTTAGCACGAGTTAATGAACAGTTAATTTTTAGGTGTGGTCTTTGTGTTGGTTGTGAAGGTGACTATTTTGAACGCTATGTGCGTGATACTCACCGTCATGCGCGGGACTTGAACCTCAGAGGTAATAATTTGTAAATTATTTAATCGTCAATTATTTAATTATTGTAAATACGCTGATTCCACTTTTTAAATGCGCCTGCATTCAAAAATTAAAAGTGAATAGGTACATAGCTATTAATATTAGTTAGATATTAAATTCGGTGTAACTTTAACGTAAAGTAGACCTACCTCGGTAATGCCTCTAGGCGTTAAGTTCGCCAATTGTACAGTTTGTTGTTCAGAAAAGAATAAATAAATACATAACGTGATAAAACGTTGAGAGTGATTACGTTAACCGATTTTACATATTTTGGAGGTTTAGATATCTAAAATCTATTCATTTTTAATTGTTTAATGTAGCCAGTCCTAAGCCTGGTATAAAGTATGAAGGGATTGTGGATTCAGTGGAGGCTATAAGCCACGCCAGCGATTTAATTAGGCAATTATCTGGTAAAGAAAGATACTTTCACGGTAGTAGGTACCTATTATTATTATTGGACAGTGCGCGAGGACAACGTAGCTTCCGGTTATAATGAATGAAACATAGACTTATAAATGCCAGGAAAGTACAATAAACGCTTAAAAAATATTTTTTGTTCAAAGTATTGAGTTATGTTAAAACTCGTAGAACAAACATTGTTGTTTATGATGTTAGCTATCTATTCCTTAGAGATTGCTGGTGTTTTACATATAACCCTGTATACCTGATGTGAAGCTGAACTCGAACTGGGTAATACCAATCGTGGTTGGTATTAACGGTGCCATCCAATTTCCAAAATTTTCTATTTTTTTGCTTTATTGCTTCCTCAGCGTCCATGTTGCGCGCAGAATATGGATATTTTATTTCCACTATTCCGTCACTGTAAAGACCATCAGGACATGCGCCCAATAAAAAATGGTCTTTGTCGATGAAAAGTCCACACTTTTCCACAATGATGCCTTCCTGTTGTTGCAACTGCTTTATGGCAGACTTTTCATTACTTTTACCATACTCAATTGCTGGTATTTTGTCCAAAGAATACGAGTAAACGATGGACTTCATAAGCGAGGCTGAACTAATATTAAGCCGTCTTTTGCAAATCTAAAAAAAAATAGTTAAGTAACAGTACTTACATTTGACAGAGAATGTGTATCCTTAAATCAAAAATGCATATTTGAGTAATAAAAGACGGCTCACATTGACAAATTTTTTTTGGGTTATACCTACCTTGCTAAAAGAGGAGGCTGTCAGTAAGCATCTGCGAAGCTCTAGCCATAACGCACCTTCGGCTTGTAGTACCGTGTCGCGTTCAATGCAATGACGATTTTTGACAAGGGATTTCAAGTTAGTCAAAAGCAAACTTTTAACTGTGTCGTACTGCTCCGGTGTCATATCTGGTTTTCGTTTAGGACCTGTCCGGCGGCGGCGATTGATATTACGCATACACTGGCGCAACTTCAGAATTTTTTACTGATTTCCTCGGGCTCTGTTTGAAATTAGTTTTATACATAGTGTACTGTGGTGTTCCGGTATTGAATGCAAAAACCGCAGCGTAGCACCTACAATAAAAGATAAAACATTCCTTGACCACCAACATGCATGCATGGCGCCATATCTGGAAATTTCTGAATTCTCTAGGAATTGGAAAATCTCATAATAACTCCGTACCTAAAACCGTAAACATCAATTAGATAAATGATCATTTCTGTGCGTCTCTCGCCATGGATAGTAAAACTAATAGATCCACCTTAAAATTTCTGTCATCTTTTCCAATTTTGGATTACTCACCTCTCGTTTTTCGTCAAGTCACTGACTGTGATGTTAAGCGGAATATTTTGTCTGGGGCGTCTAATGCCGTCGGTAACGATAACATTAGTCGTAATATGATCTTACCTATCCTTGAAATCCTAAATCCAATTATAACCCATATCTTTAACCGTTCATCACTCTGCGGCATGTTCCCGTCTATATGGAAAGATGCACAAGTCATCCGTCTGCCAAAAAAGCCCAGTCCAGAATCCCTCTCTGACTATCGTCCTATTTCCATACTCCCCTTTCTGTCCAAAGGCCTAGAGCGGGTTGTATCTCGTCGTCAGTTGTGTCGTTGTATTAATCTCCTTAATCCATTCCAGTCTGGTTTCCGTCCAGGTCATAGCACGACTACAGCGTTAGTGAAGATTACCGATGACATTCGCCTTGGTATAGATAACAAACGTCTGACTGTGTTAGCATTGCTGGATTTTAGCAATGCCTTCAATACTGTCGACTTCGATATTCTACTTGGTGTGCTACGTTCCCTTAACATATCTCCAGCAGTGCTTGACTGGGTCAACAGTTACTTGCATGGACGCCGGTAAAGCGTTCGCGCTGAAGACTTGTTCTCTGAATGGCGTGTTATACCTGCCGGTGTTCCGCAAAGTGGCGTCCTATCTCCTCTCCTTTTCGCTATTTTCATAAATACAATATCCCGTAATCTCTTTTCTTCTTACCACCTATATGCAGACGATCTTCGAATATATTCTCAGGGCAGTCTTGACTATCTGCAGCAAACTGTACAAGCTGTGAACGAATATCTGTACCGTATCCTGGGCTGGAGTGAGACTTTCGGTCTTAAAGGTAACCCTACCAAAACTTAGGCCATTTTCGTAGGTAGCTCATGGTTGATATCCAGAGTAGATTTTAATACTTTGCCACAAATCGTTTTTGATGGAGTCGTAGTACCCTACAGTAATGTTGTTAGGAACCTGAGGATATTCATTGACGGCTCACTTGATTGGGGTAAGCAAATTGGCGTAGTTAGCAGGAAGGTGTTTGCATCTGCAGGTGCACTTAGCAGATTACGCAATTTTTGCCGATACCCACAAAAATTTCTCTCTGCTTTTGCGCATTCTAGATTATGCCGACTGCTGCTACCTTGACATTACTCAGAATTATCTAAATAAGCTTGAACGGCTTCAACATTTCTGTATCCGCTTCATCTTTGGCCTGCGAAAGTATGATCATGTGTCTGAATTCCGCGCCTAATTAAAATGGCTTCTAATTAGTCGCCGACGAGATCTTCTTAATTTCTCTTTACTGTACTCTGTTTTGTTTGATCCCCGGTCTCCTCCGTATCTCAAGGAGCTGTTTCTTTTTCAGAAGTCTGCCAGGTCTGATGATATGCGTTCAAGCCGGAAACTTCTTCTTGCTTTCCCTTCTCATTAATTTAGTTACTATTCTCATTCCTTCACTATCCAGTCTATTCACTTGTGGAACTCGTTACCGTCACTTATCAGGCAATCCCAGTCCTTACATACTTTCAAATCCCGAGTAAAAGCATATAACCTGTCTCTATAAAACCTGTATTGTATCTATCTAGTGCGTGGATAAGCCAAACCAAATTTGTTCTCCTTATTACTATTTATTTGTGTATGTTCATATTTATCTTTAACACGTATGTTACATGTTTATATCATATTATTATTATCCATTAAAAATTCACGACCTGTTTAAGGGAGTACTCATACAATATGTTTAAATTTATCTCATGATCTCTCATTACCTTACCCACTTCTCTTATTTTGTTAGTAAATTTCTTACACATGGGTTGCCTGGAAGAGATCGCTTCCTAGCGATAAGGCCGCCTAAATTGTACTAGACTAAGTTTTTATTCGTTTTTAAGCACTGTTGTAATTATTTTCTTTTTAGTTGTACAATAAAGTATATTTTTCTTATCTTATGCTTCATTTTAAAAAAAAACTTCAAAAACCTTCAAATAAAAGCATGCAAACTAAAGATAGTCAAAAAATACACAAAGAGCAATTAGACGACTTTCGAGTATAGGAATTGTTCAAAGAATAATTGACTCTTTTCAGCCTACATGCTTAGCCACAATGCTGTTGAACTTTGCGGCTCTATTATTGTTGACATCCCAGAGTAAACTTTTCGAATGAAAGGATATCTGGGATATATGAGCTATAATTTTCTCTCAAACAATTGCAGAATAATTTGTTTTGTAAGACCGTTTTGACCAACAAGCATCGGCTACTACCGTGATTGAAGGAATTCCATTAATAACATCTCCACTTTCAATGGCTAGATCGGCTTCTTGCTTAGCCGCCTCTTTTATAGATGTCTCTGCAGCAACTTCCCATCACTTGGATACGTCACTTTGATATTTTCAGTAAGATTTTTGATTCATGTTGGGAAGATCCATTGCAGTTAATAATTCATTTAGGTTGGGCCAACCACAGCATGATTTGTGGTCGTATCCTTGGGAAAATTGTTACTAAGATATACTTGAAATTCGATGTTGCACATATTACAACTAAAGTGGATTACTGACTCCAAGCCAATAAGCATTTCTTTGGTAATTTGGACGTTACTAATTGAACAACCGAATCCAGGATTATAATTAGTGTTTAATCTAGGATTATATGTTACGACATAAAGAAAAGTCTTCAAATAATATATACATTCAAACTGCTATTTATAATTCTAATTTCAAAATAAAAACCAGCCAAGTGCAAATCAGACTCGCGCACCGAGAGTTCCGTGAAAATGGTATTTTCGTCATAAAACGAAAACCGTATATTGTAAAAATAATTAAAAATCTGTTCTAACTTGTGTTAATAAGGCCTTTCATAAAATCTACAAATGTTCATAGCTTTAAAAATAATGGATTTACTTTCAACCTCCATTGGAGAGGTTGAAATTTGCAAGAAAGCCAAGCTCTATCTACTTGTGAAAACCGCTTTAAAATTAGTTTAGTAATTTCCGAGATGTGCGCGAACAAAAAGACAAAAATATAATAAAAAAACACTGACTTCTCTTAAATTACCTTTTACTTATCGTTCCCTCTCAAATATTAATTTAACTATGTATACCTAATTATTATTCCATTTAAATAATATTCCGTCTACCTACTTTACTCACACTGTCATCATCATATTTTTTTGTAGCAACACAGGAATCACTCTTCTCTAAATATGTCTTTGATGTTGGTTCTTTGTTTTACGCCTCGATTATTTTTAGCCTGCAAAAAGTTAAATAAAACTTGTAGTAAAATCCTAAAAATATATCCACATCGCAAATTACCTATAATTACAGAAAAATATTACAAAATTAATTCACTTTTTCTTTTGCCTGGCATTCGCTGTAGACTTAGCATTTTTACTGCAACTTATTATAACTCAAAGAAATAATATCTAGAAATGAGAATTATTATTCCTTACTAAAATATCAACACACCCAGGTCACACTATACGCTTCCGGAATCTTACTGATGGTCAACGACCCTGAAGGCGCGCGGGATGCGAGCGATACGTCCTTCCGTTGGGATTGCCCGGCGCGTACTAACAGTCTGGCGAAGCTCAATAGGAAAAGAAAAAGGTATCAACACACATGGATTTTTTTATGGTGGTATAACCCGTCCAAGTTATGACTAGGTACCAAACCTACATGATTGCGTAGACGTTGCAGACTCTCTTCTTAACCGTGCTATACGTCACCGCCCCTGCATGTCTTGCAATTTGACAATTTATTTTTTCCCTTTTCCGTAATCTGTAGGTTTTCGTTATCGCTAAATGATAAAACTGTTTCTGTAAAACTTGTTATGTTTTAGTGTTTACACCAAAAAAAATGTAAAAGATCAGCCTTCAGCACCTCAATGCTCAAATGGTTTGTTGTTCTGTTTACTTTTTCTTCTTTATTCATCTGCTTTTCACTATATAAACAAATTCAAAACTAAGAAAAAAATATTAATTATGAATTTTACACTTCACGGCTGTCTGCAATCATTTGCGAAGAGTCCATTTGCTTAGTATTGATTTGGGAAATGAAATTATCCGAAAAATTGTTTGGGAAGCGATGATTTGGTCATTTTTTTGGATGAAACGAAAGTAACCTATATTATGTTTATCATGGGCCCGATTTATAAAGGGTTAAGTGATTGTATAGTACATGCTTATGTCAAGTGAGCCCATTTTGTCCTACGTCCTTGGTCAATAAATAAAAGTTAAAATTAAGGCCTTTTATTTGAATTTAACCCCGTAATCCTAAATGAAATAAGTAGGTTCCTACAGGTATCTTCGATCTCATTTTGTCGATACCACCAATACACAGAATCTTTGGTTAGCACAACCCTATTATGTTGTTATGATGTTGGCAGTATGGCTTGTCAGAGATTTACATAATGTGATAGCTATTTTTATCTCAAAGTGAGCTCTGACCAGCACTTTTGAAATTCGGCTTTTCTGAAATGTGTAATTAACCAAAATATACTTATAAACACTGCAATTCTTTTCTGGAGTACCTTTTAACAAGACTTTATCTTCATATAATTGTAGATTGCTTTATTTAATAAGCTTGCATTGTGTGCAAAGTAGCTGGTCAAAACCACTAAAATATTGAAATTTTGTCATAAATCGACTGCTCGCCCTGGTTTCTGATATATCGTGAAATTAAAAAATACGTACGCAAAATTACTAATATATTTAATAGCGAAATATTAGCGAAATATACCACGAAGTTTCAGAAACTAAAAATGCTAGGAGTTTAAAATTTTGCACAGGGGTTCTTTTTAGGACGTAGATGCTCACTAAGACAGGTTTTGCAAAATTCTACCTCTAAGGGGTTGTTTTTGGGGTTGATAGTTTGTTTGTTTGAAACTTCGTTACTTCAAGGGCTAGGAGTCTCAAATTTTGCATAGGGGTTCTTTTTAGGACGTGGATACTAACTAAGACGGGGTTTTGTGAGTAACAAGAATCGTAAGTAGGAAAAAATCTCTATGTCATAAAAATGAAGTTCACGCGGGCGAAGCCGCGGGTGGAAAGCTAGATACCTTATACATATATTTAAAGATGCATCAAAAACCAAAACTACAATTTTTAACTCAATCAATCCGCCCCGTCCATTGTTATTCATTTAAATAGCATGTTGACTGAAAATGTAAATTGTTATTTAGGAATCATTGAGTAAAAGAAAAGAGTTGTTATTGAAAATGACCACTAAGCTGAAATGATTGCGTCCAAAACAAGAAACCTTGGTATCATGGACGATCATGCACTGAATGACCTCCAATATAACCTAACAATAGCAAGGTGAATGCTGCACAAGCACGATTGCTGAGACCACTGAAAAACAAATATTCCTATTTTTTTTAATGGAATGCAGCTCCAGCCCAGCTGCAGTGCAATTATATTTATAACATAATAAAAACGATATACATATTATATTAAGTACAGGAGAGATTTTTACCAGGCTCTCCAATAATTTACTACGAGTATAAGCAATATTTATACATGTTTTATTTCATAGCTTACCGTCATTTCTACCTTCATCATCATTTTTTTTTTCGTTAAATGGGTTAGCGTTTGGTTCAGTCTCGCGTGGTGGTAAGCGATGACGAGGCCGATGGTGGAACACGCTTATCCAGAAAATGCCTATTCACTCTGGCCTTGTAGATACCAAGGTTGTAAGTATCCGGAAACACAGACGCAAGAAGACTGTTCCACTACCTAGCGTTGCGGACCAGAAAAGACGCAGCAAACCGTTGAGTGCGGATTGTTGGAAAGTCATCCATATGGGGTTAGAAGCCCTCCCGACGTCTAGTGATCCGGTGGTAGAGAGTAGAGGGTGGTATCTGGTTGTGTAGTTCCTGCGCACTCTCTCCAAAAAACACCTTATAAAAAACCGATAGACAGGCGATTTTACACCGATGCTCCATGGATGTTGATCTGATGTTGGTTCCAACGAGTGCTTCGTCGCCTATGAGTCTCCTAGCCCTTCGGTCCACTGAGTTCAATGCATCCAACTGGTACTTGGCAGAGCCATCCCACAGGTGACAGCAGCACTCCATACACGACCGAACTTGTGCTTGATACAGATGAATTAGCTGTCCCGGTGTGAAGTATCGCCGAACCTTAGAGAGGATCCCAAGTTTTTTCGCAGCGGTTTTTGCTTTTGACTCAATAGAGCTACAAAAGTTGAGGTTAGACGAGAGTTTCATACCTAGGAGCTCGAGGTGGTTGGTTATTGGTAACGGTGCATTCAGGATAGTAGGAGTCTGATTGAATGAACTGCGTTTGGCGGAGAACAGACAAGCTTGGATTTTGTTGGCGTTGAACTCAACAAGGTCAGCTTCGCCCCTGTCGGACACTGATTTTAATGTTAAGTTCATCCACTCAACCATAGCCACGCTAAGGGACTCAATCTCAGCGCCACTGGCATGGGCACTGAATATAAAATGAAATAATCACGATATAAAAATAAAAAACAAATTATGACACAATATGATGTTTATAATATGTAAATTATGTGAGTAAAAATGTAACATATAAATATTTCAATTAACTGTGTACATTGATGCAAAAACATTGTTTGCCACTACGAGTATTTTTAGTACTTAAACAAACCAACGTGTCTAATACACTGCTTATTTGTTGATTTGCGTGGTTACAGAAACAATTCAAAGTTGGTTGTAACGATCAGTACAACTGGGTTATTTGTACTATAATTATCTGGTAGGTAATGATGATGTGTATGATGCGCACAGGCAGCATCCAGTCCAGGGTCACCAAGTTTAGTAACGAGAATTTCATCGGGCGAGCGTTTATATAGTCCAACATTATCTCTAATTGGCTGACATTGCTTGATTCTGGAAAATAATAAGAAGTTTTTACTTGCATTTTAAAATTAGGAATCTTTTCACCTTAATGAAGCAGAATGTTGCGTACTTCTTTTGATAATATTGAATAATGCCTAGGATCAAGTGTTTAAATAAAGGTATTTTTTCAAGATACCCTATTAAAAGAAATAGGAAAATCAATCACACTAAATGTTTAGCAAAGAGTCCAAGGATTAATATTTTATTGATATATCGTACTCTTTTCTCTGATCAGTTGTTCTTGTACAATTCGTTTTAATTCGCCCACCGCAGAGTTGAGCATACCAGCTGAAACCGCAGGTAAGCTCAAAAGTATGAAATTTCCCACAAAATACATATTTCTCGTAAAGTAGTGCAGTCTATGATCCTGAGGAAAGAAATGTTAATTGTGATAAAATTATATTGTAACCCAGATAAAATGGTTGGGATGATACACGGAACACAAATGAATGACAGGGTGATATCCAAAAAGGCGGATCGATTAAGAGAAAAGATCATTGTCAACGCGGACGCTAGCATCTGCCATTGGTGTAAACTGATGATATACAAACAGGCAGGATCTGGTGAAGTCACAAACGTTCTAGAAGCTAACACTAAGGGTGTTTTTACCAATAGGCGGGACCCGCGGGGATTTCATCACGGACGCGGGATTTTCATTACCCCCACCGCCCCGGCCGCGAACGCTCCACGCGCGGGCTCGTAGGAGGGAGCAGAAATTAAGCCCCTTTTTAAAAACACCCTAAACTGGCCAGTGACTATGACCCTCGGACAAGAGATCGTCACTGAAGAGAGAAAGAAAACCAATTTCAATAACTGAATATTAATTAGTTGGTCAAAATGTAACTTACTTTAGTAGGTACTTTATAAAACTGATAACAGTTCTTTGGCGCCTTACTATACAACCAATCACTAAACTATAATCTCCTGAAACCAGTACAAGTATTGAAAACTATCACAGACAGTCATTCGGCAACATCTAATTGGTTTTAGGTTACGGTTAAAGTTCTTCTTGCGTCCTCCGCCTTTCAGGGTATGATAGCCTAATATTTCTGTGGTGTTCCGGCTACTGGTGCGGTTAGACCAGCATTTTATAGGTCTGGTCGCTAGGAATCAGCCAAACACGGTTTCGGTTCAAAAACATCCTAGATTACTCCAGCCAAAGCACACCCAGCCCATTATTGTCATTATCAATACCGGTAGCTAAAAGCTGACGTAAGTGGCATCTCTTTTGACTTAAGAGGAGTAATGACTTCGCAAATAAATCAACACATGTTTCAAATTGTAACTAATACAAACTAATGATTTGGTTTTTGTTACCTGCCAAGAGAAGTTCTTCAACATCACTAGATCGTAGTAAAGGGATATTACTTGGTCCGGAACTTTAAACATCAACACAAATGTGTACTGAAATAAACGAATCTTATGTGTGGTGCAATTTCTTAGCGAAAGTAAATAAAATACATCACACATAGACGTTTAGAGAAATGATTACTAAGATTGTTTTTGCTTCATTTTATTTAAATTGTTTCGCATTATTTGTCAAAAATTCAACACACAGGGTGTTTTGCGCGGTCCTTACATAACTATGAACGGAAATTACTTTTAATCTTGTATATGAGCTTTGTTTCTTTTCAGTATTTTTTTTATTTTCATGATAATAGTCATCATATATAAAATATTTTAGGACTTTAAAAGTAAAATGGCCATATTATATGCAGATTTTAAAACATTAATATATTTTCATATAAAAATATATTAAATTGAACTGCTAAAAAAAAGTTCATGAAAATATAATAGATTTCGGATTTATGATTTTCGGAGTTTTGATTATTTATGAATTCGTATTTATGAAAGGTCGGAATATTGTTGATTCGGCATTTTGATGATTCGGGTTTGTGAGTTTCGGAATTCTGACTTTCGGACTTATGAACATTCGGAGTTTTGAAATTTCGGATTTTTAATATTCTGATTCATAAAAATCCGGAATTATGAAATTCGTAAATTTTAAATTCGGGATTTTGACTTTCGGAGTTATGTTTTGCGGAATTATGTAGTGTACCCATTTTCACTGTTAAAATATTCTCTCATCTGTTTTCAGTCCTTTCCGTTCTATAGTACGCGCTTTTAAACACCCTGTTCAGCTGAAACTAGTCACAAATTCTAAACAATGCCTTAAAATATTGCCTTAATTTTGACTGCCTTGCTATTGGTCCATCAATCAACATAAAGTCCGTTCCCCACAAACGCTGTAGTTACATGAACATTCAGTTGAGTCGTCGACTTCCTACTGTAAATTTTAGAAGTATTTGATATGAACGGGCCTTAACAATTTCAAACCAAGAACAAAGGCGTCCATCTCACTCTGTAAATATGGAAAATGTGCGAGAGACTTAGTGTAAAAAAAAAACAGACTAAACAAGAATATTTCCATTCAAAAAGGCCCCCCAATTTTGATGCCAAAATCAGGGACCTTATTACAATAACTTATATCCTGTCAAGTTTATTTTCTGAACTGAGCGTAGCGAGCAATTTTGTTATATGATCTTTTATCTTACTGGCACTAACGCATCTCAGGCTGGATATTAAACATAACATACCATCACGACTTTATCCCAAACGGGGTAGTCAGAGGAAAGTGACTGTTGCCGTCATGGTGAACGGAACACTCAGAAGCCCACTTTTCACTAATGGTATTAGAACCCAAAGTGGAAGGTGGTGAGCATTCCACCGCTATCCGGGTTGATTTGGTTTTTCATCGATGTTTTCCATCACCGGAGAGTTAGTCGGAAATTTAACAATGAACACAAAGATTTTGATAATAATATATATATAATAAGATAAGAACCCGCGACCACACGATAAACGATCTGAGTTTAGGTGCTGAACCACTAGGCCACGCACGACGCTCTAGATATTCACTCATGAAATTGCTTGCTTTGCAAGATCTCAATTGCTTGAATGTTTAGAGAATAAACTTGATTGGATATAAGCGATTGTAATAAGGCTACTGTTGTCATAATTGTACAGCAACATCAAAAACCATTATTTAACAAACCTACAAATTAGTTGAATGAATGTAAGATGCTTAAAAACAAGATTGAAAAGAGTAACGATCGAGTTTCTTGCCGGAGTCTTCTCGATCGGAAACAACCTTCGAACCGGTGGTAGAGTTACATTATGTTTAGTTATGATATTTACTATCATAGGATTATTTTATGTAAGTATATTTTTATTCAGTATGTTTTTGCTATTTTTTTTTTATTTGACTTGTCATAAGTACTTTTTATAAGTCTATATGAATAAAGATATTTTTACTTTACTTCACTCTACTTTACTATAATTCTTCGATCAGCAGTAGCTTAAAGCAAATATATAAAAAAAAATGAAATATCCTATTGATAGTATTCGTAATTTAACACGTTGAACGCCGTGGAGGTCACCGGTGACTGGCAAACAATCGATTTTCTATTGTGTCTGGTTCGGTGGCAGTCAAAGATTTGATATGCATAATATTTTGTTTATTAATAATTTTGACACCTCAAAATATGATTTCGTTCTACATATCTACTGCACGTTGCAAATGCTACTGCATTGTTTCATTTATGAAAATTGTTCGTGTTTGTCCGATAATGTTGGTACACCCATCAACTCGTGTAATTTGGTGAAGTAGCACAATTTAACATTTTGTTGGAGTTTTTACAACAGGAACTTGAATTTAAGTACTGATGCTACGTCAAGCGTGCCTAGACTCTCTATCTATGCATTAATATAAAATATTATTCTAAATAATACTTACTAAAAAGACGAAACATTTCACAGGCTTGTCTACAATATCAACGATGGTTGCATACATTTTTAAAAACTCCGTAATCTGACTTCCACTATTCTTTACCAAACTGTTTAAGACGCTTATACGGCAAAATGCGGAGTAAAATACTAAGCAAAATGTGACCAGGAACACGTCACAAGACAGTAAACTTATATAGTTAAAATAAAGACCAACATAAGCTAAACAAGCCGCATCACTTTTGAAACAAAACGATGTAAACGTCGCCACCTTAAATCCAAGGCATATAAAAAAAAATGCGATAATCTTTACATTCACTTCGTGTGAAATGTAAGGGGCTGATAATTTAACATCAACAAACTTAAGTGATTTTTGGTATTTATTAAATGATTTGTCGTACCCACACCATATTGAAACTAATGAATACAAAATGAACTGCAGTGTCGCGGACAGTCTCCAATACATTAGATAGGGGACGAGCTTTAACCTTGTTAATACTATAAGACATGATATATAAAAAGTTAAACTATGCACTATCTTGCAAAAAAATAATCGCCTTCTTATTTTGGTTGACGAACTGCTCACAAAACCAAAATCTAAGCAGAAAAGTACGTGAAACAACCAAAACAAAACTTTTACAGCATTTTCAGTTAAATTCATTTTGGACACAAATTAATTTTAAATTAATTAAGTTTACAACTTTTGTTCAATTGGTTACCAGTGGTATGAGTATTATGACTGACAATGAGTTTATTGGTCCACTAATGAATTACACTCAAATTACCACAAATGTTTGTTTAGCTTTAAATGTTTCATCATATTAATAACTATAAAGGTTTTTAATGAATATACAATGCGGATGTGACCACTAACTGTTTATTTCTAAGATGTAAATTTTTAAAGATATCGGAATATTTAAGCTCGTAGGTAAATAATTGCTTTTTTATTGTCATAACTTTGAGAATTATCATGAAAAACAACGTTTAAACCTAGCGGGTGGCCAGGAAGCTAATTTAGAAGCTTAAAAAAAAGGTTTATATGATACTAGCTTTCCGTCAGTGGCTTTGCCCGCGTGGACTATTTCTCTTGTCAACTTTTGAAAAAAATATAGCCTATGTCACTCCCTGATGATGTAACTTAACAATGGTGAAAGATTTTTTGAAAACGGTTTAGTAGTTTCGGAGCCTATTGAATACAAACAAACAAACAAATGAACAAACAACCAAATCTTTCTTCTTGATTTTATTGGTTTATATATAGATGGGCCGCTCAGTGGAAATACGTGTACAGGCTATCAAAATGGAGGAAGCCTAAAGGTTAAAAAACGCGTCAGATATTCCGAAGGTATGATAAAGGAACCTGAAAGAATGGACACCCAACCAAAAACTGATGAATCAAGGTGACGCAAGCTAGTGACGATATTTTGAAAATGGATTTTTTGCAATACTCGAGATTTTTGCTGAGGAACATAATGTCCTGGTCGTGTTTGGCTCCTCTGACTACTTAAATAAGAAATTTGCTGCATTATAGGCATGGTCGTATATGAAGAGATTAAAGTAGAGCAATTCCAGTGGGTTCATAGGATGCTTCCTTATCTTGATCTGCCGCGGTCAAGAAAATCCTCCAACAGGACGCATCTATTTAAACGGTGCTTAACTTCGAGTTACGAGTCAGAATTAAGCTACAGTTACACATGCTCATTATGTAACGTTGCACCATAGGTGTGCCTTATATAATTAGGTTAAATTAGCAATAAATTAAGATATAGGTACTTCTAATTTAAAATTATATTTATATATAAGTTATTTTAAACAAAATCTAACAATAAAACTTTAACTAAAATAAGCATTCTTAGTAATACGGAACCGCGCATTATGAGTAACGAATAGGGTTTTAGAATTTTAGATCGTAGTAGCAAGCTCATCGCGATTCCCTTCTAACAGTCGGTGGGCGGAGCCCCGGAGGCTTCCGAACCTGCGCTCGCGCGTCTTCGATTTTCCCCAGCTAGACATCGAAACTAACCGTCGAGCGTAAACCTCGTCCGTTTGATTTGTATTTCTCCTATTGTTCTTATATTTACGCGAACAATCTGCTAAGTACCTATTGTATTACTTAACATTGAAGTACTACGTTAATCCCGCTGAGGATCACAGCTACTACCGTGACCCGGCTGACGCTTTGATTAGAAATAATACCTGCCTACCCGCAGCTGCGTTCAGACAGTGACTGAAGACCTTCACTTCCTTCGTGTGTAGCAGCTCGTCTCAGAAGACCTTCGTCAGGCCAGTTTTCTAACTGTATTATCTCACCAGTGCTCGCGGAAACAGTCGGTGTATTACACGCTAGTTTTAGTACACAAGTGGATTCATTGAACCCCACCCTGAATTTTGCGGTAAGGAGGGTAGTCATCTTACACCAAACTATTAAGAAATTGCTACTTAGTATCATGTGTGTCGAAGCATTCCTAATAATACTCATGCTCATTTCAGTGAAAAGTGAGCATGCTCGTTTTGAGCATGCTAATAAGCAGTTTAATTAAGAGAACTGTAGCTTTAGGTAAGTAAATAACATTTCAAACTTTCTTGTTGCATTTTAACTAATGTTATCGCTCGAGTTTCCTAGTTTCCGGTTTCGCAAAGTGACGTCACATCCGAGCGGCAACAGGACCGGCAACGGCTACGTGCACTTCGTTTGACTCGGCGCTCACTTTGCTTTCGGCTCTCGAGGACTCAACACCTTCTTATTGGTCACGCTGCTCCCCTGCTCATTTTTCTTAAATAGAGTGCATCTTCGGTTTTTATAGCCGTTAAGAAATAGTGTGAGTCTACTCGTCTTATTAGCTAATCATATAGAATAGAATTATCAATTAAATAGTGTATTAAGTGTGTATTGTAGTGGATTAGAGTAATCAATATGCAGTGATTTAGTGAAGCAGTAAAGTAGAACGGTCAATTATGTAGTATAGTAGTAAAGTAACCTAGCTGTGGTTTTAGATGATCAAGTTATTAAAAACAGTGTTTGTACAAATAATAATATTTAATCTCTGTGTAGTTGCTCTTTACACAAAATATAATGATTAAACCATTAACAGTGTCTCATTCTTTACACTAATTCTAATAAAAACGGGTTTTTGCAACGGAACAAAATCCTCTTCACTGATCGGCATTACCATACCAGGATTGTGCGTGAAGCCATTGAAATTAAGAAATACAAGAATTGCAATAGGGAATATGGATTTAAGCTATCGTCTGCGTGGATCCCAGTGCTTATAAAGTGTAAAACGCGAGTTGGACCGTCTAGAAAAAACCCAGTCACTGTGAGTGTAGTTTGTCGACCTGACTGTACTATGGACAGAATATTTGAAAATCCGCGGGTGGATGAAGATCGTTCGCCGCGCCCAGCTAGATAACGCCGCGCACCACCAGTCAGCTCGCGACCACGGTGACATGCATTTCACGCCGAAACGTCGAGAAAAATATGTAAAACCATTTTACTGTAATTTTGTTTCGTTTCAAAAACCCGTTTTTATTAGAATTAAGGTCAAAGTCAAAGTCAAAGCCTTTATTTGCAAAGAATAGGTGGTACAAAAGTTATTAAATATGGTTTTACAATTTAAAATCGCTATTCAGTTAATGAACAATAAGCATCAACATGCAAAATTATCTATTTTCAAAAAATTCCTTAACGCTATTTTAAGATTTATTTATTAGCCATTGGCGAAGCTTCCCAGTCATCAGCCTAATCGGACCGTGCTAATATTGGTTGGGAATCTTATTAAACACTCTAAAGCGTATGCAGTAACAGCTTTTCTGGCAGAGGGTTCTTGGTTTAAACTCCAAGGCCAGCCTGTCACCATCTCTTGTGTTTTTTTGGAAAAATATCACTAGCCCGTAAAACTCTGGATGTTGCCTGACAAACTTAAAAAATTTCAGGATGTACATACATTCCAGGAAGTGTGAGTATACGCAATTTCAAAAATAAAGGTTTGCATGTATCAAATGGTCCCTTGCCACATATTGCTCGTATACATTTTTTTTGGGCCATGAATACTTTTTGTACGTCCGTACTATTTCCCCACAGAAGAAGTCCATAACCAATGTTCGAAGCAACATACCCTTAATAAGCAGACAAGGTAACATTACGTGATGTTGTGTTAGTTAGGCGCTTTAGAACATAAACAAACCTATAATAATGATAATATATTATATAATGCACACAAAACTTACAGTACTGAAATAATTTACAATAAATGAAAGTACAATTTGGGCGGCTTTATCGCTAAAAAGTGATCTCTGCCAAGCAACCCACAAGCACAGGAAATTTGGCAAAAAGGGCGAGTAAGTGCGTCAAGAAAAATAATAAAATAAGATAAGTTTGATTATAAATATCTACACAGATACATAAGATAGATATACTATATATAAAAAGTAGAAAAAAAAAGTGACGTTATTCAAACAGACAATAGCAATCAGCTCAATTGCAACTAAAATGATCAGGAAATATAAAGTATAAAGAAGAAAAAGGAAGAACAACAAGGACTGATGTCAAAGTGCAAGGAAATGTGCTTTGACCCTTGCTTTAAAGATGGATAAGGATTGGGACTCTCTGATTGATAGGGGTAAGGAGTTCCATAAACGTATGGATTTCACAGCAAATGACTGTGTGTAGGAGTGGGAAGAATGAGGAGGGAATTGAAGGCGGAGTTTCTTGGAAGAACGCATTTCCCGTCCACGGATGGGATACATAAATTGGAACCGCTCCTTGAGATAACGGGGTGACATTGGGTTGAACAGAATGCTATATAGAAGGAAAAGGACATGAGAATCACGGCGAAGACGGATGGGAAGCCAGTTAAGCTGGGCCTGATACTCGGAAACATGGTCGTACTTGCGAAGTCCAAAAATAATGCGAATGCAAAAATTTTGAAGCCGCTCAAGTTTATTTAGGAGATTCTAATTAAGGTCTAAGTCGCAGCAGTCGGCATAATCTAGAATGGGAAAGAGTAAGGCTTGAACAAGAGCAATTTTGGTGGGTATTGGCAAAAAATTACGAAGTCAATCTTTCGTCTAGCATCCAAGAATGCAACTGTTTCAGCCTTTGCAATGGTTGCGTTGCTATAATTAATGTCCAAATTTTTTACTGAGCATCCTTTAACATTGAAATTTACAAAATTAGGCTTACTTAAGGTAAAATTTAGATTAATTGCATTAAGATATTGAATTATATTGTTAACTGTCAGATGAATGTCATTTTCATAGTCACTTAATTCGTTGCAATGATTGGATTTAATAATAATAGAAAGGTTATCAGCAAACATTATGCATTGGTTTTTGGCCACTTCTGGCAAATCATTCAAATACAGTAAAAACAATACAGGGCCCAAAACACTTCCCTGTGGAACTCCGAATTTGTTAGTTTGTTATTTAGAACGGTCTGAAACTGCTTCATTGTCTTGACTTATTTTACTGATTTATACACATTGATGTCTGTTATCAAGATAAGTTTTAAACCATGAGAGGCAACGCCCCCGTTAAGTAGTAAAAGTATAAATATTTTACAGTAACCCAAGTATGTTTTCATTGCTTGAATCAGTACACTTGGGTTATTTTGAACAATGATGATCTGATAGGTGATGCAGAGGTGAAAGAGGAGGACTGGCAGGTACCAATCTAAGCTCACGATCCTGCACAGCGAGAACTTCATGGAACGGGTAGTAATGTAGTCTATCATGTTCTCCATTTGGCTGACATGATTTTGACCTGGAATATAATGATCCTCCATTACATCCACACAGGTCTTATAAAATTTTACATACTTATAACGGGAGATTAAAAACTATATGATATACTCATACTCAGTAAGTGATGTAGTAACTGTGTAGGTGGAAATTTGGTTAATCAATCAGTCGAAATTATTTTCGAGATCACCATTCAAAACCAATCAAACATTCAGTATTTTTGTATGAAAGCCTTAAAATTAAAGGCACAAGTAAGTTGCTAAAAAAAATTAAAACCAGCCGTGGATGACTCATGAGTGAGCAAAGCACTCACTGTCGTTGTCACGTTATACACACTACGCAATATTAATCCCACAGTGCATTCACTGTGGAATGTGTGCATTTCAAAATGAACATTTCAGAATATAGCTATTATAAAAATCTTACTGGTCTACCAGTTCGTGTTTTTTTGCTGGTGTTCTGTGAGTTATTTCCCTCAGACCAACTGATATCCTGGTCTCTTTTAATTATTCGCTATTGCTTCAGCTCTTGATAACATTTTGGTAGCATGCATAGCTACTTTACCCTACAGCCCCAAATTTCGTGTGTCCGATCTCCGCTCAGATATAACCAAATATGTGATTAGCATTTAGGTATTTTAAGCAGTCACTGTCACCAATAGTACACGATTTGCTTGGGTCAGATGATATTGATTCATAACTGATGTTCTTAATATTTATTTATTAAGTAGGTACTATTTATTTTACGGATTTTCCCTTTTCATTAAAAAAATCTTACCTCTCTCGCTGAGCAATTTTTCATGTATAATTTGTAGAAATTCGTTCATTGCTTGGGCCAGCATACCAGCGGAAATGGCAGGCAAGCTAAGAAGAACGAAGTTTTCAGTATATACAGATTTCTGGTAGCACAATAAGCTTTGCTGTACTTGTTAGGTTGTTCTGCTTATTTTTTTAATGTTAGAATTAAAAAAATATATATCAACAAACAAATTGTACTCTACTAACTCGCATTGTAAAACCACAACAAGTTTAAAAAAGGAACTACTGAGTTTCTCGCCGGGTCTTCTCAGTAAGAATCAACTTCTCCGACGCGGTGGTAGAGTCACATTATGTTTAGATACTGTTTATTTATTCATATTATTATAGTATTTATACATATATTTATGTCTATTATTTAGTAGATTTTTTAACTATTTAAAAGTACTGATTAAGTCTATTTAAATAAGGATATTTGAGTTTGAGTTTAATGCAGTAGATAATCCTGTAAAATACTATTTATTTATTTGTTTAAAAAGCACAGCCATATCATACATATTTAAAAGTTACAAATATTATTATCCTAAGTATTATACCCTATATAAGATATATACTAATATTAAAATAATTCTCACGACCCTGGCTACATAAGTGTACATTTAATGTTTATCCGTGAAAATCTATTTTATTTTTTGAATCTTATTTCTCTGTCTGTTTGTATGTTCTAGTGTGGCATACTAAATATATTTTTATACCAACATTATTTTATTACCAGTAATAAAATTAATATACAGGTTAAAAAAAAAACTTTAAAACCTTAAGGTTCTCCCTCACTTGGAGCATTCCGGGAACAACTTTAAACACACGTATCTTATTACAACTTGATTGTAATAAGATACGAGATTTCTACCATTTACCTTTTTGTTTTGGAGATTCCGATATTGCGTACATTGGCCAAACTAAATGCACTGTAGCGTGCCAAATTAAAAAACACATAAAGGCGGTCAAAAACTACTACAAGCAGAAATCGGTAATCGCTGAATATTTGTTAGAATCGGTTCCAAATCACTGGATTGAGTTTCATAACCCTCAGATAATTTCGACAGAACGCCATTACATACCAATATTGGTTAGGAAAGCGATTGAAATTACTAAATACGAAAATTTAAATTGGAAGGAAATTGTGAAATGTCTGGAATCCAGTGATTCAAATGTGCAAAAACCGAAATACAACGAAGTGACGTTCGTGGACAGATACTGTTAGTGTCGTGTGTCGGGAACATGTGCAAGTGAATCGTGAGTTAGCAACAGTGGTACAGGTGGCAAGCGTATTAAAAGACTTCGAAAGAGGGTAGACCGATATGTTTGCCAATAACAACACACACGCAAAATGTTCAGTTACTCCATGATCATGGCACTAGCAACAGTGCCGAAATATAAAAAACTCAAAAACTAAAAGGTGGATGGTCGAAATCGCGTAAAGAATAACTATTGGGGAAGACGCAGCGTCCAAAAACGGTAGTGTGGGGGTGTTGCCGGCACGACGCTGACGCTCAATGAACGCTATTGTCTCTTTCAAAGTTTAAAGCAATATACATCAATTTGTATTAAATATCTCTGAGAAAATTCAGCAAAACTCAGCAGAAGTTAATTTATACGATCTGATGCTGTTTACAAATTAATTTGATCTGTTTAAACTCTTGCACAGTATATACTCGTATAATAATTTATTGGACATTGATTCTGCACATCTATTTTTTTTGCAATGAAGAAAGAAAGAAGGCTAACCTTCAAGCTGTACCGCTTTAACTTGATCAGATGATAATAAAACGATAGAACTAGGTCTAGTAACCTAAATAGCAACAGAACTACATACTGAAACAAAATAACTATTATTTTAATGTTGAGTATGATATTAAGGTGAGTTTCTAGCACGTTTCTAAATAGACGATAAGGATAGTTGACTACAGAAATTTGTATGTAATTTTTGGTTACATTTCAAATCACTCGGGACGCTATACCAAAGTGTCATACAAAAACTGAATGATTTAATCTGAAATAAATGATTTTTATTTATTTATTTTCTTAAAAACGTCAACGCAATCACCACGGACGCTAGGGACCGTCATTGTTGTAAACTCATGGTAGACATACTGCTTGACGAAGAACGAAATCGACAAAACACGAGAAAAGCAACAATTTGGTGAAGGCGGTGCTTTTAAAACATTTCTAGAATAGTTCATATTGTACAGACGCGTACACATCAACCTTCTCAAAATCATTGCAAAATGGGTCTTATAAAGCACAATGAGGTGCACTTAAGTAAAACTAGACGTGAATTCGTGTGTACATGAAATAGACTTATTTCGTGTAGTTCGTAAAAAAAATATATCAATTTGCTTAACACTGATTAATTAATATTTTAAGGAAGAGCGGTATCTCCTGTTACAGGCTAACTTGTGCTTAAAAGGAGATACCAATCGTGTATATTTTAAGATACACTATAATATGAAAATCAAGATTTTATTATTATGTTCTTAAAGGTACATTTTCTCAGCCGAAACTGGTAAATTTATGTAATTTACGGGCCTGGGCCAAGTAAATTACATTTAAAAAGTTTAAATCCTAAGGTCTGTTTGTTCTTCATTCCTGTTGTCCTCTTCGCTGCTTTGTAGAAACTTTCTAGATAAGCGACATGTGTTCAGTATGGCGGCTTTTTGTAATGGTATGAAAGTGTTAGGTGTGAGGTCAATGAGTCGTAAACTCTGGTGAAGGTGGTTTGGGATTACGCCGGTTGTGGACAGAACTATAGGGACGATATACACTTTCTCCTGTTTCCAGATCCTAGTGACTTCATCCTTAAGATCCGAGTACTTGTGAATCTTTTCCGTTATTGTTTTGCGGGTATTGTGGGTGTTGGGGACTGCGATATCAATCAAGTAGATTGTTTTATTAATTTTATCTTGTAATGTAATGTCTAGGCGGTTATAATGGATGGTCCTGTCTGTCAGTATTGCTCGGTCAAAGTACATTTTATGTGTACGGTTTTCTAAAATAGGATTAGGTGTATGACATGTCAAAAAAGTATATAGAAATAATAATAATAAATGTAAATAAAATAGTACAATATTAGTACATATCGTGAATATACATAATGTGAATCTACCACCGGTTCGGACGTTGCTTTTTATCGAGAAGACTCCGGCAAGAAACTCGATAGTTACTCTTTTGAACTTTGTTTGTTTTACAAATAATAAATTCAGGGTACAGTCAATGAGAGTAGAAAAAAGAACACAACATTGAGCAGAGGAGCAGATTATTCCTACTATGACCACAAACTTTTGCCGTTCAAGTTCTCCTCTACATTATAATAACCTTGTTTCATTAACTTTGCTTTAATTGCAGACTTAAACTTGTGAAGGGGGATCAACAAGACTTTGAAGTATTTTGTTAAAGTATTTTACAGATTGACCCACAAATGAGTTTCCCACCTTGTGTAGCCTAAGACTGGGAGTTTTCAATTAGTTTTTTTTTCTGGTATTATGTTTATGAGTATCACTGTTTTTTTGAACCGATGCAAGTTTTTGCGCACATACATTATGTTATCTAAAATATACTGAGCATGCACAGTTAAAATATCGATCTTCTTAAATACTTCCCTAAGCGAGTCACGTGGTCTAAGTTTGTAAATGGAGCGGATGGCTCTTTTTTGAAGTACAAAAATGGTGTTCAAGTCTGCAGCTGAACCCCACAACAGTAGACCATACGACATAACACTATGAAAGTAGCTAAAATATACTAGTCTTGCTGTTTCAATATCAGTCAAGAGTCTTATTTTTCTAACAACACAAGCAGCGGAACTGAGTCTCCCTGCCAGGGCCGTTATATGCGGTTGTCCTCTCTATAGCAGATTTTGGGTGTAAGTAATTATGTTTTGTTAATGTAGTTCTAGTTTTTATTTCTTATTATTATTATTCTCTTTATTTAGCATAAAACTTAGGTATAAAATTTGTACAGTATTCTTATAAAAACAAAGATTTACAACAATAAAACAACCTAAGAATTATAATTATAAAAACAAAATACATAATCACAGTTATAAAACCTAAGCCTAAATTAAAGTTATAAAACAATGATTTATAAAAATACTATAAAAACCTTAACCTAGGGTGCCGCCGGCAGCAGGGCAGGCAAGGCCCAGACTACCGGTGGTTAGGGCTGCAGAGAGAGGAACCTCCTCACAATGCGAGCCGTGTCCAGGAGTACCGCCTTCTGCATCTGACCCTTGATCCAACCGCTGAGCGAGAGCCTCTCGAGGTGTTGGTCGATTTTGCCGTTTTCCGACACGACTATCGGGACAATAATCGTCGAATCAACATTCCACATGGCGGTCACCTCGTGAGCCAAGTCAAGGTACTTGCTGAGTTTGTCCTTCTCAGCTTTTACGAGGTTATCGTCATGTGGAATGGTGATATCGACGAGCACTGCCTGGCGTTGGGATCGGTCTACCAGCACGATATCAGGCTTATTGGCTACAATAGTCCTGTCCGTGATGATAGAGCGATCCCAATAGAGCAATGCACGACTATTTTCGAGAACTGGTACCGGTGCGTACTTATAGTACGGTACCTCCGACTCGACAAGGCCATATCGAAGAGCAAGTTGCTGGTGGATGATCCTGGCTACTAGGTTGTGTCTGTGCAAGTACTCTCCGTTAGCAAGGTGAGAACAACCGGAAATAACGTGGCAAATAGACTCGCCAGGACGGCGGCATGCCCGACAAATGTCAACCGTACCGTCCTTCATGATGTATTTCCGGTAGTTATTCACCTTGATGACTTCATCAGCAATTGCACAGACAAAACCCTCGGTTTCCCCAAAGAGGTCCCCGAAGCGTAGCCAGTTCACCGATGCGGAGATGTCCACATCGGGCCCTGTTAAGGCCCGATAGAACCTAACATGCAGCTCCTTGCTCTTCCATATTTCCCTGCGGTCGTCGGTGGTTAGCATCGGTAGTTGACGCCAGTTCTCGTTTGCCAAGGAGAGCGGCGTGAGCCCCTTGTCAACTGCCACAACGTCGCGATGAATCCCACACTCGTTGTTGAGGAAAAACCTCCTGAGATTGCACACCTCACGGTTGTGAAGGTCCTTGGCATTTAAAAAGCCACGACCCCCCACCTTCCGTGGGATGTACAATCTCATAACAGACGAGCGTGGATGTAGCATGCGATGCGTTGTGAGCAGTTTTCGGACTCGTGTATCCAGAGCACCCAGCTCAGTTTGAGTCCATCTCAGTATGCCAAAGGAGTATATCAATAAGGGCATCACCCAACCGTTGAAGGCGCGCACCTTATTGCCACCTGACAAAGAACTCTTAAGTACCTTTGTAAGGCGACTAAAGAAGCGTTCCTTCACCGATTGCTTGACGTCTCCTACTGATATACCCAATGACTCTGACATACCAAGATATTTGTAGGTTTCAGCTTCAGAGAGGGATCTGAGTGTCATCTTCTCAGAGAGCTGTAAATTCGGTGAATCTACAACCCTCCCTTCTTGTACATGCATGACCGCACACTTGTCTACACCAAACTCCATCTTGATGGCATTGCTAAAAATCTCAGTGATTTTTAACAGTTCCATCAATACCTGGGGGCTTGGCGCAAACATCTTCAGGTCATCCATGTACAACAAATGAGAGATGCACTCACCCCCCCTGCGAAGCCGATAGCCTAGCTTTGAATCCTTTAGTAAGGTACTAAGAGGATTCAAAGCTAAACAAAACCACAAAGGACTCAAACTATCGCCCTGGAAAATACCTCGCTCTATTCTTATGAAGTCCTGCGGATCAGGGGAGCCATTTCCACCACCTGGTTGACAAAGGACTGTGATCCACTGCCCCATGCATGTGCTCAAGAAAGATCTCAAAGTTGTATCAATTTTATACAGCTCTAAGATCCTCCTGAGCCATGAATGGGGCACCGAATCATAGGCCTTCTTTTAGTCAATCCAGGCAGTTGAAAGAGCTTTCCGATTCCGCCGGACTTGTTGGCAAATAGTCGTGTCTATGAGGAGGAGTTCTTTAGTACCTCGGGACCCAACCCTACATCCATTCTGAGCAGGGGCCAAAACATTGTTCGCAACGATATGCGTGTTAATTTTTTTTGCTAGAATGGACGTAAGGAGCTTGTAGATGGTAGGTAAGCACGTGATGGGTCTATAGTTTTTTGCTTCCGAGGTACTACCTGACTTGTATAAAAGGAAAGTGATACCAGAAGTCAGGAAACTAGGGAGAGAACCAACCTCGATGGATTCCTGGAACTGCACTGACAAGCATGAATGCGAGCATCGAAACCACTTAATCCAGAAGTTGTGCAATCCATCCGGGCCAGGACTTTTCCAGTTCTGAGCCGTCTGAATTGCACAACTAACGTCTTCGGAGTCAATACTTACTGACTCCATGGTTTCGATGGATTCGCATTCATGCTCGACAGTACGCATCCAGTCACCCTCCGTGTGCTCGACAGGCATCGACCAGATACTGCGCCAGAAGTCAATCATGACACTTGCATCCGGTCGCTGACCGTCGTTCTCACGTTGGTTAGTCTCTTCCCAGTTTCGGTACACCTTCCTTTGGTCACTTTGGAAAAGGCGATTTTGTACATATCTGTCCACACGTTCTCTGTAGCGACGGATACGGTTTGCCCACGCATAGACCTTCTGCTTCAGAAAGTCAATGCGTTCTGTGACACAAGCCATACACTGTTCGGGCCTAATACCCGTCCCAGCAAAGGCTTGGTTCACGTAACGCATAACCCGAGGGCGATGGTTCCCCCGGCTGAAGCAGACCAGCTTTGCAATGAGGGTCCTAAACGTGTTGATACGCCGCTCGATTCGCATTTGCCACGCGGGTACATTTGCGGCAGGTCGCACTGCACGGTCAGAGTCCGGAAACTTGACACGAGCAACACGGCATGCCGCAATGGCCCCGCAGTACAGAATCGAGTGAGTATCAACTAAATCTTCACTAGTTCGAATAAACGGAGCTAGTAAAGCGTCCAGGGCCCCCATTAACGCTAGGTTGCGTCTATTAGTAGGCAAACGTGGTAACCGCGGCCTAGAGACTCGTGTGGATTGATATTCCGAAATCGCATCCTCCAAAGCCCTCCTCAGTTGCTCTTTGGCCTGGGTACTTACGCTTGCGTTCGCACTGGCCTCTCCATCGGCATCTGGATCTATCCGTGGCGCTACCGGAACCGAGTCTGTAACTGGACTCGGAAATGACAGCGCGCCGGACGGGTCCCGTGTCGAGGAAGAAGTCGCGCGAACTTGAAGCGCCTCCAGGCGAAGACGATCAAACGTAGGCTGATCCAGCATCTGGAGACGCTGAATCGCCCGCGCTTGATCCGACAGACGTTGGGCGGAAACAGCCACGGTTGGGTCAAGGGCCTGAAACAGAGGCATCATCCGGTCACGATACGCAGACAGGTTGGTTCCTCCCTCTGTAGCCCCGTAATAGGCGCGCATGCAGTTGACATTCATGTCGTATGTCCATCGCATGCGGCGCACTACACCACCGGTAGCGGGGGCCCCGCGCGGGGCAGATTGCCCCACAGGTGGTCGCGGCGGTCGTGGCGGCGGTGGCCCGCTCTCATCGCTGGAACTTGAGCTCGATGCGGTATCAGGAGGAGTAACAAACTCCTCCACCGACGACGAGCTGGGCGACGGAGCGGGCGGTGGTGTTGGTCGTGCGTTTACATTGGCCGCTCTTGCCTTTGCTCTTGTAATCATAATTTTATAGAATGTATCGTAAATATTTCTGTGGCCATTGTGACAGTTGTCACGCTTGTCATATTTATGTTGTAGTTTCGAATTATTATTATTATTATAACGTAATTTTTCAAGAAATGGATTATCCGATCGCCACTATTCTGCACTGATTTGTTGAAAACACAATAATTCGGCAATATGGAGAGTAAAATATGAAGAATAATATAACTATAACAATGCTAAGATATTCAATATTCCATAATCCGTGCATTCTTGAATGGAGAAACAAAAAGATGTAAATGTGAGCAATTTAAACCCAAAAGATAAAAAGAGACGCAAAGATTTTGATATCCGCTTCAAACTACCTACCTTGGCTTGCAACGTTAGCATATATATACTGGAAAGATTCGTTCGTTCCTCTAAGGTTTCGGAAGCTCAGTGGTTAAGAGCAGTCACAGTTGTGAAATTCGATTCGATTCCCACTCGAGGTCATCAAGGTCCGAAATCGAATTTTTCCAGTTTTTTTATCTTTACTAAGGAAAAACATGTTGTGAATGTAGATTCAAGAATATTCTAGAATAAACAAACAATTAAATGTTTAATGCAGAGTAATTACCGAGAACTAGTTAAAGGAATAAAAACAATAGAATAATCCATTAGGTTTTCATTATTTATTCACTCAGTAGCTAGTCAAATTATTAGAGCACTTTTAAACAAACTAATTTATTATAAATTTACATGACACGTTAAAATATTGTTGTTTGCTTTATAACATTTTGCTGCTTAAGGGATTTTTGAGAGCGCATCCATCGACTTGTAAGCGAAAGTAAATGCGAAAAGGCCCACGGCGAACAGAGTACAGTCGGAACCTCAGTTTGTTCTGCCGTTGCCGCCGCCACCACCCATTATTGACCGCAATTAAGATTTTTATTCAGATGCGCACCATCTAGGGACAAGCTTATATATATGATTTGTTTTCAGGAATTACGTGATGAAGCGGGTCAACGAGTGATGAAGCGGGTCAAATGAAATGGGTCGAGAAAATTATAACACGGCACGGATAATAGAGTTTCTATGTTGTCTTCTGTATGTGATGTAAAAACTAAGGTGCAAATTCTAAGAAATACAATATCCTCCTATTTTATTGTAGAAACGCAATGCTTGCGCTATTAAAACTAGGTACTAACAACATTATCTTTTATTTTTAATCGCTACGCTTGGTATGGATCAGTCAAACATCACAATTTTCGTGCATCACAATTTCCGTTACGCGCCACTGATGACCACCTTCAGGTTTTAGTAGGTTGGACTATTTATTTCCCTGAAGTTCTGATTTCCACATCTCCAGGTTATCCCAAACTTCAGGCTTTGTGAAAATATCAAGAAGAACGTCTAGAAAGAAAGAAAGGCTACGATAGCGATGTATGTTTTTTAGTGAAGTTGGGTGAATTGTACAATGACAATATGGTATGAGTTGCACAGGTTTAACAATATAACTGGTAGAGTCCAGTTCAGGGGGATTATCTTGAACATGGTAAACTGCATAAGATGCGTGGTCTGGTACTCTATAAATGTATCTTTGTCACTCGCGTGACTTTCACCTGAAACAAAAAAAAAATTAGGCAAGAACAAGACAAGAACTAGAACTGCGTAACGGCAAGCTTCTGTCCGGTGTACCCTGGGCAACGTCGAGTAACTTTTGCTCATACGATTTTTGTTCTTCGTTGGCGAAATACTTGGCTTGGGGGGGGACCGTTTCCATATTTCGAGAGATAATTAGGAGATGTGGTACTATTCGGGGACCTTCGAGTTTCAAGGCGACGGGGTTTGCGAAGTTTACGAAGAGTGAGGTACCAGAGTGCATTTTGGGTACCTTCACCGTACTAACAAAAAATAATTTGTATAGTGGGCACTCTGCAACCTTGACGCAGGTTTGGACCATGACCTGTGGCCACTTCGGTGGCCTAGGATGGCAAGAGGTGTCTGGTGATGAGAGGGCCCGCTTCGGCCATTACATCACCGGCGAAGGCTGTAACGGAGCCAGCGGGTAGCAGGTCGGGGTGGTCTGCTACTTCCACATAATATACTATATAAACATGGCTCTGCCCATCAGGAAGTCAAATTGGGTATTCTACGCCTTCGTTTAGTGAGGGAGCTGGAAACAGCTATTCGCAGGGGGTTCGCCGTGAATGCCTCTGCGATCCTATGTTCTCCCACCTAATGCGAAATGAGGGTACCCACTAATGAGGGTGCTCCCCAGTGACGATTTTTATTCGGTATGATGCCTGCGTGGGGTAGTAGGAGAGTCCGAGACTCGCACGGTGCTCCCTAGGGCAATGTGTAGTCTACAAAAGATTGTGTTACTGTTGTAATTTGGTAAATTTATAATCTTATTCATACTTATTAGCGTTTTGGTTGAACGCCACAAAGGTTGTTATTTTTCCTTTTTTGAAAATTCTTCATGTCTGTCTTTTACAATGCTTGTCAAAATGTGTGCTCAAGAAAATCCAGTGTGACAATGGCAAAGATTATTTCAATAAGGAAATTTACAATTTCATAAGGCAAAAGGGTATAGAGCTATTACCATGTCCACCTTATGTTCATGAATTGAATGGAGTAGCGGGACGGTATAATAGATCTGCTATGGATATAGGTAGGTGCTTAATGAGCGAAGCTAACATTTACAGAAGGTATTGGCCTGAAGTAATAAAAACAGCAGCATATTTAAAAAATCGAACAATTACAAATACCCTAGACCACAAAACTCCATATGAGATATTTTTCGGAATAAAACCAAATGTAGAACACTTAAAAAATTACGGAAGTAGAGTCTTTGTCAGAGTTCCTGAAGTTTTAAGAAAAAGTAAATGGGACCATAAAGCACAAGAAGGAGTTTTAGTTGGTTATAATGAAAATAGTTATCGAGTTTTAGTTATAGAATTATTAATGCTAGGCATGTACAGGTAGTCGAAGAAAACACTGAATTGATTTGCCTTGAAAAACTAGATAATCAGAAAGATAAAGATTTAGAGATAAAGCAAACTCCTAACGCAATAGTTAAAACTGATTACGAAAACGATAAAAATGATATAGATACAGATGATACTAATCCGAATAATACATTGAAAGAACCTGTAAATGATGACAATTCAAATGATGATAGAGAAAAAGAGGTAGTAGATGTGTTGCAAAAAAGAATGAGAACACCAGTTTCTAGATATGGTAACCCAGTTTCACATTTTATATATATTAACCATATTGATGCAAATGTACCAAAAACATTCGAGGAGGCGATGAACTCCAATGATCACAAACAATGGCAAATGGCAATGGAATCAGAAATTAATAGCGTTAATAAAAATAATACTTGGAAAATTGTTGAAAGGCCGAAAGATAAAAAAGTCATTGATGTAAAGTGGGTGTTTAGAAGGAAAAGTAATAATGTTTATAAAGCTAGACTAGTTGCGAGAGGATTCCAGCAAAATGATTTCACTAAAAATGCTTATTCACCTGTAGGTAAAATGCAAACTTTGAAAATTTTATTGTCATACAGTTGTAAAAACAATTTATTTGTAGAACAGATGGATGTAGTGACAGCTTTTTTAAATGGTTATGTGAAGTCAGAAGTATATGTTAATCAACCCGAAGGTTATGAAACTGGTGACAGTAAAGTTTATAAATTGCACAATGCTCTCTATGGTCTCAAAGAAAGCCCTAGAGTATGGTATGATTGTTTTGATGAGTCTATTAAAAAATTTTTTTTTTTAGAAGTAACTATGATTACTGTCTGTATGTAAATAGAGCAAGCAAAGATCCAATGTATAGATTAATATTTGTTGATGACCTTCTGATTTGTTGTAAAGATAAAAGTAAAATAGATGAGGTAAAAACTAGTTTAATGAAAAGATTTGCAATGAAAGATTTGGGTAAAATTAAAAGCTACATTGGCATAGACAATAATTATAGTGATGATAGAAATAAAATGACTCTAAATCAAACAAAATTGATGATGATGATGATTGAATCTTTGGCTGCAAAATTTGATCTGGAAAATGCTAAGTTGTATGATACTCCAATGAAAACTAATTTAAAATTAGAACAAGCTAAAGAAGTAGATGAAAGTATTAAGTACAGAAATATAATAGGTGAATTATTATATATTAGTACAGGCACAAGGCCAGATGTAGCGTACAGCGTTAATTATTTAAGTAGGTACCAAAGTTGTTATAACAAAACACATTACAAATATGCAATGAGAGTCTTAAAATATTTGTACAAGACTAAGGATTTAAAATTAACATACTATGACAATTTGGATACAAATATTAGATTGTATGGTGGATTCTGATTATGCAGGAGATAATGTCGATAGAAAATCTACAACGGGATTTATTATTAGATTTTTCGGAAACCTAATTTTTTGGAAAACACGTAGACAAAATACAATTACTAAATGTTCAACTTTTGCAGAGTATATCGCTATGTCTGAGGCAGTAACAGAAGTACTTTTTTTTAGAAACTTGCTAAGTGAATCATTTCATGTAAAGTTTTGTGAACCAACAAAATTGTATGAAGATAACTCAGGTGCAATTGCAATTGCTTAATACGGTAACTTAAAGGACTAGGTCAGACTAGTGTTGATAAGTACCTATCTAAGACTAAACTTGTAAAGTAGCATCTAAGGAGGGCTCCACCACAGAGAAAGAATTACATGTACCAAAAATTCGTACTATTTACGACAAACTTCATTATAGAGTTGGTACAACTTTTTCTTGCCGGATAAAGATGTGAGGTACAGGTGCATTTACAAAAACAAAAAAATACCTCTTTCATGGAGCAGTTTATCGTGCAATGTCACCTTCAGCTGGACAACAGCAGATCTAGCGACTCCAGCGCAGATTGCCGGGGAACAAATGAGCACAAAATTCTCGATCGTATAGTAATTTCTGGCAATTTCGATAAAAAAATATTTTGTGATTGTCTAAAGATTCAGTTTGCCCCTTAATTTTCTTATTTAATACTTTTGACATTATTTTCGTTAAAATGTGTTTTAACGAAATTTACTCTACATATTCAGGGCAGGCGCAGCGTGGGACGCCAGCCTGCAAGGTGCACGGACGGGCGACATGATAAAAGGGGCCCCATCCGGCCCATTCCGGTGAATGCAGACCGCCTGCAATCGGTTGCTTTGAAAATCGGTGGGAGAGGCCTAACTTTATTGTTAACACGCAGCATCGTTCATGGCTCCTAGTACTCCAATAACCAGCGACAATGCTAGCTAAGCGGCCCTGTTAAGTTGACAAAATGATTAATATTTGTGATTAAAAGAAGGTTTAATACAGAATAAGTGAGAGTGAGTCAGGTGAGAAAAGTGACCCATCCAATTATAGACCTATTTCTATTCTACCAGCTATAAGTAAAATTTTTGAAAAAATAATATTGAATCAATTACATTCTCACTTTGCTTTGAATAAATTATTACATAGTAATCAATTTGGATTCACTAAAAATAGGAATACAACCGATGCAGGTGTTGCGCTCATCAAACACATATTTGATGCGTGGGAAGGCAAGCAAGATGCAATAGGAGTTTTTTGTGATTTATCAAAAGCATTTGACTGCGTAGATCATGAAATCTTACTGATTAAGCTGAGGCATTACGGTGTTTCAAATATTTCACTTAGCCTTCTAGAATCTTACCTCACTGATAGAATACAAAAAGTGAGTATCAATGGTAAGAACTTTTCCGGTGCCACCATACGTATGGGCGTGCCCCAGGGATCAATATTGGGTCCTCTGCTGTTTTTAATCTATATAAATGACCTGCCTTATTTTGTCAAAGACCTATGTGGGATTGTATTATTTGCTGATGACACTTCTCTAATTTTTAACGTAGATACAAGTAACAAAGCACTTGACGACGTAAATAATACTCTTTCTAAGGTACTGCATTGGTTCACGAGTAACAATTTACTGCTTAATGCTAAGAAGACCAAATGTATCAAATTTTCTATGCCCAATGTAAGACAGGTCGATACCATTATAAACATGAATAACGAGCCATTAGAGATTGCGAATTCCACTGTATTTCTGGGAATTACTCTCGATTCCAAGTTACAGTGGGGTCCGCATATTTCTGCCCTGGCAGTAAGACTTAGTTCGGCAGCTTATGCTGTTAGAAAAATAAGGCTCCTGACTGATATCGCAACAGCAAGATTAGTGTACTTCAGTTATTTTCACAGTGTTATGTCGTATGGTCTTCAGTTGTGGGGCTCGGCAGCGGATCTCAACACTATCTTTGTTCTTCAAAAAAGAGCCATCCGCTCCATTTACAACCTTAGACCACGCGACTCGCTTCGTGAAGTATTCAAAGAGATAGATATTTTAACTGTGTACTCTCAATTTATTTATGATAATGTAGTATATGTCCGTAAAAACTTGCATCTCTTCAAGAAAAACAGTGATGTTCATAAACTCAATACCAGAAATAAAAATAAGCTCGTAACTCCCAGTCAAAGACTGCATAAGGTAGGGAAATCATTTGTTGGTCAATGTGTAAAATATTTTAATAAGATTCCGCAAACTCTTGTTGAACTGCCTCTTCACGAGTTTAAGTCACAAATTAAAGCTAAGTTAATGAAGCGGGGTTATTATAGTGTTGACGATTTCTTAAATGATAAGAATTTGTGGTCATCTTAGGTATAATCTGCTCCTCTGCACACTTTTTTGTTATGACTTTACTCTGTCAATTCCATTTTTGTGATTGAAAAGAGTAACCATCGAGTTTCTTGCCGGAGTCTTCTCGATCGGAAACAACCTCCGAACCGGTGGTAGAGTCACATTATATTTAATTATGATATGAACTATCATAGTATTATTTTATGAAAGTTTATTTTTATTCAGTATATTTTTGCTACAATTTTTTTTTTGTTACATGACATGTCATAAGTACTTTTTATAAGTCTATATGAATATAGATATTTTTTACTTTACTTTACTTTTTTTACTTTACTTTAGTGTAAAGAAAGGTTCAGCTGCGTTACTAGCAATACAAGAAACTGAGATATCATTAGCCTTACGCAAGACCACTGCCCTTATGACAATCGCTTTCATTCAGTCAAGCTAAGACATTGCTGCTTATCAAACGTATTAATCATTGAATGAGTTCAGAGATGACAAGAAGCTTTGAGTCTCGCTATCTGACTCTGATTGTTAATGTACTAACGCTATTAATGTATTATATGACATATATTATGTCATAATGTATTAAATAGATAGGTAATTAATAATTTTATTATACTAACATCAAATGTAATTGGAATCAATAAAATATTAGGTGTACTATATTTGTAATGCCCTTACGGGGTTATATACTGTACTAATAATTATAATGACCATCTTTAATGTGAATGTACATTAGCAAATGAATAAATAAATTCCCTGAGTGTAGCAAAGCTAGCTTGTGTGAAAGCAAATAAATTTGGTGTTGAGTGTTAGTTTAGCTGCAGCCACATGAACACAGAACTCATGCCCAACTCTGCCTTCATCCCTTCATGAAATATTATTGACGTATCATCTGCATAACAAATTGTATCTGCATAAAGATAGTAACTAGAAAAATTCGACCTGATCCTAAGGACTCAAGCGGGATTTGAACCCACGACCTTCCACAATCCGGGTGGCTGCTATTCCTTTCTTTCTGTATCTGCATGTTTGATGTTTAGGTCATGAATACTATTGATATAAATTAGGAAAAGTGAAAGGCTAAGAATACTTCCTTGCGGAACTACAAAGCTTACCGAATGAGTAGCACTGGCCTCACCACGGATACTTACACACTGCTTTCGCCCCAATAAGTAGCTTTCAAACCAATCGAGAGTGATTCCACGGATACCCATGAGTTCTAGCTTTTTGAGTAATATTGAGGTGGAAACATTGTGGAACGCCCTGGCAAGGTCCAGTAATACTCCCACAGACACATACTAGTACACATCTAGATATTCAACTGTTTTTGTTACTAGCAAAGAGACTGCTTCTTCGGTTGATTTTACTTGGTGGAAGACCAAACTGATGGTCAGATAGTAGTTTTCGTGTTTCCAGATATGTCACTAGCCGCTTGTCAATTATTTTGTCAAGAAGTTTTTTAAAAGGTACTTCGTAAAGATATGGGACGATAGTTATCAGGGATATTACGTGGACCAGCTTTGTATCAGAAGTAAATATCCAGCCTAGAAGACGCCTAAGTGCCAGGTAACGTTTGACTGGCTGGAAATAAAACAAACTACGCTCTGCTCAGGGATGGGGTTTTATGGGATTGTAATAAAGCCTAGTGTAATTAAATGTTGGTTTTATTTGTAAGCAAACTGTAGTACAACGATGAGATACGTGACGCAGATGTTGAAGACGATGACAGGTAGCCGCCAGTCCAGCGAGACGACCTTCCAGATGGTGACCTTGAGATCACGCACATCGATGTAGCGGATAAGCCTCTTTAGCTCTTTGGACTGCTTTTCATCTACATAAAAAAACATACGTTAATCTTATTTTTGGGTTCAGAAGTGAAAAATATAACATATGGACGAAATTGCAGAATTTCTTTTTCAACTGCCACTGTCGTATGTAGTTTATGTGCTTTCAAAATATATTTTTGTGAGGTCTTTTGATAACATACTACATACTTTTTGATACTGGCCTGTTGGCGCAATGGCAGCGATCCTGCCTTTAGCGCCGGAGGTCGTGGGTTCGATCCCCACCCATGACAAATATTTGTGTGACGAACATATGTATTTGTTGTGTGTCTGGGTGTTATTATCTATTTAAGTATGTATTTAGAAATATTTGAGTATGTTTATCAGTCTCTGACGCCCATAATACAAGCTCTGCTTAGTTTGGGGTCAGATGATCTTGGTGTGAATTTTCCCCGATTTTTTTTTTTTTATATTACTCAAATACCCAATGCGAGAAGTGATTGTAAGGGGAGGACCAAACCACATTCAAGGATTATAGGATATGTATACAACTGAAGAGAACATGGATTGAAAAATACAACTAAGTGCTCTTGAATTTTACCTCTCTCCTGGATTAGTTGGTTATGAAGCACCAACTGAACTTGGTTCACTTGGGCAGACAACAGTCCTGCTGCAAAAGCTGGCAAGAACAGCATTAGAAAACTTTGCAGCACGCTAAAGTTTGCTGCCGTGTAGTATAACCCCTTATCCTGTTTATTTCACCGTTTTATCAAAAATTACCTATTGATCGTATACTGTAATACAGGCTAGGCCAGAGAAAAATGCACGTTTGACAAAATAACTATGTCATTGTAAAGATAATTGAATGTTTTTTTCTTAATTTGTTTTTATAAGTTAATTAACGTGGTATCACCACCATCCTTGACGGTAACAGCATTCTTCCAATCTGGCATCAGTTGCTATAGAGTTGTTGGATTACTAGAGTATACTGTCCTTAAGGTAATTCCACAAAATTAAGTCAGTTGGAGTGACATCGGGGCTTCTTGGTGGCCAGGAGAAGTGAAATTAATTAATATCAAAACATTTCTCTTAACACCTGGATACTCTCATTTGAAGAGTGACGTAGATGTGGCCTCATATTGCCGAAACCAAGTGTTCCTGTTATCGCTTTGCGATACTAGCAGTTTTGGTATCAAAAAACTTCTCAGCATGACAGACAGTAAGGCACTCCGAATTGAAGGCCTGGATTACAAATAATTACACTCGCTGAATGTTTTCGTTAGTCCGTGAAACTCTTTGGCAACGGCGAGGCCGCAATTTTTTTGTCGATCCTATCCTTTCTAATCTTTCAATCCATCGCTTAATTAAATTAGTGCTGGGCCACTAACTGATGCGCTTTTTGAATTCAGCACGGGAAAGCCGTCCAACAGTCACATAAGATCGAGCAGTTCCATGGAATGCGCGGACACAAAATGGGCGCTTCTCTTCCGTGTAATAACTCATGGTGACTAAAATTACAAAGCAAACGCTACACACTGCTACCACTCCCGCACCCCACCATCTTTTCGTTTAGAAATGCGGGCGAAATCAAAAGTGCATTTCTCTCTGGACCACCCTGTATATTAAATAATGGCATCACAATTCAATATAATCGGGCCCCCAATGGTGGCCTCTTAGAATAATAACGTATAGAAGGATAGTTTTCCTACAACCGCCCCGTCAGGAATGAAGCACTAATCCGATCCACAAATGCGATACACTTGCTTACGTGCGGCGCGCTTTGACATTGAACATTGCGGAGCTGTAATGAACACTGCAAAGCGGTCCGTTTGTTGGAGCCAATTAAGGCTCCAATTAAGTTGCTTCAAACAGTGCACGCAGACTGCCGTGCTGGTGGCGGCACTTTAAAAGAATACTTTCCACAGCCCCATATCTTCCCATGGGTGTCGTAAGAGGCGACTAAGGGTTTCTTCCAGCAGACCATCTGCTCTTCAGGTGGGAGACTTATGTCGGCCGGTTGTTGTTACCACCATGCAGTTGTGTAAAACCCGCCAAGTGATTCTGACCTATCTCGGTCAGGTCGCGTTCCGGGATCAGCACTGCACTAACCGGTGCCAGGGGGACTGTGATCGTGGCAATTGTTGGACCAGTGGGAGCCCTAGCGGCGGTATTGTGTGTGTAGTGTGTATCGGCCCGCCGGCCAGGGAGACCCGTAGAAACGGTGGTGCCGCTGGCCGCCCGCGGCATAGTACAGGGGCCCAAAAGGGGTTAACCACCTCTGGAGGCTGCCTCACCAGGTCGCGCATAATCTCGGGGTGACTCGTCGTGCCGGGTGGTGCCCGGTTCCGGTGGGGCCCGGCGACCACACCCGAGGGGGTACGGGGGCCCTTCCGTCCGGCGGACCGGCCTACACTATTCCACGCAATTAATACCAATGCAGGGCACCACGCTTTGTCTTTCATTGCCTCGATCACAGTCGTCCTTTCACGCCCCTCCCATCCTCCAACTTCTATGGCAGTCAGAAGCACGAAAAAACGGCCTACAGCGGCATCCCCATCCCCCACCAACACGCTGTTTGAGGTGGAGTTCGCTAACATCCGCGGACTCCATGCAAACCTCAACGCCGTCCATCAACACCTTGAGACGGCGAGGCCTGCGATGCTCTTTTTGACGGAAACACAGATAGGCCGCCCTGCCGATACGTCATACCTGCACTACCCCGGCTATGTGCTGGAAGAGTCCTTCCAACCTAAAGCCGGTGTATGTCTATTCGTCAGGGCGGACGTCTGCCGTAGCCGTCTCCGCTGCCTAGAAGACCCATCCTTCTCCACTCTCTGGGTGCACGTTGACCTGGGCTCCACAAGCCGGGTCTATGCGTGCATATACCGCTCCCACAAAGGCGACGCCGAGACAACTCGACTCTTCGAGCATCTGAGTCAGGCCGCAGACAACGCTCTGGCGCAGTTCCCAAATGCCGAAATGGTGTTTTTGGGAGACTTCAATGCCCACCATGAGTCCTGGTTAGGCTCATCAAAAACAGACCATGCAGGCCGAACTGCCCATGCGTTTGCTCTCACGCAAGACCTGACGCAACTGGTACACCAGCCCACCCGGGTACCAGATATTGTCGGTCATACTCCCTCTTTATTGGACCTTCTGCTGACGAGTCACCCAGCCGGGTATAAAGTGTCGGTTGGTGCTCCATTGGGCTCCTCCGATCACTGTCTGGTTGGCGCTACAGTGCCTTGTGCAGCTCCCCCACAACCTGTGGAGGTGACGCGGCGGTTATGGCACTACTCGTCGGCAGATTGGGACGGATTGCGAGAGTATTTTGCCTCCGTCCCTTGGCGGCAGTGCTGCTTTGGAGAAAGGGATGCTTCAGAGAGTGCATCTGCTATCGCTGACGAGATCAGTACCGGAATGGAATACTACATTCCTTTTACTGATGTCGTCAGTGCTAGCAAAACTGGTCCCTGGTTCAATCGCGAGTGTGCCGCAGCTGTTGAACAAAAACAGGCGGCGTACCGTGCTTGGTCTAGGGCCCAGGCACTCAATGATCATTCAAACCTTGCCTCCCTGAAAGCAGCCTTTAATAAAGCCACCAAGGCCACGAAAAGGGCTTACATTAGAGCAGACGCCCAGCGAATTGCACGTGTTGGCCAAGAACTCATCACGCACCCTACGGGTAGCCGCTCCTACTGGCGACTGGCTAAACACGTGCAATCTAACTTCTGCGTGCCTTCGCTGCCCCCACTGAGATTCCCTGATGGATCGTTGGCTCATCAGCCGCAAGAGAAAGCCGATTTACTGGCTAACCTCTTTGCCGCAAACTCTTGCATCGATGACTGCGGTGCTGCGCCGCCTGATATTCCACATTGCGGCTCCACAATGCCTGATATTCGTATCAGGCAGTGTGATGTTCGTGCCGAACTGCAGTCACTCGATGTCAGGTAAGCCAGTGGCCCTGATGGAATTCCAGCTGAGGTGCTGAAGAAATGTGCAGCGGAGTTGTCTCCAGTGTTCACTAGCCTGTATCGCCTGTCCTACAATTCGGGTCTTGTGCCGCTGTCTTGGAGAGAGGCGAACGTTCAACCAGTTCCCAAAAAAGGGGACCGGTCTGACCCTGCCAATTACCGTCCAATAGCCGTAACCTCAGTTTTAGCTAAAGTGTTTGAGCGGATCATAAACACGCAGCTCATCCGCTACCTAGAGGATCACTCTCTCATTCACGACCGTCAGTACGGCTTCCGACCAAAACGGTCTACGGGTGATCTTCTAGCGTACGTAACATACATCTGGGGGGAGGCTATGGACAAGCATGGGGAATCTTTGGCCGTCAGCCTTGACATTGCCAAAGCTTTCGACCGTGTATGGCATCGTTTGCTTCTTTCCAAGCTTCCGGCATATGGTCTGCCACCTCGCCTATGCGACTGGGTCGCCGGATTTCTGGAGGGACGTAGAATTCGTGTCCTTTGCGATGGTCGAAAATCACGCTTTCTCCAGATTAATGCCGGAGTGCCGCAGGGCTCCGTCTTGTCGCCGACGTTGTTTCTTCTGCATATCAATGACATGTTATCTCTTGGTAATATTCATTGCTATGCGGATGATAGCACGGTCCACGCGCGATATTTCGAGCGCCCTGGGGCAAAGCAGACTGACATCGAGGAGAAGAGGCGAAGTCTTGTTGTTGAGCTTGACGGAGTGTTGGACCGCATTTCAGAATGGGGTGCATGCAATCTTGTCGAGTTCAATGCCAAGAAAACGCAGGTGCGTGCATTCACAGCAAAGGCGTCGCCTTTCCTTTCCCATCCCACTCTTCAGAGCACCCCACTACCGATTAAGGATAGCCTAAACATCCTTGGCATGGATGTTCGTAGCAACCTAAACCAGCGGGACTACATTGAGAGCGTCATTAGAACTGCATCCCGTAAACTCGGAGTCCTGAACAGAGTGAGACGATTCTTCACGCCTGAGCAGCTCTGTCTCTTGTATAAGACACAAGTTCGCTCGTGTGTGGAATACTGCTCTCATCTCTGGGACGGTTCCGCTAAGTACCTACTCGAAGCTCTTGACAGGTTGCAGCGGCGTGCTATCCGTATTATTGGAAACCCAGAGGCAACTTTGACCCTTGAGCCTCTCCAATCTAAGTATTCTCTATCGCTTCTACAATGGGGAATGCTCTGACGAGTTATTCCAGCTTATCCCACCCTCACCTTTCCACTCCCGTACCACGCGTGCTGGACTACGGCGTCACCCACACACAATTCAACATTTGTTGGCCCGAACTAAAAGGTTCGGTGACTCGTTTCTTTGTCGTACCATCCAGACGTGGAACGCTCTTCCAGCACATGTGTTTCCTTCCTCTTATAGTCCCGGGTTCTTCAAGCGGGGCGTGAAAAGGCATTTCTGCAGGCCTTCAAGGTGAGGATGGCCAGCCCAGTGATTCGTTTGAATGACTGGGCTTGTCAACCTCATATCTGGACCTCACGACCGCTTTCCATCAGGTGGAGTGAGGTCATCTTGACGGGCAATTTAAAAAAAAAAAAAAAAAAAAGATTGGGTTTATATAGCGTTATTATTTTAAGGGTGGCCCTTTATTCGTAAGAAAAAACTTTAAAATAACCATTGTCGTATAAAATTGCTTACCATTTCCATTTCTACGATGGGATAAAACAAGGTGAGCATTATGTTAACGGTGTGAAAAAAGAGGATGATGAGATACTAAAAATAAATATTTCTTATTAATATTTTGTTATTAAATTAATTCATACATGTTTTATACTGAAGAGACGCGAAACCCCACAACTAACCGAAATCCCACGGGATGGAACTGAGCCAGTTTCTCATACTGATACTGTTTGATCAGATAATGAACGCCATTGAAAGGATTTGAATGCTTAGTGGTTTTAACTTAACTTAAGAGAGATAATTTCCGGTCTCCTTATAAGCCCACATCAGATCTGACAGTAGTCAGTGAAAGTTGTCAATCTATGTTCAGTAGGTACGTCTACCATGAGTTGCCGCTTTAAGATAACGTTATCGTTCGCGTAAAAAAATGTATAGGGATTTGACATTGTCATGTCATGTCATGTCAAATCCCAATACAAATTTTGTCTGCCTCACGAGCTCACATAAGCTACCATAGTTGACTACTGCAACTACAATGCAATTTTTAGTTCCTTTAATATTCGCTAGAGACACTATACTGGAGTCCCATACAAAAACGTCACCACAGACGCTAGCAACTGACATTTCAAAACTCATGGTACACTGACTTTGTCAGTGGCAAAAGATCTTTCGTAGAATTAATACGTACCAAAGAATTATATAGCGATGTAATATTATCAGTAACGTCAGCTATAGATTTGTATAAAAATTGACAAGATATTATGATATCAAGGTTTCCTTTCTGCACCAAACTAGTAAAACTTTTCACGCGACGGTATACGCAGTAAAAAATTGTAAAGTACACTACCAGGAAAATGTCAACACAAAGTGTTGGAATTGAAAATAAAAATGTGGCGAAATTATTCATGCTACAAAACTCATATATGGAAATACAATATATGAATGGAAGAACACACCGGTATGCCAGAAGCACCCCAACCCAAGATATGATTAGAAAGTCGGGGTTAAAAGATTTATCTTCACCAATTTTTGAATCGATAGACGAAACATCATTTAAAAAACTAAAGAAAGTCACTTTATTATTGAACAATAGTACGAAAACCAGAACTAAGTATTCTAATATGTAGGTACAGTCCCATAAAATATACAAATCACCATCATATTCTGGTAAAACGTACATGTATATGAAAGTGAAACCTACAACAAACGATTGAAAGGCACTGAATAATTTAACCATTAAAATATTTTTTGGTGATTTTAATTGAACGAAACCAAAATCGACAGAAAATATTAAAAGCGCGACTGTAAAGAAAACCCTCATAATTTTTGAATTTCTTTCGTTGTCAGCGAGCTTAGATTTAACTGAAATTGAATTTCTTTCGTTGTCAGCTAGCTTAGATTTAACTGAAATATTTAAGTTTTGAGAAGGCAGTGGATGCGTTCTAAACATTTTGAGGCTATCAACAACTAGCGCTGAACACTTTCTAAATTATTTAATTTCATCCATTGCTTCAAATAGTCCATTAGTATGATGACGTGGCCTAATCAAATAAAGTAGTACGTAATATAAAATTCTTGAGTTAATACTACTATGTATTATTGAATTAATGATTTTCTCAATGATAAAATTCGACATATTGTAAGCAAAACGCCTATTAATTTAAGTAAATGATTTAAGAGTAATTCTGATTTTGTCCTCTTTTGTAGTAATGTTTTTTTTTGTATAATTCAATTAAACATTTTGAATTATACAAAAAAAAGCTGAAGAGAAATTTAAAATAAGCCCAATTATAGTGTAATATGTTCTTGCTAATTAAAGATTATTAGAAATTATTTGTTAGTCTAAAAGTAATTCACGGGCCCATGGGGACCCGGCCCACGTAGAGGCCTTTTGATCTACTTTGCAATTGGTACATTATTATTATTACTATGAAATAGTAACTTATATAAATTGAGTGGATGATAAAATATGATGTGCAATTAATTGCTGAAAGTGAAGAAGGTTAGAAAAAATAACAGTTTTTTTAAACCTTGAATATTTGTTTAATTGAATAAGTAAGCATGTGCTATAAAGCTTCCGAATGCATCGTATTTCTACGTAAGATTTTAGTGGACAGAAAAATACTTTTTTTACTCATTCCTCCATATAAACCTTCACAATTGTTTTCTTTAGTAGTTTCCTCGTTACCGTTACGTCTATTGATGAATGTGACAAAGAGAGATCAAACAATAATGTCAGCAATGAAAACACTCTAAGCTTAGAAAAAGTGACTGGGAAGAACTACTGCCCTAATACATTGATTGCTACTTGCTGGCAAATTTAATCTTCAAATAATGCCTGTACCCAGCCTATTGCGAAACCCAAAGGGTAAGGGTTTATTAGTAAGTAAACTGTAGCATAACAATGAGATACGTCACGCAGATGTTGAAGACGATGACAGGTAGCCGCCAGTCTAAGGAGACGACCTTTAAGATGGTGACTTTGAGAGGACGAACTTCGATGTAGCGGATAAACCTCTTCAGCTCTTTAAACTGCTTTTCATCTACAAAAAAATACTTTAGTGTTTTTATGGATACAGATAGTGTAAATTGAGACTAGGTTCAAAAATGGAGTATGCTTGTACTCATATTTTCCCGTAACTGTAAGAATTTCGTCATCTTTTACTAATCCCTTACATTTTCCAAGGATGTGAAATTCCAGCTATCTACGCCCAGAAATTTCGGCCGTGCGTGGTCATTAGTCACTCAGCGAGGAACGGATGAAATTTATTTACGAGTATGTAGTATATTGATAAATAAGAGGAATTAATGAAAGTCTAACCTTGCTGAAGATCAAACTTAGAAAGTCCAAGATAAAGATCAGGGGATTTTGATTTCTTCGATTCTAACTGGAGAAATTAACTAAAAACAACATTTTGCCTTCGGCCATTACCTCTTTCTTTAAGAAGCTGATCATGTAGTACTAGCCGCAACCGGTCTACTTGTGCAGACAGCAGCCCTGCCGCATACGCTGGCGAAAACAGCATCAGAAACACATGCACCACTGCAAAGTTAGCGGCCGTGAAATCAATCTCATTTTCCTGAAATAATCAAAATCTCAAAAACCCATTTTAGGCCTCATTTAGTCTTATCCTGAACATCAGGCCTTGAAGCTATCGTTATTGTAACGGTGCAAGGGTTTCAAGTCGGCTATATCGTATTTTATTTTGGCCAACGTAGACAAGCTATATAATACGATACACAACCGCCATCAGTGCCATCAGTGCTGTTAATATACTTACGTTCCAAAAATATAGAAAAAGCCTTTTTTTAAGCTTTTTTAATTAATGCAGTAAAGCTGCAATGCATGCATGAATACAATATATTAAGCAAATGAAGTCTGTGTTGAAGATGAGGATAAGACTAAATTAGTGCATAAAGACATATTAGTGCACTGAAGCTATCATGTATGATAATCTGCTAATCTATAACTCTATACTAATCTTTTAAAAGGGAAATATTTCTTTATTTGTATTGAATGGGCTCTGAAACTACTGGACCCATTTAAAAAAATATTTCACCAATATAAAGCTACATGAATAAACCAATCAATAAAATGAAAATTAAAAAAAAAAACTTTGATCAAATTACAATATTTGTTAGTTTAAATAACCTTCCTCCTAGGAAGTTCCTAAGGTTAGGTTAGTCCTTTTGACTCGGTCCAGAATCGTGCGATCCGGATTGTCGACGATTCCAAACTGTCAAGCGGTTTAGAACCTTAAAGTTTAAGGAGAGACTTCGCCTTCGCCATAGGCGTGTTATACCGCCTGTACACCGGGTTTTTTTCTGAAGAGCTGTTTTATATGATACCCACGGCTACTTTTTACTATCGCACCGCTTGCCACCGACAGGGAGTTCATCCTCACACTCTGAATCCGCCAATGGTCCTGTACGGTTCGGTTTCAGAGATGTTTCCTTCCAAGGACGCTTAAATTGTGGAATGAGCCCCTGACAAGGTTTTCCCAATGAGTTATAGTATGGAGTTTTTCGACAACGCGCGAGTGATGCCCTTGGTGTTGCACGCGTCCATAGGCTGCGGTTACCGCTTACCATCAGGCGGTCCGTGTGCTTGATTGTCACCGACGTAGTATAAAAACAAAACATTATCTAGGTCTGACAAAGGCCAAATTTTTTGTTTTTATTTAGGCTATATTTTGACAGGAGAAATAGTCTACCCGGGCGAAGCCACTGACGGACACTAGTTGAATTATAATTAGAAACCATAAAAACAATTAGGAATAAAACGTAAGTTCATGTATAAATACTCTTACCTTGTTAATTTTTTGTAGTATGAACGGATAAAACAAGGTGATCATAATGTCGAGCGTGTGAAAAAACAGAGGCACAGGATACTGAAAAAAATGTTTTTTACTATTTATTTTTGTAATCAGCTTCAGCTAATTGAACCTTTTTTTTCAAATTCAGCAACCTACCAATAACACCACTACCTAAAAGAATATTGACTGAAATAATCCCTCTGATTTGTACACTTTAGTGACAGGATAGCATAGGATACTGGCTATCCAAAATACTACGCCGCCCAAGTGGTGGAGTGGTACATGTTCAAAAGCTAAAAGTGTACACTTTAGTGTTCAAAGCCGAATGTGTACACTTTAGTGACAGGATAGCATGGGTGCCGTGTCAAAAAGTACCGCCTTCTGTATCTGACCCTTGATCCAGCCGCTAAGCAAGGGCCTCTCGAGGTGTTGGTCAAGGCTCTTCGCTATTAAGCCGTTTGCCGAAACGACTATCGGAACAATGATCGTCGAATCTACATCCCACATGGCTGTCAGCTCGTGAGCCAAGTCAGGGTACTTGCTGAGCTTGTCCTTCTTGGCCTCCACGAGGTTTTTGTCGTGCGGGATGGTGATGTCGACGAGCACTGCCCAGCGTTAGGATCGGTCTACCAGCACGATATCAGGCTTATTAAAATAAAATGAATAAAATAAAATAAAAATTGGTTTATTCAAAAAATCGAGGTTACAATTTTTCACTGAGGCTTCCCAGTAAGTAGTCTTAAGACACTTGTGTTGGGAATGACTCGCTGCTTCCCATGGTGTTTACAGTATTTAACCTTATGATAAGGATTAACAAAAGCATTTAAGTATAGGCAAGCGACTAATCTAGTATATGTATATAATAAATATGTGTGTGTGTGTATGTGTGTGTTTGTGTGTGCATGCGTCTGTGTGTGTGTGTACGGATCAAACTAACTTTGTAAACAGATTTTCAACTTCATCGTATGTTAGTGTTTTTAGCCAATTAGTTATTGTTTTTTTACATGTCAATGAATTCATAGGGTGAATGTTAAGTACCCGGTTAATTTTGTTGTATAAGTAAGAAGATTGGAAATCGAACTGACGTCTAGCAAACATGGTGTGAACAATTGGTATGTTAGCAACAATATCCTTCCTACGCTTATTAGTTCTACTTTGGCCAGTGGCCAGTGGTACTGTCTTGTGACACTTCAGGATCAGATGGAGAATATAGAGTTTTCTCACCGCGAGAATTCCGCTAATCCTGTAAAGGGCATCTGTGGGAAACCTATAGGGCTTACAGTAAATAACTTTTATAAGAGATCTCTGAGCACGCTCGATGTTCAAAAAGTTCGTTTTGTTGGCACCACCCCAGATTACAATGCAGTAGTTGATGACCAACTGAGCCATAGAAACATAGATTTGATTTAAGAGCTGAGTCGTCATCAGGCTTCTAAGTGTCTTAAATATATAGTTCAGCTTTCTAATTCTAGCCATAGTTGCTTCAATGTGAGAGTGCCAGCTAAGTCTCTGATCCATCATTATGCCAAGATATTTTGTACAAGCAACCCTCTGTAGGGCAGGACAGTTACAGGGCAAACCAGAGGCATTAGAGCATTCATGAATCCTAACTTTAAATTCCTCTTTAGGCTGAGTGACAATTGTGGGCGTAAAACACATGAAGTTAGTTTTAGAGATATTCAGAGTCAGGAGATTATCGTCAAGCCATTTAGATACCACTAGAATACCCCTCTCTGCCCTAACCCGAACATGCTCCCAGGACTTACCAGTAAAGACTAAAGCAGTGTCATCAGCATAGGTGACTATCCTTCCTCCAACGCTACTCAGGTTGCACATGTCATTGATATAAATTAAAAAGAGCGTTGGACCAAGGACACTCCCCTGGGTACACCAAATAACACCCCCCCCTCAGCACTCCGAAAATTATCCACCTTAACCTCCTGGGTCCTATCAGTGAGGTAGCTTTCGAAGAGTGATAAAGCCGTACCACGGACACCGATACCTTCAATAATACGCACGAGTATGGGAATTGAAACAGTGTCGAAGGCTTTTTTTAGGTCTAGAAAGACCACAAGGCATTTACCTCCCTTATCCACCTCCCTGACAATTGTTGATGTTAAATCCAAAACAGCATTTTGGGTTGAAAGTCGTTTTCTGAAGCCATATTGAGTGTCAGATAGAATATTGTACTTGTCCAAATAGCCTGTCAGTCTATTATTTAATAGTTTTTCTATAATCTTGGAGATGGGAGTCAGTACAGAAATTGGCCTATAATTATTTAAGTCAGCCTTATCACCCCCCTTGTGCACCGGGGTTACAATGGAACGTTTAAGCACTTTAGGAAATGTACCCACCTGGAAACACAGATTCGCTAAGGTTACAATGTGTGGGATCAAAAAATCTTTAGCAGTTTTTATAAACCTAGTAGGAATCCCATCCCAGCCCGGTGCACTTTCAGAGTCCAGACCCATAATAATCTGGTTAACCTCAAATGGATCAGTATCCAATACAGCAAAGGATGAGCAATGGGTAGTCTGAGAGACACGGGCAGCACAAGGTTTAGATGGTTGGCCAACCCTTTTGCCTATAGATTCTGCCAAGTTTTGTCCGATATTTATAAAGTGGGTATTAACACAGTTGACTGAGGATTGGGGTGATACCCCCCCATGAGCCTTCGCCTTGTCGTGTCGGGGGGGCTTAGTACTGGTGGTAGGTGGAACCACCGGGAAGCTAAGAGGGCTCAGGCATGGCAGTGCGGTGGACTTCCCACCCACCCATTGCCTGCCGCCGGGCGTGGTGGTGGTATGGTGCTACCACTGCCCGCCCAAAGGGGCGCCCACGGGCGCAGCGCCTTAGGGCGCGAGGTGGGAGCCGCGGTGCACAACCGTTTGGAGGGGGTCAGTGATCCGCGGCTGGCCCCCCCTGTGCACTGCGGCTCGGCGGGGCCGCACCGCCAGATGTGGCAGCGGATCCACCTTTTAGGTGGATAGTGGTTGCGGACCTAGTAGGGTCCGCGTACGGTGGGAGCCAGCGGGCTTGAGTACGGGGGTGCTTTTGCCCGCAATGCACGGCTTTCACCCCGACGGCGGAAGTACCTGCGTGCTCCAGGTACTTCCGTGGCCTCCCCCCTTCATTGGGGGGTTGGCTGGAGGAGCCCCAATACGGGAAAACACTGGCGGCGGGGCGTTGTGAAACTGTTTAGGGACCCCGCCTCGCCGCTGAAGTGTTGAGGTCGAGTACCGTGGGGTTTTAGTCGGTAGAAGTCCGACATAACCTCGTCGTTCCCTCGAGCGACGAGGTATCCATGAGGATTTCCCCACGATAATAAAAAAAAAAAAAGGATTGGGGTGATGTTCCTGTGTTTAGAAGTTCTGTATTACTAGTTTTGGGTGGCTTGTACTGAGTTATATTATTTATAGTGGACCAAAGCTTTTTAGGTTGTTTAAATGTTTCACTAATTAGTCTTTTATTATATTCACGTTTCAGTTTTTTAATTAGGTTACTGCAATAATTTCGAAAACGTTTGTAGGTAATTTTTAGAATATCATTATGACTATTTATTTTAAGTTTTAACTGCATAGCGTTTCTCAGATTTATACAACGTAGGGCCCCTTTCGAGATCCACGGCTTCAATATCCTATTTTTACCTGTAATAGGTGTAATTTTTGAGTTACTGGTAATAGCTGATCTGATAGTTTCAATCAAAGCAGTTGCGTATGTATCAGGATCAGTGTAAATATTAAGTGCAGTAGCATCCGTAGCCAGTAGAGATTTGTATGCTTTTTCATAGTCGACTACCGTTTTATATCTCATGTATGTTTGCAACTTCTTGTGTAATGTAATGTTCAATATAACCGACTGATGATCGGTAACGCTAGTATTTAGTACAGCTACTAAACCAGAGCAAGAAGTATAATCGAGTTTTAACATGACATGGTCAAGACAACTATTTTCCCTAGTGGGGTGGGTGTGTCCAGGCAGAAGTCCACATGATGACAAGACATTCAGGTAGTTCAATCTATTATTCCGGTCTTGGGCTCTTTCAGTTGGTGTAACAATCAGATTTATGTTTATGTCTCCCAAGATCATAATGTTTTTATGGCTCGAAATGGAGTCAAGATGACTATGCAGAGAGGATACGAAGTTATCCGCATTGCAGTGTGATGGAGACCGATATATACCTAATATAGTATAACCAGAAACTGTAATTTGAAGACCAGTGGCATCCGACAGGTTAAGTTCCTTTATTTTGGTATAATATCCCTGGACATATCCCTGGACATTATTCCACACAGCGCCATCTAGCCCCAAAGTAAGCTAATTAAAGCTTGTGTTATGGGATACTAGACAACGGATAAATATACTTAAATAAGGTATAAAGGCTAAGGTATAAAGGTGACTTTTAATGTAGACAACCACACCGTCATTTTGGTTTAACTGAACAGAGGTACAGTAATGAGTATAATTGGGCAACCCTGGCACAGACCTCGACAAGTTCAACCTACACTCTGTAAGTATCAGGATATCCACTTCGTATGTAAGTTGTGAAAGCGTTATTTGTAAATCATCTAGGTTTCTGTAGATACTTCTGATATTCTGGGTGAGGATCGATAAGGTGTTATTACCTGAAACGCCTATATAATTTGGCAGTGAATCAATACCACAGGCCACTGACTTCGCGACACCTAGATTGTCTAATTCTTGAATCATATTTAGCCTACCTTTCATTTAAGAGAAGGTCAGTTAGTACATGGATCAATTGTTCGATTAGAAAAGTAATATGGGTTAGCTCGGGCAAAGTTAAGTTTTTTTATCAGAAAAGTTGAGCTTGCATTTAATATATATAAGTTGTGTAAATATGTAAATATGTATTGAGTGTTTATATGTAATTGATTGCTATGATTTATTAAAAACATAGTTGAAGTTGAGTAGTTTAGGTGGTGTGACTCTGACCTACCAACAACAGCTTCTCAGAGCTCAACACTGACGATCCCCAAGAGAATGCTACTTTGGAAAAGCCCATTAAACCCCCACCAATATTTGTTGACAAAGTGAGCAACATCCAACCACTCTTGAGCCTGCTAGACGAAGTAACCGAAGGAGACTACGACCTTAAAATCTTGCGTAATGACCAAGTTAGAATTCAACCAAAAACCACAAAACTGTACACACTTATAGTGAAGGGCTTACAACAAAGGAGTACTGAATTCTATACCTACAAACCGAAACAAGAAAGAAGCTTCAAAGTTGTTCTGAAAAACATGCATTCATCTTCCAACGTAGAGGATATCAAACAGGAAATTAAGGAACACGGTCATGTAGTAACTAACATATAGAATGTTAAACAGAGGAATTCAAAGAAGCCATTACCTCTGTTTTTCATTGAAATTGAACAAGGCCCCACCAATAAGGATATTTATAAAATTAGAACCTTACAACACTGTAAAGTCGTTTTTGAACCTCCAAGGCCAAAACGAGAAATACCTCAATGCGCCAACTGTCAACAATATGGGCACACAAAAAAATATTGTCACAGAAAACCAAAATGTATTAAATGCGCTGGTGAACACCTATCATCAAGTTGTGAGCAAAAGGGACGCTCTGACCTTGTTAAATGTGTTTTATGCGAAGGAAACCACCCCGCGAACTACAAAGGCTGTGTGGTGTTTAAAGACCTGCAGAAAACCAAATATCCCCAACTACGCCCAAAACAATTGAAACACACACCAACAGACACAAATAAGGTAGAACTTCCTGCTAAGCCTGTAATTGGGACTGAACCTGACCCTGAGAAAAAACGTAGCTACAAGCTAGCTCTGCAATCCAAACGCGAAGAAATGAAACAACCCAATCAAACAAATGAAAATGTCTCTGAAAATAAGCTAATCTTAAATCTTTTAAATCAACTTGTACAGCAAATTTCCTCAATGTATGCCTTACTAGTCCAACTCATGTCAAATCTGCAAAATTCATCTCATTGAATATAGCAATTTGGAACGCCAATGGGCTACCACAACATATTTTGGAACTAAAAATATTTCTTAAAACACACGACATTGACATCCTTCTAATAGCCGAAACACATTTTACCATGTAGACCTTTTTTAAAATACCCAAATACAAATTATATCGTACTGACCATCCCGATGGCAGCGCTCATGCCGGGTCGGCAATCTTAATAAAAGAGAACATCAAACATTACGAGTCCACCCACATGCGCGACGAGCATATCCAAGCGACAAGTGTAATCATCGATGACAAACGGGGATCAATCACTGTTTGTGCTTTGTACACTCCTCCCAAACACACGATTAAACGTGAATCCTACGTATCTTTTTTTGAGTCACTCGGGCCCAGGTTTTTGGCCGGCGGAGATTACAACGCCAAACATACAAATTGGGGCTCACGTGCCACTAACCCGAAAGGTAGACAGCTTCTGCTTGCAGTAGAAAACCTGCAACTAGATGTGGTATCAACAAGAGAACCTACATACTGGCCCACAAGTGTGAAAAAAACACCTGACCTAACGGACTTCTGTGTGGTGAAAGGGTTACCAACATCGCACATCACTTGCAAATCTTGCTATGAACTGTCCTCTGACCACACGCCGGTGCTCGTCGGTTTGGAGTGCAGAATAACAGAAAGACCGATGCCATGCAAATTGCATAGCACAAAAACCGACTGGGCCTACTTCCGGGAACTCACTGAGAAGGGTTTGATGCAAAATATTCCCCTTAGGACCGACGAGGACATAAACCGAGCCGTAGAGATATTCAATTCTGCTGTGCAAATATCATCGTGGGAAGCCACTCCAGTCCTCCACACAGCTAAAGCATATTCATGCACAAAATCAGTGAGAGAAATGGTGAGACTAAAAAGACAAGCCAGGAAGAAATGGCAGAAAACACGGCATCCTCAGGACAAGTCTTCCTACAATAAATTAACAGCTGAACTCAAGGACCTTTTAAAAACCGAGAGAAACCAAACTGTTAGATATTACTTGGAAAATCTAGACACTAGGGCTGCAACCAACTATTCCCTTTGGAAGGCGACTAAAAACCTTAAGAGACCTGCCGTATTTAAACCTCCCATAAGACGTGAGGATAATACATGGGCTAGGTCTGACCAGGAAAAAGCGGTAGAGTTTGCTAATCACCTAGAAAACGTGTTCGTGCCAAATCCCGAAAACGGCTCAAAAAAAAGTGAAATTGTTGCGAGGTTGCTGAGTAGTATTCACCAACTGGAACCTCCTATCGAAAAAATTAAGAAAGATGAAATCAAAGTAGTCATAAGGAAACTCGAGCTAAATAAAGCCCCCGGTTATGATCTCATTACGGCCAAAATTATGAAGGAGCTTCCCGAGGCGGGCATTACTTTTCTTACCCATCTCTTCAATGCAATCCTATGGAGAGGGTATTTGCCTCCTCAATGGAAAGTAGCAGAAATCATAATGATTGCAAAGCCTGGCAAAAAACCTGAAGACATTAAGTCATACCGTCCAATAAGCCTGCTCCCGGTAACGTCAAAGGTTCTTGAGCATCTATTTCTCAAAAGGCTCATGCCAATCGTAAAGAAGAAAAACCTCATCCCAGATCATCAGTTTGGATTCCGTCACGGCCATGGAACGATCGAGCAAGTACATCGACTGGTAGAAAGAATCAACTCTGCTTTTGAAAGAAAGGTATACTGTTCCGCAGCATTTCTGGATATATCCCAGGCTTTCGACCGCGTCTGGCACGAAGGACTCCTATTCAAAATTAAGAACTCTCTCCCCATTACCTACTACGAATTTCTTAAGTCATACCTAAGCAACAGACATTTCTACGTAAAGCATGGAGATGACACAACAAGTGTGAGAGGAATCCGAGCAGGAGTACCCCAAGGCAGTGTCTTAGGCCCAATATTATACCTCTTATACACACACGATTTACCTTCGTCACCCAGTGTCCTGGTGGGGACATTTGCTGATGACACTGCGGTGCTAGCGGTCCACCCAGAAGCATCCACGGCGAGCATGATGCTCCAACAGAACCTTGATAAAATATCCACATGGCTGACGGATTGGCGAATCAAGGCGAATGAGTCAAAGTCTGCCCACGTCACGTTTGCCTTGAGACATGACACCTGCCCAAAAGTGGAATTAAATGGCATCCAAATTCCACAAAACGACTATGTTCGTTACCTCGGAGTATACCTCGACCGACGTCTTACATGGCAAAAACACATTTTTACAAAACGGAAGGCCATGGGTATACAACTCAGGCAGATGCACTGGCTGATGAACAGAAAGTCACACTTGTCACTCGAGAACAAACTGCTAATTTACAAATGCATCATAAAACCAGTCTGGACATATGGCATCCAGCTGTGGGGAACTGCCTCTAACTCAAACCTGGATATCCTACAGCGCTTCCAATCGAAAATGCTACGAATAATTGTTAACGCACCATGGTTTGTGACAAATGACCAACTTCACCATGATCTCAATATGCCAACAATCAAGCAAGAAATCGGCAAAACTATGACGCGATATGCAGAGAGACTCACAAAACACCCAAACTCCCTAGCTGCAGGGCTGATGAAAGACAAAAATTCGTTTGTAAGGCTAAAAAGGAGAGCACCGCAGGACTTTGCCAACTGAATCTGGAAGTCGTGACATAAAGTGACATAAAATGGATAAATCAGTGGATTTATACCATGCAAGCCCACACTTTGACACTCATAACTCTGCGCTAAATGTCCTTGGACAGATTGCAATTAAAAAAGGAAGTTTAAAAAAAAAAAAAAAAAGGTGGTGTGTGTGTTTATTAAAAAGTATAGTAATTTTATATTTATTAGAGAGTAGTGAGAGTGTGAGTGCGAGCGTAGGTACATAAGTTGTATTTCTTTATAGCAGAGTAGACTAAATACAAAATTACATTTCGGATATTCAATTATATTAGTTACAGTTATGAGAATGACCCTAATTAACATGCAGTTTTACAGGTATCAAAATCAGTCCAATATTCACATTCAACGATCCTGAAGTAAGTCGTGGATTTGGGCTTCATTTTGAATGTGGATTATCTTGGAGTTGTCATCCTTTCTCACAAGGACTTTACCAAAGGAAGTCCAACAGTATTTAAACTTCTTAGTATTGACGAGATCTCGCGCCAAGAAGTGCAGACGAGAACCCTTGGCAGTTAGTAATTCCGATACAAATACCGGTGAGTCCTCATTTTTGGTAAAACCCAGGTGTTTAGCCTGTAGCTTATTCTTATTTTTATAGTTGAACTCTTTAACTTTCTTTAACAAATCAGTCCTCACCAATGTAGACGACAGTTCCACAATAATTGGGGGATTTATTTCTGACTCTTTTCTTGATTTCAACCTAAGAATATCTTTAATATCCCTCGTACATATGTCTATATTTACCGTTTTAGCCAGGTTCGTGACCATGTTTATCAGATCACTTCGTCTTTCTTGCTGGTCGCGCGGCACGTTTTTTAATTCAAAGCTTGTCTTGCGGGTGTATCTCTGAAGGTCTTCTACTTTGTCTTCTAGTAAGCAAATATATTCCTTATCCTTTATAGCCTGCTGCTCCAAAACCTCGATTTTCTTATGGAGATCTTCATTTTGGGAGGTCAGTAAAGTGATGGAAGTTTCGATTTTGGAGTTTGTCTGCGTGATATCTTTTAAGCTGTCTGTAATTTTGAGAATATCTTGCCTTTGGGGCTCCATGAGTGAGGTAATTAGTTCCTTAATTTCTTCTTTAAAACGAGAGAACTCCGATGGCGATGTTTCAGTCTGTCGGGGTCGTTTATTACGTAAAGCAACATAATTTTGTGGCGTAATTTGATCAACAAGTAGATCATTAGTTTCCAATAACGGCTGGGAATCCATTTCATCACTATCTAGTGGTTGGTGTTGACTAGTCGATTCAGACGGAACGTTGTTTGGCGGCGTGCGCTGTAATGACATAGTGATCGATAGATGCGTGTAGGCCTAAATGAGTCGCTCGCAAGCCGACGGGAATGTCAAGCAAGGAGAAGGCGGGGCAGGTATGTGCAGACGTCACCAGGTGTGGGTGCGGCTGAGGCCAGTTATTGGTTAGTGGGCGGGGCGTAGATAGATCTCACGTTTGTAGACCGGCGCAGGAGCAGCTAGGTGTCCTTGTCGTTATTTCATAGATCTCACTCACACACAGCACTCCACCGCTTGACACTTATCACATCCTAGTACTTTGCTCGGAGCTTGTCACTGTTATTTATTTTATTTGTTAATAAAATTGAAATACAGAAACTGCGCGAAAACGTCTGGTCGTGACGGCGTCCACGGGCGAATAGGCTACAATAGTCATGTCCGTGATGATAGAGCAGTCCCAATAGAGCAACGCACGACCATTTTCAAGAACTGGCACCGGTGCGTACTTATAGTATGGCACCTCCGACTCGACAAGGTCATATCGAAGAGCAAGCTGCTGGTGGATGTTCCTGGCTACTAGGTTGTGCCTGTTGAAATACTCACCATTAGCAAGGTGAGAACAACCGGAAATAACATGGCGAATAAATTCGCCAGGAAGGTGGCATGCCCGACAAATTTCGACCGTACTGTCCTTCATAATGAATTTCCGGTAGTTATTCACCTTGATAGCTTCGTCTGCAATTTCACAGACAAAACTCTCGGCTTCCCCGAACAGGTCACTAAAGCGTAGCTAGTTCACCGACGCTGAGAGATCCACATCAGGCCATGTTAAGGCCCGATAGAACCTCCTTTGCTCCTTGCTTCTCCATATTTAATTGCGGTCGTCGGCGGTGAGCACCTCTGTTTGATGCCAGTTCTCATTTGCCAAGGAGAGCGGCGTGAGGCCCTTATCAACTGCCACAACATCGCGGTGTATCCCACACTCGTTGCTGAGGAAAAACCTCCTAAGACTGCACACCTCGCAGTTATGAAAAGCCACGACTCCTCACCTTACGCGGCATGTACAGTCTCATGACAAACGAGCGTAGGTGTAACATGCGATATTTTGTGAGCAATTTTCGGGCCTGTACATCCAGGGCGTCTAGGTCGGTTTGAGTCCATCTTAGTATGCCAAAGGAGTATATCAATAAAGGCATCACGCAACCGTTGAAGGCGCGCCCACTAATGTCACCTGACGAAGAACTCTTAAGTACCTTTGTAAGGCGACTAAAGCTCCTTCACCAATTGTTTGACGTCTCCTACTGATATACCCAACGGTCTGACATACCAAGATATTTGTGGGTTTCGGCTTCATCTGAGTATCATCATCCCAGAGCGCTGTAAATTTGGTGAATCTACAACCCTCCCTTCTTGTACATGCATGACCGCACACTTGTTCACACCGAACTCCGTCTTGATGGCATTGCTTAAAATCTCAGTGATTTTTAACAATTCCATCAAAACCTGGGGTTTAGGTGCAAAAGCTTCAAGTCATCCATGTTCAACAAATGAGAGTTGAACTCACCCCCTTTACTCACTCTATCTTTATCAAGTCTTGCGGAGCAGGAAGGGAAGTTAACGAAGGACTGTGATCCACTGCCCCATGCATGTGCTTGTAAAAGATCTCAGAGTTGCATCAGTTTTATACAGCTCTAAGATCCTCCTCAGCCACGAATGGAGCACCAAAGCATAGGCATTCTTACAGTCAATCCAAGCAGTTGAAAGAGCTCTCCTGCTCCACCGGACTTGCTGGCAAATGGTCATGTATATGAGGAGGAGTTCTTTAGTACCTCGGGACCCAACCCTACATTCATTCTGAGCAAGGGCCAAAACATTGTTTGCTATGACGTGCGTGTTAATTTTTTTTGCTAGAATGGACGTAAGGAGCTTTTAAATGGTAGGCAAGCGCGTTATGGGTCTATAGTTTTTTGCTTCCGAGGTACTAACAGACTTGTGTAAAAGAAGAGTGATACCAGCAGTCAAGAAATTAGGTAGACAACCAACCTCTAGGGATTCCTGGAACTGCACTGCCAAGCATGGATGCGAATAGCCAAACCACTCGATCCAGACGTGGTGTAATCTATCCGGGCCAGGACTTTGCCAGTTCTGAGCCGTCTAAATTGTCAAAGTCAAAGTCAAAATATTTAGTTACGAGGATACATGTCAAAAAGGTCTTAAAACATAGCATAAATTGTCCATTGTATTCGGTCTGCATGCAGACGTGTAAATGTCTAGTAAACTAGCTGGTTTTTACATAGTTTTGAACATAACTCTATATATTCCTTAAGACTATAAAAACATTCTTCCTAGTTCAGGTATCAACCCACCAAAAAATAGTGCTCTGTACTATTTAATTAATGTATATTATCTTGTGTTGTGTTTTTTTTCCTTTACTTCCTGTTAAGTTAACTGGTGTTACCATCTAAAATGTGTATTTTATGGTAAGAAAATAAAGTTATATTATATTATAATCTTATATCTCTCCACACGTTCTCTGTAGTGACGGATACGGTTTGCCAGAAGGTATATGCCTTCTGCTTCAGAAAGTCAATGCGTTCCGTGACACAAGCCATAGACTGTTCGGGTCTTATACCCCTCCCAGCAAAGGCTTGGTTCACGTAACGCATGACCCAAGGACGATTGTTTCCCCGGCTGAAGCAGACCAGCTTTGCAATGTAGGTCCTAAACGTGTTGCCTGTACGCTGAATCGCCCGCACTTAATCCGACAGTCGTCGGGCGGAAACAGCCACGGCTGGGTCAAGGGCCTGAAACAGAGGCAGCATCCGGTCACGATACGCAGACAGGTTGTTTCCTCTTTTTGTAGTCTCGTATAGGCGCACATGCAGTGGACATTCATATCGTATGTGCATCGCATGCGGCGCTCTACACCACCAGTAACGGGGGCCCCGCGCGGGGCATATTGCTCCACAGGCCCCAAGCGTGCCGGCAGCGGTCGTCGTCCAAAAAAAATTTCGTTTTCCATCAATAATCTATTTTTTTTGACTTGACTTGTTTTAATGGTCTGAGTGCGGCATCTACGCAGATGCCGGCTTCGGTATGCGTCTTTTTACACCCTGTATATTCTCCGAAAATCCAGTTACTGATTTTAATAATTTGATTAAAATAAATATCTGTTTGGATCTCTGAGATTTTGCGCTATCTAATAAACAAGTTGTATTAGCACATGAACTTTTAAAGGGACAAAAGATCTGTAGAGCAAATTCCTTACTTATCTTATTTAATAGGTACTTACCAAAGCATTAAATAGCGATGAAATATTATCTGTCACATCAGCAATAGACTTGTACAAAAATTGACATGATATGATATCCATGTTACTTCTTTTCACTATGCTGGTAAAACTTAACACGCGGCGGTATAAACAGTAAAAAATTGTGGAGTATACAACAAGAACAATGTCAGCACTAAGCAATGGGATTAAGAAACAAATTATGGTGTACTCCGCGTTATTATCAACTTTACAATACAGGAATGAAAGTAAGCACCGGTTAGCGAAAAGAATCCCAACCCAAGATATGATCAGGGAGTCGGGTCGGAAGATTTCACCTTCTCCAATTTTTGCGTCAAGCGACTGTAGATCATTGTAAAAATTAAAAAATGTAACTTTACTTTTAAATAATAGTACGAAAACAATAACGAGGTACTCAAATACGTAAATGCAGAACCAAAACTTGAAAATATTCCCATCATTATTTATGAAAGAATAAAAATATATAAAACTAAAACCAACAACTAAAGATTGAATGGCACAGAGTGATTTTATTACAAAATTCGTTTTTGGAGATTTAAATTGAACAAAACCGAAATCCGTGGAAAGCAGAATATGCACAATTGTGAAAAAAACTTTGAGAGAGAGTGAACTTTTTTTTTCTGTATCAAGATTCGATTTAACTGAAATTTTTAACCGTCTTGTTAGTGGTAGACGCGTTCTGGGCATTTTGAATGTATTTGACAACAACGATTGCAGACGTTATTCACAACTATTCCATGAAATGGTTCTTAATATTTCTAAGCGGTTCATTATTACGATAACTTTCTTATCTCATAATATATCCTACATACATTATTTTGTTGTCATCAACTTTCGTGTGGCGATTAATTGCTTTTTAATGAAAAAATCAATCAATTCTTACAAGGCGGGTACCTATAACGTACTTAGCCGAGTACGTGTATATTCGTCAATATGTTAATTTAATCATGACTTCAGAAAGCTTGAACTTATTTAATCAAATTAAATCATAAATATTATAATATAAACTTTTAAATAGTCAGAGAAATAATAGACTTTAATATATTTATTACTCAGTTTTCTCAAATAAATAAATGAATAAATAAATAAATAAATAATTAATGAACAGTACATAGTCCCTATCGTGATATCATCAACTGGAATCATACCGAAAACCCTTAGTAGGAGCCTAGAAGTCCTGAACATTCCTACTAAAATAACGTATTTACTCCAAAAAGCCGTAATCCTAAACACCAGTCGCATAACCCGAAAGTTCTTATCCTCTGGATCAACCACCCTCAACTCTATGACGCTTGACTGAGGTCCGCGTCTTAGGTAGAATACCCGCCTTTTTCTAAGGTTGGAGAAAGAGGAATCTTTACATACATAATGATAATAATAAAAGTAATTATTTGTTCCCAATAATAAGAACATTACAATACAGATAATGTTTACAACACATTAAATTGTAAGTACAATTTGCAAGGTACATATTGAAAGTGTACAAAACGGTCTGTGACTCAGTTGTTGCGGTATTGATATAAAACCACGACTCCTGCTATTCTGATACAGCCTTTGGCTAAAAAATATATATTATTTTACATTTAAAAGATCAACATCTATGTGGTCACTTTATGACCAAAATAACCATTAATTTGGACATTATAATATAGACACGTTAAAGTAACTATTATTATATATTCATCAGTTTTAATTTTAAATTTTATTTTAATAACTGAGTAATAATGACAGCACCTACTAATACTTAAGTCTATGACTAAAGCATGTGCAGCAATTTTGGTAGAGACAGTTAACAATTATTTATATTATTTATTTGGAACAGAAACTGAGGTATAATTTCCACAAAAACTTACAAAGATATACTTATCCCTTATATATCTATTATATCTACTTAAGGTTGTACAACATATTAATAAGGTAGAAAAATATATGTAAGTATATCGAATTTACTATGTTTTCATAAGCATGAACATTATTATAAATTAACTAAATACTAAAACTATCTTTGTACACACAGAGATCTTTGTGTAATTTGCCGACCGACTTGGTGTAATGGTTAAGAAGTTGGCTACTACACCAGAGGTCGCGGGTTCGATCCCCGCACAGTACAAACATTTGTGTGCATGAACATGTCTGTTTGTACTGGTCTGGGTGTCTCCTATGTATAATAAGTATGTATTTACAAAAGAAAATGTATTTAAGTATGTTTATCTGTTGTCTAGTATCCCATAACACAAGCTTTAATTAGCTTACTTTGGGGCTAGATGGCGCTGTGTGGAATAATGTCCAGGGATATTTATTTTATATTTTATTTATTTATTTGTATAGTCTATTTTTAAAACTCACTATTATCTCTTACTATTCATATTCTGAGCGGCCGGCTCCAGAGATTGCTCATTTAGCAGCCATTTTTTTACATTTTAGACGGAATGTTGGAAGTACTAATAAAGTAAGTATTAATAAAGAGAAAGAAAATGTTTGTAATGGAAAAACTTAATAACATAATTATGTGACTATTTTAAAAATCCTGTCACTACAATAAAGCTCCACTATCATCCATTTTATGGCTTTGTTTTAACGGAAGAAATAGTTGGTATTATAGTCAGTAGTATATCAATATTAAACTAAGATACACTATGGCACTACTACTCTACTGTGAAGAGAACCGTTAAACCACTTATTTCTAAAAAAATACAAAAGTATATTTATAAGTTAACATTCTAGAATCATTTTTATTACCGAGGACCACATTCACACTTTGCGCCAGATTGTGCAGAAGATGGAAGAGTACGATCATCCGCTTGACCTTTCATTTGTTTTTTGAGACCGTTCGACATAAGCCTTTTTACCACCGAAATGGAAGGTCATACCTCCTAAAAAATAATAAGTGTAAAGGGGGTAAGTAGGTTTCTCCCGCCCAGCTGACAGGTTTGTAGGGATTTAGGGTGTCATAATTCAAAAGATTAGCAATATTTTGGCTTAATTTGTTATTCACATGGACTGATGGCTGATGTCCTGTCAGATCTCCACTGCAAGGGGATGGAGGGAATCACCACGGATGACGGTTTCAAGAGCCAACCTGGAGTCGCTATAAATCCCAAAACGTCTGCCGTGTTTGTGTGTACCAGCTGAATCGCTTTTTGAGGGCCAGCAATTCTGCCTGGCCGACCGTGCAAAACTGCTCCAGCTTGAGTTTGGCGGTTTTTGTTTCGGCGCCATTTTCCCAAAGGGAGATGGCTGCTCCGACCTTGCCCTCAATTTTGCTGCCGTCAGTAAAGATTTTGACGGTGTCACTCTCATGCTGGTTCAGCTGTGTACGGTCCACGATGCACTCAAATTGCAGGTCGCTTTGTTCAGCTGGGAGCAGTGCCTGTGTATTTTCGACCGGTGCCTCGATTTTCCGGTCTCCTATCACTGTCCGGGAGTGACCTTTCTTTATCATGTAAAAAGAGGCTGCTTCTTGCATCCTAAGATCCAAGGGCAGCATCCCCGAGAGTAGTAGGGCCGAGTTTTCGTATATTTTTGGACAAAGCCCCGCTGCACCGCGTCCAGGTGCTTGCGAACTTCTAATTTTTCAGCTGCCGGTGCCCACGCGTTACTGCATACAGAATGACAGGCTCCACTACCGACACCTATATGGTCCTGACGAGCTCCAGCGATCCTGACAGTCCACACTCGATTTTTGCTGTCCTTGCCAGATATTTGTAAAGGTTTAGAGCTTTACGGCATACGTTGGTAATGTGGGCGTTGAATGTCAATTTGTCGTCGATGGTTAAGCCGAGGATTTTGATGTCCTGATACATGACAATCGCCTCTCCGCCCATGCTCAGTTGTAGCGTGTTGTATTTAAGCTTCTTTGTGATGACCATGGCCATCACAAAGAAGCTTAAATACAACACGCTACAATGTGAGCCCAGATCGGCAAGGTAGCTAACTGTAAGGTCATACCCGGAGAGAGTCTTACTGCCCAACACCGTCTACTTGTGATGGACCTGCGAGTGAAGCCTCGAGGCAAATGCCGGGAGCGCTGCCCGCCCCGAACCAGGTGGTGGCTGCTTGAAGGAGCCAGATCCCACGACTTTGCTGCCGCTGTCGGTGACCTGTGCATCGCAGCGGATAGTGAGTCCGGGCAACAGCTCTGGGATAGGTGTCAGGCAGCTATCACCGGGGCGGCGAGGGTGGCGTTGGGTGTGTCTCGGGGTGGACGTGGGCTTGACAAGGAGACCTGGTGGTGGAACGAAGCAGTCCAGAAGGAGATTTGGGTAAAGAAAGCCCTCTTCAAAGCGTGGCAAGCGTCCAAATCTCCTGAAGATGGCGCCGCGTACAGGGATGCCAAACGTGCCTCTAAACGAGCTGTAGCCAGGGCCAGACGTGACCACTTACGTCCTTTGTACGATAAGTTGGAGTCGTCTGAGGGGCAGAAGCTCGTTTACAAGTTGGCACGTTCGAGAGTCAAAGCGGCCCAGGATATTTCCATGTGCCGCTGTGTAAATGACACTCATGGTAACCTGCTATGCGAGGACCGCGCGGTGAAGGAGAGATGGCGCTCTTACTTCCACGAGCTGCTCAATAAGCAGCACAAAGAGGTGCAGCCACCCGAACTCCCTCCAAATCAGGGACTAGTGCCCCCGGTAACGCCTGATGAAGTCCAGTCGGCTCTTCGCCGCATGAAGAACCAGAAAGCTGTCGGACCCGATGGAGTCCCTATCGAAGCGTGGAAATCGATGGGTTCTCGTGGTGTGGGCATACTTACCCACCTTTTTAACCGCATTCTCCTCACCGGGAAGATACCTGACCAATGGAGACTGAGCATTATCACGCCAGTCTTCAAAGGCAAGGGGTCGGTGCAGGAGTGCAGCAATTATCGCGGCATAAAGGTGATGTCCCACACCATGAAGTTCCTCGAGCGCATTGTAGACTCTCGGATCCGACAGGAGTGTACAATCTCGGGGTGTCAGTATGGGTTTCGACCAGGTTGCGGGACCATGGACCCCATATTTGCCTTGAGAACGCTCATGGAGGGATACAGACTGAAGAATACACCTCTGCATCTACTTTTCTTAGACATGCAGAAGGCCTTCGACTGTGTCCCTCGTGAGATGATCGGCTGGGCGCTGCGGTCCAGGGCCGTTCCCGAAGTCTTTATTGACATTATCCGGGACATGTACCATGATTCCAGTTCCATAGTTAGGACTGCGGTTGGTGACACGCTTCCTTTCCTTATTACCGTTGGAGTACACCAAGGCTCCGTGCTTAGCCCGTTTCTGTTCAGCGTAATATTAGACGTTCTGTCAAACAGCATCCTAGACCACCATGAGCAACCACCCTGGTTGCTTATGTATGCTGATGATATAGCGCTAGCAGATTCGGACAGGGGACGGCTGGTACAACGGGTGAATAAGTGGAAAAATTCACTTGAAAACGGCGGTCTGAAACTTAATGTGGCGAAGACAGAGTACATGGCCTGCAACACCACAGATACCCAATCCGTCCGCATAGGTGTTGACGTGGTCGAGCGCACGGACCGTGTTAAATATCTGGGATCTGTTTTAAGCGCGTCCGGGGACATCGACTGCGACGTCAGAGCCCGAATTTCCGCGGCTTGGGCTAAATGGCGTGAGGTGGCTGGTGTCATTCGTGACCCCAAAATGCCGATCAAGCTGAAAGGGCAGGTCTATAAAACCATCATTAGGCCTGTCCTTTTATATGGCAGTGAAACATGGCCGTTACTAGAGCGACACAAGCAGGAGCTGCGCGTCACGGAAATGAAGATGCTGCGGTGGATGTGTGGAGTCTCACGCAAAGATCGTGTGCGTAACACCCACATCCGCGGCAGCCTTCGTGTTCGTGACATCGCAGACAAGCTGCAGGAGTGCCGCCTTCGTTGGTATGGTCATGTCTCACGGAGATCGGCAAACTACGTGGGCAACAAATGTCTGGCTATGCCGCCCCCGCCAGGTACCGGTAGAAGAGGTCGACCCAAGAAGCGGTGGCTCGACGTCGTTAAGGGTGACATGCGTGCCAACAGACTCACCACTGAGGATGCACAAGACCGCGCGAAGTGGGCCAAGAAAATAAGAAAGGCGGACCCTGGGACCCCACACACCAGTGTGGGTTCACAACCGGGATAGACCGCACGGATGATGATGATGATGTGATGACCATGGCCTTTGTTTTCTGTGGCGCAAACTTTAGCTTATTTACGACAACCCACCTCCGAACATGTTCGAGGGCAGCATACGTCCGTCTCTGGACATCAAGTACCGTTCGCCCGGAGATGATCAGGACCACATCGTCGGCAAAGGCCTGACAATAGTTCCCCAGTCCAGAAGCATATTCCAAAAAGTTGGGCCCCTGATGGAACCCTGCACGCAACCTTTTGTCGTTTCTCGGGCATATTCCACAGCTGCGTACCTAACACGAACTCTCCGGTCTTTCAAGTAGCTATCTGTTGGCTTTCTTTCAGATTTTTCAGGCATTTGATGGCGGGCCACCAAGCGCTGTCGAAGGCTTCCTCTATGTCTAGTGACACGACTACCGTAAGCTTCTTTTCTGCCAGTTTGGTTCTTATGTGTGTCATCATGTCATAGAGGGAGTCCTCGGTGCTTCGCTGCGGTGTGAACCCGTACTGGTGTTTATTCATGTCAGGTAGCGTATGTCATCTTATTCTGCGCATTGTCATCTTCTCCAGAATCCTACCGAGAACAGGCAGTAGTCCAATCGGCTTGTAAGGCTTTGGGGTCGTGTAGTTTTCTTTACCTGGCTTGCGCAGAACTACGACTACTGCATCTTTCCAGGCTGCAGAGAAGTGATAGAGGCTGAGGTGCTTATTTACCAGGGCGAGAAAAAGTTCTGGGTTTTGTGTGATGGCCGTTTTGCATATATCGGCAGTGAGTCCGTCCATGCCTGGTACCTTCGTTCGTTTGAAGCTGGACGTGGCCCACATTAGCTCTTCCATTGTGAATGGGGGGTCCAATGTTTAATCATCTGACTCCGCATTCACCTTTTCAGCTATTTCTCGGATTTGCTTGTGGTCCGCGTTATCCTCCAGAGCTCTGTCATCTGGGTAGAAGGTTTCAGCTAGTTTTTTAGCTGACTTCTCACTGCTTAGGACTCTTCCTTCATAGACCAGTGGTGTGTCTTCCTACCTAGTTGTTGTTCCACTTATATCTCGATATATGCTGTCCTACATACTTTCCTGCTCTTGTTTTTGTATAGAAGCTTTTCCAACTGCTGTCTGTGCATTTTTGACCATTGTTTTGTATTCTTCTTTTCCAAGAAGATACTGCTCCACCACACATGCTTTGCGTACTGAGGCTGCGCAGGAGATTCTTCGCTTTTTCTTTTTTAACTATTTTTGTTTCTGCGTCAGTTCCTCAGTCTACCAAGGCAACCTTCTTGCTCTTTTCTTGTTGTTTTATCTTTGGGATACTTTTTTCGAATCCCGCAGACCGCAGACCCTATCTGTTTTTCTGGCACATTGCACTATTCTGACCCCCGGATGGGCTTTCATCTCCCCAATGCTGCCAATGTAGGGCAGGGCTCCTGGGTGAGGGCTAGCGCAACTTTGGTCCTTTCGGCTTCTCTTACTAATTCAGCGGTTGCTAGCTCGGATCTCTGGAGGTTTGCCTGTATAGCGCGATACTGGTGGGTTTCAGATGATTCGTCGTTACCTAGTGTTTGGCTGCCCGGGACCATCTCAGCAGCACTGTTGAGCGAGCGATTGCCTCCCATCTGCGTCTAACTGGGCAGTCGCTACTGAAGGCATTGTGGTGTGTGTCTTCGTGGTTTGCTTTAGTGCAGTTATTACATGTTGGCTCCGTTCCTACCTGCCAGACTGGGCATTTTGCCTTCATGTGCACACCTCCATTGACTCGCTGCAGATTCTTTTCGTATGCCCGTAGCTCAGGCACTTTGAGCATGTTCGAGTCAAAACATAAGTTGGGAATGCAATTGTTTTTTTTGAAAATGATGATTACGGGATGTTCTGATTTCTTGCCGAAAATTTTGTGAAGATTTGAGTTAAGCTGAAAAATAGGGATTTGACTTGGCTGTAATCAGTTAGAGACCTTAAATATGTGCCTTTATTCGTGATATCCTTCAATAATTTATTTATTAAAATGATATGATATGATAATATATGATATGATAATATTATATGTACGTCGTTAGAAAAACAAGTACATCTCAGTGCTCTTGCGTTTTTAATCAAAATAGTCGGAAAAAGTTAACGGTTATACCTAAAACTCATATCAAAGTCTTCCTTACGCTACAAGCTAATTGATGGTGTATGTAAAAGTTAGGAGTGTTTTGTGCAATTAGTGTAAAATTGAAGAACAGTGAAAGTTTCGCCGGTATTTGCAAGTTGAATAAAAATAGTACCGTAGCTCCGAACAAAAGAACTGGAATTTGGACCCCATTAGCGCTGCCGCCGATTCCCGTTTACTTTGAAGAAGCCTAGAAGCGATCGAGCCGTATGACTATTTTCGTCGAAGATTATAATAGCTGCGTGGCCTAATTGACGAAAGCGCATGGTGAAGTTGCAGGGTCACACGATCAATCCCGACGACAGGCTTTCTTTTTGCTTGTGTTTTTCGTTTTTACCATCTTGTTCATTCTTGTGCTGATCGCATCTGCAGTTATTGGGCCTGTATATATAAATAAATATATTTTTTGTGAATAAAATGTCAGCAAAGTCACACCACGCCGAGTTTAAGGAGCTGATTTGGGGATGCTGCAACAGTGTATCGGAGACTGATGAATATATTAAACGTAATAAATGCCTGAAGGTATTTCACCCCGCATGTCTGTCATTGTCCGGCAATGTGCTAGATACGCTTAAATGGAGATGTCTTCTTTGTACTGACACTCACAAATCCGGAAATGACGACAATACTCCTGTCAGACTTAATCCTAATGTAACGACCAGACCAGGCAAAAGACAGGCTTTAAACTCGCCGCCGAATACTTCAAACGGAAACCCAGTTACAAGACTTGAAATGGAGGATATTGTAAAGAGCATGTTACAGGAAGTGCAGGTTTCAATGCGTAAGACGATGACTGATATCCTCAATACTGAGCTTAAGTCTTTGAAAGATGAGATGAGAGAAATGGCACTGTCGATGGACTTTATGAATCTAAAATATGAGGAAATTAATCGGGCGCACGGTGAGACTAACGAGAAGATGAAACTTCTCAGCAGCGAGAACGAGGATATCAGACTAAAATTGAGTGAAATGTCAGCTAGAATGAATCACATGGAACAGGATGCTCGCGCAAGCAACTTGGCAATCCAATGCGTTCCAGAGAGGAAAGGTGAAAACTTGTTAAATTTGATAACTGACTTGGGAAAGTCTATAAACTGCGCAACTTCTGAAGATCATTTGGCTCACGATACTAGGATTAAGGACACGGAAAGGACAAGGTCAATAGTGGTGCAGTTCGTTTCACCCAGAATGCGGGACGCATTCTTGGCCGCCACCATCAAATTTAATAATTCGAAGCCCAATGACTTAAAATTAAATACCACTCATATGGGATTATCCGTGAATACACCAATCTACGTCGGCGAGCACCTATCAGCAGCAAACAGAGCCCTACACGCTGCCGCCAGGCGTGCTGGTAAAGAGAAGGGTTACAAGTATGTGTGGGTCCGAGATGGACGAATTTTCATGAGGAAAACCGATGACTCCGCCTATGTGATGATCCGCAACACTGAAGCTCTGGATAAGCTATCTTAGTGACGCAGGAATTTTTCTATAGCTTTTATTTTATTTTCCTGTAAGTGTCTCCTTCGCTTGTGACTTATTTTCATTTAAAGTGTTTTTGAATATGTATGAGAGTTCAATACAACAACGCCTTCCGGGTGCTGTTGAGGCTGCCCCGCTTCTGTAGTGCCTCGGGGATGTTTGCAGAAGCTCGCATAGACTGTTTCTACGCAACTATGCGTAAAAGATGCGCGTCCCTAGTGCGGCGGGTGCGGGCCAGCACCAACAGCATCCTGAACATGATTGCTGACAGGATGAACTGTGCCTATATGAGTCGCTGCAGCGCAATATCCTACGGACTTGCACTGTAGCGATTCATTGGTGATTTAAATAATAAAAATAGTTTTTAATATATTGTACTCCCTTACTAAAATTAGATCAAGATTATTGTTACTAACACTATGGACTTTGTCTGAAATAAAAATAAATTGAAAATTGAAAATTGAAATTACCAGAACGTTCGTGGGTTACGTACAAAAACCCATAATTTTCTTAATCAAGTCCTTTGTAATAACTATGATGTTATTATTTTAACCGAAATTTGACTAAATAATGGATTACACGACAGGGAGTTGGTCGATGATAGATACACTGTTTATAGACGTGATCGATCGAGCTCAGGTTTTCATGGACACAAAGACGGGGAAGGGGTGCTTATAGCTGTTTAAAAAAATATTAAATCTACACGTATGACAGAATGAGAAAGTAGTTGCGAAGATCTTTGGGTTGTTTTGCGCGTACCGGTCTTTGTGTCTGTCAGCCAGCTTGCTCTCTGTGGTGTATATTTGCCCCCTCCTGTAGGTAGAAAACTTTTGGACCACTTTGTTCATAGCTGTAGTAATGTGTTGCAGAAGCCTGGGTATTGTCCGTTAATAGTCGGTGACTTAAACCTTGGCAGAATTGATTGGGGCTTGGTAGATGACGTTTCTAGCAACTATGCCTCACCGAGTCCTAGTGAGTCGCTAATTGAGCTTATACACATATATAAATTGAATCAAGTCAACAACATTAAAAACAAATCAGAACGTCAGTTGGACATTGTATTAACCGTATGTATGTATTCCCCGCCTGTAGCTGTGTTGTTACCGAGTTTTGTGATCCACTTACCAATATAGATGTCTTACACCCTCCGTTGGACATTGTAATGACTAAATGTATTGAAAATAGACTCCCCTATAACTTAAACAGCAAAATTTATAATTTTCGGAAAGCTGACTATGATAAAATTTGCGCAATTTTAAGAGATTGTGATTGGGCTGAAATATTTAATGGAACTAACGATGTTAATTTAATGGTGAAAACTTTTTACTGTATGTTATACGAGGCGATTGAAACTCATGTGCCGGTAAAATATAAGGCAAATAACTCTGTACCCCCTTGGTTCGACAGTTCTCTGAAGAGAGTGTTACGGGAAAAGGAAAACCTCAGACGTAGATACAGAAAATACAAAAATCCCCGTGATGAAATTGAGTTAAAACTGCTTAGCAAGCGCTGTAAAGACATGGGAAAAAAACGCCACAGCGAATATATAAATACCGTAGAAAAAAGTATTAAAACTAATCCAAAGCTGTTTTGGTCCTTTATGAAGGCAAAAAATGTCAATAAAAGTAATTACCCCCAAAGCATGTCTAATGGTCTCAAGACATCTTCTGATGGCATCGATGTCTGTGAAATGTTCGCAACGTGCTTTGTATCTGCTTACATTAACCCTGGTCAGTTCAATCGTAACGCGGGTACTGACGATATGAAGTTGTTAAGCAATCACGGCCAGATACTTACTGCACCTTGTCTTTGTAGAGATTATATTCTAAAAGCATTGCAATCACTGAAGGTTAATAAGGGCGCAGGTCCGGATGGTATACCTCCGTCATTTATCGTAGCATGTGCTGATGAATTACTAGAGGCAATCTACTTGATTTTTAATAAGTCAATGCAAACTGGGACGTTTCCAGAGGCTTGGAAGTCTGCAAAGGTTGTACCTATTCATAAGGCGGGTAGAGAGGATTTGGTAGGCAACTACAGGCCTGTTTCTGTTCTCTCTACTTTGGCTCTTTGGCTACTACTTTGGCTCTCTACTTTCTTGGCAAAGGTACTGGAGTCGCTGATTTGTCCCCTGCTGCAGAATCATTTAAGCAATTTCCTTACAGTTTCCCAACATGGCTTTGTAAGGGGTAGATCTACCGCAACTAACCTAAGCCTTTTTACTGAAACCTTGGTGGAGGCGCTCGATGCTGGAAAAGAGGTTGATGTAATATATACTGACTTCAGCAAGGCATTCGATCGAGTATCCCATGACATACTCGCTTTCAAGTTGGAGGCATATGGAGTGGCGGGTTCTTTGCTTAGGTGGATAGAATCCTATTTGAGTGGAAGAAGCTTTTATGTTGACATTAATAGATTCCGATCTTCCCTTCACAACATAACGTCTGGCCTCCCTCAAGGTTCGCATCTGGGTCCAATTTTGTTTGATGCCTTTGTCAATGACCTGCCAGACTGCCTTAAGTTCTCCACTCCGTTTATGTATGCGGATGATCTAAAATTGGTCGCAAGTTGTGACTCATTTGATAAAATGAACCTGCTTCAAGATAACATAAATAGCCTTGTAACTTGGTGCCGGTGTAACTATATGGATCTTAATGTAGAAAAGTTTTATCACATGAAGTACACTCGGAAGAAGTCTTCTTTGAACACTGAGTATATGATAGAAGATGTCTCCTTGCGGAAAGTTGCGGAAATCAGGGATTTAGGAGTTGTATTTGACAGCAAATTGACTTTTGTCCCTCACATTGAAAACTTATTCAAAAGGGCCAATCGAATGTTAGGTTTTGTGTTTCGCAACTCTAAGGTTTTCAAAGATAGCAGCATAAGGATTCTTCTTTACAATAGTTTCGTGCGTAGTTCGATAGAATATTGTAGCGTAGTCTGGAGGCCGCACTATGCTACTCACTCCTTAAGACTGGAATGGCTACAGAAAAGACTTGTTTCAAACCTAGCTCTTGCTAATAGGGTGCACAAACAGGTTCGGTCCTATAAAGACAGGTTGAGATATTTCTCCCTCTTATCTCTTGACAATCGCAAAGAGCTGTTGAATTTGTCATTACTTCATAAAATATTCAATCATAAAATCAGCTGTCCAACACTCCTGCAGAGGTTTAACTTTCGCGTACCTACTAGATATCCTAGATCAGCCATATTGCCTTTATGTCCCCCCCTCCGTAAAACGGTCTACGGCGCCAGCTCGCCGGTGGCAAGGATGTGTAGGGTTTTAAACAAGTATGATGCATTGATAGACATTCATGCGGACTCATTTGCCAGGCTCAGGTCACTGCTGTCTCGTGTGTGGCAGGACGGATCTGCTGAGTAATTTCGACAAACATACATATGCTTCACGCAAAATATATCGGCTTTGCCAGGTTTATTGTTATTTATTGTTATTGTAATTTTATTGCTATGCTGAGGTGGTTTGGTCATATGGAAAGAATGGATGAAAGGCGATTAACGAAACGGATTTATGAGGCAAGGGTAAATGGGACTGTTGGAAGGGGAAGACCCAGAAGAACGTTTCTTGACCAAGTTCAAGATGTTCTCAGAAAGGGTCGGGTCAAGAGTACCTTTAACCGACGAGCATGTATGAAAGGACTCATGAGAGTAGAAGAAGCGCAAGATGTATGTCAGGATCGTAGCAAGTGGAAAGAAGTGGTCTCTGCCTACCCCGTTGGGAAAGAGGCTTGATGGTATGTATGTATGTATGTATGTAATTTTATTATTTTTGTTTTCTTTTAAAATACTGTATTATTTTAGTTTTATTGTTAAGAAGTACCAAATAAGTAGTTTTGTAAGTTTCCTCTGCATGAGGTGTTTACCTTTAATTGTTTGTTACACTTAGTTCTATTATCATAAGTTTTTTTTTTGTGTATATGTGTTTTAGTGTACATAAGCGTTGGTGAACCAATAAATAAATAAAATAAATAAATAAATAATATACAGGCTTACAAACAAACATACAAGTCAATATTTTTTTTTAGCTTAATAACACCCAGGGGTTTCCGAAAACACCCCATGTACAACTACCCGATTTTTTTTAGTTTTCGAGTTATGATTTTTTTTACGAAATTTATAAAATTTCGGGGTTGAGTCACTTTTTCGGTCACTGTAGCACGATGTGTTGAGGTAAATGCCTGATTTTTTTTCTTTATTAGACGAATAATAGCGCTAGATAATTCTGAAGAATGTACATCCATAACGCTTATCATAACTCTAAAAAAAATATATGAAATTGAGAAAGTTGGAAATGCTGTTTTTTTCCTGAACCTTGAAGTCCATTTTCATAAAAAGTTACCTAAATTGTTTCTTCCAAATCCTTTATAAAAACTTAACTATACTATTAACTATGAACCATGTACAATACAAAGTCGATTAAATGAATTTATTTATAAAAAACGTCACAATAAGTGTTTAAAATGGTGACTTTCTAGTTTCACATAGATTTGATGTCGTTAAAATATTGAAACAATAATGGGCATTCAATCAAAGAACAAGTGTAAATTTATTTTGTGTGCATTTACATACTCAAGTACCTCAAGTACTTCAAGTCAGAACAAGATCATCCAAGACCTTAATTTAACTTTGTATAATCTGACATGTCGTCATAGTGACATTGACTTTTTTGATACAAATCTGTTTGTACCATACTTTAGGTTAACTGAAGATACTATGTATCTTCCCATTAGGACTAAGCAGAAATTAGCTACTTTGTTAGCAAATAACATTAACAATGCCGCTATTGGCAGTATTTTCTATTCTGACATTAGTACTAGTACTAATTTATCTATTTCATGTGATGCTCCGTCAGCGTCTTGTTTAAACTAGGACCTAGGACAACAGCCAAGCCCAAATACTTGAATTAATTCCACCAAAATATTCAAAGCTTGACGGGCAAAGATTTAGAAGTAGAACTACGAGTATTGCTGAAAAACCAAAATATGATATTTTATGTTTTACTGAACATTAGCTAACTGATGAAAACTATCAGTCTTTTGTCCTTAATAATTTTAGATTATCAAGCGCGTTCTTTAGAAAAACCACTATTCATGGTGGTTCATTAATTTTTACTGCAAATAGTTTGAAATGTAAAGATCGCACTGACATTGTAGGCCTGTCCATAGAGCGTATTGTCGAATTGTCTTGTGTTGAGTTAGAGGGCTTTGTTGTGATAAGTGGATACCGTCCCCCAAAAACTAACTTAGATAGATTTGAGACAGTTATGGAGGAAGCTTTGGGTAGGTTAAGTGCTAAGTCTAAACCCATTATTGTGTGTGGTGATTACAATATAGATTTGCTAGTAAACTCATCTGAAAGCAATAGGTTATTGTCGCTATTTAAATCCTTTGGTCTGGATTATCAATTACATGAACCCACGAGGATAACAGCCACAACATCTACTTGTCTGGATAATGTATTTTGCAACTGTGTACCCATTGAAAAGGCAATAGTAACTGAATTAAAGTCTGATCATTGTGGGCAGAAGATAACATTTTTAGATTTAACTAACAATAGCGTTAATTACAGGAAAATAACATATAGACCGAAGACGGGTAATCGCATTAATAGTTTTAAAACTAATTTAAAGCATAAAGTATCTTCCATTCCTTACAAGCAGGGTGACCCTGATGCAGTCTACAAAAGACTGTTTGATCGTGTTAAAAATTAATTTGATGCTTGTTTTCCCACCAAACAAGTTACTTGCAGAGTTCAATCTAAGTTTTGTGAATGGGCCACGCCTGGAATTTGCAGGAGTAAGATGTATGAGTTGTACGGCATGAAAAAATACAATTTCGATCCACTTTTTGTTGAGTATGTCAAGAACTACTCCAAAATATTCAGAAAAGCCTGCACTACAGCTAAGGCATTGCACATTCGTGATAAAATATCAAAGTCCACTAACAAAATAAAAACCACTTGAGACGTCATAAATCACGAAACAGGTAAAGCTAAACAGCGCGATACCTCATACACTCTTAATATTAACAATAACATCTTACAATCAGAAGCATCTGTTGCTGAAGCATTTGATAAGTATTTGAGTGATATACCTATAATCACTACAGCTTCATTAAATTCCTCACCAACTAGAGTGGAACATTTGTTGAAAGATAATGTATCTTGTTGCAGTGTATTCTTTAAATTCAAACATGTTGAGTCACTAGATATAATAAAAGCATTCAGATTAATTAATTCAAAAGATACCGCTGATCTTTGGGGTATATCAGTCAAAATTGTTAGCCACATAATTGACGTGATTGACCCTTATTTAGCCGTAATATTCAATGATTGTGTTGATGAAGGTGTTTTTCCAAACTTAATGAAACACAGTAGGGTTGTACCACTTTTTAAATCAGGCAACAAACAAGACCCAGGTAACTTTAGGCCTGTTTCAATCCTACCAGCTCTAAGTAAGATCTTTGAAAAAATCATTCAAGAACAACTATTAAGCCATTTTCATGAGAACAATCTCTTACACAGTGAACAATATGGATTCACGAGAGGCCGTTCTACTACTGATGCTGGCATTGCACTTCTAAAACACATCTTTAGGGCTTGGGAGAATCCACAGAACGCTCTTGGCGTCTTCTGTGACTTGTCCAAGGCCTTTGATTGCGTTGATCACGATACACTTATACGCAAGCTTGATTTTTACGGGGTTAGGGATAATGCTTTAGATTTGGTAAAAATTTCGTACCTTAGTTTAAGAACTCAAAAAGTTGATGTTAACAGTGTACTGTCTACAGGATCACAAGTTAAAATGGGGGTCCCTCAAGGATCCATTCTAGGTCCATTACTATTTCTGATATATATAAATGATTTACCTTTTTACTTAAAAGATATTTGTGATGTTGTATTGTTTGCAGACGATACATCTTTAGTTTTTAAAACTGACAGAAATAAAAAACTTTTTGATGATGTTAATGACGCACTTTCAAAGGTTTTACAATGGTTCACAGTAAATAATCTAATGCAAAAAAGACTAAATGTATTAATTTTAAGTTGCCTAATGTTAAAGATAACCCCATTAGTCTAAAAATTGATGGTAATACTATGAAGCTTGTAGATACAACAGTTTTTCTTGGAATCACACTATATCCAAAACTGCATTGGAACCCTCACATAACAGCTCTCTCAGGCAGACTTAGTTCGACTGCATTTGCAGTGAGAAAAATTAGGTTATTAACAGATGTTGATACTGCTCGTTCAGTTTATTTTAGTTATTTCCATAGTGTAATGTCTTACGGCATTGTACTTTGGGGTCAAGCGGCGGATATACAAACCATCTTTATCCTCCAGAAGCGAGCTATCAGATCCATCTATAAGCTTCGTGCACGGGCTTCACTTAGGGAGATTTTTAAGGAAATTGGTATCCTCACTGTAGCGTCACAATACATTTACAATTGCATTGTTTTGGTGAGAAAAAATATTGGTCACTATGCTAAACACAGTGACATACATTGCAGAAATACTAGGAATAAGGATAAAATTGCACTTCCACTCTTTAGGTTACAAAAAGTTTTAGGATCCTTTATGGGGCAAGGTATACATTATTACAACAAAATTCCAAAAACAATTTGTGAGTTACCTTTACATAGATTCAAAAATCACATCAAAACGGCTTTATTAAAAAAGGGCTATTATACTACAAAAGACTACCTTATAAATAAAAATGCCTGGGTATAAGCGCTCTGCTCGATGCGGGATTAAATAGCTCTATTGTAACAGATGTTTTATTGTGAGAGTTAATAGGTACCTAGTATGTATGTACTGACTAACAATTTTTGTTTTTGAATTGTTTAAATTAATTCTTGTTATTATATTCTTTTATGGTTGGTTTTTTCTCTTTGTTATAAATTCTTTTAGGTTTATTTGTATCAAAATGACACACTGCTTGTACTTTACTAACGCCTGTTGTAAACCCAAAACAAGTTTAAAAGGGTAACTGCTGAGTTTCTCGCCGGGTCTTCTCAGCAAGAAACAACTCCGACGCGGTGGTAGAGTCGCATTATGTCTGTATACTGTTTATTTACATATTCATATTATTATGGTATTTATGTCTATTATTTAGTATATTTTGTTGTAAATTTGACGAATTGAAAGTACTGATACAGTCTATTTGAATAAAGTTATTTGAGTTTGAGTTTGAGTTTTGAGTTTTAAATAAAAAATATTTCATCACAAAAAAGTCGTCTAAATAAACGCATTTATAGATTTTTCTTAATACATGCTCGGAAATATTGTCATTACTTTAAAGAACACGCGAAGTATCATATTTACGTAGACTGAAAACCCAAAATCACTTCCCGGCGCGTTCTTTGAATTTCGAACGAAGAGCGCGCCGGCAATGTTGTATGAAACGGTGTGCTGTTTGAATTTAGAACTCTTTCATCTATCGTACACATTGCGTTCTCGTGGCGGTATAGCCACAGATGCGTTTACCTTTCGGCACAAATTGTAAAATAAAAAAAAACAAATTGGCGGTAAAGCGGAGTTGTTATTTTGTTAATAATATTAATTAAATTATTATGTGAAAGGCCCTTTTTATTTCCTTGCATTTTTTAAGAAAAGCACTATATATGCCTCGGCCGAAATGGCAATTGCCTGTCTCGTATCATTGAAGTCCTCGCCTGCGGCTCGGCCTTCAAACTCATACTCGACCTGCAATTGCCTATTTCGCTGCCTTTGCAATAATGTACTATTGTTTTTGTTTTAACGGTGTTTTATCTGTATTGAGCAATAAAGTGGTCATTTTGAAAGCGTTTGATGGCTTTTTTTTCATTAAGATGTTTTTAGTTTACTCATAATAATCAAGTTTTAGTTGATTCACTGATTACTTGAATTTTACACTTCTGACACTTTGAATGAAAATTTTGGTATGATGCCGTTAAAGTTACTCATTCAAATTAACGTGGTACATACACACATCAAAAGTGTCTAGGGATCAACATATATTTTTGCAATAACTTTTCTCCTGATTGATATTAATTAAAATTTTCTTTAAGGATTCATCAAATAAAGTGTTTTCGTTTGTCTACAGTAACGATAAACCAAGTCACCTTTGCATTAATAAAGAAATTTGCCATTTTCCTATTAAAGGGATTTTTGACATTTGAACCACTAACATCAAAGTTCGAAGAAAAGACTGAAATAACAGTTTTCTTTAAAATTTTATTGGGTAACTTCAACAATTAATAATCCGTGTTTCTACCGCGAACACTAACAACACAATAACATCGGTTTGGCATACTCAAAATGAGTTCATCCAAATCACGCTGTGGAATGGCCGCCCATGTTCGTTGCAACAACAAAAAAAGGTCTTCTTGCGACTGGATACCCTCCATATTCGGCAGAGCTCTTCTCTGTAGCATATCCCATGCATGCTCAATCGGGTTCAAGTCTGGCGACTGAGCAGGCCAGGGCAGGACATTGATGTTAGCTGCAGCGAGAGTCTGTCTTACAACTCTTGCGGTGTGCGGTCGTGCATTATCATGCATTAACTGAAATAAGGGACCGATTTGCACTTGTAGAGGAACGATGACGTCTGATACAATCGTCTCAGCATAAATTTGAGCGTTGAAGTTGCCTCTGATCCAAATCAACTCAGTTCTTCCGCCGATCCAAATACCCGCCCATACCATGATGGTTCCACACTATAAGGATGGACTTCCTGGCAGGATTTTAATCGCTGTTGGCGTCCAGGGGTTCTCCAGTGTCGTATACGTCTTGTATCCGGTCTTATACCAAAACGAGACTCATCAGAAAAGCACACGAAACGCCATTGTTCTTCTGCCCAATTTCTGTGTTCAAGAGCCCATTGATATCGAATCCTACGATTGTGCATTGCTATAGGTGGTACCCTTAGCGGTCTTCGGGAATGAAGGTTCACTTCATGCAAGCGGTTTCTGACTGTTTGGTCGCTAATTAAGTTCCCTGAAGAGTCATGAAGCCTCACGGCTAACATCATGGCGGTTATTGTTGGAGCTCTTCGAGTTGTGATTTGAATGTATCGGTCTTGTCTCCGTGTGGCCACGGTACCAGTGCTTCGGTAACGTGTCCAAAGTCGACTGATAACACTCTGACTTGTATTCAGAGCTAAAGCCACAGTACGTTGCCGGGAACCAGCTTCTATCATTCCCACGGCTCTGAGCATTTCTTCCCTGCTTAAATGACGTCGCCACTCCATAATAACGTTGGTTTTAATCAGTAGTAGGGAAACAATAGCACTAATAATGTCTTCAATGCGTTGTATGTTTTTATAGGGAAAATATTGACAGCTGATTTTCATCTTTTACTCGAATTTGATTGACAGTTCCTGTTTCAAATTATGAAATGCACCAAAAAGGATCCATATAAATTTATAAAATCATAAATTTATTACAAAGCCTCAATCTCAAGAAATCCGCATAAAAATGCTTGATCCCTAGACACTTTTGATGTGTGTAGTTTGGACTGTAGTAAAGTTTTTTAAAAAGATTTGTAAGAAACATTTAAGGTAACTGAAAGTTCAGGGAAAAAACACCATTTCAAACTTTTTCAATTTCGTTTTTTTTTTTGGGAGTTATGATAAGCGTTATGGATGTCAATTCATCAGAATTATCTAGTGCTATTATTCATCTTAGTAATAAAAAAACATTATTTATCTGAACAGACCGCGCTACAGCGACCGAAAAAGTGAGTCAACCCAGAAATTATCAAAAATTCGTAAAAAAAATTCATAACTCGAAGACTACAAAAAATTGGGTTACATACATAGGGGATTTTTGGACACCCCGATACCGATAGTGTGAGTAAGCTAAAATAAATTATTGAAGTGTATGTTTGGACTACCCTGTATCATGTGGAGAGTCCAATCCATCTTGTGGATCATGGTGAGAACAAGATTCCTCCGTGGGATAAGTTGAAGTCAAAATATGACTTAAAATGGGACATTCATATTATGAGAATAGGAAATGCAGAATTTAAAATAGGTAAAAAAGTAATGAATAAAGTGACTTGAACATATTGTGTGCTCTGTAAAAATATAAAGGTAATTTACCTTCATTCATTGTTTGAAGCAAAGAAGGCAAGTTCATCGTTACCTCTTCTGATGAATGTGGCAAAGTGAGCACACAATAATGTGAAAAATAAAACACTCTAAGCTTAGAAGAATTCGCTGGCAAGAATTTCTGTCGTAATACACTAATTGCTATTTGTTGGCAGATTGAATCTTTGACAAAATAACTATTAATCAGGAGGTGTTTTATTTGGACGCAAACTGTAGCATAATGATGAGATACGTGACGCAGATGTTAAAGACGATAACAGGTAGCCGCCAGTCCAGCGAGACGACCTTCCAGATGACGACCCTGAGAGGACGCGCTTCGATGTAGCGGATAAACCTCTTGAGCTCTTTTAACTGCTGTTCATCTAAAAAGATAAATTTACGTGAGTATTTTCTTGCAAACAGTTCAAAGTAATCAAAACTGGGTTCAAAAAAAAAGAAAGTAGAACATTGTTAAAGACCGAAAATCTTTATAATTAAAATCTAGAATTCATTCATGACTGAGGGAAGTCAATTATTTTAATTGCTGCTGGAAGGCATTGGAGAAGGATAGTAAATAACTGAAGAGCAAACCAAATTAAGGGATACAGATATCTTTATTTCCTTGATCATTACCTCTCTCGTGAAGAAGCTGATCATGCAGTACTAGCTGTAACCGGTTTACTTGTGAAGACAACAATCCCGCAGCATACGCTGGTGAAAACAGCGTCAGAGACAGGTGCACCACCGTCAAGTTAGTGGCCGTGAAATGCGTCCCGTTACCGGCCGTGAAATACGAGTACGTCTCAGTTGCCTGCAATATTCATAATCTCTAAAATGCAATTTAGCCCGCATTTTAGTTCAGTATTTACCTGACCATCAGGCCCCGCAGCTATAACTATGAAAACAGTTCAAATTCAAATTCAAAGTCATTTATTCGTCATCACAGGTGGTAAAAGCTGACAAGTTATAACATTAAAAAAGAACTCCATGATGCGCCTTCTGCGGCATACGAAATATAAAAGTAAAAGTAAAAAAGTAAAAGTAAAAAATCATTTATTCATTTAAGCTTGTACAAAGCACTTATGACATGTCAAAAAAAGTATACAGAAATAATAATAATAAACGTAAATAAAATAGTACAATATTAGTACACATCGTGAATATACATAATGTGAATCTACCACCGGTTCGGACGTTGCTTCTTATCGAGAAGACTCCGGCAAGAAACTCGATAGTTACTCTTTTCAACTTTGTTTATCACAATTGAAATGAATACTATTTTTTTTTACATAGGATAAGAATTACAAATTAAAATGATTCAAAATAAGTAATAAGGTCAGATTAATGTCCACAATAATTACAATTACAGTGCGAGGGTTTTAAGTTTCACTGTACACATCAGCCAGGACACAATACGATACGAATGGGTTCCCTACATAACATCGAAAAACGTTACGTAGATTGTCGCGACATCGAAAACGGAAGGTCGAACGGTATTTAAAGCACTGGTATGAAACATCGAATAGTCGTGACGGCGAACGTCTCCACGTCGAACGGTTACTGCATCGAATGGTCAACACATTGTCTTCACATCGAAAGGTTGTTGCATAAACTTGACGTGACGTCGAAAAGAAAAATAAGTAACTTTGAATACACAAATTAAACTATTTCGCCGTAACTAGTTCAGGGATTTGAACCTAACGAATAGATGTAGATGCTAAAGACCAGGAAAGAAAAGTAAAGATCAAGAATATAGAAAAGTAAAGGATAAAGTATAAGATCAGGATAAAACTAAATACGTCCAAAAAAAGGTTTTTTTATTTAAAATAGCTTTACCTGGTTAGATCCCTGTCTTATAACCGGATGAAACAAGGTGGTTATGATGTCGACGGTGTGAAAAGACAGAGGCAGAAGATACTAAAAAATAATATATTCATCACTTATTTAATATTTTTTTAAGATGGGTTAGAATAATTGATAAGGATAGGATTTTAAGGTCTACGCAATCAAACGCTTCGGAAAGATCACATAAAAATTATATTGTATCTTGCAATTTAATTCAATGCAATATCTTTATTGCATGTCACATGGAGAAAAGTTGACAGTAAATATATTACGAGTAAGTACATGTGACGCCCTGATGTAAGAGCGTTGCAAGCTTTCCCGTGCATCAAATATGGTTTAATGAGCGCAGTACCTGCATCAGCTATGTTCATACTTTAAGAGAATCCAATATTCTAATAATTTATTCAGAATAAAGAGCGAGAGCAGCTGACCAAGGTTCTTTTTTCAAATCATATCAGTATACTCGTAGAAAATGGTCTAAAATACGATCACGGACACATAGTTTGAATATAACTCTCAGAAAGCTTTCATCCTTCAGAAGAGAGCAATAAGAACTATAGTCCGCATTCGGAAGCAAGACTCTTGTCGGGAGCATTTTAAAACTCTCGGTATACTTACTGTTCCTTGTTTGTACACATCCTAGTTTTACTTACAATTTTTTTTAAGTACATAAACAGGTATGAGTCCTCGGAACAAAAAACTAAGAGAGAGGGCACAAGAAGGAAAGATTTCTCTAATAGGATGTTGCCGAATAGACTTGTGGTTAGGCATTGCTCTGAATATCGGGCACCTCGACTATTCAACAAACTGCCTAGTGAATTAAAAGGTTTAATATACCATAGTTTCAAAGCAAAATTAAGGCCTTTTTTGTTGAACAACTGCTTTTACTAAGTAGAGGAGTTTATTGAAAGAAATCGAACTTAAATTCTGCAGACTAATTTGTAATTTATTAATTTTGATTCAAATAATGTTTTGTTTTTGCATGTGTTCTTTTGACATTTATTGAATCGTTTTTATTTTATTTTATTTTGTAAGAATTTTGAAATTTATATTTAATTGTTTATTGTATTTGTTTGAAATTTGAAAAAACAATGTATATTGTTTGTGAATAAATTAATTGAATTGAGTGGTCTATCTTGAATCGGATGGCAAGCAAATTTCCGAATCGCGTGGTAACTAAAACTAGCTTTTCTGTGATCTGATAGTAAGTAGCCAGAGGTCGAAGACACAGCGTGTTCTATTAAGCCATTCTAAGCTATATTTACTATTCAAGTGGCAAAAGGTCTTCTGAGTAAAACGAATGAATCAATACTTGCCAAAGGGTTAAATAGCGTTGTAATATCATCTGCGACATCAGCTATAGATTTGTACAAAAACTGACAAGATATTAAGTTATGGTAGCCTTTTTTCACCAAACTAGTGAAATTGATCATACGTCGGTACAAGCAGTAAAAAATTGTAAAGTACACAATTAGAAAAATATCAATACCAAGCGACGGAATATAGCAAAAAATTAGGTAAGGTTGCGTGATACAGTACTCTATTAAAGCTGTACAATGCAGGGATGAAATAAGACAGTGATTAGCAAAACTTATTCCAACCCAAGATATGATTAAGCAGTCGGGTTGGAAGGATTTACCTTCACCAATTTTTGCGTCAATCAACCGTAAATTATTGCAAAAATTAAAGAATGTTACTTTACCAAAACATAATACTGAAACAATAACAAAGAACTCAGTCATTCTGCTAATGGAGAACCAAAACACGATAAAATCACCATTGTAATTTGCTAAACCATAAAAAAATATGAAACCAAAACCTACGACTAACGATTGGATGGTACAAAGTAATTTAGTTATTAAAGTGGTTGTTGGAGATTTGAATTGAACAAAACCAAAGTTCATGGAAAATAGTAAAAACACGATAGTAAAAAAACATTTAAGAGTTTGTGAACATTTTTTTCCTGTAACAAGTTTCGATTCAACAAAAAATTCTGACCGTCCTTTAAGTGTTGGATGCGTTCGAAACATTTTAAATTAATTTTTGACAATAACGGTTGTAAATAGAAACCTTATCCACAACTGTCGCTAGGAAATGGTTTCCATAATGTCAACCTTTTCTTTAATTGACCATTAGTTTGATAACTTTTCTAATCGTACATGTTATCCTAATACATCTTTTTCTTGATATATAACTGCTGTGTTGAACATAATTGCTTTGACAAGTTGTCTGTTCGTTAAATTATAATTCAAAATACAATTAATTTTCACATGACATTTACCTATAATGTACCTTGAATGCTATCAGGTTGAGTGGGCACATATTAAGGTAAAAGCTCCTATTACAGAGCTAAATGGCAAAATTTGAAAGTGAGGAAGGAAAATCAGCAATAACATAAAGAATGAAGAAATTTTGTTTAAAAAAAAACATAGAATATATTTTCAGTGCTTCTGACACTATGTCACAGAATAAAATAAAAACAGAAGACGCACTTTCGACACAATTACAATACAATATCAACATTCGGTGCGCGCCGATACAATCCAAAACAACTCTGCACCTGTACTTATACCTAAATATTTCAACGGCCGGGACAATCGAAAGTAAATCTTATATCTAATCTTATATGTAGTAAGGCTGCGTGTTGCTCATAGCTTTCAGTCTCTTCGATACCTCCCACGTAAGTTGTTGTATCCCCGAAACTACAATTTTACAGGAGAGTGTTTTAAAGATTCAAATTAGCCTAAAAACTGCATTTACTTTCATATCTTTATAAAATTCAGGTTATGAGTGGTATTTATAGTAATCTTGACTATGCTGAAAGATAATCAGGAAAATATATGTATTTTCTGAGATATGGTTCTTACAACACTTTACTGCGGAATAAAGGCTGCGCCAGTAGTTGTATCTCACACTTACAACATTATTCTGCGGAGTGTAGATTCATTCAGTTGTTGTATCGCATACTTACAATATTATACTACGGAATTTAGATTACGTTCGTTGTTGTATCTGATAGTTACAACAATATACACTGACAAATGTAAGCCTAATTCTACTGTATGTGACAAATACAATATAAAATAAATAAATAAAAATGTGTATACTATTACATAATATATGAGCAATTCTAGGTTGATAAATAAGACATAAATATAATCAAAACTAAACGTCTTCATTTCTTAATAGGAACAATATAATACTAGAATACTTTGATGAATTTATGAACAAAAGTTACATACAACCATCATTATTACAAACAAAAACAGGTAACATCTTTCACTACTTGGTTTTAAAAATCAAAGTATTTAAAAACTTAAAACATAACTCTTCTTCTTTAGAAACAATAATAAAAATCTTGAAAATCAACAATAATTTATAATTATTGCCACTAAACCATCTTTGGGCTTAATAATTTGACTTATGAAATCTTATGATTACTATGACATCAACTTAAGATACATAACTAGAAATCTGGTAACTATTTATAATTATTGCCTCATAATACTCATAAACTATCTATGGGCTTGGTAATTAAAACAAATTATAAGTAATTAAATAATTTAAAACCAACAAAACAATTTTTTTGGCTGAATTGGAGCAGTAAGAAAAAACGAAGTGGGGGAGACGAATAATTTAAAGAAACTTAATAAAGCAAAAAAAAACAAATCGTGCTTATCTACTATTCTGAATCGTCATTATCATGAGTACCAGCAACATAAGATAAACCCAAAAAAAAATCATGATGTGTGACTGGGATAATCCCAGTGTTACAGAGACTCATCAGGTCAACATATTTTGCCTTTTTAATAGGAAGACGGTTAGGATAGAGAGGACTTAACCCTGCAATGCTATTTCTCTGTCGTCTTCGGGTATTGGTATTGAGGGCAATCGTCATATTCGTAGCATTACTATTGCCCAAATCGAACCGATATTCAATTTTGAAAGGATCATCTGCATATACCAGCACTTCTTTCATTTTGGTCCACTTAACTACGTCACCACACATATTTTTTGACCAATTACGGCCGTCCAAAAGTTTTTTATACTTTGAGAAATCGGTATGCTTCATTTCTATGATGTTTAATGGCTTACCATCCTGTTTAGCCTATCTTACCAAGCTAAACCATTCCAGAGGTGTATATATAAGTTTATTTTTTGGAGATCGTTTTATTACAGAGTGAACGCTGTCTCCCTCTGCTTGGGTATGCCCTTTTTCTAGGAAGGTATGTTTTATAGTAATTTTATTGTAAGTTTCTGAGCAATATACACATAAAATGCAAACACTATGCGATTGCGGTTCTGGCCAGCACAGTTGTCCGACCAGAACCGAAATTCCCTGGCACCGTTTTCATGCATTTTTTGTATAAAATCAGTAAGACAGTTTGCTACATCGTTAGAACCCCGTTTGGTTTCACCCTCGTGCCACATATAACAATAGCCTATTTGTTTGCCAAATCTAACAACGTAAAATGACCAACCGACAACTTGCACTTATAATATAAAACACTTAATTGGCCGTGAGGTGCATTAGGAATCTTTTGAAAGTCAAATGTAGCAGCGACAATTTTACTTTTAGAAGATATACTTTCATTTTTGTCAGACTTTATGAGTTGTCGGGATAACTTCTTGTTTGATACGTGATTTCTATGGCCTGCAATTTCTTGCTCAGTCGGACTAGCAATATTTCGAAAAATGTGACATTGATCGCACTGATCTTTCTTATGGATGAAAAAACTAAGTTTAAAGTTTTCATTGACTATGTCGCGGTGTTGTCGTTTGGTTTCAGCTTCATCTTCGTATGTATGGGACAGAAGCCACTTTTTATATATTTTGAATAATTTATGAAAATTGAGGTCTCTATCGAGATATAATTTGTTTGACCTTTGCAGAGTATAATGTGAATCAACTGAAAACTCTTGATATGGTCACATACACTGTTTTTAAGAGAATCTGTTAGCTTTATAGGGTGGTTTTAATGTTTTCCTCTTTGATCTGGGACTATCACTCCCGTTGTCTTGTCCATCTTTTCTAGAGCCTTATTAATAACCTGACTACTGACAGAAAATGTGCTTAATTTTTTTTTTCTATCTTCTTCACTTAATTTATCGAAACAACAAACAACAAACAACAACATTTTTCGGTAGCAACATGGCGGGTCCCATCTTTCTACTTGGTTGTATTTTTCTTTTTTTCGACATATATTCTTTTCCCAAATTACGTAAAAACTTTCTCTTATTATTTATCCATTCATTCAAATGTCTTTTTATTACATTACCTTTATCTTTCCTCGATTGACGGCGGCGGTTAGCAGTTGACGTGCTGGTACTATTATTTGAAATATCTGACAGTGGGCTATTGTTCATTGTTGTATATATTGAGCAGCTAGAAAGACATGCTAGTGGGGGTTGAGGAATATCGAACGCTGATAAATTTTCCTTTTGTATGTAATATGGGCAAAAATCATTATCACAGTCATAATCTTAGTGATTGATACTACAAGAAGGGGAAAGATGCGGTGTTCCAAAATTTGTAGTGTTAAAATCAGTTTCAACATTTGAGCCATTAAAGATGTCACTATCTATCATATTTGCAAGCTCATTCATTTCTGATTCATTAAAACTTTATGGCAATGGAGACTGAAAGGGTAGGAACATGTTTTATTTTATTGTTAACTAGCAACTAGTCAGTCAGGATAGTGCACTATAAATATTATCATATATTAAACAAGATTTAAAAAATACTTTAGACATACCACATTAAGTTTAAGCAAAAAATACAAGCAAAAGCAACGTAAAATATAGCATGTGACCAAACAACAGTATATAGAAAACCAACTTCCGAAATACAATATTGTATGTACTACATAAAATATTTATTTTTGTTACAATGTCAACTTAAAATGATGTATGTATCAAATACAACATTTTTAATGCACATTCGACAACGTATACTGTTGTAAGTAATCTATACGACGTAAGTCATTCATCGCCGGTGCTAGTCGCGTGTGGTCATGTACTTTTGCCCTATTAGTTGTCGTTCGAGTTTATTCGTATATCTCCCGAGCAGATATAGTGATGGGCAGCTCCATCATCGATAATGGATAAGTTCTTACTATCAAGATCCTCATCGATAGAAAGTCTAGCTGCTAAAAGACCAGCGGAAGTGGATGAACCAGGTGAATGGCTTAAACCCAAAAGACCAGCCCACAGGTCCCGCCTCAACACAGCGCAGTCGCAAGTGAGTACTAATAATAGATTTACTGATCTTCCCACCGATCAACAGGATGATGAAAATGTTGCTGCGTACCGGGCAGCGACCTGGAAGAAAGCCTCTTCAAATAAGGTACCACCTATATTCCTTGATATTAAACAAGAATGGACACATGAGTTCCTAAGAAATATGATATTGAAATACACTGTCGCTTATCATATGCAGTATAATGGCAACCAGAAAGTAGCAGTGTACTGTGACACAGCTAACCATCATCAAACCTTGAAAGAAGGATGTAACGTGTTATTGGAATAAGTGATGTTCAAAGATAAGTGTACGTTACAAAAAATGGAAGAGGAAAGTTAAAAAACAGGAAAAAATCATTTAAATGAATAAATGATACAAGAGTGCCTGGAATACTCCAATAAGCCAGTTGGAGCATCAGGCCTTTGGAGAGGGCCAGCTCCCGCCTATCTTGGGGTTGCTTGGTTGGGAGAGAAATTATACGCAGTATTTACCAACGGGAAACGGTATATTGTAAGTTATTTGCAAAAATATTATTTAAGTACAAAAGGGCGTAAGTCACATAAGGTAAAAAGTTACATGAGAATTTAATCCTTCTCTGCAAGTGTGTAATAAAAGAACAGAAACGAGCCGAGGCTCTTAATAAATTCAGTATTACAGAAGCATTCCAAAATTCTAAGAACGGCATAAGTCGCATAGGACAAAATATGGTTTACTCTTTAATTACACACTGCAGGATTAGGACACAATCATAAAGGTGAGCGGAGGCTCGCCTAGATATACAAAATTATTGAGCCTTTCCGAAAAGATTTTAGTCACATGCGATAAAATATACAGTTATTAAATTTGACTTCATACAGGAAAACTTTGAGGAAATACCGAGATCATCCTTTAACAATCAGTTACTATAAAACTTTGTTTACAAAAAATATGAATTCAAAAAACTACTGACCTTACAGAATACTCATTGAGTATAGATACAGACAACATGCTGTGTTGTGTTGCAACCGTTACAGAATTACCCTAAGAAGCTTCATTATTACGAAAAGTAGTAAGAGAAAAGTTACAATACCTCGGGCCGTACACCATGGTGACGCATATGAATAATTACCGGTCTATTTAGCCGCAAGAAAGTCTAGAAATTCCGACGGAAATCGCGCACTGAAGTTACGTCATGAACGCCGTAGAAGTTGGTAGGTGTCACGTCGCTGTTGTCATCGTCAAAGATGGAGGTGGCTTCACGTCTGCATGGGCCGCTGCTCCGCGTACGCTTAGGGACACATAAACCCACGCCGTACCCGTCGAAGATGTCGATTCAACTTTACATTGGGAATTTGGCTACAAGTACGTTATCCCGTGGTTTTGTTCGTTGTATTAATCTATTACTAGGGCATTTGAGCCCGCCACCGCGCACACCAGGTTCCGCCAACTACCATGTCTGTCACCCTCATGGTGACTTGCACAAAAACTACAATATCGAGCAACGTTTCGTTATGAATTTCAACGCCAAAAAGAGAGGGCGGGGTAGGCTTTCTCTTGCTTATATACCCTTTTGGGGCCTTTTATGCTTTAGCATGGAAAAAAATATTTAATTAATACACACCATACGGGTCAAACCTTCATGTACTTAGAAAACTGGTAAAAAAAACGTGACGTTTCTTTGCAGGCGACCGTGAAAAACGACTATTTACCTCATTGTCAGATATTTCGCTTATGACGGGATTATAAATTGTGAGAACTATTATTTATGACTATAAATGTGCAACAAAACAAAATACATTAAATCGTATTGATACTATTAAATTTAGTTGTGAGGTGATTGGAAATATTCTTCGATATTAAGTGAGAACGGAACGTAAGTTGTCAAATGAAGGGAGAAGTGAAAAATATTTATCGAAATACTAATTTATCGCAAAAAAGAATTTAACAATCAAAAAGAATGGAAAAAACTACGTGGAATGAACATCAGCTTGTTTTGGAGAAAATGTTATCCTGAACAGAAACGATGCCGTTTGGAATGACAGCTGTCAAAGGTGTTGTTAAAGAAGATCGCCTTAGGATAGTACTCCTTTTAGTTTGACTTTGTCAGTTCGAAGCTTTTTTGTTTTTTTGGTTCCTTGTCATTCAATGTAATCTTTCTGAAGTATAATATATTATTTTCCCTTTTACGATCCTAGTATTTATTTAAAGTGGTAGCAGAGCGTGGTTCAAGTAGGCTCAGACCTGAAAAGGCAAGCCTAGCAATGGATTCGACGCAAAGATTTGTCGATTCAGCTAAGATGCAAATTGCAAAACTTGATGGGATAAACTGGATTACTTGAAAGTGTCTAATGAAGATTGCTTTGAAGGGCTCAGGTCTTATTACGGTAGTAGAAGAAGACTACGTAAAGGAAGGCAAGTCATCAGACGATTTGATTAAGCATGAGAAAGATTCGTGTGCTGCATTGTTGATCATAATGACAAGTCTGTCAGAGGAGAACATCGAGAAGATGATGAGATTCTCCACTGCTCGCGAGGTATGGGTAGAGCTACATCGGTTGTATGAAGGTTCCAAGGATGAGCGATCATACGATTTATGCATGACCTTTTTCCAATATAAAATGGATCCGAAAGACGACATAGCTACACATCTGTCTAAATTAAAGAATCTGTGGCAAGAGCTAGATCGTGAAATGCAAAAGAAAAACGTATCAAGCGGTAAGCTTCCAGAACTGTTTTTGCAATGTAAAATCTTGGAAACCTTACCTGAGGATTATTTTTCTTTTATTTCCAACTGGAAAATGATGTCTGCTACGGAGCGAACAATTGATAAACTGACAAGTCTTCTATGTTCACATGAGAGAGCACTATTATCGAAAAGTTCTACAAGTAAGAACTCTGAAGGAGAGGTTCTGTTGTTAGACAGGACGAAGAAGTCCGGCGCAGGAAACAACAGAAAGCCTTTCAAATGCAATTATTGTGGAGGTGCTAATCACTTAGTTAGGAATTGCACTAAATGGATCAATGATGGACGTCCTCCAAAGGAAAAGCCGTCTTCCAGTGTGACAGAGAACAGTAAGGGTGTAAATATGAATGTTATGAGTATAATAAACAAGAACAATATCGACACTGAGAGTTGGTACGTAGACAACAGCGCGACGAGTCACGTAACCAATAGACGTGATCTATTTGTGAGTTTTCAATACTTTGACGGCGCACACTCAGTCAGAACGGCTAATAACCAAGCCATAGAAGCAATTGGTAAAGGCAAGATAAATATATTAGCTGAAGTAGAAGGTGACACGCAAGAAATTGTTCTTAATGATGTCTGGTATGTACCAGCCATATCTAGAAATTTATTTTCGGTTCTATCAGCTCAAGATATGCTGGGCAATAGTATTTTTGAGTCAGAATGCTGCGTGTGTAAGATAAAAGTAGATGGCAAAGCTTTACTAATCGGAGACCGAGAAAGACAGGGGAGTCTTTACATACTGAGGGTGAAAAATGGATCAGTCCGGACGGTAGAGTCAAAAACGAGATCGATTTTATCATGTCGACGAAGAAGCATATATTCAATGATGTCACTGTGATCAACGCTGTTAAGACAGGAAGCGATCACCGCATGGTCAGAAGCACATTGAATATCGACCTAAAGCTTGAGAGAGCGCGACTGATAAAATCCACGCTCCGACCAATACCGGCTCAAATTCAAAACCCCGCGAGTGCTTTCAGCTCGAGCTTCAAAACCGCTTCGAAGCCCTTGAGAACAGCATCGATGTGGACGATCTGTACAACATGGTGGTGGATACTGTCCGTACGGTAGGGTCCAAGCACTTTAAAACCCGCCGTCCCAAATCAAAGAAACTCTCCAGTCAGACTCTCCTACTCATGGATCAGAGAAACGAAATGAGGCTACAGAACTCAGCGGATGCCCATCGTTATCCGCAACTCAATAGACAGATATCTAAGTCTTTGACGAGCGACCTTCGCCAATTGAATACCCAGCGTATTAAAGAGGCAATTGAGCGGAATAAAGGCTCCAAAGTGTTCGCCAGAGATCTGTCTATTGGGCAAAGCCAATTGACGAGGCTGAAAACTGAGGCAGGTAGCATCATTTCGTCAACACCTGAAATCCTGAGGGCGATTGAAAGTTTCTATGGACAGTTATATTCCACGCAAACACCTGTTGAAAGCAAGGCTAAAGATCCTAGAGCCAAGCTTACCCGACACTATACCGAAGATATCCCGGTACCCCGTCAGCCTGTACGAGATTAGGATGGCTCTCAAGCAGCTTAAAAACAACAAGGCGGCGGGTGATGACGGAATCACAACCGAGCTCCTGAGAGCGGGCGGTAAGCCGATACTTAAGGTCCTCCAGACGTCTCTTCAGTTCTGTCATCCTCGAGGGAAAAACGCCAAAGGCATGGGGCAGAGGCGATGTGATGTTCTGTTCTTCAAGAAGGGTGACAAAACTCTCTTGAAGAACTACAGACCCATCTCGCTTCTGAGCCATATCTATAAGCTGTTTTCGAGAGTCATTACGAATCGTCTCGCTCGCAGGTTCGACGACTTCCAACCTCCCGAACAAGCAGGGTTCCGAAAAGGCTATAGTACCATAGACCACATTCATACGCTGCGGCAAGTTATACAGAAGACCGAAGAGTATAACTTGCCACTTTGCTTAGCATTCGTGGACTACGAGAAAGCCTTTGATTCGATTGAGACCTGGGCAGTACTGCAGTCTCTCCAAAGGTGCCAAATAGACTACAGACTACGCCACCATGTCGGTCCGATTACAGAACCAGAGCTCTAATCCGATCCAACTACAGCGAGGCGTGAGACAAGGAGACGTTATTTCTCCGAAACTGTTCACTGCTGCGTTGGAGGATATTTTCAAGCTTCTGGACTGGAAAGGACGCGGCATCAACATCAATGGCGAGTACCTAACACACCTGCGATTTGCCGATGATGTAGTTCTTATGGCTGAGACCTTGGAAGACCTGAACATAATGCTCGAAGATCTCGGTAATGCTTCTCAAAGAGTGGGTCTTAAGATGAACATGGACAAAACAAAAATCATGTTAAATGCCCATATTGCACCCGCTCCAGTTAACGTTGGGAACATTACACTCGAAGTTGTTGACCACTATGTTTACCTGGGACAGACAGTCCAGCTAGGTAAGTCCAACTTCGAGAAAGAGATCTCTCGTCGAATCCAGCTCGGATGGGCAGCGTTCGGGAAGCTCCGGCAAATATTTGCGTCCGAAATACCTCAGATTCTCAAGACAAAAGTCTTTGACCAGTGTGTGTTGCCAGTAATGACCTATGGGAGTGAGACGTGGTCCCTTACTATGGGTCTCATAAGAAGGCTCAAGATCACCCAGCGAGCAATGGAGAGAGCGATGCTTGGTATTTCCCTGCTCGATCGAATCAGAAATGATGAGATCCGCAGGAGAACAAAAACAACCGACATCGCTCGAAGGATTGCATCGCTGAAGTGGCAGTGGGCGGGACACATAGCGCGGAGAACCGATGGCCGTTGGGGCGGAAAGGCTCTCGAATGGCGACCGCGTACCGGACGACGTTCCGTGGGCAGGCCCTCTACAAGGTGGACCGACGATCTGGTCAAGGTCGCGGGAAGCCGCTGGATGCGGACAGCGCAGGACCGATCGTTGTGGAGATCCTTGGGGGAGGCCTATGCCCAGCAGTGGGCGTCGTTCGGCTGAAATGATGAGGTTATTTTTATTTAGAATTTTTTGCTAGTAATATATATTTTTTTATTTTTCAAAAGTACTCCTACATCAATAAAGATATTTTTTACTTTTACTACACTGAGTCGCTCCGCGTCCTGTCACATCGCCGCCGTGGCAGGGACTGACTTATTTTGAAGATTCGTCGAGAACGTCTTCGTTATATTCGCAAATGTCAGATATGTAAAAAATAAAAGACTTTGAAAGAGTAAATTCCATTTTGGTGTACCTAAACTAGTTTCAATGAAAGTGCCATAGAAAACTGCACCGAGCCATCAATATTAACGAAAAAAAACAAGAACTGTTTGAAAGTTGGTAAATAAATGAAACAAATATGAAATTAAATTATTTCATTACAGTAAAGAATATTTCTATGAAGTAATTATAATATTCTTATAATTTATTTGCTTCATGATTTTAATTGTTTTTGTGATGTTTTTTTTTAGACTACAAGGTGGCAAAAAAGTTACGGCCCGCCTGATGTTACCGAAGCCTATGGACGCCTGTAACACTAGAGGCACTACGTGCGCGTTGCCAACCATTAAGGAGATACCTATTTACTCTTCTCTGAAAGGGCACAATACTGTATTCCCCCGGAAAAACCTCGGCAGGGAGCTCATTACACAATCGGATTGTTCGCAGGAGGAAATTGCTCTGAATCCGCACTGTGTGCGACCATTAGAGTTCCAATGTTGAGTATGAACACCCTGTCGATGGCAAGCGGTGCGATTATAAAAAGTAGCTGTAGGCATGATTTCAAACAGTTCCTCGGAACACAAGTCTTTGTATTTGCGGTAGAACACACATAAGGAGGCAACGTCTCTCCTCAGACCTGATGGTTCTATACTACTTGCGAGTTTGTGAATATTTAATTATTTGTGCATTTAATATTACGGTATTTAGAATTCGGGTATTTTGAGTTCGTACATTTCAAATGAAGGCGTTATGTTTTTTGAGATCCTAATATGTACCCGGTTGAGTAGATAATGTGTTAATTTGTGAATAAAATTGACCTATTTAATTTTTAGTTCTGCACTTATTATGTATGACTAAGTTTATTTAGGATATTGATATTTAAAATAGTACTTTCCAATTATTATCTGTATACGCGGCAAATTTAAGACTTCTTGAAAAGCACCTTCTAATTATTCAAAAACCCTTTTGAATTGAAGATGGTAAAATCGGTACTCACTTCAGGTTCAGGTTGCGATAAAATTACTATATGTATATTTAATGACGTTTTAATTAATTTACAAAGAAAAGAAAATACCAATAAACTCAGACGAAATATATATTTTTTCTGTTAAGATGTCAGAGTTTCTCATTGAAAATACGTGTGGTTATTTACAAATATAGAACATTAAAACAGATAGAGAGTTATTGAAATTAGACCCGAAGTGTACAAGATGAATGCAATAAAAATTATAAGTTTTGAAGATTGTGAATCTCAGAAAAATTTGGATGTGAAAAATTAATAAAAATTCGTGACTATGATACTCGTATTTTGCAATACTGATAATAAAAGCAGTACAGGGACCATTCCTTAGACTTTGAGAGAAGATGGTATGTGTTAATGCCAGACGAATTTATTTGTAGGCAAACTGCAACACGACGATGAGATACGTGACACAGATGTTGAATACGATGACAGGTAGCCCCCAGTCTAGCGACACGACCTTCCAGATGGTGACCTTCAGAGGACGCACATCGATGTAGCGGATAAATTTCTTCACCTCTTTGCACTGATTTTCGTCTGCAATAAAAATCTTGGGTTTAGAATTCAAAGCCTGGGTCCAGAAGTGAAAGATGTCTGGCACATATATATACTATATAGGTTTAGGTTTAAAGACATTTATTCTCATACAAACATCCAGTTCTTTTACAATGAGATATAAAAGTGAATTAAATTTAAAATAACAATATATTGCCTCTGACGTCGAGCAGACATGATACCATATTATATTACATAACAATGTTACAATAAAATACTAATTATATTTATGACTATTTTATAGCAAGATTATAATAATATTTATAATTGTTTCTCAATATCTACATACGAGTATATTATAATATAATAACAAAAACAATATTTATGGTCATTTTACATTTCAATAATTCAAAAATAAATACATTTTTGAATAAGTTACAATGTGCACACGTATTCTTTTAGTTTAGTCTTAAATGATTTTATGTTATCACATTATTTTATGTTGTTCGGTAATTTATTGTATAGCTGGACACCCTCAAGCAGTATAGTTTTTTTTCCGTAGTTAGTACGTGCTTTAGTTAGGTGAAGTTTGTATTTATTCCTTAAATTGTGTGTATTAATTTTTTTATGTATCTGTATATTGGATTGTACAGCACTGTGGGTAATGTTTCTCAGGAGTATACAAGTGGAGTAAATATACAGTTGGCGCAGGTTTAGCAGTTCTGTTTTTTGATACACTATTTTAGTCGACATTAGATAGTTATAACAGTACAGTACTTTTATTATCTTATTTTGTGTTCTTTGTAGCGGTTTAAGGTTCGTTTCAGCGGCGGATCCCGACACTTCTATAAGATAACATAAATGTGATTTGACCAACGAATTGTATATAAGGAAACGCACTTTGTGCGGGATACAATTCGATATCTTACGTAGCGCTCCAAGCAAGGTAGTTAACTTCGATCTTACGTGATCGATGTGTAAACTCCACGTTAATTTGTCATCCACCCACAACCCTAGGTATTTTTCTTTGGAGGTTTGTTGTATGACGTCGTTATTTAAAGTGAGAGGCATAAATATATGTATATTAATTAATGATTATGGAAAGGGGTTGGAAGGAAAACCACATTCAAAGATATGACTGACTACCGCTGAAGAGAACAGTGATTAAAAAACTAAATAAAATTCCTTAGAATTTTACCTCTCTCCTGGAGTAATTGGTCATGAAGCACCATCCGCACTTGGTTCACTTGTGAAGACAACAGTCCTGCTGCAAACGCTGGTGAGAACAGCATCAGAAACTCTTCCAGCACATAGAAAAATGCACCCGTATAGTATGTCTTCTTCTCCTGCAATATAGAACGTGGTCTCACCGATTTACTAAAAGAAAAGAGAAAAGTGTTGTTGTTTCGTTTGTTTGTACGTTCCATTATAATCACTAAAATCCTTTATTAGTATAAAGCTACATAATTAACAATTATCCACTATCTGCGATCTGCGATGAAGCAAAAGCTAGTTAATCAAGTGTTGCCTGACTTAATATGCCATTATATATACGAGTATCACGAGCGCCTTCAGCGGGGCTAATATGTGCGACATGAAGTTATTTCTCATTTCTCATCCTGAGAGTCGACAAAAAAAGGTAGGCAAGACAAGTTTTCTCGCAAGACAGAGGTGTAACCGTGCTTAGCATAGAATTATTAATATGTGACCGATATAATCAAAAGTAATCAATAGTATCGATATGCATAATTGATAGTTGATATTAATAATCGATATAGTTTGAATCCACATAATCAATACAACTATAATCGATCAATATACACATACACGCAAAAACTACTGAACGGATATGGATGAAACTTTTAAGAAATACAGCTTATACATCAGAATAACACATGGGCTACAATTTAAATATAGATTTAATGTCACTTGGCCATAACATATAACAAAACGCGGGTAAGGCCGCGGGCGGAAAGCTAGTTTTCATATAAAATATACATTCATTAATAGCTAAAATAGCGACGGCTCATAAATGCATCGCTTTGTGAATGCACTTATAAAAACTGATGCTGTCCGTGTGGTCCCATTTTAATTTGGTCCGGTTCTGATTGTGGCATCCATGACAGAACCATATAAGTCTTTAATCTAGATAAACTATTTGCGTGACGAATTACTCCATCCCGTGAATTGCCTAATGCGTCAAAATACGCAAAACGTCAAAAAGCCCAAGTGCCTAATGCGTCAAAATACGCATTATGGCTGCGTTCGCAAACGCTCGGGAGTCGACCACTTCAATCGATTATTCTGTTTGACTCAAGTCACGGAGCGTGTTTAGGAACGTGTCCTTAAAAAGACAGATAGATTTCTGAACGAACGATACCCATACTGGCAACTTCCACAGACAAAATATTTTAGTTTTCATTTTTGAAGTTTGTCAACATGACTTGGTGAAATTTTTTAATGGTGGAAGTGACCGTAATAGAAATTAAATCGCGAAAAAAGCCGTAATTATTCAAATTAACATGTAATTACATTCATGTTAACTTCGTGATGTGTTTTATCTTATTTCAATAGGATTGCAGTGAAACATTGCGTTGTAAAGTGTTAAAATCGAAAATTTTAATAATCCTATATTGGATAATGGAGGTTATTTTTTTTTGCTGTGTTGACAAAAAGTGTAAATTGTGTTAGGTATTGGAATGATGAGTGAAATAGTTCTAAATGCATCGTTATAGACAACAAACTGTCCTTTACGTAGATAGGATTGTTTTTGTTCGATGTCCTATAGTGTTTGTGTAAAACTGTTTTGAAAATTTTGGGGAGAAAAATACGATTTCAGGTAAAGTGATTAGGTGATTAAGTGAAAAGCGAACGGAATTAAAATGGCGAAAAATTACGTAAGTACTGCATGCATGTTTATTTGTTGTTTATTTCATCGTTTTGAAATAAACAACGTAGGCTATTATATTTAAATATAATAGCAGTGAGAAATTGCGTTGTTATGTGTTAAAATCGAAATTTTTAAAATGCCTTTTGAGGTTATTTTTTTTTGCTGTGTTGACTAAAAGTGTTAATTGTGTTATGTATTGGAATGATGAGTAAATTGGTCTAAATGCATTGATAATGACAATAAACTGTCCTTTACGTAGATAGGCTTATTTTGGTTCTATATCCTATAGTTTTTATGTAAAAATGTTTTCAAATATTTAGGAGTAAATTACGCGACCCGCGAATTCGACACTCCGATTGTTTTTAACATCTTAGTATCTATTTCTGCATAGACAGTTAATATTTATAGGCAAATATGAAAAATGACTATTGTAATTAAAGGTTAAGGTATAAAAACCTAGTCATGTCGATCATAATTCATAGTTAAAAATGCCCATTTCTGAGTAAAGGCGGCAAATTTTACTTGTACCACAACTTAAAACTTTAATCTAATATTATTGAACTAAAGATCTCTTAAAACAACACACGCCCTTTGTTCCTTATCTCAATGGACAAACAAAACACTCAAAGCTATTAACGCTCGGTAACCCGAGAGGCCATAAATTTGTTTTTGTTATGACGCAGCGGGAGCGACGGCTCATAAAAAACAAGGTCAAGTGCTTACGCGCCGACCCAAGCATTAGCGCCATTTTTTTTGATGACGGGACAACTCAAAACACGTCAACCGATTTCGATGCTTATTCTTTTATTTGAAAGGACATACTTCAAGGGTAGTTTACTGAGAGTTTGGTTAGGTTCTGATTATATGGGATCCATGACAAAGTAACAGAACTCTTTTATTCTTCGAAGCAAATGAACGATACTTATTCGACGTATAAAATATACAAGAACTATTCACTGAAAATAAAGAAATGAACAAAAAATTTAACAAAAAAAAAAAAAACTTATAAAACTTGTACGATAATATAATGTAGGTTTGTCAGTACCTACATACATACTTAAGGCGGTTATTTGAGAGGTCAAAAAATAGGTATATTGCGAGTATAGGTATATTGCTAGTATAGGTATATTGTAGTGTTTCCTTGGCTGACACCGAATCCGACAATAACAATAATTGCCTACCTACATTATATTACCGTACAAGTTTTACAAGAATACGCAATAATTTTTTACTTGTCAGTGTTTTGATTTGGAAGTTTTATTTGTGTTATTTTAATGCATTATGGTCCACATAACCAACGAGTTTTTTCTCGCAAAGATTGAGACATCATTTCACAGTTACGAAAAAAATAACGCGCCGATATAGGATCCGTAGACAAAATTGAATTTCACATATTAAGTCACGAAATGTTGGAGACAGTAGACAAAATCGAGAAATAACAAAACTTGTATAAGTTATTTTTGGTCTAGTCTTCTCGCAGCTCATCTTTAGCCCAGCTGGTGTTTAGTTTCAAAATCATCAAAATTAGTTTTACATAATAGCGGGCATCCCCAACTAGCCCTTGCTTGGTATGAAAAAACTTTGGAATAAGCTTTAAGGTATGTAAATGTTTACCTGGCTCATTTCCGTTTGTATGATGGGATTAAATAAAGTTAGCATTTTGTCGGCGGTGTTACAAAAGAGGAGCACAATGTACTAAAAAATAAATAACATTTTAATTGTTCGTTGCCGATCTAATTTATTCATAAGTTTCATACTACTTTCATACTAAAGAGACGCATTGTCTCATAAAGTCCTTATGAACTATCTGATCTGACAGCAGTAATTGATGACAATTTATATTCAGTACGACACATTAGCTTTGGTAGTAGCAATAGATCATTCGATCAAGTACTTAGTATGAATACTTACGATGGGATTAAATAGCGATGTAATACTATCTGCAACATCAGCTATAGACTTGAATAAACATTGACAAGCTATAATATTCTGGCTTTCTTTCTTCACCAAACTTGTGAAACTTATCATGCGACGGAACAAGCAATAAAATTTTTTAAAGTATACAACCAGAAAAATGTCAACACTAAGTATTGGAATAGTGATTAATATATAGACGTAAGTATCCGCGGTACAAAAATCTTCAAAACCAGTACAAAATATGAATTAAAAACCACCGGTAAGCCAGTAGAACTCCAACCTAGAAAATGATAAGAAAGTTGGGTTTGAATGGTTTGTGTTCACCAATGTTTGCATCAATCGACAGAATAACATTTGAAAAATTAAAGAAATTCTCTTTGCTTTTAAACAATAGCCCGAAAACCACCACCAAGTATTCAAGTATAAAAATACAGTCCCATAAAAAAAGAAATCACCTTCAAATACTGTTCCAACAAAAAGAAATAATAAAGTGGAACCTAGAATTACCGATTGAAAAGCACAAAGTAATTTAATTTTGAAAGTATGTTTTGATGATTTAAATTGAATGAAACCGAAATCGACAGAAAATATTATAAGCACGATTGTAAAAAAGACCTTCATCATTTTTGATTTTTTAGATTCGATTAAGTTGAAATGTTTAAATAATGAGAGGGCAGTGAATGCGTTATGCACCTTTTGAAATTATTTTAAACAGCAGAAACAGACTATAAGACTCAGACTACACGTCCTGAATAGTTTTACAGTCATTTTGACTGGCCTGTTGGCGCAATGGCAGCGATCCTGCCTTTAGCGCCGGAGGTCGTGGGTTCGATCCCCACCCATGACAAATATTTGTGTGACGAACATATGTATTTGTTGTGTGTCTGGGTGTTATTATCTATTTAAGTATGTATTTAGAAATATTTAAGTATGTTTATCAGTCTCTGACGCCCATAATACAAGCACTGCTTAGTTTGGGGTCAGATGATCTTGGTGTGAATTGTCCCGAATATTTATTTATTTTATTTATTTTATTAAACCTTTGTTTCAAAAAGTCCATTAGTATGATGCCGTGCCTAATCAAATAAAGTAATAAATATGAAATGCTGGGGTTAATACTGCTAGTGACTTGAACAAATTGAGTGTTTGATAAAAATATAATGGAAAGCAATTAATTGCTAAAAGTAAGGAAGGTAAGTAACATACAAAACACAGCTAACAAATAACAGTTTATTTAACCTTCAATATAAAAAATAGTTTTTTAATATTCATTTCATAAAAAAACATATGCCATACAAATCCCAAAAGCATCTTTCTTGTGGACGGAGACATACTTCAAATTAGGCGGGTAAACTATTTTCACATTTTCCTCGTTGCGAACCTTGCAATAAAATTATTTTCTTCAGACTACCCAAGAAAACAAAGACACTACAGTAGTGTTCAGTTAAAGTGGTTTTATGTTGTTACCTCTTTTGATGAATGTGACAAACTGAACAAAAAATCAAATCGAAAAAATTATAAAGATTTAAGAGCGTGTGCTCCCGCGTTCAAAACTGGTTCGAAACCATATTTGTGTTCATTGTTTCGACTTAAACTAACTCAACCCGAATACCGACGGAAGGCTCATCACCTACCACGCCGGGTTTTCATACAACTGGTCAAAAAAGGACTTCTGAATGTCCACCGTGTCTTCACCGTGACGTCATCGGTCTCTTGCCTATTACTACCCCGTTTGGGTTATCGTCGTGATGTTATGTTATGCATGTTTTAAAAAGAATTAAAACAAACTATGTTTAGTAGAACTGGCTAGCAAGAATAGTTATTCACTTAGTGAAGTAAATTTTTTTAATAACTAAGATACAAACAAGATACAACGTACAGTTTTTGGGTAAACAAGGTACAAAATACAGATTTTATAATTATAATTCATACAAATACAGCCTTATACGTCCCACTGCTGGGCACCTCAACTATAAGGTGGTACGAGCCATACTCCAACACGCGGGCACAGTGCGGATTGTTGGAGAGGTGAAAGGCCAGTGATAAACCTTACAGTCAGATGTTATCAAGCCGCCCCGCCTTTTTAGGCCTCTGACTAGGCTTTACGACTGATATCTTGCAGACCAACTGTTGAACGTGCCTTCCGGAGCAAGGAGATGCCCGAAAAACACAACACTTATTTTCGGTCGGGATGGTCACCCATCCATAATCCGACCTAAAGTTAATGTTTTGGAGACCTGTGCTATAGAGTTAACTGACTTAAATTTGATATTAATGTGCATTTACAGAATTCCAAAAAATAAAAAATAAAAAATACTATTTAAATATTTTTTTTTTAATTTTGAAGGTATATTAAGCGTTCTGACTAGGAATAATAACAATAAATTATTAATCTGCGGAGATTTTAATATGAATATCTTGAAAAATACTCAGGAATCAACTAAGTTTCAGGAGATAATCTCATACTTTGATCTCAGATTCTCTGTTTATAAGCAGCAGTTATATTATACCAAGCAGTGGAACATGCTTAGACAATATCATCCATGATATACGTAAGGCTAAAACAGAATTACTAGAACTTGCAGTCTCTGATCATAAAGCCCAGTTAATAAAATGTCCAGTAAGTATTTTTTTTCCATGTCACTATTGATTCTGTATGAAACGCGACTACTGCTTAGAAAATTTGTTAAAATTTAAGAACTATATATTATTATCACAGTTATCATTTAGCATCATTTATGACATTGAACATGGTGACATTGCTTATTCAGAGTTTCTTGACATTTTTAAACTAATAAATGACTTATGTTTTCCTATTGTTCGAAGAAAAAATTGGACGAAACGAAAACCAAAGTGGATTTCAAAGGGTATCAAAATATGCAGTAAACGTAAACGGACTCTCTTATGGCAATACAGACTGTCAAAAAACGCTAATGACAGGTTACAATTTAAAAAATATGCAGCGACTTTTAATAAAATAATTAAACTAGCTCAAAAAGCACAAAATGATCATTATATACATAACTCTGAAAATAAAGGTAAAGCTACATGGAGTATTATAAAACAAAGTGAGCACAATCTGCCGAAAGAGAGCATAAGTCATATAGTAATTGGTAACAAGATTATTAAAGACCCTAAACTAATAGCACAAGCATTTAACGACTACTATATTGACCTGCCAATGACATCCAGTGTGGGCAATAACGAGCAAAGACAAAATTGTAATCAAAGTCAAAATTTCTACAACTCAATATTTTTGAAACCTACTAACCAAGAGGAAATATTTACTAGCAAAACTTAAAAAATACTAATAGCACCGGTATAGATGATATCTCTACAAAAGCCATAAAAGAAGTATCCTACTATATCGCTCCAGTTCTGGGTCACATCATTAATATTTGCCTAGAAGAAGGTGTCTTCCCATCAAAGCTAAAAACTACACTCGTGAAACCTATTCACTAAAAAGATAGCAAATACGACATGAAAAACTACCGACCAGTGGCTTTGGAACCAGTATTCTCGAAATTTTTTGACAAAGTAATTCATAAAAGACTACGATTTTTTCGAAAAAGAAAATGTATTAACTAATGCACAAAAAGGTTTTCGTAGTAATACAAGTATAATTTCAGCAATTTATGAATCCTTATACATAATTTACTCTAAAATGGACAAAAAAGAACCTGCGTTTGCTATCTATCTTGACATGACCAAGGCATTTGACTATGTGAAACACAGCCTAAGTAAGAATCGTATGGTGTAAGAGGCGTGGCACGAAGATTATTATCTCCCTATCTTACTGACCGGACACAAATAACGTTTACCAGTAGGATACAGGTTAAGACAAAAACTGAAAAGACTTACCTATCATCTGAAAGAGCGGTCATCCAGGGAGTCCCGCAAAGTTCTGTTCTTGGACCGTTACTATTCATTATCTATATAAATGATCTACTAAAGTCAATAACTAACAAAATGATACTATATGCAGACGATTGTACTATTGTATGTAACAGCGAAAATTAAATAATATCCAGCCTGGAGTCTGTAGCAAACTGGTTGAAACAAAACAACTTACAATTAAACATTCTAAAAACAAATTTAATGAAATTTAGACAAAGACAACCACATGAAGCAACAAAACTGACATTTCAAGGAGTTGATATAGAGAGAATAAAAAATCTGTAAAAATTTCAGGACTACATATTGACAATGACATGTAATGGCAATCTCATATTGAATTTGTACAAGCCAAATTACTGCAATTCTCTTACGCATTACGACAGCTAAGCAAGACAGTAAACCGAGGAGCAGTGATTGAGGCGTATCATGGCTATGTTGGTTCTAGGCTGAGATACGGTATTATTTTCTGGGGAAATACCGTTAATATTGGACGCCTATTAATAGCTCAAAATAGATGCATTAGGGCCTTTATTACCATTACCCTGTAAGTTGCAGGCCATTTTTTAAGAAACTTAAAGTGGTTGACAATACCCTCACTGTACATTTTTGAAGTTGCACTCTATGTAAGACGACACCCTGACCTGTTTCCACGTGTCTTAAGCGCTAGAAGATGTGATTAAAACAAAACTCTGCAGCAACAGTATCTTTGGCATGGCAACTAAAACTGTTTACCAAAGAAACTTAGGACAAACAATAATATTCAGATATTCAAGAAAATGCTTTTCGAATATCTGACGGAAAGGGCTTTCTATTCGCTTCAAGAATTTATTGAGACTAAAAATAATTGACATAACACACACACACACGCACACACCTGACATTACCTAGCCACCTATTTTAAATTTATTTCTTATCTGCTACGACATTAATGTGATTAAAAATTAATGGATTAATATTAAATAATTAACTGTAAACCGATTAGGATTAAGACATTTAACAAACAACTAAATAAGTATAAGTATTTTAATTTTCATGCGAATTCATCAAGCTAGGCTTGTTGATTGGAGATAGGTGCGCAGAGTAAAAATGTTCATGTATTATTATTAAGACTCTTCATTGATGTTTTTCTTACAGGAAGGGGAAATAAAACTCAACACAGTCAGTGGCAATCGAATTTATTTGCAATCAAAATCGTTTGTTTTAATACATATATTAGGCAATATACTCTAGTTGATATTCGAGTATCGAGATGCAGAGATGCCGTTCTCAGCCAGGATGTCCAAGACCGATTTCACCAGATCATGGACTGAAACAGGGTGAGTTATATCTTCAAAATTGTTCTGCAATGCGCAGAAAGTCATCAAATAACTGAACTAAGGTGGACAAGGCATCCGCCTAAATTGCTTTGATAAACATTTTCGGTTTGCTGACTGAGACAGAATTGTCACAGAACTGAAAGGGAATTTGAAAACTCTAAATTAATGTAACTTCGGTAAGTTATGTCCTGCTTGTTGTAACCAACGGTGCAGGGGCGTAAATGCTGATCAAAGGCCTTGCTTAGATTTTTCAATTCGCTTGGAATATTTCATAATATAAAATGAATTGTTTAGATCTCGTGGAAATGGCTGAACATACCGGATTTGTAAAATAATCAACTTAAATGCGTGACTATGATATAATCGGATATCACAATACTGATAATAAAAGCAGTACAGTACCATTCCTTGGTCTAGGAGAGCAGAAGGTTGAACTGTCTGACGAATTTATTTGTAGGTAAACTGCAGCACAACGATAAGATACGTGACGCAGATGTTGAAAACGATGACAGGTAGCCGCCAGTCCAGCGAGACGACCTTCCAGATGGTGACCTTGAGAGGACGCACATCGATGTAGCGGATAAGCCTCTTCAGCTCTTTGCACTGCTTTTCATCTGCATGAAAAATAAAAGTCCAAAGTTTGTAGTTACTGACGCAGGTGAAGTCAATTAGTCAGGGTATAGAAAAGGAAGATAATAATTAATAAAGGGACAAAGTTGAACCTTGCAAAAGATTTATTAAAATTAGTAATTTTGATTAATCAACAATCATGGTAAGGAATTGTACAGGAAGAATAAACTCATTCAATGATATGACTACCTCGAAACAGAACAAGGATTGAAAAACAAAACGGGATTTCCTTGAAATATACCTCTCTCCTGAAGTAGTTGGTTATGCAGCACCAGTTGCACTTGGTTCACTTGTGCAGACAACAGTCCTGCTGCGAACGCTGACGAAAACAGCATTAGAAACTCCTGCAGCACGGAAATATTTGCTGCCGTGTAGTATGCTGTCTTATCCTGCATTATTCAAAGTGGTTCCACCGATTTATCAAAGACATTACATACAGCGAATATGTAATATATCCAATAATGGCATCACAAATAATTATTAGTACTATGAAACTTTAAAATAATTGTTGTATGTAAATAAAATATTTACCTGATTAATTTTCATTTGTACGATAGGATAAAACAAGGTGATCATTATATCGGTGGTGTGACAAAAGAGCAGAAAACCATACTAAAAAAAATATACCTTTTAATTTTTTTCCGTCGTTTTACTAATTTATTCATAAGTCTGATGCTAAAAACACAGTGTCCCCCACTGACCCAAAATCTCGCGTTATGTGTGAAACTGGACTAGATAGTTTGATCGGGTACGAGTAGAAACTGGCATAACAAGAAATAAAATACTCAGTGAGTTAACTTGATTGGTGAAGAAATTTCCGTATGTCTACCATGAGATTTTGTGGCGCAAACTACGATAGTTGTCTTCAGAACTTTCTAATCACTAGAAGCGCTACTGTACCGAAGTCCTTTACAAAAACGTCAAGGCGGACGCTAGCGGCTGTCATTGGTGTAAACTCATAGTAGACATACCGGTCTCCTTATGAGCTCTGATCATGACTTTGGCAGTGGCAATAGATCTTTCAATCAAGTAATATTCATACTCACCAAAGGATTGAATAGCGATGTTATATCATCTGTAACATCAGCTATAGACTTATACAAAAATTGACAAGATATGATATCCACGTTTCCTTTTCTCACCAAACTAGTGAAACTTATCATGCGACGGTATAAGCAGTAAAAAATTGTAAAGTACACAACCAGAAAAATGTCGATACTAATAAATGGAATAATAGCAAAAATTAGGTAGTATTTATTGATGATACAAAACTCTTCGAAGGCATTACAATATATGAATAATAGAAAACATCGATGAACCAGAAGTACTCCAACCCAAGATATGATTAGGAAGTCGGGTTTGAAGGATTTTTCTTCACCAATTTTGGCATCAATCGACAAAACAATATTTAAAAAACTAAAGAAAGTTACTTTACTTTGAAACAAAAGTACAAAAACCACAACCAAGTATTCAATAATGTAGACACAGGACCATAACTTAAAAAAATCCCCGTTAAATGCTGATATAACGTCGATAAATATAAAAGCGGAACCTATTACTATCGATTGAAATGCACAGAGTAATTTTATTATGAAAGTGTTTCTTGGTGATTTCGACTGGACAAGCCCGAAATCGACAGAAAATACTAAAATTAATATTGAAAAAAAAAACTTATAGGACATTTGATTTTTTTTTGGCTGTTAAAAGTTCAGATTTGGCTAAAATATGTATTTGTTTAGAAGGCAGCGGATGCGTTCTGAACATTTTGAAAGTATTTAGGGTAGTAGAAGCGGACTTTCCACAACCAGCCTTGAATAGTTTTTAAAACATTTCATTTCAGCCTTTGCAATCAAGTGATTCATTAGTACGATGACATGTCTAAATTGTCTAATCAAAATAAAGTACCTAGTAGTTATAAAATGCTTGGGTTAGTACCGCTATGATGAATACACAAATGGATTAGTTAGTAAAAATGTTACAGAAAGCAATTAATTATAATAAGGAAAGAAAGTAAAACAATAAAGAAACACTAGTTTGTTTAACCTTAAATATTTATTTTATTGAATTACATAACATACTATCACGACCTTATCCCAAACGCGGTAGTCAGAGGCAAGTGACTGTTGTCGTCATGGTGAACGTAACACTCAGAAGCCCACTTTTCACGTGTAGTAAGTGGTGAGCCTTTCACCGCTATCCGGGTTGATTTGGTTTTTTATCGATGTTTTTCATAACCAGAGAGTTATTTGGAAATTAAACAATGAACACAAAGATTTTGGTTCTGGCCAGATTTGATTCGGGACCACACGATCCGCGAACCGAGTTGGAGTGCTGAACCACTAGGCCACGACGCTCTTAAACACTCTTTATTGAATTAGAAAACATAAAGTACAATCCTTCAATATGCATCGAATTTCTTAGTAAAATTTTGATTGGCTATCCTTTTTTTTTTGCGTCAGGAAATGCATTTAGGCATTCCCAAGGCCTTGGGTTCGGGACGCCTGGGATATGTGGGACTCGGAACTCCTGGGAAAACAGAGACCCCTACCCACCAAAACCTGACGGTGGTCATCTTCGGCGCAGAATGGAAGGGGCCCGAGATCCCCAAAGAGGGAGAGTCTCCTTCGGCGCGCAAGGCTGCCTGGCAGCCAGCCTCGGGAGGAGCAAGCTCAACTCCAGTGCACGATAACATAGACCACTGTGTCCGAAGACACGCGTTACCGTCATCCTCGGGATCAAAAACCGAAACACACGCAGGCCCCCCGCGTGCGCTTCGCGACCCCAAGGGCCCTTTTAGTCGCCTCTTACGACAGGCAGGGAGACCTCGGTAGTATTCTCTTCCCCTAACCGCAGGGAACTTGATTGGCTATCCTGTTTCAACTTATTCCTCCTTTAGAACTTTGCAACTGTTTTCTTAAATCACTTTTGACGGATGTGACTTAGTGAGCAGACAATAATGTCAAAAACGAAAACACAATCTGCTAAGAAAAACAGACTGTCAAAAACAACTGCCGAAATTCACTAATTGCAATGTGCTGGCAGATTAGACCTTGAAAAAGTGGCCGTCCCTAGCCTGATGGGAGACCGAGGTAGGTGATTTATTTGTAAGCAAACTGAAGTATGACAATGAGATACGTGACGCATATGTTGAAGATGATGACAGGTTGCCACCAGTCCAGCGAGACGGTCTTCCGGATGATGAATTTGAGAGGACGCACTTCGATGTAGCTGATAAACCTCTTCCGGTCTTTGAACTGTTTTTCATCTACAAGGAAAATTTATTTTAGTCGTTTCTTGGTAGCTATAACCAAGCATGATGTGAGGGTGAGTAACGAGAGAGTTTTATATACTCGTACAATTTGACTCATTCGTAATGACGAATCGTAATGACAAACGTAAAGATTAATTAATCTAATCTAAGTATTTTAAAATATAAAAATATACAGTGGTAAGGGTACAATGAGAACAGTAAGTACAGTTTGATTATGGTGGGCTGATACCTGAACTAGGCCGGAGCCTGTATCTCAGAATATCAGCTCTCCACCTCTAGAGAACAGTTCAACGGTATCTAATGACATAAGTATGAGACAATGATTCAAATTTTTTGAAATCTAAGTATTAGTTAGTAAATCTCATCCAAAGAAATAAAACTGGAAGTGCCTGCTTGTATATCATTGAATATGTGTGCGTGTGTGTGTATGTGTGTGTGTTTCTGTGTTCGTGAGTGTGTATGCGTGTGTACGAGAGGTTAGCAGGTGCGTGAGAATAATAAGAGCGAGTTGGTATGGAGTTAGGATGGAAAGGAATGTGCGTGATTGTGCATTTCGTTTGAGTAATTTTCATTTCAGTTGAGGTTAGTAACTGGATAAGCTTCTCGGTACCGATGAAGTTTACTGCACGTAACTGGTTCTTTAAAAAAGATTTAAATGTTGCTGTGTTCATTCTGATAATGTTGTACCAATCATTGAAATACCTGTATAGAAAAGAAGCCAAGTAAAGTAATTAGCGTTGAGCAAACTTAGTTCTTACGGTGGGGGTTGGGGTGCGGTAGCGTCTCTTCGATCGACGCCCTCGTCGAATTTCAGCCACCAGAACCTTATGAAAGAAAAAAAAACCACAAAACCTGCGAAATCATCCAATTTTTTCCAAAAGTACAAATTGTCAGACCGGAGACTTCGTCCGAGGGACACGGATCGGCTCATGACTCCTTTTAGCAACAGTGCCTTTTTTAAAAGAAATTGTATTGCAATGTCCGTAAAGATTTACAATAAAATACCAATAGAAATAAGGAAATTAGAAACTTATTTTGTTTTTGAAAAAAATTAGACTGGCTAATTGATAATTGTTTATATAGTATAAAATAATATGTTGACATTAAATAAATTTAATTATTATCCATGGGGACACTGACTTGCTAATTATTATTATTATTAATTATTTTTCGAATATTATTATCAGCTGTTGTTTTGAAAGCATGCTATGTATATTTAAATCTTTGAAATGTTGTTGTTCGTTTAACTGTCTACTGTTTATTTAATTGTTTACAATGCTGCATGTCACCTTGTTTGATAAAACGTGAGCACTATTAACGTATCTTTATAACCTGTACTACCATGTTTTATGCAAATAAAGGAACCTGAATCTGAATCTACAATCAAACAGGATGCTAACCTGAAAGAAAGAAGGGTTTAAAAAAATTAAAAAAACAACTCCAAAAAAAGTTATTAAATCAACACTAAAATAAACTAACAAAAGAAATACACCAACTAAGGTAGGATTGGCAATTGTCCATTGTCCAAATCCATAACTATGAAATGCTGAATAAAAACAAACAATTACTACTAGGTAACCTACTGTACAAAAACATAACAACTGCAATCTGCAATGGAATGCAGGAACTAATATCACACTTGGTGCAATAACGTCAGAAATGCAAAAAATTATAAATCGAGATTTTAGTCACAAATGATATAAAAAAATGTTCTACATCCGCTGCAACAATGCCGTAAATATAACTCTTAAAATAAACCATAGACGGCGCAAATGTCGTTGTAATTTTGGCGCGTTTTTGAGAGCGCTAGCGCGAGAACGTCATGATTGGTCAGTTGTGTGCGGAGAAAGTGTTTGTGTTCAGGTGCAACAACGACGAAAAGGTAATTATGACAAAATTATTTCTTAGTTGTGGGGCAATAATGACATAAGTGTACAGTTTTGACGTTGGAAATTGGAATGAAGTAAACATTAATGTCAGATCATTACGCAAAACTACAACAAGAAACGATAATATAGATATTGGGCAAATATCTTTAAAACCAGCATAAACGTCGAATATAGCTATAAGTCAGAGAAAAAAACAAGATCTTTTGGAACTTATACAAAAAAATATTGTGCCTCGTTATTACGAAACTTTTTATAACCAACTTTAAAAGACAAAAAAACTTTTTATTTAGATTACAATATTAAAAACTGTGATTATTAATTGTGTAAGAATACTTAGGCTTCAATTGCAATGACAGATGCCTTAAAAATATTGCAAATTATTGCAAGTATGTGCTTATAAGATAGGCAAAAAACCAATGATTATGTTATAGTACAATTAATTAATAAGATACACTTAAATGAAAATACTTCACGGAATTATTGTTTATTTAAACTGCCGCCACAGTTATAATAACATATTTTTTTCTCAAGCAAAAAAAAATCATGTTCTTTAAAAAAAAAGTCTGATTAATAGATATAGATAATATGATATAGATAAGCATTTACTGCATATTTTTATTCGAGATTTTTTAGTGCCATAATAATGATAATGTTAGATTTCGTAATTACTTAGAATGGTTTTTTTTTTATAGATTTATTATTGTTTGATTGGACTGTGACGGTAGTTTTACGCAATATGTATAAAAAGTTGTTCATAACGTTAGGTAAACGTTAATTAAAAAAATGAATGTTCCTTTTACGTAAAAGTCTGATTAATGGATAAGAAAGCATTTATGCATATTTTTATTCGAGATTTTTCAGTGCCATAAGTTTATGATAATGTTTGATTTCTTCATTACTAAAAATGGTAATGCAAGACTTATTTTTTTTCTAATCAGTATTTTTTGTTAGGCATTTATGGCATTATTGCACACTAAGGTAAATATTTAATTTAACTTTATGTGCAACAATGTCATAATTGTGGGTATTCATAAGAAAAATGAATAAAAAATGCCTATTATAAACCTTTTTTTTTCCTAATGTTTCCCGAACTGTAAATTATAGGTTATAAGGAATAGATTTTTGATCAATATATCAAGGGAATACATCTTTTTTTCACATTATTAAACTTAAAACTTTTAAGTTGCTCTCCTGAAAAATATGTAAACTGTTAGATTTGCATTCTTGCACCAGATGTACGATATGCAGTTAGGCGCAAGTTATAAATAGATGACCTTGGCCTATTTAAGGGAATCTCGATACCCAGGCTCGGTCCGAATTGAGACTTACTTACCTACGAACTCGGATCAAACAACAATAATAGGCTGAGTTTTCGATTACTTCAATCTATGTCTTCTATTACCTTGCAGTCTTTGATATGCCATTTCCCCGTGAAAGCTTGCGGAAAACGCGACATTTTTCGTACTTTGGTGCTAATTTCGAAGAGAAGTATTTACTCGCATCACTCAGCTTGTACGAACGCTTCCACACGATATATCCGATATTGAATTCGAGATCTCGTCGGTGTTTGTTGTAATATGTTGCGTTTCTGTCATGAGCCTTCAACATTTCTTTTCGTGCTTCTTCGAATACTTGGCGTAGTTCTCCCATCTTCTCGAGGTAATTATGGCGGGATCCAAACACGATATCCTCCACGTCTATACTGTCTGAGTAGAGGTTACCGTCCAGCACTGCTTCGCGGCCATGCACCAACAGGAACGGGGTGAACTTCGTAGCCATGCTAATGGAAGTGTTAATGGCAAATTGGATTTTATGTATGTTTACATCCCAGGTACGGTGGTCCAGGCCCACGAAACTAGAGATAGCGGTAACTACTGTCCTATTCTGTCTTTCAACAGGGTTTACCTGAGGACAGTACACAGGCCCTAGGTGCACCTGTGGAATGCTATATTTCGAAAGCAAAGACTGTGCACTTCATGGCCAGTGAATTGTGATCCATTATCAGCCGTGACGGTCTGTGGGATACCGTGTACAAGAAAAACGTGGTCTTTTGAACGTTGACAAATCACTTTGCCTGTGGCTCGGCGCAGTGGAAAAATTAAACAATACATTGTGAAACAGCACACGACCACCAAAATAAATGTATTTTGCTGCCGCGACATTGGCAGTGGACCAACGAGATCTATGCTGATGCACTGGAAAGGCCGCGAGCAGACCCGGGGATCACCCATCAACCCGGGCGTGGATAGATTAGTATACTTGTGAGCATTACATACGTCACAAGTAGAGATTAACTTAGAAGTATCCTGAAACATACCTGGTCAGAAATACAGCAATTTTAGCCTGTTGTACGTTTTGGCAATCCCCAGATAAGCAGCAGTCGGTGCTGAATGGTTCTCTTCCAGTATCGACTGTCTTCTCTCCAGTGGTATGACCTCTTTCCACGCAAAATCCTTCCTGAGATTGTGTGTGGTTTTCGTATATCTATACAATTTGTTATTAATTATCTGGAAATTTGGCGACGCTTCTGGTCGCTCGCTGCAACGTTTAAATATATTAAACCAAGCATCATTGGTCTGTGGTTCTATTACAGCCACAGGAACAGAACGAGAGAGAGCATCTGGTACTATGTTCTCAGATCCGCGGCGATGCTCTATTTCGAAGTGGTATGGTGACAGACGGCAACCCCACCTTTCTAGGCGACCTGTAGGGATTTTCAAGTTGAGGAACCACTTCAAGCTCGCGTGGTCTGTCACTATCTTGAATTGCTTACCACCTTCTAGGTATGGGCGGAAATGCTCGACCGCGTACACCACTGCCAGGGCCTCGCGCTTCGTGGCAGAATAATTCCTTTCTGGTGGTGACAGCGAGCGGCTCCAGAATGCCACCGGGTGCTCTTCCCCGTCCTGCACCTGGGTTAAGGCACCACCTACACCAAAATCGGAGGCGTCACAGGGAACTGAAAAAGGAAGAGAAAAGTCGGGACAAGCCAAGACTGGAGCCGTAGATAGGACAATCTTCAGCTCCACGAATGCTTTCTCTGCTTCTAGTGACCAGCTGAAAGGCGGCGCGTTCTTGCGTGTTGATGTCAACGCGTTTAGCGGCCCTGCAAAATTACTGAAATTTTTAATAAATCTTCGGTAGTAAGAAGCCGTTCCCAGAAACCTTTTGACATCTTTCCGGCACGAAGGGGTTGGAAATTCTGCAATAGCCTTGATTTTCTCTGGATCTGTTCGCAGGCCCTCCTCTTCAACAATATAAAGATAAAGATAAATATACTTAATTGTACAACAAATCATACTTAACATAAGCATTACATAATCTTAGATTGTACAATGTAGGCGGTCTTATCGCTAGGAAGCGATCTCTTCCAGACAACCTGCAGGTAGAGGAAATGACAAGATTAAAAAGAGAAAATAGTTAAGGTAGTGTGAGATAGTGAGATAATTATATATTTATACATGAAGTTATTTTATGCATTCATGAATCACATATAGGTAGTACTTATAAACGTAGTAAATATCTGTAAACATACACAAAATTATAAAGAAACGGTAACAAATACTTATTCAGGGTTGGTTTATCCACGCACTAAAGACATTCAAAAGTTACAGTGTGATGAAATAAGCTTTAAGTCGGGATTTGAAAATAGGTAAGGATTGAGATTGTCTAATAAGTAAAGGTAGCGAATTCCACAAGCGAATGGATTGGACAGTGAAAGAATTGGAATAACAACTTGAAGAATGAGATGGGAAAGCGAGAAGAAGATTCCGGGTTGACCGCATATTATCACTCTTGGCAGACCGCTGAAATTGGAACAACTCCTTTAGATAAGGAGGTGACCGGGGATCGAACAACACAGAGTAAAGCAAGGAGAGAATATGAAGATGTCGTCGGCGACGAATTGGAAGCCATTTTAATTGGGCGCGGAATTCAGATACATGATCATACTTGCGTAGGCCAAAGATGATGCGAATGCAGAAATTCTGAAGACGTTCCAGTTTATTAAGAAAATTTTGAGTAACATCGAGATAACAGCAGTCGGCATAATCGAGAATCGGCAGGAGAAGGGCTTTGACTAGAGAAACCTTAGTGGGTATGGGCAAAAAATTACGTAGTCTGCTAAGTGCACCTGCAGAAGCAAACACCTTCCTGCTAACCTCGCCAATTTGTTTACCCCAATCAAGTAAGCTATCAATGAATATCCCCAGATTCTTTACCACGTTACTGTAAGGTATACGGCCTCTCTCAAAAACTATTTGTGGCAAAGTTTTCCAGTTAATTCTAGAAATCAACCGTGAGCTACCTACAACTAAAGCTTGTGTTTTAGTAGGGTTAACCGTAAGACCAAAAGATTTACTCCAGTCCAGAATACGAGCCAGATCTGCGTTCACGATTTGGACAACCTTATGCAGGTTATCAAGGCTACCTTGAGAATATATTTGAAGATCGTCTGCATATAGGTGGTAAGAAGAAAGGAGATTAAGGGAAATTGAATTAATGAAAATAGCGAAAAGAAGAGGAGACAGGACGCCACCTTGCGGAACACCGGCAGAGATAGCACGCCAAGCAGAAAACGACTCTTCAACACGAACGCGCTGCCGGCGACCATGCAAGTAACTATGGAACCAGTCAATCACTGCTGGAGATATATTAAGGGAACGTAGCACACCAAGGAGGACATCAAAGTCGACGGATTAAACGCATTGCTAAAATCTAGCAATGCCAACACCGTCAGATGTTTGTCATCCATGCCATGGCGAATGTCATCTGTAATCTTAACTAACGCTGTAGTCGTACTATGACCAGGACGGAAACCGGACTGGAATGGGTTCAAGAGATTATTTTTGGATAGGAAACTGCTGAGTTGGTGGTTAACCACTCGCTCAAGGACTTTGGACAGAAATGGAAGTATGGAAATCGGACGAAAGTCAGTAAGGGATACCGGGCTGGACTTTTTTGGTAAGGGTATGACTTCTGCTTCTTTCCATGCAGAAGGAAAGATGCTAGAGCGTAATGAATGGTTGAGGATATGGGTAATGATAGGATTGAGGATTGATGATGATAGGAGGAGGATTACGACTAACGTTATCGTTACCGACGGCATTTGAAGCCACAGACAAAATGTACCGCTTAACATCATAGTCAGTAATTTGACTAAAAAGGAACGGTGAGTGATCAGGAATAGGAAGAGAGGACAAAAAGTTTAAAGTACTCGTAGCTCCTTTAGTATTGCCATCCATGGCAAGAGATGCACAGAAATGATCGTTCAGTAGATCGACGTTTACATTTTTAGGGACTGATTGATTACGTGATTTTCCAATACCTAGTGATTCAAGAAATTTCCAGACTTTGGCTGGATTAATATTTTCGACGGACTCGTGGATATGGCTTCGTTGAGCGTCTATACATAACCTATTGCAGCGATTTCTCAGTAGCTTATATTTGGTACGGTTTTTATTAGATGGGTTCATTTTGAATTTCGATTTTGCTAGATTCTTCTTTCGACTCAGAGTTTTTAGCTCATTGGTTAGCCAAGGTGCAGGAGAGTGTTACATTTTAACTGGACGAACAGGAGCATGTACATCGAACAACTGGATCAGAAGAGAGTTCAAAAGATAACCGAGATATCTCAGTTGCTTTCGGAAGAATTTACATTTCGATAGGTTGATGGTTAAATTTGCGGCCCGAAACCGTTCCAGGACAGCGTGAAGGAGTTCCAAGTGGCCCTGGAAGGTGGAATGAATGACGATCACGTCGTTGAGGTATGAGAACACCTTGCCCTCGAACTCTGGTCCAAACACCTTTTCCATTAATCTCTGCCGCGTAGCCGGTGCTGACGTCAATCCGAAGCACATTACCTTGTACAAGCCCCGGCCTGGAACAGTGAATGCTGTCTTCTCTTTTGACGCTACATCAAGTGATGTGATGAGATTTCCTTGAAGTCCCGAAGTATGGCCCCCGCCTGTTGCTTTTTATGCTCGGGTAGAGAATCAAAGTCATGCAAATGGCGAACTTCGGTGACAGTAGTACAGTGCTTGGACTCTGGCACTGTTGATTTACAAAAGGTTAAAATTTCTGGGGCCAATTTAAATGTCTTCCAGAAATTAATACCCAAAAAAAGCTTGGTAGTTACACCAGGTATAATATAAAAGCGCACATTACGGGTCTTGCCTCTAACCTTGACCGGCAGGTGCACATAACCAGTAACAGGAGAGGAAGAACCGTTTGCTGTGGAAATTGATTCCAAATCATACGATTTGTGAATCGTGAAGTGTTTTGGTATGTAGGTATAAAGAATTCTGAAATAATAGAAATTTTCTAACCGGAATCCAACAACCCACTGTGTGCAGTGCCTAAAATGTTTACGTCCATGAAGGGCCTCGAATCATTGCTGCCGATTACGTAATCTACTGGGCGCTGCTTCACAGGTGTTGGGTCAGTATTACACTTTTCAACCTTTAAAGTTAATTTGTTAGATTTAGTAGTTTTAGAAGTAGGTACTGATTTTAGGTAATTACTGTTTAAAGAAATATAATCCTTATTTTTAAAATAAGTATTTAAAAATAATTTGGTCTAAAAAGTATAAGTCTGACTCCGATTCGGACCGGCTACTTTTTTTAACGAAAATTATTATTTGTACGCACTTCACGACTCCCCGAATCGGCTGCTTTAGAATGACACCGTTTACAATCAGCTGCGGTGAACCCTTTTTCACCACACCTGTAACAAACAATAATACGTGGGGCTTTGCAGGATGACTACGAATGTCCATTTGTCCTAAAGCGGACGCAGGAGGTATCCGCAGAGCAGGATACCGAAGTCTTCGCCGGCGGCTTGTAAGCCAGGTCTTTGGCGAGCAAGCCATCTGTTCGCTGTGGAGGTTCAGTAAAGTTATGTGCTCGCATTGCCGTGTTTTCCAACAGACGACACTGTACCTTTAACTGTGCCCACGTAGTAGCTCTGTGCAATGCCAACTGTGTGAAATAACATGGCCTGATGTTGTGCAATACAATTTTCAGTTTGTGTTCATCTAAAAGGGGTACCAACAGTCGTGCAAAATAGTTACACATAATAGACAAATAATTGACTATAGATTCGTCAGGGCCCTGAGTCAGAAAACAAATCTCTCCGAAACCAATACAAAGCCTCATCTGTAAACAACTCTACTGCTGAAGTAAACAACCTAGATTCGGTTATCCCCCGGGATACAGAAAGTTCCTCTAACCTGTGCAAAAAACAATAATGCAACCCTTGCCATTAAATTTTAAATTAAGTGTTTGCACACCCGAGTTTCTCTCACAAGGCACAACTATAACCAAAGGAGGTACACTTGATGGTGCAGGAGTGGGAATATCACCGTTACCCGAAGCCTCACCCACAAAACCCGCCTCTGACAAGCCTGGAACTAACCGTTCAGGTTTCTGTTCCTGGCTGGACCTGAAGGTGGACATCAGCCATCTTTACCGTGATGGTTTCTAACTCCTGCTCCAGGTGTTCCTTCAGCTCTAGCTGCTCCCTCTCTTCTGGCTGTATCCTGCCTAATCTATGAAATAGGTGGTTACCTAAATTACAAATCCTGTTTAGGGATTTAAGTGTAGTACGCTTTGACAACAAATAACTAGACAATTCCCCTAATTTCTCCTGTACAGTGCTTAACTCTGAACTTAGATCCCCGTCAAAGTCTACGATCTCGTCAGTGTAGATCTCCTTTGCTAACTTTCTTATTTGACTGCGAAGTTTATCAACAGTCGTCTCAGGAACCGCATCCCTAATTACCACTTCGTAAAATAACTCATCTTTATTCAGTAAATGAAATTTAATGGGCCTTTCTTCCATCTCAAATTAATAAAAAAGTTATTGGAAAAAAAATACTTAAATTTAGTTAATGAAACAAGGTAAAATTCTATTAAGTATGTACTGGTGAAGCAAAGGCAGATAAGACTAAATTTCTTTTTGGAGAGAAAAAAAATTTAATAAACTATTGGTGTAGGTAGTTAATAAGCAAGCAAAGATAAAAAAAGGAAACCTGCACTGTTATTGTCAAAGATTAAAACCTTAGATCAAGTGTAAGAGTATAATAGCGTAAGTGTGTGCTACTTAAACACTAACTAAAAGAAAATATTAGGTTGTAGGTACTTAGGTATATTTATAATTCCTAAAAAAAAATTCATTTGCCAGACACAAACTATTTAGGTAAAGTCAGGATTAAAAAAATTGCTGACAGAAAATTTAAAATTATAACACATTAAATTGTTACCAGCCTATACAACAGTACACAACTCATGAAATAAACAGCAATTAGAAATATCAGTATTTGGTTAAACAACTAAACAAGTGAAAAGTGATAGGTAGGTTGCTTCTGTAGCTTCTTGATTTCTTGAGAGGCCAGTTTGCCTCTCTTGGGTACAAAAATAAGTAGTACTTACTTGCAAAAATAGGTGCTTAAGTTGTAAAAAAAACTAAGGTAGTAAGTAGGTGTAGGTTCCTACATGAAATTAATAATATTAAGGTGATGATACCTTAGCCACCGACGACCTCTGTAGTAACAAGCAGATTAAAAAAAAGAGAGCACACACAGTACAGATATTCAAAAATTAAGAAAAAAAAGTTAAATTAAACAAAAATACACATAAATATGTCACCGACCGACCTAATCAGAGCTAAAAACGACCAGAAAATAAGGAATCTACAATTCGCACAGCTATAAATCACTATATCCGGGCGCCATGTAATGTTAATTAATTTTGCCTCCCTAAAATCATAACTTTACTTTCATTTTCTTTCACCTTTTAGCGAAATCATTACACTTTGTCTCCCCTAAGGAGTAGTAAAATTATTAACATTACAATAGAAGCAATGAACAAAAATAGTAAGCAACTGAAGGGAAAACCAAATGAAGATACAGATACTACTGAGGAGTGCAATAAAAAATTAACTTAAATCACTTGGCCTTATCTCTTTCCTGAAGGAGCTGATCGTTCAGTACTAGCCGTATCTGGTCTACTCGTGAAGACAACAGCCCCGCCACATACGCTGGCGAAAACGGCATCAGACACTTGTGCCCCACCGCAAAGTGAGCTGCCGTGACATACTCCCTCCCGTATGAGATCTTATCCTGACCATCAGTACTGACGCTGGAAGCTGTCGGTATGGAAACACCAGGGCTTAGAGTTGCACCGTCCACGTCAGCCATACAATACGATCGCAACTCACATACTCGTATTTTTAAATAATGTATTGCAACGAAGTAGTTTTAGCTCGGCTACAGAAATTCATAAGATTCATTACAACACCTATTGTATATTACGTATAATAAAGAAAATTTTCCTTTAAATTGGGACGGTATTTATTAATATTAGGTTGGGGAAAAAGTTTTTTCGCAAATAGTATGTATGAACTTGTAATAAAATCTCTTTGGCTATACTATTTGTATCTGGCTGGATTTGGTATCATTATAAGTTTAAATTTTAATGAAGATAATTCCAAATTCAAAAAAGGAAAATGTATGATTGGTTTCGTTTTTCTTACTGTCAAGTGAATCTAATGAAGAAATTCGATACATTTTAAAATTTTACTACAAAAATGTAAGTTGTAACATCTGTGATAGCGAAGTAGAAAGAGTCAAACGGCAGATGTCGTTCTGCGTATGCCCGAGGCTCCTTCGACGCCCCGCGTCAATGCGACCAACGTTACTTGGTCGCATTTCATTCGATTTATTTGAAAGACCATACGTAGCTGGCTTTTTATACGTACGAAAATTTATTGAGATAATAGATAGATATATAGATAGATAGATAGATATACTTTATTACACAAAATAGGAAGAAAAACAGCAATTATAAAACAAACAATTTGTACAGTTTAGGCAGCCTTATCGCTAGGGAGCGTTTTATTCCAGGCAACCTTTGGGTAGAGAAACTTTGGGTACAGGAATAGTGTGAAGTATGCAAAACAAAATATATCAGTTCGTGGAGTCTTTTATTTAGAACGATATTGCAATGAAATTAAAATCGCGGATTTGTAGTTGACTTTATTTACTTTGCACTTGTCTAATAATAGGGTTTTTGCAACAAAACTAAATTACAGTAAATTGTTTTACTTATTTTACTCGACGTTTCGGTGACAATTACATGTCACCGTGGTCACGAGCGGACTGGTGGTGCGTGGCGTCGCATTTACTCGCACATTTTCAAAAATTCTGTCCGTAGTACAGTCAGGTCGACAAACTACACTTACAGTGTGCAACAAGAAAGTTTAAAATGTTAATAGAAATGATTTCACTAATCAAAACCAGAGGTAAAAATTGGAAAAAACATATTTTCATTTACGGCGTTAGTTGAAGGGGTATGGGTAACGTTGGCGTCATTTTCCTAATCCAATTTTTATATGGGGCAAATATGGCTAAAGCATATTGAAACTGAGATATTAGGTATTGTATTTTTAACTAACTACTCAATTGAACATAATCCTTACCAATGAAAAGATAAAAAAGCGGCATTATTTTTAATCCCTATAAACATGCGACGCTATTAGGATTCAAGAAGGCTAGTTTTCAATGGCCAGGTGCAATATTAGGCCATTATTGTTCATGTATTGTGGGTAAAAATTTCAGGTGTTTTTACCATGTAATGTATCTAATGTCGACGGTTAGGAAACAATTTATTTTAGTTAGGAAAAAGTTTCTGCTGCACATTTCTCAATCCCCACTGTAGCTCATGATTTGGCGAGTACTGATTTGATTGAGTCCAATGCTCCAGGGGGTATAGCAAAGTGCAGCAAAAACAAATTCAAAAAATATGTTAGAATAAGCAAATTTATGAAGAAAACTCAAAAACTGATTAAAAGTCAGAAATTGATGAATAAAAATGTGAAATATATTAAGGAACGCCGAAGATTAGGTGATGAACTGGATATTTATTCTATAATGATAGACAATAATTTAACTGAGCATGACAATGATGTGAAAGCATTACAATCAGAAATATCTAGTCTTAAGGAAAATCTGAGACGTTTATCTGACAGATACTCAATAACTAAAAAAGAAAATGAGGAACATATTTTGGCCTTGACTAAACTCTTGTGCAACCCGGACTCAGTTTTCAGCAGTAGTGATTGCCACACTGTTACTCAGTCAGAATGTGAATCCTCTCTTCTCAACTCCTCTTCTTCAGAATCAGCCACCAACATTTCCATCCCTGATACATGCCCTGTCACAAACACTGATAATAAACTAAATTGCAACATTGTTATGTTTAGTGATGACATTGGAAAAAGTATAGGCCATATTTTATTTAATAGTCTGGGTAAGTCAGTAATAAATCACTGTTCACCGGGTGCCTCATACTGTGATATAATACAGAAAATTGCTGACTATAGTTTCAGCCCCAATTCAACCCTAGTTATTTTAATTGGAAACCGAGGTACTGTGAACAAAACCCAAATGAAAAAACATTGTAATACTTTATGTTCATTACTTAATGTCAATAAAATAGTGATGTTCACATTGCCTTACAGTAGGGGTCTGTCACAAGCAGAAAATGAAAAAAGGTATAAAATCAATATGACACTTGATACTGTGACATTCTCAAATAATTTAATTAATATAATTGACATCAATCCTATTATTAATAATAATATGTACCTGACGAAAGGTAGATTTCATTTATCAAATTCTTATAAACGACAGATAGCTATGTCGCTATCTGATTTTTTTTTATGATTTCAGCCAATCACTTGGCTAACTACTCTGCTTTTATTGAGCAGAATGCCGTTGTACCACAGACTTTGGAACTTGTTCCAAATAATTTAAATTAGATATAGAGACAACAGAGGTAAACTCTTGCAAATTGTTGACAAGGGAGAAGCCCCAAAATAATTTTATAAACTTTGTGCATCAAAACATGCAAGGCTTCTCTGGCAAAGAATTAGAAGTAGGATTATTCTTAGACTGTATGGACATACATGTCTTATGTATAACCGAACACTGGTTGAAAGAAAATGATTGTATGATTAGCATTGATAATTATAGTGTCATTAGTTCGTTCTTGAGAAGTTCTGCTATTCGCGGTGGGTCACTGATATTAATTCATAATAAGTTTAAATGTAGAGAGCGAAAAGACATAGTAGCACTCTCAATTGAGCGAACCATTGAACTTTCATGTGCAGAGTTAGAGCAGATTATTATTGTTTGTGTGTATAGACCCCCTTCGGCCGATTATTGTTGGTTTGAAGAGACGATGGAAGAAGTGCTGAAGAAGGTTTGTAAAGCAAACAAGAAGGTGGTTGTATGCGGTGATTTTAATGTTAACATTTTAGACTCTTCTCAGACCTCTGTAAGATTTTTAAATCTTTTCAAATCATTTAATTTACTAAATCTATATGATAAACCAACCAGGATCACTGACACATCAGCCACCTGCTTGGACAATATTTTTTGTGAAAATATTTCAATTGAAAAATCAATTATAAATTGTTTGAAATCAGATCACTGTGGTCTATTGACTAAATTTGAGCACCGTCACGTCTCTCAATCAGTGGATATTAGTTATAGACTGGTTACTAAGAATCGAGTAGAAAAGTTCAAGAGTAATGTGAATAAAAACCTTTCTAATCTACTACCCCAATGCCACAACATAGATGATCAGTATATGCGTCTTTTTGAGATAATTAAACAGGAACATAAATTTATTTTTCCTAGGAAGAAATTAAAGGTCGATAATTTTAAGTTTAAGTTTAGTGATTGGGCTACGCCAGGCATCCATAAAAGTAGAAATAAATTATACGAATTATATGGTTTAAAAGCTAATTCTAAGTGTCAAAAACTAGTAGATTATGTCAAATTATACTCAAAAATCTTTAAGAAATCATGCCATATGGCTAAGTCTATATTTTTGCGTGACAAAATAAAACAAGCAAAAAATAAAATTAAAACTACTTGGAACATAATTAATAAGGAAACTTGTAAATCAAAACCTCGAGATCACTCATTGGCTATTAAAATTCAAGATAATTTAATTGAGTCTGAGATTGACATAGCTAATACCTTTGAAACATTCTTTTCTAATATACCCATTGTAACTACAAGTACCCTAAATTCTAGTGCACCGCTAGCTAGGTCCCTGCTCACATCTAGTGTTGATGAGTGCTCATTTCAGTTCAACTTTGTTCATATAAATTCTCATGACATAATCAAGGTGTTTAAGGAACTTAATATGAAAAACACCGAAGATCTGTGGGGTATTTCGATAAGTCTACTTAAATCAATCATAAATATCATCTCAGCCCACTTAGCAGTACTTTTTAATAACTGCATTGACGAAGGTCAGTTTCCCAACTTAATGAAATTTAGTAAAGTCATCCCGCTTTTTAAATCTGGTAGCAAAAGTGACCCATCTAATTATAGACCCATTTCTATACTACCAGCTCTTAGTAAAATCTTTGAAAAAATTATATTAAATCAGCTGCTTTCACACTTTACTTTAAATAAATTACTACATGAGAAACAATTTGGTTTTACTAAACATAGAAGCACTACTGATGCAGGTGTAGCACTTATCAAACACATATTTGATGCTTGGGAAGGCAAGCAGGATGCAATAGGAATATTTTGTGATCTTTCGAAAGCGTTTGATTGTGTGGATTATGAAATCCTCCTGATTAAGCTGAGACATTACGGTGTTTCGGATATTTCGTCTAAACTTATACAATCTTATCTCACAGACAGAACACAAAAAGTGAGTATAAACGGAACCACCTCTTCCGGTGCCACCATTAGCATGGGAGTGCCCCAGGGATCGATATTGGGCCCACTGCTTTTTCTTATTTATATAAATGACCTTCCCTACTTTGTCAAAGACATTTGTGAAATAGTATTATTTGCTGATGATACCTCGTTGATTTTTAAAATCAACAGAGGTAAGCAAGCATTTGACGATGTAAATAATACTCTTTCCAAAGTACTATGTTGGTTCACAAGCAACAATTTATTACTAAATGCAAAGAAAACGAAGTGTATTAAATTCACTATGCCTAATGTTAAACAGGTTGATACCATTATCAACATGAATGATGAGACATTAGAAATTACTAACTCTACGGTATTTTTAGGAATTACTCTAGATTCTAAGTTACAGTGGGGTCCACATATAACGGCTCTGGCAGGGAGACTTAGTTCGGCCGCTTGTGCTGTCCGAAAAATTAGGCTCCTGACTGATATTGAAACAGCAAGACTAGTGTATTTTAGTTACTTTCATAGCGTTATGTCGTATGGTCTACTGTTGTGGGGCTCAGCTGCAGACCTTAACACCATTTTTGTACTCCAAAAATGAGCTATTCGGTCGATATACAACCTTAGGCCACGCGACTCGCTCAGAGAAGTATTTAAGAAGATTGATATTTTAACTGTGCACGCTCAGTATATTTTCGATAACATAATGTACGTGCGCAAAAACTTGCAAATGTTAAGAAGCAACTTCCGAACCGGTGGTAGATTCGCATTATGTTTATTTAGTATATGTACTATTATTGTATTATTTTATTTACGTCTATTATCGTTTACATATTTTTTTTGTGAATTTTGACCTTTCATAAGTGCTTCTTTGTAAAAGCTTAAGTGAATAAATGATTTTTTACTTTACTTTACTTTACTTTACTATACCTGCTATTTACATATTGACTATTAGAAAATGTTTTTTTGATGTCATTGACGTTAAGGTCGTTTTTCGTGATAGCTTGTGTTCCACTCCCTAATGCCAAATATTTAACATTTATATAGACAACCATTAAAACTATCGATATCTAACTTGAAGTTTTACTGGATGTACTTCGATAAGAAAAATCAACAAGTACATCTTGAAAAGAAAACCTTCCTTTCCCATTTCTGCATACTTTTAAACAGCTGTTAGGTAAGATAAGATTCATAAGGTACCATTTCAGAACTAATATTTTTGTGTAACCAAGGCAAAAAATAATACTTTAAAAAATCATACGAGTATCTCGACTCCGATATCACTTAGAACACTTCTGACCACTCAGATATGTTTCTTTCTTAGGGTTCTATAAAATAGTGGGGAAATTATTTCTGCCGCTAATAAAAAAAAATGACGCCACGGGTCCATACAAAGTTATTCAAACCCCTTTACCTAACTCTTCCCTATCTAAAGGTCTATAAACTTCCGGCCTATTGGCGCTCTAACCAGCGTTATCCGCGTTGCACTCGCAGTCCGAGATTGCGCATCTCTATCGCCAATTTATTTGAGTTTTTTTTTTGCATTTCTAACTCAACACGTTTACTGAGGTTAGTTATTTTGCACTTCCCACGCATTATTAATTAAACACAGTAACTAAGGACAGTTACTGTGTTTGAAGGAATGCGGGAGAAGTGCAAAATAACTAAAAAAATATATATGCTCAAGTAATCATCCGGGAGGCAGGCAGCAACGCCTCTTGTGACGACAACATAGTCTATATAAGTACACTGCGGTCATCAACCCGCCTGCCCAGCGTGGTGACTACGAGCAAAAAACCCCATAGAAAGTCCCCTAAATAAACCAAACTAAAGGGTAGGGGGTGCTGGGAATCCCCGGGCTACGGACGGCTACCACAATTGCCCCTCGCAACATTCAATGGCCGCAGTTTGCGACTGGACGAGAGCTTCCAAATCATTCAAGTGGAATTAGAGAAGATACGGTGGCATGTTCTCGGGTTATCGGAAGTTCGTAGAGAGGGGAAGGACACGGTAACCCTTGAATCAGGCTATCTATTCTACTTCAGGGAAGGGAGCCAAAAATCCCAGGGTGGCGTTGGATTCCCCGTCAACAAGGCCCTCCGTGACAACTGACAACGTGATGGAGGTCTGCAGCGTCTCGACCCGGGTAGCGTACCTTGTACTGAAACTGACCGAGAGATACTCTCTCAAGGTCGTACAGGTATACGTGCTGACGTCGAGTAGCTCAGACGAAGAGGTAAAGGCCGTTTACGACGATGTGTCAAAGGCCATTCATCGCATCACCAAGACCCATTACACCGTTGTCATGGGGGACTTCAATGCCAAAGTGGGAGGAGAGTGCGGTGAATCTTGTTTGGGACCGCATAGCTATGGGCTCAGAACCATAGAGGCCAAATGCTGGGTCACTTCCTCAGTATGCAGGGGTCGTTCTGTATCTTCTTCCAGAAAAATGGACCTGGAAGAGCCCCGACGGTAGAACGAAAAACGAGATTGACTTCATCATAGTCGACCAGAAGCATTTATGTAGGGATGTCTCAGTGATCAACAGGTTTAGTACTCGTAGCGATCACCGGCTAGTAAGATGCACCCTAAATATTATTTTCAAACTCGAACTCAATCGCATGGTGATGTCTGTTCTTCGTCCAACTGTGCCCGAAGCTGGACCTGATGCGTTCCAACTGCAATTGCAGAACAGATTTGCCGCACTGGAGACCCCGTAAAATCTTGGCGAGGACCAAGACGGCATAATCGGGCTTGTACGCGAAGAGGGAATGAGGCATTATCGGAAAAGGTAAACAGTTTAACTTTCATGCGAGACCTTGGATTTGATGCATTTTAGACGTGAGATACCAGAGGAAGCTTTGTCAGATCCCCAGTCACTCCACATAAAGATCAGGAGCTTCGTAAGACGCGACCTTCGCAGCTAGAACACCCGCCTCATACAGGAGGGAATTGAGCGAAATCGAGGATCGAAAGTCTTTACCAGAAGAAGGTCATCTAATAAAGTTAACTACCTCGAATGGTGAAACCGTCACATCAGCCCAGGGGAAACTCGCTGAAATTAAGGACACCTATGGACATCTGTATGCCTCGCATGCACCAAAGCCTCCACCTGACGCGAGTGACCCCAGAGCCCCACTTACCCGCCACTTCACTTACGATTTCCAGACATAGATGTCAATGAAGTCGAGGCGGCTCTCACACAGCTTAGTAATGGGAAGGCTCCCGGTGAGTATGGAGTGACCTCTGAGCTCCTCAAAGCGGGAGGCAAACCGGTTGTTGAGGAGCTGAAGAGTACAATGTAAGGAGAAAAATAGGGATCAGGTCCTTCAGGATATCAGCTGTGACATGAACTTACTCCTTGGCTGTAATATGTTGGAGATATTTATTTAATAAAATGATATGATATGAAAATATGTGGAGAGTCCAATGCTTCTCGTGGATCATGGTGAGAACGAGACTCCTCTGTGAAATAACTTGATGTCGAAAAATTACTTAAAATGGGACCTTCACATTATGAGAATAGGAAAGGCAGAATTTAAAAAAATATTAATTGACGGTAAAAAAGTAATTAATGAAGTGACTTGAACAAATTGAGTGCTTCTTTTAAATATTAAGGTATTTATTTATAGTTTGAAGTAAAGAAGATATATATATATATATAAAATGAAAAAACATCACTGTTAATCCATAAACTTTCATTCCGTTAATTTATTCAGAGAAAAACTTCAATAATAACGGAAATCTGACAGGTTTTAGTTATTCCTCCTAGAGAACCTTGCGATCGTATTCTACTGTAGATGTTTTTTTTAAATCACATTAGTTTATCGTTACCTCTTCTGATGAATGTGGCAAAGTAAGCACACAATAACGTTGAAAAAAAACAGTAAGCTTAGAAGAGTTTGCTGGCAAAAACTACTGCCGTAATACACTGATGGCACTGATTTTAAGAGGCAGTTGTAAATAGCAGTTTTGTTAAGTTAAAAATTTAAAATGGGACGTTTAATAACTAGTTCAGCAGTTAAAACTAAGCGGTAAAGTAAACAAAAATGGGTAATAAAAATATCGAAATGGATCAGTGAATATATAATTGAGCAGGAAAATAATTAAATGGGCGTTTAAAAATATTGAATGAGGGGTTACGTGTGCGCAGTAATAAATCGGAACTCGTCGATAAAAACTGACACCAGAAGGATTTCCGGGTGGTCATAAAAAAATAACTCTAACCTACTGACATCTGAAGGATTTCTGGGTGGTCATAAACAAAAATAACCCTAGCCTACTCAAACTCAAACTCAAACTCAAATAACTTTATTCAAATAGACTGTATCAGTACTTTCAAATCGTCAAATTTACAGCAAAATATACTAAATAATAGACATAAATACCATAATAATATGGATATGTAAATAAACAGTATACAGACATAATGCGACTCTACCACCGCGTCGGAGTTGTTTCTTGCTGAGAAGACCCGGCGAGAAACTCAGCAGTTACTCTTTTAAACTTTTTTTGGGTTTACAACAGGCGTTAGTAAAGTACAAGCAGTGTGTCATTTTGATACAAATAAACCTAAAAGAATATAAAACAAAGAGAAAAAACCAACCATAAAAGAATATAATAACAAGAATTCATTTAAACAATTCAAAAACAAAAATTGTTAGTCAGTACATACAAACTAGGTACCTATTAACTCTTACAATAAAACATCTGTTACAATAGAGCTATTTAATCCCGCATCGAGCAGAGCGCTTATACCCGGGCATTTTTATCTATAAGGTAGTCTTTTGTAGTATAATAGCCCTTTTTTAATAAAGCTGTTTTGATGTGATTTTTGAATCTATGTAAAGGTAACTCACAAATGGTTTTTGGAATTTTGTTGTAATAATGTATACCTTGCCCCATAAAGGATCCTAAAACTTTTTGTAACCTAAAGAGTGGAAGTGCAATTTTATCCTTATTCCTAGTATTTTTGCAATGTATGTCACTGTGTTTAGCATAGAGACCAATATTTTTCTGACCAAAACAATGCAATTGTAAATGTATTGTGACGCTACAGTGAGGATACCAATTTCCTTAAAAATCTCCCTAAGTGAAGCCCGTGCACGAAGCTTATAGATGGATCTGATAGCTCGCTTCTGGAGGATAAAGATGGTTTGTATATCCGCCGCTTGACCCCAAAGTACAATGCCGTAAGACATTACACTATGGAAATAACTAAAATAAACTGAACGAGCAGTATCAACATCTGTTAATAACCTAATTTTTCTCACTGCAAATGCTGCCGAACTAAGTCTGCCTGAGAGAGCTGTTATATGAGGGTTCCATTGCAGTTTTGAATCTAGTGTGATTCCAAGAAAAACTGTTGTATCTACAAGCTTCATAGTATTACCATCAATTTTTAGACTAATGGGGTTATCTTTAACATTAGGCAACTTAAAATTAATACATTTAGTCTTTTTTGCATTAGATTATTTACTGTGAACCATTGTAAAACCTTTGAAAGTGCGTCATTAACATCATCAAAAAGGTTTTTATTTCTGTCAGTTTTAAAAACTAAAGATGTATCGTCTGCAAACAATACAACATCACAAATATCTGTTAAGTAAAAAGGTAAATCATTTATATATATCAGAAATAGTAATGGACCTAGAATGGATCCTTGAGGGACCCCATTTTAACTTGTGATCCTGTAGACAGTACACTGTTAACATCAACTTTTTGAGTTCTTAAACTAAGGTACGAAATTACCAAATCTAAAGCATTATCCCTAACCCCGTAAAAATCAAGCTTGCGTATAAGTGTATCGTGATCAACGCAATCAAAGGCCTTGGACAAGTCACAGAAGACGCCAAGAGCGTTCTGTGAATTCTCTCAAGCCCTAAAGATGTGTTTTAGAAGTGCAATGCCAGCATCAGTAGTAGAACGGCCTCTCGTGAATCCATATTGTTCACTGTGTAAGAGATTGTTCTCATAAAAATGGCTTAATAGTTGTTCTTGAATGATTTTTTCAAAGATCTTACTTAGAGCTGGTAGGATTGAAACAGGCCTAAAGTTACCTGGGTCTTGTTTGTTGCCTGATTTAAAAAGTTGTACAACCCTACTGTGTTTCATTAAGTTTAGAAAAACACCTTCATCAACACAATCATTGAATATTACGGCTAAATAAGGAGCAATCACGTTAATTATGTGGCTAACAATTTTGACTGATATACCCCAAAGATCAGCGGTATCTTTTGAATTAATTAATCTGAATGCTTTTATTATATCTAGTGACTCAACATGTTTAAATTTAAAGAATACACTGCAACAAGATACATTATCTTTCAACAAATGTTCTGCTCTAGTTGGTGAGGAATTTAATGAAGCTGTAGTGATTATAGGTATATTACTGAAATACTTATCAAATGCTTCAGCAACAGATGCTTCTGATTGTAAGATGTTATTGTTAATATTAAGAGTGTATGAGGTATCGCGCTGTTTAGCTTTACCTGTTTCGTGATTTATGACGTCCCAAGTGGTTTTTATTTTGTTAGTGGACTTTGATATTTTATCACAAATGTGCAATGCCTTAGCTGTAGTGCAGGCTTTTCTGAATATTTTGGAGTAGTTCTTGACATACTCAACAAAAAGTGGATCGAAATTGTATTTTTTCATGCCGTACAACTCATACATCTTACGTCTGCTCCTGTAAATTCCAGGCGTGGCAACTTAGATTGAACTCTGCAAGTAACTTGTTTGGTGGGAAAACAAGCATCTAATTCATTTTTAACACAATCAAACAGTCTTTTGTGGCTGCATCAGGGTCACCTTGCTTATAAGGAATGGAAGATACTTTATGCTTTAAATTAGTTTTAAAACTATTAATGCGATTACCCGTCTTCGGTCTACATGTTATTTTCCTGTGATTAACGCTATTGTTAGTTAAATCTAAAAATGTTATCTTCTGCCCACAATGATCAGACTTTAATTCAGTTACTATTGCCTTTTCAATGGGTACACAGTTGCAAAATACATTATCCAGACAAGTAGATGTTGTGGCTGTTATCCTCGTGGGTTCATGTAATTGATAATCCAGACCAAAGGATTTAAATAGCGACAATAACCTATTGCTTTCAGATGAGTTTACTAGCAAATCTATATTGAAATCACCACACACAATAATGGGTTTAGACTTAGCACTTAACCTACCCAAAGCTTCCTCCATAACTGTCTCAAATCTATCTAAGTTAGTTTTTGAGGGACGGTATACTCATACTTATCACAACAAAGCCCTCCAACTCAACACAAGACAATTCGACAATACGCTCTATGGACAGGCTTATCACAACAAAGCCCTCCAACTCAACACAAGACAATTCGACAATACGCTCTATGGACAGGCCTACAATGTCAGTGCGATCTTTACATTTCAAACTATTTGCAGTAAAAATTAATGAACCACCATGAATAGTGGCTTTTCTAAAGAACGCGCTTGATAATCTAAAATTATTAAGGACAAAAGACTGATAGTTTTCATCAGTCAGCCAATGTTCAGTAAAACATAAAATATCAATATTTTGGTTTTCCAGCAATACTCGTAGTTCTACTTCTAAATCTTTGCCCGTCAAGCTTTGAATATTTTGGTGGAATAAATTCAAGTATTTGGGCTTGGCTGTTGTCCTAGGTCCTAGTTTAAACAAGACGCTGAAGGAGCATCACATGAAATAGATAAATTAGTACTAGTACTAATGTCAGAATAGAAAATACTGCCAATAGCGGCATTGTTAATGTTATTTGCTAACAAAGTAGCTAGTTTCTGCTTAGTCCTAATGGGAAGATACATAGTATCTTCAGTTAACCTAAAGTATGGTACAAACAGATTTGTATCAAAAAAGTCAATGTCACTATGACGACATGTCAGATTATACAAAGTTAAATTAAGGTCTTGGATGACCTTGTTCTGACTTGAAGTACTTGAGGTACTTGAGTATGGGAATGCACACAAAATAAATTTACACTTGTTCTTTGATTGAATGCCCATTATTGTTTCAATATTTTTAATTAACCCTTTTTTGTCAATGATCGGCAGTCTCCATGAAATAAACCACAGTGGAGTTTACCCCTAGCTTCTCTTTTGAGATGTTACTAACTAGGTCAGAATAGGACATACCTGGATGGCATAAATTTATTACTTGTTGATTCGATTTTTTAAACAACAATATGCCTAATCCTTGGCTCAGCTCGTCAGAAAATATAAAAGTATTATTGTAATTTGACGTGTCTCACTTTAATGAGCAATGTGCAGTGTTTAATGTTTTAAAAAGTAGATAAATACTCAGGATCTACACCAATGTAATCAACTGAAAGTCAAAATACAAAACCTAATTCTACTGAATAAATAACAATCTTATGAGTAATTGAAGTACAAAATTCACTGTGGTCTGTTTATAGTATTCCACTGTTGTTTTAGAAAGTAAAATTGAAAAGTAAACAATACTCCCCTGAATCCGTTGAACGTAAATTTGTAAGGCAACCGCCCGGCAGCAGACTCTTCTTAGATACGAAGTAGTTGTTCACCAGGAGGGTGATTTATTATTTTCACTTGATATTTAAGCTAAACACAGCCTAAATCACTAATAAACTTCGCTAATTTTAAGGAAAATACATTAATATTAAATTAATTAAAATTTGCACACTACGAAGACAACTGACAGCCGGTGTTGCCACAGAAAAAAAAAAAAAACTACTGACACCTAAAGGATTTCTGGGTAGTCATAAAAAAAAATAACCCTAACCTACTGACACCAGGAGGACTACCGGTTGGTCATAAAAAAAAAAACCTAACCTACTGACACCAGAAGGATTTCCGGGTAGTCATGAAAAAAAATAACCCTAACCTACTGACATCTGAAGGATTTCTGGGTGGTCATAAAAAAAATAACCCTAACCTACTGACACCTGAAGGATTTCTGGGTAGTCATGAAAAAAAATAACCCTAACCTACTGACACCAGAAGGATTTCCGGGTAGTCATGAAAAAAAATAACCCTAACCTACTGACATCTGAAGGATTTCTGGGTGGTCATAAAAAAAATAACCCTAACCTACTGACACCTGAAGGATTTCTGGGTAGTCATGAAAAAAAATAACCCTAACCTACTGACACCAGAAGAATTACCGGTTGGTCATAAAAAAAAATAACCCTGACCTACTGACACCAGAAGGATTTCCGGGTGGTTATAAAAAAAAATAACCCTAACCTACTGACACCAGAAGGATTGCTCAATTATTTTTAGAATTGAAATCGTGTGATAGAATAACCGACCAATTGTTTTTTATTACTGTCCAAGTTTTACTGTCGCAATAATTAAAACCGCCATTAAATTAAATAACTGCTCAATATGTTTTCCAACTGATCATAATAACATCTCGAATATTTAAATAACAGTTCAAAAAATTAGTTCCCTACACTGATTGCTTTTTGCTGGCAGATCAAATCTTTGAAAAATTAACTATTAATCAGGAGGTGTTTTATTTGAAAGCAAACTGTAGCATAATGATGAGATACGTGACGCAGATGTTAGAAAAGATAACAGGTAGCCGCCAGTCCAGCGAAACGACCTTCCAGATGCTGACCTTGAGAGGACGCGCTTCGATGTAGCGGATAAACCTCTTGAGCTCTTTGAACTGCTTTTCATCTACAAAGATAGATTTACGTGAGTATTTTCTTGCTAACAGTTCAAAGTAATTAAAACTAAGTTCAAATTGAAGATTGTGCAGTCATTAATAAGAAGAAAGAAAGTATGTAGAACATTGTAAAAGAGCGAAAATCTTTATTATTAAAATCTAGGATTCATTCATGACTAAGGGATGTCGATTATTTAAATTGCTGCTAAAGGGCATTGGACAAAGTGTGGCGAATAGACCGTGCCGATGAAGGGCCCGTAACGTCCACTCTGGGTCGGGACGTGTTGTCCCGCCAACAAGAAAACGAATTGTGGTTGTGACCTGAACTCCTCCGTAGATACAGGGGCGGTAGGCCTTCCACATCGAGTGTGGAATGGATGTTCTGAAATGTTTCTCCGGTCATGCACGTTAGCTGGTATGAGTAGTCCACCGGGTCCACGTGGTGCGTGAACTAGAAAACACTTTTGCCGCAACACCTTCCAGTCCTCCACAAGTTCTTTTATATCACTAGCACAAAACGTCTTGAGGATGGTGATTTTCACCCAATATACACAGGTTATTTAGTAAAACGCCTTTTTTGTGTTTTGTAAACAGAGCGCCCGCGCGTTGATCTCGGTTCGATTCACACACTGCGGCAGCCAATCAGAATCGACCAGCCACTGTATTGCCCATAATGTAACGAGCTCGGCGTCATTACAGGACAAAACGCATTCGAATTCAATGTTGGCGGGAATCTCAAATAAAGAACGAATAGTGAACATACCGCCCACCAAAATACAGCTGGTATTTTTCGAATACAAAAAAAAATTAAGTAAAAAAAACGAATTAAAACTACATGTTATCCTAAAACACGAATACTAACTAATCTAACTATGATAATTGTTATGAGTTAAACGAATAAAGCTCAATTAGTTAAAAGTCCACAGGAAGAGGGCACAATTTCACGAGAGGCCTTTTCATAAGGCTGTCTCTAGCTTTGATGGTTGCCATGCGGACAATTCCGTCAAGGCCAGGGTGCAAATCGACTACTCTTCCCAAAGACCATTGTAATGGAGTACGGTTGTCATCTTTGATGACTACAATATAATTTATCGACAAAGGGTTAGACGCTTTCGTCCATTTTGCACGTTGAATTAAAGAGTTAAGATACTCGTGTTTCCAACGAACCCAAAAGTTCTGAAGAAACGATTAGATCAGTTGCCAACGGTTTAAGCGATACAATTTAACGTTTGAGTAATCCTCATCTGGGACACTTGCAAGTGGTTCCAAAGTCAAAAAATGACCTGGAGTCAGTACATTTAGGTCGTTAGGGTCAGTGCTTAAGGCACACAGCAGTCTTGAATTTAAAACCGACTCTATTTGTACGAATAGAGTGGTAAGTTCTTCAAACGTAAGAACTTGATTGCCAACAATTCGATAAAGATGCGATTTCGCGGCCTTGATTTGGATCTTCCAAACACCTCCAAAGTGAGGAGCTGATGGAGGGTTGAATTCAAATTTTATTCGTTCGGCTTGCGACGCTCGTTCGAGTAAAAGTAGGTAATTGCTGGCACCGACAAAATTCGTGCCACAATCCGCATGAATTACGTTACAGCGACCACGACGGCCCACAAATCGTCGCACCAGAACATTAGCCTCATCAATGAAAGGATTAAGTTCACGAAATGGTTTTGGTAAGAGTTCTTTCGAGTGAAGTTGTTGAATTTTAAAAAAGACGAATTTTGTACCGATCTTACGATTGCTAACAAAGCCTGGTGATTTTCGAACTTATTGAAAACCGAACCAGTAACACGATTATTTTTGTCTTTTGTACGTATATTAGTTATGAAACGGCGGATGTAGGATACGATACGGGTAATTTTTTCCAGGGAGGATAATCGATTTAACAGTTTATCAATAAATGAATCATTCTAATCACTTGTGGGAGCGATCAGTACGACTGACGTACGTTCTTCTGTTCGCACAACTTGTTGTTCATCGTCACTGGCAGTAGGAAACTTTGACGAAGTTGGCCAGCAATTTGACGACACGGTTGGCGTAGTGCGCTGTAGCACGGTTTCTCGCCTCGATTTCCCTAGTGTCCCGGGTTCGATTCCCGGTCGGATCAATTCAGCAAACGATCTTTTCTAAATTGACTCGAGTCTGGGTGTGCTGGGAGACGCCCCTGGCCCCCTGGCTGATTTCCTTGTGTGGTACCTCGTAACACAGGGATATTTATCCCTACTTCGAGACCAACAAGAGGTGTGTTGTCTGGCGCATATTTATTTATTTATTATTATATTATAAAAAATAAAAAATTGATGGCTGTGATAGCCAGGAGGGCCCCGCCCACCATAGCGAGTTATGGAGAAGTTCTAGTGGAAGCTGACCACAAGAACACACATCTGCTGGGTTGTCGCCTGATACAACACGGCGCCGCGACTCAGCAGAAACGATTTATTGTGACTGACACGATCAGCCACAAAACTGGTCCAACGAGACGAGTGCGAACGAAGCCAGGATAATACTACCGTAGAATCAGAACAAAGATATATTTTAGAAATCGGGGTTTTAGGCTGATACGTTCACGAACAAGTTTAGTTAGGTCTGCAAGCATTACCGCGCCGCAGAGCTCTAACCGAGGCAACGACAGTTTCTTGAGCGGAGTGACGCGAGCCTTGGCGCATAACAGCCGGATTTGAATAGATCCATCTTCACACAAGCCGCGCAAACAGATGACCGCTACGTAAGCTACTTCTGAACTGTCACAGAATTATCTGCAGTGAGACGACGAGGAATGCGCAACTCAGTAAGAGAGGGCAGCTGACTACAGAATGTACTCCACTTGTGTTGCACAATTTCGGGGGGAACTTCATCCCACGAGACTCCAAGGATCCAAAGCCTTTGCATCAAGCACTTGACTAGAATCGTCAGAGGTGCTAAAAACCCTAGCGGATCAAAGACCCTTGCGATTTCAATTCAATTGAATTTCTTTATTTGCTTAATTTTGAATGAGTAAATTCCATTTTGGTGTACCTAAACTAATTTCAATGTAAAGTAAGTAAAGTAAAAAATCATTTATTCACTTAAGCTTTTACAAAGAAGCACTTATGAAATGTCAAAATTCACAAAAAATATATATAAACGATAATAGACGTAAATAAAATAATACAATAATAGTACATATTCTAAATAAACATAATGCGAATCTACCACCGGTTTGGAAGTTGCTTCTTATCGAGAAGACTCCGGCAAGAAACTCGATAGTTACTCTTTTGAACTTTGTTTTGTTTTACAACAAATACATTAAGAGTACAGTCAAAAGAACAATAAAAATACATTATTTCAGCAGAGGAGCAGATTATTCTTACTATGACCACAAATTCTTGTCGTTCAAGTAATCCTCCACGTTATAATAACCTTGTTTTATCAACTTTGTTTTAATTGTAGACTTGAACTTGTGAAGAGGTAGATCAACAAGACTTTGAGGTATTTTGTTTAGTACTTTACAGATTGACCCACAAAAGAATTTCCTACCTTATGTAGCCTAAGACTTGGAGTAATAAGTTTGTTTTTATTTCTAGTATTGTGTGTAGGTATGAGTATCACAGTTTTTTTTGAACATATGCAAGTTTTTGCGCACATACATTATGTTATCGAAATTATACTGAGCGTGCACAGTTAAAATATCAATCTTCTTAAATACTTCTCTGAGCGAGTCGCGTGGCCTAAGGTTGTATATCGACCGAATAGCTCTATTTTGGAGTACAAAAATGGTGTTAAGGTCTGCAGCTGAGCCCCACAACAGTAGACCATACGACATAACGCTATGAAAGTAACTAAAATACACTAGTCTTGCTGTTTCAATATCAGTCAGGAGTCTAATTTTTCGGACAGCACAAGATGCCGAACTAAGTCTCCCTGCCAGAGCCGTTATATGTGGACCCCACTGTAACTTAGAATCTAGAGTAATTCCTAAAAATACCGTAGAGTTCGTAATTTCTAATGTCTCATCATTCATATTGATAATGGTATCAACCTGTTTAACATTAGGCATAGTAACACACTTCGTTTTCTTTGCATTAAGTAATAAATTGTTGCTTGTGAACCAACATAGTACTTTTGAAAGAGTATTATTTACATCGTCAAATGCTTGCTTACCTCTGTTAATTTTAAAAATCAACGAGGTATCATCAGCAAATAATACTATTTCACAAATGTCTTTGACAAAGTAAGGAAGGTCATTTATATAAATAAGAAAAAGCAGTGGGCCCAATATCGATTCCTGGGGCACTCCCATGCTAATGGTGGCACCGGAAGAGGTGGTTCCGTTTATACTCACTTTTTGTGTTCTGTCTGTGAGATAAGATTGTATAAGTTTCGACGAAATATCCGAAACACCGTAATGTCTCAGTTTAATCAGTAGTATTTCATAATCCACACAATCAAACGCTTTCGAAAGATCACAAAATATTCCTATTGCATCCTGCTTGCCTTCCCAAGCATCAAATATGTGTTTGATAAGTGCTACACCTGCATCAGTAGTGCTTCTATGTTTAGTAAAACCAAATTGTTTCTCATGTAGTAATTTATTGAAAGTAAAGTGTGAAAGCAGCTGATTTAATATATTTTTTTAAAGATTTTACTAAGAGATGGTAGTATAGAAATGGGTCTATAATTAGATGGGTAACTTTTGCTACCAGATTTAAAAAGCGGGATGACTTTACTAAATTTCATTAAGTTAGGAAACTGACCTTCGTCAATGCAGTTATTAAAAAGTACTGCCAAGTAGGGTGAGATGATATTTATGATTGATTTAAGTAGACTTATCGAAATACCCCACAGATCTTCGGTGTTTTTCATATTAAGTTCCTTAAACACCTTGTTGTTATGTGATGTGAGCCACCAGATGTGAGCAGGGACCTAGCTAGCGGTACACTAGAATTTAAGGTACTTGTAGTTACAATGGGTATATTAGAAAAGAATGTTTCAAATGTATTAGCTATGTCAATCTCAGACTCAATTAAATTATCTTGAATTATAAGAGCCAATGAGTGATCTGGAGGTTTTGATTTACAAGTTTCCTTATTAATTATGTTCCAAGTAGTTCTAATTTTATTTTTTGCTTGTTTTATTTTGTCACGCAAAAAGATAGACTTAGCCACATGGCATGATTTCTTAAAGATTTTTGAGTATAATTTGACATAATCCACTAGTTTTTGACATTTAGAATTAGCTTTTAAACCATATAGTTTGTATAATTTATTTCTACTTTTATGGATGCCTGGCGTAGCCCAATCACTAAACTTAAACTTAAAATTATCGACCTTTAATTTCTTCTTAGGAAAAATAAAATTATGTTCCTGTTTAATTATCTCAAAAAGACGCATATACTGATCATCTATGCTGTGGCATTGGGGTAGTAGATTAGAAAGGTTTTTATTCACATTACTCTTGAACTTTTCTACTCGATTCTTAGTAACCAGTCTATAACTAATATCCACTGATTGAGAGACGTGACGGTGCTCAAATTTAGTCAATAGACCACAGTGATCTGATTTCAAACAATTTATAATTGATTTTCAATTAGATGGCTAATGTGTCAGTGATCCTGGTTGGTTTATCATATAGATTTAGTAAATTAAATGATTTGAAAAGATCTAAAAATCTTACAGAGGTCTGAGAAGAGTCTAAAATGTTAACATTAAAATCGCCGCATAAAACCACCTAATTGTTTGCTTTACAAACCTTCTTCAGCACTTCTTCCATCGTCTCTTCAAACCGACAATAATAAATGAGAATAAATCGTGTAAATAAAAATATCACCGTAATTGGAGTCGATTTTGGTTACCGCCGTATTAGTAGGTTATTTTTTAAAAAAAACAAAACACCTTTATTTAAAATGATTAAGCCCAAAATATGGGCACAATCATTTTAAATAAAGGTGTCGAATGTCTGGCCATGCCGCCTCCGCCAGGTACCGGTAGAAGAGGTCGACCCAAGAAGCGGTGGCTCGACGTCGTTAAGGGTGACATGCGTGCCAACAGACTCACCACTGAAGATGCACAAGACCGCGCGAAGTGGGCCAAGAAAATAAGAAAGGCGGACCCTGGGACCCCACTCACCAGTGTGGGTTCACAACCGGGATAGACCGCACGGATGATGATGATGATGATGCGCCCAAAATACCCGAACTCAAAATACCTTAACCGATAGCACCTTCTATACAATACCAGGATTCGAATTACTAAAACATTACAATGTAAATTTTTCAAAATTCTATTCTATAAATGTTTAACCTTACTTTCCAATTTATTCCAAAATATGAAATGCATATAATTTTAATCATTGATTTTTGCTACAAATAAAATGTATATCTCAGAATATTCATATCATAGAATAACAAATCAAACATTAATAACAAATTAAACATATGTTCATTGTTTAGTTAATGTAAAACTTATAACAAAGAAAAATATTATACTATTTCCCTAACCGCAGGGAGCCGCCGGGATTAGGCACCGTTACCCCGGCGGCCTCGCCTCCTACGTCGGGTGGGATGGTCTAGATCGAGCTGTCGCTCGGCGCTCTCCTTCTGCGGCACAATGGTGTCACTGTTGTGAGAAGAGCACCGCATCCTACCGGGCCCTTTTAGTCACCTCTTACGACAGGCAGGGATACCTCGGTAGTATTCTACTCCCCTAACCGCAGGGAACAGTCACAGTTCTAACCTAACCTAACCAACTGAAGCTTTTTAAACAAAAGTCCGTTTTTTAATTTTCGCTTAAGTGAAATCCTATAGAAAACTGCCTCGAGCCATCAATATTATTAAATATAATCAACTGTTTGATAAATTGGTAAATAAATAAAAAAAATCTGAAATTAAATTAATTGTTTTTAGTAAAGTATGTTTCTATGTAGTAGTTATAATAATCTTAGAATTTATTTGCTTCATGATTTGAATTGTTTTTGTGATAATTTTTACGCCAAAAATATTAACCGATAAATAAACGTAAAATGTTTGATTAACACACAAACTTGTTTTTTTTTTGCCCTAGAATATTTTGAACTTATGAAATCAGTTTTCTTTAGGGCTTCGGTTTTTTTATAGTCAGGTATTATACCATCATATGATGTTTTGAGTTTGAGATATCCAACTGTAAGGTTATTTGGATATTTTATTTTTTTAATTTTTGAATTTAATATTATGGTATTTAGAATCCGGGCATTTCGAGTTCGTACATTTCAAATTAAGGCGTTATATTTTTTGAGATCCTAATATGTACTCGGTTGAGTGCATAATGTGTTTATTCGTTAATTTACCTATTTAATTATTACTTCTGCACTTATTATTTACGACTTAGTTTATTCAATATCTTTAAAATAGTACTTTCCAATTATTATCTGTTTATGCGGAAAATGTAAGACTTCTTGAAAAGCTCCTTCTTATTCACAAAATCCATTTGAATTAAAGATGGTAAAATTGGTACTAATATGTATATATAACTATTATGTATATTTGGCCAATTCCAGGGAACTAACTTGCTTTTTTATGTAACATCGCAATAATAAATATACTACAAATATTTTAATAGTAAAATCACTGTCAAACGGAAGACCTATTAATATTCTATCGAGAGTGCTTAAGTGTTCATTATATTTAAGAAAACCACCCTCGAAGCCTAGAAACGGTGAGATTTTGCCTGTTTTGGACGTGTCACATGTGCCTCTGCTGCGGTGTCATCGTCAATATTTTCCTTTACATCCATTTTTATAAAATGATTTATACATCATGGCAAAGGACAATAATCATTCTATTAAAATATGTAAATAACTTTCAAAGTAGTATATAAACGTTTTACTGGAGCCCTTGTAAACATGTAAGTAAACATACGTATATGATTATTGAGAAATATATTTACAAACACATATATATTATATTTATATACATACTAAAAGATAATGTTCATAAAATATTATATATTTTTACTATTGATATTTATGTTATGTATTTATTGATATTTAAAATATGACTTTCGCTGAAAGTAGTTAACCTTGTCTTACTTATTGTTAAACTTGCTGTGTACACATTTTTGTGGAGTTAAATGATAAATAATTAATAAAAAGCATTAATTTCTCTTTCACAATTATAGCTTACACTTTTAGGTCTAACTTACATTTAACAATTCATTTGGTGAGCTATTAATGTGAGAGACTGGTATCCGCACTAAGTTAAAAACCTGTCTTACAGATTACCAGGCTCTCGCCTCTCAGCTTCGTACATATTAATTTGCTAAACAACAGTGAAAAAAGGAATTTAAAACAAAAGTTGTAGCGTATCATTGTGTAAAATTCGCTTTTCTTGTTTATCATGTTTTTGATATGATTCTGTCTTGTGTACCTAATAAATAAATAAATGTGTCACGCGACGGACGCAAATTGAAGCATGCGACGAAACGGTCTTGTTAAATTGGTACTTACAAGTGTTAGATGTTCAGTGATTTGCCGACGAGGAGCACCAATTAAGCAACGATTTTTTGACGAAGAAATGGTGTCGCTTGCGATCGCGTCAAAACTATACCGGTAGGTTCTCTATCTTCAAAAATATTGGAACACCATGGTAGGACCATTTAGTGGGTCAATTATAAATTGTTTTAAGATATTTTTATTTGAATGACTTCAATACATGATTTTATTAGCGTTCTGAGTATGCTATACCGTTATAATAACACTGATATTGTTCTTAGCTTTTAAACAACTGTCAAAAAACAAATTAGTCGTCATTTCCATTGCATTTTGGCAATCGAATTGAGTTTGCGACCTTAGAACTGACTGGTTTATATGCTTGAGATGAACAATAATATGATCAGGATGGAAAACTTCACACATTATTATTGTAAACGGTGATTAAAGCATGAAATTCAAATAGAAGGACAAACGCAGCAAGTACCTTGACTTGGCTCATGAGGTGACCGCCATGTGGAATGTTAATTCGACGATAATTGGCCCGACAGTCGTATCGGCGAACGGCTTAATAGCGAAGAGCCTCGACCAACACCTCGAGAGGCTCTCGCTCAGCGGTTGGGTCAAGGGTCAGATGCAGAAGGCGGTGATCATGGACACGGCTCGCATTGTCAGGAGGTTCCTCTCTCTGCAGCCCTAACCACCGGTAGTCAGGGCCTCGCCTGCCTTGCTGCCGGCGGCACCCTAGGTTAAGGTTTTGATAGTATTTTTATAAATCATTGTATTTGTTACTTAGGTTTTATAAATGTAATTATTTAGTTTTTATAATCATAATTAATAAGTTTTATAACAATAAGCAAAGATTTATAACAATAAAAACTTATTGTTATAAATCTTTGCTTTTGTAGGAATACTGTACAAATTGTATATCTTAGTTTCATGTTGAATAGAGAGAATATTAATAATAGTAATTTGATTTATTTCAGATTTTCTCAATATATAGTGTTAGTACCATTTTAAATTATTGAAATTTCAATTGCATGCATTTACTCGTACAAAGAGAAGAAAATATTAACTAGTAAACTCCGACGAAATCAGCAACCTCTTTTCAGCAAAAACAATATTTGCCAGTTTCTCATTGAAAATACATGTAGTCATTTTCAAAAATTGAACATTGTTACATAGTGTGATATAGTGTTATTGTTACATAGTGTGATATAGTGTTATTATTACATAGTGTTATATAGTGTTATTGAAATTGGACCCACAGTGTACAACATAAATGCAATAAAAAAAAAGTTTGGAAGATTGTGAATCTCAGAAAATTTTTGATGTGAAATATAATGAATAAAAATTCGTGGCTATGATACTCGTATTTTGCAATACTGATATTAAAAGCAGTACAGGAACCATTCCTTAGACTTTGAGAGCAGATGGAATGTGTAAATGCCGGACGAATTTATTTGTAGGCAAACTGCAACACGACAATGAGATACGTGACACAGATGTTGAAAACGATGACAGGTAGCCCCCAGTCCAGCGAGACGACCTTCCAAATGGTGACCTTGAGAGGACGCACATCGATGTAGCGGATACATTTCTTCACCTCTTTGCACTGCTTTTCATCTGCAAAAAAATCTTAGGTTCAGAAGTCAATAAGACTAGGTTCAGAAGTGAAAGATGTCTGGCGCATATATACACACATCAAAAGTGTCTAGGGATCAACATATATTTTTGCAATAACTTTTCCCCTGATTGATATTAATTAAAATTTTCTTTAAGGATTCATCAAATAAAGTGTTTTCGTTTGTCTACAGTAACGATAAACCAAGTCACCTTTGCATTAATAAAGAAATTTGCCATTTTCCTAATAAAGGGATTTTTGACATTTGAACCACTAACATTAAAGTTCGAAAAAAAGACTGAAATAACAGTTTTCTTTAAAATTTTATTGGGTAACTTAAACAATTAATAATCCGTGTTTCTACCGCGAACACTAACAACACAATAACATCGGTTTGGCATACTCAAAATGAGTTCATCCAAATCACGCTGTGGAATGGCCGCCCATGTTCGTTGCAACAACAAAAAAAGGTCTTCTTGCAACTGGATACCCTCCATATTCGGCAGAGCTCTTCTCTGTAGCATATCCCATGCATGCTCAATCTGGTTCAAGTCTGGCGACTAAGCAGGCCAGGGCAGGACATTGATGTTAGCTGCGGCGAGAGTCTGTCTTACAACTCTTGCGGTGTGCGGTCGTGCATTATCATGCATTAACTGAAATAAGGGACCGATTTGCACTTGTAGAGGAACGATGACGTTCCCGAAGACCGCTAAGGGTACCACCTATAGCAATGCACAATCGTAGGATTCGATATCAATGGGCTCTTGAACACAGAAATTGGGCAGAAGAACAATGGAGTTTCGTGTGCTTTTCTGATGAGTCTCGTTTTGGTATACAAGACGTATACGACACTGGAGAACCCCTGGACGCCAACAGCGATAAAAATCCTGCCAGGAAGTCCATCCTTATAGTGGTGGAACCATCATGGTATGGGCGGGTATTTGGATCGGCGGAAGAACTGAGTTGATTTGGATCAGAAGCAACCTCAACGCTCAAATTTATGCTGAGACGATTGTATCAGACGCCATCGTTCCTCTACAAGTGCAAATCGGTCCCTTATTTCAGTTAATGCATGATAATGCACGACCGCACACCGCAAGAGTTGTAAGACAGACTCTCGCCGCAGCTAACATCAATGTCCTGCCCTGGCCTGCTCAGTCGCCAGACTTGAACCCGATTGAGCATGCATGGGATATGCTACAGAGAAGAGCTCTGCCGAATATGGAGGGTATCCAGTTGCAAGAAGACCTTTTTTTGTTGTTGCAACGAACATGGGCGGCCATTCCACAGCGTGATTTGGATGAACTCATTTTGAGTATGCCAAACCGATGTTATTGTGTTGTTAGTGTTCGCGGTAGAAACACGGATTATTAATTGTTTAAGTTACCCAATAAAATTTTAAAGAAAACTGTTATTTCAGTCTTTTTTTCGAACTTTAATGTTAGTGGTTCAAATGTCAAAAATCCCTTTATTAGGAAAATGGCAAATTTCTTTATTAATGCAAAGGTGACTTGGTTTATCGTTACTGTAGACAAACGAAAACACTTTATTTGATGAATCCTTAAAGAAAATTTTAATTAATATCAATCAGGGGAAAAGTTATTGCAAAAATATATGTTGATCCCTAGACACTTTTGATGTGTGTATATTAAAGATATTATAGATATGTTTATTAATTAACAGTTAAGGAAAGGGGTTGGAAGGAAAATCGATGACTACCGCTGAGAACACTGATTGAAAAACTAAATAGAATTCCTTGGAATTTTACCTCTTTCCTGGAGTAATTGGTCATGTAGCACCAGCCGGACTTTGTTCACTTGTGAAGACAATAGTCCCGCTGCGAACGCTGGTGAGAACAACATTAGAAACTCTTCCAGCACGTAGAAAGTTGCACCCGTGTAGTATGTCTTCTTATCCTGCAATATAGAACGTGGTCCCACCGATTCGTCAAAATAAGAGAGAAAAGTTTTTTTGTTTTGGTTTTTTGTGAGTTCCATTATAATGATTAAAATACTTTATTAGAATAAAGATACATTATTAGCAAATAAGAAAGGTTTTATTTTTATCAATATTTTTAGTAACCAGTATCTGCGATGAAGTCGTGAGCAAAAGCTATGAATATGCCATTATGATATAGCACACCATCAGCATTATGTGCAACATCGAGTAATTTCTCATTTCTCGTCCTGAGAGTCGACGAAAGAGGTAGAAAGTGTTCTCGCATGACAAAGCATTTATAGCCATGTTAAGCACAGATTTATCATCACAGTAATCGATAAAATCAAAATGTATCTATAGTATCGACTAATGAAAATACATCATCGATTAAATTGACTTATATGATCGTTCATTAGATACAATTAACTGATGTAATCGACGAAATCGATCATTTCAAAGTCGCGTCAAAAATAACGTTTGTTGTCTCTAAATTTTGTTTACGGATCCTATAATGGCTTATAGGATCCGTAGACATAATTCAACTTCAATTACAAATTATAAAGTCACGAACGGTCTCCTTCATAATACGAACAGCAATGGATGGAGTGGAACTCGCTGCCCGCGCATGTTGTGTTTCCGAACCAATATAATCTGGGTCTCTACAAGACAAGAGTGAATAGGCATTTACTAGGCAGACATGTACCATCATAGATCGCATCGTCACTTACCATCAGGTGCGATTGCGATCAAATGACTGTGCAGTCCTATATAAAAATAACAAAAGAACTCATGACAACAGCGGCCATGTTGGGAAAGTTAACAAAATCGAGAAATGACGACATTTGCTCACTTAAGTTTTTTTTTAGAGTCTTCTCGCGGCGCGCATCCTTAGCCCAGCTAGTGTTTAATTTAAAAAAAAATCATCAAAATTAGTTTTACTATATTGAGCATCCCAAGCTAGCCCTTGCTTCGTATGAAAAAACTTTGGAATAACTAACTGCTTTGAGGTATGTAAATGTTTACCTGGCTCATTTCCGTTTGTATGATAGGATAAAACAAGGTTAGCATCATGTCGGCGGTGTTACAAAAGAGGAGCACAAAATACTAAAAAATAAATAAAATGATTAATTTTTCGTTGTCGTTTAATGTATTCATAAGTTTCATACTACTTTTATACTAAAGAGACGCATTGTCTCATTATGTCCTCATGAATTCCTATCTGATCTGATAGCAGTCTGTAATTGATGACAATTTATATTATTTTCGGTACGACACATTAGCTTTGGCAGTGGCAATATATCATTCGATCGAGTACTTAGTATTAAAATACTTACTATAGGATTAAATAGCGATGTAATATTATCTGCAACATCAGCTATAGACTTGAATAAAGATTGACAAGCTATAATATTCTGGCTTTCTTTCTTCACCAAACCAGTGAAACTTATCATGCGACGGTATAAGCAGTAAAAAATTGTAAAGTATACAACTAGAAAAATGTCAACACTAAGTGTTGGAATAATGATTAATATGTTGACGTAAGTATCCGCGATACAAAAATCTTCAAAACAAGTACAAAATACGAATTGAAGAAATAACCGGTAAGCCAGTAGAACTCCAACCCAGGAAATGATTAGAAAGTCGGGTTTGAATGATCTTAGTTCACCAATTTTCGCATCAATCGACATAATACCTTTAGAAAAATTAAAGAAATTCCCTTTGCTTTTAAACAATAGCCCGAAAACCACCAACAAGTACTCAAGTACGATAATACAGTCCCATAAAAAAAAGAAATCACCTTCGAAATAAACTGTTACAACAAAAAGAAATAGTAAAGTGGAACCTAAAATTAACGATTGAAAAGCACAAAGTAATTTAATTTTGAAAGTATGTTTTGATGATTTAAATTGAACAAAACCGAAATCGACAGAAAATATTAAAAGCACGATTGTAAAAAAGACCTTCATCTTTTTTAATTTTTTTAGATTCGATTTAGCTGAAATGTTTAAGTATTGAGAGGGCAGTGAATGCGTTCTGCATCTTTTGAAATCATTTTACACAGCAGAAACAGACTACTCGTATCTACGACAAGTACTGAATATTTTTAGTCATTTTATTACACCTTTGTTTCAAAAAGTCCATTAGTATGATGCCGTGCCTAATCAAATAAAGTAATTAATATAAAATGCTGGGGTTAATACTGCTAGTGACTTGAACACTCAATGTTTAATAAAAAAAATATTAGGTGCCGTGCTGGTAGCGGCACTTTAAAATAATACTTTCCACAGCCCCATATCTTCACATGGGTGTCGTAAGAGGCGACTAAGGGTTTTTTGCAGCAGACCATCTGCTCTCCAAGTGGGAGACTTATGTCGGCCGGTTGTTGTTACCACCATGCAGTTGTGTAAAACCCGCCAAGTGATTCTGACCTATCTCGGTCAGGTCGCGTTCCGGGATCAGCACTGCACTAACCGGTGCCAGGGGGACTGTGATCGTGGCAACTGTTGGACCAGTGGGAGCCTTAGCGGCGGTATTGTGTGTGTAGTGTTCATCGGCCCGCCGGCCAGGGAGACCCGTAGAAACGGTGGTACCGATGGCCGCCCGCGGCATAGTACAGAGGCCCAAAAGGGGTTAACCACCTCTGGAGGCTGCCCCACAAGGTCGCGCATAATCTCGGGGTGGCTCGTCGTGCCGGGTGGTGCCCGGTTCCGGTGAGGCCCGGCGACCACACCCGAGGGGGTACGGGGGCTCTACCGTCCGGCGGACCGGCCTACACTATTCCACACGATTAATACCAATGCAGGGCACCACGCTTTGTCTTTCATTGCCTCGATCACAGTCGTCCTTTCACGACCCTCCCATCCTCCAACTTCTATGGCAGTCAGAAGCATGAAAAAACAGTCAACAGCGGCATCCCCATACCCACCCACACGCTGTTTGAGGTGGAGTTCGCTAACATCCGCGGACTCCATGCAAATCTCAACGCCGTCCATCAACACCTTGAGACGGCGAGGCTCTTTTTGACGGAAACACAGATAGGCCGCCCTGCCGATACGCCATACCTACACTACCCCGGCTATGTGCTGGAAGAGTCCTTCTAACCTAAAGCCGGTGTATGTCTATTCGTCAGGGCAGACGTCTGCTGTAGCCGTCTCCGCTGCCTAGAAGACCCATCCTTTTTCACCCTCTGGGTGCACGTTGACCTGGGCTCCACAAGCCGGGTCTATGCGTGCATATACCGCTCCCACAAAGGCGACGCCGAGACAACTCGACTCTTCGAACATCTGAGTCAGGCCGCAGACAACGCTCATCGTCAACGGAGACTTCAATGCCCACCATGAGTCCTGGTTAGGCTCATCGAAAACAGACCATGCAGGCCGAACCACCCATGCGTTTGCTCTCACGCAAGACCTGACGCAACTGGTACACCAGCCCACCCGGGTACCAAACATTGTCGGTCATACACCCTCCTTATTGGACCTTCTGCTGACGAGTCACCCAGCCGGGTGTAAAGTGTCGGTTGGTGCTCCATTGGGCTCCTCCGATCACTGTCTGGTTGGCGCTACAGGGCCTTGTACAGCTCCCCCACAACCTGTGGAGGTGACGCGGCGGTTAGGGCACTACTCGTCGGCAGATTGGGACGAATTGCGAGAATACTTTGCCTCCGTCCCTTGGCGGCAGTGCTGCTTTGGAGAAAAGGATACATCAGAGAGTGCATCTGCTATCGTTGACGAGTTCAGTACCGGAATGGAATACTACATTCCTGTTCCTGTCGTCAGTAAGCTAGCGAAACTGGTCCCTGGTTCAATCGCAAGTGTGCCGCCGCTATTGAACAAAAACTGGCGGCATACCGTGCTTGGTCTAGGGCCCAGGCACTCAATGATCATTCAAACCTGGCCTCCCTAAAAGCAGCCTTAAATAAAGCCACCAAGGCCGCGAAGAGGGCTTACATTAGAGCAGACGCCCAGCGAATTGCACGTGTTGGCCAAGAACTCATCACGCATCCTACGGGTAGCCGCTCCTACTGGCGACTGGCTAAACACGTGCAATCTAACTTCTGCGTGCCTTCGCTGTCTCCACTGAGATTCCCTGATGGATCGTTGGCTCATCAGTCGCAAGAGAAAGCCGATTTACTGGCTAACTTCTTTGCCTCAAACTCTTGCATCGATGACTGCGGTGCTGCGCCGCCTGATATTCCACATTGCGGCTCCACAATGCCTGATATTCGTATCAGGCAGTGTGATGTTCGTGTCGAACTGCTATCACTCGATGTCAGGAAAGCCAGTGGCCCTGATGGAATTCCAGCTGTGGTGCTGAAGAAATGAGCAGCGGAGTTGTCTCCAGTGTTCACTAGCCTGTATCGCCTCTCCTACAATTCGGATCTTGTGCCGCAGTCTTGGAAGGAGGCGAACGTTCTACCAGTTCCCAAAAAAGAGGACCGGTCTGATCCTGTTAATAATTGCCGTCCAATTGCCTTAACCTCAGTTTTAGCTAAAGTGTTCGAGCGGATCATAAACACGCAGCTCATCCGCTACCCAGAGGATCACTCTCTCATTTACGACCGTCAGTACGGCTTCCGACCAAAACGGTCTACGGGTGATCTTCTAGCGTACGTAACACACATCTGGGGGTAGGCTATGGAATAAGCATGGGGAATCTTTGGCCGTAAGCCCTGACATTGCCAAAGCTTTCGACCGTGTATGGCATCGTTTGCTTCTTTCCAAGCTTCCGGCATATCGTCTGCCACCTCGCCTATGCGACTGGGTCGCCGGATTTCTGGAGGGACGTGGAATTTGTGTCCTTTGCGATGGTCGAAAATCACGCTTTCTCCAGAATAATGCTGGAGTGCCGCAGGGCTCCGTCTTGTCGCCGACGTTGTTTCTTCTGCATATCAATGACATGTTATCTCTTGGTAATATTCATTGCTATGCGGGTGATAGCACGGTCCACGCGCGTTATTTCGAGCGCCCTGGGGCAAAGCCGACTGACACCGAGGAGAAGAGGCGAAGTCTTGTTGTTGAGCTTGACGGAGTGTTGGACCGCATTTTAGAATGGGGTGCATGCAATCTTGTCGAGTTCAATGCCAAGAAAACGCAGGTGTGTACATTCACAGCGAAGGCGTCGCCGTTCCTTTCCCATCCTACTCTTCAGAGCACCCCGCTACCGATTAAGGATAGCCTGAACATCCTTGGCATGGATGTTCGTAGCAACCTAAACCAGCGGGACTACATTGAGAGCGTCATTAGAACTGCATCCCGTAAACTCGGAGTCCTGAACAGAGTGAGACGATTCTTCACGCCTGGGCAGCTCTGTCTCTTGTATAAGACACAAGTTCGCGCGTGTGTGGAATACTGCTTTCATCTCTGGGACGGTTCCGCCAAGTACCTACTCGAAGCTCTTGACAGGTTGCAGCGGCGTGCTATCCGTATTATTGGAAACCCAGAGGCAACTTTGACCCTTGAGCCTCTAGTCTCCAATTGCGTAGAAACATTGCCAGGTAAGTGTTCTCTATCGCTTCTACAATGGTGAATGCTCTGACGAGTTATTCCCGCTTATTCCACCCTCACCTTTCCACTCCCGTACCACGCGTGCTGGACTACGGCGTCACCCACACACAATTCAACATTTTTTGGTCCGAACTAAAAGGTTCGGTGACTCGTTTCTTTGTCGTACCATCCAGACGTGGAACGCTCTTCCAGCTCATGTGTTTCCTTCCTCGTATAGCCCCGGGTTCTTCAAGCCGGGCGTGAAAAGGCATTTCTGCAGGCCTTCAAGGTGAGGATGGCCAGCCCAGTGATTCGTTTGAATGGCTGGGCTTGTCAACCTCATGTCTGGACCTCACGACCGCTTTACATCAGGTGAAGTGAGGTCATCTTGACGGGCAATATAAAAAAAAAATGGAAAGCAATTAATTGCTAAAGTAAGGAAAGTAAGTGAATAACAGTTTCTTTAACCTTCGATAAATAAATAGTTTTTTAATATTCATATCATAATAAAACATATGCCATACAAATCCCAATTGCATCTTTCTTCGTAAATTTCAATGGAGAAAGAAATACTTCAATAGACGGGTAAATTATGAACTTTTTTCTCGTTGAGAACCATGCAATAAAATTTTTTTCTTCAGACTACTGAGGAAGTAGTGTTCAGTAAAAGTGGTTAATATTGTTGTTACCTCTTTTGAAGAATGTGACAAACTGAGCAAAGAATAAAGTAAAGATTTAAGAGCGTGTGCTCCCGCGTTCAAAACTGGCTCGTAACCATATTTGTGTGCATTGTCCCGACTTAAACCAAATCAACCCGAATACCGGCGGAAGGCTCACCTCACCACCTACCACGTCGGGTTCTTATACGATTGGTCTAAAATGGGCTTCTGAATGTTCAGTTCACCGTGACGGCAACGGTCACTAAACTTGCCTCTGCCTAGTTACCCTGTTTAGGTTATGGTCGTGATGTTTTGTTTTACATGTTATGTAAAGGATTAAAACAAATTAAGTTTAGAAGAACTGGCTAGCAAGAATAGTTCACTTAGTTAAGTGCCGAAATGTTTATTTTATGTAATAGGCAGTAAACGAGCAGGAAGGTCACCTGATAGAAAGTGATCACCGCCCATGGACAACTGCAACACCAGAGGTGTCACCGATGCGTTGCTTGCCTTTTATATCTGAATACGCTCTCTTTTTGAAGGCTCCGATGTCATATTCCTTCGGAAATACCGACGCAGGAAGATCATCCCATATCTTGGATGTTAGCGGAAGAAATTGACGTGTAAAACGTACGGTTTTTGAGCGCCTACCATCCAGTTGATGAGCATGGAATTTCGACTTATGACGTGTCGTGCGATGAAATTTACCAGCAGGTATAAGATCATGCAATTCTTCTGAGCACTCCCCATTGTAAAGACGGTAGAAAATTCAGAGATATGCAACATCTTTTGACGACCGACTTGGTGTAATGGTTAAGAAGTTGGCTACTACACCAGAGGTCGCGGGTTCGATCCCCGCACAGTACAAACATTTGTGTGCATGAACATGTCTGTTTGTACTCGTCTGGGTGTCTCCTATGTATAATAAGTATGTATTTACAAAAAGAAAATGTATTTAAGTATGTTTATCCGTTGTCTAGTATCCCATAACACAAGCTTTAATTAGCTTACTTTGGGGCTAGATGGCGCTGTGTGGAATAATGTCCAGGGATATTTATTTTTATTTATTTATCTCTCCTTAGGGCCAAAGGGTCTAAGCGGTCGGAAATCACAGGGTCGTTGACAATTCGAGCGGCTCTCCGCTGTATACGGTCAAGAGGATAGATAAGATACTGGGGTGCTCCAGCCCAAAGATGGCAGCAGTACTCCATGTGAGGCCTTACTTGTGCCTTGTAAAGTTGAAGCCGCAGTTGTAAGGGGACACGGCTATCTAGCACTCCAAAAGTTAAAGAGAGACAAGCGTTAGTGTGTGAGCTTACGCCTAAAACTAATCAGGTGAAATCAATGAATAGAAGTAAGGAAAAACTCCCGACATCATCCAGAAAGGAGCCTGATCAATTGCACGATATGTCTACTGACAATATAACGAAAAGAGAATACAATGTGCAAATACAAAATTCGTTTGACTACCTATCGGAGGAAAGCACATTTCACAGTCTTGTTCTACGGAATGATACCTTGAACAGAAGTTGTCCCGAGTTGAATTTTAACTATAAATAAAGGTTGGAGGAAATGGAAAATAAATTTCTTAACCTTCAAGAAAAGCTCAGTACAGCTGATAACGAAATAGAAAAATTACTTCAAGGAAACGGGGAACTTAAGAAATTATATCGAATAATAAAATTAAAACAAAACACTTGGAAAGCATCTGTAAAATTACACCTAAAACGAGTAAAAGAAAGAAAAGCTCAAACATCACTCACCTGGAAGATTCAAAGATAGTGGAAACGGAATCAATAAGGGAAAATGACACATCAGCTTTAAGTGAAGCGGGGGTTATAAAACCAGAAATTGAAAATCTCAATAGCATAAAGAGAGAAAGGGCACATAAAGAAGTTAAAACAGAAGTCTCCACCAACAAGAGGATATTTATTTTTGGTGGCCAACAATGCCTTGGATTGACTACTACACTTTTGAAAACAAGGAAAAATTCGAATTATGCTAAATATAAAATATTCTAAATATAACGGAACCAAAACATACTTCAATGAAATCTTCAAAGTGGTCCAAAAGAGAGTCACAGACTACTTTTTGGAACGCTATGTTACGAAAGTTGACCAACGTTCTAACAGTCAGTTTTATCTCGGCTAATAGGAAATTTAGTATATTTCACCAAAACATAGCGGGTATTTTTAGCAAATTAGAACTTATAGAGCTAACTTTGGAAGAATTATCAGAAATTAAGTGTAACTTTGATATTCTGTGTTTTAGCGAAACCTTCGTGAGATCTGAAAGTGAGAGCAATATTAATATCACAGGATATATAATATGGATTTGCTTAAAAAAACAAAGGACTCAATTGAGCTTAGCAGGATCGTAGACAACTACAATTTCAAATTACATATCTTGGATCCCACTCGTAAAAATGCTTGCATTGATCACATAATGAGCAACATTCCTGGTGTTCAAAGTGAAACTCATGGCTTGGGTCTGTCTGATCACGATACGGCACAATCTATTAACTTTTCCTTACCATGTGATATTCAACACCAAAGTTTTGGTTTCTTAAAAAAAGAGATTACAAATTAGATAATATTGCAATGTTCAAAGAATACATAAAGTCAATCTCATGGGCCAATATATACATGGAAAATGGTTTAAACGAAGCATTCAACAACTTTTATGAGGATTTTAAACTGTTTTATGACTTGTGTTTTCCGATAAAGAGAGTAAAAGTAAGGTCACACACAAGGGGTACAGCGGATTGGTTCTCACGAGGTATTAAGAAATCAGGTAAAACCAAATGGCATTTGCGCTTTGCATATTACGAAAAATCTAGCACAACCAATAAGACAAAATACCTCCACTATTCCAGAATTTTAAGACGCTGCATAAACCAATCTCAACAATTGGCGAATTTAAAATACTTTATGCAGTCTAAAAATATCTGCAAAGCTACATGGGACTTAATACGTAAAAAGCGGCAAATATTGATAAATTAATAATAACATTATTGAAAATACCACTGACATTGCAAATACATTTAATAATGCTAGTTTATTCTTAAAACCTACAGACGAATACGAAATAATTTAGCTGATAAACTTCTTAAAATATACTTACTCAGCTGGTTACGATGAGATACAAACCAGAATTTTGAAGGCCTGCAAGAGTGAAATTGCACCCGTACTGAGTTATTCAGTAAATCTTTCGTTTTCTGAGGGTCGTTTTCCGGAAAAATTGAAGCTTTCCATTGTCAAGCCTCTACACAAGAAGGGTGCTAGAGAGAGTGCGGACAATAATCGACCGATATCCTTGATACTCGTTATTTCTAAAATCTTTGAAAGAGCTATGCATGAGCGTGTCATGAATTTTCTAGAAAAATTTGAAATCATTAAACCAGATCAAAATGGTTTTCATAAGGAAAAATCCACAACCTTGGCCGCATTTTCCCTCGTAAACAAAGTGTTATTTCCATGGATAAGCGTATGCCAGTAACAGCAGTCTATTTTGATATGACTGAGGCGTTTGACTTCGTAACTCATGATATCCTTCTAGAAAAATGCAACAACTACGGCATAAGGGGCTTGGCAAATGATTGGCTTGATAGTTATTTGCGCAACAGATCACAATATGTAGAATTTTCAAAATTAGATTCCAATAGTGAGGTAAATTTATATAAATCCTCGACAGAGTTTAATAGAGTAGGCGTACCTCAGGGAAGTATCTTGGGGCCCTTACTGTTTCTACTTTACATAAATGATCTGCCTGAAATCACAAATTATAATTGCATTCTTTTTGCTGACGATATCTCAGTTGTTATACCGTGTAATGACCCCCAATCATATAATGACGAAATTAATAATACCATCTCAAATATAATAAATTGGCTCATCAATAATAATCTTAACGTTAATTTAAATAAGACTCAATTTGTACAATTTGTAAATAAAAATGGTAAAAAACGTAATTTAGACATTCAATTTGGTAATAAATTAATTAAAGAATCTAATGAAGTTTTATTTTTGGGTATTCTATTGGATGATCAATGCTCATGGGCTAATCATATTTATAAAATTTGTAAGAAAGTAAATTCTTTTGGATACGCATTATTGGGTTTTGTCTTTGCTCTACACCTTTTGTATTAGGCATTCATACCTACCTACTGAACTGATGAGGACCATTGTGTTACCTATCATTAAGAACAAGACGGGAGATTTGTCGGACAAAAACAATTGTAGGCCAATCTCACTGGCTACTATACTCGCTAAAGTGCTTGATGGTTTGCTTGAGAGACAGCTCAGTCAGCGCCTTAAGATACACGATGCACAATTTGGTTTTAGACCTGGCCTATCCACGGAAAGTGCTGTGCTGTCTCTGAAGCATACCGTGGAGTACTATACGCAGAGAAAAACGCCAGTGTACGCCGCGTTCCTGGATCTTTCCAAGGCGTTTGACCTGGTTAACTATGACCTGCTATGGTCTAAGCTCCATGATATGGCATTGCCGGTGGAACTTATCACTATTTTTAAATATTGGTACGGTCATCAAGTTAACCAGGTCAGATGGTCGGGAGCTCTGTCGGACGCTTATGTGCTAGAGTGCGGACTGAGACAAGGAGGTCTAACATCTCCCGCTCTTTTCAATCTCTACGTAAATGGTCTCATCGTTGGGCTTAGCAACACCGGTGTAGGCTGCTCTATTGACGGTTGCATGGTCAACAGTATAAGTTATGCTGACGACATGGTGTTGTTGAGCCCATCGGTGGGTGCGCTTCGTAGGCTGTTGGCAGTGTGTGAGGCGTATGCCGCTGAGCATGGACTCAGATATAATGTAGCGAAGAGTGAGTTCATGATTTTTCGAGCTGGGAAAAAGACTCCCTCACATGTGCTTCCGGTTAGGCTCATGGGCACTGCATTAAGCAAGGTATCACACTTTAAATACTTAGGGCACATTGTAACAGAAGACTTGTCAGATAACTGTGATATTGAGCGAGAGCGGAGAGCTTTGGCAGTCCGATGCAACATGCTTGCCCGCAGGTTTGCCAGGTGTACAATACCCGTAAAAATAACCCTTTTAAGGCATTCTGTCAGACCTTCTACACCGGCAGCCTGTGGTGCAGCTATAAGCAGACAATCAATGCACTTAGGGTGCAGTACAATAACGCATTCAGGATGTTGATGGGCCTTCCTAGATTCTGCAGCGCGTCAGCCATGTTCGCAGAGGCGAGAGTCGATGACTTTCACTGTGTTGTGAGAAAGCGTATTGCCTCAGCGTGGAGCAGAGTACGGGAAAGCACCAATGGCATCCTGGAGGTCGTTAAAGATAGGCCTGACTGCCATATCTTCAAGCATTGGACCCAAATGCACATGCGTGGGACCATGAAATATGTAAATTAGTTAATTTTTAAATAGTTACTAACCTAGATTTTAAGTTGTGTGTATACTAACATATTTTGTATGGATCAACGATCTGAAATAAAGTTTTATTATTATTATTATTATGGCGATTGACAAAATTCAATAGTCGGAAAATTGCCATTCAGGCTTACCATGGTTACGTGGGCTGTGTTCTTAGATATGCGGTTCTTCTTTGGGGCAATTTCTGTCATGCCAACCGAGCTCTCATAGCGCAGAAGCAATGCATAAGAGCAATTTGTAATGTTGATGTATTCACGTCTTGTAGACCTCTTTTCAAAGAATTAAACATTTTAACAGTACCCAGCATGTATATATATGAGGTTTGTGTTTTCGTTAGGACTCACATGAACTTCTTCAGAAAGCGATGTGAAACTTATAACTGTAGAACAAGATTTCCTGATAGATTGATTCTAAGCAAGGCTACGACTCACTTATACAGCCAAAATAGTTATCAGATGGCAGTAAAAATATTCAACAGGTTGCATGAAAATATGAAATCTCTATCTTCAGAAATATTTAAAAGCCAACTAAAAATGTGGTTGCATCAGAACTGTTTTTAATCTGTAAATGAATATTTTCAATCAAATCAAATCAATCAATCAAATCAAATAAATTTATTTGTTTAAACATAGGTGTAAAAATACATGGTGTTATAGTTAGACAGGTACAGAATCACTATGCTAAGCCATTAGTTGGCATACAAATGTTCAGTTTAAATAAAAATAATTCTACAAATACATTCAAGCTAATACTTACAATCAAAATAAAATAAAAATTCAATACATTAATAAAAAATAAAAATTAAAAAAAATATATAGTCAATAATAGAATGTCAGAAATGATTATTATTATAAAATTTAGCAGTCTATCTTTACTAATTTTACAGCTTGTCACTCAAAAACTCTGTCAGTGTATAATAAGCTTTTGAAACTAAAAGAGTTGTTAATTTTTTAACAAATATGTGAATGTCTGCATTTCTTATATCTTTCGGTAATTTATTAAATATTTTGGGAGCCATACAGAAAAAACTTTTGCCTTTTAAAGCAGTTTTTCTGCTTGGGGCTCTTAGCATATGCTTGTGGCGTCTACTCCTCTGTTGGCCCTGGCATATGGTGGGAAACAAGTGTGCATTTTTTTTTTTACAAATACCGCTGTTTCGTAAATGTAGAGAGATACTAACGTAAGTATCTCTAATTTCGCAAAGTGTGGTTTGCAGCTATCTCTTGTTTTTAAACTCACTATGGCTCTAATGCATTTTTTTTGGGCTCTAAATACTTGTAATTTGTTAGTAGAATTTCCCCAGAAAATTATATAAACCAAAGTTTTGACGGACTTACTCGTAATTTGACTGTACAATTTTGCATGCCAGTTTCTGGAAAATCGTGTGAAACTATTATTTCATAAGATCTGTATGTACCACATTTGAAGCAAAATAAAGTTCTTATCTTATCTTAAAAAAAAAAGATACAAAATACAGTTTTTGGGAGCAGATACTAATGAACATAAATCGATATTCCTTCAAAACAAATTTATGTGTACAGAGGCGTTCACATCCACCTTTATATGGGGGGGGTACTTGATGCTGCTGCTCATTTTTCAATGGTTTTGTGAAGATTGATGTGAACGCCTCTGTTCGTGTTGGGCAAATCAGTATTGATAGGAAGAGGCCATATTTGCAGAAGCCTCAGATTTAGGTTCCGCTGGATCATTTCTAAACAATCGTAAGGGGGGAAAATTTTTAGTTTGTCAATATAGCACATGCAAAAAGACAAATACTTCAACTTTGCTATCATTACTTGTTAAACATTAACAGTTAGAGTTGTTTAAAAATACTTATTTACTAATTCTAATAAAAACGGGTTTTTGCAACGAAACATAACGGTAAATTGTTTTACCTATTTTCTCGACGTTTCGGCGACGATTGCATGTCACCCTGGTCACGAGAGTCCACTCGTTTTTATTAGAATTAGTTAAAATGCAACAAGAAAGTTTAAAATGTTACTTATTATTAATAACACCGTAGCCTACATTCAACAACAGAGTAAAGATGGCTGCTTTAGCCAATTTTACTTTGCAACCGAGAAATATCACCTAGCGGAGCCTATTTGTCACAGTCAATATACTTACTTAACTACAGCCGGCTTTATCGGCATATTACATCAGTGTTACCCGCTACTCTCAGCCAATTTATTGGGTTACTAAAACCGGTTCACTCGGTAGCTGCTGCATTGTTACTCGGTAAATACAGCTAGTTTATTTGGTAGTTACAGCAATTTTATCGAGTACTCGACGAAACCTATTCAATCAGTATAATATAAACATATTAACTGTATTATAAATAAAAAAATTAAAGCATAGTACTTTCAAATTTTTGATATTAGGTTGGGGAAAAAGTCTTTTCGCATATAGTATGTATGAACTTGTAATAAAATCTCATCGGCTATACTATTTTTATTTGGCTGGTTTTGGTATCATTAAAAGTTTACATTTTAAAGAAGATAATTTCCAAATTCAAATTAGGAAAATGTGTGATTTTCATTTGTTTTTCTTAATGTCAAGATGAGTGAATCTAATGAAGAAATTCGATACATTTTAAAATTTTACTACAAAAAAGGTAAAATGCAACGCAAGCCGCGAGAAAAACTTGCGATGTTTATGGACCTAGTGCAGTATCTGTGAGAATGGCACAAATTTGGTTTAAGCGTTTTCAGTCCGGAAATTTTGATGTTAAAGATGCACGTCGCTCTGGTTTTAATTAAGGATAAAATAGATGCCATTTTTGAAAAAGTGGAGCAAGATCGGCATATCAGTAGTTACGAAGTAGCTGAAGAACTGGGAATCGATCACAAAACAGTTCTGGCGGTTTTTAAAAAAACTTGGTACACAAAAAAGCTCGATAGTTGGGTTCCTCACGAGCTGAATGAAGGAAACCTAATGAACCGTGTACTCATTTGTGATTCTTTATTACGACGTAATAAAACCGAACCATTTTTGAAGAAGCTGATAACTGGTGAAGAAAAGTGGATCACGTTCTTCAAGAACGTGCGAAAAAGGTCGTGGTCAAAGGCCGGTCCGGCTTCACAGACTGTGGCGAAACCCGGGTTAACTCGCAACAAGGTGATGCTGTGTGTCTGGTGGGATCGGAAGGGCATTATTCATTATTAGCTGTTACCACCAGGCAGGACCATCGAGTCTAAACTCTACTGCAAATCACTGATGAGATTAAAGCAAGAAGTTGAGAGAAAGCGACCGGAAATAATCAACAGAAAGGGTGTGGTTTTTCATAATGATAACGACCTCTACTAGACCTCTCACATCTTTAGCCACTCAGCAGAAATTAAGAGAGTTTAGCTGGGAGGTGTTAATGCATTCGCCGTATAGTCGTGACCTTGCACCTTCAGTGTTTCGGTCTCTTCAGAATTCTTTAGGCAATGTCAGGTTAACATCACGAGAGGACTGCCAAAACCACTTGTCGCGGTATTTTGATCAGAAGCCTCAAAATTCCTATAGCAAAGGGATCATGTTCTTACCTACAAGATGGCAAAAAGTAAGCGAACTAAATGGCACCTACATATTTTTGTTAAATGTAAATAAACTATATTAAAAAATGATTTGAATTTTCTTAAAAAATGCGAAGAAACTTTTTTCCCAACCTATTATTTCAAAGCGCCTATTGGTTTGAAAGTACCTAAGTACCTAAATAATTATCATTCATGAAACAATCTGTGTATGTCTATGTACCGATGGAATTCGTTTCGAGTGCTGATAATATTGCTATAACTACCTACAAATACATGTAGATACTTAAACAAGTTTTATTGATAATACTTATTAAATGCTGACAAGAGAGAGCTGTAAAGCGGCTGTAGTTAACGAGTAGCACAGTTGTATAAGAACGGGGATATAAGTGGTTCTTAGGAAATTAGAATACAAACATAAGCACCTATAATAAAACTGATTTATTGGCTTTAGATGAAAGGAAACATAGAACAGTTTCTAATAATACTTATGACATGTAAATTTTCAAAGTCATTCTAGATCCCGTACCTAAAGGATAAAATTGAAATCATGAGCAAACTTTTAAGGAGTGACTCAGACCATGACTTCTGCTTTTGAAGGACGCCAAATCTTTTTTGCTGCGTTCTTCAGGCGAATGCTTGTGACAACTAAGAGTAATGGTATGAGCAGCACACAGGCTATGTTTGATGTCTCCTCTGAACCTGAAATATAAATTATTGGCTTTATAAATAAATACCATTATTTAATACCCCTTGTATATTGGCTATCGCTTATCCTTTAAACTATAGATACAGCCCATGATGCTTAACAATAATCCCTAAGAAAAATAGGTCGGAACATAAAACTAAATAGTAGCAAATATATAATTTACGGAAATATCGTTAACACGGAAATGGTTGATCATACCGAATTTGAAAACAATCAACTTAAATTCTTGACTATGATATATTCGGACCTCGCAATACAATAAAAGCAGAACAGTACCATTCCTTAGCCTATGAAAGCAGAAGGTTAAACTGCCTGACGAATTTATTTGTAGGTAAACTGCAGCACAACGATAAGATACGTGACGCAGATGTTGAAGACGATGACAGGTAGCCGCCAGTCCAGCGAGACGACCTTCCAGATGGTGACCTTGAGAGGACGCACATCGATGTAGCGGATAAGCCTCTTCAGCTCCTTGTGCTGCTTTTCATCTGCAAGAAAAATAAATGTACAAAGTTTTTGGTTACTGCTCCAGGTGAAGTCTATAAGCCTGATTTTAGAAGTATAAGATGATTTTAAAAAAAGGACAAAGTTGAACCTTGCAAAAGATCTTTGAAAATTAGTGATTTCGATCATTCAACAATAAAATTATGGAGAGGAATTGTACAGAAAGGGTAAACACAATAAATAATATGAGTACCTTTAAACAGAACAAGGATTGAAAAACAGAACGACATTCTCTCGAATTTTACCTCTCTCCTGGAGTAGTTGGTTATGCAGCACCAGTCGCACTTGATTCACTTGTGCAGCCAACAGTCCTGCTGCAAACGCTGACGAGAACAACATTAGAAACTGTTGCAGCACGGAAATATTTGCTGCCGTGTAGTAGGCTCCCTTTTCCTGCAATATATAATATAATTTCCGCGTTGAACGCGGTCCAATCGATTTATTTAAGGTAATTTTTAAATCATATCACGTAACATTCATGTAGCGGATATGTAATAAATTCAATAATGACATAACAAATCATATTAGTACTATAAAACTTTGAAATAAATGTTTACCTGTTTCATTTTCATTCGTACGATAGGATAAAACAAGGTGAGCATTATGTCGGCGGTTTGAATAAAGAGTAGCAAAAGATACTGAAAAATAAAATATTTTATATTATTTTTTATTGTTGTCATAATTCATTCATAAGTTTTATGCTCAAAAGATATTGTACCCCAATGACCCAAAATCCAACTCTTTGGCTGTACTAGCCATGTCAGTATGACCAGGTATGAGTACAAAGTGACATAACAACACTTCTTAGATAAGCTCTCATCCAATCTGACAGTAGTCAGTAAATAGATGGCATTGTATGGTCTGTATGGCACATTGACTGTGGTAGTGGCAATAGATCGTTCAATCAAGTTGTATTTATACTTACTAAAGGATTAAATAACGATGTAATATCATCTGTAACATCAGCTATAGACTTGTACAAAAATTGACAGGATATGATATCCACGTTTCCCTTTCTCACCAAACTAGTGAAACTTACAACGCGACGGTATAAGCAGTAAAAAATTGCAAAGTACACAACCAGAAAAATGTCAAGACTAATTAATGGAATAATAAAAAAAAATTGCATGTATATATTCGTAGTACAATACTCTTCTAAAGCAGTACAATATATGAATAAAATAAAACACCGATAAACCATAAGAACTCCAACCCAAGACATGATTAGAAAGTTGGGTATAAAGGATTCACCTTCACCAATTTTTGCATCAATCGACAAAATAACATTTAAAAAACTGAAGAAAGTCACTTTACTTTGAAACAATAGTACGAAAACTACAAGTAAGTATTCAAGTATGTAGACACATGACCATAAGATAAAAAAATCACCATCATATACTGATAAAACCATACTGAACATAAAAATGGAACTCACAACTATCGATTGAAATGCAGAGAGTAATTTAATCATGAAAGTAATTTTTGGTGATTTAAACTGAACAAACCCGAAATCGACAGAAAATACCAAAAGTACAATTGCAAAAAAAACCTTAAGTATATTCGATTTTCTTTTGGGTATTACAAGTTTAGATTTAACTGAAATATTTAACTGTTGAGAAGGTAAAGGATGCGTTCTAAACATATTGAAATTATTTTCGACAATAGAACCAGACTAACCACAACAAGCCCTGAATAGTTTTAAGTAATATCATTTCATCTTTAGCTTCAAGTAGTCCATTAGCAAGATTACATGTCTAATCTAATTAGTATACTCGTATTACCGCTATGAAATAGTAACTTAAACAAATTGAGTGGTTAGTAAAAATTTTAGGGTTAGCAATTAATTATTTTAAGTACCTAAAGAAAGTGAAACAATGAAGAAACACTAGTTTGTTTAGGCCTCAAATATTTATTTTCTTGAATTAGAAAACATAAAGTACAATCCTCCAAAATGCATCGAATTTCTTCGTAAAATTTTAACTTATTCCGCCTTGAGAACTTTGCAATTGTTTTCTTGAATCACTTTCGATGGATGTGACATGATTGTCAAAAATGAAAACACTGCTAAACACTGCTACTGCAGCTGAGAAGAACAGACTGGCAAAAACAACTGCCGAAATTCACTAATTGTGCTGGCAGATTAGACTTCGAAAAAGTTGCCATCGCGAGCCTAAGGGGAGACCGGGGTATTTGTAGGCAAACTGAAGCATGACAATGAGGTACGTGACGCAGATGTAGAAGACGATCCACGCCAGTCCAGCGAGACCAACCTTCCAGATAAAGACATTGAGAGGACGCGCTTCAATGTAGCTGATAAACCTCTTCAGGTCTTTGAACTGTTTTTCATCCACAAAGAAAATTCATTTCAGTCTTTTGTTAGTACCTATAATCAAACATGATGTAAGGGTGAGTTAAAAAGTGAAATTTAAAATCTCCCCAGCTTTTGCGCGCGCGCGACTTAATGGTCCTAATCCAGTTTTATTCTGAACCCGTAACAATTTTGGTGGATACTCTCTTAGTGCCCCCTAACAGACCGCATGGACGTAAATGACTCTCAACTATCTGCGCCTAGTAGTCTGTACTCAGTGAGTATCTAACAACGGAGGAGTATTTAAATATACTCGTACAATTTTACCAATTTGTAATGTATCAAACCTAAAGGATGGTTTTATTTGATCCTTCAAGTTTGATATGCTACGAATGGGTCACATATTAGGTTGAGGAAAAAGTCTTTTCGCATATAATGTGTATGAACTTGTGATAAAATCTTTCTGGCTATACTATTTGTATCTGGCTGGTTTTGGTATCATTAAAAGTTTACATTTTAAAGAAGATAATTCCAAATTCAAATTAGGATAATGTGTCATTTTCATTTATTTTCTTAATGTCAAAATGAGTGAATCTAATGAAGAAATTCAATACATTTTGAAATTTTACTACAAAATAGGTAAAAATGCAACTCAAGCCGCGAAAAAAATTGCGATGTTTATGGACCTAGTGCGGTGTCTGTGAGAGTAGCACAAATTTGGTTTGAGCGTTTTCAATCCGGAAATTTTGATGTCAAAGATGCACGTCGCTCTGGTCGCCCTATTACGGATAAAATGGATGTTATTTTAAAAAGTGGAGCAAGATCGGCATATCAGTAGTCACGACATAGCTGAAGAACTGGGAATTGACCACGAAACAGTTTTGGCGCATTTGAAAAAAACTGGGTACACAAAAAAGCTCGATATTTGGGTACCTCACGAGCTCACTGAAAGAAACCCAATGAGCCGTGTACTCATCATGCGAAAAAGGTCGTGGTCAAAGGCCAGTCAGGCTTCACAGACTGTGGCGAAACTCGCAACAAGGTGATGCTGTGTGTGTAGTGGGAATGGGAGGGGATTATTCATTATGAGCTGTTACCACCAGACAGGACCATCGATTCTGAACTCTACTGCGAACAACTGATGAGATTAAAGCAAGAAGTTGAAAGAAAGCGGCCAAAATTAATCAGCAGAAAGGGTATGGTTTTTCATCATGATAACTCAGCAAAAATTAAGAGAGTTGAGCTGGGAGCTGTTAGTGCATTCGCCGTATAGTCCTGAGATTTCCACCTGTTTCGGTCTCTTCAGAATTCTTTAGGCAATGTCAGGTTAACATCACGAGAGGACTGCCAAAACCACTTGTCGCGGTATTTTGATCAGAAGCCTCAACATTCTTATAGCAATGGGATCGTGTCCCTACTTACAAGATGAAAAAAAGTAATCGAACAAAATGGCATCTACATATTTTAGTTAAATGTAAATAAACTATATTAAAAAATGTTTTGAATTTTCTTAAAAAATGCGAAAAAACTTTTTCCCCAACCTATTAGTGAACAGATAAGTCGGAGGAATGAAAGAAAGTTAGACTTTGCTAAGACCTATCATTTGTTATCTTGAAATGTAGGACTTATGACTAAGTAATTCAGATTATTTCGATTGTGCCTTGAAAGAAATAAACAAAGATAGTAACTAACAGGAAGGGAAACCAAATAAAGAGATACAGAGATATCACTTAGAAGTTACTACTTTATTACCTTGGCTTTACCTCTTTCCTGAAGAAGCTGATCAATGCAGTACTAGCCGTAACCGGGCAACTTGTGAAGATAACAGCCCCGCCGCGTACGCTGGCAAAAACATCATCAGACATTTGTGCCCCACCGCAAAGTGAGCTGCCGTGACATACCTCCCATTTCCCTGCAATATTCGTACCGTAACCCGTATTAGCTCTTATACTTAGTTTGGGGTCAGATGATCTTGGTGTGAATTGTCACAGATATTTATTATTTCTTTATTATTATACTGACCATCAGTACTGACGCTGGAAGCTGTCATTATGGAAACACTAGATTTGGAGTCGCACCGTCCACATCAGCCATACAATATGATCCCAAACTACATACTCGTTTTTTAAATAATGCATGGAATTCTTATTTTATTTTACCCTTGAAATGACCTTGAATTTTAACAGATTTTCTTTCTGGTCATAATTTAACAAAACTGAACATTTGTATGCGAACCAATGGCTTAAAATAATTATTCTGTACCCGTTTAATCATAACACCTTGTGTAGTTTCAACTATATTTTCACGAATAAATTGCTGAATTGATTGACGTAAGTGTTGCAGATCAGGATAAAATGAATTATGAATGAAGTAACAAAACTATTTTAGCTGTGTCCATATTATTGCAGGAAAGCTGCAATACATTAATATTAAGCATCACGATTCAAATTACATACCATAATTATTAATAAAGTATCTACTAATTAAATTCTCTTTATTTAGCGTAAAACTTAGGTATAAAATTTGTACAATATTCTTACAAAAACAAAGATTTACAACCATAAAAACGACTTATGAATTATACTAATTAAATTATTATTAAGAGTCCTTAAAATATAGAACGAATCAATTAAAAAGTAATTATGACATTCCAAAACAATAGCTTGGATTTTGTCAATTCAGCCACACTCTTAGGAATAGACATCGATTCAGGCCTAAATTGGAAAGCACACAGACAAAATAACCGCCAGACTTTAAAAAATTATATACGCCCTCTATGAGTTAAAGAAATGTACGGATTTAAAAACAGCTATAGTTGCTTATTATGCTTATGCGAACGCTTGGCTAGGATATGGGATCATTTTATGGGGAAACAGCTCAGGTGCAAATCAATTATTTATATTACAGAAAAGATGTAGACGAATATTGGTAAATATAACAAAATAAGAAAGTTGCAGACCCCATTTTGTTAAACTCAAAATACTGACACTAACTTCATTATATATATTGGAAATATGTAAATTCATAAGGAAAAACCTGATTTTACAATTACAGGCCAAGGATTTTCACACTAAAAAACGGAACTTAAGATACAAAAATAGAATACCAACACCTTTCACTAAATTGCAATTAGTAAGCTCAGGACCACTTCATATGTCAATAAAAATTTACAACAGGTTACCTAATCATATGAAAGAAATAGACAAAGATGTGGAATTTAATAAAAAGCTGAAAGAATTACTAATAAGTAAATGCTTTTATAACCTAGAAGAGTTTTTTTCGAATCCCTAATGGTTTACATAAATAATAAAGATAATTATGTATTATGTATGTAATGTAATAAATTTTCAATTAATTGTAATTTCTATTTATTGAAATAGATTATACTTAGATTAGATACGATTTAGAATTTAAGCTTTAGATCTCTTAGATGTAAATTAATTATTGTACGAAATATTTTAATGTTGCAGTGCCCTAACAGGGTCATGTGTGTATTTTTTAGATTTAAGAACTTGTTAAACCACATGAAGCAATAAATATTTATGACTATGACATGCTTCTTCGCAGACATATTCGGTTGTAGAACACTCTCCTTGCGGGTACCGCGGCAAGAGCAGACGCGTGGCTGGGTGGAATAGACATGTCAGGGATGCGCACCAGAAAGCCAGGCTCAAGTATCAATTATGGTTGACCTTTAACAAGCCTCAGTCTGGTGCTGTTTATCAGCAAATGTATGAATCACCCAAATTTTTTTAAGAGCCGGCTAAACTGGTGCGTAAAAAACCAGGATCAGATCAAAATGGACAGTCTGGCTACCCACAGAAAAAGTAAGGATTTTGGAAAGTTTTGGAAGAATACTAATAGACTTAATATTCAGCCGGGTCTGCCTGTGAGTGTGGGGGGACAGAGCGAGCCTGGGGCCATTGCTAATATGTTTATGAAGCAGCTCCAGTCTAAGCCTGGGTCTTCGAGCACGGACATTGATGCTGGGTCTAAAGGGGAGCAGGTGTCCATTAGATTTATGGCCAAACAAGTAGCACAGGTTATTAATAAAATGAAAAGAGGTAAATCACCTGGCCATGACAGACTCAGTATTGAGCATTTCAATTTTGGGTATCTTTTACTCGCTCTGTCTCAGCCACTCTTATCTGCCTAGGGACCTGATGAGGACAGTAGTTGCCCCAGTAGTAAAAAGTAGGACTGGCGATATTTCGGCCGAGAACAACTACAGACCAATCCCGCTGGCCACTATTGCGGCAAAGGTGCTCGACAGCATGCTTGACTCCCACCTGGCGACTTGTTTGAAATCACATGACGCTCAATTTGGCTTCAGGCCAAGCTTGTCTACGGAAACTGCAATTCTTAGTCTCAAGCATGCTGTCAGGTACTATACGGACAGGCAAACTCCCATTTATGCTTGCTTCCTCGACCTCTCCAAGGCCTTCGATCTGGTACCCTACAATATCCTCTGGGGAAAGTTGAGGGAGCAGGGTGTTCCCTCCGAAATAACGCAATTGATGCAATATTGGTATGCTAACCAAATCAACACAGTTAGATGGGCTAACACTTTTTCTGTGGATTATGGTTTGCAGTGCGGGGTAAGACAGGGGGGGCTAACGTCCCCGAGGTTCTTCAACCTATACGTCAATGGGCTCATCGGTGCTCTCAGTAGCATGCGTGTCGGTTGCTGGGTAGATACTGTCTGTATTAATAACATAAGTTATGCAGACGACATGGTGCTGCTGGCTCCAACGATGCACCATGGGTGCGCTCAGAAAGATGTTATAACATTAAGAAAAGTCAATACATGATATTTAAGGCAGCTGGTAAATGTCCAAGCGAAGTACCTGAGCTCTTGTTGTATGGGAAAAAGCTGAATAGAGTCTACCAATTTAAGTATCTGGGGCCGTCAGTATGGGAGCTATGCCCATAACTCAAAATCTCAAAATGAGGGTATATGGAAAACCACTACATACTATGCATAGTGTAGGTACCCGGGCATCTTTTAGTGAAGCTCATTGTTTTCTAAAGGTTATTAAAAGACGAGTAAACAACTACAAAATGCAGAATTCGAGACCGTTTTAATTTTTGTGTTAGTAAATACCAGATATTTCGTATTTTTTTACAACTTACCTGTGTGACCTAAACAAATTCTAAGTGATGTCAGATATGGAACAAGGTATGGTCTAATTAAACAGTATTTATTTCTATGTAGTACTCAATGTGTTGTTGTAGATTGACAGTACTTTTTATAAAACCGCGTCTTTAAAAATCATAAGGTTGTATTAGGTAATTGCGCAACTTGCAACAAGTAAGTAAGTAAAAATAGCAGTATTTAGTTCAAACCTTCCTGTACCTAGAACAGAAGTCAAACGCAATTGCAAGTTGCGCTAATTGAAATAAAAAAAATATTTTGCTATGAACTTATAATAAGGCACTGTATGGATTTTCAGATTCGCCACCTCACTTGATTATTAAGAGACAAACTATGATACAAGTATTGGAATAGTAAATACAAATTGTTTGAACGAAAATTTGATGAAGTAATTGACTTTATTGGCGCCAAGACCAACTGTTCCTCTCAAATGCGACCTAAGTTAGTATCAGAGCTACGATACTTTAAAGCTCAATTTAAATCAAAATGGGAACGTTACAACAGACATAAAGAAAGATTTTTATGTAATGAGGGCTTATGGCTAGATGAAAATCATCAATTTAATGTTTTTTCGCCAAGAAAAGGCCTTACATTTCGTTCGATGAATCTAGCGAAAGTACGAAACGCAGAAAGACTTCGAATTTGCGCTCTGAGTTCGATGCGGATTTGTTGGCATATGCTGCGCAAATGAAAATGAGGTCTTCTGGTAGGTCCACTGAGGCTAATGTTATTAAGAAAGTTGCAGAGACACCACAATATGCAAAAGACTGCTTCAATTTGAGTACTACTGCAAAGACTAAAATACTTTCACCACGAGAAGCCCTTTCATTGATAATTGAAGCTCAGTTGTCTCGTAACCAATATGAAATAATTAGAAATTACGCTAAAGAAATTTTCCCTTCGTACAAACTAGTTCAAGCTGAGAAACAGAACTCCTATCCAAAAGATATTCAAGTTACAGAAACCGTTGCTGAAGTTCCTCTTCAGTCATTGTTAGATCATACTGCTACGCGTTTACTACACACTCAAAAACCTGTTCTGGAATCTCAATGCTTAGATGACAAAATCGTATTACACTCAAAATGGGGATTTGATGGTAGCTCCAGTCACACCCAATATCAACAAAAGTTCTTATCGGAATCGTGTGATGATAAGTACATGTTTTTAACTTGCGTTGTTCCATTAAAGCTGACAGGGAATAATAACGGTCAAAACTTTTGTTTTATGGCAAAACCCAAAACCGTCATCACCTAGATTTTGTCGACCTATAAGCCTTCAATATATGAAGGAAATTGAAGAATTAGTGAAGTCTAAAAAAGCAGACATGGATAATCAAATCGAAAACTTGATTCCCACCGAAGTAAATTTAGATGGCCAAAAATATTTTGTTGAACACAATACTATATTTACAACGGTAGATGGTAAATTATGCAATATTCTGTCTGAAACGAAATCCACAATGAGATGTTATTTGTGCGATGCGACATCTAAAGAATTCAATATTCTGGAATATATTTTAAGAAGGCCTATAAAAACTGATTGCGTGTCTTTCGGTATTTCTGTGTTACATGCACGGATAAGATTATTTGAGTCACTATTACACCTAACTAACCTAAGTTACAAACTACCTGTTCGTTCTTGGCGCATCACTAAAGATAATAAGGAGCTTGTTGAGGAAACCAAAAAAGCTATTCAAGCTAAATTTAAAAAATAACTATTTCTGATAGTTGACCAACCAAAACCTGGTTTTGGTAATACTAATGACGGGGATGTGGCCCGTAAATTAAATAAAAAATTATAATATCTTCGTCTATAACCAAAATTGATCAACAGCTTATTAAACGTATTCATATAATATTGAAGACTATTTCAAGTGGTTTCAAAATAAACATCGAAAAATTTAAACAATATTGCTTGGAAACAGCTTCGTTGTATGTCACTTTATACTCGTGGATGCCTATGACACCAACTTAACACAAAATTCTGATTCATGGTCCTGAAATAGTTAATCAAGCTCTACTGCCCATAGGGATGTTGAGTGAGGAAGCCCGGGAAGCCCGAAATAAAGATTTTAAATCTTATAGAGAACATTTTGCTAGAAAAACTTCACGAACAGATAATCTTACAGATATTATTAATCGTTTGTTAGTTTCATCCGACCCTGTTCTGAGCCTTATGCGAAATTTACCTACTTTGAATCGAAAATCTCTTGATATTGAAGTAATAAATATGTTAGAAAGTTAAATATAATCTATAATGTTACTGTACATGCCTTTTATTTCATTTAAAACTCTTTCTTCAGCATTACCGAGCATGATTGAATTATGGGTAGAGCTCCCATACAAGCAGCCCCAGTGTGTTGGGCTCATTATTATTATTATTATTATATTAGTGTACGAGATAGTTTCTTAAATTAAAAATTACGAATTGCTTTCCAAATTTACCGACTGCTGTCCCCCAGCTCTTTAGAGGTTAAAAGAACACAATGAGACAAAGTTTGAGAGAGGTGCTGTGCTGGTCTTGTTTTTTATGTTGAGAACAATCCGATTCGATCTTGTGGCTCACCACAACCAAGCACACAGATTGATCAAACTTGAATAGGAACCAAATTACGGACTTCATAAGAGCTAAAACTAGCTTTCGTATGATCTGATAGTGTTCAGATGCAGAAGACATAATATTATGTGCTATTTTCAGGACACCGACTTTTAAACCGGCAATACGTTTACCAAAGGATTAAATAGGGCTGTGATATTATCTATAACATCAGCTATAGACTTGTACAAAGATTGACAAGATGTGATATTCACGTCACCATTCTTCACCAGACTAATGAAACATATCATGCGACGGTATCAACAGGTAAAAAATTGTTAAGTACACAACCAGAAATATGTCAACACTAAGCAATGGAATGTAGAAAAATAATATGTATGGTTCCGAGATACAATACACTTTTAAAGCAGAACAATACATGAATAAAATATTAAACTGAAGTGCCAAAATAATCACAACCCAAGGCTCAACTTTTCGACGGTCAACTTCTAAATTATGTGTAAATGTATTATTCCAAAAATTCCCTCTTATTTCAACCCGATACAGCTTGGTTTCGGTACCTTGGTACCTTGGGAGGTTGTGAAGCTGCCGTCCACTCTGTACGCACCTTCCTTTAACACAAAGGCGAAGAGGTGTTGTTGAAGGTGGATGTTAAAAATGCTTTTAACTCAGTAGACAGGGGTGCTCTGTTGACCCAAGTCCAGGACAAGACAAGCAAAATGTACAACTATATTTGGCAATTTTAAGGTTAACCCTTGAAATTAATTCACAAAAACTATCTACTGCATTCGTCGGTTGGTTGTCAGCAAGGCGACCCACTTGGCCCCGCCATTTTTAGTTTGGCAATCCATCCCATAATCAATCTCGGCCCTCAAATCAAAATTAAACGTATGGTATCTCGATGACGGGACTAATGGCGAAGATGTTTTGACAGTTCTTGAAGACCTCACATTCCTTATAAATAGTTTCCGTGAAATTGGCCTAGAACTAAATTTTAGCAAATGTGAACTTTACATCCCCGACTCCACTCCTCATAGACCAGACATAATAAATAAGTTTTCTGGTTTATCTCCCAACATTATCATCCTCAGTAGTCAATCACTTCGCCTCCTTGGTGTCCCAGTCCTCGACGAAGCCATTATACCTCACTTTTATATCTGAACAAATTTCAAAATTCAATAGTTCCTCGGATAAGCTTACCCAAATCAACGCACATATGGCCTGTCTGTAATCCGCTTTTGTACATTTGTACCAAAATTTATATATTTCCTAAGATGTTCGCCGCTTCGGAAATTTAAAAATCTACTCCACCCTTTAGATAATCTACTCAAATCTTTAGTCTGTGAAATTCTAAATTGTCCCCTTACAGATCGTTCCTGGGCCCAGGCCACGTTGCCTATACGTTTTTGTGGCCTAACGTCCGATGTTGCTCTACCGGCTTTCCTGTCTTCAGCCTACAGCACATGCAACCTCTATCATGCAATATTAAATTTGTCGCTTGGCCATGTTGAGGTTGCACGTTGAGCTGATGCCAGGAATGTCTGGTCTTTTGCTTGTCCAGGTGAACTTCCCACCGTACGTTCTTCCCAAAGGCTAAGGGGCGAGCCTCTTTGTAAGTCAGTGTACCAGGGTCTTCTATCGTCTTCGACAACTGATACAGAGCGTGCTCGTCTCATTGCCACCACCGAAAGGGAGTCTGGTTTTTGGCTACAAGCGCTTCCGTCTGCTAACGTGGGGACTGTTTTGAATAATATTTCTTTATCCATCCACATCGATGTCGTTGTGGTGATTTTGTTGGGCATCTGGACCACCCTGGCCTTTCCTGTGCCCTAAGCGCTGGACGTATCCTACGCCGCCAGAACCCGAATTTTAAAACCCGCGGCTTGGGCCAAATGGCGTGAGATAACTGGTGTCAATTGTGACCCCAAAATGCCGATCAAGTTGATGGGGAGGGTCTATAAAACCATCATTAGGCCTGTCCTTTTATTTGGCAGTGAAACATGGCCGTTACTAGAGCAACACAAGCAGGAGCTGCGCGTCACGGAAATGAAGATGCTGCGGTGGATGTGTGGAGTCTCACGCAAAGATCGCGTGCGCAACACCCACATTCGCGGCAGCCTTCGTTTTCGTGGCATCGCAGACAAGCTGCAGGAGTGCCGCCTCCGTTGGTATGGTCATGTCTCACGAAGATCGGCAAACTACGTGAGCAACAAATGTCTAGTCATGCTGCCCCCGCCAGGTACCAGTAAAAGAGGTCGACCCAAGAAGCGGTGGCTCGGCGTCGTTGTGCCGTTGTGGTGACATGCGTGCCAACAAACTCACCACTGAGGATGCACAAGACCGCGCGAAGTGGGCCAAGAAAATAAGAAAGGCGGACCTTACACACCAGTGTGGGTTCACAACCGGGATATTTACCCATTCTAGCTCGACGTTGAAAATCCGATAGTGTTTATTATTTGAGTGAGAAATTCAACAAGAAAATTTAAAATGTTATCTTTCAAGCGATTCACTAATGCACAAAAAAGACTGAACTATAGTAGATCGGGCATTACCATATTTTTCTTTTATTTTACACCTATGGTTCGCTGACTAAGACAGGATTGATGGAAAACTGGACGGTGATATTCCAAAATATTATTAAATATTATTCAGTAATGCATGTTCTAACAGTTTTATTGTTTTTACCTACGGCGCAAAGGCATATATTAGACATGCGCGGCGCCGGCGCTCTGACAGATAGCCCGCTTAGAACAACACGCCATTTTTGACACACGCACACAGAGACGTGAGTTTACAGGCGAAGTCAGGGAATTTCAGCGTCGCGGTCAGTCGCACTGTCAAAAACATTGAGATATTATTTGTACGTCGTCAGATACTCACATCATAGTTCAATGGTCAAAAATGGTTTCGCCCAGATATTTCTGTTGCAGTGTATTTGACTGCAACAGAAATATCTATATGAACACCACACGAAATTGTGATTATACGTTTTTTAAGTTACCAAATGATGTTGAAAGGTAAGTAAAACTCAGATAACTTTTGCAAGTTAGTATGTACGAGTATTATAAGTATATAGGTAGGTAAACCATTCTATTGCGTAACACATTCAAATCCAGTACAAATGGGCTTCTACTTTTTCGTAACCTATCTTAACATGCATTGGTCAAACACCAGTATTTTTGGTATATTCTTTAAAAGCACGCGCGGCTGCTGCATCCGCGCCGCCCCGCCGACAGGTGACCGCCGAAGCGGTGGATCGTGGTGTTATCTACAGCCTACTAGGTAGGTAGGTAGGACTGTATGATCAAGGCCATTAGGCTAGCAGGTTGCACCTGGACCCCGGTAAATGACTTCCTATAATAGAATACTTTTATACGTATTCACCCATCTTAACTTCTTTTAATCTATATAACTGGACCCCTTTTGTATATTTTTGTTTTTGTCGAACTAGGTGCAATTTTTCACTTGATGTATTTTATTTTTGGCGGTATCTGTCAAATCGCGCTTATCTGGCGAATGTAGTAGCGAGTAGCAACCCTAGGCGATCAGGCAAGTTTATAGAAAAATGCGGGAGCGGTCCTTCTATAAACTCTTTATTTTGTGCTTGGATGCTGATAAAACTCCTCGCTTAGTGATTTCTTTTAGCTTGGCGTTTTAGTTTTTCTCAAAGATGAGATTAAAAATGAAAACAAGTGAATCAAGGTCAGAAACATAGCTCAAAAGCATAAGAGCTGAAGTGGCTGACTGCGCCATTGCTTTTACTCTGTAGAAGAATCCCTAACTAGTAAATACAATTACTAAAGTTTTTATTTCATAGCTGTTTTATTTTATATAAACTTCAATATCTAAGATAATATAAACTAAAACTACTTCTTTTTATTATTACAAGTATATCAATTATATTGGTTTAGTATATTCGTTTTAAGAATATGTTCAAATGAACATTTGCTACACTGTACAAGGTAACTACGAGTAAGTGCCTGTGTAAGTACCTGTTTTATTCCAGATACCTCGTAACACTTGGTTTTGCAAATAAATTTCTATTTCTACATTTGGACTACGTTTATCGTAGATTTATCACGTATAGTAGCAAGATTGTATGATATATCGTTAACACTGAATTGGCTGATCTTCGGATTTTAAAAATAACCATAGTCTATTCTTGACCACGATTAACATTTACTTGGATAAGAAATACTGGTAATATCCGCAGTGCAGTACTTATTCATTAGTTTGTAAGAGCAAATGGTCAGTGTTACTGCCTGACGAATTCATTTGTAGGTAAACTGCAGCATAACAATAAGGTACGTGACGCAGATGTTGAAGACGATGACAGGTAGCCGCCAGTCTAAGGAGACGACCTTCCAGATGATAACTTTGAGAGGACGCACATCGATGTAACGGATCAACCTCTTTAGCTCTTTAAACTGCTTTTCATCTATAAAAAAATAAAGGTGTCAGTCACTTTTAGTCACACACATTTTAAAATCTAGGCATTATGAATAAGAAGTTTTGGTTATCGTGCAACAAATAAAGCAATGAACAAGGATAGGAAGTTTACATTACCTCTCTCCTGAAGGAGCTGATCATGCAGTACCAGTCGTAACCGATCTACTTGTGAAGACAACAATCCCGCCGCATAAGCTGGCGAAAACAGCATCAGAAACATATGCACTACAGCAAAATTAGCTGCCGTGAAATGCGTTCCATTTCCCTGCAATATTCAGAATCAATTAAGAGGGTTTGCTTTTTTCCGTTTAGGGTAGATCGGTGAACGTCGCATTTTTTTAAAATTTCGTGATTATTTAGCTGAATTCAAATTAAGTATAAATTATCTCTCTATTATTGAATGCACCTTTTAATTTCATAATTATGACTTTAACTGTGTACAGTAAATTCTTAAATGTCTTATCAATTTTTTAAAAAAAAAACTTTTTTTTTTTAATTTAGCAATTAATTGGCAGCTACCTAATTTTAGACAATGCAATGTGTTTTTAAATAGTATTATGCACACAATAATAGAGCTAAAATTTCAGTTTCATTTCAATTCAATGAAATAAATAAATAAATAAATAAATATCCCTGGACATTATTCCACACAGCGCCATCTAGCCCCAAAGTAAGCTAATTAAAGCTCGTGTTATGGGATACTAGACAACGGATAAACATACTTAAATACATTTTCTTTTGTAAATACATACTTATTATACATAGGAGACACCCAGACCAGTACAAACAGACATGTTCATGCACACAAATGTTTGTACTGTGCGGGGATCGAACCCGCGACCTCTGGGGTAGTAGCCAACTTCTTAACCATTACACCAAGTCGGTCGTCAAAAATAATCACGAAAATCTTACAAATATGCAACGTTTTCGATCCACCCCCAGCTAACGCTCTTTAACCATTTTAGGCCGCATTTAGTCTTGTCCTGAGTCCTGTCCATCACCATAGCTATTAATATAAGAACGGTGCAATCGTTTAGGCGCACATATTTATAAATGTAATTTGATACTGTACATATCTATAAATTAATACTGTACACAAGAATAATGCTACAAAAAATATTCAAAAGACAATCAAATAGAATTAATTTATTTCCGAAATTTCATCCATAATACAATATACCAACAATTAAATCATACAAATCCTACACGGTTACAGCCAATCAAATTAAAAATTAAAAAAAAAACGTAATTTCATAACAATACCTGGCTAAATCTCAGTTGTATGACAGGATGAAACAAGGTAATCATCATGTCGACGGTGTGAAAAAACAGAGGCACGAGGTACTAAAAAACAATGTTCTCGTTATTTATTTCATAAATTTTGTTGTCATCTACAGCCACATGAGCCGTTTCTGCTCGATCTATCCTCGGCTTGACGAATTTTCTTACTACCAGTAGCTTTCCACAAGTCATCGCTCAACTTGGCCCGAGGTGTCCTGGCTCCAGTTTATAGACAGATCACACCGACCTTGATGGTTATTGGTTCATGCATGCTATACTAGCCACTGCCAGTTCAGCTTGGATGACATAGCATTAACGTCATCAAAAGAGAAGGAGGTGCCATCGCCTCCAATACCGCTGTGAGAGATTGCGATCGTTCAAGAACCTAATCTAATCTAAAATCAGCTTTAGGATCCCACTGCTGGGCAAAGGCCTCTCTTTACCCTTTCCACATACGTCAATCCTTGAGCTTTTCAGACACAGCCCCGCCATCTACGTCTTGGTCATCCATCAAGAACCTATACTTCGATAATTTCTTGGTTATAGAATTTAAAATTTACCAACTACTGCCCATCAGCTGCTCTCCTTAGAAGTCAAAAAAATACAGTGTGATAAATATTGGAGTGTTGCCGAGCTGGACGTGTTTCCTCATATTGACAAAAGAATATGATCGATCGATCTATCGATTTGTTCTGATGTCTATTCTTAATGGAGAGCTAATTTCCAGAATTAACAAGAGCTAAAACTAGCTTACCTACGGGTGATCTGTAGCAGTCTAAGGAAGATGGCAAAGCAGGTTCTATATACCACACCGACTTTTGTAATAGCAAAAGACCTTTAGAGCAAACTATCTTAATTTATACTTACTAAAGGATTAAACAGCGATGTGATATTATCTGTAACATCAGCTATAGACTTGTACAAAGATTGACAAGATACGATATCTACGTTACTTTTCGTCACCATACGAGTGAAATTTAACATCCGACGATATAAGCAGTAAAAAATTGTAAAGTACACCACGAGAAAAATGTCAACGCTAAGCAATGGAATAAAAAAAGAAATAATGGTGTGCGGTTTTGAAGCACAATACTCTTTCGCAGTACAATACATGAATAAAAGAAAACACCGATGACCGAAAAGTATCCCAACCCAAGAAATGATCAGGCAGTCGGGTTGGAAGGATTTATGTTCGTCAATTTTTACGTCAATCAACAGTAAAGCATCACAAAAACTTGAAAAGGTCACTTCACTTTTAAACAATAATACGAAAACAACAATTAAGTACACTAAAATATAAGTGCAGAACCAAAATATGAAAAACTCATCATCGAGTTTTGCGAAACAAAAATAAATTATAAAACCAAAACCTACGACCAACGATTGAATAGCACAGAGTAATTTGATTACGAAAGTCGTTTTTGGAGATTTGAATTGAACAAAACCGAAATGCATGGATAGGAGTATAAGCACGATTGTGAAAAAAACTTTGAGAGTTTGTGAACATTTCTTCTCTGTAACTACTTTAGATTTAACTGAAATGTGTAACGGTCTTGTCAGTGATGCATGCGGCCTGAACATTTTGAATTTAATTCTAACAACCACGGTTGCAAACGGTAACAGTATCTACAATTTTTTCTATAAAATGCTTTTCAAGAATTACAACCTTTGTTTTTGCATACTCCATTAGTATGATTGATAACGTAAATACACTCGTATACAGGGTGGTCCAACTATAGACGTCAATATTTTTTTTAGATTGCTCTCACTCAGTGCTATCCAGTGTACACTATGTATGTTACTCGACGACCGACTTGGTGTAATGGCTATTACACCAGAGGTCGCGGGTTCGATCCCCGCACAGTACAAACATTTGTGTGCATGAACATGTCTGTTTGTACTGGTCTGGGTGTCTCCTATGTATAATAAGTATGTATTTACAAAAGAAAATGTATTTAAGTATGTTTATCCGTTGTCTAGTATCCCATAACACAAGCTTTAATTAGCCTACTTTGAGGCTAGATGGCGCTGTGTGGAATAATGTCCAGGGATATTTATTTATTTATTATTTATTTATTACTCGATTATTTGTAGCTTTCGAGCTATTCATTTTACGAATTGTCGCATATGTCTGGGAGGAGTCTAACAAAAACATTTACGTGTAAGTTTGGACCACCCAGTATACCCAATAATATTATCCTAATACATCCTAGTGTTTTGACATCAACTGCTGTGTATATAATAATAATTACTTCAATGGATTGGACTGTCCCTAAAATTTTAATGATTAACAATCAAATAATTTATCTTTAATGTAAATATGCTTTCCGGCTGGGTAAAATTATAACTAAGAATCTAATCCTAATCTTAAAACCTATTTTTTTTTCATATCTTCATTTAGGACTTAAATAATATACAAATTAGATAAATAATAAATATCTGGGACAATTCACACCAAGATCATCTGACCCCAAACTAAGCAGAGCTTGTACTATGGGCGTCAGAGACTGATAAACATACTTATAATACACATACATACTTCTAAATGCATACTTAAATAGATAATAACACCCAGACACACAACAAATACAAATGTTCGTCACACAAATATTTGTCATGGGTGGGGATCGAACCCACGACCTCCGGCGCTAAAGGCAGGATCGCTGCCATTGCGCCAACAGGCCAGTCAAATTATTTAGTTTAGTTTTATCGGTCTTGTGTTAATTAGTCTAATGAATTTCGGCACCCAGTGGTAAACCCATAAGAGGCGCGTCAATCAGTGTTCCTCTTGAAAAACACCCCGGCACACCTTTTTTTGTATGGGAAAAAAAATGTTCTGAAACCTATCGTCTGTGGTATCTAATGAAAAGGCTTACTGCGCCAATTCGAAAGATATATATTTCATTCAGTCACTTGTTTAAAAAATAATTAAAATCATTTTCAAAAAATACCAAGTTTAGGGGGGGTCCTCCAGATACGAAACGGTGGAATAATTTATAGTTAAATGGGCCTCAAAGGGTACGCAATATCCTCATATCTAGCTCTTTAAAAGCAATTTTAAAAATAATTAACATTAATTATTGTAAGTATGTACTGAATGGACGCGATCTGGGTGTCCTTTTGGCAGTCTGTAGCCCACCCACATCGCTTCAATTCAGTACAAACTTTCAGTACTAAATGTAAACATTTTCTGGGTTTCTTTCTTGGGGTTGGATATGAGGCTATAACATATCATTTAAAGGCATATTTTACAAATAATGATTCAACCTTATCAAACCTTTAACCTTATTTTACACAGACTTCATTTAATCAATTAAAATGATATTAATCTCGAAACTAGATCGTTGAAAGTGACTGAAATTGTAATGATGTGATGTATATTTTTAGAATCGATCGGACACACGATAGGTTTTAAAATATATTTTTTCCCATACCAAAAAATATGTCATAATTCCTCTCCGTTTTGTTTTTTTTTTCGTGCTACGGGTCAAATTGATTCGTTTGGCCTAAAGATCAATCGTTGCAATTTTCATGCCCAGTTGGAACCGCTGTTAGTTCTTCACGATCACTTATTGATCATACTATTATAATAACTATTAATAATTGTTCTAATGACGTAATAATTTAAGTATAAAATAAATGAAATAAATACTGACGACCAAAGGTGTTTTGGCTTCAGCAAGGGGAAATAAGAATCAAAACAGTTGGCTGTGAATCAAATTTATTGTGAATTATTGGTTTTATACTTCAAATAGGCATTGCAAATTATTGATACATCGAGATGCTGAAATGCCACTAGAACATAACGCCGCAAACATTATCTTCCCAATCCAGGCTGTCACTAAAGCGTGGACTGAGACAGGTCAGGACAGGAGGACAGGACCTTCAAGGTGAGGATGGCCAGCCTAGTGATTCGTTTGAATGACTGGGCTTGTCAGCCTCATATCTGGACCTCACGACCGCTTTCCATCAGGTGGAGTGAGGTCATCTTGACGGGCAATATAAAAAAAAAAAAAAAAAGGTAGATGTATAATATTATCACCAGAATGGTTTACCACTGAACTAGAGTGGACAGAGCATCAGCATAAATTGCTTTTATTAAAGTACTAATGACTTCGGTTCGCTGATGATATCGCTATTGTGGATGGAAATATGCAAAAGCTAAATGTAGCTTTTGTCAGTTGTGCCCTGGTCGTTTGAACCTAAGGTGTAGAGAAGTGGCTGTTAGATGACAAAATGCCACATCCAAAAAATTCAGATCATTCAGCGCTCAATGGGGTTATTATGATGGTTTTTTTTTATATTGCCCGTCAAGATGACCTCACTCCACCTGACGGAAAGCGGTCGTGAGGTCCAGATATGAGGTTGACAAGCCCAGTCATTCAAACGAATCACTGGGCTGCCCATCCTCACCTTGAAGGCCTGCAGAAATGCCTTTTCACGCCCCGCTTGAAGAACACGGGACTATACGAGGAAGGAAACACATGTGCTGGAAGAGCGTTCCACGTCTGGATGGTACGACAAAGAAACGAGTCACCGAACCTTTTAGTTCGGGCCAACAAATGTTGAATTGTGTGTGGGTGACGCCGTAGTCCAGCACGCGTGGTACGGGAGTGGAAAGGTGAGGGTGGGATAAGCTGGAATAACTCGTCAGAGCATTCCCCATTGTAGAAGCAATAGAGAACACTTAGCCTGGCAATGTCTCTACGCAATTGGGAACCGTCCCAGAGATGAGAGCAGTATTCCACACACGAGCGAACTTGTGTCTTATACAAGAGACAGAGTTGCTCAGGAGTGAAGAATCGTCTCACTCTGTTCAGGACTCCGAGTTTACGGGATGCAGTTCTAATGACGCTCTCAATGTAGTCCCGCTGGTTTAGGTTGCTACGAACATCCATGCCAAGGGTGTTTAGGCTATCCTTAATCGGTAGCGGGGTGCTCTGAAGAGTGGGATGGGAAAGGAACGGCGACACCTTTGCTGTGAATGCACACACCTGCGTTTTCTTGGCATTGAACTCGACAAGATTGCATGCACCCCATTCTGAAATGCGGTCCAACACTCCGTCAAGCTCAACAACAAGATTTCGCCTCTTCTCCTCGATGTCGGTCTGCTTTGCCCCAGGGCGCTCGAAATAACGCGCGTGGACAGCGCTATCATCCGCATAGCAATCGGGGGGCACGGTAGTGCCCCCGCCAAATCGAGCGCGAAGCAAACACTGCCGTACCATTCTTTACTGGAACCATTTCGCCGCATTTTTAGGCCCCTATTAGAGAACCTCTGGATAATGCATAATATCGTCATCCAGTAAGCTATAATCACATACTTAAAATCTAAAATTTCAAGTCTGTAGGTCATTTAGTTCCGAAGTTAAGCGAAAGCAAAGTTTCGCATTTATGACACTCACTCACTCATGATCATCAAAATAGAACTAGTACTTCCCATAAACTCAGAGAGCTGAAATTTGGTACAGAGTTAGAGTTTAATGACCACATAAAGGTAAAACTATAAAAACTAGGATAATCGAAGATCTGGAGTACCTGGTGACCCTGATTAGAAAACACAAACCGGCTACGCGTGCCCGGGTACGCGCCATCCGTACGCAGCTTTATATAATAAATCAATATGCCCACGTTTCTACAAAATGAAGTGAAATCGCACCAAAAACATTCTGTAAAAAACTAGCCAAGTCTCGATGGAGCTGCTTGTTTATCTCTAAAAAGTAATGAAATCTAGACAAAGTCGTGCCAAGTCTAAGGTTCCTTACTGCGATTTCTTTATTATTATAGTTAATGTTGTATGACTTGGCCGTTGAAGGGTACATCATCATCATCATCATCCGTGCGGTCTATCCTGGTTGTAAACCCATACTTTTGAGGTCCCAGGGTCCGCCTTCCTTATTTTCTCGGCCCACTACGCACGGTCTTGTGCATCCTCAGTGGTTTTCTTATTTTCTTGGCCCACTACGCACGGTCTTGTGCATCCTCAATGGTGAGTCTGTTGGCACACATGTCACCCTTGACGACGTCGAGCCACCGCTTTTTTGGTCGACCTCTTCTACCGGTACCTGGCGGGGGCGGCATGGCCATTGGCCTTGGCATTACCAATACCAGTATGGGCTATTATCTCGCTTAACAAACATAGGTAGTTACAACAGATGTAACATTACGTGTAAACGCAGCTTTATCAAGCCTACAATTGACTGGTTATTCAATCAACGTTTTCCATCGTCAATGGGTAGCGGTTCTGGCGACAGATTGGTGCAATGGTGTCATGGAGCACCTGGTTTTGTACCCTTGTGTACCCTTCAACGGCCAAGTCACACAACATTAACTATAATAATAAAGAAATCGCAGTAAGGAGCCTTAGACTTGGCACGACTTTGTCTAGATTTCATTACTTTTTAGAGATAAACAAGCAGCGCCATCGAGACTTGGCTAGTTTTTTACAGAATGTTTTCGCGGGATGAATATTACCAAGAGATAACATGTCATTGATATGCAGAAGAAATAACGTCGGCGACAAGACGAAGCACTGCGGCCCTCCGGCATTAATCTGGAGAAAGCGTGATTTTCGACCATCGCAAAGGACACGTATTCTACGTCCCTTCAGAAATCCGGCGACCCAGTCGCATAGGCGAGGTGGCAGAACATATGCCGGAAGCTTGGAGAGAAGCGAACGATGCCATACACGGTCGAAAGCTTATATTAATATATATTAAAGATAAGTTTTAAAATGAATTGTTTCAATCACCTTGAAGCAAATCAATGTTAAGAACATAGCTGATAAAAATAAGAGCTGACGTGGCAACGTGCAGCCGAATATTGATTTTGTACCATCGTAAATAAGGCTAATCATACCAATTTCGAAAAATAAGCAATATAAATTCATGACTACGACATTATAGGATATTGCATTATTTATTTATTTATTTATTTATTAGATCACCAACAAGGTTACATTAAAACAAGGTAAAATCACTTACATACTAACTTTTCGTGCGTAAATGTAAACTTAATTAAAGGTGATAACGGCATGCATTAGGTGTCAACAGTACATGAAAACTAAAATCTAAAACCAAAAGCCAAACAAAAGTAAAAAGTAAAAATGAAAGTTAAAACAAGAACAGAAAAAATTGTGTCCACCTTAGCTGTGTTAAGGCAGACTCAAAAGTAGTTATTTGTTACTAAGTATACGGTGTGGAATATATATCCACACCAGCCGACTTAGACAGTGAATTGCTTTGACGAATCATTCTATTCATTGGAGAAAAATGACCCAAATTTGATTTAGAGCGCCTAGGAACAAATAAATTAAACCGAGATATCCTTGGCAACCTAATCGGTGCATTAATTTTTACTCTAGACAGAAGGTCAAGGCAATCCAAAAGCCCATTCACCAATTTAATGAAAAAGCGATGGTCCAACATTCTCCTGCGATCCTGAAGCGAGTTTAATTTGAAATGGCTGAGTCTGTCCTCGTAATGAGGCAGTTTCTTAGCTAGATTGACGCTATATGACAAATGCCAAAGGAATCTCTTCTGAACACGCTCCAGTTCCTAATATAAATGTCGTAATGCGGATTCCATGCAACACTACAGTATTCCAAATGGCTGCGAACAAGAGCATTGTACAAAATAACTTTTGTTTTTGGATTTTTAAACTCTCTGCAATTACGCAATACAAAACCAAGCGATCTAAAACCTTTGCTAACAATGCTATCGATGTGATCATTGAACCGCAACTTGGAATCGAGTATCACCCCCAAATCGCGGACATTATTCAGTTCTGTAAGTTTAGCGTGGTTTACGGAATAATGCCTTCGGAACAATGTCCCGCAACGAGAGAACTTCATCGTAAAACATTTGTCCGTGTTAAGTGTCATTCCATTAACTTCACACCACTTAACTAAATTATTCAGATCCTCTTGAAGAAGGACTACATCATCCGGTTTATCAATTGTCCTGAGAATTTTGACATCATCAGCAAATAAGTAACTTTTAGAGTTACCAAAGCACAAGTAAATATCATTGATGAAAATGTTAAACAGTATGGGACCAATGTTAGAGCCTTGAGGCACTCCAGAAATAACGTCAAAAGGATCCGAGGTGTACCCACTCATGACGACTATGGATTTTCGATCCTTAAGGTAAGACCCACACCAATCCAACAAATTACCACCTATGCCGATAGATGACAACTTTTTAAGCAAATTCTTATGATTGTTTAATATGTATTTTACATTAAGTTGTAAAATTATTATCAAATTGTCCGGAGTACGGTAACCATTTCTTGGTCTGTCAGAACAGGTGGTCAGGACTACTGCCTGACAAATCTATTTGTAGGCAAACTGCAGCATAACGATGAGATACGTGACGCAGATGTTGAAGACGATGACAGGTAGATGCCAGTCCAGCGAGACGACCTCCCAGATGGTGACCTTGAGAGGACGTACATCAACGTAGCGGATTAACTTCTTGAGCTCTTTGAACTGCTTTTTATCTACAAAGAGAATACAATTTGGTTTAAAATATGTCATTCAGCGTTCAAAAAGTTGAGATAATGGCTGTCCATGACGAGGGAATCAAAGAATGTTAGAAATAGAATAACACATTTTTTACAAATTTTACACTATCGGGTTTTTACAACGAAACAAAATTTAACGGTAAATAGATTTACCTATTTTAACTCGACGTTTCGACGACAATTGTACGTCATCGTGGTCACGAACGGACTGACGTGGTGTTTAAAATTTGTGGTGAAAAATGCACCAAGAAAGTTTAAAAATAATAATAATAATAAAATAATAAAAAGTTATATAACATATGTTTTCTCATCTTAAGGTTTTTCATTCTAACATGTTCATCATGTAAAGTAAAAGTAAAAAAATTCTTTATTCATATAGACTTATAAAAAGTAATTATGACAAGTCAAATACAAAGAAAAATATAGCAAAAATACTAAATAAAAATAAACTTACATAAAATAATACTATGGTAGTAAATATCATAATTAAACATAATGTGACTCTGCCACTGGTTCGGAAGTTGTTTCCGATCGAGAAGACTCCGGCAAGAATCTTGATGGTTACTCTTTTCAATCTTGTTTTTATACACCAAAATTGAATTGACAGAGTAAAGTTATTACAAAAAATGTGCAGAGGAGCAGATTATACCTAAGATGATCACAAATAATACACTATTATATACCTCTTTTCATTAAAATAGCTTTAATTGGTGACTTAAACTTGTGAAGAGGCACTTCAACAAGAGTTTGCGGAATCTTATAAAAATATTATTATATTTACATAATGACCAAATACAAATACAAATCGACCAAACAAATGATTACCCTACCTTATGCAGTCTTAGACTGGGAGTTACGAGCTTATTTTTATTTCTAGTATTGAGTTTATGAACATCACTGTTTTTCTTGAAGAGATGCAAGTTTTCACAGTTAAAATATCTATCTCTTTGAATACTTCACGAAGCGAGTCGCGTGGTCTAAGGTTGTAAATGGAGTGGATTGCTCTTTTTTGAAGTACGGTGTTGAGATCCGCTGCCGAGCCCCACAACTGTAGACCATACGACATAACACTGTGAAAATAACTGAAGTACACTAATCTTGCTGTTGCGATATCAGTCAGGAGCCTTATTTTTCTAACGGCATAAGCTGCCGAACTAAGTCTACCTGCCAGGGCAGAAATATGCGGACCTCACTGTAACTTGGAATCGAGAGTAATTCCTAGAAATACCGTGGAATTCGTAATCTCTAATGGCTCGTTATTCATGTTTACTTCAAATCATACGTAAGTTTTAATTCAAGTTAAAATTGTTACGGATTCTAATAAAACTTAATCATATCATTGAATAAAAAACATCACAAAAAGTTCGTAATCCATAGGAATCAATGTTTTCTTGTTAAAGAGGTGTTCCATGAACGACTGAAGAATACAAGAACAAGAAATAAATTTGTACCCTTGTCACTTACCTCTCTCCTGAAGAAGTTGATCATGCAGCACTAGCCGTAACCGGTGCACTTGTGAAGTCATCAGCCCAGCTGCATACGCTGGCGAAAACAGCATTAGAAACACATGCACCACCGAAAAGTTAGCAGCCGTGAAGTGCATCCCATTCCCCTGCAATTATCATAATCTTAGCCAACATTTTAGTAGTTCCGAAAAAGCTTCTAATAAAACGTATTTTCTGCTTTTTGAATCTTCAATTACTGAAGCTGCAGTGCATTAAATAATTCCATTTAACATTTAACCCGGGTAACGGCGGAAGGCTCATTACCTACCACGCTGGGTTCTAATACCAACCAATGGTGAAAAGTGGGCATCTGAGTATTCCGTTCATCATGACAGTAACAGTCACTTGCCTCTGACTACCCCGATTAGGAGTCGTGATGGTAAGTTTTTGTTTTTTTGTTATATCAATCATTCCTATCACAATTTAATAAATACTACAAAAGCTATAAAAATTCTGACCTTAATATTTTTTTTTAATGTAAGTTTAAAAATGCGTTTACCTGGCCAAATCCCAGCTGTATAACTGGATAAAACAAGGTGATCATCATGTCGATGGTGTGAAAAAAAAGTGGCACAAGATACTGAAAAGAAAAAGTTTCTATAACTATTTTCAAAATTTATCAACTGGCACCCTCTAGCTGCTCTGTTAAGACGTCTTCAGGTCTCCACAATGACATCAAAATATTGAACAGTGATACTGGCCATGTTCACTCATGTTGACAACAATCTGGTGAAGAGTCTGACATGCAGTGGTAGCCCTGGTGTAATCTGACAGTAGTCAGTCAGCGGTAGAGGGCTTATCTGGCAAGCTTAATACTGCACGCTGATCTTTAAAGTGGAAACAGATCTTCAGAGCTGTATTTATACTTACCAAGGGATTAAACAACGATGTAACATCATCTTTAGCATCTGCTATAGACTTGTACAAATATTGACAAGATATGATATCTACGTGGCCATTCTTCACTAAACCAGTTAACATTTTCAAGCGACGGTATAAACAGTAAAATATTGTAAAGTAGACAATAAGGAAAATGTCAATACTAAGTAATGGAATCAAGAACAAAAATATGGCGTATGTTTGTTTAATACAATAGTCTTCTAGAGCAGTACAATATATGAATGTAACAAACCCCCGGTAACCCAGAATAAAACCAAGCCAAGATATGACTAGGCAGTCGGGTTGAAATGATTTATCTTCACCAGTTTTTGTGTCAATCGACAGTAAAATAGTACAAAAATGAAAGAACGTCACTCTACTTTTGAACAATAGCACGAAAACTATAACAAAGTACTCAAATATGTAAGTACAGTACCAAAACACGAAAAAATCCCCATCAAAATTTGCGAGACAATAAAAAAATATAAAACTAAAACCTACAACAAACGATTGAATGGCACAGAGTGATTTAATAATTAAATTCGTTTTTGGAGATTTGAATTGTACAAAACCGAAGTTCGTAGATAATATTAAAAGCACTATTGTAAAAAATACTTTTAGAGTTTTGGAACTTTTCTTGTGTATGACTAGTTTAGGTTTAACTGAAATTGTTATAGTTTGTGTAGGTAGTGGATACGCGAACATTTCGATTTTATTATAGACAAGGGTTCAGACGGCATCGTATCGTACTCACAACTATCCCCTTAAAAGGTTTTAATTAATTACCTAATGACTTCATTTAAAAAAGTCCATTACTTCGATGACTTTTCTAATGACATAAGCTATCTTAAAACATGTCTTTACATCTACTGTTGTGAAATAATTATTTTAACAAATTAACTGCCCTACAAAATTATAACAAAATAAAAATGATTATTTATTTTTACATACCTGAAAGGTTCTCCTAAATATGTTCCGGCTGAGTACATGCACATACACTATACATCAGTACTGGTACAAAATGCTTCGGTAGCTTTGGGGTCAGCGGTGCCGCCCGTTTTGCTTGTATTTTCTAGCATATTTTTTTCACTTGGTGTTAAAAATACAAAATAAGATCTTACATCACTGCTTAGGTTTTTATAATTTAAAAGTATATAGTAATATAAAAAGCTGGACTAAAATGTACTTTTGATCAATATACAGAGTTAAAATTTTAAAAGCTCAGTGCACTGGAACGAAATTAGCTTTGCTGCTAGTTATTGCATATTAGCTTAATTGAATTATTTAAAATTCATAGAACTTCATAAATGAATAAATTAATTATTTTATTTAATTAATTTTTTTATTTATTATTCTTAATAAATTAAGATACCATAGATGCAATTAGCGTTAATAGCAACCTGCATGCATGTAACCAATTGCCTCTCCGTTAAAACAAAATAATTAATTGACGAATTGTTTTTTTACTGTCATTAGGACACATAATATTCACATGGCACAACTATGTTTTCCGTTTATTCCATCATCAGCAGCCTTTGGATGTCCACAGTCCACTGCTGGCCATGGTCTATTCCATAAAACTTCTTCTTCCAGTTCGTTGTCACCACTCGAGAACGGTCGAAGTTCTGCTAGCGATCATCAGAAAATCAGCATTCGTTTGAAAATAAACATTCCTAGAATCATTAAGCGACTTTGAACTGAATTTGAAACTTTGACTTTGAAAGTCATCGCACGAGACGCCTCATGTCAAAATTCCATGCTCATCACCTGGATGACTGGCGCTCAACAACCGTGCGTTTTTAGCGTCAATTTCTTCAGCGTACAGCCAAGATATTGAATGATCTTCCTGCGGCGGTATTTTCAACGGGATATGATATCGGAGCCATCAAGAAGAAAGCGTATTACCATTTAAAAGGCAAGCAACGCATTAGTGACACCTCAGGTGTGACAGTTGTCGATGGGCGGAGGAGATCAATTTTCCATCTGCTGACCTTCCAGTTCGTTTGCTCCTTATTATATTAAAAAATGGTCAAACAGGCGATGTAAAGCAAAGCATGGACGAGTAAAAAAAGGATCCACGTTGTGACACTAGAGGGTGAAGCATTTCCAAATCTATGAGTGTGTGTCTTGCGACTGTCATGGGCAATGAAAGATCGCAAAATGGCGGCCCAGTCGGCCTTCAAGTGTGTAAATGTTGTTTGTAATTACGATACTATTGGCTTCTTTTATGGCGTCAATTGCTTAGTCAATTGAAATGCAGGCAGCAAGGAGTCCTCACTTTTATACTCGTCCTCACGGACACTCACGGATCACTGTCAAGATGTCATTTCGTATAATTGCTGTAAGTTGTAACTTTTCACTTAATCAAGCTTTCAAATGGTTACATAACATCGGATGTCCTCGCCGATAGCAAAACGTACAGTCGATTTAAGTCGTGCCAATAGCGAAATGAAAATACTGTTATTACACTATCGTTAAACCTAAGTCGTAGATACACGTGGAAACAGTAAGGACAGAGAGAAAGCTAGGCTTGGTGTACACTAAAAATACCTACTAACATTTCTTTATGAACAATGCATAACGTACCATCATGACTCAACCCAAACGGGGTAGTCAGAGGCAGTTGACTGTTGCGGTCATGGTGAACGGAACACTCAGAAGCCCACTTTTCACTAATGGTATTAGATCCACTTACGTGGTTGGTGGAGAGTCTATCGCCGTTATCCCGGTTGATTTGGTTTTTTATCGATGTTTTCCATCATTGGAGAGTTAGTCAATTTTTTTTTTATATTGCTCGTCTAGATGACCTGACTTCACCTGATGGAAAGCGGTCGTGAGGTCCAGATATGAGGCTGACAAGCCCAGTCATTTAAACGAATCACTGGGCTGGCCATCCTTACCTTGAAGGCCTGCAAAAATGCCTTTTTACGCCCCGCTTGAAGAACCCGGGACTATAAGCGGAAGGAAACACATGTGCTGAAAGGGCGTTCCACGTCTGGATGGTACGACAAAGAAATGAGTCACCGAACCTTTTAGTTCAGGCCAGCAAATGCTGAATTGTGTGTATATATGACGCCTTAGTCCAGCACGCGTGGTACGGGAGTGGAAAGGTGAGGGTGGAATAAGCTGGAATAACTCGTCAGAGCATTCCCCATTGTAGAAGCGATAGAGAACACTTAGCCTTAACAAGAGTTTAATATTCAACCAGAAACACAGATGCAGAAGATTCCATTATTTTCCTGTGCTCGTTGTAAAGGTTGTATTAGTTATTGGATATTATTTAATGGAGCAACATACAACCTAACCTAACCACCAAAAATACTATCTGAGCCTCCTAAAAGTCTAAATATTCTAAAATCAGTGTTGTGGCCGACATATTAATTCTGGGGCGCATTTCAGTATTTTTAGTTGCTCAGTTCATTATTTTTCTTAATTATTTTCTTTTGTTCCCAATGTGTACCATCCTTATTCTGACCTAGAACTTGCTTGAATGTCAAGGTCCAAATCTAAGTTAGCTCACAAAGGAACTGTTGCGTCTTTCCCCCCCGTTGCGCACCGCTGAATGCACACGGGAGCGCAGTTGGATTAGGGCCGCAGCGTGGGCTTTGGCACCCAAGGCCGCGCATATACTACACCGACACACGTATTCATTTTTCTTCTTTGTATTCATATTAGTATTAGTATAGTCCGATTTTTCAGTTTGTATTTCTCTAAAGGTGGGTTTAGATCAAACGAGCGAATGCTCTTACTCACTTATTTACTTATCCTGGCGCAGCGACCCAAAATAAGTCTTGGCATCCGACACAAGAAAACGCCACGCTTTTCTGTCCTGCACGATCTCTTGCCCAGGATTCGCATTAAATGCTCATTCTATCAGATTCTCTTTGTGTTAACAGAGACTAGAGAATGCTCTGTCTCTGTTTAACCGAAAAGAATTTCATAGAATGGGGATAGAATGAGCATTCGCTGGTTTGCTTTAACCCCACCTTCACTCACAACGCGATTCTAAAGACTTGAACAACATTTTTGTACTGCAAAAAAGAGCCATCCGCTCCATTTACAAACTTAGACCACGCGACTCGCTTAGGGAAGTATTTAAGAAGATCGATATTATAACTGTGCATGCTCAGTATATTTTAGATAACATAATGTATGTGCGCAAAAACTTGCATCTGTCCAAAAAAAACAGTGATACTCATAAACATAATACCAGAAATAAAAACAAATTGAAAACTCCCAGTCTTAGGCTAAACAAGGTGGGAAACTCATTTGTGGGTCAATTTGTGAAATACTTTAACAAAATACCTCAAAGTCTTGTTGATCTACCCCTTCACAAGTTCAAGTCTGCAATTAAAGCAAAGTTAAAGAAACAAGGTTATTATAATGTAGAGGATTACTTGAACGACAAAAGTTTGTGGTCATAGTAGGAATAATCTGCTCCTCTGCTCAATGTTGTGTTCTTTTTTCTACTCTCATTGACTGTACTCTGAATTTATTTTTTGTAAAACAAACAAAGTTCAGAAGAGTAACTATCGAGTTTCTTGCCGGAGTCTTCTCGATAAGAAGCAACGTCCGAACCGGTGGTAGATTCACATTATGTTTATTCACGATATGTACTAATATTGTACTATTTTATTAAGTTTATTATTATTATTTCTATATACTTTTTTTTGACATGTCATAAGGGCTTTGTACAAGCTTAGACGAATAAATGTTTTTTTTACTTTACTTTTACTTACACTTACTACATTTTTAATCCGTCAGCGATGCGTGTAATGGAAAGTTTGCGTATGTTTTCTTTATCTTTTATGAATCGTGTACTTCTCTCTTTGAACTTTATTTATTACACTAGACTACTAGAGCGTAATATAATAACTGTGTTAGACATGGCCCTGTGTGTTTCGAAGGCCATGACTAGATATGCTAGAAAAATGGTAAATTGCAGTATGGTCGATTATTCCTGAGCAGGATTCCATCTGCAAGGAACGTTTTGGAAGACCACTGGTTTAGTAACTACGGTAAGCCAGGATTTCCAAACTAGGTCGGTTCTAGGAAGTACTGGGAAGGAACTGGAATATTCCGGTACAGAATAGGTAATAGTACTCCGTACAGAAGGTTCACTCAAGAAACGCGGACAAGTAAAAAAATATTCTTTTATCTTTTCACACTATTACTTTCTAATTTGTCCGTGCTATCGATCAAGGCCATGTTTAGGTAGCTTGCACGCGGAAACGAAACTTATCGCGTGGCAAGAGCGTTCATATTCCTCTGTGCGCCGCTGAACGTAACCGATTTAGCTGTCAGAACGCAGTGGCGCAACTCACTTATTGAATTTTTTTATCTTTAAAAAAAGTATTACTGTAATTAATATAACATCGTTTGGTATTAGTAGTAGTCATTATTATTCCCATAATTACTTATAATTATAAGTTACAGTTTAAATAAACCAGAGACAAAACATTAAATAACACGCTCGGCGGCGAGTGTGTGAGCCGAGCGGCAACCTACTGTCATAAACCCCAGAGAGGGGCCACGCGGCCGAGCGTACCTAAACTTTGAAGTGACAGAAGCCTGATTCTGGTAAGGCTTTTGTGACAGCACGACATAATAAAATGTGAAGCATGTGCCTTAGTGCCACGTGATTGTTACTCGTATTTTACTTAGAGAATGTAAAAGTCTTTGACTGCCGCCAAACCAGACACCACAGATAATCTATCGTTTGCCGGTCACCGGTAACCCCCATGGCGGCTAATGTGTTAAGTATTGATTTTCCTTTTAATGCTTTGAGATACGAGTACATCTACTTATTAGTTTCAACTGAAACTGTTGTTTATACAATTGCAATTGTTATTCTTGATGAAAACTCTAAAAATGAAAATTTATCAGTCCATCCAATAACAGGCTACCGTGTGCACGATGTACCATTCTATCTGGCGCTGGCAGCACAAAATGCAGTTGGTAGCGGTTTGTTAGGATGCAACTGCATCTCGAGACCTCGAGACCAGTACGATTCTATAAAATTTTAACCCGGAACCACTTAGAGATAACTAAGTGGTTCAGGGTTAACCATTTTTACTTATTTACTCAACATTTCTATAAAGTTAATAGCAACATGGAATTGAACGTAATTTAGTTATTTATGCATCAGTAAGGCGCCATGTTGTTGGTATCGAATTTTACTGAATGAGAAATTCGTATCTCACAGTGGATTCACTGGGCGAGGTTCGAAGTGAGTTTTATAGAATAACCAAGCTTTATCGCAATTTTGTAACTATTCGGATAGAGCACGTGTTCTCACTCTGCCGATAAAATTAGCAGCGGGTTATGAACTTTTGGGGTTAAAGGTTGAGGGTTCGATCCTCATTTGGGTGCTGAACATTTGTGTTTGGGAGAAATATTTAATTTATTAGTCTCTGAAACCTATATAATACAGCTCTGCTCAGTAATGATCCGATGTTAAGCAACGCCAGTCAGGTCGAATCATGGATGGGTGACCATCCCGACCGAAATTAGGTGATGTGTTTTTCGGGCATCTCCGTGCTTCGGAAGGCACTTTCAACAATTGATCCCGGCTGACGTCGCAAGATGTCAGTCGTAAAGCCTAGGCAGAGGCCTAAAAAGGCGGCTTGATAACATCTGACGGTAAGGTTTATCACTGGCCTTACATTCACCTCTCCAACAATCCGCACTGAGCCCGCGTGTTGGAGTATGGCTCGTACCACCTCATAGTTGAGGTGAGGCCTGTGCCCAGCAGTGGAACGTATAAGGCTTCATTTGTATATGTAGGTCTAGGTATGCATGATAGTAATTCATAGCTTTCCGCCAGCGGCTTTACCTACGTTTACTCTTGTTAAAATATAGCATATGTTACTCACTGATCTTTCATATTGGTGAAGGGTTTTAAAAATAATCCGTACGTGTTTAAATTTTTAACGACCTACGATCCAAATTGGGGTGCTTAACTCCTAGACCACGACACCAATCGTTTTTACAACATTAGTATAAATTAATTTTGCAGCTTAGATCCAAAATCGCCGGCTCTCCAAACCTGGCCCACCTTCCATCCACACGGAGCAATACCGGTAACAGTAGATCAGGCTAGGCCCAGGTTGTGAAATCGCCCGCTCATCCCGTAAGGGTGATTTAAGAACGCGTGACTGCCCACTGTAGGTCTTGCATTTAAACTGCGCAGTAACTTCTATTTCTAGCACAGACCTTTATGTAAATAGATGATCCGTGAGAGGAGTGCGCGTCTTTTGAAACATCTCTAAATGAAGTCTTCGCTCAACCGTTACGGCAGTGGATGTCAGAATCAAGCAGATTCACATTTAACCCGTCTCGTGTTTCTATTGTTCCGGTTTTTGCATTGTGAGTCATTGTTTGCCATTTTTTTCTTAGGGTTTTCTTACGAACACCCGTGTGTTCGGCTGACACTCTTTCCTGAATAGACGCGACCAGGAATCGCACCCACAGGCCTTCTTACGATCTCTTAGAGCTTGCTCGCATTATACCAATACAAAGTCAGCATTTTAAGAACCCTAAAATTGCCCCAAAAGTAATACGGCCCCAGAACACACAAACCAAGGCGAGAAACAGTGCTAAAACGCTCTACGGCAATCGTATTGTCAAGCACACACTTATCATTCCTTTACTATAAAATTCAATTACCTACAATTAATTAAGAAATGGCGGATGCCTGTCACTAAACAATATTAAGAGCGTTGTGGCTCAAATTGTAGCTCATGTGGTCCCGAGTTCAAATCCGGCCGGAACCATCTTTGTGTTCCTTGTTACACAAAAAAAAACCAAATCATCCTGGATAATGGCGGAAGGCTCTCCTACTTACCACGTTGGGTTCTAATACCATTGGTGGAAAGTGCGCTTCTGGGTGTTACGTTCACCATGATGGCAGCAGTCACTTGCCTCTGACTACCCACTTGGGATATAGTCATGATGGTACGAGTATGTTATGTATAAAACACTATTTTAACATAACATTGAGCGTCAAAAAAGTAGCATACTTGGTTTTCATACAAACGGAGAGCTACGCGTTACCTACCAAGTTTATGTCTGCGGTTTCTGAACTGGCTCGGTCCGAATTGGGCCGTATTTTCTAGAAGAGTGGACACGGAGGATGCGTTAGGAAGTATTAGTGGTACAGTCGATCTTCCGTTCTGGACAAATTTGAATTCGGTGCTACAAGTGCACCACCGCCCTAACTTACCGCCTACTCGTAACATAACATTGCCTCCCCAACATTTTCCTCTACTTGGGTTGTCTGGAAGAGATTGCTTTCAAGCAATAAGACCGCCTAATTGTTTCGTCATAATCTTGTAATACCAACCTCTAATGTTTTTTTTGATGTGCAATAAATAATATTTAACTTATCTTAGAGAATAGCCGCCACAATGTTCCTATATAATCTCATCTGAGGTGTTTTAACAGAATGACTATGGTCTAAAAGAATTGTAATACATTTCTTTCCTACATAGTTGAAAGCATTTTTATAAAAGATCAACTATAGGGTTTTTTTTCTTGGAAAAACCAGTCTTCGGTCGTAGAGCCACATTATACAAACTGTAACCATATATATCTAGGTCTTTCTCTTATATTTAGATCGTATGATAATATTCATGACTAAATAATGGACGGTTCAAAAGTACTGCACATAAAATGGTATGCTGAAATAAAAATATTTTTGACTTTAACTGTGGTGTCCATAGCGGGAATGGCACTTATTTTAATCATAAACTTCAGATGCAAAGGTTGATATTCAACCGTTAAAATATGCGATCAAAATCAAATATACCGAAACACTAAAATTAGATAACCATATTACGCAATAAAACGACTTTAATTGTGATTACGTACTACCCTCCTTAATAGGAGCCCTTAGTTAGTTTTAGAGGCTGATCACTAACCTGCTAGCAGATACAGTTTCACAGCAGTCCACCAACTAATGGACATCAATTATTTCCAGTATAATAAATCTCTAGCAAATTATCAAGCGCGTCACTTAATTCGCGGTGCGATATATCACCGCGCGCGATGGGGTACTGCCGCCAATATAAATCTTAATAGACAATTACAAGTAACACTGTATCAAACTCAACGTATTATGTTTTGCTGTGACGCCACGGAGGCGCTTTGAGGCTGCTTATCCATCAGAGATATGCTATGCAACCTCGTCAAGTTCAACGCCAAGAAAACGCAGGTGTGTGCTTTCACGGCCAAGGCGTCACCATTCCTTCCCCATCCCACTCTTTAGGGCACCTCACTACCAGTAAAGGATAGCCTAAACATCCTCGGCATGGATGTTCGTAGCAACCTAAGCCAACGGGACTACATTGAGAGCGTCATCAAAACTGCATCCCGTAAACTCGGAATCCTGATGTCTTGTGTGATCATTATTATCATATGATTAATTAACATTAATTACTCATCTTAATTGGTTTGACATGTCAGCATAATTTATCAGTTGTACGAAAACGATACGATTACATAACAGTCAATGCTTCGTGCTAGCTCTTCTTATAGTCTGTATAAAAACCAAGAGTGCTTCTTTTTCGACGCTTGTTGTGGTGATGTCCACGAACTACAGGGATTCCTCAATTTTGAGGAACAGACATTGGTGCAAGAAAATACACACAACAAATAGTTATCTTAAGTTTTACTTTATTACAAACTGGAAAAATCCAATTTCGGCATCCTTTTCGGTAGACCGCGGGCTATATAAAGCAGCCAGCGTCGAAAGAAGAACATGGCACTTCCTTATGACATGCAAAGTAGGTTATTTATATTAGTGTATGTCTGTGGTCGCCGCAAACTACTGATCATTAATCATGTTTACGCCATTGGGCTTAACAGTTGAAAATGAGGCTTCTCGTTTGGTTTTGGGGTTTTAGATTTTCATAATGATGTGTTTGTTTGAAGCAATTGATTTACAGGGTGTAAACTTACTTACTGCGCTGGCTCAGCGACCAAAAGTGGATCTTGGCCTACGATACGAGATTGCGCCACCCTGGCCAATCCGGCCGTTGTAGGTGACTTAGATCCTTTTGTGACGCAGCCGCTTCGTTCCAGTCTCATGGACGTTAGAGATGGCAGAGTTTAGCTCACTGTTCATCAATAGTATTCTGTACCTGTCCTTTCAAAATTTAATTTTTCGTTCCACGTTCCCTGTACAGCATTTTTAGGCATTTCTACCAAAACCATTGTACTGAACAGAGCTTACGAGCATTTTACGAGATTACCAGTATAAGTTTAAATTACGTTATGGTGATTATTTTAAATACTTTAAATAACCAATTGTAAACAGTTATAATTTAACAGGAACCCGTGTATAGAGGTAAGCATATCATACCTATTTATTTACCTATTCATCATCATCATCATCATTTCAGCCGAACGACGCCCACTGCTGGGCATAGGCCTCCCCCTATTTACCTATTACTTTCAGATAATCTTATACCTAGGACCCCTTGTATTCATTTATTGTTGTTTTGTTACAGTTTTCATTCCCACTTATACTTTTACCCTATACAATAAACAAGTCTGATCTTTTATTCACTCCATTACTACATCTACTCCAAAATGTGTGACGAATTTCGGCGCTCCGGCTCCTGTTTTGCTCACCTGCAACGAGGATTTCACCACATTTTTCAACGTGGTCCATCCAGAGATACCTGGGCCGACCCACTGGGCGCCTCCCGATTGGCCGACCCAGGAATGCCCTCTTAACAGCCCGATCCGACTCCATCCTTTCAACGTGGCCGAGCCAGCGCAGTCTAGCTGACTTTGTCTCGCCTAATATGTTAGGTTCGGCCACCAGCTCTTCTATTTCAGAATTTTTCCTAAGTCTCCATGACCGTCTGACTGACCATAATTTTTCGGACAAAAAAATCTACCACCAGCAGCTTCTCCTACTCAAACAGGGTGTAAAAGTGTGAATATTGAAGTTGATACGAATCATGCGTAATAATCAATCATAGAATATAATATGAATTAACCTTACACAATAAAAAAACAGTGCTGGAACTATTATCAGACTCATTATTATACATAATAGTAATAGTAGAAAACGAGAAACGAAACCAACACTTGTCCCCCGGGACAAGCATTCATTATAAAATGAATGCTTGTCCCGGGGGAATCGATCTTAGGTTGATTTTTTGCTTTATATTTTTAAATGAGTTACAAAAATACCGAAACTTCTTCAGACTGTGTTATTATCTTATTTATATTTCAGTTGACATGTGAAGAATAATAATAAATAAAAATTGAGAAATACAGGTTACAGACAACCTGTACCTATTTATTCATTTTAGTTTAACATCCCAAATCCCAATCCGGTAATGGCTGTCAATAACAATGGCGAGCATGACACGTGGACACAAAATGAACAAATGCAAAAAAGGACAACCAAATACTTTCATTTACGTTATTTGGGTTACCACGGGACTTTTATATGTACTCACTCGATTATCACTTAAGAGATAATGAATATCTAAAAATTTGTAATACACACATCAAAAGTGTCTAGGGATCAACATATATTTTTGCAATAACTTTTCTCCTGATTGATATTAATTAAAATTTTCTTTAAGGATTCATCAAATAAAGTGTTTTCGTTCGTCTACAGTAACGATAAACCAAGTCACCTTTGCATTAATAAAGAAATTTGCCATTTTCCTAATAAAGGGATTTTTGACATTTGAACCACTAACATTAAAGTTCGAAAAAAAGACTGAAATAACAGTTTTCTTTATAATTAAACAATTAATAATCCGTGTTTCTACCGCGAACACTAACAACACAAGAACATCGGTTTGGAATACTCAAAATGAGTTCATCCAAATCACGCTGTGGAATGGCCGCCCATGTTCGTTGCAACAACAAAAAAAGGTCTTCTTGCGACTGGATACCCTCCATATTCGGCAGAGCTCTTCTCTGTAGCATATCCCATGCATGCTCAATCGGGTTCAAGTCTGGCGACTGAGCAGGCCAGGGCAGGACATTGATGTTAGCTGCGGCGAGAGTCTGTCTTACAACTCTTGCGGTGTGCGGTCGTGCATTATCATGCATTAACTGAAATAAGGGACCGATTTGCACTTGTAGAGGAACGATGACGTCTGATACAATCGTCTCAGCATAAATTTGAGCGTTGTGGTTGCCTCTGATCCAAATCAACTCAGTTCTTCCGCCGATCCAAATACCCGCCCATACCATGATGGTTCCACCACTATAAGGATGGACTTCCTGGCAGGATTTTAATCGCTGTTGGCGTCCAGGGGTTCTCCAGTGTCGTATACGTCTTGTATCCGGTCTCATACCAAAACGAGACTCATCAGAAAAGCACACGAAACGCCATTGTTCTTCTGCCCAATTTCTGTGTTCAAGAGCCCATTGATATCGAATCCTACGATTGTGCATTGCTATTGGTGGTACCCTTAGCGGTCTTCGGGAATGAAGGTTCACTTCATGCAAGCGGTTTCTGACTGTTTGGTCGCTAATTAAGTTCCCTGAAGAGTGATGAAGCCTCACGGCTAACATCATGGCGGTTATTGTTGGAGCTCTTCGAGTTGTGATTTGAATGTATCGGTCTTGTCTCCGTGTGGTGCAGCGATACCGTCCTCCATGGCGCTCAGCCACGGTACCAGTGCTTCGGTAACGTGTCCAAAGTCGACTGATAACACTCTGACTTGTATTCAGAGTTAAAGCCACAGTACGTTGCCGGGAACCAGCTTCTATCATTCCCACGGCTCTGAGCATTTCTTCCCTGCTTAAATGACGTCGCCGCTCCATAATAACGTTGGTTTTAATCAGTAGTAGGGAAACAGTAGCACTAATAATGTCTTCAATGCGTTGTATTCATCTTTTCATCTTTTACTCGAATTTGATTGACAGTTCCTGTTTCAAATTATGAAATGCACCAAAAAGGATCCATATAAATTTATAAAATCATAAATTTATTACAAAGCCACATCTCAATCTCAAGAAATCCGCATAAAAATGCTTGATCCCTAGACACTTTTGATGTGTGTAGTTTTCAAGCCAAAGATAGTTGTAATTATATTCGTTTGTTTATTTTACTGAAAATTACGAATCTCAAACTGTTTGTCCTGGGTGTTGATCAAACACACTTTTGTTAGGAGCCTATCTATAGCCTCAAAGGTTGTGTTTGGTTGTGGATATACCCAATGTGCCAAATAAATCTGATATAGCTCCATTTTGTTTAGGAGTTAAAACTTATTTTTCAGATTGTAATTGATAATGTGCTAAAACTAATGCTAGCACGTAATTTACCCACATGTGAACCAACTATTTACCCACGAATTCACGTCAAGCTTTACATAGAGGCACCTTATGCTGCTGAAATGGCACATTTTGAAATGGTTTTGTAAATGTTGATGTGCACGCGTCTGTCACATGCAAAGAAACGATTTAAATTCGACCTCAGAGAAGCGTAAATGGGCGGATAAAAATCGAGTATCTTTCGACTTTCAACCCTATAGTACCACCATATTTCAACACTGCGAAACATTAGCATACAAAATTAACCCGTCAGCGCGCAGCTGCGGATGCTCGGCCACTCTGCTGATTGAAATAGGATGTGCACGGGTTGGATTGCATGACGTGACATTTGTAAGTTTATGAAAATTCTGGACATTTCGTGAAATACGTAAAAAGTGCAATTCAGCATGACAAAATTCGTTCATTTTGAAGCAAGTTAAGCAATTCAATATTTTTCTTCTGTAAAGTCAATGACTTTTTGATCCAAAAAATGTTTTATAGCCTAAACTTACCAGTACATAATAATCTTTCAAGGTATACAATATGTTCCTAAACAGCTACGTATGCAAACAATAGATTACAGCGTTTTCGGATTGTAAATACAATAAAAACACTCGCAATTACACTTCATATTTTATTAAGTAGAAACATCAATTACCATTATAACAAGGAAAATTATAACAGCTCACATCGTAACCTAGACGATAAAAATTCAAATCAAGCTCTGCATCAATCATCAAAGTCTTTTTTTCTGCACATATATTACAAATCTATTCATCTTTGAGTGAAATTACGGCACAAGTACGGCGCCACCATTTTTTTCAAAATTGAGTTTTTGACTCAATAATCTCTAGAAGTCCACAATCTTTTGTTACCAAAGTCAATCTTTAGCATCATGGTTGGACAATTTGACACTATGCTATATCAAAAAACCATAGTATTTTCCAATTACCGTGTGTTTTGTCAATCCCTTATATTTTTAAGTTTTCTCCATGTAGAATCTTAAAAGAAATCTCTCATCCATAAGTTATCCCTTTCACAAGTCGAATTCAATCCCTGCTTCTTACTATTCGGCAATGTATACTTCCCCCTCTCGATCCAAGGGCTTATATTAATCTTCGTCTTCTTAATAGCATCTAAAATTGTTCTTACAGACACATAGGTTAGCATTATTATGAACACTATTATGAAATAATCTAGGACGTCTAAGTATTCTTCTATGATCAGCGCTGCGTTGTACAGAAAGAACATTTCTCTTTCTTTTATTATTTCACAGGGCGATTCAACAATTGCCAATGGTATGGATAAACATATTAGTATGCCGACTATTGAAAGAAGAATAGATATGTATAAGTTGAGTGTTTTGTCTGTCTTTAGTTTGGTTTTGTATGCTTCTTTCGGCTTTTTGTGAAGAAGTACTCGCAGCCTCTGTTCTTCTATTGATGGCTTGTCGAGTTCAAAATACGAGATGAATCTGAAAACAAATTCAAAAATATATATTCTTGCACAGGTTGGACACTAGGTCATATAAAGTGTTAACAAAGAGACCAACCGTCAGTTTAAAAAAATACGTCGTGTTCATCAATAATTCATCCGAACTTATACCAAAGAATACGAAATGTAGCTGACGTCCTTAAACTACGCATAACTTTCACCGTGGAAGTCATACTTCTGTGTCATCAGTGCAAGCTATGCTTTATTGAAGACGCCAAAATCATCTGAGATTTTTGTGTCAATTGGCAAACTACTACTGAAATGCGCCCCAGAATTAATATGTCGGCCACAAAACACTGATTTTAGAATATTTAAAGGCTCAGACAGTATTTTTGGTGGTTGGGTGAGTATGTCGCTCCATTAAATACTATCTTTTTTGAAATATATCTAAAACTAGTACAGACGATGTAGGTATCTAGTGGAAAGATACATTTACATACATTACATACATTTACAGCTTACAAAAGGGCAAAAGGAGATGGAACTGTATTGTTCAACACAGATATATACGACGTTACCAGTTAGGCAATTCACTTTCAACTTCATTAACGTATCAGTTTAAAGGCATTTTTGGTTTGGCGAAAGTTCATCTACATCAACAGTACATCACTAGCTCTTAAAACTAAAGATACACTTACCTCTGTAACGCCAACCGGTAGAAAATCATTGTCAAACCGTTCTTATTGCCACTTCTCTTACACACGACCTAACGTCAAATTCACTTAATATATACTAAGTTAACAATAATTGATGAATACATTTTTGTATCCTGATCATAATTTCTAAGTCATTAGACCATGTCATTAGGAAATACTAACGCAATTCCTAATCAGTCATACTAGGTTCGTTACAATATTAGTATTTGAGTAATGATCTAAATCAATCTCCTAGTTATTGGAATATAATTATATAATTAATTGATAGCAAAAATTCTCACAGTAGGTACGTATTAAGTATGAATAATCGATTTGATTAATGAGTATTGTATAATTTTTATGTGCTGTGCCTTGTCATTCATTTTATCAATTGTTTGTACCGATTATAGCCAATCACTATGCCTTGTCATCTGCCCCTTCAACCAACTTTTCTACTGGATAAGTAACTCTTCTACAGATGAACTAGAGGGTCCATAGCACGTTCAGTAACCTTGTTACCTTGTTACCTTGTTCTTTGAGGCTGCGATAAACTACGGTTTAAACCCACGAGTTATTATTTGCAACGAACACTAGAACGAATCAAAGTCAAAATTTCTTTGATAAAGTAGAGCATTTCTCAATAATTATTTTGAATTGTTTATTATTTAACCAGAAAATGGACATAAATATTAAATTATACATACTGATATCTACATAATATTTATAGCATGACTCTTCCACCGCCATCGGACTGCTGTTTCCACTGATCTCAAGGGGCGACCACAAAATGAAAAAGACTTGGTGGCTGGTGCAGGTTGCGGAATGCCATTGGATGTTATCTCCCTTAGGCACGGAATGAGTGAATCTCACTTTAAGGTGGTTGATGATAATGTTTACTGATTGTAAATTTACATCTGTAGTTACTGAGGTATGGATAAGAAAATAAGAAAAACCAAAACCTTTCCTTAGGAAACCCATTAGCAATGTTTCGTGCGATTTCCTTCCTGTTTCAGCTGCAGCTGCTGTCGCGCGAGCGGCGATATATCATCGAGGTGACGGTGACCACGCCCGCCCATAACGCGACACGGACCGAGAATTATTGTAATTAGGTTCTCAGTTTCACGTCTTTCGATGGGAGATCTCTATTTTTATCTTTTGTAGTCTTTGAATTCATAAAAGTTTAATATCTTTGTGGAAATTGGTTTCGCCCGAATCAATGCCCAATACCTACGCATTCATCAAAGCGATGACTTTATTGCAATGCTGAAGTGTTTTGGGGCAATTTTAGGCTATTCAAATTATAACTTACAAATATATGGGAAAAAACCCCTATGGGGCAAATACGTTAAGATAATACGTTTGCTTGGTTCTCAAATAATGCGCACTGAAAAGGTACTTAACCCTATAGTGCTCACTGCAAAACGATAACCCAAACTTAGTGCAGGCACTATAAGCAGAAAAAGCTAAATTAATTTATTTCAGCCATTGTTTCGCTCACAAAGGATCCGTTCATTAATTTAAAATCTTAGCAACAATACTGAAAGGGTTGTACTTAGCCTGAATAGGATCCGAGATAGTACGGGACATTAATCATTTGCTTCGTGGAAACAAAATAGATAAAATAAGCGACGAAAGACTGATAGAGGTGCAAGTTAATGTATCTGAAGTAACGGTATAATGAAGAGGCGTTTTTGTCACAACAAAGTAGTTTATCATTAAAATTGAATATGAATCTAACCACAAGTTCTGTACGTTTAATTAATTGTACGTTTTTTAAGTTATAAAAGTGTTAAGGTTGCCAGATATTAAAGTTTGTTGTTATATCTCTGATGTAAGTTTATGTTATATCGACGACCGACTTGGTGTAATGGTTAAGAAGTTGGCTACTACACCAGAGGTCGCGGGTTCGATCCCCGCACAGTACAAACATTTGTGTGCATGAACATGTCTGTTTGTACTGGTCTGGGCGTCTCCTATGTATAATAAGTATGTATTTACAAAAGAAAATGTATTTATGTATGTTTATCCGTTGTCTAGTATCCCATAACACAAGCTTTAATTAGCTTACTTTGGGACTAGATGGCGCTGTGTGGAATAATGTCCAGGGATATTTTATTTATTTATTTATTATTTATATCTAAGACAAAATGCTTTTCCGGATACACTACTTTGCTACTGTGAAAAAAACTTAACCTATATTCCTAAACGCCATTTGAAATTAAATAAAACTTACATATAGCTGTCCCTTTCATTTTTGAAATTGATCTATTTATTTCCAGAACTATGTATGTACTATTCTAACATACAATGAAAGCTTGGTTTGGTAGAGACGTATGTCAGACCAATTAACAATCTACCACAGCTTAGGTACCATCCAGCAAAGGCACATATATCTCAGCAAGCTATTCAATCTGCAAATGCAGTGACAATGTAACTAAATAGCGTTGACAAATCCACACACATTCGAGCGCAATTACGGCACAAACAAAGGCCGCGCAAATATACCGATATTACGGACAGACAGATGTGAAAATTATACGATAGATACGTAATGCTCTCGTAGCGGTCAAGAGGTTTAATCCATTGCAGATGATCGCCCCCGAATTCTGAAAAGTAACTCAAACTGATGTTGTCAGTAGAACATATCAAAAAAACATTTAATGTCTATTTTTTTTTTGACGACCGACTTGGTGTAATGGTTAAGAAGTTGGCTACTACACCAGAGGTCGCGGGTTCGATCCCCGCACAGTACAAACATTTGTGTGCATGAACATGTCTGTTTGTACTGGTCTGGGTGTCTCCTATGTATAATAAGTATGTATTTACAAAAGAAAATGTATTTAAGTATGTTTATCCGTTGTCTAGTATCCCATAACACAAGCTTTAATTAGCTTACTTTGGGGCTAGATGGCGCTGTGTGGATTAATGTCCAGGGATATTTATTTATTTATTTATTTATTTTCAAATCCCAACATTTATCAAATGCATAGCTGGTGCAAAAGAATGAACTTTAAATGTAAAAATCTCTTGGCGCTTACAGTATTAATTTGTCATGAAATATATATCAGCACCAAGAGATATTATTATTGAATAATATTACATGAAATATATAATAATTAATTTACCAATTCAAATTTTCAAACTTATCGTAACAGCAACTGATGTAGGAGATTAGTATAACCACGAAAGCTTCAGTCACAAACACTAAAATAACAGTTAACAAAATATGTAAAATAATCCTGACAATTTTATTTTTACCTAGCACCTAAAGCAGCACCCGCAACGCGTGTAACCCTCAAAGGCTGGTCATTAAACAGGGATTTGAAGGGTCGAACGGACCGAAATAAAGTTAGTCTCGGGCACTATAGCCGGCACTTTAGACCCGTATTGAGTTAAAGCGCACAGGTAATTAAGGCGTCGCTAGAGGGTTGATAATCTTGTGCTGAATGGGTTCGGATGATGCGCTGTAATAGCGAGGTTTAGGGTTAAATATTGCCTGTCTTTTGTTTTGAAGTAATTGATACGTTACTTATGTTATCAGCATATACAATCGTTCCCCTATCTTAGGTCTTAGAATTATTACGCATGGAAGGCGAGTCGGGGCACCCGTTATGATGCCACAAATATCAGGACTTCACGTCTTGATCTGAATTTACCGATGTTAATTTCTTGAGGTAAGAGCTTCTTCAAAATGTTTATTTGTGCAGTAATTGGTTGCAACAACATAACAGAGAAGCACAAGTAGTATTCATACATAGTCGGTGACGACCGACTTGGTGTAATGGTTAAGAACTTGGCTACTACACCAGAGGTCGCGGGTTCGATCCCCGCACAGTACAAACATTTGGGTGCATGAACATGTCTGTTTGTACTGGTCTGGGTGTCTCCTATGTATAATAAGTATGTATTTACAAAAGAAAATGTATTTAAGTATGTTTATCCGTTGTCTAGTATCCCATAACACAAGCTTTAATTAGCTTACTTTGGGGCTAGATGGCGCTGTGTGGAATAATTTCCAGGGATATTTATTTATTATTTATACTTATTAAATACTAAAAATTGTAATTACATGTGTCAGGAATTATTATTTTGACAGCTCTTTTTTGTATGGAACTATTCTTCTAGGTCAAAGTCAAAGTCAAAGTTTTATTGCACTCATGGGTTGACAAAGTTGTTACAAAAAAATAGTACCTAACATGAACCCTGACAGGGTATTGCAATTTAAATAATATGAATGTGAATTATAAAATTACAAAACAAACGAAATTAGATTAAAAATAACAATTACACCTCTCTTTAAGACTTAAACATAAATTTACATTTCGATTCATTATCATTAATATCATTATTTATTTATCATGCATGTTCACTATGATCGCCTTATTATTATTTAACTGCATTGAAAAACTCATTTAAGGAATAAAAATATTAAGTAGGTCTTCAAGCATTAAGTAAACTATGAAAGTTAACTATAGTTAACTATACTAAAGTTGTATGCCAGTTTAGTAACATTATTATTCACTAGAGGCGAAGTATTGAAACGTCATACAAAAACTTTACGACAGACTCTAGCGATTAAAAATTTTCTTCGGCTTAAACTCGTGGGACAGTATGCCTGCCTACCATGAGTGTACAGCAATGACAGTCGCGAGCGTTGACGTTTTTGTAAGCGATTTTGGTACAGCGCCACTGGTGATTAGAAATGTAACCAAAAATGCGTACTTTATTTATTTATTTACCACAGCTGTTGTAGCCTATACACATATACAACACTTACAAATGATTTAACGTACTAATTTTTTCTTATATATCTACATGACAAGTACGGCGTACATAACATTCACAAACAGTAAAATTAAAATTAAAATTACAAAATAAGTATAAAATAACAATACCAAAATTCAGGCTAACCGGCAGATGTACAGGTAGTTTTGATGATTTTTGTTTTGAAACTAAAAAAAGTAAGAAGTCAACTATTGTATCTAAAGACAGAAAACTAGAAAAGTTCGAATTTTGGACCTTGATGATCTCGAGCGGGAATCGAACCCGCGCCGTTTCACAATCCGGGTGACTGCTCTAACCATTGAGCTACCGAAACCCCAACGGACTGAACGAATCTTTCTAGTATATATATGCTTACGTTGCAAGCAAACGTTATTCTATTAATAAGATAAAATGTAATTAAATGTATGTAACAGATCAAATTAACACTTAATTAAAGAGGGTTATTCATTACTACTACTACTATTGCAAAAATTGTGTTTTTTTGTAAAATACCGCATCGCCATTGGCCAACGAGCTGTCAAACAGTTAGCGGCAAGAGAGTCATAATCTCGAAGCACGGATAAATATAGGGTACACTACATAATTCCGAAAAACATAAATAAAAATCCCGAATTTCATAATTCCGAATGATTCAGAATACCGAAAGTCAAAATTCCGAATTTTATTAAATTTGAATATTAAAAATCTTAAATTTCGAAACTCCGAATGATCAAAAGTCCGAAAGTCCGTATTTCACAATCCCGAATCATCTAAATTCCGAATCAACAATAATTCGATCTTTCATAAATACGAATTTCGGATTATCGTTTTTCGGACAAGTGAAACTTTGGATTTCAAATTCTTCGTACTAATGAAAGTCTTAAATTTGAAATATCGTGTTTGAAATAGTGACTTTTGGAAAAATAACTTTCATGCTTTTGAATATTAGGAATTTAGTTGTTTCGGAATTATGAAATTCGGAATTACGTGTTTTAGCATTTTTGGGTGTTCCCATAAATATGGAAATGAATTCGAGTCGGTGTCGTCTCCCAGACCTGAATCAATTTACAAATTTTGTTTTCTGCCCTTTACCCTCCTGGTAATCAAACCCATGGAACCGGACGATTCAAGACAAGAGAACGCGCTACAGTGTCCAACCCTATCTCGTCGTTTTATTGATACTGAACCGCTCCTGACAATTTGACTCTGACCTTTAAAAGTTAGTCACTTGTAAAAACACGATTTGCCTACAGTTAAAAAAGATTCCATGCGTCCTATCATATTTCTGCTTCCCATTTAATATTTTTATTCCACCCCCTACAACCCTTCACCTCATAACAGCAATGTCAACACACAGCTAATTTGTCGCATGATCGGCTTGTCTGTCTGTAGCACTAATCGCCCGAGGATCTCTCTGTACTAATTAGAAAAAATGCTCAAATACGCCCGAAAGAGGTCGGCTGACCGTGAAATTGGCGCATTGTAGGAGTTTTTCCGACGAAGGGAACGTTTATATAGGTATCCGATGTTTTGATTAGGGTTCTGCCAGTATTATTTCATGGGTTCATAATATTAACTTAGAACACAGCTACAGTGGTTTCATGCAAGCGTTGTTTTTCGCACAAATACGTCGCTTCCAACGTGGCTGCTCTTCCAACTGAGCTGCTGCGAATTTGGTAGCTCAGTTGGAAGTGCAGCCACCCGGATTGTGGAAGGTCGCAAGTTCGAATCTTGCTCGAGTCCCTAAGATCAGGTCGAATTATTAATCAGGTATAATTATCTTTGTATAGAAATAGTGCATTGTTAAATGCTAAAAATATCTCCAAAACGATTCGAGCGTCAAATGGCTTTTACACCAATAAAGGCCTCAAAATGATGGAAAAGATGTATACACAATACAAGTAAATGTCTGAATACGTAGATTAGTTATTTACGAGGCATGAAAACAATTTATTGCCTACTCGGCAAATGTGCATGGAGTAGGCTATACATCATTTAACCCTTCGATACTACCTGCAACTGGAATCGTAAATGTTATTTATTCCTGCTCCTAAATAAGATAAATGTTCTGTAAGAATGTTATTGAGGAATAATAAAATAACCATACTTGGCGTTTTCTTAACCGGCTGATCTCTGAGTCTTTTGTACTGAATTGAAAAAGGTCCACTTTTGGACGTTAATGCTTTTTAGGTTTACTCTACAATGGAAGATGAAATTTGGCAAGTCTTCAAGAAGGAGCTGACCAACTTAGTCATTCAATAATCACATTTTTTTATTTATTTACGACATATTATTATTATATTATTCATTATAAATTCACGACCTGTGTATGGGAGTACTCATACAATATGTTTTAATTTATCCTATGATCTCTCATTACCTTACCCACTACTCTTATTTTATTAGTAAATTTCTTACACGTGGGTTGCCTGAAAGAGATCGCTTCCTAGCGATAAGGCCGCCTAAATTGTACTAGACTTAGTTTTTATTCGTTTTTAAGCACTGTTGTAATTATTTTCTTTGTAGTTGTACAATAAACTACTTGGCGACCGCGTACCGGACGACGTTCCGTGGGCAGGCCCTCTACAAGGTGGACCGACGATCTGGTCAAGGTCGCGGGAAGCCGCTGGATGCGGACAGCGCAGGACCGATTGTTGTGGAGATCCTTGGGGGAGGCCTATGCCCAGCAGTGGGCGTCGTTGGGCTGAAATGATGATGATGATGATGATGTACAATAAAGTATATTTATCTTATCTTATATTTACGACTTAACACGACATAGTGGAGCCATGGTTTCGAAGTAAGGATACATATCCTTGTGTTACGAGGTATGTACCAGACAAGGATTTAAGCCAGAGGCGTCTCCGAGTACACCCAGGACCGAGCCAATTTAGAAAAGATCGCTTCGTGAATTTAACCGAAAGGAAATCAACGGGGACACCACGGAAATCGAGGCGAGAAACCGTGCTACAGCGCACTACGCCAATCGTGTCGTTATCAATTGTCATCAATTGTACGTAGTAAGTAGTGAGGTGTTACCCGGGTTGATTTGCTTTTTTACGAGTATCAATATTTTCCACTGGAGAGTTAGTCGGTTTAACAATGACCAGAAAGATTGGTTCTGGCCAGATTTGAACTCGGGATCACACGATCCACGATGCGAGTTGGGGTGCGAAACGCCTAGGCCACGACCGCTCTCTCAACTCTAATAGTTTTGTGAAAATTCCAAGATAGATAATACTATCCATATATTTCTTCTAGGTGGTGCCTGTGGTTTTTTTACAAGCCATAAGGATTTTTTTTTTGAACCTGAGCCATGGCTCAGCTAACAACAAACTTGCATTACGTCTAGTTATATTGTAACAGTGATTAACTTTGCAGACCGTTATTAATTAAGCTGCAAACTATGTGACAGACGGACAGACGATCCGCCGCGGGGCATTATTACACCACTCCTAATAGCTTTGTACTGTGTCCGTGGGCTCTGGACCAATAATTATAGGTAAAGGAGAGCGTTGTGGACTAGGGGATAAGCATCCATCAGTTTCGGATTCAATCCTGGCTGCCTCATACTTTGTGTAAAGTAAAAGTAAAAAAGTAAAAAGTAATTTAGTAGCCCAACATACAAAAAGAAGCTAATTATACAACAATGCCACTCATTTTACCACACCATTGTTGGTGAGTTTGTATGTTTAAAAATTATACACGTGGGCGAAGCCGCGGGCGGAAAGCTAGTACATAATAATCTATAAACAAAAATAAAAATTAACCATCATGTATAAAAAGGATCCTCAATGCAGGGCCAACCAGCCCCCGATTCAGAGCCAAGTTATCGACCGCTGGCTTCAACGTTGTGAGGTCACAGTAAAAGTTATGAATATATGCGTAACATTAGTAAAAAGAGAGTAAAACTTCAGAGAATACTAGGTGTTGATACGAGTTTTTGACTCATATTTATTTATTGTGTAAGATTTAGAATAAGATATGGATAGATTTTTATGCGCTTTGAATTACAGATTAGTGATAGTCTGAGGAACAATATGCACGATGTGAGCATTCTAGGCCGCAACCTTGGAACATATAAAAATACGGAATGCTACGGCCAGGCAAGTAATTTACTATATAGAATTGAAAGAAGGTTACCGAATCGGTTGACAACTTCGTTCTGAATCGGGGGGCAGTACGTCTACCATGAGTTGCCACTATAAGTTTACGTTATCTTTCGCGTAAATAATTGTACGTACGTACGCGTACGTTGTCATGACATGACATGACAATGTCAGATCCCAATATCGTGGTAGGCGTACTGGTCCACTGGTCCAGTACTGGGGGGCTAGCCAAAGGGGGGCTGACCAAGAGCAACACGCTACGACGATTTCTACAATGGAAATCGTTCAAATGTATGGGGATGACATAAGCGCCAATGACAGCTTATGCCTAGCCCATACATTTGAACGATTTCTATTGTAGAAATCGTCGTGCCGTGTTGCTCTTGGCTAGTCCCCCAGGTCTCAGCATGCGCTGCTGCAAGTATAAAGTTGAAACAGTTATTAAAAGTGTGTTGTGTCATAAGCACCGCAATCCAAGTAACTAGTATGAGAACAGAATTTAGGGAAAAAAAGGAATCCCGTCCAGTGGGTTAAGAAATTTAACACGTATCATGCGTCATGACCAGTATAGAGTCATCATTTGAAGTTACTAGTGTGCGGTATAAAAAACTGTGATGAAGAAACAAATATATATTTCTGAGTGTTTCTTGAATACACAATTTAAAAACAAACATGAGAAAATAATGTTCATGTCGCACGTAGTTGACTTCGTTTACGTTGTGCGCGGCATAGGCAATAAAAGGTGGTCTGAAAAATTTCCGACCTAATCATTTTTCTACTTAGTCTCTTTTCTACCTAGTCCTTTTAACTCTACACACTTCACCAAAACTCGGATTTATTGCGCCTAAACTGCGCCAACAGAGCGTTGCAAATGTTCATTGACGACGTTTCTGTCAAACGACATCAAAACGCGGCACCCAACGCGCGGACAGCTTTCTCATGCCTAAATCTTGATTTGAAATGTGACAAACAAGCTTTTTCGACATTTTCATAGCCTCTGCTATCTATCTCACTTTAATTCGGCGGTCGTCTAGTACCATTTGTTGAACTGTGGCGATGTAATCGTCAGTAGTTGCAGTTTTGGACGTCCCGAACGTTCATCGTCTCCCAAGCTAGCCTAGGGCCACGTTCAAATCCAGCTGCCCAAAATTTCACTGTGGTAAATGATGGTGCAGAGTCCCCGTATACAGAATCCAAATCATTTTTGATTTGCATGCCTATGCAAATCAAAAATGATTTGGAGTTACCTTTCAAAAACAAATATTTTATGACAGCTCGATACTCGATTTTTTCATTGACTCACTCAAACGACTGTCAAATAACAAGTGCGCGTTCAAAACGGCTGAAACTTTGGTAAGTACCTTTCAAAAGATGCACAACTACATTCCTGAGTTTTATTGACAAGTGTTGCCATCTTTACGTTGAAATCGGAAACTTTTCAGACCCTGTATGGTAAACTAAGAAATAAATAATCTTTAGAAATTTGTAGCCATTTTCGTTTCCATTAAAATCACTAGTGCTAATCATTATTTGGCTACACGATGGCGTAGTGCGCTGTATGTTTTTTCGCCTCGATTTCTTTAGTGTCCCGGGTTCAATTCCCGGTCGGGTCAATTCAGGAAACTATCTTTTCTGAATTGATTTGGGTCTGGGTGTGCTGGGAGACGCCCTTGGCTGATTTCCTTGTGTGGTACCTCGTAACACAGGGATATTAACCCCTACTTCGAGACCATTACAAGAGGTGTGTTGTCTGGCGCATATTTATTTATTTATACACTAGGGACGCGGTACCGAAATCAACGTCGTCAACGCTGACGCTAGAATAAGAGCATTCAAATTGTAATGTAATGGTTTTACGAATGGTACAATACAGGCAAAGCTCTTTTCTAAAAGTGAGGTAACGTTCTGACTTGGTTTTCAAAATCGATTTGTAACAAAACATCGAGCGTCATGTCACACTGTACTCCGAGTATTGAGGCCGCTAGCGTTCTTTGGGATGCGCGTGGTGAGCGACTATAACTGCTCCGGTACCATTCTGGATATATAGTTAAGTAAAGTAAAAAATATCTTTATTCATATAGACTAATAAAAAGTACTTATGACAAGTCAAATACAAAAAACATTGTAGCAAAAATATACTTACATAAAATAATACTATGATAGTTAATATCATAATTAAACATAATGTGACTCTACCACCGGTTCAGAGGTTGTTTCCGATCGAGAAGACTCCGGCAAGAAACTCGATGGTTACTCTTTTCAATCTTGGTTTTATACACAGAAATTGAATTGACAGAGTAATGTCATAACAAAAAGTGTGCAGAGGAGCAGATTATACCTAAGATGACCACAAATTCTTATCATTTAAGAAATCCTCAACACTATAATAACCTCGCTTCATTAACTTAGCTTCAATTTGTGACTTAAACTGGTGAAGAGGCAGTTCAACAAGCGTTTGCGGAATCTTTTTAAATTATTTTTCACATTGACCAACAAATGATTTCCCTACCTTATGCAAATGGGAGTGGGTAATGCCACGGGCTACTCGCCTATGAGTACCATAATGTGTAATGCATTGTGGCGGCAGGACCTTCCGCAGATGGTCCCTGGTACACTTCACGGTGTGCCTTTCTGCATAACCGTGAGGTTGGTCGGGGTGCCACTATAATAAATCTCTGTAGATTGGAAAAGGGTCTTGTACTTCGAATAAATTTAAAAACGAGATATGCTCGATGTCCTGATACAAGTGAATCGATACCTGATACTTGTGAATGCTCGAATCTATCAGCACCTGTATACTGGTTAGTCATCAAGCAGCCATGTATTAGTTTATCATGTCCATTATCTGCCCGATGTAATGGCCAATTTATCTCATTAAGAATCACTTCCGAGCAAAGATGACTTCGTACATTACATAATAACCACATTACATGGAGTGGTCAGCTTACTCGTACCTTCTCATAAATAATTCGCGTGTACTAATAATTAGCGCCGAGTGGAACATGCGGTGTCCTAATCAAATAATTAGTCGAATTATACGCGAAGGTACTAATTCAACATGACGTTTGCCAACAGACAATGTCGGGAGAGTAAAAAGGTAGGTATATAGGTAGGTATTCTGAACAAAAAAAGATAAACTAGAAAAAGTTATACTGATTTGGTCTAGTTCCCGATAGTAGACACCATTATATTATGATGAAAATGAAAATTATGTTTATTCATATAGACTTATACAAATTACTTATGACAAGTCAAACTACTTACTAGCAAAACATGTACTAAATAAAAACAAACGAATTGAAATTATAAATTAATGTCTGTGACAAATTACACCAAGATAATCTGACCAAAAACTATGCAGAGCTTGTACTATGGGTAGCAAAGATTGATGAACATACTTAAATATTTCTAAATGAATGCTTAAATAGACACCCAGGCACACAAGAAACAGAAATGATGTCAGTCATGGGTGGTGATCGAACCCACGACCGGTACTTTAGGCATAGGATCGTTACCATTGCACCAACAGGCCAGTAATAATACGTACTATAAAAGTGAACATAATAAATAAACATAATGTGACTCTTGTCACGTTACGCAAGGGAATTGAGGTTCCCGGACGTAACGGAAGTTGCTAAACTGTCACGTTACGCAGAGGAATTGAGGTTTCCCGACGTAACGGAAGTTGCTAAGACGGAGAAAAGAAAAACAATGAGTTGGATAGTAAGTGGGTAGGTTTATTCAACAGGACCCTACCTACCTAGCCTTAAAATTAAATTAACTAACTATAAATATAAAACGGTATGATTCGTGAGCTCACGGAGTTGTTCGTGGGACGGAGCCTGGAGGGAAGAGCTGAGGCAGGAGTTGGAGTTGCTCCTAGAACAGTCGGCAGCAGAGAGGAGGGCAGCAGGAAGGATGGCAGCGAGTTGCAGTAGGTAGGGCGGCGACAGGCAGGGCAGCAGCAGGTAGATAGGCAGCAGGGAGGATGGCAGCAGGTAAGACGGAACTTCTCCGTTAGTTACTTGTTGATGGTTTAGAATCCGCAAGATGACTGATTCGCTGTTCGGTAAGCCGTCCTCTTATACCATTTTTGGTTCGCCTCTAGAATTCTATTTTGGTTAAACACGAATTTGTTTTATGGCATTCTGCCTCTCCAAAGAGTCGAGATTGCTTCATTTATAGCTCTTTTGGCGTCCCACTGCTTGTCAAATCCGACGTTTAATAATCAAAAATGACAGTCACAGAAAAATATAAACAATTAATAATAACCTAAATCTTTACAAAAATAGGATACAACGATTAATTTCAGGGACATCATGTTATAAAAAGGACTAAAACAGTGCTAGAAGAAGTTTAGAAAAACGTTTTGTCAGGAAAACTCCAGAGAAACTAAAGGACATTGTAAAATGTGAAGCTTCCTAAAAACAAAGTTATTAATGCAAGATACTAATAAAGATCATAAGTAAGTAACTAATGTGTACACAAAAACCCTACACTCTACCACCAGTTCGGAGGTTGTTTCCAATCGAGAAGAACCCTGCAAGGAGCTCGATAAACTCAAATCAAAGTCAAACTCAAATATCTTTATTAAAATAGACTTGATCAGTACTTTTAAATAGTCAAAAAATATACTGAATAATAGACATGAATACAGTTATGTGAGGCATTGCTCGAGCAGACACACATCAAGCTGTGGAGGTGTGAGGAATTTTTAATTTTATGTTCAAATTGTTACATAATTGTGGATTTTGTGTTTTAAATTATTTAATTATTATATAATTTCAATGCATTGTAATTTTAATTTAATTGAATAATATTTGATTGACATGTAAATGTGTAAGCCTGTATGGACCCTGTAGTCTGAAATAAACTTAATTTATTTTAATTTAATTTATTTACTAATATAAATATATAAATAAACAGTACCTACACAAACATAATCCGACTCTACCATCGCGTCGGAGGAGTTGATTCTTACTGAGAAGAGAACACTCGTATAATGATAAGACTCAACAAAACCATTGTAAAACACCCCTTTTTTAAAAGAGTAACTACTGAGTTTCTTGTCGGGTCTTCTCAGTGGAATCAGCGTTCCGAGGCCGGTGGTAGAGTCGCATTATATGTATGTATTATTATTAGTAAATAGATTATATTAGTATTATGTATACTCTCTTCTCAGCAAGAAACAGCTCCGACGCTGGTAAAGTCGCATTATGTATGTATACTGTTTATTTACGTATCCATATCATTATGGTATTAATGTCTATTATTTAGTATATTTTGCTCTACTCGAGTCCATCCGAGTGCATCCAAAAATGGTCTACTCGAGTATAGAAGTTTTTGAATTTTGAACATTGTATATAGGCTAGGGGAGGCCTATGCCTGCCCTACTGTGGGACATTTTGAACTTAAACTAATGAATAGCAAACTCCATACAGTGTCTCATTTTACAGCGGTTAATTATTGTAATGTATATCGCTTGATCTTTCCTGTTTACGTAACCGAACCCATGAGCCATCTCAGTCGAGGCAAACATCGAACCCGCATCAATTAGCTGTGCGCTCACCGCTGAGCCGTCGCCCGCGGCGGATCATCAAATTACATAATGGATTGTTTCCTTGTTTAAACATTCATTTGCATGGGTTTTGGGCACATTTTGAGGTTCTATTCCTCGTGGATCCAATAAAGTCATAGTTGGAAATGACCCACGGATTATGCCGACTGATTTTGTATGAAATTCACATGTCATATCAGAAGGTGATGTAATAGCTTTTAACGACAAAATTGGAATATTAAAAAATGTTGAAATTTGCTGAAAATAAATTTAAATAAATAAATATCTGGGACAATTAGACGACACGATTGGCGCAGTGTGCTGTAGCACGGTTTCTCGCCTTGGCTTCCGTGGTGTCCCGGGTTCGATTCCCGGTCGGGTCAATTCAGAAAAATGACTTTTTCTAAAATTGGCTCGGGTCTGGGTGTGCTGGGAGACGCCCCTGGCTTATTTCCCTGTCTGGTACCTCGTAACACAAGGATATTTATCCTTACTTCGAGACCATGGCAAGTGGTGTGTTGTCTGGCGCATAAAAAAAAATTCACACCAAGATCATCTGACCCCAAACTAAGCTGAGCTTGTAATATGGGCGTCAGAGACTGATAAACATACTTAAATATTTCTAAATACACACTTAAATAGATAACACCCAGACACACAACAAATACACATGTTCGTCACACAAATATTTGTCATGGGTGGGGATCGAACCCACGACCTCCGGCGCTAAAGGCAGGATCGCTGCCTTTAGCGCCTTTAGCATTATTTTTATATATTTTTATATATTATTTAAGTATGTTTATCAGTCTCTGACGCCCATATTACAAGCTCAGCTTAGTTTGGGGTCAGATGATCTTGGTGTGAATTGTCCCAGATATTTATTATTTATTTATTATTTACTAACTAGCATGTGCCGCGCACGGACACCAAGAAGAAGAATAAGCGTCTCCTGAAAACTGGCCTAAGTGGGCCTTGCTGAAGGCGATCGATGAGGGATAACGGGTAAATAATATAATAAATTAATCTTGTTACTTTAATTAGGTAGTCAGGGTCGTTTTTGAAGTTAATCCATTCCCCTATATTTCTCGTAAACGCGCATTGTATTTTTCGTATCATTTTTTTTAGGCACGAATTCCCGCATCTTCACATGGTAGAGCTATTTATACGCATTCAGGAGTCGATTCAGACGATCGAATTTCTGGTGTCCTGACATTACAACATGTCAGTGGAAATGATATGGACGGCAATAGCTGTAAACTGTACAGGCTTATCAACTTTCAGTGTTGTTTCAGAATTAAGGCGATAATTTTCATAACCAACCGCCGTATCCACAAACGCAATTCAAAAGTTGAGACCACCTCAAATTGACGAGCTTCCCTATCACATGTCAATAGGAACGAAAGGGCGTCTTCATGACGTGAATAGGCATTTACTGATAGGTTTTTGGTCGAATGACTTCCTAGTCACATAATAATAAAATGAAACCATCCCAAAACTCGTCACCGACACCCTAGCTCAAACAAAAGATCTAGATTTAACTGAGGGCAACGAGCAGAAGCCGTAAAACCTATTGAGTGTTGGCTCGTAAAGCGAATTTTCAGCTCGATTGCACCCGATGCATTCAGAAGCGCGCTTTACGACTGCTCTTATTGTTTACTGTTCGGGTATCATCTGATTCTAATCTATCTATCGATGGTATAGATAGATGCAAGTATTCAGCACACAAAGGACAAGGTTAAAGTTATAATATAATCTAACTACAAAAACTATACACACAATTAGGCAAGTAGTTCATAAGCATCTTGGAAAATACTAAAGTTTTGAGTAAAAATTAACTACTTTAAATTAGTACCTACTGTTCTTTATAACATACGCGTTACCCGAAGCAAGTGAGTAAGGGAATATCAACTTTTAACCCTTTAGGGACATCGTACTTTTCATGTGTTTCTTCTTATCTGTGTTTGTGAGTCTTTCATTCACTCAATAAAGTTGCAATATCTTGATTTACTGAAAAATCTTATACAACAAAACATCCTTTATTTTGTAAAAAACTTTTTTCACTCAACAAGGTTGTAATATTCCTCGCAACTCAGCTAGAATTTAAAAAGCAAACATATCTTCGTAGACTACGAAATAAAAGGAAGACGAACGTCGGTAACAGGTAAAAGAGAATAATGCAACGAATTCATTAAAAAATCCGCATCCTAAACCCTTACACCTGCCCGCCATTTTGAATTCCCTCCATTTTATTTGTCTTGACGTGAGCGTCTGATGGATTACCGGGATCTTTTTAAAGTGTAATAAAGTATTAAAAGATGCCTTATTTTTTACAGTTATTGTATGATGATTGTAATTAGAGGGAACGTTCATTCCGGATTATGCCTAATTAGAATTTCGTTTTTATACCTTATTTGCGTTTGTGTTTTTCTGTGTCTGGGTATTATTATTCACTAAGGAATATTCTGGTATATTTATCATTCTCTAACCATCGCTCTACTAGCTCTGTTTAGTTAAAAAAATGTTATGGTGTTTATTTTCTGCAATCATTTAAAAACGACCCTAAAGTATCTCTACATAAAACATAATGAAGGATAAACGCATAGTTTACTTAAGAATTTTGAAATGTGTAATTAGACGGGTTAACCTTTAAAAAAAAAAAGGAAATTTTCAGTACACTACTTAAAAGAGGAGTAAGTATTTTCTTAAGCAATTTATGTGCAGTATGATTTTCTATGTTAGCGGGAGTGCACTTCGAAGTCTTTAATCTAGGATCACATTAAACTTGATACTTTGTTTCAAATTGCATTTTCTGAGGCGACTTGCAAAAACCTATACATAATGCATGTTTCGCCTGCAGCTGGCTTTGCTTCTACCAAGGGTTTGAGTTGGAAATTGTAGTGGTTGAGACTCATGGTCATATTTTATTACTCAAGATCTTTGAGATAATTTAAAGTGTTGGACACAGATTTTGACTAGATTTTCAATTTAATTAACAAAGTTACTAAAGGTCACATGACCATGTGATTGTATCGAAGGTACCTTATAAGCTTACCTCTACGTCTACTCGTGGTAACGCAACTTATAAACTTTAATATTTAACTATGTTTTTTTCTAAGAAAATTTTAATCAATCCAGAATTGATTGTCTGTGACATGCTTTTTTATAATATAGGTATTAAGAAGTACGAGTACATAACTAATAACCTCCCTGAGTAAGATATTATGATAAAAGATAACCACGATTTGTAAATAACTGAACTAAAGGCATATTTGCCTGACAACTTTATCATCTAATCCATTTTAAGCAAATTAAACAAAGGGCTCAAATTATTTATCCTAAAAAGTTAAATTAGGATTTACGTACACTTGAGTGTAAAGTTTTTTATGCACAATATATTTTTTACCCAAATACCAAAAACTCATTTAAAAAAGAACAAAATTTACGTAGTACGAGTAATTCTCCTTCCATAGTACGAGTAATTCCCCGGCTAGCCGTGAAACAAAGATATAACAGTCAGTAGTTACTCCTGCCTGGAAGCTGGAATACCCGCGGTTATCGGTTCCTAGCCCGAGGAGCACTGAGATGGAACTTTTGACTTATCTGTTCCATTAAATAGCATGACATTTCGGTTTGTGAGACTGAGATACCTTAATGCTTTTCCAGTTGATCTTTCTGAGAGTATTTCAGTGTTGTATTTAAATATTATGTTTTGTGTTGGCGTTGCCAATGGCTTTGAAATCATAGTTTCAACGACAAAGGCTTGATTTTATGACTTTTAGTAAAGTCTTTAGCCAAAGTTAAAATGTTATAGACCATTCGAAATAACGGTCATTTTAAATCAAAGTATATTCAAATTAACAGTTAATAATAATAACAAAAATTTGCTTGATAAGATGCGAAAGGACAAAAAGGTTTTTTAATAGTTTATTATAACATTTTCTTTTGCCAGATTCTTTTCATTTAGTTTGAAATATTAGGTATCTATGCGTGACACGGAACACTGAGAACTGTCAGGCATATCATTATAGTGAAAATAGTAAACTTATACTTCAGTGTTATTAATTTTGATTTTTTAAAATTTTGTTAAGAAAAATTATCTGGCATCTTATCTTAATATAAATTTAGTAGGTGCATACGAACTCATAGTAAAAAGTAAAGTAAAAGTAAAAAATCATTTATTCATTTAAGCTTGTATAAAGCACTTATGACATGTCAAAAAAAGTATACAGAAATAATAATAATAAACGTAAATAAAATAGTACAATATTAGTACACATCGTGAATATACATAATGTGAATCTACCACCGGTTCGGACGTTGCTTCTTATCGAGAAGACTCCGGCAAGAAACTCGATAGTTACTCTTTTCAACTTTGTTTGTTTTACAAAAAATAAATTCAGAGTACAGTCAATGCGAGTAGAAAAAAGAACACAATATTGAGCAGAGGAGCAGATTATTCCTACTATGACCACAAACTTTTGTCGTTCAAGTAATCCTCTACATTATAATAACCTTGTTTCATTAACTTTGCTTTAATTGCAGACTTAAACTTGTGAAGAGGTAGATCAACAAGACTTTGAGGTATTTTGTTAAAGTATTTTACAGATTGACCCACAAATGAGTTTCCCACCTTGTGTAGCCTAAGACTGGGAGTTTTCAATTTGTTTTTATTTCTGGTATTATGTTTATGAGTGTCACTGTTTTTTTTGAACAGATGCAAGTTTTTGCGCACATACATTATGTTATCTAAAATATACTGAGCATGCACAGTTAAAATATCGATCTTCTTAAATACTTCCCTAAGCGAGTCGCGTGGTCTAAGTTTGTAAATGGAGCGGATGGCTCTTTTTTGAAGTACAAAAATGGTGTTCAAGTCTGCAGCTGAACCCCACAACAGTAGACCATACGACATAACACTATGAAAGTAGCTAAAATATACTAGTCTTGCTGTTTCAATATCAGTCAAGAGTCGTATTTTTCTAACAGCACAAGCAGCGGAACTGAGTCTCCCTGCCAGGGCCGTTATATGCGGACCCCATTGCAACTTAGAATCTAAAGTTATTCCTAAAAATACAGTAGAATTTGTTAATTCTAATGGCTCGTCATTCATAGTTACAATAGTATCAACCTGTCTCACATTGGGCATAGAGAATTTGATGCACTTTGTTTTTTTTGCATTAAGTAATAAATTATTACTAGTGAACCAACATAGTACTTTTGAGAGAGTATTATTTACATCGTCAAATGCTTGCTTACCTCTGTCGACTTTAAAAATCAACGAGGTATCGTCAGCAAATAATACTATCTCACAAATATCTTTGACATAGGTAGGAAGATCATTTATATAAATAAGAAAAAGCAAAGGTCCTAATATAGATCCCTGGGGCACTCCCATACGTATGGTGGCACCGGAAGATGCAGTTCCGTTGATACTAACTTTTTGAGTTCTATCTGTAAGATAGGATTGTATTAATTGAGATGAGATACCTGAAACACCGTAATGTCTTAGCTTAATCAGTAATATTTCATGATCCACGCAATCAAATGCTTTTGAAAGATCACAAAATATTCCTACTGCATCTTGCTTGTTTTCCCAAGCATCAAATATGTGTTTGATAAGTGCTACACCTGCATCAGTTGTGCTCTTGTGTTTAGTAAAACCAAATTGTTTCTCATGTAGTAAGTTATTTAAATCAAAGTGTGAAAGCAGCTGGTTCAATATAATTTTTTCAAAGATTTTACTGAGAGCTGGTAGTATAGTTATGGGTCTATAATTAGATGGGTCACTTTTGCTACCAGATTTAAAAAGCGGGATGACCTTACTAAATTTCATCAAGTTGGGAAACTGACCTTGGTCTATGCAATTATTAAAAAGTTTAGCTAAGTGGGGTGATATCGTATTAATGATTGATTTGAGTAGATTAATCGAAATACCCCACAAATCTTCTGTATTTTTCATATTAAGTTCCTTAAATACCTTGAGGATGTCATGAGAATCAACATGATCAAAGCAGAACTGATTTGTGCACCCATCAACACTAGATGTTAGCAGGGACTCAGCTATATGTGGACTAGAACTTAACGTGCTTGTAGTTACAATAGGTATATTAGAAAAAAAAGTTTCAAATGTATTTGCTATTTCAATCTCAGACTCAATAACATTATTTTGAATTTTGAGAGAGAATGAGTGATCGCGAGGTTTAGATTTACAGGTTTCTTTATTAATTATGTTCCAAGTGGCTTTGATTTTATTTTTAGCCAGTTTTATTTTGTCTCTCAAAAAAATGGACTTTGCTTTCATTTTTAAGCAGATACTAGGTGTCAGTATCATATCGATACTGACACTCATCTTGCACTCTTTCTAACTCTAGTTAATTCTTTCTTAATAGTAACTAGCTGTCTGTCAGTGGCTCCGCCCGCGTAGACTGTTTTTCCCGTCAAAATATAGGCTATATTAAAAAAAAAATAGCCTATGTCACTTCCTAATCATGTAGCTCTGTGTGTATTGGTGGAAGTTTTTTCTAAACAGAAGAGAGAGATGCAAGTTTTTTCTAAACTTGCATCTCTTCAAGAAAAACAGTGATGTTCATAAACTCAATACTAGAAATAAAAATAAGCTCGTAACTCTCAGTCTATGACTGCATAAGGTAGGGAAATCATTTATTGGTCAATGTGTAAGATTCCGCAAACTCTTGTTGAACTGCCTCTTCACAAGTTTAGGCACAAATAAAAGCGAAGTTAATGAAGCGAGGTTATTATTATAGTGTAGAGGATTTCTTAAATGATAAGAATTTGTGATCATCTTAGGTATAATCTGCTCCTCTGCACATTTTTTGTTATGACTTATCTACTCTGTCAATTACATTTTTGTGGATAAAAACAAAATTGAAAAGAGTAACCATCGAGTTTCTTGCCGGGGTCTTCTCGATCGGAAACAACCTCCGGACCGGTGGTAGAGGCACATTATGTTTAATTATGATATTTACTATCATACATACATACATACATACCATCAAGCCTCTTTCCCAACGGGATAGGCAGAGACCACTTCTTTCCACTTGCTACGATCCTGACATACGTCTTGCGCTTCTTCTACTCTCATGAGTACTATCATACTATTATTTTATGTAAGTTTATTTTTATTTAGTATATTTTTGCTGAAATTTTTTTTGTATTTGCCTTGTTATGAGTACTTTTTATATAAATAAATAAATAAATATCCCTGGACATTATTCCACACAGCGCCATCTAGCCCCAAAGTAAGCTAATTAAAGCTTGTGTTATGGGATACTAGACAACGGATAAACATACTTAAATACATTTTCTTTTGTAAATACATACTTATTATACATAGGAGACACCCAGACCAGTACAAACAGACATGTTCATGCACACAAATGTTTGTACTGTGCGGGGATCGAACCCGCGACCTCTGGTGTAGTAGCCAACTTCTTAACCATTACACCAAGTCGGTCGTCACTCGTCATATGAATAAAGACATTTTTTACTTTACTTTCACTACTTTAACAGTGGCAACAGTTAGTTAAAATAATCAACTATGTATTTGATTTAAAGTAGATTTATGCCGTACGAGTATCTTGCGTCGGTAACTCGATAAATAAATAAAATCGGTCCAGTAGTTTCGGATTCATTCAATACAACGCTCTCCCTGCGTCTGTGTTCCCGGATACTTACAACCTTAGTATCTTCAAGGCCAGAGTGAACAGGCATTTTCTGGGTTAGCGTGTACCACCATCGGCCTCGTCATCGCTTACCGGCAGGCGAGACAGGCCAAACGCAAACCCATTTTAAATCAAAATAAACAATCAAACAAACAAATATTTCCTCTTTATAATAATATTAGAACAGATATGATAAACTCATGAGTGTTGAACGAAAAATTGTGACGTGAAAACAATAATAAGACGTTGACAAATAAAGTTTTGATTACCTTTCGAAAGGTACCACCAAGAAGGCTAGAGACTAAGGAGAGATAACTCCCGAAGTGGGGGTAAGCTTTCGAGGGCCGAAAGTCGTATACTCTGTGCCGGGCAAAACGCTGTATTGCGCATGTGCAGCGGCAGCTATTTGTCATTTCATGGTCACATGGTTTTGTTTTGAACGGTGTCACGTGCGACAGTTGTTGTTTTTCGAGGTTGTGTTGACCAATTTTGACACTTCGCGAGGATCGCGGCAAAGAAGCGTAATGCGCATGCGTCACTGTGGGATACGGATTTAGTCCAACCCTTTCCAGGGAGTTATCTCTCCTTAGTTTCTAGCCTTCTTGGGTACCACCAAATTCACAGGATATTTGGCGTCTCATTACTGAAATGTTCTAATTGATTAGCTATTCAGTGTTTACTGAAGCGTGCTTGTTATTAGTTATTCAATGTTAGTTACACTTCTGTGATAGTGGCAGATAGTTCCACATTAGGCAAATTGTAGCCTGCGGCGGGGACCGAGCTGTCTCAGGGTAGGAATGGCGTAATATTACATTGATGAAATTAATGGAGATAGTTAAATCTGCGTTGTAGTTGGAGAATGATATTTCATTATGCTGGTGATGTGTAAAGTGTGTTTTGTATATTATTTAATGTGCTTAAGCTATGACTCAAATCAAAAAAGGCGTTTTTTTATTTGACCTACTCGGTCGGTCCCATTTTCGAAGGTTATAAAACATGTTAGAGATTTATAAAATGTTTTGGTAAAAAAAAATTCTCAAACAAGGATTAAGGATAACTGAAATATGATGATAAATAAAAAATGTTAAAAAAAATAACAAGACACATCGCTACATCATTTGATTTTTGAATGAAGTAATTTATTTTTCATACACGGAAAGTACGCTTGAAGTTGCCTGAGCATAGGGTTGAAAGCTTCACTTTCAGCCCTAGGGCTGTAAAGTTTTTTTCAGCCCTAGTAATGAAAGTAAATAACTGTCAAAAGTCACCTTCTATTTTAACATTCCTTTTGCGGCAAGTCGATGTATTCTATTCAGCCACAGCTGTATTTGAAATTTCTTTATCTTGATTTCAAATGAATATTTAAACAATCGAAGCAGGAATATACTCATTAATGTATGTTTCACTTAATTAGTATTTAATTGAATAAATTTGAGCTAAGCATTTACGATAGAAATGAAAAAAAAAAAAACTTCCAATAAAATAAGGCGGGGGAATTCCATCATCATTGTCTAAGTATGCTTTTTTACAAATATTATAAAAAAATGGTTGAATTCCACAGACAAAAAAAAATTGCAACTATTCGAACTTTATTCAGTTGTTTCGTAAATCGAGAGAAGTTTATTTGGTTGTTAACTTATATATCTGATTTTTATTTACTTTGCTTATATTCGTAATGAAAAGCAGAGTGTTTACCTCGGAAAAAAGACCTTTTCAATGCCCTCGAACTATTAGCGCTCTCGCTACGCTCGCGCGCCAAACCATCTCGTGCATTGAAAAGGTAACTTTCTCACCTTGTGTAACAATCTACTATTTGGTAAATAATACATTTTAAAATTTTATCGTCATCACCGCAAGACGAGAACCTACGAACTGATCAAGGACACAATTTGCCTCTAAATCGATGACGTCTGATATTTTTTAATGGACTGATTATAAAATCCTTAAACTAAATTAATTCCAGTCAAAAATCCTCCAGTGATGTAGATTTCGACTTTATGTAGATATATTTCTCAATAAATGAACAAATATATCGCAAAATCTACAAAACAATCAACAAAAACCCTCGCATATTTCAATACAATTTCATATCTCGCAAACAACTCAATTCACCATCAGACGGATGATGAGCCAACATTACCTACCTCGAGACAAAGCACGGGACAAATGGCCACGATCAATCCCCACCACCCCCTCCCGCAATGATGGCCTAATGTGCATCATCACATTTGCACAGTTCAATTCTATCATGCAAGACAGTGGATATGAATCATGGATGTGGTAAGAACAGATGTGGTAAATACAAATAAAGTGGTTTGAACCTTTTTTTTAAAGTACTTACTGTGAAAGTCTATTGGAATAAAGTTATTTGAGTTTGTGGCATAGCCACCAGCCACCATTTTGTTTCTTTTTCAATATTTCCGCCCACGTTAAAGAGGTATAAGAATAGAGGACACGTGAACAAATAAAATAAATCCTTTTAATATGTCGAGGTGCCCGTGGCTAAGTGACGGCAGCTGATCGGCAACAATCCGATGTTAAGCAACGCCAGTCAGGTTGGGTTATGGATGGGTGACCATCCCGACCGAAATTAAGTGATGTGTTTTTCGGGCATCTCCGTGCTTCGGAAGGCACGTTAAACAGTTGGTCCCGGCGCAAGATATCAGTCGTGAAGCCTAGTCAGAGGCCTAAAAAGGCGGCTTGATAACATCTGACGGTAAGGTTTATCACTGGCCTTACATTCACCTCTCCAACAATCCGCACTGAGCCTGCGTGTTGGAGTATGGCTCGTACCACCTCATAGTTGAGGTGAGGCCTGTGCCCAGCAGTGGGACGTAGAAGGCTGTATTTGTTTTTTTGTGTTGTTTTTTTAATATGTCGTCTACAAGAAATCACTGTTGCCTTTTCCATGCTGTCACTCTAAAATTTTATTTCTTCTATACAATATACTCGTATTTCATTTTGATTGATTGATTGATTTGAAACTTTTTCGTAGTTTTTTCCCAAGATCGGGTAAAAACCACATTAACTATAATATTTTGAACTCTCACAAATTTACACTCCACAAAAATGGGACAGTACTCACACATAACTAACCGTTTAAATGTCCTGAAATCTGTTATTTGTTTTCACACGCATACAATAAGATTGCATCATTATATTACAAAATTGATTGTCTAATAATATAACATTACAAATAGATATTAAGAAATAGTATTAGATGTGTCAAAAAATAAAACAGATTACAAAAATTAAGTACAATCAAAGACATTGTCATCTTATTGTCAAGAAATCGGACTACAATCTATATCTTGGTCTTATTCTTCTAGTTGGGTGGTCTTTTTTGCTTTCACGATTGGCGTATTGCGCTGTAGCGCGGTTTCTCGCCTTGGTGGATTCGATTACTGGTCGGGTCATACCAGGAAACGAACTTATCTAAATTGGCTCGGGTCTGGGCGAGCGGGACGCCCCTAGCTTAAATCCTTGTCTGGTTCCTTGTAACACAAGGATATTTATTTATTCTCTGTTGCAAAATAAAGTAGAATCGGCGGACTTAATGCCTAGAGGACTTAATAACAATTGGTGTGTTGATTTACTTAAAAAGCGATGCGAATTTAAAAAGCTAGTTAAATTATGCGCTTTACGATAAACCTTTAATAACTTGAAAGCTCTGAATTTCATTGGTGCTGTAAGTTTATTGTTAGCATAATAAGAAAAACAGGTTTTTTATCATATTTTTTATCAACATAGATATCGTAGATACCTACTTCCAAGTATTTGAATATAAATAATATTATATCTTTTGCCGCATCCAAATAGCGTGTATTTTACAATCCTGGGAGGTGTTTATGCCAAACAAATACCCCTTCATATTTCAGTCGTGTATCGCTCCAAATTATTTATTTTCATTGAGTGAAGACGCATATCATATAGTTATCATACTTTACAAATATATAACATTCAAAAGAGAAAATGAAATAATCTTGTTCCCTTCATTTTGTTTTCAAGACTTGCTTTCTTATGTAAGTATACTAGTTATATTCTGGAGAGGAAAGTATTTTTGTATGTCTAAATAACTCAAAAACTCCTTAAACGATTTTTTTTTCAGCAAAATAAAGCATATTTTTACGGGAGAAAAAATATGGCGACGCAGGCGAAGCGCTGGCGGAAGCCTAGTACTTATATGATTGTATCTACGAATACAAACTCAAACTGACTCAAACTCAAATAACTTTATTCAAATATACTTTTACAGTAGGTAAGTACTTTAAATCGTCAAATTTAAAGCAAGATATACTAAATAATTGACATAATTACTATAACAAAATAGATATATAAATACATAGTATACAGACATAATGCGATGCGACTCTACCACCGCGTCGGAGTTGTTTCTTGCTGAGAAGACCCGGTTTAAACTTCGGTATTAAAAAATAAAATAACATAAATTTTACTCTAACTTCAGGTGACATTGTTTGCTCAACAATTATTAGCCCTGAGTGTCGTCAGGGGGTAATTCATTCCGAATGGGATTAAACCCACGACCAATGTCTTAGTAGACCAGCTCACCACCAACTAAGTCAACAAGCCACTCTGTTTGCAGTTGTTTTGACCAAAATTGTATTCTTCGGTAGTACTTACTTATCTTTCATGCCATAATACAATATTTCAAATTAAACGCATTACATTTGTCTGGTAAAAAGGTAAATGCAATATAAGAAAACAATAAAACTGACAGATGGCCAAGGCTAAAGCTATAGACCAGTAGTGTAAGTCAATAAGTCATCGTAATGTACCTTTCTATGGCTTAGCATCGGTAAATAATAGCGTTATCATTATTGTGTTTCCTCTTTATTTGATATTAGTGTTTTGGGAGCTTTGAAGGTATAAATCAATATCTGTGGCATCTCTTAGCGAATCATTTGACCCCACCCAAGTAGAGCTAGTACTGTGACTGAGAGTCTAAGGCCGGGCTACGAAACCGGGTGATTATCAACAGTGAAAACGTAATGTCATACTCAGTAAATGAGTTATTATCTAAGTAAGTGAAAGTGTGTAAATCTTGTGACATTCACCCGGTTGGCACACAGAGTCAGAACAACCAAAAATATTTGCTATTTCAATGTCTCTGCCTGTCTTATTTTCTAAATTTACAAATTCAAATTCCCCCACACTAGGTACATGTTACGTGGCGAGAGTAACAATTTATTTAAAACTACAATTTCCTCTCTTTATAGTAGGTATTAAATTAATAAACATGTACCAGGCTACACACCATTGTCATAGTCTCGAAGTAAGGATAATTAATATCCTTGTGTTACGATGTACACAAGGATGTAAGGCAAGTGCGTCTCCTCAGACCCGAGCCAATTTAGAAAATCCGGGAATTGATTTAAGTAGGTCTTCGGTAATACCTTCTGGAATTCGAACTAGAAGCAATTAATAAATTTATCAACCTGTCAATTTATTTTCTAGAACGCGTAAGAATCTTATTCTAGAAGTTAGGCCGCAGTCATCCTAGTCTCAGCGTTTGGTCCCAAATTGTGTAAAAACGGTATAAACAGTTATTTTTAACTTTACGTCTTTCAATTTCAATTTCACGTTTGTACCTACAACTATTCTTAAATTCTATTCACCAGTTCAAGGCGTCTCAAATATAAGCACAACATACCAGCACGATTTTATACCAAACGGGGTAGTCAGAGGCAAGCGACTGTTGCCGTCATGGTGAACGGAACACTCAGAAGCCCACTTTTCACCAATGGTATTAGAACCCAACGTGGTAGGTGGTGAGCCTTCCGCCGCTATCCAGATTGATTTGGTTTTTATCGATGTTTTCCATCACCGGAGAGTTAGTCGGAAATAAAACAATGAACACAAAGATTTTGGTTCTGTCCAGATTTGAACTCGGGACCACACGATCCGCGATCCGAGTTGTGAGTGCTTTAACCACTAGGCCACGACGCCTAAAATAAATAAAGCGCAAATAAACTCCAATCTCATATCTCCCGCGTTATTGTTCAATTTTATTCTTAACCTAATATCCCTTCCCCTCAGGTAGCAAATGTGGAAGAACATAAATAATTTATGACTCGATGACTTCTGTGATATATTCGCCGTTGTAGAGCCGCCTTGGACGAGATCATGTTGTACAGGCTGATTAGAGTTATAAAATTTATTTGCAAATAGATAGCAAGGGCATAAATAAATAAAAAACATACTCTGAAATTCATAATTAAAGCGAATTATCCGGAAAAAAGGTGCATCTGATTTTACTTGCTATCTTTTTACGTAAATATTATCTCAATCTACTGGGCATGGGAGTTCCAAAAACTTTCTAGGTACTAGGATGTAAAATATGGTCCCTAGGTGTATACGCTTCCATCTCACAGAACCATCCAGAGCCGGAATACCAAAAGACTACGAGACGTACTACGAAACTGCTACAAGACGCCAACGATCGTTAAAGAAAACTTAAGATAAAAAGTCTTGCTTTCTAATGGCTGATAGAATGAATGAAGAGACAGAAAAGAGAAATGTTTATCAAAAAAGTAGGCATGCTACGAAATGACTACGATAAACAAAATGGCGTTTCGTAGAAAACTCGTAGTACAGAGCCGTTCACATCAACCTTTACAAAACCATTGCAAATCTTATGTCGGTCTTGTGTCGGTTGCATAAGGTGCCTCTATCTAAAGGTTGATGTGAACGCCTCTGTACAATAGATGGCTTGTAAATGTGAAAAGGCGTTATATTCTGACTAACGTAGTATAAGCACAGAATAGGTAGGTATTTTAAAATGTCCACATTATATTCATTTAATATTTGAAAAATGGCACCCCCTGTATCTTGGCACGCCATCGAAGCTCAGTGTCGCCTCCGGCGCCTAATATGCTAATACGGCACAAATAACCTTTCCTGATACGTAATACGTCCCTGTGCTTAACATTTGATCATACATCATAATATTACAAAGGCAACTTCCGAATTGACTTGAGATTGGGTTTGAATTTTATGTTTAAAAGTTAGAAATATCTACAGTGTAAGAGGTACACAAAACAGGAGACCTTAACTTGTTTGTCCGAAAAAGAAGTACCAATTGTAAATCGTTCGTTGGACTTAAAAAAAATCAAAGGTTCTGTTTTTAGTTGAATATGTTAACTTTATAATAAGTTCCTAAAAAACTTCAAAACTCAAACTCTAATGATCGACGTAGTCCAGGCGATATGCAGTAGTAGTGACAGCGGGCAGGGTACATAGTGTAAAGAACTGGTGATGATGCCTCTAAGCATTAAGTGCGCAATTTGTACTCGTCTTCTTGTGCAATAAAGAATAAGTAAATAAATAACTGGGAGCGAAGGGGCAGAGAAGTTCTGGGATCGAGACTTTGCTGGATATTCACTGTTTAGTAGTTTTTACATATAAATTATAAGAGAGAGAGAGCCTCGTGGTCTAGTGGATCAGCACCCGAACTCAGATCGTGGAGTTCAAATCTGGCCATAACCAAAATCTTTGTGTTCATTGTTAAATATCCGACTAACTCTCCGGTGACAGAAAACGTCGATAACAAACCAAATCAACCCGGATAACGGCGGAAGGCTCACCACCTACCACGTTGGGTTCTAATACCATTGGTGAAAAAAAGGGCTTCTGAGTGTTTCGTTCATCATGACGGCACAGTCACTTGCCTCTGACTAACCCGCTTGGGATAAAGTCGTGATGGTATGTTATAAATTATATTAAATGTATGATTACTACAATTTTCCTCGCAATAACACACGGTTCACGGACAATTAAACCTTTTGAATATCTCAAACAGGTATAGCCCCGCACTAAAACAATCATAAAAAGCGAATTTAAAACCCTGATCGTAAAATTTAAAAATCCAAACGAGATCTATTCTATTGCCAGTTTTATGGCGTTGAACCTGCAGATCCATCGATTGTTTATTTTATGTCCTTAGAAGGTTGATGACCTATGCATGTGATGTAATGGAGATATACCTAAGAGATGACACATATGGACGACAAAAACTAATTGGACTGGAGTAACAAGAAGTCCGACAAAACTGCTACAACGATCGATACGATCGTATAAGAACATAAGAGGAAAAAATGGAAAAATCTATAGTACAGTCAACAGCAGAAGTAGGTGATATTTCAACCTAGAAACCATCAAGTTGATTAAAATACTAAGAATGATAGATGCGATGGTTCATCATTTTAACGGATATATACTGCATTTGATCAATTTTATACGTAGTTTTCATTCATAAAAACAAATAGGAAGTTTGTTCAATCATCATCTACTTTTGCTGTTGACTGTACATCAAAGTGTGCTACGAAACGACTACGATACACAAAATGGTATTTCGTAGAAAACTCGTGAAACAAGTGTCGTTGGTAAAATTATAGTCAAGCTTAGGGATTTACTAAAAGAAAGGCGTGTTTAGATGATTTTAGTTCGAAATGTCTCCGTTTTTTATTTCCACAAATAATGTATATTTCCACACAATGCACCTATATTAGCACACCACTTTTGATTGTTTATTTGATGTCCTACGAAGGTTAATGACCTATGCATGTGATGTAATAGAGATCTACAATTGTACACCTAAGTGATGGATGACACATAAGGATCACATACATTGCCCTGTTTCGGAAACTTCTAAAGTAAGGTTTGCGCTTGTGTTTTGGAAACCAGAAATGACCAACACGATTATCTGTTTCATAAACAGCCATTTATTTGTGCTGCTATTGTGCCTCTCGACCGGCGCTCTTACCATTTCGCTAAACAGGACGTCAATAATGACATGTGCCTACGTAATGAATTATTCGTATTTTTTGTTATTCCTCCAATCGATATAGTAAAAAAAAATAGATTTTTTCAGTAAAGTACATCGCCTTCTGCATGCGTTATGATTTAGGTCAAAAAATTCCTCAATATAGTATAAAAAATTAGGCAATACATTGTTTTTAAAGCAGCTTGCCACAGTAGGTATAAGTTCCCGGCAACTTCCTCCGGAAACTATTTATATTCATACAAACAGTCTGCAGTAATATCACAAATTGAAATTCCCTCGCGTCTGGCTCAATTTCTCAGTGTCAGTCAGGTTAGCGTTTAAATAGAAACTAATTTTAATATTTAAACTCCTCGCCTTAGCGGAGCTGAATGGTCTTGGAGAATCTTTTATCATCTATTTTAATTTCTTCATGATAACAAAGTTCTGTAATGAAATCGTGCTGTAGTTTTTTTTTATAATGCTCGACAAGATGACCTCACTCCACCTGATGGAAAGTGAGGACGTGAGGTCCAGATATGAGGCTGAAAAGCCCAGTCATTCAAACGAATCACTGGGCTGGCCATCCTCACCTTGAAGGCCTGCAGAAATGCCTGTTTGAAGACCCCAGGACTATAAGAGGAAGGAAACATGTGCTGGAAGAGCATTCCACGTCTGGATGGTACCACAAACGAGTCACCGAACCTTTGAGTGCGAGCCAACAAATGCTGGATTGTGTGTGGAGTTTCATAAAATCGTTATAATGTAAACTATAGATGTTTTTACTCTAATACAGCTTCAATTCAGCCGTGGAAGTTGCCTATTTAACTGAAATTATAAGTAACTAAAATTTAATTAACCTCAAAACTTTCAATTTTTTTTGCCAGATGGTCAATATAAGTGCAGAAAAACAGTAAATAAATATATATATCCGACTAAGATTATCTGACCCTAAACAAAGCAGAGCTTGTACTATGGGTGTCAGAGACTGATAAACATAAATAAATATTTCTAAATACATACCTAAATAGATAATAACACCCAGACGCACAACAAACTTTAATATTTTTATATTCTAAAAGTTCAGCGCTACCTAACTATCTACTGATGATGATATTATGAGGTGATTTAGTTTTAAAAAAACAAGTTTTTAAAATAGATTTTTATTAGTACATACATACCTTACCACAGTATGCAGCTAACAAATAACAAATTGTCCTACTTATTACTACTTTAATACAAATTTCGAAATTATGTTACTCTCAAATGAAGAAAGTTATTCGTATTTATTTTTTAAGCGAACTCTAATTGCGTCACAAAATAAAATTGCATGCAAAATAGTTCATTTCATAATTTTTCTAGTGTTTCCTCCGTAGTATTCCTAAATAAACAAAATATTTACACATTTAGATACAACACCCTTGTTACAGATAAAATCGCTCATCAACGCAAAATTTCCAACTTGGTTAAATTTTGTTTATTCATACCATACTCTTACAAATTACTAACACATTTTACAATAAATGGACGACATTTTTTAAGTTTACAATGCCTACAAGGCAGCAAATAAATTGCATTGATTAATATTGATAATTATGTTCATAAATAAGATTCACAATACAGGATGATAATATTCTACACATTCAATTTTTACTTTTTTCATTCTCAAATGTTTTGCCTTTCACATTATCCAAAGAGTTCAAACTTTAAAAAATATTAGTAACAAATTATAGTAAAAAAAAAATGTTAACATAAAATTTAGTTTCTTGACACATCCACGTAAAAAGTACCCTTTTAAAAATAAACTTACTGCATTTATAATCATCCAGTAAATCAAACCAATAGTGGTATTTCATGAACAAAATAACAATATAAGATGGTTTATTCATTATTTAATAAAATATTTTAGTGTTCGCGTCAAACTAGTTTACACCAGTGACAGCCGCTAGCGACCGCGTTAACGTATTTGTATGCGATTTGGGCACAGCGCCCCTAGTGATCAAAAATGGAACCAAAATTAGCACACAAAGGTGTCCCAAAATGTATGGAGTCTTGGACAGGTCTTTTTTATACATTTTTTAATTTCTTAATTGTTTAAATGGCCTTAAGTTTATATTCTTTTATGTTTGATTTTTTTCCATTGTTTTATATTCTTTAGATTAAACACTCAGTAGGTTTATTTGTATCAAAATGACACATTGTACTTTACTAACGCCTGTTGTAAACCCAAAACAAGTTTAAAAGAGTAACTGCTGAGTTTATCGCTGGGTCTTCTCAGCAAGAAACAACTCCGACGCGGTGGTAGAGTCGCATTATGTATGTATACTGTGTATTTATATATCTATGTTATTATAGTAATTATGTCTATTATTTAGTATTTCTTGCTTTAAATTTGACGATTTGAAAGTACTTACTGTGAAAGTCTATTTGAATAAAGTTATTTGAGTTTGAGTTATTTATTCCAAAAAAACACAATTCTTACAGGAAATTCCGGTCTGCCAAACTCCGCAGCAGTTTGTCGACAGCAGTTCTCGCGCTTAGATAACACTGAATTTGGCATTATAATTTTATAACTCTTAATTTTTATTAGAACAAATAAAACTATAAAAAAGCATCAACAGTATCAGTGATCGTTTCATAGGTAAAACTAAATGTTTAAAAGTGAACATAATGTTTCGTTACATATTTGTTATTTTTTATAAACACTTGGCCATATTTTTTTGCTTTTTTACTTTTATTACTTTTATAAATATATACTATGGCTATTTACTGCAGCTATTTACTAAGGCTAGTCTATGTACACCATACCAAAAAATAGGAAAAAATACGTGGAACAGTTACCAAATATTAAATTTCCTTAAAGAGGTATTTTTACGGGGTTCAAAGTTCAAAGTTCAAGATTTCCAAGGCTACAACAACAACAGAATGTTATTGCCCGAATAGCATTAGAAGTTCTAAGTTCCCAAAACAAAAGCTGAGTTGAGACAAATATTATTGAAAATTGCAAAATCGAAAGCCAAAATATGTACAAACACAACAAAAGTGACACTAGTGACAGTGACAGTTCGCTCTGAATTTCTTTAGACAAGTGAATTGCCATACTGATAGAACTTAAATACTGCATATTTTTTTAAAGAACCCGAAAATTAAGTCATCATTCTTATTGTTTGTATTTTTACTGGCATCAGTAGATTTTTCTTCATTTTTTAAATAGGTGTACATAGACTTGGCCAGTAATGGGACATCTCGTTTTTAAACGAAACGATCGCCGATTACGTGACGAAAAGTAGACATACTGAACACAAGACGAGTACCACATTCTTAAATAGATATTGTGTATGCACGAAACAACGTCAAATGGAACTAGAATTTCGACGGGAACTATACTTAATTATAGCAATTGCCTTCCATTCACGTTCGCTTTACCCAATACTGGACCAAATATTTACGAAAGAAATAGCATGGTGTCTACGCCGCAACACCAATAAGAGAAGCCAAATATCAGACGCGACGTCGGCCAATCAACTCTCAGCACCAAAGCATCGGACGCCACATCGCCCAAAATCTTCGGCCACTTGCCTTGCTTACGAGCGCCAGATCGGTCAAGATTTGAATCTCTAGCTAAGCATTATACTATGGTCAATTCATATTATCCCTACCCTTTGATAAAGTTAAATCTCTTTTATTTCACGGTTTTTTAATTATGTACTTGTTTTGTTATTATGAAATAACTTTGACAATGTCAATTAAGAAGTCTTTTAACATGCTTCAACTCTTACCAAACGACTATGAAACAGTCCAAAAATACCCGACATAATGTTAAGAATACAAAAATATAACCATAACTAAATAACTAAAAACAAAATAGGCTTATTAGTAATAATGCCGCTAACTATCCTTTTGATAGTTATATCAGACTTGGTACAGCTTACATAATTAAAAAGATATTAATTCGTTAGGGTTTCGTCACATGTATAAGAAACATACAGAAGAGACACTTGGTTACTAGCAAATGTATTAATTGACCTACACTGATATTTTAGAGAGTAAAGATTAGATTTCTTGTTTGTTTGTATTATACTCGTAATAGTAAACTTAACATGTGTTTTATCACATATTAGCTTCAGCCCGTGACTTTCTTCGCTTAAAAAAATATAGAAGTATGCCTTCTGTATGGTTTAAAGACATGCGATTCCGTAGGGCAAAAGAAACCTTACAATCTTAGCATAAGAATTAAAATAACAAATATTTATAACAAAACCTTATTCCTATGAAAATTCCGACATTCCTCAGGGCAGTGCGTATTATACAGCATCAAATTGATGTTTTCGATGTTATGGAAATAACAACATCTTAATAACCAAAATGTTATATTAATACTACCACTATCTAGTATGTACAAGTGTATGTTACAAGCATATTTTTAAAGACGTGAAAACGGTGTTTAGTTAAGTCAACTGAACATTGTCTTATAGGCATGTTTTAGAAATTTTGTCAGCTCCTTTTTCAATATTGATTTAATACAACATTTTTTTTTTAGATTTCCATAATTTTAACAATTTTTGATTATTTCTCGTTAACGCTATTCATTTATCGTGAACGTTAATTAGGAATATATCTACCGGCTTAGGTTTCATTTTTTATGATTGAATAATCGTAAAAAAACTTTGAATAAGGATGAGACTTAAGACCAGACTGCGACTGACTAATCTACTTTGGACCCGACAGATAATCAGTTACTTCAAAACCTTGTTCATTATCAAGTATGCCTGTTATTATGTCTAGGCTTGCCAAACTGACCTTTTAGGGCTGAATTGGGAAACAAATCTCAATCAGGAAGAAAATTCTAAAATTTCACTACTGGATTATTTTTTTGCAAGGTAAAATTATGACACTTATATTCCGTAGAAACTTTCAAAGTAGATTTTATATTCACTATAGGCAGTTTAGCGTATATAGAAGCCCATTTTTCAACGCCTTTTTGCTGTCGGTCATGTGCCAATGAATGAACATACGAGTATTTTACGATGTTTTAGGATTTTTTTAAATATATTTTTATAAAATAGTTACTTAAGAGTTCCACATTACTAAATACTGAATTTCATGTTCCTAACGACAGTAAAAAAACATGCGGTCTCGGTAATTTAAGTGCTACGAGAGGCGCTGCTTCATTTAAATTCTCGATAAAATAATTAAGCGATTTTTATTCATTAGATTCTATCTTAACTTCATCTCATACTTACAATCCTAAACGTTACAGTACCCATATCTGAAAAGATCCAAAGTTTACCATACAACACTCATGGTAGACGTACTAACTCACACGAGTCCTCACTTCTTCGTTTCTCAAACTCCTGACCCGTTCGGCGTGGCATCAAAACTTCTGCCTCAATTTGGGGCACAGGTTGGGGCGCTCCCAAAGAGTAACTCACAAGGCCCACATTACTGCTCATACTCATGATTTGTCGGCCGGCGCGACATCAAAACATCCGCCCCAAGTTGGGGCGCAGGTTGGGGCGCTTGGGGCGCTCACGGAGAGTTACTGACTCACATCATTACTGCTCATAATCTTGATCTGTCGGCGGGCGCGACATCAAAACGTCCGCCCCAAGTTGGGGCGCGGGTTGGGGCGCTTGGGGCGCGCGCGGCGCCGCGTGCAGGCGCGCCACGTCGAGCACTGGGAGACGGACTACGTACTCGCTGTCCCAGGATCGGTCTATGCGGGACCTGATTAAAAATAAATGAAAAATATAAATGTTATGAAGAGGTAAGCGTTTGTGAATTTGTATGTTTGAAGCATCTCCGAAACTACCGAACCGATTTAGAAAATTATTTCACTGTTAAAAAGCTACAATATCCCTGATTGCTTCAAGCATATAATTTTACCAAAAACGCTAGAGATTCGTATGAAAACATGAATATGTAAACCAACGTGTGAAAAAAATTGGTCCACACGGACAAAGCCACAGGCGGAAATCTAGTAAAAAATATTATGTCTTATAGAACCATCTTTGTATTCATTGTTAAATATCTGACTTACTCTCCGATGATGGTAAACATCGATAAAAACCTAATTAACCCGTATAACGGCGGAAGGCTCACCACCAACCACGTTGGGTTCTAATACCATTGGTGAAAAGTGGACTTTTAAGTGTTCCGTTCACCATGACGGCAACAGTCACTACAGATATCGTCGTGATTTTATGAATTTAAACTAATGTAACTTAATGTAAAAAAAAAACATGTTCATCTTTATTGCATATCTATACTAATATTATAAAGAGGAAAGATTGTTTGTTTGTATCCGAAACTACTGGACCGATTTTAAAAACTTAACTTGACATAGGCTACATTTTTTTTAAATTTATGCTATATTTTAACGGGAAGGACAGTCTACGCTAGCGGAGCCGCTAGCGCACACCTAGTCATCTATATACCGTGTGATTATCAAATAAATTCCCAAAACAATATAGCATACTCACTATACTACTTTCGCCGTATGATGATATCTCTGACAGTTCATAATTGACAATTATAGTGCTGTAACGAATGTAATTTACTCGAGTTGGCAAAGGAAATGGAATCAGATTTACCGATTTTTAATTTTTAAATAAATTCTTAATAAACGAGTTATGGCTAATAAGTAATAGAATAAAACGCGGTATCTCGAAAATAATAATTAAAAAATTGCACACAAGGCAGACGCGCTGGTACTGAACGAATGACGTGATTACAAATTACAAAATGGTCGCTCCTATTCATCGATTTTTTGTCGATTTAGTAGTGTCAATACACTATTGAATGGCGTTCCTTTTCACGCATCAGGCGCTGTACAGATATTTTAATTTAATTTCAAATACTTCATTTATTAACGGTAAATAATAATAAATATAATTTACTTGATGAGATTCGAAGAACGATAGTTTTTCAAATAGCTTATAACATTTTCTTTTGCCAGTTTTTTTTTATTTAGTTTGAAGTAGTATGCGTGACACGGAACAATAAGAGCTGTCAGGCATATCATCTTACAGTGAAAATAGTATAAGTGATGTAGAAACTATCTAAGCATAAATGAAAATTTAACTAACTTTCATTTCAAGGTCACCATATAAATCACTCGAATTTAAGTTAATTGACAAAATTTAATTTTCGCTTATATACGAGGAGTGATCCAAAAGTAATGATAATCAGTTATTTCTAGTGCACACAAAAATACAAAAAAAATATCAGTCACTTGCTCAGTTACCCACTAGTTCAGAAAAAAAAATCATATAAATAGGCCACGATTCCCGGGAGCTACATTCATTTGAATACGAACTGTCAAGGAGTGAACACCAAAATGGAAAAACACGAAATCAGAGCTGTCATTAAATACCTCTGCTTGAAAAAAATGTCTACCAAAGACATACACAGCGACTTGGTGGAAACATTAGGGGACTCTTCTCCTCCATATTCCACAGTTGCACGCTGGGCTAAGGAGTTTAAGCTGGGAAGAACATCGACGGAAGACGAACACCGCGATGGACGCCCATCGACGTCCCTCACTGAAGAAAATGTGAAAAAAGTTGAAGAAGTTGTATTGGAAGATCGAAGAGTGACTATCAGGCATGTAGCTGAGGTCACAGGGATCTCATATGGCAGCATTCAAAGAATCCTTGCGAACGAATTGCATATGAGAAAGGTCTCCGCGCGTTGGGTACCGAAAATGTTAAACGACGAGCAAAAGAAGAAACGAGTCGACATGTCAAGAGCAAATCTCGAAAAGTTCCAGGCAGACAAGGATAATTTTTTGTCACGTTTTGTGACCATGGACGAGACCTGGATCCACCATTTTGATACTGAAACAAAACAACAATCGATGACATGGAAACGATCCGATGAACCGACGCCGAAGAAATTCAAAGTGTCAAGCTCAGTAGGGAAGGTTATGGCGTCTGTTTTTTGGGATGTTGAAGGAATAATCGTGGTGGACTACTTGGAAAAGGGGGCCACTATTACAGGCTCCTACTATGCAGAACAAATAAGAAGATTGAAGGCTATTAAGGAGAAAAGGCGAGGCAAACTGCGGGCTGGAGTGCTGTTCCATCAAGACAACGCACCGGTTCACAAAGCTGCAATTGCCATGGCTGCCATTCAGGAAGCGGGCTTTGAGCTGGTGGAACACCCCCCCTATTCAAAGGATCTAGCCCCCAGTGACTTCTATCTCTTTCCACGACTCAAGGAACACCTCCGAGGCAAGAAATTTGACGATGATAGCGACGTGATGGCCGCGGTTGAGGACTTTTTTGAGAGTCAAGATAAAGATTTTTTTTCTAAGGGAATTTTAGGTTTAGAAAAGAGATGGACTAAATGTATAGACTTGCTAGGAGACTATGTTGAGAAATAAATTTATTTTTTTATTATATTCATTGTGTTTATTATTGATTATCATTACTTTTGGATCACCCCTCGTAGTTACTACGTGCATCCCGACAAATGCTCTCGAATTGTCACCCTATGGCAGCCTACCGAAGGATTCCGATGCAGAGGACGGCCCAGAAAAAGGTGGAGTGTCGATTTGAAACATCATGAAGGGAACTGGCAGAACCTGGCACAAAATAGACTTTTGGCAAAAACCTTTGGGAGAGACCTTTGCTCAACAGTGGGACACAACAGGTTATTAAAAAAAATAGTTACTACATCACATACTGAGTATGCCATATCGTTTTCGGAAGTTATTTGATAATCACCCGGTGTATAAAAGAAAGTCGTGTTAGTTACACCACTCGTAAATTATTGTAACTCAAAAACGGGTGGACGGACCGATTTTCATGATTTTTGTGTTTTTGAATTTGTCTACATCGGGAAGAGGATAATAAGTATTAAAAACATTGGGAAATTGACGGGGGGGAAAAGCAAAAACATTTTTCCATACTAAATGTTCACGGCTGGCATTTGCCAATTACTTTAGACAGAACGAGTTTGTCGGGGCCGCTAGTATGATAATAGTATACTTTATATCGAGGGACTAGACCAAGCCATAATATACCAGAGGTAATGAAACTAAGGGTATATTAAGTTGGCGTTAAGTCTCGAGGTGCAAACTGTACTTTTCACTTTGAGTACGAGAAATATAGTCAATGTAGTACAAACATGGAACTAAAACTCTCAACATTTTCGCAATAAAGATGGTTGACACTCCACAGATAATATTTAGTATATTTACTGGCTGTTTCAGTTTGTCTATGTCACATGAAGGAAATAAAAAAACGAATTACTTTTCAATCTCTAGAGACTAAAGTCACTTTAGTCCCGCTTCGTAGGGCTATATTGGCGCACTTTTAGAGCATGAGAAGTGAAATAAAACTTTTCATACCTCTCAGACCACGGAATGACTCTGAAATCCGGCGTCGGGTTCCCCGTAGCGAGCTGCGGTATCCTCTGCGCCAGCGCGCGCAGCCGCGAGCTCCTGGGTTCGGGCCTCGGTTCGGGCACGCTTTCCGGCCGCCGCGCTAACGGCTCAGTACGTTGCGTTTGGTTGTTCGCGAACATGTGCTGGTATCTGGAGAAGAAATGAGTATTGTTATTTTTTTCTAATATTCAACAGATTGGAATCGAAAAACAATAAATCGTCAGCCGCAGACATTAATCGAAATGAGTACTTTGCGTGTCAAAATGGAGTGCAGATACTAACAATAGGGATGTTCACACATGTTACTAATGCATATAAAGTTACATAACTTTAAACATTAAAGACGGTATTAATTATTATAAAACAACAAGCAACGTTCAGAACATTGCAGAAAATAAAGATTCCACGACATAATAATACAGGGTGTAAAAAAACGCATACCGAAGCCCATCATCGATGGCATCTATGCACTCAGACCATTAAAAGTCACAGAAAAAATAAATTATTGATGGGATTCGAATTTTTTTTTAGATGTCAATTTTAGACCTAAAAACGGACTACGCAATGTAAAGCGTGCAACAGACCTCTCCTGCGCTTTTGTGCCGGGTGCGTGGCTGTTACGTATAATCAAGGGGTACTCACGATGTACATTGCGAGTTGAACGTTTTGAAGCATATTCTGATAATGTTCTTAGGACAAAAATTAATAATGATTAACGTTTGTTTCCATCAAAATCTTCTTGGTAACTATTGAGTTCCCAGGTATGGTCTAGAAAGAAAAAATGGTCCTGATGATGTGCAGAATACGTAGGTGTCGGCTTCATTAAGGGTCTTTTTAAACCCTTTATATTCAACGAAAGAATTATGAAATTTTTCCAGATATGCGACGTTGCCGATCTGCGCCAAAGTGCACCCTGTGAAGTATGGAACGGTGAATCCAAGACACTGCAGGAGAAGCTGCGATTTTGAGCAGGGCTTGGAAACCGGTTTCGTCCGAAATGTCTAAGAACGTATTGGTTTTGTTTTTGTTCGGACGGGCACGTAATAAAAACGACTTAAAAGAGGAACGAAATGTATATCGTAGAAGCTCAATATACCGGTTTAAACCATTTTTAACCGGTTTTTTGTATTAAATAGGATCAATACGAAACTAGGAATAATAACTCACAGCCACGCAGCTTAGTCACGGGTCGTGTCGTTAAAGTTTGAACTAAAGAACATTGATGCAAAAATAAGGGAGTAATTTTTTTTGTCTGCAACGTTTATATTTTGTTATAAACTTGTATCATCTAACGAACAAATCTTTTCATAGAAATATTTTCATTCTAAGATATATAAAAAGTATGCTATGTATGATTTTTTGCTGTCACGCCACGAGCCTCTGTTCATTGTGGAATAAACCGGTTTTTTTTGTTCTCATAAAATGTTCCCATTTCGTTCGCGTTCCGAACCTTTCGGAACGTTTTAAAAACGGTATTTTTAAACCGGTTCCAAGCTCTGGCTGTGAGGTGTCGGGGCCAAAGGAGTCCCTAAGCAGTCCCGAGATATTGCAATTAAAAAAAAAAACTTGAACTTATTGTCCAAAGCATTTCCTAGAAACGGTTGAGAGACGCCATATCTTTCAGTTTTAAGTTATATTACAATGCGTTTAGCATAAAAATTTTTTGGCAGCAATAGTCAATTTTGCGTTTCTTAATATAGTATCATCATAACAAAAGTTGTTATAAATTGTATGGATTATTGAATGGAACAATTTTTCACATTACAATTTGGGTGGGCTTTCTCACTAGAAGAGCGATAAAATAATTTGAACATAAGTTGTTAAACTAAAAGTTTTCATTTTATTGTATTTTTCCAAAATATCAATGAATTTTCGGAATCAGATGGTGTTGTCTAATAAAAATAAATAGATATGCGCCTGACAACAAACTTCTTGAAATGGTCTCGACTCTCGAAGTAGGGATTAACATCCCTGTGTTACGAGGTACCAAACAAGGAAATAAGCCAGGGGCGTCTCCCAGCACACAAATCGAACCAGCTCAGTACGGAAGTCGAGGCGAGAAACCGCGCTACAGCGCACTACGCCGCGCGTGTCGCGTGGCCTCACCTGGCGGCCTCGTGCGGCGTGAGCGCGCGCGCGTCGGCGCCCAGCCGCTGCACGGCGAGGCGGCGCGGCGCGGGGGGCGCGGGCGGCGCGGGGGGCGCGGGCGGCGCGCGCGGGGGCAGGCGCCGCGCCAGGAAGTCGGGGAGCGGCACGCAGTACACGCCTACTTCCTCCTGGTAGGGATGTTTGAGTTAGAGACCAGAAGTAACCAGAAATGTTGCCCCGATGATACATGTTTACTTTATAAACACCATCCAAAATATTCCCGGACAGGCATCGATCGAAGATAGCGTTTTTAAAAAAAGGTAGGTCTTTCTAAGTTTTACATTATTATATTTTTTTCGATCAGATTATTCGTGCAGCGTGGTTACTTAGTCAAAACTAAATCTCAACTTCTGAAGCGCGCGGGCGGGGAGTCGAAGAGGCTGCGAGCCCACCGCCCCACTCACGTCACGCAGTATCAACGAAACTAGTGATTTTTTTTTCATACCTTTGAGTAGTTATAATAACATTAATAACTAAACATTTTAGTACTGAAGGTTTCAAACAGAAAAATACGTATTTTGCCATTTTCTCCATAGATCAGATCCTCATATTTAAATTTGAATGGTGTTTATAAAGTAGCCCTGTATAGTTCCCGTCATCTAAAGGTGTTTATAAAGTAGCCCTGTATAGTTCCCGTCATCTAAAGGTGCTCCATCACCTGGAACATTTTGCTACCTTGCAATCAACGCTATCTTCAGGGAAGTTGTATGCAAAAATTACACACATTGTATCATCAAATTGCGCACTGTAATGCTCGGTGCCTTTCCCTCACTAACGTAATAATCGAATTTGTAACATTACAGTTTGCGCACTGTAAGGCTCGGTTCTCCTTCCTCACTAATGAAATGCTCGACTCTTTAACGTTACATTACAGGAAAATGCTTCAGATGAGGGAGCACCTTAAAAAGAACGCCCGCCAGGACCTAAACAATGACCCTCCGTTCAAGCTGTCTGTACCCGTGCGCAAAACCATCCCTATCACTGTCGGCTAGCATTCTTTTTGGGTAACGGAATCTGTACTAAGAAGTTTTTTATGGAACTCCAAGCTCTGCTGAACACTGTACCACCAGACGCAACTACTTGTGAGTGCAACACGGTGGCTCTTTGAAACGCATAACATTGATTGCCATAATTTCAATTGACATACATCATTTGGCATACAAATCAAAAAGGATAATGGATGCAAATGAATGCAATGATGGAAATGCAACAAGAAAGTTTAAAATGTTATCCATATTATTGTTTGTCATAATTTTATGAAGCATACGCATAATTCTATTATTCATAATTTTGTTCGACACACTCTTACAAAGCATAACTAATTAAAGGCATAGTCTTATAAAGTACCTATAACTGAAGATTTCCATACTTTAAAAAGCATGGTTTCTTTTAGTTTTTTTTTTTTTCGACTTAATGAAGAATTTGTAAAAGCCTGTTCGTGATTTTTTTATTTTAGCCTCTAACAGGAAGAAAAACAAATTGGTTATATCGTTCATTGGTTAGGTTATATTTTCGACACTCGCAAGGGAATCCAATCAAAAGGGGACTTTCCGTGAACTCAGAATCTTGAAATTTGGTACGAAGCAACGTCTTATAGCACAGATGAAGGAAAAATTGCGAAAACCGTAAATTTTTAGTTACATCATATAATAAAAATATATTTAATAAATATACCTACAGGTTTGTACGGAACCCTCGGTGCGCGAGTCCGACTCGCACTTGGCCGGTTTTTTGAGTTAGGTATGCTTATTTCATGTATGCTTTTTGAACAGGTTATTAACAGATGTTGATACTGCTCGTTCTGTTTATTTCAGCTATTACCACAGTTCTTACGGCATTGTACTTCGGGGTAAGGTAAGCGAGCGATCAGATCTATTTATAAGCTTCGTGCACGGGCCCCACTCAGAGAGCTTTTTAAGGAAATAGGGTTTCTTACAGTGGCTTCCCAATTTATTTACAACTGTAATGTCTTGGTGAAAAAGAATATCAGTCTTTTCACAAAACACTGCGATATTCACGCCAAAAATACTAGGAATAAGGATAAAATTGCTCTTCCATTGTTTAGATTATAAAAAGTTTTGGGATCCTTTATGGGGCAAGGTGTACACTACTACAACAAAGTTCCTCAGGCAATTTGTATGTTACCGCTGCACAGATTCAAAAACCACATAAAATCTGTTTTATTAAAAAAGGGGTATTATACTACCAATGATTACCTTTTAGATAAAAAAAAGCCTGGGATTAAAGCTCTCTGCTCGGTGCGGGATCAGTTGTAATACTTATTAATTAAATACCGGACCTAAGTGTATTAAACGAATTTTTATTTTTGGAATTGTATAAATGACTTGGTACAGCCTATTGTTTTATATTATGTAGCTTTGCTGTACTTGTTATGTTGTTCTGTTTATTTTTTAACGTTAGCATTTAAGCAGTTTTTTTATCAACAAACAAATTGTACTCTACTAACTTGCATTGTAAACCACTGCAAATTTAAAAGAGTAACTACTGAGTTTCTCGCCGGGTCTTCTCAGTGTGAATCAACTCCTCCGACGCGGTGGTAGAGTCGCATTATGTTTGTATACTGTTTATTTATATATTCGTATTATTATAGTATTTATGTCCATTATTAAATATATTTTTTGACTATTTAAAAGTACTGAAGTCTATTTAAATAATTTGAGTTTGAAAGATATGGCAATTAAAAATTATGCCTTTTGATACTTATGCTTATCGAAATTATGCCTTTCTACGATTATGCTTTAGAAATGTCGGCCATTTGGTGTTATGCGTTATGAAGTTATGCTATAAAGGCTTATGGCAAATGACTATTATGGCAATTAACAGTATGCATTGTTAGTTTATGGCAAAAAATGTTATACATTTCAATAGGTAACCATGCAAGACTGCTCTTATGCTTAAGCCCTTATTTTAAGCTGGTGGAGGCGTTCACATCAGGGTCACCTTGGCGGCTAGCCTCTTGCTTAGCGTGTTGCTCTTGGCTAGGGCGCTTTATGCGCCTAACTCAAGACCCATTTTGCAATAGTTTTGTCAAAGGCATTTTGTGGCATATCTGACTATTGCATTTTTAGGAATTGAATTATTATATATGAATAACACATTCAAAGCAAAACTGAAAAAGCACCTTAAACTTCTAAGAAAATGGTATTCTATCAAAAAAGGTGTAGCGCGTAAATCTAGTTTGTACGGTATTTCTGTTATGCAAACTAACATAGGGTTAGCACCCGTTTTAAAATACATTTCACTAGGTAAACGAAAAAAATTACCCAAAATAGCGTTTCGTTATTATTCAAAAACATTGAAGACACAAATTCTAATAATAAATTGCATTTCCTTCTGTAGCTATTTCCCGGTCAGAAAAAAAAACAGCAAAAAACAGTGCAATGGCATATTTTGATTAAATTTGTAAAATCAATAACAATATGCCACTAATTAAAGCATGAACACAAGTCACTTACATTAGTATTAGGCGTCCTCTCACTAGCCTCGGGTATGGTCATGAACGGCCTTCGGTCCAGCTCCCCGGACTGGCTCCCCGGAGCCTGAACCTTGGGCTCCTCGTCCAAAGGCACGTCAGGTACCACCTGCAGTTCCTCGGGCGGGTTCGGGACTACCACGTATGATGCTATTATGCTGGATAGCTGGTCTAATACCTGGAATAAATGGGGTTTTTGAAGTGACTTCAAACCAGAGACGTGATATACTAAATAAATAGATACTAACATAAATGTTAATATAATATACGTAATATAAATAATTATAATACTTATATTTTGAATTGTTATCATAAATGTTAAAATTTTTAGAAAGTGTACAAATGTGATATTGATTAATGTGATTGATGCATGTTCCTATAATAATTTAGTCATTATGTGAATTTTAATATCTATCTCTCTGTTTCCTCATTTTTCAGCGCCCTACTGGGTCCATAATTGATACTTACCTTCAATACTATCTTGTGTTCCTATGTTGTGGTTTGCAATGAACAAATTGCAATTTAATTTGCGTGTGTGTGTGTGACCCTTGAGGGTCAAGGTTCATGACCCTCCCTGGGCTAAAATAGGTAGTGCCAGAATTTTGGATGTTTTTTTTCAAAAATATAAACCAATTTTAGAAAGTCATTTTTTGTAAATTATTTCATTGGTTATAATTTTTTAAATTTTATTTTTAATAATACATTTTGTTAGCTGCATTGTGTGCATTTCTCTGCACTAATTGACCTCTCTATTAAAAGTGTGCTATTTCGTGACCAGAGAGTGTAACCTATTTCAGTGGTATAACGTGTTGTTTATTTTGAGTATTCTTAGCATTATTTTATTGGGCTTTTATTGTACATCAACTTTCTTTGTAAGACTAGAATTTTTCTCTGTTTTATGCAATAAAGAGTATCTTATCTTATTTTTAAAAATGGGTTTGCGTTTGGCCTCAGTCTCACCTGATGGTAAGCGATGACGAGGCCGATGGTGGTACACGCTTACCCAGAAAATGCCTATTCACTATGCCTATTCGTATCTCGTCTTATCTTAAATCTAAATGGAATTAATAAATTCCCTGTGTGTGAACGTTAAGCTTGCTCTCGGCTCTTACTATGATAAAACACATGCAATGTTAACAACTGTAATGTGGTGTAGGTAAAATAAAAGGTGTAGCTTTATTTCTCAAAATCTCAAAAAACACAAACCAAAATCATATCAGTAATGCTATTAAAAATCTATTTAAAACTTACCTCGTCCGCTAAAAGTCTATGCTTAGGATCCTTAACTAGAAGCCTCTGTATAAGAAACACAGTGTTGTCAGATACTTGCACTGAATTTCCGTCACTGTAAAAAACACATTTACTAAATGTAAAAAAACAGACTTATGAACAAAAATGTTATATTAGTAATAGCAATAACCAATTTCCTGTTCAGCAAAATATTACAATAGAAAATCCATTGTCATGTATCGCATTTTCTGACTAGCCTGTTGGTGCAATGGTAGCGATCCTGGCTTTAGCGCCGGAGGTCGTGGGTTCGATCCCCACCCATGACTAACATTTACGTGACAAACATTTGTGTTTATTATCTATTTAAGTATGTATTTAGAAATTTTTAAGTAAGTTTATCAGTCTCTGACACCCATAGTACATGTTTTGCTCAGTTTTTTTTTTATATGCGCCAGACAACACACCTCTTGTAATGGCCTCGAAGTAGGGATTAATATCTCTGTGTTACGAGGAAATAAGCCAGGGGCGTCTCCCAGCACACCCAGACCCGAGTCAATTCAGAAAAGATCGTTTCCTGAATTGACCCGACCGGGAATAGTACCCGGGACACTATGGAAATTGAGGCGAGAAACCGTGCTACAGCGCACTACGCCAACCGTGTCGTCAATTTATTTATTTATTTGATACAAGGGAAAGGGTAATAAGAATATTATGTCCACAAATCATTGTGAACCCACACACTGGTGTGTGGGGTCCCAGGGTCCGCCTTCCTTATTTTCTTGGCCCACTTCGCGCGGTCTTGTGCATCCTCAGTGGTGAGTCTGTTGGCACGCATGTCACCCTTAACGACGTCGAGCCAGCGCTTCTTGGGTCGACCTCTTCTACCGGTACCTGGCGGGGGCGGCATGGCCAGACATGTGTTGCCCACGTAGTTTGCCGATCTCCGTGAGACATGGCATACCAACGAAGGCGGCACTCCTGCAGCTTGTCTGCGCTGTCACGAACACGACGCATACTATGCCACACACACAGCCACTTTTTACCACGTTTTACTGGCCACCGACAGGACGTTCATCCTCACACTCTGAATCAGCAATGGTCTCGTACAGTTCGGCTTCAGAGATGTTTCCTTCCGAGGACGCTTAAATTGTGGAATTTAAATTGTTCACCCTGCCGAGGTTTTTCCGATGAGTTATAGTATGGAGTTCTTCATGAGGGGTTTGAAAAGGTTTTTGCAGGGTCGACAACGCGCGAGTGATACCCCTGGTGTTGCACGTGTCCATAGGCTGCGGTAACCGCTTACCATTAGGTGGTCCGCATGCTTGATTGTCACCGAAGTGGTATAAAAAAAATGCCCACAAATAATGCTAAGTAACTCACGGTGGTATATTATAGTTGGCCGCTTGTATCCTAGTGAAGAGTTGCGTGAGGCTGGTATCACAGAAGGGGAACTGCCCATACAGCATCGTGTACAGAACTACCCCTAAAGCCCACATATCTGAGGGTTTGCCGAGGTACGGTTTGCACATGAGCACGTCTGGTGATATGTACGCTGGTGAACCTGTAATAACGATTGTAAGATGTTCATTCGTGTGAATGAAAAAGGACTCATGCCGTGTATTTTAAAGTATGTTTTATTGTATGAATAGAAATAGAGTCTATTTTTCAATTAGTGTCTAAACACACTATGCCTAATTTACGCGACCGAAGTTTCGCCAAATTACGCCTGCAATGCTATTTGAATTACTGATGACACATTATACCGAAATTACGTTGCGTTATAGCGTACAGCGTAACTTCGGTCGGGCGTAAGTTCAGCGGCAACTTATTTTGGAGAGCACATAATTATAGACTCTAAATACACACATAAAGTTGAGCAACTGAGTTTCTGCCGCGTAAGTTCGGCACTTATGGTGTGTCATTTCAGCCGAATACGTCGGAACGTAAAATCAGCCGCGGAACTTCGGTTGAGTACCTTCTGCATAGTGTTTTCGGACACTTACACTCAGGGTTGGTAGAGTGTTGAGCGGTAATAATGGTCCAATTGAAAAACCTTTTTTTAGGCCACTGAATATCAGGGGACTGACATCAAATGTAATTTCGATAAGACGAGTGCTAATGTCATTTCCGTATTCTTTTCAATTTGACACGTCGAAACAAAAGTTGCGTGTTGCTCAGGGCTAGGGCCCCAGAGCAGGAAACAGGCAACAAACAAGCCCTTATTGTTATTGGTTTGTAAACGCCATGAATCTTGTTTCTTACTAATATTATAAATGCGAAAGTTTGTGAGGATGTATGTATGTATGTTTGTGACTCTTTCACGCTACACCACCACCACTAAACGGATTTGAATGAAACTTTAGAGTAATACAGCTTATACAGCAGAATAACACATGGGCTACAATTTATAAAGATTTCATGTAATTTGGCCATAATATATAACGATAACGCGGGCGAAGCCGCGGGCGGAGAGCTAGTTAATTACTTAATTTTAAAACATTTAACATAATAAGCTAAACATATAAGCGTTTTTGTTGGATTCTTGCATGTGGAATTACGCATTTTTTTAAATTTTAATTTGATATTGATATTGTAGACTTACCTCTCTGATCTTTGAGCAAGTCCCTATCGCTGCCCAAATGCGTGCCTAAACAGAAATTGGTTATAGTGATCCGACCCGTCCTTTGGTTCAGTACTATGTTGCCCAGTTTTAAATCTCTGTGTACTATATTTCTCTGAAAAGAAGAAGTTTTCGTTATAATAACAACAACAACGCAGTTTTAAGTTCCTAACATATAAATATTTATTATTTTCTCATTACATATAAATACTCGTTATTCTAATAAACAATTACACGCTTCTTTAGTTATTTTTAATACTTCTTAATCTTTTTATCGCCAAACTGAGCAGAACTTCTGTTTTAGGTGTCAGATAGACAAACCGGGATTTATTATATCAGATAAAATGAACCTAAAATAGAAGTCACGACCAAAGTAGGTATGGCTATGTGTTATAATATTAATCGTTGCATTTGACAATTTTTTTTTTAGTATTTATTGCTTTGTCAGTGATAGTTGAAGATTCACCTTTGAGCAGTTGACAAAATTAGTCTTATCCATTAGTAATACTTATAAGATAACACTGTTAATTTTAATGTCACCATAACATACCTTATGTAAATTAGAAACAACCCTAACAATATCGTAGAAAATAAGTATTGCCTCTTTTTCTGGCACTTTTTTGACTTTGGTAACATACTGCTGCAGGTTGATCAGTTCAGAGCCTTTCTCACTGAACTGGTGTGACGTCACACAGTCGAGGACCAGGAACAACCGTTGCTGGACCCGACCAGTGTATATGAACCCTGGACCGTTTGGGTTTGGCACTTCTTCTAATGCGTGATCCTGGAATACAAGAAACTCAGAAGATAGTCATCCATACTAAATATTATAAAGAGGAAATATTTGTTTGTTTGTTTGTATTGAATAGGCTCCGAAACTACTGGACCGATTTTTAAAAACTCTTTCACCAATATAAAGCTACATTATCAGGGAGTGACACAGGCTTTTTTTTTAATTGAGGACAAACAAAGGCCACTGAGAAGTAAGTAAGTATTAGTAAGGCGTCACCCACACGAGCTAGTGTATCGCGGCGATATTTTCGCCGTGCCACGTATTTCTATACACTTTCATAGAACGTGTCTCCTCACGCGATGTGATCGCAGCGATACGACGAGTCGCTGAGCGAGCAAAACGTGACCTCACGGAACTCTTTTTAGCGAAACAATTGTAAAACGAGTTATTGTATTCACGTGGCGATACTATAGCGAGTTGTGACGGTCACGCGGCGATTCCGCAGCGATGCGCGGACGGTATAATCGTTTTCGACTATATAAAAGTACTTGCTACATGTCTATTCAAATAATAGTACATTGTTACCCTAGAGGTGAAAGTAACTTATTTAGTCCCGAGACGGGCTTTGGCGCCCGGAACGATGAGGGCGCCAATAGTTCGAGGTACTAAATAAGTCTTTAACCCGAGGTAAACACTGTGCTTTTCATTACAAATACAAGGAAAGTAAAAATAAAAACATGAATTAGCTAAAGAAAAAATGAGTAAGTTTTATTTTCCACTACCGCTTTAGCCTCTTCTCTTATAAAATCAGGCGTTAAATTCATATCAGAATCAGATGAACTCATTTTATAGGTACAAATCTCTGCTATACGTATATAAACAAAAGTCTTCAAATCGAAAAAATAAATGAAGATCGAATTGCCGCTTTCCCGCCTATTTTATTTGTTTTTTTTCTGTGGCCGGCCAGCTATTCAGTCATTATTTTTTATTTTCATCATTGGAAAAATGGTAAATATTTTGCCCAAATCTAAGTTATTTTAAAGAAATTGTTGAAACTAAATTATAATAAAGTTATTTAAAAAAAAAATATTCTTTAATCAATACTTATTTCAATTTTAGATCGTGGCTGTATAGAAAGTTGGAACATGGTTCAATAGATATGTGAAAAAGAACTAGTTGTTTTTAAATAATTTGACAACTGTCAGTTGAAAGTGATTCTCCCTAGGGATGAAAAGTATCACTTTCATCCCGCTCCTCAGGCAACTTCAGACCTACTTTCAGAGTATGAGTAATGAAAAGATATTTTTGTTTTGTTTTTTGTGTTTCGTCTTGTGGAGAATAATCTCCGATGGGACCGCGGGCTCTTCGCGATTGACCCGCTCGTGGAGGTGACGCCTGACAGTCAGGCTAAACGCAGAATGGTCTGAAGATATTATAGGGTTGCTGCTGCCACTTTCAGGACCGCAATTAACGTTGTTAAATACCAATAATTTCAAACAACTGTTGTTGTTGAGGAAGAATCTACTTTAAAGTTTCTGGCAACTTATATACATCAGTACGTCTACCACGGGTTGCCACTTTAAATTTACGTTATCGTTCGCAAAAAAAAAGTATTGGAATTTGACATGACATGACAATGTTAAATCCCAATACATTTTACGTAAATTCAAAGTGGCATCTCGTGGTATGTCTACAATAAACAGAAACTTGCACGTCAGTGACGTCAGTTGTCATGGAGATCACGCAAGAATATTTTTTTATGACAGCTATAGTTTTCGTCTCCAATGAGAATTATAGATAATCATTTATACACTCACCATAATAAAAATATACAATGGTAAGGGTACAATGAGAACAATAACTAGAGTTTGGTTATGGTGGGCTGATACCTGAACTAGGCCGGAGCCTGTATCTAAGAATATCAGCCCTCTACCTCTAGAGAACAGTTCAACGGTATCTATTGACATAAGTATAAGACAGAGATTCAAATTTTTTGAAATCTTAGTATTAATTAATAATAATCATAACTAAATAAATAAGTGCAAGTGCCTGCTTGTATATTATTGTGTGTGTGTGTGTGTGTTTGGGTGTGTGATTAGATTAGATAGAATATTCTATCTAATATTCTCACGCACCTACTAACCTTTCGTACACATTTCGACCTATACAGGGTGGCCAAAAAGTCGTGGATCAAACGAAACAAGGAGATAAAGGAGGTAATTTCCAACAAAAAATCTTTCCCCAGCATGGCCATAACTTCATTGCACGAAAAGTTATGAATATTTTTGTTTTTTTCAATGAAAATACCATGCTTTTTTACAATTTAATCAATAAAAAAAAATGATTAAAAACAATAAAACAGAAGGTGTTGTATTATGACTCGATAATGTATCAATACTAAAAAAAAAAAATTGCAGCTCTTGGTACCAAATTTAACGAGCAATGATTTTTTTTCCGTGAATTTTGAAGCGTTACAAAAAATTACTCCCCACTTTAAGAGCACCATGTGAAAAAAAAATGCATTATGGAAAAGTGACCCTGTATTAAAAAAGCTTGCTGATTTAATGCTGATTCAAATGAGGTACAACACTTTACTGTTTGGCCTTTAGTTTTGGTTTTATGGTCTTTATTTCATATCAAGGTGCAAATTTATAAAATGGTAAATTTAAAAGAAAATTTAGAATTTCGCTCATACATACTATGTACTAATTTCAGAAACCGCCATGAAATAAAAAGAACAACTATAACTTAGTAATTTTATTTAAATTTAAATTTTTACATTAAATGTTCAAAGTTCCTACCTCTGACCATAATGCACAATCTGCATCGCCTAATAAAATTCGCACGTAATCGGCGGAATGCACCTCTGTTATAGTAACCGGCAAACTTCTTGAGCAAATTACCTTGAATGCGCAGAACCGAATTTTAGGTGTCATGGGTGGTGAAGGCGGGGCGCGACGGCGGGGGGCATCGTATCGAGCGCGCTATTGGTAGATCAGTCGACCCTCGTCTCCCGCGTTGTGTCTACGTCCCGCTGTCTTCCCAAATACACTTGCGTGCAGTGAAAAGTACTTTGTTGTTGTTGTAGACGTTTTTTTTGTCATAATTTTTTGTTGTCTTTGTTGTTATTCTTATTGTTACTGTTATTGTTATTTGTTGCGATTCTGAGGATTGTTTTTAAATGAATAATATGCCGCGACAACCTAATGTGGTATTAAAACGACAAGCCAGAAAAATGGTATACGACGTAAATTGCTTCTTGAAGAAACAGGGAAAAAATGACATGGAAACGCTGAAACAGACTTCGGAGGCTACAAAAACATCTGTTAGTACTGTTAGGCGAATTATTAATGAAGCCAAGGGCTCCGACTTGCTCACTGTGTTCCGGACTCCGGGTAGGAATAGATCTGGTAAAAAGAAAGTTACCAACATTGATAGTTTTGACCAATCTGTGATAAAGAGATGTATTTATAATTACCACATCACAAATAATGAACTCCCTACCGTGGAAAGACTTCGTAAAAAATTAAAAGAAGATATTAATTTTAATGGCTCAGAACGAAGTTTGCGGCGAATTTTCACAGTTAAAAAAAGAGTATCTATATTTTTGCACGTAAGTGTACAATGCGCGAACTTTCCCCCACTACGACTACAAATGCTCAAGAAGTTTGCCGGGTACTATATTGTGAATTTGTAGCCTAGCAAACTCGAGCTTTTGTCGTAGTTCTTGTTCGATGTTATTCTCCCCTTGATAAACTATTTAACAAACTAGTTCTTACGGTGGGGGTTGGGTTGCTTTAGCGTCTTTTACCCGTAGGAGCTTGCGCAACATCAACTGTTTTGTGATGGCGAAGAATGGTTTTAAAAATATACAGTTGACGAACAGTGAGCAATTTTGTTTCCTTGCATAATTTATCAGAACTGTAACGCCTAGGCTTGCGATGCATTGCAGATTAGCAATATGATGATAAATTATTAAACAACAATAATTTTACCTTAGTATGGTTATTTTTAACATAGTACCCACCTTAAAAAGACCATGATGATGTATCACCCCATCTTGGTCCTTGAGCAGTGATAATAAAGAATATTCTGTGTGAAGTAGCATCTTCCCTTGTCTATCATCTTGTGTTTCTGCCTGGCCATCATTTCTTAGAGTTAGGATCTTTACCTGAAAATTGAATAAAATTAATTTAATTTTTTAGGAATTATTTTGCAGAACTTTTAATTCAATACCAACTAGCATTAGCTACCAATGAATTTATTGCAATAATAAAATAGGTATGTCATTATATTTGAGTACTAACAAAAACAATAATGACAAACCTACAAATCCCAGATAGCTTGGTTTATTTCCTCCAAAGTGTTATTATTTATTTATATTTCATAGTAGGTACAGTGTTTGTAAATATACAGGGTGTCTCAGGAAGTAAAGGGCCTGTTTAAGGCTGTCAATATTGGTCCGGTTTCTAACCGTTAAAAAGTTTTGATTAACATTCGTTTTTTTTTTTAGAAAATCGCCTAACTCCATACAAAAATAATAATTTAAAAAAATGGATCAAAGGAATCAACTCATTTTTTTGCCAAAAGATTAGCAGGTCATTCGTCTTACTTTGACTAGTTATTTATTGTGCTAGAAAACCTATGTCAATATAAAAAGTTAGAATATTTCAAGGAATGACCACCTGCCAGACATGACGTTTTTGTACGTGCAACGTTTTTTTATATAACAAAAAAAATAAGAAATTTTAGCAGAAGAGAGGCTAAAAAGAGTTGGGGAAAGGGGAAAGCCCTTTTGAGGTTATGTTTACAAAAAAAACATTTCTCGGAAAGTACGCATCTCCGGCAGATAGGGGTTGCAGGGTGGGGTTTTAACTCTCCACCTCCCCCACCCCTCCCTCCGGACTACTATTTGATTTTTGATTTTTTGACTAATTAGCAAATCAGAGGCTAGTTATTACATTATTATTAGTCAAAAAGTTATCATTCATCATCATCATCATCCGTGCGGTCTATCCCGGTTGTGAACCCACTCTGGGGTGTGTGAGGTCCCAGGGTCCGCCTTTCTTATTTTGTTGGCCCACTTCGCGCGGTCTTGTGCATCCTCAGTGGTGAGTTTGTTGGCACGCAAGACACCCTTAACGACGTCGAGCCACCGCTTCTTGGGTCGACCTCTTCTACCGGTACCTGGCGGGGGCGGCATGGATTTGTTGTCCACGTAGTTTGCCGATCTCCGTAAGACATGACCATACCAACGAAGGCGGCACTCCCGCAGCTTGTCTGCGATGTCACGAACACAAGGCTGCCGCGGATGTGGGTGGATGTGGGCTCCACACATCCACCGCAACATCTTCATTTCCGTGATGCGCAGCTCCTGCTTGTGTCGCTCTAGTAACGGCCATGTTTCACTGCCATATAAAAGGACAGGCCTACTGTTGGTTTTATAGACCTGCCCCTTCACCTTGATTGGCATTTTGGGGTCACAAATGACACCAGTCACCTCACGCCATTTAGCCCAAGCCGCGGAAATTCGGGTTCTGACGTCGCGGTCGATGTCTCCGGATGCGCTAACACAGATCCCAGGTATTTGACACAGTCCGTGCGCTCGACCACGTCAACGCCTATGCGGACGGACTGGGGATTCATGGTGTTGCAGGCCATGTACTCCGTCTTCGCCACATTAAGTTTCAGACCGCCGTTTCTAAGTGATTTTTCCACTTATTCACCCGTTGTACCAGCCGTCCCCTGTCCGAATCTGCTAGCGCAATATCATCAGCATACATGAGCAACCAGGGTGGTTGCTCGTGGTGGTCTCGAATGCTGTTTGACAGAAAGTCTAATATTACGCTAAACAGAAACGGGCTAAGCACGGAGCCTTGGTGTACTCCAACGGTGATAGGGAAGGGAAGCGTGTCACTAACCGCAATCCTAAATATGGAACTGGAATCGTGGTACATGTCCCGGATAATGTCAATAAAGACTTTGGGAAAGACACAGTCGAAGGCCTTCTGCATGTCTAAGAAAAGGAGATGCAGAGGTGTATTCTTCAGTCTGTATCCCTCCATGAGCGTTTTCAAGGCAAATACGGGGTCCATGGTCCCGCAACCCGGTTGTAACCTGACACCCCGAGATTGTACACTCCTGTCGAATCCGAGAGTCCACAATGCGCTCGAGGAGCTTCATGGTGTGGGACATCACCTTTATGCCGCGATAATTGCTGCACTCCTGCACCGAGCCCTTGCCCTTGAAGACCGGCGTGATAATGCTCAGTCTCCATTGGACAGGTATCTTCCGATGAGGTGAAAAGGTGGGTAAGTATGCACACACCACGAGAGCCCATCGATTTCCACGCTTCGATAGGGACTCCATCGGGTCCGACAGCTTTCCGGTTCTTCATGCGGCGAAGAGCCGACTGGACTTCATCAGGCGTTACCAGGGGCACTAGTACCTGATTTGGAGGGAGTATAGGTGGCTGCACCTCTTTGTGCTGCTTGTTAAGCAACTCGTGGAAGTAAAAGCGCCATCTCTCCTTTACCGCGCGGTCCGCGCATAGCAGGTTACCAAGAGAGTCATTTACACAGCGCCACATGGAAATATCCTGGGCCGCTTTGACTCTCGCACGTGCCAACTTGTAAACGAGCTTCTGCCCCTCAGACGACTCCAACTTATCGTACAAAGGACGTAAGTGGTCACGTCTGGCTCTGGCTACAGCTCGTTTAGAGGCCCGTTTGGCATCCCTGTACGCGGCGCGATCTTCAGGAGATTTGGACGCTTGCCACGCTTCGAAGAGGGCTTTCTTTACCCTGATCTCCTTCTGGACTGCTGAGTTCCACCACCAGGTCTCCTTGTCAAGCCCACGTCCACCCCCCGGGACACACCCAACACCACCCTCGCCGCCCCGGTGATAGCTGCCTGACACCTATCCCAGAGCTGTTGCCCGGACTCACTATCCGCTGCGATGCACAGGTCACCGACAGCGGCAGCAAAGTCATGGGATCTGGCTCCTTCTAGCAGCCCCCACCTGGTTCCGGGTGGGCAGCGCTCCTAGCGTTTGCCTCGAGGCTTCACTCGCAGGTCCATCACAAGTAGACTCTCTCCGGGTATGACCTTACAGTTTGCTACCTTGCCGATCTGGGTTGCACTCCTACCGCTCTTGTAGGTGATCAGATGCTCGGGACTCTTTTTGAAGAACGTGTTCACGACGGCCAAGTCGGCGGCCATACACGTCCGGAGAATCTCTTCGCCTTCAGCGTTACGACTGGCAGTGCAACCAAAACCACCGTGAACACGCCCGTATTCCTCACACTGTTCACCCACATGACCGTTCAGATCGCCACCCAGAACGACGCCTTGGGACAAGTTGGCTTTACGGGAGCGACTGCCATCTGACCCAACCCATAAAGGGGAGCCGTCGCCAGAGCCTCCTTCGTTGATCAGCAGGGTGCACCAGCTTGCAGGCGAAGTTGGCTTGGGGCCCGAAGATGTCGGAAGACCCCCTTACACCCCACCGGGGTGAACTAGGTATTATAGTTATTAAACTGCCCCCCTATTCGCCACTCCACGCTCGCGAATGTTTTAGAACAGGCGCCATTGACTAGAGCATTGCGAAGCCTTAATAAAATAATAAATAAATAAATATCCCTGGACATTATTCCACACAGCGCCATCTAGCCCCAAAGTAAGCTAATTAAAGCTTGTGTTATGGGATACTAGACAACGGATAAACATACTTAAATACATTTTCTTTTGTAAATACATACTTATTATACATAGGAGACACCCAGACCAGTACAAACAGACATGTTCATGCACACAAATGTTTGTACTGTGCGGGGATCGAACCCGCGACCTCTGGTGTAGTAGCCAACTTCTTAACCATTACACCAAGTCGGTCGTCAAACTTAACAAAGTCGCAGATCATGTTGACATATTCCACTGCTCCTTGACTGAATACACAAAAGCGATTTTTTTGTTTTGTGTAATGAAAATTACTTAATTTAATCAAATTTGTGAATTACTGTTATTATTTATTTTAATTAAGGATTTGTTATTTATTTATTTATTCAAATAAATAAATAAATAAAATAATAAATATCCCTGGACATTATTCCACACAACGCCATCTAGCCCCAAAGTAAGCTAATTAAAGCTTGTGTTATGGGATACTAGACAACGGATAAACATACTTAAATACATTTTCTTTTGTAAATACATACTTATTATACATAGGAGACACCCAGACCAGTACAAACAGACATGTTCATGCACACAAATGTTTGTACTGTGCGAGGATCGAACCCGCGACCTCTGGTGTAGTAGCCAACTTCTTAACCATTACACCAAGTCGGTTGTCAAAATATTATATTATTTATTGCATATCACATTACTTTTTCGAGATGTTATTAGAATCAGTCAGGTATACAAGCGACGCCCTGCAAGGGCATAGCAAGTCAGCGCAGAGGGTTTTGACACAATTTGGATAACATTTACAATTTTAAATATTTACCTAGTTCAATCTTGAAATAATTACATAAATTTACATACATCGCATAATCAAAATAATTGAAATTAAACATTACAAAAAGAAAATAATTATCGTCAAAGTACTTTCCCATAGTCGTCTTATTTAAATACCGATTATTTCTTTTGATACTATTTACAGGTGAGTATAATTCTAGATGTTTTCTAACAAATTTACATGACTCTAAGATGTACATAGAAACTAGAGTCAATATTTGGTTTTTTATAAAGTGCAGCCTACATGATTCCATTTGTTTTATGTTCGTCAGTATTCTCATGCATTCTTTTTATATTTTTCATATTTTCATATTTTTTTCATTTTGTAGGGAAACTCTTGGTTATTCATACTACAGATAGTATGAATAACCTATCCAATTCGCAAGAGTTTCCCTACAAAATGACACCATATGAAAATATTGAATAAGTTATTTAAGTATTATTATTATTTTAATGTTTTTTTTTTTAATGTAATTAGTTTTTTGTTTGGCTTCACTATTGTATTGGGTAGTCCTGTAAGAATAGTGTAAGGTTTTGAAATAAATAAATAAATGAAAAAACCTCAGATTTGTTTTTAGAAACATTGAATTAAACGAAATATCATTTTGAAAATTAAATATTAAATTACATATTATGAGACTAATAAATAGTGATGCTTTTGAACAAGTTGGCGGTGAACTACCTTTAAGTTGAAAATGTTTATTTCCAAGATTATTATTCATATTGATGAATAGTTGTGTTGAGAAGGTGTAGCATACATAAAGAAAAACAACAATTCAAGTAAAAAAGTTTAACCAGTGCCAGTGGGACTGTTTTCGTAGCAATTGTTGGACCAGTGGGAGCCTTAGTGGCAGAATCATGTGTGTGTATCGGCCTGCCAGCCCCCTGGCCGTATAAAGTCTTAAATCAAACAAATTATAAGCATGGTTTGTTAATTAAAAATTAATTTATTTATTTTCTTTTTAAATCTATACTAATCAAAAAACAACATGTATTTTCATAGATCATTTCCTATTTCATTCACAACATATTTTATTTGTTTAAATAAATAAAAAATATAATATTTACAATCACAAAACTAGATTGAAAGTAGGCAGATGTAATTAAAAATACTGTAGGCGGGCAGCCCTATCACATGTTTACGTACCGCGTGGCTGTAGGCATTTATTTCAAAGATAGGCCTGTGTTACAACACTGATAGATAATATTACCGTAGTGTAAGTGTCCCAGATATTTATTAATTGATATTTTCTTTCAGTTGTTCCTTATGCGCAGAACTTTTACACTAGCCTCAACTACCCAAATAAGTTGATTCTTATCTACTTAATTCTTAATTGGGTGCAGTGTAATTGGAAGCTAGTACAGGGATACTTTACTTACTGCAATATCAATATCATACAGTGCCTGAGGGTGTAGGCAGATCTCATTGCTGACTGTCTGTAGTATGTGTATGTATCATAAAAATTTAACAATATTGCACACATGGTTTCTTGAAGCATTTAAACTGAACTGTGGACTTACCTGGTAAAAGTCATCAGTCCTTTCCTTTCGTGCTAGACACTGAACTATACTCTTAACTGGACTAGGCCCCAATTTAGGGCCTAACAAGTACGGTCCTGCCTTCCGAACATGCTTATCAGGCACAGGAGTCCCAGAAGCTGGCACATCACTTTTGTTATATGATAACTTTGATTTCTTAGGTGCAATCTTTTTAGAACTTTTGAGGACACCACTGGACGATGAACTGGCGTACGCAGACACTCTGGCAACCTTCGGACTGGGCTGCAGGAGCAAAGGTCGAGACCTCTTTCCATTTGAACTGCTTTCAGGTTTCTCGTGGTCCATAACGTTTAGACTAGAATTATAATTTAACCACTCACTACACTGTAGTATACGATACAATATGAGCTATTACAAAGTTTTTAAGTCTATAATAAACGAATCAAAGGGCTAAAAAAACGGAACAATAGCGTAAAGTGAAATTTTTGACATTACTATTTTATTTACCTGTGAACGAACGAAAATATCTGACTGACTGAACTTCGTTCAGAAATATGAAATGGCAATAGATTATGTTTTTGTTTAATTCTGTGAAACACTGTTTTTAGTAAACCGAAAATCTCCGAAAACTAAAGTTTATAATATTTATTTATTCTGAAAAGTTTTGCGACTTAGTAATGCAATGCAAAATTGCAAAGTTTGCGGTACAGACATTCTTGTAAAAAAGCGAAGGGGCGAGAGGGTAGAATTTATATTTTTTGGTTTACTAATCATTTGCACATTACCACACATTTTCCTCTTCCCAAACTCACCAGTGGTGGGACTGGTGAGTCATTTGGCAATTGAATGATATTATTTCTCGATGCTTTCTCAACCAAACGTCATACGTGAGATGCGGGGTCGGAGGGTGACAGCAGACAAAGTTCTATCAAGTCTGTGGCTGATCTGATGAAAAAGTGTCAAAATTTTGACAAGAATTTTCTAACCATGTTTGTCATATTTTCTTGATGGTATTTTGTGATACAATTCTCAGTGATATTGTGCAATATTGTAAAAAATATTCATTACTGTAAATAGAACCTACTCTTTCAAGATGTGGAAGAGTCTAAGGTTGACTCAAACTCAACTATCTAAGTTACATTTCAAAGGACATAAGCCTCAAGCTGTCGGTGTTCCAGCTTTAGATTCAGTGTTGAACCAATGGTACGAGTTTTGTAAGAAGCCGCCGAAGGGGTTCGAGAAGTATTTTCAGCCCAGCACCAGTCAAAAGCAGCAGAAACTTCCAGAGAAGGATGAAGCGCCAGCTCCGTCTAAAAGTACTCCGTCACCTTCAAAGCCGTCTCCTCCTGATAAATGGAACATGAACATGTTCTCTAACACAGGAGGAGGTGGTAGAGGTGGCGGCCGAGGTGGTTTTGAAGGGCAGGACAGAGAGAAATGGATGATGTTCGGTGCTATGGGAATAGTAACCTTACTCGCTTCCATTGCCTACTTCGAAATGAGATATAAAGAAATTAGCTGGAGAGATTTTGTTAACTTATACCTCAATAAAGGAAATGTAGAAAAACTAGAAGTAATCAATAAAAAATGGGTTCGGGTAAAACTGCTGTCCGGTGCTGCTCTAGAGAACAAAGTTATCTGGTTTGCTATTGGAAGTGTAGATTCTTTCGAGAGAAACTTAGAGAATGCTCAGATCGAGTTGAGTGTGGACCCTCCCAATTTTGTCCCAGTCATTTACAAAACGGAAGTGGAAGCATCCAGTTTGACTGGCCTGCTGCCGACATTACTTATAATAGGATTCTTAATATACATGATGAGAAGATCAGCAAATATGATGGGAGGAGGAGGTCGAAAAGGAGGTGGACTTTTTGGGGGTGTTATGGAATCCACGGCAAAGTTAATAAACCCCTCTGATATTGGTGTTAAGTTCCAAGACGTAGCCGGTTGTGAGGAAGCTAAGATTGAAATCATGGAATTTGTTAACTTTTTAAAGAACCCCCAACAATACATTGATTTGGGTGCTAAAATACCCAAAGGAGCATTACTAACAGGACCTCCTGGTACTGGTAAGACTCTTTTAGCTAAAGCTACTGCTGGGGAAGCAAACGTACCATTCCTTACAGTTTCCGGGTCAGAATTCTTGGAAATGTTTGTAGGTGTTGGCCCATCCAGAGTGAGAGACATGTTCAACATGGCCCGTAAACATGCACCGTGCATTCTGTTCATTGATGAAATAGATGCGGTTGGTAGAAAGCGAGGAGGTCGCAGTTTTGGAGGTCATTCTGAACAAGAAAATACACTGAACCAGCTGTTAGTAGAAATGGACGGATTTAACACAACTACAAACGTTGTTGTGTTAGCTGCAACTAACAGAGTGGATATCCTTGATAAGGCATTGCTGAGACCTGGAAGGTTTGACAGACAAATCTTTGTGCCTGCACCGGACATCAAGGGCAGAGCTTCCATCTTCAAAGTGCATTTGCAAGGATTAAAGACTTCTTTGAATAAGAATAATCTAGCACGGAAAATGGCTGCATTAACACCAGGTAAGTTAATAAAACATAACATATGCGGCCGTTTTTTCATTAAATTAGGAAGGCATCAACGCCAATAGAGCGTTTGAGTGGCGCTAAGTGGCGGGAGGCGGCCACTTGAACGGCTTGGCCTCGCCACAGCCACCGGCTTGGCTTCTCGTGGCGTTTGGTGTCTACTAGTGGTCGCATATACCCAGCCCAACCTCAAGGCGCCATGACTAGTAGCCCAGTGTGGAGCAGCACTTAATATTTAAAAACTAGTTGTCTGTCAGCGGCTTCGCCCACGTAGACTGTCTTACCCGTCAAAATATAGCCTAAATTTAAAAAAAAAGCCTAGATGTCACTCCCTGATAATGTAGCTTTGTATTGGTGACTCACGCCACCCCATGCACAGCTGATCTGTCGTGCCTCAGGACTACGGACCCGGGTCGGTCGCCGCAAAGACAATCTGTGTAGATGGGGTACACCGACGGTGCAGAGAATGTGTGCGAATGTGGTACCTCTCCCCAGAACATGAGTCACCTTTTACTGTGTCCCTTGAGTCTGAACAGCTGCACACATGACGACCTTATGTGCCAATGCAGTAAGTGGCAGAATACTGGTCTAATAAAGTATAGAGTTGCTATGGACACGTAAGAAGAAAAAGAAAATTGGTGAAATAATTTTTAAAATTGGTACAGAAGTTTCGGAGCCTATTTAATACAAACAAACAAACTTAACAAATCTATAATACGTCGTCTAAAGGCCTGCGCAGACGACGTATTATCCGCGGCATACTTTTTTCTCCGCCAAAATAGATCGCACAAACTATCGAGCAACGCACACGACCGACTAAAAGTACGCCCAACCAAAAATCCGCTGATGCCCGCGGAGCGTAGCGGATTAAAGTGCGCGGGCGTCCGTATTATATAATAACTCTTTAGAACGTCTTCTCTTTTGCTTAAACTTCATGAAAAGTTTGTAAGGGATCTATTTTGACGGAGAAAAACTACGCCGCAGATAATACGTCGTCTGCGCAGGCCTTAGACACTACACGATTGTCACGATTGGTGCTGTAGCACGGTTTCTCGCCTTGGCTTGCGTGGTGTCCCGGGTTCGATCCCCGGTCAGATCAATTCAGGTAACGATCTTTTGAAAATTGGCTCGGGTCTAAGTGTGCTGGAAGACGCCACTGGCTTATTTTCCTGTCTGGTACCTCGTAACACAAGGATATTTACTAGGGATGCGCCAAATGTAGGTTCAACCCAATACGGATGTTCGGCCGAATATTCTGTCCACTATGTACCGAACCGAATATTCGTCCGAATCACGTCGGTGCAGCGATCTGCAAGAGCCGGGGCGCTCTCTGCCACGAGCGCGTCTCGCGTCACGTGAACCCCCCGTTGTGTCAGCTTGGACGATGCCCCGCCATCTGTGCCTATCCTTAGCCTTATGAAGATTCATAATGCTCATACAATAGAATAAACAAATAAATATCTCGAACATTAAGATGTGTCCACAAATTAAGCAATGCTTGTACAATGGGTGTCAGAGACTGATAAATACACATAAATATTTGTAAATAAATATACATTTGAAGACAGTTAGCATACACAAATGTTCATCACATTATGTCTGCCCAGGGTGGCATCGAACTTGCAACATTAAGTGCCTTAAAGAGGAATATTACCATTGTTTTAACAGGCCGCAATGTTACTAAAAAAACAAAATGCACACTTCGCATGTTTTAAAGTCTTGAGGCTATATCCCAAATGCGACTATCAACGGAAGCTGGTTGTGGTTGCCGTCGTGGTGTACGCAACACTTATATGCCCACACTTTGCTAATTAAATTATGTTAAAAACCTAATGTGGGTAGTGACGCCGCACCATTATCGAGCCTCCTGAAGTCCTGACTCTCTGACTTACAATACGATTGTTGCTTGCTATTTGACAGCTCCTCTGTGGGAAAACTAGTTCTTTTATCATTTTCTTGATTTCTAGTCTTTTAGGTACTTTATTTCTTCAGTCAGTCAGCTAAGTTCTTGTCGTCCTATTACCTTATGTATATTTCCTAAACATCATGTTTTCATATTCAGGTTTCACTGGCGCAGACATCGCTAACGTGTGCAACGAAGCCGCTCTGATCGCTGCTAGAGAGCTCGCTACCGACATCAACATGAAGAACTTCGAGCAGGCCATCGAACGAGTCGTCGCCGGCATGGAAAAGAAGTCTAACGTTCTCCAACCAGACGAAAGGAAGATCGTGGCCTACCACGAAGCCGGACACGCTGTTGCCGGCTGGTACCTGCAACATGCGGACCCGCTTCTCAAAGTCTCCATCATCCCAAGAGGCAAAGGACTCGGCTACGCCCAGTACCTACCCAAAGAACAATACCTTTACAGCAAAGAACAGCTATTCGACAGAATGTGCATGACTCTGGGTGGAAGAGTCAGCGAAGAGATATTCTTCGGCAGAATCACAACAGGCGCACAAGACGACTTGAAAAAGATAACGCAGAGCGCGTACGCACAAATTGTACATTACGGTATGAATGCTAAAGTAGGCAATGTGTCTTTTGAAATGCCGCAGCCCGGTGAAATGATCGTCGACAAGCCGTATTCAGAAAAAACAGCGGAACTCATCGATTCAGAAGTCAGAGATTTAATCGGCACCGCACATAGGCACACCACTGAATTGCTGATAAAACACAAAGAGAACATAGAAAAAGTAGCTGAAAGATTATTAAAGCAAGAGATCTTGAGTAGAGATGACATGATTGAACTGCTAGGTCCCAGACCGTTCCCTGAGAAGAGTACCTACGAAGAGTTCGTTGAAGGCACAGGGTCCTTTGAAGAAGATACGTCTTTACCAGCAGGCCTGAAAGATTGGAACAAAGAGAAACAGCCAGCCACCCCTCCTCCCGCTAGTATACCCACCGGGGCTAACGCCACTAAAAATTAAGTCCCTATTTGTAGATTGTTGAGTTTTTAGTCAGTTTTACGTGAAATATGTTTTAATTACCTCTAAGATGAAGGGATTTTGTTAACTTATCATCTGATAGAGATGTGTGAGACAACTGATTTTATTTTAGAAACGAATTCGAAACTGGTTTGTTGCAGTATTCAGTAGGAGGCCGACATAATACTGACGTTGTTGTAATATAATCAAAGCACAGAAGATACTAGTGTAATTTAACTGTAATTTATTGAAGGCTAAATAAAGGTTGCTTGCATTTCCCGCGCTGTAATTAGGAAGCAATAGATAGCTTTTGCGACTGTACTGCTTTTGTTTTGTAAAATGAATAAATTTCAGTTATCGTCAGCTGTCTACTTATTCTTAGAGCGGTTTCAGACTGACTAGCCTTTTATAAACGCGTATAAAATTCGTTTTTTGAAGTACATGTAGGGAGCTTTGACGCCCGTATAAGCTCGTATAATCCATTTAGATACTAACTCACCACTACCGGTTCGAGCGAACACGCCGCAATAAGCCCGTGAACGCGCGTGTGGTCTTTTATAGCACGAAATGTAGCGCGCGTGTTATCAAGTATGCCAAAGCGACCGTATACGCATGAAAAAAAACGCTAAATAAAAAAGATACCGCTCCTAAAAACAAGCCCTGTGCAGGTATCAGAGGCCCTATGACTAACCAAACGCAACATGCTATACTAAATCGTTGCATTTTTGGAGAAACAATTTCAGCACATATGTTCGCAATGTATATTGTACATAAATCCCGTGCGACGACAGTCATTTGTTTCCCATTTGTACGTATGTTCGCAAGCAATACTTTTGCAAGTCTACAGTCATCTGTTTAAAATGTTATTTCAGCGTGTTACTCTTCACCTCAGAGCCCCTAGCCAAGAGAAAAACTTCAAAATGTCTGACAATGGCCCAATTGGTGATATTCAAAGTGACATCATCATAAGGGCGGTAACAGCAGCATTTTACACACGCGTTTTTGGAAGCTCGGTTTCCACTAAAGCGGAGAGAAGAGATGTGTTTTGATAACCAATCAGATTGCGTTATTTCTACGTCTGTCAGTGCAAAGTGAATATAACGTAATGTGATTGGTTATCAAAACACATATTCTCTTTTCCTTTCCGCTTTAGTGGAAACCGGGCCTAAGGCCCTTTATACATTGCAACTTTCCGCAGCGATACAAACGCGTGTTTGACTGTCGCGCGATTGTATCGCTGCTTTCTTTTATATTGCCCGTCAAGATGACTTCACTCCACCTGATGGAAAGCGGTCGTGAGGTCCAGATATGAGGCTGGCAAGCCCAGTCATTCAAACCAATCACTGGGCTGGCCATCCTCACCTTGAAGGCCTGCAGAAATGCCTTTTCACGCCCCACTTGAAGAACCCGGGACTATAAGAAGAAGGAAACACATGTGCTGGAAGGGCGCTTCCCGTCTGGATGGTACGACAAAGAAACGAGTCACCGAACCTTTTATTTCGAGCCAACAAATGCTGAATTGTGTGTGGATGACGCCGTAGTCCAGCACGCGTGGTACGGGAGTGGATAGGTGAGGGTGGAATAAGCTGGAATAACTCTTCAGAGCATTCCCCATTGTAGAAGCGATAGAGAACACTTAGCCTGGCAATGTCTCGACGCAATTGGAGAGGCTCAAAAGGTCAAAGTTGCCTCTGGGTTTCCAATAATAAGGATAGCACGCCGCTGCAATCTGTCAAGAGCTTCGAGTAGGTACTTGGCGGAACCGTCCCAGAGATGAGAGCAGTATTCCACACACGAGCGAACTTGTGTCTTATACAAAAGACAGAGTTGCCCAGGCGTGAAGAATCGTCCCACTCTGTTCAGGATTCCGAGTTTACGGGATGCAGTTCTAATGACGCTCTCAATGAAGTCCCGCTGGTTTAGGTTCCTACGAACATCCATGCCAAGGATGTTTAGGCTACCCTTTATCGGTAGCGAGGTGCTCTCAAGAGTGGGATGGGAAAGCAGCGGCGACGCCTTTGCTGTGAATGCACACACCTGCGTTTTCTTGGCGTTGAACTCGACAAGACAGCTGCACCCCAAGCTCAACAACAAGACTTCGCTTCTTCTACTCGATGTCAGTCTGCTTTGCCCCAGCGCTCGAAGGGACACGAATTCTACGTCCCTCCAGAAATCCGGCGACCCAGTCGCATAGGCGAAGTGGTAGACGATATGCCGGAAGCTTGGAAAGAAGCGAACGATGCCATACACGGTCGAAAGCTTTGGCATTGTCAAGGCTGACGGCCAAAGATTCCCCATGCTTGTCCATAGCCTCCCCCCAGATGTGTGATACGTACGCTAGGAGATCAGCCGTAGACCGTTTTGGTCGGAAGCCGTACTGACGGTCGTGATTAAGAGGGTGATCCTCTAGGTAGCGGATGAGAAACAAACACTTAGCTATAACTGAGGTAACGGCTATTGGACGGTAATTAGCAGGGTCAGACCGGTCCCCTTTTTTGGGAACTGGTTGAACGTTCGCCTCCTTCCAAGACAGCGGCACAAGACCCGAATTGTAGGAGAGGCGATACAGGCTAGTGAGCACTGGAGACAACTCCGCTGCACATTTCTTCAGCACCACAGCTGGAATTCTATTAGGGCCACTGGTTTTCCTGACATCGAGTGATTGCAGTTCGGCACGAACATCACACTGCCTGATACAATTTTTGTGTGTAAAGGTAATGTGTGACGGCCCTTAGGCGTGAATAAGCGCGCCTTTTGCCACACGCGTAAATTCTACCTAATATTTGATAATATGGAGTCGCCGTCGCCGGACACGGCGGCGTGGATAAGTGATGACAAAGAGATTGTTTATTTTATACATGGGCATAGGAAGACCCCAGTACCGGTTCGAGCGAACACGCCGGAATAAGGTAGGTACGAAAGTTTAGTTTTTTGAATCGCGCGGCACTACCGGTACGCTTTTATGAAAATCAGCTCGTTGATAAAGTAAAAAAGTAAAAGTAAAGTTCTCGAGCAGAAACCCTAGTTACAGCCTCATCCATACAGTCTAATAAGAGACCGCTAGAGATAAGAGCTCGTGGCAGTGCCGGATTAACCCATACGCAAATTAAGCATTTGCTTAGGGCATCACGTCTTGGGGGGCACCAGAACCAGCATCAAAATTAGTATAGGTACTAGTATTTGCTAGCACATGAACGGCAAGGCTAGTTAGGCTGTTTGAAAATCTGCGCTTTGTAATTCACTATACTTATACGTCTAAAGCTCGATCGCTATTTATCAATACTATACCTAAAAGGATGGCCCTGTTTCATTGGTCGACATATTAAACCTAAATATGAAATATGAAACCTACCTAATACCTTGCCGTAACACAGTCTTTGACTAGCGCGGGAGGTAAAGAGTTAAGTCTGTATACCATCAGTTTGTTTTTTTTTTAAGAATAAAGCTTATAATTAGTGTAATGTTTCGGTCAGAAGCACACTCAATTAAGGATATACAATTTGGTAAAAATGCGTGGGGGACACGCTTATCGTTTGGCATAATGTGCTGCTGACCGTACCCACGACTTTGTTTAACAATGTTAAGTATTTAGGCCATAAGGTGGTGTACTGTGCACAAATTTATAAAAAAAATAAAGTTATTTGTATTTGTATTTTGTATATTTCTTAAAGCAATTTCTCCAAATTATGACTTTGGAAATTTTATTTATTTAATCTTTATTGCACAAAGAAAAGTACAATTGGCGGACTTAATGCCTAAAGGCATTCTCTACCAGTCAACCACTAGGTGAAGCAGAAATCTTTACGGCGGGGTTTTGTAAAACTAAGTTTCAGTAAAATAAAAGTACCTAAACAATTTACTCATATAATATATATACCTACTTATCTAAATTACAATATATATATATGTGTGTACCTACTTACATATAAAAATAGCAAATATAAATATATAAGTTCATAAATACAATGTTAGATAAATACATATTATGTACTCAAATGAAAGACGAAACATTAACTCGGAATGATATGATTGACGATCTGACTAATCTGACCAATGATTAAATAGCACTAATTCAAACTGATTAGGGTGTCTGTAAAAAAAGCTTGTGGATAGATGTTTTGAAATTTTCAATCGAGTTACTTGCATGATGTTATTTTTCAGGATGCTACCAAACTTACCTAACAGTATAGTGCTAGCGATACGTTAAATTCACCTGCAAATGGTGTTAAGGGCACGCCACCGGTAAAATTGATTCGATGGCCTAAAGATCAATCGTTCCGACTTTCATGCCTCTAACACCATTTGCAGGTTTTGACTGAATTTCGGGGTGTACCGCTAGCACTAGCAGTTCTTTTCAGAGAATTAACATGTTATGGCAGTTTTTGAAGCTGGGAACAAAATCTTAGATACCACATTTAATTAAACAGAGATTTTCAAAACATTCTAACTGTTCAAAATTTGCCAAAAGTTACAAAGAAAGTGAAATAACTGTCTTGGTATTCCTTGAAAATGCAAACAAGTGTGCATTATTATACGTTTTAAGTAGGTACATGACTACACTACCCCTTTGCCAAAATTGAAATAGTTTAATTGGATGATTGTTTTCATGAGCAGATTAGAGAAAAAAACAAAATTTTCAAAAAGTTATAACTGCTAACTGCGAAACTAGTTTTACGGGAAATCTTTTTTGATTATGACTTTGTTTTTTTTTTCATTTTATTTTCATTTTATCATTTTACATTACTTGTTTTTTCATATCTAAAGATAGAAAAACTAGGAAAAATTTCGGAGCTTGAAGAAATCAGGCAGGATTCAAACCCGCCTCTTCTACAATCCGGGTGGCTGCTCTAACCACTGAGCTACCGAAATCTTACTGGTCTGAACGAATCTTTCTAGTATATGCTTACGTTGCAAGACTTGCAAGCCAACGTTATTTCATAAATGTTCTAAGGCAAATATTTAAACTAATGAAAGCTATTTGATTTTTACTTTTTTTATATATTTTTAGTATAAATGACTTGTAAATCTTGTAATTATGGTTTTAAAGTGGTTTCACATACCAAACGCGCGTACACGTGCTTATTGCGGCGTGTTCGCTCAAACCGGTAGTGGTGAGTCTGTATCTTAATGGATTATACGAGTTTATAAGCGCGTCAACGTTCGTACGAGTTGAGCGTATGGCTAAAAAAAATTTTAGACCACTGACACTGGACCGCTATGTTGAGTCAAATATACTTAAAACTTTTCGGACATTAAAGCCGCGATAAATAGTTAATTTTTCGAGAATAAATAAACACTTAGTTTTTTGGACTTTTCTACTTGGCCCCACAGCCGTGGATTGCTTTGGGCATCAAGTAGTCTTAATCCGGCACTGGCTCGTGGGCATCAGCTCTCTTACAGCAGTCTTCGGTGATGGGCGGCGAAGCGGTTAGTAAAACGAATGAATATGAATTTAACATAGGTAATTCCTTCGTTGCGAGGGTCGTGGCCTATTGATTAAGTAGGTACTCTAACTGGGATCGTGTACCTAGTCCAGAGTTCGAATCTGGCCAGAACCTTCTTTGTGATGAAAAACATCGTTAGAAAACCAAATCAATCCGGATATCGGCGAAAGGCTCATCATTGGGTACCTACCACGTTGGGTCCTAATACCATTAAATAGGTAAGTAATGAAAAGTAGGCTTCTGAGTGTTCGGTTCACCATGACGGTAACATGCAGTTACTAGCCTCATTACACAATCCTATGGTATGCTAAGTTCGTTGAAAATGGTCCAAGTGCACTAAGTCGTGGTCGTGAGCTAATACCTAACTAAAAATAACAATCTAAACCTCACAGCAGATGATCAAATTACTTTCTAGGTGCTTGGAAGCAATATGAGACATTCATACAAAAAGCTTCGTCGACGGAAAGATGTAGGTAAGTGTAACACATTGCATTAATAATGTAAACAATCGGTATAGTTATACAAGACGCGCTCGTTAGTAATGCATTGGATTTATACCATACAGCTATTACTTAAATTAAAGAATAATTACCTCTTCCCTCTCTCCGATCCAAGTCACTACGTTTACCTAGAGTTTAAACTACGATTAACTACAACAACTATTAAGTTACTTTCAATTCCATTTCTATTCATTATGGGTGCTGTAACGAAATCCCACTTACAAACACTGCACTATGACTACCGACGCTAACGACTCGCCGGTGACGGCCTACGTAAACGCATGGTACGAAGCGTTCACATCGACCTTTACATAGGAGCACCTTATTAAGCCTGACATAAGACCCATTTTGTAAAGGTTGATGTGTGTGATGAAACGCCTCTGTACATGAACGTCAAGACGACGATCACTGCTTGTTTTAAACGGACTATCTATTTCTTGGTACTATTGATACCTACCCTTAATCACAATTAAGGTACCTTCTTCACTTAAATGATACTAAAGATCGATTCTGGTCTGGTAGGTACGCAATGGACGGATACTTAGAGCATCACGGATACGGGTGTAAATTAAGCAGGATACAAAGAAGTGCATTGCTAAATTTTTCGAATGCGTATTTAATACCCGCGTCATCTATTTCAATAATTTATATAGACATAAACGAGTGAGGTGAGTCTATACCTCTGTGTTCGGACAGGCAGGTACTCGTTTAATGTGCACTAGACTGTTATCTTAAGTATCTACTCGCAAGTGATCGTTGATGCAAAAAAACAATAGGCTATTGACGTAATCGTCAACTTAAATAAGTTTAAGTGCTTGTGATTTCGAAATTAAGAAAAAATGAATTAGCAAGTAAATCAGTAGGTAGGTAAGTACACTTAAAATCTTTATAACAGCATTATCATCTGACACCCAGTCAGAGACTGATCAACATAGGTACTCACTTCAATATTTCTAAATACCTACCTACTTACTTAAACAGATAATAACACCCAGCCAGCCAGACACACAACAAACATACCTCAATGTTCGTCACATTAATGTATGACAAGGGTAGGGCAGGATCACTACCACTGCGCCATCAAGCCAGTCAAAAAAACAAATAACCTAAATATAAGTTCGGCGCTGTGTGCGGGCACAAGGCGGAGATCATTCAGATCAGCTCTTCGAAGCCACAAGCTATTTTAGGATGCCTGTTTTTCTTAAGAACCTGTTCAATGAGATATAAGAGTTGAAACTGGGATGTAGCCTCTTTTGTTCTAAGCATTCACGTAACTTGAGATGTGTACTCGGTAAGTGGATTTATCGGCAGTTAATTACCTACTGTGATAGGTGTTTTTTCGTTAAAAGTGTACTTACCTTGCCCTTTCCCTCTCCCCTCAGTGTACATCCAGGCCCTTATGTGTACCTACTCCAATTGAACCTTGGCCTATTACAAAAAAAAAACAGTCATAGAATGATTATTCAGCTACAAAACTGTGTAAATATTACTGCTCGTGACTGTACTATTAGCGTTACGTATTGGTTGCATGATGTAAGTACATACGGCTACTGATTAAAGTAAAAAAAAATATTACGAGTCACACAGTTAGGTAAAAAATATACCCAAGAGCAACTCGCTTAGTCCTCACAGCTCACAAGTAGAAAACATTAAAAAGAATGTGAATGACATTAAATGTGAGTGAACATCGACGATTTTCATTTAACATTTCGACATGTAGCAACGCTTGTAGCGTTTTTGTTACTCTTGGCCAGGTCCCAAGGTGTTATTTTTTTTTAAAAAAAAGGTAAAAAACGTTTCCATGATAAACATAGCAGTCATACACTTGCAATGGGATTTTCCTACGTAACAATTTGATTCAAATAAGAATAGATAAAGCCAAGGATGAAATGATTTACCACAATTTCGAGTACCAATATATTTAATTGGCCACTGGCTGAAATCAAAAATTTACATTTTGCTTCCCTCCAAGTTAGTCGAATGTTGAAGGGCGTAGCCGCCTACGATCCCATCCCGCGCTCTCACCGAGGGCGGGCGAGGCATCGCGGGGGCGCCGCCCTGTACATAAAAATCGAAGGAACAACTTCAACAAAAAAAAAACAGGGTTATATTAAAATTATAATATGAAAATATTCAAATATAGACCGAAAATACATCCGGTCCTTTCTGTTCATTTAAATATGCACTACATTTAACTTTATACATCACCAATTTCTTAAGTAAATTCAGTTTTTGTACAATATAAAAAGAATCTTACAATATTATCATCTATGTTTATACGCGAGAAGTGTATAACACGCTCGCAGTGATCTTGATCTAACCGAGCGAACGACAAATAAGAGAAATCGTAACAAATCATCTAAAATTATGGTAAATTACGGTAATTATACAGGCGACTACGCTATTCATGTTCAACATTTTATGTCAGTATTCAATATCATTATCTATGCTTAACCCTAGCCTAAGATATAACGTAAACGCCGAAAACGTCCCATTCATTCATTCAACAACTAAGTAATCCGTCAACAACTCGAGGCCCGCAGAGGCCGGGCGGCCGGCATCAATGGGCGTTGCGGACCTTCTCCGCTTTGGGCTTGCGGCCTCGCTTGCGCGCGCTGCTGACTCCGGCCAACTGCATCGCGGCGCGCTTCGCCAGGCAGGACTTGCAGAACCAGTCCTCAGTCGCGCCGGGCTCCTCCGTGATGCCCACGCACACCCAGTGGTACCAGCCGTCGCAGCCGTCACACCCGATCATCGGCGAGCCGTTATCCGGCCGGCCACACGCCGGACACACCCACACTTTGTTGCCGTGATCGTCTACGTAATATGGAGTCGGTAGCGGCCCGTCCGTGGGCGGAGGCGCCGGCGCAGACTGCAGCGCTGACGACTCCTCCGCTACGAGTTCTCCATCATCGAAATGTTCAGCGTTCTTCTTCAGAGGCTTGAAGAATATCCTCTTATATTTAGAACTGCTTGATGGAGGACGATTTCGACGCGGCGGAGAACCGGCTGGAGGTGGCGACGCGGGTTCCGCTTCCAAATGATTATGTTTCGACGGCTTCGGCAGTTTTGGTGGTCGCGTCACTAGCGCGGAGATCTGAGCGAGCTCCGGGGACCGACTGTGTGACCGCGATCTCACCTCCACTTCTTCTGGAGGTGGACTGCCTTCCTCCTTCTTCACTACCGGCTTTATATTCAGCTTGTAAATATCTGGCGAACTCGGCGGCATTGGCGAATTGGAGTTTGAAGAAGCTAGTTTCAGCGTCAGTTTTGGAACTAGCCCATCGGCCACTCGGTCCTTCTTTTTCTCCTTCTTCTCTTTTTTAATCTTATCCTTTAACTCTTTTAATTCCTGCTTTACTTTCTTCTCAGACTTATCCTTGTTTTTATCCTTCTTATCTTTCTTCTTTTTAATTTTGATGCCATCTTTGTCCTTCTTCTCTTTTTTATGAGACTTGTCTTTCTTTTTGTCGGAGTCGCCGTCTTTTTCTGGTGTGACTTCTAATGGGTTTTCAACCGGCTCTGGTTTTGGTTTGATTTCCGGTTGTGGGACGGGTTCAGGGGTTGGCGTCCGGGCGCGCGCAGGCGGCGGAGGCGGCGGTTCCCGCGGCGGCTCTTGCTTTACAGGTTCTCTTGTTTCTTTAGGTGGATTTAACTCTATAGTAATGTCCGGTTGAACCGGCGGCATTTTATAAAGACCCGCCTTATGATCTTTACTTGATTTGGTCTTGTGTTTCTGCAATATATTCGGAATGGTCGGCGATCTGTGCTTGTCGTGCCGGTCTTTCTCTCGGGACGATGCTGGCGACTTATGAAGCCCCCGGTCGTCGTCGTTATTAACCGGAATCACCTCTAAACTTGGTCGTCGGAGCATAGGGGGTATTTTCATCGATCTTGACGAATGGGGAAAATTGCCCATAGCCATCAAGGGATTGGGCAATCCTGATAAAAAGCTTGGTCCCGGTATTAATCCAGGCCCTCCAGCGCTTAACGCGAATGGATTAAGATTTGGATTCGGGAGACCTCTTAGAGCTGGATTGTTAGCCAATCCTGCAAAAAAATCACTGCTAGGTATAAGGCCTGGGTTTGGTATTAGCCCTGGGCCTGGCATCATCCCCCGCCCTGGAGGCAACCCAGAGAAGAACGGGAATCCTGGAGGCATTGGGGGCATCTTTGATTCGTTCCTCTGGCGTCCTGATTTAGGTGTTTTAGCCATTTTCATAGCTTTCATGTTCCGTTTGTCAGCCTGTGCCATTTCAAATGCTAACTGCTGCTGCTGTTTCTTCAACATTTTTGCCTCCAATTTAGCCTGCTTATCTTTTTTATCTTTATGCTTTTTATCTTTCTTTATTTTTGGACTGACACTAGCTAGATCTTTGGGATATGGTAATTGCAAAGACTTATTAATTGATATACTCGGTTGTCCCATATAAGGAGGCCTAGATTGCTGTGTGGTATTCATGTCCATAGAATCATCATCAATACTTATAACTTCATTAGTTCTTAAGTCCATAACTTTTGAATAATCTAATGCACTATTATCATTGTTGTTCACAATAAGATTTTCCCCCTTCACTCTAAAATTATCTTGGGATTTTGCAAATGAATTTTCATGAGCTGAGTTTTGAAGCCTTGAGATCAAACTATCAGACTGTAATTTTTCTGGAACTAACTCAGGAGCACTTTTATCTTCTTTAGATTTGTTCGATATTCTTTTAAATATATTAATTTTTGATCTATCAGGCTGAGAAGCTAGCTTCTCTTCTTCATCCACAATCTCTTTCTTTATTTCAACATCAGGTATAAGCAAATTCGTAACAGATTTATGTACAGGTACAGAATTTGCGACAAGTGGAGATTTCGAAATAGGAATTTTCCTTGGTACTGGAATAGAATCTTCACCAGATGGAACATTCCTAGGAAAAAATGCCGGTTGTAATGCTGGTTGTAATGCCGGTTGTGGTGGAATTTCAATTGGTTCCTGTTTGATGACAGGTCTGATTGGTTCCGGCACAAGTGGGATGGGTGGTGGTGGAGGCATAACAGTCTTCTGAGGTGGAGCCACCACTTTTGGTGATGGAATTGCCACATGATTATGATGTGACAGAAGCGGATGTGGATGTGCATCCTTATTCTTCGGAGGGTGCCCTAGGGGATGCTTACTCAATTTACTACTATCTCTTGATTTATTACCGTCGCCTTTATGGCTCTTATCTTTTCTTTTACTTTTCATAATTTTACCATTCAATAATTTGTTCTTCTTAGATTTCTTATCACTTTTATCTAACATTGGTACTTTCATAGGATTAGAATGATGAGAATTAGGTTTATGTTTGTCGTAATAATGTTTTTCTGATATAATTGTTGGAGGTCGAGCTTCTGGCAGTTTACCCTCTCTTGCAGGAGATAGGAAGCCCGACATTGTCATCATTACACTACTGATTTCTCTGGTCCGTTCTTCTTCTTCCAAGCGTAACCTCGGCCTCTTACTATTTGGCAGTGACACAGGATCAATTGGTCTCTTAAAGATATCTTTAGCCTTCTCAGGACTATCTGTGACTGATATTTCTGGGCTTGTACAGGCAGTGCTACTGTCACCATTGTCAATTCCGTTTTGTCGGATCTCCACAGTGCCAGCCACAGCAGGTGTGTCTCTTTCCTTTTCCGGGTACATGGGAGGGAGGTGCTCATGCACATGCATGGGCCTTGTGACAACTTCATGGCTTCCAGGTTTGAGAAAGTTTAAGTTTGATTCTTTAGGTTTCGGGAACTTGTCAACTGATAGTGGAGGTGGGACTGGTGGCACACTTCTTGTGTACTCAGCTAACTCCGGCAATTGCACATGAAGGTCACGAAATACTAATCCTAAGTCATGTAAATTTGGTTCAGTCCTGTTAAATTGTTCGGCGTATCTGCTGGTCTGGGTGCCAAGGGACTTTATATACTTTTCCAGTACATGCACCAATATGTCGAGCGGCGTCGAGTTTATACCGTTCCATCCTATAGTTTGGCATATTTGCGCAACATTCCTCCGTAGTATATCGCGGGCGAACGTCTCTGACATTATGACACCAACAAAGTTATCTGGAACAAACGAATTTCAAACATTTACAACAAAACAATACAACAAACATTACTTACACACATTTGCCTGGGAACATTGACCATGGTTAGCCAGAACCAACATCACATTAGAACCTATAGCATAGCTAAAACAGTGAATCTTATGATTTTCATACTTGCAAGTGTCTAGTAGTGCAGAGACGTGACTGCGAACAGGTGGAAACCTCGGGTTTAGAACACACATGTATGCTTCACTGCAGTCTTTGAAAGTCACAGGTAATTTATACAAACAGAAAGTTCGCTTTCAATGCAAAATAATGAAGTGTTTACGTAAAAACTTCTCAGCATTCTAAAAACACAGTGCCCCGTGCGCCATGATTGCATTTTGGGTTGTCAATGTTTGGTGTTGCCAGAATAGAATAAAATAAAGGCGGTTGTTTTTGGCTGCGTTCCTAACAAGCATTAATTAACTAAGATTTTTAGTTTTGAAGACAAAGTAAATTTTAATAAAGTACTATCATAGAATCGCTTGCTGGATGCAACAATCGTTTAACCTGCAGAATTACGTTTTTTAGCTACTTAATTAAGTAAACTTTTCTTTTTTCTTTTCTAATACTGAATAACTTTTTTTGCACAGCTCATGTTCTTCATGCATTATTCAGCGAAGTCTCATGAGATTTGCACAAGTCTGAATCGTCAAGAAACCTGTAACTTTAAAATCATAATAAATTTTATAAAAATAAACATTCCAAACAAAATAATAATTCCAAAAATGTTATAATACGTGCAGTGCAGTTATTATAGTCTTTTATCTATTTTATCCACACATTTTACTCGTAAAACATTGGAAGTAGAAATTCTAAAGCGTATTAAAACGAGTGTGCTGTGATCTTCACATGAACATACAAAATAAATATATTCTGGTCTTGATTTTGTTATTCATAACAAAAAAATTATATTAAACAATATAAAATTATGGTGGCAAACCGCAGTTACGAGTATGACTCGTACTATATAGCCTCGCGGGTAGGGTGACTGTCTTCAGAAATTGAGTTCTTTAAAAATATTTTAGGCCTTCACACTTGAAATAACAAGCAATTAATATTTCTTGAGAGCCGGAGCACCTTACTTCCCACCTCCTTAATCTAAAACACAACGCGACTCAATTAGGCCACCACCCATGCAAGAGTACCACCATATCATGATTGTAGCTCGGTTGTCATGACACCATTCACGAAGTCGTGATTACAACTGAACGGCCGCAACTGTATAGCCATCGTAAGGGCACCCGATGTGTGCAAATAAGTGCTTTTGTGATAAACGATGGATTTGCTTGTATTGTACATATCCGCCGGGTACGTGACGGGCGTATCCTTACGTTCATAGTGGCCTAATAGGTGCCATACACATTCACGCACGGGCACACCTGTCGGATTTACAAGACAGGCTGCCTGCCGGGCCGAAACCTACTTCAGTGGAGGAAAAAATCAAAGATCACTTACATTTATGCCTAGAATCGAATAACCCGTCAGGTAATTAATTGGGTATGGGAACAATTTTTTTTTTTTTTATATATTTTCAAAAATACCTTTTACTATTTTAACCATCTGATTTAAACATTTTGTTGATCGTCAAATGAATGACCCCAGAAAGCCATTGTCCGCAAAGAGTACAATAAATTATTATTGGACTCTTGACGGTTATCAAATTGACATCTAACAATTGAAACCTATTGGCCACTATTGGGTCGTATAAACGACATTTCACGTGATTGGTTGATAATCTATCCATCAACCAATCAAAAGACGCCATCTTTATCTTAAGTGAGATTTCTAGGTGATTCTACTGCATGGTATTAATGATATTTCCAGATAGCAGATTTTAAATTCCCCAAATAGCCATTCGCTATAATCCCAACCCTTTCAGGTAGGGCTTGGTTTCAGAAATTGGGAAAATAAATTGTATCTGAAGTCAACTTCTCACATTCTCGTGAGATGCTACATGATGAACGTTTCAGCCGTTAGTGCATTAAATCAGTAATTTTCTCCTCATTATTTATTAATCACGAATCAGGGAAAAAACACATGTGGGAACACTAAGTTAATTTGTGACGTCATGAGTTTGCATGTTTAAAAATTAATAAAATATTAACTACTGGCTAGATCTAAAAAATATTAAAATGTGTTTCTTTAAAATGGGAAAAGCAATTGAATATAAATATAAAAAAAATACCTGAAAATTTGTTACCATACCCAATTTTATTTTCGCGCTAGCTTGCGCGATAGTACGATTAGTACGACCGCGCAACATTTAGTGAATAGCTCGACGGTATTCGGATTCAACGTCATAGCAATTATCACTGTCTAAATTGGGTATGGTAAATTTATTTATTTTTTAAATATTTTTTATGAATACCTTTTACTATTTAAGTAACTAATTTGAATATTTCGTTGATCTAGCTAGCCAGTAGTTAATTTTTTATTTACTTTAAATATTGCGAACTTATGACGTCACCAATTAACTTAGTGTTCCCACATGTGTTTTTTCCCCGATTCATGGTAAATAAATAATGAGGAGAAAATAACTGATACATAGCACTTACGGCTGAAACAGAGTTTACCGTTCATCATGTAGCTTCTCACGAGAATGTGAGGAGTAGTCTTCAGATACAATTTATTTTGCAAAGTTCTGAAACCAAACCCTACCTGAAAGGGTTGGTATTATAGCGAATGGCTATTTTAAGCCCTACCTATCCGTCTGGACAATGGATGTAAATTGATGTACGTATTATTAAAAATTACTTTGTGGAATAATATTTTTCACTTGGGGGAATTTAAAATCTGCTATCTGACAACACCACTATAACCATGCAGTAGAATCACCTAGCTAAAAATCTCACTCATGATACAGATCGCGTAATTTGATTGGTTGATGGAAAGATTATCAACCAATCACATAAAACGATGGTTATTATGCGACCCAAGGGGTTTCAATTGGGTATGGGAAAAAATAACAAACATGGCCTAAATCGAAAACCATTACGAAATATTTGTATTTTATACCTTATTTAAATATTTAACATTTTTAAAGGCAAAGGATCTAGCATATTTTTAATTAAATACGTTTGCAATCTGGGGTCATTCATTCGACCCCAGTTTGCCAACGTACGAAAAGAGCACTCTTATAGGTTCTTGACGGTAATCAAATTGACATGTCACAAATTGAAACCCATTGGCTCGTATAACCGTCCTTTCACGTGATTGGTTGATAATCTTTCCATCAACCAATCAAATGACGCGATCTGTATCTTAAGTGAGATTTTTAGCTAGGTGATTCTACTGCATGGTATTAATGGTATTGTCAGATAGCAGATTTTAAATTCCCCCAAGTGAAAAATATTTTGCACGAAGTTATTTTTGATAATACGTACATTAATTAACACCCATTGCCCAGACGGGTAGGTAGGACTTCAAATAGCCATTCGCTATAATCCCAACCCTTTCAGGTAGGGCTTGGTTTCAGAACTTGGTAAAATATAATATATCTGAAGTCAACTTCTCACATTCTCGTAAGATGCTACATGATGAACGGCGAGCTCTGTTTCAGCCGTAAGTGCTGTAAATCAGTAATTTTCTTTCTTCCACATTATTTGTTTACCACGAATCGGGGAAAAAACACATGTTGGAACACTAAGTGAATATGTGACGTCTTGAGTTCGCAATATTTAAAAACGAACTATTCAAATTAGTTACATAAAAAGTAAAATGTAATTATTAAAAATATACAAAAAAATAACCCAGAGAATAACCCAGCCGATAACCAGAGTACAATAATTTTGATGTAGTTCGAATAATCGAGAAACCAATTGAACTGATTAATTACATTCAATTTCTGATGTCTGTTTGATGGGAGCTTCACTGCATCAAATTTGACAGCTTGTCAAAACTGCAAATGGTTGGTGGACTTGTGAGGACTTGTGATGTGCTTTTTTTTTGGTAAAAAAATCGCTAATCGCCAATTTATACTTTAAAACGCCTCTAGTTAATGATATCTTAGAATTTCACTGTGACCCACGAAACATTTTATGTTGCACCTCATGAGCAGTCATTCACACAGTCGAATTTTCGACATAAGAAACTCAAGTTCGAATTTGCGAATTTTCAACGTCAACTTGAATTGGATTTTATTACGGGGCTGCAAGGATGACTACGTCCTCGGAGGACGTTTTGCTCAGCGTGGGCAGCGTAAGGTTCAAGAAAGGTGATGGGACATTGTATGTTATGAACCAAAGATTGGCTTGGATGCTGGAGAATCGTGATACTGTGGCTGTTTCTCACAAATATGCTGATATCAAAAGTGAGTACCTAATTTAGTTTGCAACCACTGCAAGGCCTATGTAGTAAAGTGCTTTTCTTCTTAGTACATACTTGATACATTGTGTTTGCCGAGGGCACAAAGCTTTGGTTTTTTTTAAATGTTAGAAAATACTATCCGCCCGATATGTTATATACCGCCCAGGTATGCTTTTTGCAGATTTTCAGGGGCTAAGTATTGTAATTTTTGAATATCTCATGTGATGTGATTAGAGAAGGAGCATGTATGTTTAAATCTTCTACATTTGAGTATTTTCACTTCACAGCCAACAGTATAACTGCTGATGATTCAGACAGAATTGAGTGTTTGTGCTCCCTTTATTTTGCACACAACAAAATGAAACTAATGCACATTTCTTGCCCTGACTGTGTGGTGTCCTGGACCCTGGTATTGATTCATGGTCTGGTCGGTTCAGTAAACAATCTTTCCTCAATTAGCTTAGGCCTGGGTACAACCTTGTTCGGGTGTACCTACAGTCAATAGTAGTAGTAAATTTCAATTTCTTCATTCTTCACATTGTCGTCAGTTGGGTTCTGAAGATACTCTTTCCCTTCTTACGCCCTCTCATTCTTCCGGTTTCATGTCTAGTTCTTCCGCTGTATCTGCGATTCGTCTTTGGAACAAACTTCCTGTTCCAATAAGAAAATCTATTAGTAAATACAGGTTTAAAGTGGCTGTTCGAAAGCATTACGGATCGGACCCAAATGAAAAAACATTGTAATACTTTATGTTCATTACTTAATGTCAATAAAATAGTGATGTTCACATTGCCTTACAGTAGGGGTCTGTCACAAGCAGAAAATGAAAAAAGGTATAAAATCAATATGACACTTGATACTGTGACATTCTCAAATAATTTAATTAATCTAATTGACATCAATCCTATTATTAATAATAATATGTACCTGACGAAAGGTAGATTTCATTTATCAAATTCTTATAAACGACAGATAGCTATGTCGCTATCTTATTTTTTTATGATTTCAGCCAATCACTTGGCTAACTACTCTGCTTTTATTGAGCAGAATGCCGTTGTACCACAGACTTTGGAACTTGTTCCAAATAATTTAAATTAGATATAGAGACAACAGAGGTAAACTCTTGCAAATTATTGACAAGAGAGAAGCCCCAAAATAATTTTATAAACTTTGTGCATCAAAACATGCAAGGCTTCTCTGGCAAAGAATTAGAAGTAGGATTATTCTTAGACTGTATGGACATACATGTCTTATGTATAACCGAACACTGGTTGAAAGAAAATGATTGTATGATTAGCATTGATAATTATAGTGTCATTAGTTCGTTCTTGAGAAGTTCTGCTATTCGCGGTGGGTCACTGATATTAATTCATAATAAGTTTAAATGTAGAGAGCGAAAAGACATAGTAGCACTCTCAATTGAGCGAACCATTGAACTTTCATGTGCAGAGTTAGAGCAGATTATTATTGTTTGTGTGTATAGACCCCCTTCGGCCGATTATTGTCGGTTTGAAGAGACGATGGAAGAAGTGCTGAAGAAGGTTTGTAAAGCAAACAAGAAGGTGGTTGTATGCGGTGATTTTAATGTTAACATTTTAGACTCTTCTCAGACCTCTGTAAGATTTTTAAATCTTTTCAAATCATTTAATTTACTAAATCTATATGATAAACCAACCAGGATCACTGACACATCAGCCACCTGCTTGGACAATATTTTTTGTGAAAATATCTCAATTGAAAAATCAATTATAAATTGTTTGAAATCAGATCACTGTGGTCTATTGACTAAATTTGAGCACCGTCACGTCTCTCAATCAGTGGATATTAGTTATAGACTGGTTACTAAGAATCGAGTAGAAAAGTTCAAGAGTAATGTGAATAAAAACCTTTCTAATCTACTACCCCAATGCCACAACATAGATGATCAGTATATGCGTCTTTTTGAGATAATTAAACAGGAACATAATTTTATTTTTCCTAAGAAGAAATTAAAGGTCGATAATTTTAAGTTTAAGTTTAGTGATTGGGCTACGCCAGGCATCCATAAAAGTAGAAATAAATTATACGAATTATATGGTTTAAAAGCTAATTCTAAGTGTCAAAAACTAGTAGATTATGTCAAATTATACTCAAAAATCTTTAAGAAATCATGCCATATGGCTAAGTCTATATTTTTGCGTGACAAAATAAAACAAGCAAAAAATAAAATTAAAACTACTTGGAACATAATTAATAAGGAAACTTGTAAATCAAAACCTCGAGATCACTCATTGGCTCTTAAAATTCAAGATAATTTAATTGAGTCTGAGATTGACATAGCTAATACCTTTGAAACATTCTTTTCTAATATACCCATTGTAACTACAAGTACCTTAAATTCTAGTGCACCGCTAGCTAGGTCCCTGCTCACATCTAGTGTTGATGAGTGCTCATTTCAGTTCAACTTTGTTCATATAAATTCTCATGACATAATCAAGGTGTTTAAGGAACTTAATATGAAAAACACCGAAGATCTGTGGGGTATTTCGATAAGTCTACTTAAATCAATCATAAATATCATCTCAGCCCACTTAGCAGTACTTTTTAATAACTGCATTGACGAAGGTCAGTTTCCCAACTTAATGAAATTTAGTAAAGTCATCCCGCTTTTTAAATCTGGTAGCAAAAGTGACCCATCTAATTATAGACCCATTTCTATACTACCAGCTCTTAGTAAAATCTTTGAAAAAATTATATTAAATCAGCTGCTTTCACACTTTACTTTAAATAAATTACTACATGAGAAACAATTTGGTTTTACTAAACATAGAAGCACTACTGATGCAGGTGTAGCACTTATCAAACACATATTTGATGCTTGGGAAGGCAAGCAGGATGCAATAGGAATATTTTGTGATCTTTCGAAAGCGTTTGATTGCGTGGATTATGAAATCCTACTGATTAAGCTGAGACATTACGGTGTTTCGGATATTTCGTCTAAACTTATACAATCTTATCTCACAGACAGAACACAAAAAGTGAGTATAAACGGAACCACCTCTTCCGGTGCCACCATTAGCATGGGAGTGCCCCAGGGATCGATATTGGGCCCACTGCTTTTTCTTATTTATATAAATGACCTTCCCTACTTTGTCAAAGATATTTGTGAAATAGTATTATTTGCTGATGATACCTCGTTGATTTTTAAAATAAACAGAGGTAAGCAAGCATTTGACGATGTAAATAATACTCTTTCAAAAGTACTATGTTGGTTCACAAGCAACAATTTATTACTAAATGCAAAGAAAACGAAGTGTATTAAATTCACTATGCCTAATGTTAAACAGGTTGATACCATTATCAACATGAATGATGAGACTTTAGAAATTACGAACTCTACGGTATTTTTAGGAATTACTCTAGATTCTAAGTTACAGTGGGGTCCACATATAACGGCTCTGGCAGGGAGACTTAGTTCGGCCGCTTGTGCTGTCCGAAAAATTAGACTGCTGACTGATATTGAAACAGCAAGACTAGTGTATTTTAGTTACTTTCATAGCGTTATGTCGTATGGTCTACTGTTGTGGGGCTCAGCTGCAGACCTTAACACCATTTTTGTACTCCAAAAAAGAGCTATTCGGTCGATATACAACCTTAGGCCACGCGACTCGCTCAGAGAAGTATTTAAGAAGATTGATATTTTAACTGTGCACGCTCAGTATATTTTCGATAACATAATGTATGTGCGCAAAAACTTGCATATGTTCAAAAAAAACTGTGATACTCATACACACAATACTAGAAATAAAAACAAACTTATTACTCCAAGTCTTAGGCTACATAAGGTAGGAAATTCTTTTGTGGGTCAATCTGTAAAGTACTTTAACAAAATACCTCAAAGTCTTGTTGATCTACCTCTTCACAAGTTCAAGTCTACAATTAAAACAAAGCTGATAAAACAAGGTTATTATAACGTGGAGGATTACTTGAACGACAAGAATTTGTGGTCATAGTAGGAATAATCTGCTCCTCTGCTCAAATAATGTATATTTATTGTTCTTTTGACTGTACTCTGAATTTATTTGTTGTAAAACAAAACAAAGTTCAAAAGAGTAACTATCGAGTTTCTTGCCGGAGTCTTCTCGATAAGAAGCAACTTCCGAACCGGTGGTAGATTCGCATTATGTTTATTTAGTATATGTACTATTATTGTATTATTTTATTTACGTCTATTATCGTTTATATATATTTTTTGTGAATTTTGACATTTCATAAGTGCTTCTTTGTAAAAGCTTAAGTGAATAAATGATTTTTTACTTTTTTTTTTTTTTTTTTTACTATCGGTGGTTAGCATTGGGGATGGGTCCTTGAGTCACTGTTGGGTGAATGTGGTTCAAAGTTAATAGGAGGTTATTCTGAGGGGTTTTTATGGCTATTATTAAGTTATTTTTTTTGTGGCAAGCAATTCTTGGTTTGGTTGGTTCTATTTATATTATGACTTCTATTTATGTATGTTTATTTTTATCGATTTATATTGAATTTATATATTATTTATTTTGTTGTTTTGTTATTTTATAATAATTAGCATCTGTTGTTGTTTTCAAAAGTAGTTTATTTAGTTTAATCTCGTGCATCATGTTTAATTTATCTGTTTGATTGTGTGGTTGACTGGTAGAGAATGCCCTATGGCATTAAGTCCGCCAATTGATTAATTTTGTGCAATGAAGAATAAATAAATAAATAAATACAGTCAAAAGCATAAATATCTGTATGTTTCCAAGGCTTTAAAAATATCTGAGCAATACATTCCCCACAAATCTTTAAGAGAGTTTGTTCAGACACTTTGTTGGCTTGAAAGATATTTGTGGCTAACGTTATGCACAGATATTTTCGAAACCTTTGAAACATACAGATATTTATGCTCTAGAGTCTAGAGCATAAATATCTGTCTAGACATTACCTAGTAACATAAGAATTATGTATTTCTCAATTTCAATTTCAATTCTTTATTGCAAACCATAATAAACAACAACACAACAAATACAGCCATATACGTCCCACTGCTGGGCACAGGCCTCACCTCAACTATGAGGTGGTACAAGCCATACTCCAACACGCGGGCTCAGTGCGGATTGTTGGAGAGGTGAATTTAAGGCCAGTGATAAACCTTACCGTCAGATGTTATCAAGCCGCCTTTTTAAGCCTCTGACTAGGCTTCACGACTGATATCTTGCGACGTCAGCCGGGACCAACTGTTTAACGTGCCTTCCGAAGCACGGAGATGCCCGAAAAACGCATCACTTAATTTCGGTCGGGATGGTCACCCATCCATAACCCGACCTGTCTGGCGTTGCTTAACATCGGATCGTTGCCGATCCGCTGCCGTCACTTAGCCACGGGCACCTCGAACCATAATAATAATAATATAATAGTAATGTGGCGAGCTGTTGGTGTGTAGCGACACCACGGACCCGAGTTCCCCCGAGTCAGGCTCTCCGCATCCGCTTGCCTTCATTGGCCGGCTGGAGTGGACCTCAAGGGGGCCACAGGACTCTCACCTCTGGCTTGCCTTAACCGGCCGTCCAGAGTGGGGCGTCAGAGCGGAATGCTCGCAGGGTGGAAGTGAAAGATGCATAAGTCGCGAGTTGGTGGGGTGGTTAACCCACCCCGTAGAAAGCGGTGTACACCTTTTTTTTTTTTTTGCGCCAGACAACACACCTCTTGTAATGGTCTCGAAGTAGGGATTATTAAATCCCTGTGTTACGAGGTACCACACAAGGAAATAAGCTAGGGGCGTCTCCCAGCACACCCAGACCCGAGTCAATTCAGAAAAGATCGTTTCCTGAATTGACCCGACCGGGAATCGAACCCGGGACACTAAGGAAAATCGAGGCGAGAAACCGTGCTACAGCACACTACGCCAATCGTGTCGTCAACATTGTCTTCATAGTAAATTAAGGTCGCTCACGGCCATGTTACCGCCTTTGCCGTCCTTTTGTTGTCGGCTCATTTTGGGTAGCCCATTAAGTGAGTGGCAAGTCACCGTGTGCCAGGAGAACCAAAACCTATAAGACATTTTGCATGGCAGACGTCTGCTGTCTCAGGTAATAGCCCAGGAATCAGTCCTCTGAAAATTACACCCTCATAGCCCGGTTTTTATTACTTTTCCACATTGTCCATAGTTCATGCATCTGCCGGGTGTTGTCTTAGGGTAGATGTTCAGTATTTATCGAGACATAAAACCCGGCAGATGTACCCATTGCAAACTACGAACGCAAGCCTCAAAGGACCGGGTCCCCATGTGAATTACTTATGTACCAACAAAATAATAATAATATAATAATATTTATTTATTTAAGACAGTTACAGTCCACTTGTTAGTAAACAGAGAAGCCAATAACAATGTCAGTAGTACATAATAACTAAATTTTGTAATAATGTACATTGAGATAGTGGGCAACATTTAATGTTGTGGTATGAATTATGGACCCTGTAGGGCGCTGCAAATATATTGAAAGAGCGAGTTTTTATCTTGAAGCCATGATAATTGGTGTGATACACCAATTGTTATTTATTACTTGCATATTTCTTTCTTTCTCCTAATTAATAAAGAATTATTAAAATGATATTTATTGAGGAAGAGATATTGAATAACATGACTGTGTCATCATCGGTTATCTAGTAGCCTTTCTCTTTCTTTATGTTGATACTCAGTCCGCGGTAATCAATACCAGATAACCAAATAAATGATTTACTCAAACTCACTAATATAGGTTGGGGAAAAAGTTTATTCGCATTTTTTAAGAAAATTCAAAACAATTTTTAATATAGTTTATTTACATTTAACTTATGTATGTAGGTGCCATTTTGTTCGATTACTTTTTGCCATCTTGTAGGTAGGGACATGATCCCATTGCTGTAGGAATTTTGAGGCTTCTGATCAAAATACCGCGACAAGTGGTTTTGGCAGTCCTCTCGTGATGTTAACCTGACACTGCCTAAAGAATTCTGAAGAGACCGAAACAGGGGGAAATCTGAAGGTGCAAGGTCAGGACTATACGGCGGATGCATTAACACCTCCCAGCCAAACTCTCTCTATTTTTGCTGAGTGGCTAAAGATGTGTGAGGTCTAGCGTAATCATGATGAAAAACCACACCCTTTCTGTTGATTAATTCCGGCCGCTTTCTCTCAACTTCTTGCTTTAATCTCATCAGTTGTGCGCAGTAGAGTTTAGAATCGATGGTCCTGTCTGGTGGTAACAGCTCCTAATGAATAATGCCCTTCCAATTCCACCACACACACAGCATCACCTTGTTGCGGGTTAACCCGGGTTTCGCCACAGTCTGTGAAGCCTGACCGGCCTTTCACCGCGACCTTTTTCGCACGTTCTTGTCATACGTGATTCACTTTTCATCACCAGTTATCAGCTTCTTCAAAAGTGGTTCGGTTTCATTATGTCGTAATAAAGAAACACAAATGAGTACACGGTTCATTGGGTTTCTTTCAGTGAGCACGTGAGGTACCCAAATATCGAGCTTTTTTGTGTACCCAGTTTTTTTCAAATGCGTAAAACTGTTTTGTGGTCAATTCCCAGTTCTTCAGCTACGTCGTATCTACTAATATGCCGATTTTGCTCCACTTTTTAAAAAAAGGCATCCATTTTATTCGTAATAAGGCGACCAGAGCGACGTGCATCTTTGACATCAAAATTTCCGGATTGAAAACGATTAAACCAAATTTGTGCTACCCTCACAGACACTGCACTAGGTCCATAAACATCGCAATACTTTTTCGCGGCTTGCGTTGCATTTTTACCTTTTTTGTAGTAAAATTCTAAAATGTATCGAATTTCTTCATTAAATTCACTCATCTTGACAGTAAGAAAAACAAATGAAAATCACACATTTTCCTAATTTGAATTTGGAATTATCTTCTTTAAAATTTAAACTTTTAAATGATACCACAACCAGCCAGATAGATACAAATAGTATTAATAAGCTAGCTATTAATAATTAATTTTCATAAATCGAAAGGCGCCCTGCAGTGGGACGGACCGGGATTTAGAAAGGAAACACCGTTTTTTTTTTACCATATTTTCATAATATTTTCATTGAAACAATAGCGTCAAGCTCCTGCTGATAGTAAAAAATACTACAAAAATTGCAACACTTTTTAAATGTCTATCAAACTTACAACCCGCCGTTATAAAATCACTGATTGCGAGATAAATCCTTGGTTTGCTGTGGAAAAACAGATTTTTTTAAGGTGAATTATTAATGATTTTACTTACAATTAATGTTGAGCAAGTATTTGTGTAACACCCGTCACAAAATACATAGAAAAGTTAAGATTGCATGAGCTATACCAGCCATAATGTTGGACCGTTTTGTGAAAGTAAGGGAAATTAATATAATAGTTTTGGTGTTTAAAAAAAGGCTTCACTTTGATATATAAGTTTTTATTTATTAGTCACGCCCGTCACACGTCACACCCGTCACAAACTGGGGCTGACTTTTTCATTCCGGATTAATTTGTGGATGCGTTTCATTATAATAGCACGTGCTTGTTATTTACTACATTCAACCATATGGGGTAGGCAAAGGAACTTAGCCATACAGCATGATCTCAAATATATTTTTTGTGTTATAATAAATAGGTAATGAAATTTTCTTAATTTTTATGCTTATGTACCTAATCTTGCCATGTGGTTCTGTGAATACCTTCACAGTATGGAAACTGAGGAGTAATCCAGAAAAGCTTGAAGAGTTTTTAAAGAAGGATAGACCAAGGGATATAGTTAGAAATTTAATAAGTCTGTTGACCTTTTTGAACAATTTTATTGTTATTGATAGATAAGTTTAAGTTGGCAGCAAGCAATAAAAGATGTTGATTTGACTTAAATTTTATCCTTTTAATCGATTCGTCACACCCGTCACGATATCGTGTCACGCCCGTCACAATGTTGGTAGAGTAATAACTTAAGAAATTGATTAGGTATTTACTAGATTCAAGTGTGATACAATGGACAGTTTATTGAGTATTTTAAAAATATTGTCAATTTCATCCTAAGCTCTATACTTTCGCTAAACTATCGACATTACTAACAGAGGTGTCAAGTCATCCAATAGTAGGGGTCACACCCGTCACAGATCTTAAAAATATATATCTTTGTTACTAATAGCCCTATAAATTTTATTCTTACAATATATTAAGATCAACAGATTTTTGGTATAACTATGGTTAAATCTTGTTTCATTTAGAAGTAAATATCAAAACAATAGTTGAAATGTCACACCTGTCACCGCGGACTGACCCTACTGTGGTCAGCTTTTCTGGTCCACAGACTGATTCAATGCAGGCCATTATGGTGCCCTGCCCTGACTGTAATTTTGTGATACAATAAATACTCTATACAAATTTTACCTAATAAACAAAGGTTTGTTCAAGGATGTTTGTCATTATTTGGTTAATTCATAATAGGTATATGTTCTTTTCACTCTGCTATGTAATGCTCATCTATAGATCTGCGAGAATGCTGACCAAATCCGTAATAAAATAAAAAGTACCTATTGCCTTTCATAAACAAACATTGTTACAATAGTATGAACATATATGGTGTAGTGTTTTGCGACATTTGCCAAATTATTTTATGTGAAGTTTGGGTGCAATTCTGTAACCTTTATTACATTACAAACTGGTAACTTACTTAATAGGAAGTAAAATAAATGCACAAAAATTATCAACGATGATATAGGTTGAAAAGACTTTAGAAATCTGTGGGAAAGGCCTTTGTTCAGCAGCAGACGCCTTTTGTCTGATGATGGCAAGGAATTTAAGCTCTGTAGAAGTCTTGTATGTACAAAGCATCAACCTTTACAAAACCATTGGAAAATGGGTCTTATGTCAGAAGCATAAGGTGCCCCTATGTGAAGGTTGATGTGAACGCCTCTTTACCTGCAAATGCTAAGAATTGTTGAGTTTACTGTGTGAAACCGATTTTTATTTTGCAGCACAAAAAATATCCCCCGCTGGTAAACCAAAGGTCCAATTACAAGTGGTGCTGCACGATGGCACCTGTTCCACCTTCCACTTCGTGAACTCGGCAGGGCCGGAGGCACAGGCCAAGGACCGGGATCAAGTGAAGCAGCTGCTGCAAAGCCTGCTGCCTCAGTTCAAAAGACAGATTGATGGAGAGCTTGAGATGAAATCTAAGTAAGAATTACCATTTTATTAAGTGATTTATTCAAATGGGTGGTCCAGATAAATTCTTGGTAAGTACCTATTTATTTATTTTCATATATAAAAATTACTGATAGGTATATTAGTAATATACTTGTTGTTTTTTATAATATTGTATTGCAATAGGATTGTAGAAGAGATGTTGATGAATAACTAATCCTGGAGTATGTTTCATTTTATTTTTGTACAAGATTCAATGATCATAATTATATATATATTTACTTATATTTCCTGTTACCTTCTCACCGCTGGCTGAGTTTGAGCGTCGTTTAAGTTTTGGGTTTAGGTTTGATTTGTTTTTTTTTAGTAAATTAAAGTAGTACCCCGCAAACTCTCCTTCAAACGATGGGTGAAAGGCTCCATCATTGAAATCAATTCAATGTCCCATCAGTTATAGTACACGCCAGCTTGCCAAATATTCGTGATAAACAATATCTACACCGGTGTTTCTGAAAACACAGAATCAGCCATTATTTCAGTGCTCTGTAGTCACAACTAGGGAATTTAATTACACGCGGGATTGATAACCACACAGGCGTTGTTATCAATCCCGCGGTTCCCGCGGGATTTAGGTTTTTTGCTTTAAGTCGTTGTTTTAAAAAAAAACATGAAATAAAGACATTGATTTTGAAACGGTTTATTAATATTTAAAAAAAAGTAAAGTTACATCGTCATGTTATAAATCAGCTTATTGCTTTATTTATAATCCCCTTTCATAGAGAAGGCTCTCCAGACATCCAGATTGGTTGGCCTGGCCTTATGTGAACTGACATAATGACATTGATTATGTTCCGTTCCGATACACGACACAAAACTTAAACACAATTATTTAGTGTAAGTTAAAAACTGAAAACATATTTTCTATACTTTCACAATATAGAAAAGCTACGAAGTTCATAGGGAAGTTGTTAAAAAACTTGTTAATGAGGTTATATTGTATTTTTTTTAAAATCAAATGGTAAAACGAGCCAATTTTCGTTAAAATCTTTCAAGTCCTCAGTCCCAAAACATGCGGGATCTTGCATAAGAAATCCCGCATGAGCGATCCCGCAAATAATGAGGATTCCCTAGCTCACAACTGTTAGGAAAAATTGTTATTTGCAATTTTATTATTTTGTTTTAATTCTTTCAGGTTGCTCTCTCTACATCCTACATTGAAACATTTATATGAAGATCTGGTCATATCAAAAGTAATAAACAGTGAGGAGTACTGGAATACGCCTACGTTAAAAAGTTATACTGAATCTAACAATATTAAACAAGAAGCTGGTAAGTGTATAATTTTCTTAGCAACTTATTTAATTTGCATTTGAATTGAGTGTATCATTGTGTATTCTGAGCTAGAGTGTCTTAGAAGTGACTAATGCCTAAATTTAGAAATGATAATCAAAGTCGAATAGCCCTTACATGTATAGCCATCCCTTACATTTCTATTGACATGTACAGGACAGCATCAATTCAAAGGGTACTCAACTTTGAGTTCCGTTTCAAATCCATGTAGAACTGGACTCAAATCTTAAGAACTAAAATATATACGGATTCTGCGGAAAGGAAATGAATTAATTCCATGCCAAATTGAACCACACTTCTTGAATTCAAGCATTGGTTTCCATTACAAATTTTGTATGTTGGGCTCAGAAGCCGGTTTGTTGTAAATCATATTTTATTGTCTTTCTCATCATTACAAAATATGCGCCAGCACATTGTCACATCACAACATTGTGTTGAGCTAAAGGTGTGTATTGATTTGAGTATTGTTGTATCAGAACACCAAGCATTCGTCCTTTTTAAATTTTCTGTAATCACATTACCAACATGACGCTCTATGGTTTGTTACAACTTGATTTTAAAAACTAAGCAAAAACGTAACATAAGTTACAATGTTTTTATAGAGCTGAGCAATTGCTTGTATTGTACCATTCGTAAAAACGGAAGGGATGGACCTAGTATTATCTTTTAAAACGTCTTCTCTTTTTCTTTAACTCAATTCAAATTACAACACAACGTAATCTCAGAATATTTGCCTCCACAACGTGCGCAACTAAATTTCTGGACCACAGTTATCGCACACCGTGTGCGTTGAGTCCGTGGTAAGTCCGCGGCGGACAATTATTTGCTAAGCGTACTTTTTCTCCTCGCGGACTAAAGTCCGTCGTCTGCGCAGGCCTTCTGGTCCGGCCCAGGTGTTCTGATCCGGTCTGAATCCTATCTTATCGCGCAGGAGTTTCCGGCGCGTTCCTAGCCGACATCCAGCCTCAGACGGACGGCTGCAACGGTCTCAAGTACAACTTGACGCAGGACGTCATCGACGCGATATTCAAGACGTACCCGGCGGTCCGGAAGAAACATAGCGATTATGTACCGAATAAGATGACGGAGGCCGAATTCTGGACTAAGTTCTTTCAATCTCATTATTTTCATAGGTAAGTCTTACTTTCAAAGTACAATCAGAAGGCCAATTGACCAAAGATGGTGTCTAAAAATTAATTAAATGAATATTTATGTTAAGAAAGAAAGTTTTTGCCCTGCAGTAGGATGAATTATAATATTATACAGGATGGTCCATAAATACACGTCAAAGAATGCATTTATTTAATGTTTTTTTTGTGATAAAATCGTTTTTTAATGCTACTTCAAATCTATGTGGAACTAGGAAGTCGCCATTAGAAAAACTTATAATGATGTTTTTTGTAAATAAATATTTTTGCCCAGTTCCCCCAGTGTAAGCAAGCTATAAAAAATTTGTGACGTGTATATTATAATATATCTTTTGTACTTATGGTTTGCAAGTAAAAATATTGAGTATATAAAATGTATTAATTTAGATAAAACAGATAAACTTGAATTAAGCAGACGCCCATGAGATGTATAAAGCAATATTGCAGAACAGAGCAGAGTTACATACCAGTTTAACTAGTATTTTAATGAACACTTTTCAGTACGAATTTCTATGGGATTGCATTAGCCGGATTGGCTGTATTACAGTTATCTGATAGGAACCTCGTTATAGAGACAAAATAACCTGTATTTTTCCAGTATCAAATGTTCTTCTATAGGCATAATACTTTGTCTGCAAATTGATGGATACAAGTAGAATACTATGTGATTGTGACAGGCTTTTTAAATTTAAGAGCGTTTGCTGGGGGTTGATCGTAAATATCGCATTTTTGAAGATTTTCGTGATTAAATAGCTGAATTCAAATTTAGGTATAATTTATCTCTCTGTTATCGTCTGCCCCGTTTTATTTATTAATTATAACTTCAACTGTGCACAGTGAATTTTTACGATTCTTAACAATTATTTAAAAAACTGTTTTTTATTTAATTTAGCAAATAATTGGCGACTACCTAACTTTGGACGATTCTTATATAGTATTATGCAGACGATAATAGAGAGATAAATAATAGTTTTATTTCAATTGCAACGTTTGCGATCCACCCCCAGCAAACGCTCTTAAGTAGCAATCTCGATTGCAGGTTTACTTGGTATTCCAAAGTGCATCTAACTCGTAGTTGAAGTGTATGTATGTTCGGATAGTATACATTTATGTGTTTATTTCCAGAGACCGCATTGCCTCGTCGTCAAGTAAGGACTTGTTCGGAGAATGTGCCAAAATGGACGACCAGGCCATCGCCTCCGCCATGAAACATACCACGCCTGATCTCACGGTATGTCCAGCCCATGATTGTTTGTTACCTCAAGCACAGAGTACTCAATAGTTACTACGTAACAGATGAATGACTTCATAGAAAAATACCAATTTTCTTAATCCTAAATGCGTGCTGTCATGTGACATACACATATTGCCGGGGCTACCTCTTTCGATAAATGTCAGTAGTTAGTACTTGCAGCACGTCATCGCGTCAGTTCATCCGCAAAGTTCGCGTACAAATGCTCCACGCGGCTGTTGACAACCAACTGCCAAATGAGTCATGGAATACCCGGCGGCTTGAAGGTCAATGTCGCGCGCAAGTACATGCTGTGACAGAGGCCCGCCTCAATTTCATCCACGGTTAACTTTGTTAAGAGATGACAGTATTGCCGATCAAAACTTGATTTGAGATCACCATTTTGTCTTCTGCTGTATGGCATTGAGTTAGCGCCACCTAGCGGCATTGGTGTTACCCGATTTTACCGCTAGGTGGCGCTGACTTCATGCCATTCAGATTCGCGTTCCATGCTCGCAAAATGGTGAAGTGATTCGAATCTCCTCGTGCAACTTGCAATAGGCACTCGGTACCAAAACCATGACTTTATGCCGACGATATAGTCGCAAGCTTGTAGGCTTGTAGTAATAGCTTAGTGGTTTTTATTTAATTTTTAATTTATTCATTCATACTTACTTATGTGCAATTGAAAATTACAAACAAAAAATTATCTTATTTTAAAATTCCTAACACGAGGGTGCCCTGAAAGTGATCGCTTCCTAGCGATGAGGCCGCTTTAATTGTACTTGACTAAGTTTTTTTAGTTTTTAAAATAACATAACATACCATCAAGACTTTATCCTTAGCGGGGTAGTCAGAGGCAAGTGACTGTGCCGTCATGGTGAACGAAACGCTCAGAAGCCCACTTTTCATTAATGGTATTAGAACCCAACGTGGTAGGTGGTGAGCCTTCCGCCGTTACCCGGGTTGATTTGGTTTGTTATCAATGTTTTCCATCACCGGAGTGTTAGTCTAATTTTTAACAATGAACACAAAGATTTTGGTTCTGGCCAGATTTGAACTCGGGACCACACGATCCACGATCTGAGTTCGGATGCTGAACCACTAAGCCACGACGCTCTCAGTTAGTTTAGTCTTTAGTTTCTAAGCACCTTTTAAATAATTACTTTTAGTTGTACGATAAAGTATATTTATCTTATCGTATGCAGTGACTAGTATACGCTAACGAAGTCGCGGGCAGAAGCTAGTAATAATAATACACATATTTACGATTTCCCACAGGTGGACCTCCCATCTTTCGTGGAGCCCACGCCGATGCTTGACGAAGAGAGCACGGAACAACTGAAAGGGGAGTCCACTTCCATTCACCGCAACATGATAAAGCGGTTTAACCAACATTCTATTATGGTGAGACATTTTAGATATACTTCACCCTGTTAGAAATTGTTTTCTGAATCTATACTTATATTATAAAGATGAAAGATTTGATTGTTCGTCTGTTTGTTAGGCTTCAAAACTACTGATCCGATCGTGAAAATACTTTCACTAACAGAAAGATTGACTATTCAGTAGTGATATAAGCTATATTTATTTATGATTAAACAAAAAATTCAGTGAAAAATAATAGTACTTAAATGTAAAAAGTCTGAGAAAAGCGGGCAAAATAGACTCCAGCTGTCAAACATTTGACAGAACAAAGTCTGTCTGGTCTGTGGCCCGATTCTGCTAATTAAAAGCCAATGGAATCGTAATTGAATGACACGATTTTGAAATTAAGACCATACTAAATCTGTCAAAATCACGCCATTCAATTATGATTTCATTGGCTTTTAAATAGCAGAATCGTGCCCCTGTTATAAAAGACAAGTTTATTTTGTTACTTGTAGTTAAATACGTAATTACATATTGATTCGATATTATTTAATAAGAGTAATAAGATAACATTGGATGTTTTATTGTTAAATTATTAAAATTGAAGTGAGCTTTGTCCCTAAATTGAGTCTCTTCACTGAGGTGAGTTTAATTAATAAAATAGGGTCCTTCACTAAAGTCGAGTCCAGTTGTTCTTTAACTGATAATTATTTTTTCACTAAAGTGAGTTTCAACTTGTGAGTATGTTGACTTTGAAAAAATAAAACGCTGATCACGTGTATTAAAAAAAATTGTATTATTCCGAAGATAAACCTAATTTTTTTGTTAATTATGAATTAGAACGCTATGATGGAGGTTAATTTTTTTTTACCTTCTATTTCGTTTTTTTGTTTTACTAAACGCAACAAAAAAATTATAATCGTTTTCAAGTTACACTATCAAAACATCATCTAAAACACTCAAATTTGTTTCAGGTGCTCAAAGCTAGTCATAAAACAAATAGTAGTAACACAAATAGCGATAGCAAAACGCCAAAGGAGAACGGCGTCATCGGCAACGGCGTCAAGCGCGCCGCAGAGACCGAGACCCGCGAGACCGACAAGCCCGACAAGAAGAGACGCATCCGCGAGACCATACATTATGAGGACCTAGAAGCGCCCAAACCGGACTTGGATACGCAGGAACTGAAACTGTCCAAGGTAAGAAGATTGTCACCATTGGCACAGATTATTTAGTAGTTTCTAACGCAATAGATAAATCACATAAATAGAAAAATTTAAAATTTTCTTAATCCTAAATGCGTGCTGTCATGTGTCACTATCATGTATCATTGAAGCGCAAGATTCGCATACAAATGCTCTACGCGGCTGTTGGCAATCAACTGCCAAATGGGTGTTTCATGTTCCGGCAGCTGGGGGACTAGCCAAGAGCCAACACGCCACGACGATTTCTACAATAGAAAGCGTTCAAATGTATGGGGATGACATAAGCGCCAGTGACAGCTTATGTCATCCCCATACATTTTAACGATGCCCCCTGGTAACTTACTACCATTCAGGCCAGCCCTTTTTGAATTCTTGTCATATTCGGCACACCTAAGAAATGTTTTTTTGGTTTGGTGAAATTATGAAGCTTAGTGAAAAAGTGCAATACTTTAAGGAACTTTTTTTTGAAAGTGACGCGTGAAGTTGGTGGATGATTTGTCTTACTTTGAATAACTATTTTAAGAAAACGTGTCATTTAAAAAAAAATTGCATCAAAAATCCGAACCAAAAAAATTTAGAACATCATATTTAAGTAGAACGTCAAATTGTACTACTAAATATTGTACAAGTATTTTAAAAAAATATCATTTATTGTAGAATCTTTTGAAGTACTTACCTAGAAATTGCAGAGATATTCTTATTTCAGAGTTGAACAAGAAAGTCGTGCTTTTTCTAGTTGGTGATTTCTATAAAAAAATCTTATGTATAGTTTCTATAAAAGATTTATGTATAATTTTTTTAGGAATTTTATTATTTCACTATAATCCATTAATAATCACTTTTTTTCGAATGAGAGTTGCTTGCAAATCTTGTATCATTTACCCTCAGGAAAACGCTGTATATACATACAGTACTCGAATTCTTTTAGCTCAATGGTAATAGTAGCCTGGGAAGGTTATATAGGCTCGATTCATTGGCTATTAATTTTTTCTAGGAATAGATATCTGAAATCTCTCTACGAGGGTTCCAGTGCTTGTGTCAGAGTAGACGGGATGTACACTGACTGGTTTGATATCCATAAGTGTGTTAGACAGGGCTGTGTAGCGTCACCGTGGCTGTTCAACCTATTCATGGATAATTGTTTGACGGGTTTGAAAGATAGGAATTATGGTTTGAGAATGGAGGGGTTACTCGTGAAATGTCTTCTCTACGCCGATGATCAGGTAATACTTGCATCGTCGGCCGACGAGTTACAGGATATGGTAACGGCAATGAATGCGTCACTGGAAGAGAGAGGTGTGAAAGTGAATGTGAGTAAAACCAAGACAATGGTGTTTGAAAGAGATGATAGTGTGACAGAATGTAAGATTTTTATTGGGGGTGAAAAGGTAGAGCAAGTGAAGGATTTGTGTATCTGGGTACTATGTTTACGAGAAATGGAAGATATGAGGGTGACATTGAAAGGAGAGTGAATGCAGGTAATAGAGTGAACGGGGCGCTGCATGTCTTTATGAGCAGTCACAGAGTGTCGGAGAAAGCCCGACTGGCAGTTCACGGGGGCGTGCTGGTACCGACATTAATGTTTGGGAGTGAAAGTTGGGTATGGCAGAAGAAGGATGAAAGTAAAATAAATGCAGTGCAAATGAGAGCATTAAGAAGCATGGCTGGGGTAAAACTGAGTGATAGAATTAGAAACTGTGTAATAAGAGAACGATGTGGTGTGAAAGAAGACGTGGTTACTAAAATTGAGATGGGAATGCTGAGGTGGTTTGGTCATATGGAAAGAATGGATGAAAGGCGATTAACGAAACGGATTTATGAGGCAAGGGTAAATGGGACTGTTGGAAGGGGAAGACCCAGAAGAACGTTTCTTGGGCAAGTTCAAGATGTTCTCAGAAAGGGTCGGGTCAAGAGTACCTTTAACCGACGAGCATGTATGAAAGGACTCATGAGAGTAGAAGAAGCGCAAGATGTATGTCAGGATCGTAGCTAGTGGAAAGAAGTGGTCTCTGCCTACCCCGTTGGGAAAGAGGCGTGATGGTATGTATGTATGTATGTATGTATGGAGGACCCAATTATCAGCACTTTAAGAGTTAGTCGTAACTTATGCCCGTTTATCTCATTGAAAAATACTTTTTCACTTGCTAAGACGAGTTTTTTGGTTTAATATTCAAAATGCCTAGACGGACGTACTTAGGACAAGTTCAAGATGTGCTCAGAAAAGGTCAGGTCAGGAGTACTCATAATCGACGAGCATGTATGAAAGGATTAATGAGAGTGAGTGAATTAAGAAGCGCAAGAGGTGTGTCAGGACCGTAGCAAGTGGAAAAATGTGGTCTCTGCCTACCCCGTTGGGAAAAAGGCGTGATGGTGTGTATGTATGTATGTATGTAATATTCATAAAAATGTTAATTAGCACCTATAATCCCTTTTATTGTTTTTTTAAATACACACACACAACCTGTAAATAAGCATAAAAAAGATTTTACTTATAGTCTAATAGTATTTATAAACTTGATAAAGTTTAACATCTTATGTAGGTATTTACATTTGATTATACTTAGTTAAATATCACTAGGAAGAGTTTTTCTTAATAATATGGTAGGTAGGTATTACTAGTACATAGGTAGGTTAAGGAACATAAAATTGCACTCAATAAAGTGGTAACCCAAATTGGTTAGTGAAAACCTTAAAATTGTACTAATAATCGGAGTGCTGATCATTTGGTGCAGTGCTAGCTTCGGTCATTCACCTAATTAGCATTGTGAATGCAAAATAAGCCAAGATGTTGTGTTGTTGTCCTTAGGTGGAGAGGTACCTGCTGGGCCCGTCGGCGCAGCTGGCGGCGCCGCGCGCGCACGCGCACCCGCCGCCCATCTCCGCGCTCGCCTCCATCTGCCAGGTAAGAAATTGTACTATGGGCGTCAGAGACTGATAAAATAGATAGGTATAGGTATAGGCTAAGGAGGTGCCCGTGGCTAAGCGACGGCAGCGGATCGGCAACGATCCGATGTTAAGCAACGCCAGACAGGTCGGGTTATGGGTGGGTGACCATCCCGACCGGAATTAAGTGATGCGTTTTTCGGGCATCTCCGTGCTTCGGAAGGCACGTTAAACAGTTGGTCCCGGCTGACGTCGCAAGATATCAGTCGTAAAGCCTAGTCAGGGGCTTAAAAAGGCGGCTTGATAACATCTGACGGTAAGGTTTATCACTGGCCTTACATTCACCTCTCCAACAATCCGCACTGAGCCCGCGTGTTGGAGTATGGCTTGTACCACCTCATAGTTGAGGTAAGGCCTGTGCCCAGCAGTGGGACGTATAAGGCTGTATTTGTTGTTGTTGTTGTTTGTATAGATAATAACACCCAGACACACAACAAACACGAATGTCCGACACATAAATGTTTGTCAACGGTGGGGATCGAACTCGCGAACTTCGGCGCTGAGGGTTAAAGGTTCGCTACCATTGCGCCAACAGGCAAGTTATAAATGCGAAAGTTTGTGAGAATATACTAATACTATATAATATACTCTTTCACGCAAAAACTACAACAGATTTAGATGAAACTTTACAGTAATACAGCTTACGGTTTTCCAACTTGGTTGTTTTGTGCGCTTTTTTCTTCTCATCCATTTTTGATTCGCCTTTAGCAGCTCTTTACGTGGCAACACGTGGTATACTCAATACTGTATAATGACAGTAAACAGTAATCTGTCACGGTGACAGATCAGCTGTCATACCATAGACTGTATTTTTGTTTTTTACACTCGTCGCAGTCTTAAGCACACTCCACATTAATGTTTGGTTGTTATTTATTTTTTTGTCACATTTGCACTCACACTCAAGACACTTTATCCACACATAGAATACACTTTATTTTAAATTTATCTTACACGCACATACACAAACTACACGACGAACACTCGACAGGCCCAGCCAGAAAACCAGCGTCTCTGCAGTCTCGCACTGTAGCGACACATGCTGAGGCTGGGTCCTGATTGGCCCGTTTTAATTTTAATATAAATTAGACTTTTGGTTTTTAATTGTTAATTTTATTATTTTATTTAATGTTGCTTTTATTAAGGGTCAATAAATGTTTTTTCTTTCTTCTTTCTTTCTTATACATCAGAATAACACGAAAGCTACTGTTTAGGTGTGCTGGATATAGGAACTGCTTAGCCAGCCGCATTACATAAAATACTTTTCATCTATCTTTTGGTGTTGTTTTGGAAACAATTATTTTAATTCATCATTTTATTTTCAATTTTTAAACACTATCGGGTTTTTGCAACGAAGTTAATTTTATGGTAAATGGATTACCCAATTTTATCTCGACGTTTCGACGACAATTGCATGTCATCGTGGTCACGAGCGGATTTACCATAAACTTAACTAAAAAACTTAACTAATGAACTTAACTAAAAAACTCGATAGTGTTTAAAATTTGTAGTGAAAAATGCAACAAGAAAGTTTGAAATGTTATCATTTTATTTCATTGTAAATAGTTCAATTCGAGAAGAAATACATCTTTATATTTCAGAGTCACATCTATTATTTTTATGCATGCTAGACGAGATCGAACCCTACAATTTATAAAGATTTTATGTAATTTGGCCATAATAAAAAAGTTCCCGCGGACGAAAAACTAGTATTAAAATATTAAGGCGAGGTTCAGCCAGAGAACAATACGATAGGCGCAAGCCCGCTATGACCTGTATAATTTTGTAGATTTTTCGTTATTACGGAAACAACAAATGAATTTTTAACATAATGTTTCCTAGAGCTTACTAGATATTGACAGCGCGTCATTGAATAGTGTACTCTCTGACCTACAGACATTTAAACATTTGACGACACGATTGGCGTAGTGTGCTGTAGCACGGTTTCTCGCCTCGATTTCCGTTGTGTCCCGGGTTCGATTCCCGGTCGGGTCAATTCAGGAAACTATCTTTTCTGAATTGACTCGGGTCTGGGTGTGCTGGGAGACGCCCCTAGTATTTCCTTGTGTGGTACCTCGTAACAAAGGGATTTAATAATCCCTACTTCGAGACCATTACAAGAGATGTGTTGTCTGGCGCATATTTATATTTATTTATTTAAATGTTTTAATCAGTGCTATTATTTATCAAAGCACTTGCTTTCCGCCCGCGGCTTCGCCCGCGTTATCGTTATATATTATCACCAAATTACATAATATCTTCATAAATTGCAGCCTATGTGTTATGATGTATAAGCTGTATTACTGTAGAGTTTCATCAAAATCGGTTCAGTAGTTTTTGCGTGAAAGAGTAACAAACATACACACATACATTTCATTTATAATTTTAGTATGATAAGATTGCCAATCGTGTGTTTAGCCTTGTGACTCACTATATAAAATTATTTACTTTAACATATATATATTACCGGACTGTCCTACCTAAACTTGTAACGTTTACCTAAAAGAACAGAGTCTAATTTTCTCAACTTCGGAACACGCCCCCTTAAATAGTAATAGGAGACAGCTAGCTCTTCCATGTGACTTCTTACGCCTGTACTTGTTTATTCCCGTCCATGTAGTGTTTTCAGAAAATCCCCTCTGAGTACTAAGAGAGCCCTACACTCCTCAACGAACCTACTTGCCAAAGGAGATGTCCCAAAATGTAATAAAGTCCTGGCCAGGTCCATGTACACCATACCAAAAAAGAATATAAAATACGTGCAACATTTTTTTGAGTATTCAATTTCTTTCTTGTTAGAACCAAGTAAATAAAGCTATTTATATTTACTTGGTTCTAACAAGATTTCCATCCAATGAAAAATCATGATGGAAAGATGTCAATGTTAACTGGCAATCTATACATTGACTATACTCCATTCATTATAGCATTAGACAGAAGTAAAAAAGGTTTTTTTTAAGGTACACTTTGTGGTCAAAGTACAATAAACATCATTACTTTTAACATTTATGCCGAATTTATTAAAATCTACTTAAATAGCAGCTGCAGCACACTTAATTGTTCTCATCTAAAGTAAAGGAACTTCAGAATTTATGAGGCTTTTGCTTAAATAAATTATTTTGTCTTGCATCAAACTATATTGTCGATGTAAAAACCTTAAACAGGCAGGGGTTTTCATTTTTACTGTCACTATAACTCTACCAAATCTAAAATGTTACATAATCCCTTCATACGTTGTGGCGGAAAGGGTTTTAAATTTTGCCAGGTTATACTCAGGTATGTTATCGTCATGGCAACATCAAATGCAAATTGCCATTCATTCATTCATTTTAGCCCCCCCCCCCTGCTTCTTATTTCTAATGTTATAATAAATGAAGTATAGGTATTGTATAGAATAGGCAATGTATGAAATATTACGAATATGATTACCCATTACATACTTTGCCTAGGTAATGTATACAATTTCTAGGTATTGTATAGAGTAACCAGTGGTCTTCTAGCAAAGTGGGAAATGCATAGATTTTGCCTTTGATTATCAAGTTTTTTTTAAATACACGAACAGCGTAAAGCATAAATAACTTTTGACAGAATTGCATTTTTGATGAAAAACTTTTTATTCAGAAATATTCCGCTTAGTAAGACGTGAGTTTATTAGGTCATTCGAATCTCTTTGTGCAACTCACACGAGGCAATCTGAACATAGGCAGCCAAGACGAGCGCTGACCACTGCTGACCGTAGTTAATGCCTCCTTCGCCTGAGTTTTTGGTACGATTTTAACATTATTTATTTGAATGGATCACTGCGTTTTTAATTCATGGAAGTACTTTGTTCGCTTAACGCTGATGGGGTCAAGTAGTGCCTTTGTTCGAAAAGGATAATTACCTGATATGAAAACTAACGTCATTACATTAGCGATTAGAATGTAAATGAAACAGCTTTAAAATACTTATGATTTTATTTTATTTTACAATATCATAACCATAATCGATTTTAAAATTTAAATCTGAGCTGTGACAAATATCAGTGCAAATTGCATGTTCGAAAAAATATAGGTTTCTATACTAAACACAGTGATATACTTACATTGCAGAAAAACTAGGAATAAGGATTAGAAATTGCGCTTCCGCTCTTGAGGTTACAAATAAATTCAGGATCCTTTATGGTGCAAGGTATATACATTATTACAACAAAATTCCAGAAGTCATTTGTGAGTTACCATTGCATAGATTCAACATTTATATCAAAACAGGTTTATTAAAATGGGCTATTATACTACAATAGACTATTTTAAAGTACGAACACAATACGAGTGACACTAGTGACAGTTCACTCAGAATGTCTATAGACAAGTGAATCTATGTACTGAAAAATGGTATTAATACTGAATCGTTTTTATGAAAGAACCAGCAAATTGAATAATTATACTTATTGTTTGTATTTTTACCGGAATCAGTAGATTATTCTCTATTTATTAAATAGGTGTACATAGACTTGGTCAGAATTAGGACATCTCCTAGTGATCGGAAAATCGGGCGCTAATATGACTAAGCTTTACTTTTATTCCCACGAAAGAATAATACGGACATGCGTATTTCGTTTTTTTTAAATATGACATTCGTTTTGAATTAAATAAAGATACTAAATCAAAATAACCACTGCTATGATATCATTAAATTTGTTATAGTTGTTTTTACAAAGTTTGTACAATCCCGGGAATCCGTGATCACCCATTTATTCAGAAATTCCATATTATTATTTCGTGGAAAGAAATTTAGGTATATAAGTGCCCGATTATCCGACCACTGCTTATAACGCATATTGTCAGATCGGTTGTCTGAAGTACACGAGAGTTTTCATGTATGCCGAAAAAGTTTGAAGACGAGATTGTGTGAATTCAAATTCAGGCATGGAGTAGCGGGCAGCAGTCCTCCTACGCAGCCAGACTATCCCCGGCTTCGGCAGTGGCCGCGCTCGGGGAGCTGAGCCCGGGCGGCGCGCTGATGCGGCATCACCACGCGGCTTCCATGGCGCGTGAGTCTCTTACAGACTTCTAACAGGCATGGAGTAGCTCTTACAGGCTTCTAACAGGCATGGAGTAGCGGGCAGCAGTCCTCCTACCCAGCCAGCAGTCCTCCTACGCAGCCAGATTATCCCCGGCTTCGACAGTGGCCGCGCTCGGGGAGCTGAGCCCGGAAGGCGCGCTGATGCGGCATCACCACGCGGCTTCCATGGCGCGTGAGTCTCTTACAGACTTCTAACAGGCATGGAGTAGCTCTTACAGGCTTCTAACAGGCATGGAGTAGCGGGCAGCAGTCCTCCTACCCAGCCAGCAGTCCTCCTACGCAGCCAGATTATCCCCGGCTTCGACAGTGGCCGCGCTCGGGGAGCTGAGCCCGGAAGGCGCGCTGATGCGGCAGCACCACGCGGCTTCCATGGCGCGTGAGTCTCTTACAGACTTCTAACAGGCATGGAGTAGCTCTTACAGGCTTCTAACAGGCATGGAGTAGCGGGCAGCAGTCCTCCTACCCAGCCAGCAGTCCTCCTACGCAGCCAGATTATCCCCGGCTTCGACAGTGGCCGCGCTCGGGGAGCTGAGCCCGGAAGGCGCGCTGATGCGGCAGCACCACGCGGCTTCCATGGCGCGTGAGTCTCTTACAGACTTCTAACAGGCATGGAGTAGCTCTTACAGGCTTCTAACAGGCATGGAGTAGCGGGCAGCAGTCCTCCTACCCAGCCAGCAGTCCTCCTACGCAGCCAGATTATCCCCGGCTTCGACAGTGGCCGCGCTCGGGGAGCTGAGCCCGGAAGGCGCGCTGATGCGGCAGCACCACGCGGCTTCCATGGCGCGTGAGTCTCTTACAGACTTCTAACAGGCATGGAGTAGCTCTTACAGGCTTCTAACAGGCATGGAGTAGCGGGCAGCAGTCCTCCTACCCAGCCAGCAGTCCTCCTACGCAGCCAGATTATCCCCGGCTTCGACAGTGGCCGCGCTCGGGGAGCTGAGCCCGGAAGGCGCGCTGATGCGGCAGCACCACGCGGCTTCCATGGCGCGTGAGTCTCTTACAGACTTCTAACAGGCATGGAGTAGCTCTTAAAGGCTTCTAACAGGCATGGAGTAGCGGGCAGCAGTCCTCCTACCCAGCCAGCAGTCCTCCTACGCAGCCAGATTATCCCCGGCTTCGACAGTGGCCGCGCTCGGGGAGCTGAGCCCGGGCGGCGCGCTGATGCGGCAGCACCACGCGGCTTCCATGGCGCGTGAGTCCCTTACAGGCTTCTAACAGGCATGGAGTAGCTCTTACAGGCTTCTAACAGGCATGGAGTAGCGGGCAGCAGTCCTCCTACGCAGCCAGACTATCCGCGGCTTCGGCAGTGGCGCGTGAGTCTTACATGCTTCTAACAGGTATGTAGTAGCTCTTACAGGCTTTTAGAGGTATGTAGCAGCTTTTATATGCTTCTAAGAAGCATGGAATAGCTCTCACAGGCTTCTAAAAGGCGTGATGAAGCGGGCAGCAGTCCGAGTCCTCTTACGCAGCTAGAATATCCGTGGCGCTGTTGGCGTTGGGATTGTCTCGCTGTTGCAGTGCATAAATACGTGATTAGAAAAGGGCTTTTGTTTTGATATTCGTTTATAATATTTAACAAAATTGAGTTTAAATTGTATCCCAGGAACTTATGAGTATTTTTTGGTGATATTGAACTGATTGGTTTCAGTCAGACAAGATTGTCGAATTTATTAGAGTCAGCCTAAGATTGGGGAGCCATGGTGTCACGCAGAACAGGAGGCTAGGACTAAATCTTTTTATATTTCATGTTACCAACGTTTTCGCTTAAATATTTAAGGCCGATGCGATGTGTGTTGTACAGAATTGATGAGATGTCTTTTAGTTAAAGCCGATGTCACAGATTACTTAATAGTTACTAACGGTTTGTTTTGTTACTAATATTTTTTCAATTTTAAATGCGTGCTGTCACGTGACAGGGATATATTGCCAGGGCTACTTCTTTCGATATAGATGTCAGTAGTCAGTACCTACAGTACGTCATCGCGTCAGTTCAACCGCAAGATTCGCGTACAAATGCTCTACGCTGTTGACAACCAACTGCCAAATGAGTCTTCAGAGACCCGGCGGCTGGTAGGTAATTATCGCGCGCAAGTACATGGAGTGACAGAGGCCTGACGTGCTGTTAATTCTTGTAAATTGCATAAGATTGTCAATGGAGGCGTGGACTGTCCTTTTCTTCTTGGTTCTATAAATCTGAACGTTCCACTTAAACTGGCTCGCGTTAGCAGGTATGGACTCTTCTCGATAAACACCTGCAAGACCAATCTGGGCCATTATGCTACCGTGGGAAGAGTACAAAGGCAATAAAATAGTATCTCCAAACATTGTGATATGAACATCTTTCCAGATAAGTCGCAGAAATTCCGGCGCAAAGTACTCGAGTCTCTTACGGCTGTCCCTGTTTGACCGGTTTGGCCAGCTGTTACTGTAATGTTAACTGTAATTGTCTTCAATTCGTTTAGATGTCATTACATTTCCTAATTTTATTAGTATCTGTGTAATTAGTTTTTAGAGCCTATAATAGTTAGTAAGTTACCTAATGATAATGTTTGGTCCACATTGCATGCCGTGGCAGCCTTTAAGACGACATTTAGCATTTAGTCCTTGTGTGTGATACAACTTTTCTGTTATTGGTGTTTGTCTTGTTAGTTGTCCTAATATGTGAATAAAATAAAATAAATATTTCAAATTAATGAGATTGTTTCCTCTGCAGAACTTATCCCACCCGACGTAAAGAACGAACTCCACCGCATCTACCTCTCTGGCGGAGAGCTGCTCCGCGAGCTGTGGCGCTGCTTCCCCGCGCCCGGCGCCGGCGCCGACAGCGACGACGGCGCGGCGCGCGCGCACAGCCTCTACGCGGCGCTGCTCAGGTTCCGGAACGTCAGGCTGAGGCCGTTCGAGGTGCGTGCTGGCTAGTTACTCACCTTTTGTTAGGAACTGATTTTTATTTGGAATTGGTTAGTCACTAGAAAAGGTCTGTCACTAGAAAACATTAGTCACTAAATACCACTAATATTACTAATATTTTTAGTGACTCGCCAGTCACTAAAAATATTAGTCACCGAAATGGTAAGTCACTAAAATATTCGGTCACTAAAAAAAGAGAGTCACTTATAATGCTAGTTACTAAAATGGTTAGTCACCAAATAGTTATTTTCTTAAGTAGTCACTAAATTATTAAGTCACTAAAAAGATCAGTAACTTCAATAGGTAAGTCACTGTAAAGGATAGTCACAATTTAGTGATGGTAAGTCAGTAGTCATTGTGAGGTCTTTGACGATGCTTCCCCGCGCCGGGCGCCGGCGCACACAGTCTGTACGCGGCGCTGTTAAGGTTCCAGAATGTCAGGTTGAGGCCCTTTGAGGTACGTGCTGGCTAGTTTGTCATCTTAATTGTTAGTCACTGTTCTTTATTTGGTATTGGTTAGTCCCTAGAAAACGTTAAACACAAAATTGGCGATTCACAAAAAATTTTAGTCACCGAAATGGTAAGTCACTAAATATTCGGTCACCAAAAACGAAGATAGTCACTTATATTGTTAGTTACTTAAATGGTTAGTCCCAAAATAGCTTTTTTATTAAGTGTAGGAAAGAAAGGTAAGTAACTTCAATAGGTAAGTCACTGGAAAGGATAGTCACTAAAAATGATAGTCACTCACTATTTAGTTTTAACTGTGGGGTCTTTGGCGGTGCTTCAGAGGTACGTGCTGGCTAGTTCATCATCTTAATTGTTAACTGTTCTTTATTTGGTATTGGTTAGTCAGTAGAAAACGTTAGTCACTAAATTAGCAAGTCACGAAAAATGTTAGTCACTGAAAAAGTTGTCACTGAAATGGCCTTACCATTTAAATACACTCGCGAGCAACCAAATCGACTCAAGCCCTAACTCTGAGTATAGACTCTGTTTTCAAGAAAAGTATAGGAGATATTTTTAAAGACAGTATATTATCTGAAAGCTCCAAACTTCAGTTTTAATAAGATATCATCATTACCAATATCCGTTCATTATCTTTGTAATTAATGATATCTGAACATAAATACAGGAAAAACAGGAATTTGGAAGAGGTTGTTTTGGTTGGGTATTTTACAAATAAAAGAAAATTGATTAAGAAAACACATAACAATTTATTAAATCAATACTTGGTATTCCCCCCCCTAGCCCTAATCACCGCTTGAAGTCGATTCTTCATTGATCTGATCAACTTTTTGACTTTTGATTTTTTTCGCGCCTATACGGTCGCTTTTGCATGCGAGCTTTCAAAAAACCAAACGCGCCTACACGGCCTTATTGCGGCGTGTCCGCTCGAACCAGTAGTAATGAGTCAGAATCTATATGATTTGAAAGTACTGATACAGTCTATTTGAATAAAGTTATTTGAGTAATGAGTGTACGAGCTTACACGAGTGTAAGCTCGTGTAATTATTGCTAAAGGCGCGCCTGTAGGCGCCTACATGCGCTTACAAAACGATATTCGTGCGTATAAACCACTAGTCTAAAATGGCTCTTGAGGTCAGTCCACTAGTGAAAAGCCGCGCTGATTTGTCAAATTTAGCTAGTGTGCGTGGCAATCTGACTTTATTGCACCAATGTTTAGTGACTAATACCTTCTAAAATCCGAAATAAATATTTTCCAAATTATCATGACCAGATTTTTTACTTTACAGGAGAAAATGCTTCGCGATCTAACGCCCCTAGCGACCACCCTTACGAAACATATGAACCAAATGATCGACACAGCCTGTGCAAAATACGCAATGTGGCAGCAGCGGCAAGCGAAACTGCGGTAGTAGTGAGTACAAGCCTTTACGGAATCAGTTGTGTGATTACAGACCTAGTGTGTTCACGGGTACAGTGTAAAGTGAAAAGTGTTCACGGGGACAGTGTAAAGTGTTCACTGAGACAGTCTAGTTTGGTCACTGATACAGTGGAATTTTCCGCTGTCTGTGATGAATGTTCACTGATACTGTGGAGTGTGTTCACTGGTACAGTGAAATGAGTTTACTTGTACAGTGAAATGTGTTCACCTGACAAGCGAAATGTGTTTCACTTGTACAGTGAAATGTGTTCACTTGTACAGTGAAATGTGTTCACTTGTACAGTGAAATGTGTTCACGGGAACAGTTGAGTGTGTAACCGGGTACAGTGTTTTAAACATGACCTTTTGGACTCAAATGCGTAGACATGCCATAATACGCAGTAAAGGCATGCCTTTAAGGACCTCGATGTGTAAGCTCATAGAACGGTACAAGTTTGTCGCAGATTGTGGCCAAAAATGCGACTACAAGTTAGACGCTGACCCCCGGGGAAATGGGTGAAATGGCCCATAACAAGCGGACCGATCACCCGGCCCACTGCCAGCGTCCCCAGTTGAAATAATAATAATAGACGCCGACCACGTTTTGGTTGAGTGTGAATGTGGATGGTCACATTAGCTGTTTACGTAGCCAGCAGAACAATTATCTGTCTTTTGCACATCTATATTGATATTCGTCATTGAACTACTATTTGAGATTACGGCGGTGCTTCACACATTTATCTATTTTACGATATTTTTGACGTATAATTTACTAATCCCGTAGTTCATTTCTGCCATTTAAAATGCTAAAAATGTGGATTTAAAGTGGTACTGATTGAATAATAATGAAACAGTCCAAATTTTTTAGCTTTTAGGCACTGTCAAAGTCTATAGACGTCATAACTATAACAAAATGCGAGCAAAATTTTAGGTAAATCATAGTAATAATTAATATCATTAGACATTAGCGGTGAATTGCAAAATGCCAACAAATGTTCCATGTGGCTATGTAAACGGCTATGCAGAAAGGCATCTGGGTAACCAGAAGTAATAGGCGAGGGTAATATGGTGCATAGAGAAAGTGTTCAGAAGATATTATAACATTACATATTTCCAAAAACGCCTTCGAAGCGCTTATAAGTTACTACGTTAGAATTGAAAGTCAATTCTAAAATAGCTACCCACTTAAAATTATTCATTTGTTCTGTATAAACAAAAGTATGGAAAGGTTTATAAAAATTCACAAAATCCGTTGAACGTTACGGATTTTACGAATTATCTAAAACTTCATCTGACCAATGAATCGGCCATTTTATCTAAATAATAATAATTGGAAATGGCGTCTTAAAAGCTTGAAATACACATGTCAGTAGCAGTCAAGTGACAGTAAAACACAATCAGATGGTGTCAAAACTGCAGGATCTTGACAGGTACAACATGTTACACCATTTGATTGGCTTCTGCTACTGACATGCCAGCTACAGGATTTTCGGGCTTTATGGTATAATGATGTGATTTGTTGATTGTAAAATTATTCGAAGTAATTCTTTACTTAGGGGATAATAATAGGCATTATTATAATGTTAGGTTATATAAAAATGTGCCTGCTACTTTTTACTGGAATAAAAATAATAGAACTATAAAAAACGAATTCCTGGCTTCTTAATTTGTATTGGGTTTAACCTTTTTAACATTTTGAGTTCAATTAAATTTGATTAAATTTCAATTTACACGGGGCCAGCGTGGCCAAGAGGTTGAGTGTAAAAATAATGCATTTTAGTAAGCCAAATCGAATGTGTTGTCGAATTAATTTATTCTATGTTATATCAGTGTTTATGTTGTAGACTCCATTGTGATTATTCTTCTTTTTGTAGTATTTCGGCCACGGAAGGAATATTTCAAATATTAGCTTTCATTTTCAATAATAAATCTAATTGTAATTACTTTATTTGTCACTTATAACGTCACCACATTAAAACGATTGGTTTTTCAATGATTGTGCTAGGTATTAGGCTTTAAAAGGCATGAATCGTTGCTTGGATATTAGAAGGTCTCATAAATAATTTATTCAAAATAGTTATCTTACTAGGGGTAAAAGTTTACTACGAATACGCAAAACGCACAAAACAAAATATTCCAAAATTCTTAATCAGTCCAAAATTGGCAAGTCATGTTTCTTTGATCCGTCAATTGCTTTATGCAATTTATGACAGTTTTAAAATAGAACAGTTTAATATTATTGCCCCCTTGAAAAAACATCGAAAAAACACGTTCATGAAAAATGCTATATTTTTGTGTTAAAATTTCTGAAATCTCTCATCGTTTATGTCTGAATTTCGGTTACAGAGAATTGTTCTGTTGTTTTTTCGTTCGTATCATTGTTGGACCAATGTGATAATATTTAATGTCTTTCATTAACTTATTCATTTATCTTAATTTTCAGATGATACTTGTAAAAAAAGATCAATTTCCTTTTTATTACTTGTTAGATTTTTCTCAATGAGCTCAATATAGAATCCACAATTTTCGTCATATTAGTATATCATTTTGCATATCAACATCTTATCGTAATTGTATCTCGAATTTGATTTATGTCTTTGTATTACTACGACTGTATTATTAAGCGAAGTAATGTTTAGATGTTCTCTTCCCTAAAGCAATATTGTTTTCCTATATGCTCATACTTATTTTAAACATATCTCTGCTATGATAATGAAAACAAATGGATCAAAATTACAAAAATTAAAGTTAGTTCACTTCAAACCCCGGTGTTGCGGCGTATTTAAAAACTGACAATTTAATATCAATATGATGTAACGCACATAATGTGTAATTGTACCTTCCTATGTTACATTGTAATAAGAGATACGCCAGAAAATCTAGATTCTCTTAATTATTTAAAAAAAACAATCTCTCGTTCGTTCTTTTGTAGCAAATAAACAGTGACAATAAATCCGTTAGTTTTAAGAATTCCAAAATTCGTCTCGTTACCACGCGTTCGGTTAAGTCCTAATTTGTAATTAATATTTGTAATAAGCGTCGTCTGATAAATGTGGTATTTGTTGAAGCAATAAGGTAAACAGATAATATACTGTTACAATTCTTAACCAATTCTAAATGCGTACGCATTAGGAATATTTGTTGTTTTTTTTGCAAAAAGAAGCCCGTTCGCTATATTGTACTCGAAACAGTCACTTTTTTAATGACATATAGGTTTCTGTCTGACAATTTACCCCAAGTCACAAATGTTCCTTCTGCGCGCACTTTGGTTATGTGTTCAATAACAAGTTATAATTCAGTCAGTGTCTGTTGGTAATAAACACAGCAAATAAAAGTCCATGTAATTGTTGGCAACTGCACATGTAGGTTTTAAACACAAGAGCAGGCTAGTGATGTGATTGATCGGCTGATTTGTATAATTTTAGGTAATTTGACAATTGAAATACAATAAGTCTGCACTAAGCCTTGTAGGGTTGCCAGGTGACTACATAAGCACAATAGTTTTGTGGACAATAAGAAAGGCAGCCAAATTTTTGCATTGGTCACGCTAATATAGCATGTTTTGTAAGTTTATTAAGATTTATGGTATTTGACGTCATGCTCCCCAGCCACCCCTATGGCTGTTATAACATTTTCATTCAACTAAAACAATTGTTCACAATATGTTCTCAATTAGTACTCCGTCCTAGTATTGGTGTAGACTAGAAATAAAATTTGCTATTACGGCGATGTGGTCAATACAGATTAATACAGTTCTGTAAAGGAAACTAAGTGACTAGAATAGCTTTAGTCCTTTTTGAGCAACAGAACATTTATTTGTAACCTAGTACTTGCTTAATCCTTAGTATATACGTTGAATTACGTTAGATTACAATACAAGGTTGCTGGGGAGATGCTCTACAGCAGTCCCAAATTGAAATAATTGTACGTTCTAACCTACACAGGTACAATTTTTTTTGAAGGAGTACTAATTGAGAACATATTTTGAACAATTTGTTTCAGTTGAATAAAAATGTAAGAACAGCCATAGGGGTTGCTGAGGAGTGACGTGGTATTTGGCAGAAAATTAGCATATACTTGGATAAGATCACATTTGAAAAATATTAAGTTATAAGCCATCATACTCAAGTGGAGGCGAAAAATGCGTGAAACTTTGTGACATCACAGTTATGTAGCCCATATGCGACTACAAGAGTTACTAAAAGTCACGAAGTCCACGCTACGTGTTGTTCCGTTTCTGTTAAAAAAACTATATCACCGCCAATGCCTTTTTTATAAGAATCCTGGCAACACTTGTTTTTATAGATCTCGCTCATATTTTTGTACTGTGCAAGTCTAATGTTCCTCTGAATAAGTGTTCAGGTTTGTTTTTGTAACGTCGTGTAACGAATTATAAATAACAAGGTTGTAAAAAAATATTAAATAATGAGGGTATTTTTTTTCAATTAACAAATTCACTTGTCAAAAAACAATGGGATTAAGCGATCCCATCATTGATGTAAAAAAACTCCAGATTGCGGAATATTACAAAAAAGTGTCCAAATTAAACCAAAGAAACAAGTGGAGAAAACAATCGATAGTGAAAGTAACTGTCACTGGATCGTACAAATGAGCGCACAATGACCGGAAAGGTAGTCTTTCTCAGAGGAAGTATGTAAGTAGTCTAGAGTTTTTTTACACCAAATGTCCGATTATATCGATTAACAGCGATTCTAAGTGCCTATTGCGAGTTGCACAAGGAAGTTTGAATGACTTCACCATCGCGTTTTACGAGCACGAAACGCGTCTTTGTAGGGCCTCGCAAAATCGGGCAACATTAAAGGTACAACCGCACCAAACGGCCCAAACGCTACGCTAGGAACGGATTTTACAATGGCACACAATGCAAAAACCAGAACAATAGAAACACGAAACGGTTTAAACTAAAATAAATCTTGTACACAGTGTTTATAGTCCATATAACCAAGTCACGCACTGCTGTGTTTGACTGCAGGCGCGTGCGTCGACGGGTGAACACAGCCGGCGACAAGCTGTTATAGACTTTAAAAACTGTGGACAAGATTTAGTTTCGTTTAAAGATTGTAAAATTCGTTCCTATTCGACGCGATACGGGCCGTTTGGTAGGGGGTTGACCTTTAGACTGCCAGGCACTCTGATAGTGACTTTTTTGTAGAATTTTAAAGCTGCTAATAAAGAACCCACACCTATTACATTTTAAGTGGATACGCAAAAATTGGCGCTACAATTGTTATTTTCAAGTATTCATTTGGCAGTAGATAGTTGAATTTATAATTACGAACCGTGGAATGGTATATTACTGTGCCAAGTTTCATTATGTTTTTGTTATAGGCATTGATGTTGTTTTTAATTGTATTTTTTTGTTACACGGCACCCCGATAGCAATCTGCGTAGTGTAAATTATTTGTTTTATTTTATGTACCTACCTTATAAAGTTATGTGCGCAATAAAAGGTTTTTTGAATGAACTCTTGTGTATATTTTTGTATGTAAATGTTATGGCCATAGTAATAAAAACGGTTTGTATGAAAATTATTTGGTTGGTATTATTCTTCGCACTTTTCTCAACTAATATTGGACTAATTTCCCTACATTGTACCAGGTTGCATAAAACCTCCTTCGAAGCAGAGGCATTTCGTTAATATTTTACATTCACTTGCATTCATCTCAGAATTTATGACATCAAATGTAATTTCGATTAAATAGGATTAAAAGGCGTCGCATGTACTGTAGTAGTCTTTATATTGTCATCTTACTCCATGTGACGTGCAATGAATGAATAAATGAATGAAATGAATACCTAAATGTCATTTTCATGCATTTTATTTGACACGTGGAAAATATATACGCTTGCTTGGCCTAAGGTCGCGAGTCGTCAAATTAAAGGCCTGCGCAGACGACGTATTATACGTACTTTTTCCTCTGTCAAAATAGATCCCTTACAAACTGTATCGAGCAACGCACACGACCGACTGAAAGTACGCCGAAACACCGCGGACGCCCGCGGAGGGTCTAGTATTCTCTTTTAAAACGTCTTCTCTTTCGCTTAAACTTCGTGTAAGTTACAGCACAACATAATTTTAGAATATTTAAATACTCTCGGACAGCAAATGATCGCACTCTGTGTGCATTGAGTCTGCGGGAGAGTTTGTATTCGCGGAGCGTACTTTTGTATTCGCGGAGCGTACTTTTGTATTTGCAAAGCGTACTTTTGTATTCGCGGAGCGTACTTTTTTCCCTGCTTACTTCGTCTGCGCAGGCCTTAACCTGGATATAGGTATTCTGAAAAAAAAAAAAAAAATATATAATTTTCTTTATTGTTCTTAAATTTAAATTAAATTTCACATTCTAAGGTTTATTCAAGAATTGCAACTACGGTTTTTGTGATAGATACATAGATACATTGGAAGAAATTTAAAAAAATCTTAAGTAGATCAATTTATCCACTTAGTTTTCAATTCCTATCTCATCGCATAGTGACCACTTTATAACAAACTTTCGTAGTTTCGGAAAAACTAAATTTCAAATACACATAAAAAGGAGTGAAGTTTTAATTATAATTGTGTATTTTAAATACGTAATACAAAATCTACTTTAATAGGTAAGCAAATGTTTCTTAGATTAGTAAATATTATTCGTTTTATTGAAATTATGAAAGTTTTGTTAGGGAGGCTTCCAGGCAAAAATAATTACGTCATTGAAAATAAATAAATTCGAGACATTCATATAAAACTGTATCGTCTAAAATGGAATGTTCTTAATTTTTATTGGTTTTTGATTTATTTAAAACTATTTTAACTACATTACAATAAAATATAGTTCAGTTTATTTTAGTTAAATATAAAATCCTAACTACTATGAATATAAATAACAGATTATAGTCTAAATAAGGCCTTATACACAGCTATAATTAACAAATAAAATAACATGGAGGTACATTAATACTTCAATTTACTAAAAAGTACATCTTTATAGAGGTTATACATAACTGAAGGAAGCTAATTAAATAAATATTTATAGGTACTAATTATGATAAATTGCATCATCACAGATTACTGTGCAAGACGGTGATGAGTCTCACAGAACTTGTATTCTTGCAAATAAACGAATTTATTTATTTATTTACAGGAAATAAAATTAATATAAAATTGGGTTGAGCATTTGAGAAGCATTTATAACCGGAGCAATTGAACGTATTGCCGCACACTGGGCCAAGCTGAGGACACGATTATTCAAACCGTCATCGACGCAAACTGAGGGTTGCCCTCGCGGCCACAAGCAGCTTGTAGCTGGGGCCACAAGCTCTTTGTGGCCGCGTTTGCTCGCGCCGTTGTTGTGGCCACAGCCTTGGGGCGCGTTTCGCGTTTAGTGACGGCAAATGGTGGCTTGATTTTAGCCACAGTGGTCACGTGTAGTAGCCCCGCTAGTTGCCACGTTTTGTGGCCCAGTGTGCGGCAGCGTATGAAGTCTATTACCTTAAGTCTAGATCTAGAAAGATTTTTCCTAAGTACAGAAGATGAAAGTACAGTAATACGTAAATCAAATAATTTAATAACCAAAAATATAATATACCTGCAATATAGTGTCCCGGGTTCGATTCCCGGTCGGGCCAATTCAGGAAACGATCTTTTCTGAATTGACTTTGGTCTGGGTGTGCTGGGAGACGCCCCTGGCTTATTTCCTTGTGTGGTACCTCGTAACACAGGGATATTAATCCCTACTTCGAGACCCAAGAGGTGTGTTGTCTGGTGCATATTTATATTTATTTATTTATTATTTAAAAGAAAAAAAAACTTTGAATTCATGAATTTTCCGAGTTATCAAAGGTCTCGGTGGTCTTTGGTCTGACGTCAGTCTGGATAGTTTAAGTCACAATTTATGCTGAGACTTTCTTCATAATGAATTACTGTATTCATATATTCTGTTACATTTTGACACCCGGTACACCAATTGCACATTATTTGATTCATTAATTTTTTGAACGTCGAATTCAATGAACCTTTTATAAATAGCTACAACACAAGAAGCCGTCTTTTCAAGAAGTCTACCTTATTCAAATTGACATGAAAAAACAATGGTAGCATGTTGCACTCGGCCTGGCGTCTCTGTTCTTTTTACTTGTAATTACATTGGCAATAATAACCATTTAATTTATATAAGTTTATTTTTGCATCCTATTTGAATGTTTTCTTTCTTCCTGAGGCCGATATGCAAACCCATTTGATAAGAAACGTTCCTAACTACGGAAGTGCCTCCTGTGATAATAACCTTTCATCCTAACAAACACAAGCTGAGTTCTTAGTGCGGACCAAGAGATTCGAATTCGGCAAAATCCAGCCACATTAAGGCCGCTAGGTGGCGCTGACTCGATGCCATACAATATAAATTCGCGTTTAAGAGGATACAGCACGTTCGAGAGAATTGAAAAATCGGTATTTGTAAAATCTATTGCTGTCTTTTGCTAACCTGGCCAGAGTGCCATAGACAACTGCAAATCGGACCGAAATCACCTATCACAAGTACACAAAATCGACACTTCGTAGTCCCCTGATCCCTTTTCGAAAACTTGACAGATTGAATTACTTTTTTAGTAAGAATTAGAAAAAGGCTTTGGCCGTGTTCCTATGTTTTCCTATTTTTATAAAATCTAATCAAATTAATTTTATAGATGTTTGAGCACAGTGGAAAATTTTATAAATTTTTCATATTTTCGAAGGCTTATATCTCTTTTGATAATTATTTTATCAAAAAAAAGAAAACATACACTTTTTTATAAATTACGAGGAAACAGGGGACTACGTTTGTATGGAAAAACGACGCTTCTGTATTCTCTCAAGTGCTCTCAAAACGCGATAGTGTAGTCATTCGAATCTCTTTGTCCGTATCGCACTAGGGACTCTGTTAATGCAACACACCGTAGGTATTATATCAGCCCAAGGGTCAGTCCTTAAGTATTTATACAGTTTCAAGCTACATATAGCATATAAATACAGCTTGTGTGATACAAGACTTGCTTACGAATAACATTATTTTTGCTGGGCAATTTGTGACAATAGTTGTTTACACCAAAAGCCAATTCTACTAAAAATATATTGATTGATATATTGGCAACCCTAATTAAGTAGTTATTCAAAAAGGTGACATAACTGATTTTATCAATTATTCTTTACATGACCTACTGTTGTAAATTTCTTTCGCATCATTATACATAATATTAATGGCGATGGATGAAATTACTAATGACGACAGTTGGGGACCATTTGATGGCAAATGTAGTGTGGGAGCCTAAAAATCTGTGCAATGGACGTCTGGAGGTAAATAGTGATGATTGTGATGATGGATGAATATGAATGTCTTGAACCCTATTATAAAGTCATGTTATTAATTCATTTTCTGCTTGCCCAACACAAATCGACTCCATTTTATTGCTCCTCAGGGTTTACCGGGCGATTTTTTTATCGTAAGGAAAATGATATGGTAGACTCAAGTGGACTTGAAACTAAGTTAACATTATATTTAATTATATTAGATTTACTTTAAGAATTACAAAAATAAAAATGAATGTCTGCCTGATTTTTTACTAATGCACACCCTATTAAACACAGTTGCGGCGTTTTATTCTCTGTTTATCTATTTACTCTTCATTGCACAAAACTTAATGGTACAATAAGTGGTTTTAATGCCACAAGGCATACCCTACCAGCATTTCCTATTCTTTGGTGCCAGTGAGCCATATCTTGTCCAATTGGGCGGCCGCGGTTGTTGATCAAGTTTGCCATATCATCTCCGTAATCAATAACCAATCAGAGCTCATAGTTTCCAGCCTATCTGAAAGCCTTCACGATCCAAACCACAAATAAGATCCCTAGTATGAGCGCGATGATGATCAATATGAACATCTTGCGGCGGTAGCGGCGCTGGTGCTGCTCGGCCTTGTGCAGCTCGTCCAGGCCGCTCTCCACGCGCGCGCCGGCGCTCTCTACGTGGCTTTGGACCGACTCTGAAAGGAGGTAATGTAGGTGAAACATTTGGAACAGTTCGGACCGAGATCAACTGACGAAATAAAAGTACCTTAAAACAGATTGCTCCAAAGTTTAATGGACAGTATCCGAACGCGTTTATTAATACCGTTTTGTATTTAAAGGCACGTGGCCCTTATCAGGATGGTCCATTCTGAGATGTAGGTCCATTCTGTAGGCGTGGATTGTCGGGCTAGGAGATGGTATTTTAATAAAATAACGGATTTACTACTCACAGCACTAATTACTAAACAAATCACAATCAAAAGTTATAAGGAATTATTAAAGATCAGCAAGATTATAGTGGATTCAAAATTAACGTCCACCAAGCACGTGAACGCGTGCGCACTTCACCAACACTCAAACCAAACTGTCACTGTCACAAGATGGCCGCCTATCCAGTGCTTGGTGTTCGTTCAATCGTTAGTTTATACTATCGCCCATTGGTGGCGCTGCTATCGATATTGTGTGGAGGTGCCTTCATATTTATATTTTGTTTATTTACTTCACTGAAATTAGCTTCTGCCTACCCTACTTAATGACAAAAATACGTTTTAAGGTAAGGTAGTCCCTCGCGTATAGCATTTTCTTGTAATGAAACAGCCTCACTGACATAATAATAATAAATAAATATCTGGGACAATTCACACCAAGATCATCTGACCCCAAACTAAGCAGAGCTTGTACTATGGGCGTCAGAGACTGATAAACATACTTCAATATTTCTAAATAACCCAATAAATGAACCGCAAGACCGTGACAGAACGTATAGGTGTCCTTAATCTCCTAAAAACAAATATCATGACATTTAGAAATAAAATGAATGAAATTATTCACTTTTATGTAATTAAAAAAATGTTATGCCCTCTTCTCTGTGATTGATTTACCAAAAGCATTTTTGCGTAAACGGCTAAAATACTGTCAGTTTCGGTAAGTTAATCTGGTTAATTATATAATTTGAAGAATCAATAAAAATATTTATGGACGGCCTACATAGTCTATTTCAATGTGTTCGCAAAATATTACAAAAAAGGCCTTAAAAGTCGTGAAAAAAATAAAATAATTATGGTAAAAAACTCAATTTATATTAGCCTTATTACAATGGAACGAGGGTCAAAATCGCTCGCTGTATTAGGTTTGCGTTTTCGAACACCTATCGCAGTCTGCGCTGGAGCGCCTTCGAGGTCGGACGTGCGTCGCTCTGTCTGGACTTTGTTCACGATCGACTCGCTCTATTCGGATACAAAATATTCCTCTAAGAGCATTTGATACTTGCGAAAAATAAGGTAGGTTAAAGTAACTAGTAAAGTACATTATTGTCAAGAGATATCTATTTCATATTTTTACTTGGCTGACCTGCTCATTTTGTTGGTTTGTATGAGTCCTTACATGCTGGATTACTTGGCTTACCTGATGATGGACTCCGGAGACACCCCATGGAACTCGGAAACTGTCAGAGTTTGGTATCCCGAGTTTGGGCTCGTTTTGTAGGTCTTTGTGAGTACTTACATGCTGGATGACTTGGCTGACCTGATGATGGACTCCGATGACACCCCACGGAATTCGGAAACTGCCAGAGTTAGGTATCCCGAGTTTGGGCTCGTTTTATAGGCCTTTGTGGGTACTTACATGCTGGATGACTTGGCTGACCTGATGATGGACTCCGGAGATACCCCAAGGAACTCGGTAACTGTCGGAGTCCATGGGGTCTCTCCGGAGTCCTTTAAAATAAATATTTGAAGCATGTTGCTTTCGGCTAGCCCTACTGTTGTTATGTATTGAACAAAAAATTTAAAATAAAACAGTTATGGGCCAATCAGGCCTGGTATTGGCAAGGCTTGTGGTGTGGTGTGTGGTGTGTTCGTTTACTTTTTTTTTATGTTGCCCGTCAAGATGACCTCACTCCACCTGATGGAAAGCGGTCGTGAGGTCCAGATATGAGGTTGACAAGCCCAGTCATTCAACGAATCACTGGGCTGGCCATCCTCACCTTGAAGGCCTGCAAAAATGCCTTTTCACGCCCCGCTTGAAGAACCCGGGACTATACGAGGAAGGAAACACATGTGCTGGAAGAGCGTTCCACGTCTGGATGGTACGACAAAGAAACGAGTCACCGAACCTTTTAGTTCGGGCCAACATATGAACTAGCTGTTTCGGAACGGGTCTAAGTGACGTTTATCACTCTGAGTGAAGTGCAAATTCTACCGGTGCCTGGAGCCCGATGAAATTCACTTGACAGCTGTCAGACATAGGTTATGTTCGTTTTGTCTCTTTCTATCTGACGAGGGTGAAAATGACTCTGCGAAAAGCTATTAGGAACGGGCCCTAAATTTTTTTTCTCACTTACCAACATTAGTGGCCTGCGCGCTGACCATGTCGGCGAGCTCGCGCATGATCTGGTTGACGTCGAGCACTTCCGCCTCGATCTTGTTCATGTAGGCCTCCCGTTCCAGCATCATGCTCGCTTCGAACTGCACTAGGCGGGCCTGCAGGCAAATATAATGTCACAATAATACACACACTCTATATGGCGGCATGAAAAAATACAATTTCGATCCTGTTTTTGTTGAGTATGTCAAGAAATACTCCAAAATCTTCAGAAAAGTCTGCACTACACTAAGGCATTGCACATTCCTGATAAAATATCAAAGTCCACTAACAAAATAAAAGACACTTGGGACGTCATAAATCACGAAACAGGTAAAGCTAAACAGCGCGATACCTCATACACTCTTAATATTAACAATAACATCTTACAATCAGAAGCATCTGTTGCTGAAGCATTTGATAAGTATTTCAGTAATATACCTATAATCACTACAGCTTCATTAAATTCCTCACCAACTAAAGCGGAACATTTGTTGAAAGATAATGTATCTTGTTGCAGTGTATTCTTTAAATGTAAACATGTTGAGTCACTAGATATATTAAAAGCATTCAGATTAATTAATTTAAAAGATACCGCTGATCTTTGGGGTATATCAGTCAAAATTGTTAGCCACATAATTGACGTGATTGCCCCTTATTTAGCCGTAATATTCAATGATTGTGTTGATGAAGGTGTTTTTCCAAACTTAATGAAACACAGTAGGGTTGTACTCGTACCACTTTTTAAATCAGGCAACAAACAAGACCCAGGTATCTTTAGGCCTGTTTCAATCCTACCAGCTCTAAGTAAGATCTTTGAAAAATTATTCAAGAACAACTATTAAGCCATTTTAATGAGAATAATCTCTTACACAGTGAACAATATGGATTCACGAGAGGCCGTTCTACTACTGATGCTGGCATTGCACTTCTAAAACACATCTTCAGGGCTTGAGAGAATTCACAGAACGCTCTTGGCGTCTTCTGTGACTTGTCCAAGGCCTTTGATTGCGTTGATCATGATACACCTATACGCAAGCTTGATTTTTACGGGGTTAGGGATAATGCTTTAGATTTGGTAATTTCGTACTAAGGTAACGTACTTAACTAAGGTTTAAGAACTCAAAAAGTTGATGTTAACAGTGTACTGTCTACAGGATCACAAGTTAAAATGGGGGTCCCTCAAGGATCCATTCTAGGTCCATTAATATTTCTGATATATATTAATGATTTACCTTTTTACTTAAAAGATATTTGTGATGTTGTATTGTTTGCAGACGATACATCTTTAGTTTTCAAAACTGACAGAAATAAAAACCTTTTTGATGATGGTAATGACGCACTTTCAAAGGTTTTACAATGGTTCACAGTTAATAATCTACAGCTTAATGCAAAAAAGACTAAATGTATTAATTTTAAGTTGCCTAATGTTAAAGATAACCCCATTAGTCTAAAAATTGATGGTAATACTATGAAGCTTGTAGATACAACAGTTTTTCTTGGAATCACACTAGATTCAAAACTGCAATGGAACCCTCATATAACAGCTCTCTCAGGCAGACTTAGTTCGGCTGCATTTGCAGTGAGAAAAATTAGGTTATTAACAGATGTTGATACTGCTCGTTCAGTTTATTTTAGTTATTTCCACAGTGTAATGTCTTACGGCATTGTACTTTGGGGTCCAGCGGCGGATATACAAACCATCTTTATCCTCCAGAAGCGAGCGATCAGATCCATCTATAAGCTTCGTGCACGGGTTTCACTTAGGGAGATTTTTAAGGAAATTGGTATCCTCACTGTAGCGTCACAGTACATTTACAATTACATTGTTTTGGTGAGAAAAAATATTGGTCTCTATGCTAAAAACAGTGACATACATTGCAGAAATACTAGGAATAAGGATAAAATTGCACTTCCACTCTTTAGGTTACAAAAAGTTTTAGGATCCTTTATGGGGCAAGGTATACATTATTACAACAAAATTCCAAAAACCATTTGTGAGTTACCTTTACATAGATTCAAAAATCACATCAAAACAGCTTTATTAAAAAAGGGCTATTATACTACAAAAGACCACCTTATAGATAAAAATGCCTGGGTGTAAGCGCTCTGCTCGATACGGGATTAAATAGCTCTATTGTAACAGATGTTTTATTGTAATAGTTAATAGGTACCTAGTATGTACTGACTAACAATTTTTCTTTTTGAATTGTTTAAATGAATTTTTGTTATTATATTCTTTCATGGTTGGTTTTTTCTCTTTGTTTTATATTCTTTTAGGTTTATTGTATCAAAATGACACACTGCTTGTACTTTACTAACGCCTGTCTAACCCAAAACAAGTCTAAAAGAGTAACTGCTGAGTTTCTCGCCGGGTCTTCTCAGCAAGAAACAACTCCGACGCGGTGGTAGAGTCGCATTATGTCTGTATACTGTTTATTTACATATCCATATTATTATGGTATTTATGTCTATTATTTAGTATATTTTGCTGTAAATTTGACGATTTGAAAGTGTGGAAACAGTCTATTTAAATAAAATTGTTTGAGTTTGAGTTTAAAATAAAGATAGAAACTAGAAAAATTCGACCTGATTACTAGAAAAATTTGACCTAGGGACTCAAGCGGGATTCGAACCCCCGACCTTCCACAATCCGGGTGGGTGCTCTTCCAACTGAGCTACCGAGGCTACCGTTAACAGACCCGGCGAATTTATCTGGTGTATTTTACGTTGTAAGACAACGTTGTTTTATCAATGTTATAGGCCAGCGCCTTTGACACCCGAAAGAAATATTTTTGCAGATATTTTACTTTCGATGAATATGAAACTAGCTACAAGTGTTTTTTCTTATAAAAAATATGCGCCAGACTCACACGACTTGTCATGGTCTCGAAGAAGGAATGAATATCCCTGTATTACGTGGTACCAGACAAGGTATCAAGCCAAGGGCGTCTCCCTGCAACCCAGACCCGAGTCAATTCAGAAAAGATCGTTTTCTGGATTGACCCGACCGGGAATCGAACCCGGGACACCAGGGAAATCGAGGCGAGAAACCGTGCCATATGGTTACTCATAATACCGGGCGATTATCAGAAGACTTACATAAACGATATGGCATCAGCAACGGATGTAGAAACTGAAGTGAATATTTGATTTTTAAATCGACTTTAAATTTAAGGTAGTCGTACAAAAAATACTGACTGTTCGACAGATTTGGATGGTGAGATTAAAATGAAGATCAATTGAAAAAAAAAACAAATTTAAAATTCACACTTAGGTAGGTACGTAGTTACTGCATTATTTACTGCCATATCGTTTTTGTAAGGCTTTTGATAATCACCCGGTATTTACTCTATTTCCATTTTATTTCTTTTAATGTTTTTTTTAGAAAATGTTCCTAAATAATATAATAATTTCCTACTTTATTTCTTTACCTGTATTATCAGCCACTTAAAAAGGGTTGAGCTACATTTGGCCGCACCGCATCCGCACTTTCCTATGCTCCTATCCTTTTCTATCACTCAGAACTGTCATTTACTAGAGCGAGAAAGACAACAGAATGCGACCGCCTCGTCGGTTTCGCCGCGTGCGGCTGCCACAAGGCATGCGTGACTTCAAGCAATCCCATTGGTTGAAAGTCGCCAAAACTCAGCTTCGGTGGACAGGCAGTCTAAAATAGGGTTTCAACCCCGTTTCAAAGAGATTTAAAACATTACAACCCATTTCTGCTTCCACGGATTCTGCTCCTGAACGGTTTGAAACTCCAGTCACGATCCTCAATTGTGAGGAACCAACCGTGGAGAAGGAAGTATTTTGTGAATCTGTCTACTAACCTGAGCTTGTTGGTTGGCGAGCAGCGTAGCCTCTTCATCATCAGCGATGGCTTGTTGTTCCATAAGCGCGGGGTCGTTGCGCGCGCGCGCCGGTCGCGGCATGTGCGCCGCCATCTTCTCTGATACCTCCTGGGAATACGGTGAAACAAATATAAACTCACTGTTTATTTGCGTCGCGTCGTCTCAACGCAACTCACTGTATGCAACCTAGCGGTGCTACGTCGTACTGAAATCATAGACATCCCAGCTATCAAATGTACATTATTTAGACTAATATTATAAAGAGGTAAAAGGTTGGTGAGTTTGTATGTTTGAGGTAGGTAATATCCGAAACTACGGAACCGATTACAAAAAATCATTCACTGTTAAAAAGCCACATTATCCCTAATTGCTGTAACCATATAAATTTTTCAAAAACATCAGGGATCCGTATGTAAACTTTGTTTATGTAACCCAACGTGTGAGAAAAATTAGTCAATGCGGGCGAAGCCGTGAGCTGAAAGCTAGTAATAAATAAAAATGTGCCAGTCAACGCATCACTTGTTGATCTCGAAGTAGTGATAAATATCCCTAGTTACGTTACGACCAGACAAGGAATTAAGCCAGGGGCGTCTCCCAGCACACTCAAGAGTCCGGAGTGCGAGTTGCAGAGAGAGATGCGAAAAAAAACGCGAATTTGTCAGCGAGACAGCGCCATCTAGTGGCCTTAAGAGGGTTTGCTTTTTGCGTTCAGGGTAGATCGTAGACGTAGCATTTTTTTTAAGGTGTTCGTGATTATTTAGCTGAATTCAAATTAAGTATAAATTATCTCTCTATTATTGAATGCACCTTTTAATTTCATAATTATAACTTTAACTGTGTACAGTAATTTTTTTAAGTGTCTTACCAATTTAAAAAGAAACGGTTTTTTATTTAATTTAGCAATTAATTGGCGACAACCTAATTTTAGACACTTCAATGTGTTTTTAAATAGTGCAACGTTCTCGATCCACCCCCAGCTAACGCTCTTAATTCACCCCTAGGTGGCGCTGACTGGATTCCATACTATTTGACATATACGTGCTTTGTAGATTCCATACTATTTGACATAACGCGATGGTGAAGTCATTCGTATCGCTCACTGCAACGCACTCAGCACTCAGTGGGCGTCCTTCGGCTGCGAATGATGATGATGACAAAATAAGCACACCGGCGGGATTATTGCCTAGAGGCAAATTATATTAGTCAACCGTCAGGTTTAACTGAGAGCATCACATGAGATTCGAAATGTTCAGATTATAAAGGGGAATGGTCAGAAAACCCCTTCAAATGAGTCGTTTCAAATTAAAATTCATTTATTCTTCATCACAGGTAGTACAAGATGGTATGGTGAAAAATAATAAGAAAACTTCATGACAAGCCTTTAAAGGCATACGAAAAACATAAAAAAAACGTAAACGTTTTTCTAATGTTACTAGCTTTCCGCTCGCGTGAACTTCATTTAACACCTACGTCCGAAAAAGAACCCCTTTGCAAGATTTAAATCTCCTAGCACTTGTAGTTTCTGAGATTTAGTGATGTGACCTTTCACTTTTATAAAATATAGATTTGTAAAATGATCATTTGTCATTCCTTTTAGACAAACATAACTGAACCTTTCAACCGTTCTATCAGTCTGCCCACCTTCTGCACAGACGCGTATTTGGCCAGCGCGTCCTTGAAGGCCTGCGTGAGTCGCTCCACCTGCAGCTTCTGCGGCTTGTCCCCGCGCCGCACCACCACGCCGAGGCGCTGCAGGTCGCGCGCGGTGGCCGACACGCACGCGTTCACTGACTGTTGGCTTTCGTGGCTGGAAGAACGAACTCACTCAAGCATTTCCATTTTTTTTCAAATAAAAATTACGCCTATTGCACAGATTAATAGCTACTACGTAACAGATAAATCACATCCATAGAACAATGTAATTTTATTCAATCCTAAATGCGTGCTGTCACTGTGCTGCCACCTCTTTCGATAAAGATAAAATATAAATATGCGCCAGACAACACACCTCTTGTAATGTTCTCGAAGTAGGGATTAATATCCCTGTGTTACGAGGTATCACACAAGGAAATAAACCAGGAGCGTCTCCTGGCACACCCAGACCAGAGTCAATTCAGAAAAGATCGTTCCTGAATTGACCCGACCGGGAATCGAATCCGAGACACTACGGAAAACGATGCGAGAAACCGTGCTACAGCGCACTACACCAAACGTGTCGTCATAGATGTCAGTAGTCAGTACTTACAGTACGTCATCGTCACTTCAACCGCAAAGTTCGCGTACGATTGCTCTACGCGGATGTTGACAACCCTGCCAATTGAGTCATGGAATACCCGGCGGCTGGAAGGTACTTATCGCGAGCAAGTACATGCAGTGACAAAGGCCTGCCTCTAGTGTTGCTTTTGTGTGGCCTTTCGAAGAAGTGCCGTTTTATGTTGTTTGTAGTGCAAACACCCAGAGTTACTACTGGCCTGTTGGTGCAATTGCAGCGACCCTGTCTTTACCACCGGAGGTTGTGTTCGATCTCCATCCATGCCACACATTCATGTGACGAACATTTGTGTTTGTTGTATGGCTGGGTGTAATTATCTATTTAGAAATATTTAAGTATGCTTATCAGTCTCTGACTGACACCCATAATACAAGTTTTAGATGTAGGATGTTAGGGTAAGATGATCTTGGTGTAATTTCATTGTCATCACAGTTATGGGACGTGAAGTATTTTTAAAGATTTTTTTATGACTTATCCCACAGTGTGTTATGTGATATTTTAGAGTTTCTTAACTTGTGATAGGGTCATTAGGATTGGTCTGAAGACAATATAAGTATTTTTGGGGAAAGAAATATAGTTGTTTAAATTAGGTTTAGAATCAGGACAAGTGGCAGTCAGAAGATAAAATAAAACTTACATCTTATCCCTCAACTGCACACTATCATTAGGCCCACCAATCTGCTTCATCATCTTCTCCAACGACCGCAGCCCACTGTTCACCGAGGTCACATTGTCAGCGATGCCTTCGCTCAGGTTGTACAGTTCCGTGGGGCTGAAGTCAGCGAAGCCCACAGCTGGGGGCGCAGCCGTCGAGCCGTAGTCCCGGCTCGAGCCGCTAATGGGCTCGCGTTCTGCCATCTCGATGCTGCAATATCACAGAAATAGTATTTCAGGACATTTTTATAAAATAATGATAAAAAAGTGGTAGGGTGAACAACAAGTTGATGAAAGGTGAGAGAAAGAGAGGTGGCATTGTATAGGGTGTCTCGCGTCTCTGTCTCGAGCCTCGGTCTCGAAGGTGAAATAGCGCTCATACAAAGCCATAATGACAGTAGGGCCCTTCCGTCCGGCGGACCGGCCTACACTATTCCACACGATTAATACTAATGCAGGGCACCACGCTTTGTCTTTCATTGCCTCGATCACAATCGTCCTTTCACGCCCCTTCCTTCCTCCAACTTCTATTGGTATAACTTCTATGGGCATCCCCATCGGGGGATGGGGATGCCGCTGTTGGCCTTTTTTTCAAACAGCGTGTTGGTGGAGACCAACACGCTGTTTGAGGTGGAGTTCGCTAGCATCCGCGGACTCCATGCAAACCTCAACGCCGTCCATCAACACCTTGAGACGGCGAGGCCTGCGATGCTCTTTTTGACGGAAACACAGATAGGCCGCCCTGCTGATAAGTCATACCTGGACTACCCCGGCTATGTGCTGGAAGACTCCTTCCAGCCAAAAGCCGGTGTATGTCTGTTCGTCAGGGCGGACGTCTGCTGTAGCCGTCTCCGCTGCTTGGAAGACCTAGCCTTCTCAACCGTCTGGGTGCACGTTGACCTGGGCTCCACGAGCCGGGTCTATGCGTGCATATACCGCTCACACAAAGGAGACAACTCGACTATGCGAACATCTGAGTCAGGCCGCAGACAACGCTCAGGCGCAGTTCCTAAATGCCGAAATAGTGTTTTTGGGAGACTTCAATGCCCACCCTGAGTCCTGATTAGGCTCATCAAAAATAGACCATGCAGGCCGAACTGCCCATGAGTATGCTCTCAAGCAAGACCTGACGCAACTGGTACACCAGCCCACCCGGGTACCAGATATTGTCGGTCATACGCCCTCGCTATTGGACCTTCTGCTGACGAGTGACCCAGCCGGGTATAAAGTGTCGGTTGGTGCCATCTCCATTGGGCTCCTTCGATCACTGACTGGTTGGCGCAACAGTGCCCTGTGCAGCTCCCCCACAACCCGTGGAGGTGACGCGGCGGTTATGGCACTACTCGTCGGCAGATTGGGACGGATTGCGAGAATATTTTGCCTCTGTCGCTTGGCGGCAGTATGCTTTGGAGAAAGGGATGCTTCAGAGAGTGCATCTGCTATCGCCGACGAGATCAGTACCTAAATGGAATACTGCATTCCTTTTACTGATGTAAAATGTCTCTGGTTCAATCGCGACTGTGCCGCAGCTGTTGAACAAAAACAGGCGGCGTACCGTGCTTGGTCTAGGGCACAGACATCAATCAAACCTGACCTCCCTGAAAGCAGCCTTTAATAAAGCCACCAAGGCCACGATATCTGAGCTGGCTCATCCGCTACCTAGAGGATCACTCTCTTATTCACAACCGTCAGTACGGCTTCCGACCAAAACGATCTACGGGTGATTTTCTAGCGTATATACGTAACACACATCTGGGGGGAGGCTATGGACATGCATGGGGAATCTTTGGCCGTCAGCCTTGACATTGCCAAAGCTTTCGACCGTGTATGGCATCGTTCGCTTCTTTCCAAGGTTCCGGCATATGGTCTGCCACCTCGCCTATGCGACTGGGTCACCGGATTTCTGGACGGACGTAGAATTTGTGTCCTTTGCGATGGTCGAAATCACACTTTCTCCAGATTAATGCCGAAGTGCCGCAGGGCTGAGTCTTGTCGTCGACTTTGTTTCTTCTGCATATCAATGACAGTCATGTTATCTCTTGGTAATATTCATTGCTATGCGGATGATAGCACGGTCCACGCGCGTTATTTCGAGCGCCCTGGGGCAAAGCAGACTGACATCGAGGAGAAGAGGCGAAGTCTTGCTGTTGAGCTTGACGGAGTGTTGGACCGCATTTCTGAATTTCTGAAGATTGGATGCACCCCGCATGCAATCTTGTCGAGTTCAATGCCAAGAAAACGCGGGTGTGTGCATTCACAGCAAAGGCGTCGCAGTTCCTTTCCCATCCCACTAGTCAGAGCACCCCGCTACACATCCTTGGCATGGATGTTCGTAGCAACCTAAACCAGCGGGACTACATTGAGAGCGTCATTAGAACTGCATCCCGAAAACTCGGAATCCTGAACAGAGTGAGACGATTCTTCACGCCTGGGCAGCTCTGTCTTCTGTATAAGACACAAGTTCGCTCGTTTGTCGAATACTGCTCTCATCTCTGGAACGGTTCCGCCAAGTACCTACTCGAAGCTCTTGACAGGTTGCAGCGGCGTGCTATCCGTATTATTGGAAACCTTTGACCCTTGAGCTTCTCCAATTGCGTCGAGACATTGCCAGGCTAAGTGTTCTCTATCGCTTCTACAATGGGTAATGCACTGACGAGTTATTCCAGCTTATTCCACCCTCACCTTTCCAGTCCCATACCACGCGTGCTGGACTACGGCGTCATCCACACACAATTCAGCATTTGTTGGCCCGAACTAAAAGGTTCGGTGACTCATTTCTTCGTCGTACCATCCAGACGTGGACCGCCCTTCCAGCACATGTGTTTCCTTCCTCGTATAGTCCCGGGTTCTTTAAGCGGGGCGTGAAAAGGCATTTCTGCAGGCCTTCAAGGTGAGGATGGCCAGCCCAGTGATTGGTTTGAATGACTGGGCTTGTCAGCCTCATATCTGGACCTCACGACCGCTTTTAATCAGGTGGAGTGAGGTCATCTTAACGGGCAATATATAAAAAAAAAGTTACTTTGTCAAAGTTATGAGGGATTTTAAGGGGCATATAACAGATCACAGCATGGTAATAACTATGACAAAGTAATAAAGTGCTCAGCTAATTTTGTTCCTGAACAACACGACCATTACACACAGAGGGTTCAAATTTGTGTAGAACTACAGCATTTTAACAACACTTCAGTTTCTTTAACCAACTGTATGTAAAAGCACACGCTAGTTTTGCATGAGATAACATAACCTATCATCTAGACTAGACTTAGAAAGGTTACAAACCCAAAATTCCGTAAATAATAAATACACCGCACAGTTTTTCTTGAAAACATTTTATAGACTGTTACTAAACGTTACATCGTATTGACGGTATTCGAAACACAAAAGGTGATCAAACGGTTATCAATTGTATTGAAGGTTGAACCATACATAAAGTGAGCAAATAGTTTCCAAGCACACATGTTTCTCTTTTCTTAATGAATTTTAATTAGAATGTATTTCAATGTTTTACCTACATGAATAATTAAATTATTACTGCAGTAGCGGCATTATAATTTAACAAAAAGATAGCAAACATAGACAGGTGATTAAAAAATAGGTAATTAGGTATAACTACACATTTATCAGAATATTTATTTATATGACTATAGGGATAATGCCCTAATTAATAAGCCACTGTACAGCAAATTCTTGATATTTTAATAATTAAAACATGAAGAGTGGATGGGGATATCAAATATGTATATTTATTGGACTTCCCATTTTTTAGCTTTTTAATAGATTGTGGAGTATGGGAGCAACAAATATGATAATGATAATTATAACATTTGTTTTTTTTTCATTTATTCTTGCATTTTCTAAAATAGCTATTGATTTTTACATTTTCATGTTTGTATTCACCATTTGTTTTTCAGAAATATTCCTACATAATTGCATGAGACCTTGCTCCGGTTTTTAGTTTGTTTTGGTCTAGCAATTGTAGGTATATTCAACTCATTGTGCTTAAATAATTATAGATAAGTAATGTTGACAAATAGGTTTAGAAAGAGGAATAATAAACTGAGCTACTAAAAATACTGAAACGCGCCCCAGAATTAATATGCCAGCCTCAAAACACTGATTTTAGAATATTTAGAGGCTCAGATAGTATTTCTAGTAATTAGGTTAGGTTAGAATGTCGCTCCATTATTTACTATCTTTTTAGAAATACTTAGGTCTGTATAACTGCTGGAATGGTAAGGGCATGATAATAATTTCATACCCATTGCAGTTTATTTTTAATAAGCTACAATTTTCCTTACTCAACTCAGCTCTTTCTGCCAACAACACTACACTCAAACAAAACAACAGACACAGAACTGACAGAAAAATTTACTATCATCATCTGGCAAAAATATATTTTAAGCCTTTTGTATTAGAAAATTGTATGATTTATTGCTTCATAACATACTTGTTGTATTACCTCACTTTGTAAGTTGTGCAATAAATAGTTTTCTTTGTTTGACTAAGTATTCATAAATTCAGAAAAACCACCTTACGGAAATATACAAAATATTGTGAATTTAAAACCAACAATAGTGTTTTATGGTAACCACTGAAAACCACATGTTTATGAAATATATCTTCGATTTTTACTATGCTGTAAAAGATTTGCGCAATAAAAATATGATACAACCATTATTAAACAGGTTCTTACTGATTTAAGTAGAACAATCTTGTTTACCCAAATTATCAGTATCCCGATTAGTAAACACTTCCCAGGTCAAGCAGGCGAATGATCTTGTGCAGCTATGATTCACAACAACACTAATTAATCATCAGATCACTTATCATCACAAAAGAAATAATAAAACGCAAAAAAAAAATATGTTACACGAACTCTTCACCACTGTTTAGTTGGTGCGGCGCGATTACATAAAAACTGGAATTCGATAAGATTATAGGAACCGGTATTTCAACTAAATTGCCTTTTAATTGAAAATTAAGCTACTTTTACTCAAGTTCGACGTTATTAAAAATTTCCTATTGTGAGTCGGCGATGGTCGATTTTAGAATATGACATCTTCTGTCAAAGAATCAGCTGTCATTGTTGTCATGGGCGTTCAGAAACATAAAACAAACAAGTTGAGAGTTTTTGTTGTTTTTTGAGTTCGAATACTTTGTTTTTTTTAATTAAACCAAAGTATATGTATAATGAGCAGATAGATGAAAACTTCGTAATTGAATTGGTTTGTTGATAAAATAATGTCAGATGCTTGGACTGCTTGGTCTTTTTAATATGTACTTGACCTACGATAGAATAACAGATGGCGCTGCGTTAACCATTTGGAATAATAGAGAAGAATGAAAGTGCTTTCTTTCTGTTTACTTGAAAGTTGTGTAAAAGAGAATCTAGATGGATTCTAGAGAAAAGGCAGCCCAAAATCCCAAATTGTAAATTTGATAGTCGTGTAGGATTTTTGTGTCATTTGAAGAAGAACTACTTGATAAGGTCACAAAATTTTAGCGAATGTACTCGTATATACGAGCACAACAAGCTTTACATGTGATTTGATCTGGGCCGCCAACATAAAACCAATTTTCAAAACTTTCATAAAGTTGATTTGCGGTTCTCCGTACGTACCTAAAAAGAAAAAGTTAGCCTGTATAACCTGTCGCACTTGATATTTAGATTCTTAAGCTGAGATCTATAGAGCGTGCTTAGCTTTAACTTAGACTTTGAACAGCTATATATAACTAGATCAGTTACTTCTCATCGATTTTAAATTATTTTTGTCTCAGTTAAACATCAAATTAGTAATAATTCAACCTCATATATGATAAGATAATAATGAAAATGATAAGTCTGTGCTTGCTTAGCTAAGTAACGACTATAGATCTCGGCCTTAGATTCAACCACTAAAGAGTTCACTGTCATTTCGAGCTTTTTTTTGACTAAATCACAAGTCTGAAGTGAATTCACATATTAAAAAAAGATAAATAATAAACTGAGTAAAAATACTGAAATGCGCCCTGGAATTAATACGTCGGCCACAAAACGCTGGTTTTAGACTATTTAGAGGCTCAGATTGTCTTTTTAGTGGTTAGGTTAGGTTAGTCTGTCGCTCCATTAAATATTTACTTTATTAATAATATGCGCCAGACAAAACACCTCTTGTCATGGTCTCGAAGTAGGGATAAATATCCTTTGTGTTAAGGCCTGTATTCACTTTGATTAGTGCGAGTGCAGGTACTTAGTGATTAGGAGAAAACACACTCGCACTCATCAATCGCTGTCCACACGGGTTTTCTCCTAATCACTAATTACTGCACTAACTTCTAATCAAAGTGACTCCGTCATTCGTGTCGTCAAATTAAATATCGTTTTTGCCACTTGCATATGAAATGAGACTCGCTCCTGTAGTTAAACTGTTACTACAGTTTTGCAGGGCATTGTTATTCTGTATGTTCATTGTTCTGTTTATTAAATAAAAATAAATAAATAAATGAATAATGAAAAGTTTCTAAGTAAAACTTTTTATAATTTCCCCGCGCGTAAGTCGTGTGACGTCGAGTCGTGACGTGATACGCGCGCATTTTTCCCACAAGCGCACGCGCAGGACGCATAAACCACTCGACACCTGCTAACACATTAAATTATAACGTAGGTACTTATGAATGTTAAGTTGTTTTACAGAAATGTACACTTTTATGACAAGCTACCAATATAATGCGCATTTTGGCTGAAGGAAGGCTCGTTTGTACTCCATTTTTAATGTTTGGAAATCCTCATTGATATACTGTTTTGTTTTAGTGAGTTATGGATGCTTGTATTAGGTAGAGATCGACCTTGAGCCAAGTATATTCCAATGATACTAAAGTGTGACTAAAGGTTCCTTTGTTGGTTTGTATTTGTAAAATAAATTATCCCAGGACAATTAGAAATTCCGCCTTTATCCTGGTTGATTTGGTTTGCTAGCGATGTTTTCCGTCACAGGAGAGTTAGTCGGATATTTAACAATGAACACAAAGGTTTTGGTTCTGGCCAGATTTTAACTCGAGACCACACGATCCACGATCTGAGTTCGGGTGCTGAACCACTAGGCCACGACGCTATTATAACGAATCATAATATTATTGTAATAATTATATTCTTTAGTATTATAAAAGGGAATTCACTAATAAAATTTACCAATAGATAAATAGGTTTAGGTTTAAAGATATTTATTCTCACTTAAGACTTATGTCACTTACATGAGAACATGGCATAAATAAATTATGACTTATGTTCGTCGTCATGAAAACACAAGATTGAAAAAACAAATAAACACATTCATAAACATTACAAAATTTATTTATTTATTTATTTATTTGACATTGCACATGAACACATAACAGAGTAGGTATACTTAGTCGTAACTTATAGCGATACATGTACCCTGAAAGGGTGTAGCAATCGTATGTTATACAAAGCTATCGTATGCTGTAACATAGGGAATATTGTTTAGTATGAAATATAAGAATCAACAAAATAAAAAATCCTAACGTACTTAAAAAACTATAACAAATTAAAATTATTTTTCCATTCAAATCTTAAGGTATACTTTTTCTATTACTACTGTATTATCTACATATCACATTATGTACAATAACAGTGTTTTAACACCAACTGTACTCTTCCTAATGATAATACAAGTGATTTACATTTTATATTCTGTCATAAATTCTTTAACTGAGTAATAACATTTTTGGATTAAGTGCGCTTTTAATTTATTTTTAAAGATTTTTTCTGAGGGTTCATTCTTTAGGGAGTTAGGGATTTTATTGTAAACTAAAATTGATCTGTAATATGGGCCTTGCCTATAAATTTCTAATTTGGGTTCGGGTAGTGCTAATTGGTTTTTGCGTCTAATGTTTTTGGTAAACTCAAAGTATGTGGGATGTTTACGTACAAAGATGGCTATTTCTAATATGTACATCGATGTTAGAGTTAGTATTTTTTCTTTAATAAAATAGGGTCTGCAACTATCCATTTGGTAAATGTTAGCTATCACACGAATACACTTCTTTTGCATGATGAAAAGGTCATGCGCATCTGTGCTATCACCCCAAAGAAGGATGCCGTAGCGGAGCCACGAGTACGCATACGCATAATTAATACGCTGTCAGAGCACACTGTGTATGGGTATTTCTTTTTAAAAGGTTAAATGCGTATATGAACTGGGACAATTTTGTTTTGATATTAGAGATATGTTTTTTCCAATTTATATGTGAGTCAATGGTTATGCCAAGTAAATTGAATTCGGTAACTTCTTTGATATTCAGTTCTTTCTTGATAACAGTTAGGTCTATTGGTCGCTTTTGATTTGGTCTAAATTGAATTAATTTTGTTTTTTCCATATTAATTTGCAAATTGTGTTCGCTAAGCCATTTTTTTATAGAATGAAGAATCGTATTCATTTCAAAGTTATTGTTTCTATTGTTAGGACATTCAAATAATAAAGATACGTCGTCTGCGAATAAGATGCTATTGGTTTTTGTAATTTTAGGAAGATCATTAATGTATATAAGGAATAGGATGCACCCTAGCACACTAAGGCCCGTATTCTGAAACAAAATCTGTACTTGAGTATAGATCTGAGTGACGTTTTTGTATGAACTGACGTTTTGAAATCTCTACTCAAGTACAGATCAGTGATTGAGTACGATTCTAGAATACGGGCCTTAATCAAACAACATTGAAGTTGACTTACTAAGTACACAATGAAGGACCCGTCCAACGCATTCACTTGCATTTTTAGAATGTGTTGTTTGAGATTAGGTATTCGGCCAGTTGCTTCTTGAATACATTGAACGAGTTCACATTTTTTATTTGTGTGGGTGTTTTATTATAAAGTTGCGCTCCCTCATAACTCGGTGTTGTTTTGCCGTAGTTGGTGCGAATCTTGGGTACGACAAGAAAGCTAGCCCGCCGCGTACTGCGGTTGGCAACCCTTTTTCGTTTAGTGAATGTTATGTTGGTATGTAATTTCTTACCAAGCGATTTTCGAATAAAGATACAAGTGTTATAAATGTATTGTTTTCTGATGTTCATGATTTTTGTTTCATTATATATTTTTTTAGTTTTTGTTGAAGGGTGGTAATTGAATAGCATTTTAATTATTTTATTTTGCAATATTTGCAGTTCAGACAACTTAGTTTTAGCAGCACTTCCCCAAATTTCGATGAGGTAAAGTAGGTGTGGCTTCACCAGCGCATTATTAATTGTATACCTTAATTTACATGGAATACATCAAAATGTGTTACGGAGGGAGCCGCGAAGTGCTACTAGTTTCATTTTTGTTTGTTCGATGTGGACATTCCACGATAAGTGGGTGTCCATATGTAAACCGAGGTATTTTTCGTGGGTTTTTTCTTTAAGGGTAATATTATTTATTGTTAGCGGCATGTACGTAGGTATTGGTTTGTTTTTGGCTTCAAAAAGTATATAACAGGTTTTGGCAATATTAATTGTGAGTAAATAACACTGAAACCAGTTATGCAGGGTGTTTAGATCGTCTGGGGCCTGAGAAACTATGTCATGTATAGATGAACCAAAATAAAAGTAAGTATCATCAGCGTATAGTGTGACATCACCCTTTAAGCCCAGCTCCTGTATGTTATTGATATAAATCAAGAATAAAAGCGGGCCCAAAATTGAGCCTTGAGGAATGCCACACGTTATAGGTAGAGAGTTACTTTGGAAATTAGGGTCTATTTTGACTACTTGCGATCGATTACATAAATAGGATTTAAACATTTGCAAAGCTTCTCCAGTAATTCCAACTATCTCCAGTTTTTGTAAGAGCAGTGCACTCACTGTATCGAATGCTTTCCTTAAACCTATAAAAACACCTAGAACAATATTTTTTTCATCAAGGTTTTGTTTTATTTTAGTTATGAGATCGATGGTTACTGTGAGTGTGTTACTATTTGGCCTGAATCCATAGTCGTTCAGAAAGGAAATTAATTGAATCCAGATATTTTTCTAGTCGTGTGTGCAGTAATTTTTCGAGGATTTTTGACAGTACTGGTAGCACAGAGATGGGCCGGTAATTTCCTGGATCAGTTTTTGCTCCTGTCTTGAAGATAGGGGTAACTTTTGCTATTTTTAAAGTATCTGGGAACACTCCATTTAGTAGCAGTTTATTGAAGCATTCCGTTAAATTGTTAGAAATGAGGTTTTTTAGGCATTTTATGACTTAAGTGCTAATTCCATCAAGGCCAACACTGCAGTTTGGATCGAGATTACTAATAATATTTGAAATTTCTTCTTCAGTGCATGGTTGGAAACTAGACATTTGGGAATTTTGTGAGGTAAGTTGGGGTAGAGCAAGAATGTGACTATCATGGTATTTTTTTGGAATTTCGTTAGCTAATAGTGGTCCTATAGTTGAGAAATAATTATTGAATATGTGACAGATACGATGCGGATCTGTTATTTCTTTTGCATCTACTATAAGTTTTGAGGGAGCATCTTATTGTTTGTTAGGGTATTGACTAAGTTCCACATTTTCTTTGGCTTGTTACAGCATTTGGTAAATTGTTTATAGTAATATGATTCTTTTGTGTCTTGAATTAGTTTGGTTACTTGTTGTCTTTTGGTGGTATATTCTTCTTTTATGGCGTTATCATCTGGATTTTTCTTGAGTTTAGCCCATATTAGGTTTCTTTCGTTAATATTAGTGATCACAGTTTTATTTATCCAATCCTTTTGTGGTTCGTTCATGATTTTGGTTTTAGTTACTTTGTTTTCAACAATACATCTTTTAATCTGTTCCTCTAGTAATTTGTAGTCATCATTTACTTTGTAAAGTCCCACGTTTTTTACGGAATCATAAAGCTTAGTATAATCTATGGCTACGTACTGAGAATACACCTTTGGTGGCGGTTTCATTTTCTTAATTTCTAAATAGTCGTTTTTTCTTAAATTCTAATATTAGTTGCTTATGATCTATATCTTAAAGCCTCCGATATAGCCTCTAGATAACTTTCAGTGGTGTAATTGCTACAGGAGAAATAGTAGGTAAATATATTTATTAATGTATGATAATTTCGATTAATCTTTCACTGAAATTCAGCTTAATGAATATAACTGTAAGATTAATAACGTCACGAACTGATGACAAACTTATGAATCACTGGTAGTTTTATTCACTCTTCGAAATACAGTGCAGTTGGCATGCAGGATTTATTGCAAGAGCAGTGCATCAGTAATCTGGCGACAGTATTCAAATAAGTTCAAAGTTGCTACAGTAACCATACATTTGGACTTGTTTGTCCTTTATTCTAAATAAAGCATAGATATTTTATTAGCGGACTTTTTATCACATTCCTCACTCATTTGTTGTAGGTCTTAGGCCCGTATTCTAGAATCGTACTCAAGCACTGATCTGTACTTGAGTAGAGATTTTAAAACGTCACTCAGATCTATACTCAAGTACAGATTTTGTTTCAGAATACGGACCTTAGTCTTTTTTTTGCAGGAAACTTATGCCACACTTTTGACGTTCGCATGATTACTGCATAGGAAATATTATTATGCAACAATACTCGTAGCTACAATCGTTGTTTACTTATTATCTTAATAAACTTTACAGATTTATACACAATATAATACATATATAGCCTATATGTAAAGGGTCTAACCTTGGCAAGGTACTCCTTGCCAGGGTTAGACCCTTTACATCTTATTTAATCAAACGAAGTCATTGCCGCAACTTAGTGATTGCTTAGTTAAACTTGTTGCCTAAAGGTGCACTCAGTGTCTACCCAGAGATTCTTCAACAAAAACGTAAGTATGGAATAGCTAGTTTCAAAGGATACCCTACTGATTAAAGGATTATATTATACCCTACTTAGTAGAATGAGTGCTTGTCCACCAGAATGTTTGTTTGTTGGTAACTGTACAAGTACAGTCATATGACGACAGCTCAAGAAGCACAAGATAATGAGGCAAAAGTTCGTTAAAGTGACAATAAAAGCAAGATAAGTGGTCGTTAAGTACGAGCGTCCAAGGACACACTCAACGAGAAAACAAAGTGTAGTTTTGATTTGTGTTGACGACAAATGGTAGGTTCCTCTACCTAAGTATAACCAAATAATTATGATTTACATACTTGGATTTCACCGTTTCTGCATAACTGCTTGATTTTATTTAAGTAAAAGTAAGCACCTCGCTGATAACTTAGGGATGCACAATCTTAAATTTAACGTACTTACTCTGACGTTTGATCGCAACCTTTACCGACTACCACAGTTTATCAAAAAAGGGGACGTCTTCTTTGCCATGTAACACCAATTTATCAAACATCAAATAATGCACAACGTTCATCGAATCGAAATTCAAAATGTCGTACAAATCTATCGTTCATTATTTTGAATTATCGGATCGTTATAGTTAAATGCAAGTTAAATTCACTTCAAGTACACATAAACTGATTATTTTACTAAGTCCTCATGGAATAGACACTTACTTGTGTGATGGTTTTGCATTATTTTCCTCATTATCTGAGGAATCTTCCCGCCATCAGATCTAACACTTGCGGCCCATAAAGTCAGAATCACAGACATAAATATAAGAAGAAAACGAAAATGTGCGTACATCCAGTGGCGTAACTATAGGGTTGCAGGAGTGGCAAAATTCCTTGGGCCCTCACCCTGGACAGAGCCCTGGCCCGAAAGGCTGCGAGCTCGGAAGTGGCAACGTGACGAGTTTTCTTGGGGCCCCATCCAATGAGTTTGCCGCGGACCTCAGATGTTATAGTAACGCGACGCCACTGCGTACTGCTTCGCAGTTCAAAAATGATTGCAGAGTGCCGAGTGCGAGTTGCAGTGAGGAAAGTGAATGACTTCACCATCGCGTTTTGCGAGCACGTAAATGTCAATTAGTATGGAATCGAGTCAGCGTCATCTAGCGGCGAATACGCGCAACATTAAGGCCGCTAGATGGCGCTCATTCGATACCATACAAATTCGCGTTTATTTCTCGCAAACGCGATGGTGAAGTTATTCACTTCTCTCATTGCAACTCGCACTCAGCACTCAGAGCACCTCAAATAGAGGTCTAAACCAAGTATATTTACTCTTATCGTTCCTGTTTCAAAGGAAAACATTTGAATCGAATAAGAAATGGCAGATCACCAACACGCTACCGTAAAGTCACAATATGTCAGAATGTAGCATCGAGCTGCTTTTCGTACGAACGCTGCAACTAGCGTTATCTCATAAGGTTTTATGTGTGTGGTTGGAATGCATTACTCACCAGCCGATAAACTAAAATGCATTAAATAGTTCGGCAATTATCCATTCCGTTTGTTTGCAAGACCAATCGAACTTGTTTAAGATGGCCTTCCCACTTCTAAGCTATTTAGAAAGCCATGCTTCTCTTCGTAAACGAAAATATACAAACTGAGCAATTTTAAAATTGTGAGTGCTTTAAGTGTGAATGCATTGTTTGGGTGTTTTCGAATGCATTAACGCTAGTTTTTAGTAGGTTTAGATTACATGACTTTAGGGTCGGTTATGGTAAAAAAAAAGTATCTGTTAATAAAATAAATAAATGTGCCTCGCCCAACACACCACTTGTCGTAGTCTCAAGTAATGATATATGTACTTATTGTGTTACGAGGCACCAGACAAGGTATTTAAGCCACTGGCGTCTCACAGCATACCCACGCCCGAGCCAACAGATCGTTTCCTGAATTTACCCGACCGGGAATAGAACCTGGGATACTACAGAAATCGAGGCGAGAAAACATGCTACAGCGCAAATAATCGTTTGCTGAAATGCCTACTCTAGCTTTTTCTGTAATTTACCGTTTTTTGGTGAGTTAGTCCTACTTGGGTTAGTCTATAACTAGGTATACTAATATTATTAAAAGGAAATTTGTTTGTTTCTCTGTTTGGTTGTATTGAATGGACTCCATAACTACTGGACCGATTTTAAAAAATCTTTCACCAAATAAAGCTACATTATCAGGGAGTGACATAGGCTATTTTTTTTTATTTAGGCCATATTTTAACGGGAAAGACAGTTTACCCGGACGAAGCCGCTGACTGATAGCTATTAACTTATAAGTTTATTATTCTCTTTATTCAGTATAAATCTTAGATATACAATTTGTATAGTATTCTTACAAAAACAGAGATTTATAACATTAAAAACAACTTAAGAATTATAAAAACTAAATAATTACAATTATAAAACATAAGATTAAAGTTATAAAAACGATGATTTATAAAAATACTATAAAAATCTTAAACTAGGGTTCCGCCAGCAGCGGGGCAGGCGAGGCCTAGACTGATGAAATGCTGGAGGGTCTGGACCGAGGTCCATGGGGGAGGCCTTACCGCGCTGCGCAGAACAAACTGCGCTTCCAAGGCCCCCCGTGATGGAGACCCTCCAGCCGGAGGTGCTAGAGCGGGTGGTAGGGGAGCTTTTCCCAGAGCCCCCGCCGTTCACACCTCCCAGAATGACCTATCGCCCGAGGGCCCCGGACGGTGAGCCGGTCCCACTAGTCTCCGACGAGGAGATGGAGACAGTGCTGGATCGGCTCAAGGGCAAGAAAAAGGCTCCTGGTCCCGACGGGGTGCCGGGAAAAGTCCTAGGCTTGGCCTTAAAGCACCTGGGGGAGCAGCTTAGGGAAATTTTTAACGCCGCGCTAACATCAGCGCGGTTCCCTAAACTGTGGAAGGAGAGGCGGCTTTGCCTCCTCGAGAAAGAGGGTAGGCCCCCGGGTGTCGCCAGCGCGTATAGGCCGATTGTCCTGCTGGATGAGGCTGGGAAGGTCTTCGAGAGACTCCTCTCTTTCCGCCTTATCCAGCATTTAAATGAGAGGGGCCCGAATATTTCCGGGCAACAGTTCGGCTTCCGTGCGGGGCGCAGCACAATTGACGCGCTAGCGCAGCTGAAAGAGGTTACGGAGGTAGCAACCGCTCGGGGCGAGCGGTCGTTGGCGATAAGCCTGGATATCGCCAACGCCTTCAACAGTCTGCCATTCGGCGTGATAAGGGAGGCACTTCGGTATTTCGAAGTGCCTACTTATCTCGGCAGACTGTTGGAGGACTACCTCCGAGGGCGGGAGGTCCTCTATGAGGGAGGAGGACAGTTGGTCCGCCGGCCGATGAGGTGTGGGGTCCCCCAGGGGTCCGTTTTAGGGCCCCTGTTATGGAACCTAGGGTATGACTGGGTGCTCCGCGGCGCGCTCCTTCCGAGGATGCGCGTCATATGCTGCGCGGATGACACCCTGGTCATTGCGGGCGGCAAGTCCTTCGAAGAAGTAAAAAGACTGGCAGAAGTCGGCGCCAGTCTAGTGGTCGGCCGCATTGAGGCGTTGGGCCTTAAGGTGGCCCTTAATAAGACCGAGGCCCTCCTCTTCCATGGGCCTCGGCAGGGGCCGCCTCCCGGCGCGGTGGTCCGCCTCAATGGCGAAGTCGTTAGGGTGGGGGCTCAGATGAAATATCTGGGCCTCGTGTTGGATGGGCAGTGGAGTTTTGGGGCGCATTTTTCCCGCCTCGCGCCCCGCCTAATCCGCACCGCGGGTGCTCTGGGCCGACTCTTGCCCAACGAGCGCGGCCCGGGCCAGTCATGCCGGCGTCTCTACGCCGGCATACTTAAAAGTATGGCGCTCTACGGAGCGCAAATCTGGACGGGGGCCTTCAACGCTGAAAACAGGCGCCTGTTACGGGCGCCTCAGAGACAAATAGCGTTGAGGGCCGTACGGGGTTACCGTACGGTATCGGGGGGGGCTGCCTGTGTCCTGGCAGGCATGCCCCCCTGGGAGCTGGAGGCGGAAGTTCTTGCTGCTGTGTACCAGTCCCGCACAGCAGCGAGAACAAGAGGAGAGGTCCCGTATTGGGACCAAATTGAGGGAGTGCGCCGGCGTGCTCAAAGCGCGCTACTGTGGAGGTGGGCGGAGGACCTGGTCGACCCGCTCTATGGCCGACAAACCATAGAGGCGATCAGGCCGGTCCTCGACCAGTGGGTGCGTAGGGAGAAGAGGCCCCTTACGTATCGGCTGGTGCAGGTACTTTCCGGACACGGCTGTTTCGGGAAGTACCTGCATAATATCGCCCAGAGGGAGCCCACTCCGAGGTGCCACCAGTGCGACGCCGAGGAGGACACCGCCCAGCACACCCTTGAGGTGTGCCCTGCTTGGGCGGTGCAGCGTCGCACACTAGTGGATGTGGTCGGCACCGACCTCTCGCTCCCGGCCCTGATACGGGCCATGCTGGCGAGCGAGAGTGGATGGGAGGCGATGGTCTCCTTCTGCGAAGAGGTGATGTCGCAGAAGGAGACAGCGGAGAGGGCCCGGGAGGAAGATCCTCAGGCGGGCCCTCTCCGACACAGACGGCGGGGAGTGAGGAGACGGCGGTTTGCACGCCTTCTTCCCGCTCCCTAAAAGCAGCACCGGGGTTAAAGTCGGGGGGCTTCCACCCCATTGCACGGTGCTCCTGTCTGGGGGTGTCCCCGTATACCGGGACGCCCCTGCTGCGTGAGGAGGCCCGGCGTGAAGGCTGGGCCGTCCGCCAGGGACGGCATGGTAATCCGAACTAGGCACCATGTCGTCCCGTCAAGGCGATGAGGTATACAGGGGGTCTTTTTAGTGGGTATGCCGTCACCTTCAGTGACGGAGAGTCCCACACTCCCCCGCTGCCCACCCAGGCAGCGGGATAGTGCGTAATGCATTTTTTCCCCCGCAAAAAAAAAAAAAAAAGGCGAGGCCTAGACTACCGGAGGTTAGGGCTGCAGGGAGAGGAACCTCCTGACAATACGTGCCGTGTCCAAGAGTACCGCCTTCTGTATCGGACCCTTGATCCAGCCGCTAAGCGAGAGCCTCTCGAGGTGTTGGTCGAGGCTCTTGGCTATTAAGCCGTTTGCCGAAACGACTATCGGAACAATAATCGTCGAATCTACATCCCACATGGCGGTCACCTCGTGTTATTTTTTATCAGTGTTATTATCTATTTAAGTATGTATTTAGAAATATTTAAGTATACTTATCAGTCTCTGACACCCATAGTAGAAGCTCTGCTTTGTTTGGGGTCAGATGATCTTGGTGTAATTTGTTCTAGATATTTTTTTTTTTATTATTTATTTATTTATCAATATTCTACTCGTATAACTCTTCCTTTGCTAATTGGCTGACAGACAGCGCACATTTGAATACTACTGCCCTCGGAAAGATGAAATTCAGCTTGTAGATTACAAAGTCGTGAGTTAAGGCTAGTGATATAATAATAGTCAGTCAAGCGATGTATCTTTTAGGGAGTTTTAATAGCTTTCGGCCTGATTCGCACATAATACAACTCGAGATGCCAGACATTTAACATCTACTTAAACTTTGAATCTAATAAATGATTATATTAAATGGAAAAACAAATAAATTAAAATTTGGTTCTGCATCAGTTATATTCACAATTCGTCTTGCACTTTCACAACGTGCAGTAAATAGTTTAAACTATTTTGTTGAACACTCCTCCGCAAATAGGAAGCCTTCCTCTCGAGTAAATCAGCCTAATTTACGAGTTCACTTGCGGAATCACCCAGCTCGCGGCAACAGAAATAATCTTGGTGGTCTTAATTAACTTCTGTTTGGAATCTCTTGGTTTAGCTAGACGGTGTCGTTATAACAACTAGGTGCATTACATATGGTACTTTTATGAAAAGAAGAGCTTTGCCCGCGACTTCGTGCTTGCATAATCGTAAACCCCTTTTTTCGAGCCCCAATTTTAATGTTGGCACTTTGAGCACGTGCCCTACGATCCTAATAATATCAGTTTTTTTTTTATATTTGTATATAAAGACAAGGTGAACTAAACATAGAAGGGCCACATTATCCTGATGTGCCAAGGGCCCCAATTGGGCTAAAGAAGACGGTCCTGCCTCTTTTACCGTTTCCGTAGGGATTTTGGAAAATGCTCTTTTACACTCTCCAAGGAACCTTCCTACATGCCTAACTTAAGCCCAGTAGTTCTGGCAGTGCCTTGTCTGTCAGTCGCTAAGACAGAAGGCTTTTAAATAGTGATGGTGCTCGCAACTTTTAAGCATTTGCGTAAGGAATAAATATAAAATGATGGGATCTTTAGACGAACTTTGATTCTCTTTTCAAGTTTTCTTTTTTTCCTAGTACCTTCTGGCCTATGAAGTTCTCCAAGGTCCAATCTTTGTCTGTACCGAAAATCCCCTGAGGAAATAGATGGTCACAATAAAACCTGAGTTGCAAAGTAGAATTAACCTAAACAAAATAACGGGTTTATTATACTTTGCAACTCACGCCCAGTCATCGAAAAGAGCGAGTTTGAATCCTGACTGATACCTTGTACAAGTTGATTCCTTCTGTCTTTAAAAGAGAGTATACTTGTATTGTTATCACGACATGATCATTAATAATGACGATGCCATCATGATCAGTATGTACCACGTGTGCTCGTGTTATAAATCACAAAACAGATTCTGTTTCCAAGAATTTTTATCCTTTAACATTTATGACGTGAAATGTTTTAAATCAAAGAAGTACTTAGGTATTGGTGTAAGATGTGTGTATCGAGGATTTAGAATCTGGATTTATGAAGTAAATGTATACACGAAAAAGGACGTGGCATGTTTTCATCTGTATTTTCATTGGCATCTGCAGCTTCAAAGTAATTAAAAAAGCGTAGAGTGCGATTTAGTCAGCTTTGGGTCCGTGGGCGGCGGGCGCCTCTCTAGGCAGTATGTCTCTACCTTGATTTACTGTCACCTAAACTACGATAGTTGACTTCAGTTGTATGCCATACAAACAACACACTCACCCACCCACACACACACACACACACGCACACTACATGTTTTGGTTCGATTTTTTATTGTATTTAAAATGGGTTTGCGTTTGGCCTCAGTCTCGCCGGGTGGTACCTAAGCGATGACGAGGCCGATGGTGGTACACGCTTACGCAGAAAATGCCTATTCACTCTGGCCTTGAAGATACTAAGGTTGTAAGTATCCGGAAACACAGACACAGGGAAAGCGTTCCACTCCCTAGCGGTGCGTACCAGAAAAGACGCAACAAACCGTTGGGTACTGATGGTTGGAATGTCAACCACATGCGGGTGAAAGCCCTCCCGGCGTCAAGTGGTCCGGTGGTAAAAAGTAGAGGGTGGTATCAGGTTGTGTAGTTCCTGCGCACACTCTCAAAAATACACCTTATAAAAAACCGATAGAAGGCGACTTTACGCCGATGCTCCAAACTCTGAAGTTTGGTTCCAGCGAGCGCATCGTCGCCTATGAGTCCTTTAAAGACTAGGGCCGCTGTACCAAAACCCTTTACGACCAACCCTTACACCAAGATAACGAAACGCCACTGTGACATTTCCTACCTGCTGCTGCCGCTGCTTTGGCCAGGACCTGCTCAAGACCTGGATTCACCGAGCACTAATCTGCGTCAGGGAAGTGGCTCTCTTTGAGCATAACTGTTGCGGCTCTGTGCTATTATGAGAACCCTACTGCCTGAGAACTTCATTACATAATTTCTTGTTTCTTGGATTCTCGTATCATTTCTCACATGAAAATGTCACAAACGTCAACGCAGTGAACGCGAACGCTAGCGTCTGTCACTGGTGTAAGCTCATGGTAGACATTTAAGTATTTATTTTTATATTTTAAATATAAATAAATATGCGCCAGACAACACACCACTTGTCATGGTCTCGAAGTAAAAATGAATATCCTAGTATTACGAGATACCAGACAGGGAAATAAGCCAGGGGCGTCTCCCAGCACACCCAGACTCGAGCCAATTTAAAAAGGATCGTTTCCTGAATTGACCTGACCTAACCCGGGACACCACGGAAGCCAAGGCGAGAAACCATGCTACAACACCCTGCGCCAATCGTGTCGTCAGGATGTGTGTAAAGATCATACTATGTGGTAAGATGTGATCTCTATTATTACTTTGTTTTTAACCTTCACTACTTTCACCATTAAGCTACTGAAATCATTAAGCTTAGTGGTCAGTGCAGCCGCCTGATTAGCGGAATCGCGGGATTGAAGACCGCGTTTAAAAACTTAGGGCTGAAATCGCACTTTTTATAGTTTTCCTGTTTAAATATAAATAAATCCATATGCGCCAGACGACAAACTACTTGCCATGGTCTCGAAGTAAGGATGTATATATCCTTGTGTTTCGAGGTACCAGACCAGGGGCGTCTCCCAACACACCCAGATCCGAGTCAATTCAGAAAGACCCGGGACACCGTGCAAGTCAAGGCGAGAAACCGTGCTACAGCACACTACGCCAAACGTGACGGGTCGTGTTGTTTAGATGTGATCTCTTCCTAATGAGACAAAAAGTCATGGATCTTCAGATAATTGGTAAAATCGCCAAAAAAGTGCCGCATCTCCGCGCGCATAGCCATTCGCACGCGCGCGCAGGAAGTTTACGCGCAGCGCACGTTTCCGCGCACAGGATGTTTTGCGCAGCTCTGCGCATGCGCTATTTCTGCCCTTGGAAATAGGTTGCCGCTCTAAAATTAGGACCGTAGATCTTAGACAGCACGTCGCTATGTTTGTCAAGGGATTTGCATGAATTGAGTTTACTTCTAGAAGATACGAGTACCTTTGTTGGTATATCATAAAAAGCTAGACTTTTTCTGATCGAAACTGTTTAACGATGAAAGGATCTTGAATCCCAACTACGATTAATTGTCAACAATAAGCAAAATGGAGCGCAACTACAACTGTATTTAAGCTAATATTGCTTTCGGGAAGTGGATCAAAAGTTGTAACTGCTCCCTGAAGTTAAAAAAAGGCATGCACAGAAATAAATATCCAACCTGTATTTTAAAAAAAACACTTACCTAAATTGTGCCCTAGTTCCTGTAACATTTTATTTCTATTTTTAAACCGAATAACAATGAATGCATCATAACAAACAACAAATCCGGCAAAAACTTGTTTCGTTATATGCAATATATGGTAGTGCAGTGAATCAAATCTGTGAGCCATCGTACCGCAGCCGGCGTGACATTCAAGTACATTATCAATTCTTCAACATTTATTTCCGTAGCTAACTCTCACACTCTTCTGGAGTTTAAATCAGTACCTCTTAGATTGAAGCGAATCAGTCTTTTGCCGAAACACGTTTAGATCTAGTAAGCTGAACAAACATTTGTTAATGTATTGTAAATGCACGTCTGACCTTGGCAGTGAAAATCTCACCTAGTAATGTAAGTAACATTATCTATAAATAAAGAAGATGTAGCTCGCGTTTTGAAACGGTTTGCTGCGTCTTTTCGGATCCGCGCCACTAGGGAGTGGAAGGCTCTCCCTGCGTGTGTGTTTTCGTAATACTCATTAACCTTGGTATCCTCAAGGCTAGAGTGAATAGGCATTTGCTGGGTAAGGTCACACGATCGCGAGACAGTCGTCAAACCCATTTTAAATTAGAGAAGGAGGGCTAAACAAGCTTTGAATTTTGGCACTGTTACCTCGTGCAATGTGTGTTGGACAGGCGCAAGTAGGTATAAGCATAAGATGATTTTATCGTGGCGCGCATGTTAGCCCTGCAGCAGATATATAGCATCGCGATGTAGGTATTTTCCGAAATTAAAGAGTAAAAGGCCCAAAAATAGCTAATTTGCGTTGTTGATTGACGCATAGGAAAACTTGGTAGGGAACTTATGAATTTCGCAATAGAGTAAAAATTTTACAAAACTTAAGATTTTTCTTGAAACTATTTTCGTATATTAGGCACCATAGATTTACAAACTCGTTCGAAATTGACTTGGCCTTTGACTTGATCACGAAATATATTTATTTATTTATTCTTTATTGCACTAAGAAAAATATATAATTATCGGACTTAATGCCTAATGGCATTCTCTACCAATCAACCATTGGGCGAAGCAGAAATCATGTAGGCGGCATATTCTATTAATGTAAATTGGTAAGGAGAAACAACATAAGCAACATATAAATACTATTGAGTTAAATATACACACATATATAGATAAATATAAAAAAATTGTACCTAAGTCTTGAAACAGCAAGAATTGCGAGTAACCGGTATAACGAGAGAAGTTAAGTGTTCAGAAAGAAAAGAGTATTGATTGACCTTTAAGAATAAATTTTAATGGTGGACATTTTAATTTTGTTGGGGAGCGAGTTCCATAGCCTAATGGCATTATATATTTATAGAGATTCCATATCACCATCGATCATATATGTGATACACGGGACAGGGAAAGGGTTAAAATGATCCTGAAGTTTTGTAACGGCCTGTGCATGGCGGTCGTAAGAGTTGTAACATTTTTATAGCTATAACAAATTTGAGGGCCGCCTGGCGCTCCGTGTTTACAAAAACAAACCAAATCTGAAGAATTTGAAGTTCATTGACCTTCATATTTGTTTCCAAAAGCTGCATGATTCGATTTTTGGACGTATAAAGTGCGCGTGTAAAATTAAGAAAGGATTAAAAATCTATCTTTTATCTCTTTTTTTTCTTAGAACTGTAATATTTTTACACATACAATGGTGCGCGTTACAATCCAAAATATAAGATTTATTGGAAGTGTTAACCAAAGCGTCAATACAGCAGATAAAGCCAGAAATTTATGGAAATAGAAAAGAAAGGAAGAAAGAAAAAACCGCTTATTAATTTCATGGACTTCACAAAACATCACAAAGCAAGAATTATAAAGGAACAAAAAATTACTTAAATTAAAAAAAAGACATGATAAAAAATACCAACAGGCAGTTGCGATGTCTAAAAAATGAATTGGACCGCGCTCAGCTAATGCCTGTGCCTGATAGGTCCCCCAGACGCTGATTTTCAGCGGGCCCAGCGAGTGGGCGCACGGACAATTGCGGGTACGTTTAAATAATTAATAAAATAGATATTTTATCGGAACATAACAAAATGCAACTAATGAAGTTGTAATCCCAATGTGTAGTGTAACTAAATACGTCCTAAGTAGGAAATTAAGATCTCAATTGTCTCTCGATCTCGATGCCCATACGGACTATAACTACTGGTTATTAACTTCTGCAGAGTGCCGTTGCTCTGCAACCTCTTAAATTTTGCGACATGAAGGTCATCCACCTATCTGATAGATGGGCAGCACACCTACCTGTTATGGTTTTTATTCGAGAAAGCATTTGTCCCAACGATCATCATTTCTTCACACTTTGTACCCTATCCACGACCTCGACTTGTTCACTTGCTATTATTCACTATTTTAAGTTTACATTTTCTTGTAAGCATGTCAGAAATATTATTAACTTTCACTATTATCAGTGTAAGAGGTGCAATTATAATGCCTGTTCTATCATTGCTAAGGTTACAATCATTGATGTTCGATCGTCAGCATTCATTGACCCTGCGCACACGCCGGATGTGGCAATTGCTGCTCCATGGACAGCGGTCGAAGCTAATCGATGCTAATCGTACTAATTAGTAAAAATCAAACGGCTGGCCCTAAGTTTTGGATGTAGGAGATAAACCATCGTTGGTTACTTACAAAATGAGTACCCGTTTGACGAAGGATGTTTGAGAGGTGCGTGTTTAATTACCACAACAATTAAACTGTTGTTGAAACTGATTCAGTTGTTAGTAGTAGGTCTCGTTATATCTGATTTCTGAAACACGATCGGAAGCCTTACATCGGTTAGGTTAGGTTTTTAAATGTATTACAATTCAGTAATAAGAAATCAACTCTTTCCTTTCAAAGCATAAAGACAGACTTGTTCAAAGTACGGGAAAAGAGTCTAAATGCCACATTTTTTTAAAATAATAAAATACTCATTTATAGAATCAAAAATCGGTTTATAAACGACGAGGTTATTTGCGAACACACATAAAAAAAGCATATATACGGTCGAATTGAGAAACCTCTTCCTTTTTTGAAGTCGGTTAAAAACACAACCTACCAAGATTCAGCGCAAACATACGCTAAAGAGTCATCTGTCATCAGCTATACACGCTTCAATTTTATACATATCCTAATCAATTCGCAAACAAAACCTCGTCCCACTGGCGGATTATCTTTACGACTGACAGCGCACGATACTAATTGATTCAGCGCAGCAGAATCAATATTAGCATTATTTATCCGCAATTATTGGAAGCTTCAATACTCCATGCAATTACACTTCGGATTTGTTCCTCTTTGTACCGATGGTTTCTATTTATTGTTTCGATTTTTTCATAGCCTCATTTTGGGTCTGGTTACAAGTATTTCATCCTCAATCGTCTAATTGGGATCAAATAATATATAGAGAATAACGTATTTATAGACTATAATACTATACGTGACAGCCAATATATTTGATCACAGTTAAAAATCCAGGTTGTATACGATAACTTATGGACAAGCTGGATTTTAAATTTCCGTAAATACCTACTCATTATTTTTGAATTTATGAATGAATGAATAAATAAATTTATTTGAACATAAATAAATAAATATCCCTGGACATTATTCCACACAGCGCCATCTAGCCCCAAAGTAAGCTAATTAAAGCTTGTGTTATGGGATACTAGACAACGGATAAACATACTTAAATACATTTTCTTTTGTAAATACATACTTATTATACATAGGAGACACCCAGACCAGTACAAACAGACATGTTCATGCACACAAATGTTTGTACTGTGCGGGGATCGAACCCGCGACCTCTGGTGTAGTAGCCTACTTCTTAACCATTACACCAAGTCGGTCGTCGAACATGAAAATTTTATCTGCGTTGGTTAGTTTAGAAAAATAACGTCAACAGCGTTTTAATGCAACAAATCAAGATTCCCTTTAGCGATTTATGTAACTAATAACTCCACAAGTACTTCTTTTTTACAAGTTTAAAAAAGATTAGCATTTGAATGAATTTTATTATGTTTACTTACTTCACACATCACAAATAATTCATGCATAATCTTCAATTTTAAAACAAAAAAATATCCTTACGCTAACTGAAGATAATTCTTTTCAACTTTCATTACTTAAAAGTTAGTCACTATTATTTAATTGACATGTTGCTCACACGCAACCAATTAGCTACCTTGGAACTTCTTCCGCGGAATGTCACCAAGATGCAGTGCTGCAAAATGTACGCTAATTAAAGTTTCTCGCCGCTTGGAAAAGTAGTTTTGCAATGTAAGGTATGTCGTCGAAGAAAAGTGTTCACATGACAATGTACTTAAGCAGTAGGATCCTACAGCAGCATTTTATGCGCCAGAAAACACACCACTTATCATGATCTCGAAGTGAGGATAAATATTCTTGTGTTACGAGGTACCAGACAGGAACAGGAGAAAGAAAAAGGGCGTCTTACAGCACACCCAGACCAGGGCCAATAAGAATAGATCTCAAGAATTTGCGTCAGGAAATGCATTTAGGCATTCCCAAGGGCCTGGGTTCAGGACTCCTGGGATATGTGGAACTCGAAACTCCTGGGAAAACAGACTCCTACAAAAAAAAAACAAGCAAAATAATTGCTTAAAAGGGTCGTCCAATCACTGATACTGTATTATTCTGTAATTTTTTGTATTCTATTCCCCTAACTGCAGAGAACAATAGATCTCTTCCTAAGTTAACCCTACCGGAAATTGAACCCAGGACACTACGCAAGACAAACCGTGCTACAGCGCACTACGCCAATCGTGTCGTCGAATGTACACATACCATGAGGCTTTTATCCTCACGGGATAAGCAGAGTCCATCATCTTTCCACCTGCTACGATATGACTCACATCTTACACTACTCTCGCTTTCAAAAATCTTTTCATGCATGCTTGTCGATTATAGATAGGTACTATTTTCTTGATAAGTAAAGTTGGGTTTTAGATGATGGGTGGTATACCATTAGAGGCGAAAGGGATATAAAGACTAAAGTACTTACAAAGACAAAAACTCTACGTAATATCAAAAATAACATTATTCAAGAAGTTAACAAAGCGACTAATACCAAAAGCATCATCATCGTTTTGCCACACGTTGGTATTTAAAGGCCCAAAATCCGTTGATCACTGTTGAAATTCGGTAATCCTTTGATACTCGTAGTATTTGTTGTGGCCAGTTGTCCAGTAGATTAACGTCCTAACAAAAAACTGTTTAGTTGCAGAACCAGAATTCGTGCAGTATACACAAACAACGCCTCAGCTGTCATGTTTGTGTCTTCAATGTTCTATCGTTCGTCTTCATTGTTTTGCTTGTGTAGTCTGGTAATGTCTTTACTCTGTCGTCATTCATTTACGTGGTACAAATTGTGATTTCTTTTATGTGCTAATCCAAATTCCTGTTCGTATCTTGAAAATAGAATATTGTCTTTTAAAGTTGAATAACTTAAATAACTGTATATCAGTTAAACAATGTAAGAGTTAAACTTCAAGGAATATATAATCTCGGGAATTAACTAAAACTGTGAGGTAAGAACATAATAGGGCGCAAAATCAAATAGTTATGATGACATTATATACAGGGTGTAAAAAGACGCATACCGAAGCCGGCATGTACGCACTCAGACCATTAAATCCAGTCACAGAAAAATAAAATTTATGGGAAAAGCACGCAAAGCGTTCAGTAATTTTAATAACAACCTAAAAAAGCTTTATTTAGGGAAACCAACCACTACACCAACACTGTAAAACCTAGTCATCCCTTCAGGACATTTTGGTAATATTCCTCAAGAAGAAGAAATTTCTTCTTATTCATCATCGTTGTTGAGTTGGGTTTTCAATGAATTGAAAAGTTATATTGATACCATTTTCAACATCATCATTATCAGCTCAAGACGTCCACTGGTAATAGTCCTAGTCATAGTCCTCTCTCGTAGATTTCCAAAGCGACCAGTAATGCAAGGGGTCTGTATCCACCGAAATCCTGCTGCCTTTACCAGGTCGTCCGTTCGCCTAGCAGGTGGGCGTCTGACGCATACCATCACGACTATATCCTGAACGGAGTAGTCAGACGCAAGTGACTGTTGTTTTCATGGTGAACAGAACACTCAGAAGCCCACTTTTCACCAATGGTAATAAAACCCAACGTGGTAGGTGATGAGCCTTCCAACGGCAGATGGCTCATCACCTATATCCGAGTTGATTTGGTTTTTTCATCGTTGTTTTTCATCACCGGAGAGTTAGTCTGAAATTTAACAATGGCCAGTTTTGAACTCAGGACGACGCGGTCCACGATTTGAGTTAGGGTGCTTAACCCCCAGGCCACGACGCTCTACACTGTCTAACTGTCTCAAGTCTTGAACTTTTTTGCTCAAACAACGGCCACCAGTTTACTATTTTCATGAGGATAGTAAATCTGTGGCCAACGACGCGGAGACAAGCGGAACACTGTGCCCAGGCTCAGCCTGCTTTCACGCCGCTACATAGCAATCAGCGTGCGCCCGCGCAGACGCGCCCCCACGCACAAGAGATATGGAAATGTCACTACACTAGACGCGTTTGTTTAGAAGTGATGTAGTTTTGAGGCTCGTTGTTTTTAGGTAGAACTTATTGAATCTAAGTGCGTTCCGTAAAAAAATTAAAGTGAAAGAATTCCAAAAAATCAGATTCCACTGTGACTGATGCTATGCTTTGTGACGGAGTGAGTAAGATAAGCTACGAAGATGTGCCGCCGCATGGTAGCAGTGCGAGGAAGATGCGCAGTTCGAGCTATGCGATCGAATGCGATTTATCGACAGTAGAGAAGGCACGCAAAGCACGCATCCTAAGCACACCTTCATAGCACGCATCCAAGCCTCATGTCAAGTGTCACATTAAAAACATAGCTTGGTAGAACCTATTACCACCAGTGCTATGCTATGTGGACCAATTAATGTGTTTGGTGGATATCAAACGCATCTACAGCAACGTAGCCTAGCAAATCTCTAGTGGAAATTCACCCTAAAGGTGGGTAGTGGGTGTACGCGGGGTGGGTGTGCACCTGCCATTAAATACGTATAAAGTATAGCAAAGGAGTGAAAGATCATAATTATGTCATATTACGCTACGGCAAGAAACATTTTTAAACGCAATCCAAGTCTATGAGATTATGAACTATACGTCTACCACGAGTAGCCACTTTAAATTTACATTATCGTTCGCGTAAAAAAATGTATTGGGATTTGTCATGTCATGTGTCATCCCAATGCAATTTTTTTACGCGAACGATAACGTAATTTTAAAGTGGCAACTCGTGTTAGACGTACAGGCATGATGAAGTTACTGCTACTATTTGATGGTTACGTCCTGATGTTTTCATAGAGTATAAAGCTCTACAATTCTTTCCCTTAGAACCTAAAATAGCTTGATCGCTATCTTTTCTTTTGTACTGACATTCCTTTGATATGAACTCACTATGAACTTACAGCGCGCTTTGTCGATAGTCATAAGGTTGAGAGTCGGCTGGCAAAGATAGTGTTTGATGGTGACCGTGATGTATTTGCTATTGTAAACATAGTTGTTTGTGGGCTTCCAGGATTAACGCGAATAAAATTGCTCTTTTGTTCTTTGAGCGTAGTACAGTCACACACGGCTAAGGTAACGCTGCCAGTATTAGTTGAGCTCTCATTGCTATGAGCCTGCATACCTACTTCGAGTGGATGGTCGGAAGTATAAAGTCACGTTTGAGCATAGATTGATTGTACGTACACAGAATTTGTGGTCTATTTAGGGTTGCTCACAATTCTCATCATTATATCTTACCAAGTGTTCTGGTCAGGATTGAACTCATGACCTAACGGATACCGAACTGGAATGTCTAACCTAACCTGTAAGGTATTATGACCTTTACGTTCTAAATCTCTCTGCTGAAGGTTGTCTAGAAGAGATCACTCTGTAGCGATAAGACCGCCTAAATTGTACTTTTATTTGTTTGTTTTTTTATTTTATCTGTTAACTAAATCACATTAAGAACCACCCTAATACTAATATTTAAACTATAAATTTGAATAAAAAGAAGTTAAATATTAATTTTATATACCCTTTTTTAAAGTCATGGTAAAAGTGGAGAGCGTCGTGGCCTAGTGGTGCAGCACCCGAACTCAGATCGTGGATCGTGTGGTCCCGAGTTCAAATCTGGTCAGAACCAAAATCTTTGTGTTCATTGTTAAATATCCGACTAACTCTCCGGGGATGGAAAACATCTATAAGAAACTAAATCAACCCGCATAACGGCGGAAGGCTCACCACCTACCACGTTGGGTTCTAATACCATTGGTGAAAAGGGCTTCTGAGTGTTTCGTTCACTATGGCGGCACAGTCACTTGCCTTTGACTACCCCACTCGGGATAAAGTCGTGATGGTAGTAGATATGTTTTGTAAAGTCCAAAAAGGAAAACCAAACCAGATAATTTGGGGTCACCTACATTTCTGACCCGTAATGTTTGCTAAATAACAAACAGTATCTTCCAATTAGCAGGAAAACCAATAGAACGGTAACCTAGCAATTTGGGTAGATAATTAATTAGAGCACAAAGAAGACTGGTGTTGTTTCAGCTCATTAGAACCTTACTTGGCAGTTGAAGCTGTTACTTTAACCCTAAATTTCCCAAAACACATTATTGGTGTACGGTTTTATTTACCAGACCAATAAAAAAACAAATATGTGACAGCTTACAGCGACATCATCTAGCCTCATGAAGCAGAGCTTGTTCTATTGATGTTGTCCGACGCCAGAGTTCTGAAAGAAACGACAATCAAAGTTGAGCAGTGCTACATGTGTCGCTGTCTCTTTGGTTCCTACTGACATGACATGACAGCACAGCAGTGAAGGCTGCTCTGCTTTGATTTACATACAAGAATTCGGGTGTAGACTGCAATGGCGATCCTGCTTTAGCTCCGGAGGTCGTGGGTTTGATCCCCCACCCATGACAATCATTTATGAGACGAACATTTGTGTTTGTTGTGTGTCTGGATGTTATTATCAGAATCAGAATATCATTTATTGTGAAGCACAGGTTAACAAAATAAAGGTGTTGTAAGGTACAATAGATCTGCTGCGTCCCACCTGACATGGCATACAATAAGTTTCAAAATGCTAAAATTACTCATTAATACATATATACATAATACAAACATTCTCAATACTTCATTTTTCGCTTAGGAATTTTTCCACAGTATAATAACATTTTTGGCTTAGTAGATCATGCAGCTTACTTTTAAACATATTAATATTTTCTAAATTGCGCAACGCCTCGGGAATTTTGTTGTAAATACGCGATGCATTGCAAAAGATGCTCTGATGAAGTAAAGTGGTTTTACTGGCTATCGAATATAATTTGTTTCTGTGACGTTCACGAGTCCTAAATCTTAACAAATTCAAGTTTGCTCTGACAAAGACAGCACACTCAAATATGTATATAAATGCATGGAAGGGGTAAGATATTACATTTTTTAAATACATTTTTTAAACCTTAAAGCAACATATCCATGGTAAGCAGTCAATAAAGCTGATTATCTATGTACGAGTATGTATGTATTTAGAAATATTTGAGTATGTGTATCAGTCTCTGACACCCATAGTGTACAAGCTCTGCTTAGTTTGGGGTCAGATGATCTTGGTGTAATTTGTCCCAGATATTTATTTATTTAGATAGGATCATAACAAACCCAACGTTTTATTCACAGTCCGTGATTTTACAAACTAGACAACATTTTATATTTTTGTCACACTGTGTCCTGCGTGCCACGTGACAGTGTAGTTGTGATCTGTGACGCAAGTATTTACTAGTGTAAGAGCCCCGTATCCACTCGAGTCGCATTGTGCCGATTTGTGCCGTCGTAAGTGTTCTTAAAGTTAATAGTGCTGTGATCGTTTCAGTTTTATCGATAGAATTATATGATGTTTAGTAAAACTCGGTTTCACGTGATAACTTTTCACGGGCTGTTACCAGTAGTGGCCTATATGGAAGTTTCTCTGGGCCCTGCAGTCAAATATGAATCACCCCTAGTCACTAAAAAAATCTTCTTTTATCATTTCTCTTCATATAAGTAGCCCAGACCAATAGAGAGAAAAATCATTGTTTGGCCAAATAATACACAAAAGAAACAAGTAAACTCATAATATTTATACAAAAATTGTACATTAACTCAAAAAAAATTGAGGAATGGGTCAATCAGACCCCTGCCGCAGCACGTGCCGCTGCGGTACAAAACTGAAGACAGAGACGCTTTCGAACAACAGAAAGGGTATAAAATACTAGACAATTAAATATAGGCCTTGAGTAAAGACTATCAGCAAGTTCCTACATCTGATTCAATGACCATTTGACCAAACATCGACAGTACAGTTCCCATCACTACAATCGGACCCTACTCTACCGTGTGCACATTAAAATCGTTATTCAATTGTCCACTCACATTGTGGGGCAGCACTCAACAATGAGGCGATGTCACCTTAATTTGTTGTTTTTCAATCTAGCCGACCCGAATCACTGCGGGTCGTAGATAAAATAGCGTGGTTCTTATACTGATAAAGCTATTGAGTAAGATTGTAACTATGAACTGTTACGTTTACACATTTTTTAAACACATACAAATCTCGCCGATTTTTATGCAATATTACTCTTGATTCTTTGTAAACTAACGAGACTTTTGGTATTTTTCGATTTTATTTTTATTTCAATTCACACCAAGATCATCTGACCTCAAACTAAGCAGAGCTTGTAATATGGGTGTCAGAGACTGATAAATATACTTGAATATTTCTAAATACATACTTAAATAGATAACAACACCCAGACACAAAACAAACACAAATGTTCGTGGGGATCGAACCCACGACCTCCGGCGTCAAAGGCACGATCGCTGCCATTGCGCCAACAGGCAAGTCATAAGATAAAGAGTCTTATGTATTCGTGCCATATTTTTGGTTGAAAACCGTGTTCCATACGGCACATAATACGACACGACGACCATTTAACAATAATTCTAAAGGACAAAATAGTAGGGAGGAGAAAAAGAGGGAGACCAATAGGGGACTACATGAAACAATTGAAGGCAGAAGCTAAGTACATGTCGTAAAAAGAGGTGAAGGAATATAGAGAAATGGCTTCTACTCTGGTTGGCTTTGACTGATTGACTCACTCAAATAAAACTATACGTGAATATTATAGATAACATCATCCAGCCTCAGATCAAACTTAAATATTTATCACAGGAATGTTTGTCTTGGTCCTAATCGAACCCAAAACCTTAGGGCTATAGGCGAGACATTGCTCCAAAAGGCCAGTCTTAAACTACCTACCTAATAGTTCTATTCCTCTATCAAAACAGAATCTGCTGACGCAAGCACAATTTAAAACGCCATCATTCGTTGTTTTAAATAGAAAAAGCATATAAATACACCGCTTTAGTCGACATTAATGGCGTGGAAGAAAATATTATTTGTCAGTTGTGTAGGGCGAATGAAAACTAATGGTCGTGTTTAGCACCGAAACCGCCATCAAGCCGTGAAACCGGTTACGAAATTGATGAAGAGACTAACGCTAAGATGCCCAACACTTTTACTTTATTGCAGAAACAGCGGGAAGTGGTGACAGTTTGTAGGTGTAAAAAAGAAGGTAATAAAATGAAAGAGTCTGATCAAAAATAAATAACTGGAAGTCGAAGCCTGGGCCGACCCGAACGATGGCCTGGTGCAGTTTGCAGGAAACCGTTGTACGAGCATACGTACGGCACATAGCCGCTTGCTGTTGCGTTCTATGGGGAGGCTTATATCATATCATACATTTCCTCCAGCAGTGGACTTCCAAAAGCTGATAATGATGATGAACCACATTATCATCATGCTATTATCTTAGATCCGGTACCACGAGTAACGACACACTGAAATCTGTTTAGCCAAAATTGCTACACAACTTAATTGTATCTGTGCAAGAGTTAAGTGTAGGGGGATCCTGTGTGAGTTGTGTGTAAGATGGCACAGATACTTAATCATCTCAATATTGACTATATCAATGAACAGAAGTTCTCCTAATGACCGGAATAAAGCATTCTTCATTAACTTAAGACGTTAATTTCTGAAAAACCCTTTACTTGCTTTAACACTAGCAGTAACGTTAAATTATACGTTCAGAAAAGTGTCGTGTTTTCCCGCCAAGTATATGTTTCGTTACAGTACCCCCCAAGTAGAGGTGGGGGGGCTACAAAGAATCCTATAGATAATGAATGCTGAACATAAAGCTCTCCTTTTTTCCCCACCTCCACTGCCATTCAAAGTAAGTTCTTATTAAATAAAACGAGCATTAGTTACACTTTTGACGAATGTGCTGATTTCTTGCAACCATATTATGCCATGCAGCGAATATTTTACATTTTTCCCACAAAATTTTCAAACATCCTCGATCATATCCGCCGAATCATATGCAAATCGATAATGTATTCCACAATCGATTCAAATTCGCAACTCGGATGCTATTATCGTGTTATCTCGGTGCACATCTCGATGCCTGTCGGTCCGACGTATACTTTGAATACTAAAATTTGCGACATATCCTTTTGCATTTTTTGGCCACCGGAACTGTTTTACAGTCGAAATAAAATTGGGTTTATAGTGTAGGTATTGTTGTCTGAAAGGAAAGGAGGTTATCCGTCGATAGTTGGTATTATTGGTTCAGAGAACGGTCCGATGTCGCTATAGGTTGAAGTCCTGCCTATATCACCCAAAAGTCGTTGGTTCGATCACTTCACATTTATGTCTGTTTAATGCTTTGATATATTAATATCTTTAACTTCAAAAAAATATGAGCATCTTTAGCAGTAGGTCCAAGAACTAAACCGTTTGGTTCGGTTGATCTCGATAGTGTTCATATTGGGTAACTTCAAGGTTAGAGTGAATAAACAGGCATGTTACACATGTTACACTTAATACCAAATCCTCATTTTAGATCAGGTGGTTAACAGGACTATTACAAGTCCCAAAGTAAAAACAGTTGTTCCATTTGCAGAATTCAACGAGTTTTTTAAATCAGCAAAACTTAAAAGGCACCATGCGACCTTTGTTCCGGGGCGACCAATGGGTCGTGAAACCGAACAGGATATGTCCTATAAAACTCACTACATGTGTACACCGGCGTTCCCAAGACAAGGTTAAGACAATTGCATTCTATTGAGACGATTATATGCCAATTGATATTAACCAATGGTGCGCATCGCCACTAAGTATGAATGGTCCGGTCTATGAGAATCGAAAATCTGCTCAGTTTATGTGATACAAGTATATTTTTGTTCAAAAAATTATGTCGGCCTCGTGACAGTGATTTGAGAGGTCGTCCAAAATCCAGAGGTGGTCCCGGGCAAGGTGCGGAATCGGATTTTTCAAAAAATGACCGGGTTTGTGATTTGACCAGCATTTGGTAAGCGTGGTGATTAAGCCAATACTCATCCATTGTAGCGGTGACGTGATTTCAATGGTGGAAGTCTACTCAGCAGTGAGACAGTATATGGCTAGAAAAAACTTTTTAAAATGAGGCATCCGGAGACAATTTACATTGCTCTGATCCGAAAGTTATCCCTCGTGTTTTGGTATTAAGAAATACGTACTTACAGAGTATGCCAAATCGTTTTCGTAAGTCCTTTGATAGTCACCCGGTATAATAACATGTGCTAATAACTGAATCCCTTAAAATCAGTAGAACTTTTTTTTTTGTTTTTTATGATGATTAATCTTAACTTTTTTTACTTTAAGACATTTTTATTACGACGTTTGCCCTTCCAGTGTGTGACGTTACGTAGCCCGTCGTCACTGAGACTAAAGTGAACCCGGGTATTTCTGGTAGCTATGAGGAAGGGTAACCGGGTCAGCTCTCGGCGCAGGGTTGATACATGAATGCAACAGTTATCTGACTGTATAATTTCACTTAGTTAAACTGAAGCTTAATTTGAATGGATGGGGAAAATCGAGCTTAGCTTAGTAGATGTCTTATGTCATGTAATTCTTACTGCTGGGTGAAAACAATAACACTCGTAATAATATATTCTACCTTATTTGCGTTTATTTTGTGCTTCGCAATATTTTGTTTTGGAAACAAAATTAACAGTAAGTAATAAATCAATGTGAGCGTCGTGGCCTAGTGGTTCAGCTCCCGAACTCAGATCGTGGCTCGTGTGGTCCCGAGTTAAAATCTGGCCAGAACCAAATTCTTTGTGTTCATTGTTAAATATCCGACTTACTCTCCGGATGGAAAACATCGATAAAAATCCAAATCTACCCGGATAGCGGCGGAAGGCTCACCACCTACCACGTCGGGTTCTTATTAGAACATAATATTCCATTGGTGAAAAGTGGGCTTCTGAGTGTTTCGTTCACCATGACGACACAGTTACCTGCTTCTGCTCTGACTAACCCGTTTGGGATAAAGTCGTGATGGTATGTTAATAAATCAATAAATATAACTTTCAAACGATGGATAGGTAACCTAACTTAAGTTTATGTGATGCCTTATCACTGAAAGAAACCTCCCAAATAGTTGTTTAGTTAGGAAAAGAGGCATTTTCATATTCCCATTTGTTTTTTAAGAATTGTTAAGATCGAAATAATATGTGTAGTACTATTATGTCAATTCATTTGACTTTTCACTCACTCCAAAAACTCACACAAATGTAAATAAATAAGTTAATGAAAATCTGAGATCTTGCATTGAACTAAGGCAGGAAGCATAGACTGATGGGAATACTTATTGGTTTCTAAATATATATTTAAATACATAAAAACACAAAACAAACTCAAAATGTTTGTCCAGTACGTCTACCACGAGTTGTCACTTTAATTTTACGTTATCGTTCGCGTAAAAAAATGTATTGGGATTTGCCATTGTCATGTGATGTCATGATGACCGAACCCCGGACTGCCGGCGCATCATTGCGCCAATAAGCCAGTCACGATGGTGAAGGTTTGCAAAATCACAAGATTGTAATAGATCCTAGGTGTTTATAATATTATTTACCACACAAATATATGATGAGATCAACCCTGGTGTGTTAGATTACCTACTCGAAAGCACCTATGGAAACTATGTAAGTACTCTTATGTTTAATGTTGTCTTCATTAGCTTCGAACAAACTTACCTAACCTAGTTTCTAGCTAAAAATACGGAATACTATTACCTATTTTGTGCTAAAACACGTCTCTGTTAGTTCACCACGGATTATATATTCAAACGTAAAGTACAAAATAAAGTTAATATCCATCAATTTATTGTCAAAATAGGTACGAGTAGTAGTAAGGAAATAAGAAATAATTCACTTGTGTTACGTCCCTATGCTACGAGGTAATAGACAAGGATTTAAGTCAAGGACATCTCCCAGCACACTCAGACTCGGATCAGTTTAGAAAGTTAGACCCCTGATTGACACAAACGGGATAGCATATTGCTAGAAATCTCGCTACGGCGCACTACGCCAATCGTATCGTTGTAAGTAGGTATTTGCTTTAAATAGCCATAACTTATTGTGGGCTCATTTATACACCATATTGCAAATAATTGACGACACGAATGGCGTAGTGCGCTGTAGCACGGTTTCTTGCCTTTAATTCCGTAGTGTCCCGGGTTCGATCCCCGGTCAGGTCAATTCAGGAAATGATCTTTTCTAAATTGGCCTGGGTCTGGGTGTGCTGGGAGACGCCCCTGGCTTAATTCCTTGTCTGGTACCTCGTAACTCAGGGAAATTTTTATCCCTACTTCGAGACCGTGACAAGAGGTGTGTTGTCTGGCGCATATTTATTTTATATTTATATTTAATTACTAAACTTTTGAAGGATGGCACGTATCATGTTGGTGCTATGAAGTAGGTATATTTAATATATTTTTTTATAAAAATTTGATATAACCACTTTTATTATTAGTTTTAAGAATATGTTCAAATTAACATTTGCTACACCTTCACAAGGACAACTAAGTTGAAAGTGCCCATTTTATTCAAGATCCCTTGTAACACATGGTTTTACAAAAAATAATTTCTATTTCTATTTCTATTTTCCAATTCCGACAATGCTTTTTTGTGAAATTACCATAAGGCAGTACCAATACCTCCTTATAAGCACATAACATTTTTGTAAAAATGTTTTGAATGTCAAATCAGCAACTGTGCCAAAGTTCAAGTTATTGGGGCCTAAACAACGTGCGAAACAAACCGAATCCATTTGATTTCCTCACAAACCCATCCCATACATCTCAATCTCCAGCTAAACGCCTGATCGCACATTAGCCGAAGCAATCTATAATTCTCGCGTTAGTATGCTGCGCGGACGCAAGCATCACCTACATGGAAGGGAACATGTATGGAAGTGTATGGAACTTGGAGCGGCCTTGGCTGCCTGCATTGTATAACGCGAATAACTGCACAGGTGCATAATGCTGTGGTTACTTAGGTTATGTAATATATTGGTATATTGTGTATTGGTAGATTGATTTGATTGCGCCGATTTAACCATACTTGTTTTAAAGAAATACTTATTTGCCTTCCAAAATAAAAAAATGGATTTAAAAAGTCTGCACTTATTTAAAAACTGGTCTGAACCCTGATTTCCGACTGAGATTCACTTTTTTTTAATGCACCAGACATCACACCACTTGTTATGGTCTCGAAGTGAGGATAAATATCTTCGTATTACAAGGTACAAGACATGGACGTCTTTTGTTAAATATAAGCTGAAGAAAAACAGACATACCAAAGAATTTTCAGCTTTTTAACGCGAACTTAACTTATATAGTATCCCATTAAAAAGTGTAATGTCTCGCAAGATTGGATAAAAAGTTAACACCAAAGACCACACCACTAAAACTTCCTGAAGCCCAGAAGAAATTCAGAAAATCCCTTGAATGAACTCGACGGTCATTGTCCCGGACTCCCGGCAGCTGTATTAGCGGATATATTATATTTTTGGGCATTTTCACACGTGGCCATTTCTGTCCTAAATCAAACCGAGCTTTTGTAGGTACTATAGTTGATCTATATCAAGGGGCGAAGGGCCGAAGGTAACATCTACATTTTAGGCTCCGAAACCTATACTGAAAAATATAGCGGGATATTTTTTTACATCCTGAAGATTTTAGTTCATGGAAATAATGTATAAAACGAAACAAAGTTAAAAGGCGAGGGTAATCCGTTGAAAGAGTCTGGCGTAGAGTCTAGGCACTCAGAACATCTGACCCACGAACGACTTTCTAAAAATGTCTTGAACTTGTCCTAGTTACGTCCATCTAAGGTCTAGATGCATGAAAGGATTCACGACAGTGGAAAAAGTGCAGGAAGGGTTTCAGGATCGCAGCAGGTGTAAGGATGTGGTGTGTCCCGTCGGTAGAAAGACGTAACATATGCCAGATATTCTGCTAATAATATGTCATTGACCTTTACCCAACGGTAATAACGACAAATCGAAGGTGACACCCCCATGAGCATAATCTACAGCATCCTAGACGCTGTCACTTCCAATGCTTTCAATAGCGAGCTGATCGTCGAGGATGTTTACGCGCGGCTTCCTGCGCCCGCGCCGACGACGATGGATGACAACTTCGAGCGCGGACGCGGAAGCGATTAATTGTTAGCGGATAACGGCAAGGGGTCGGGGGGATATACTTGCAAGTTTCATGAGACAAAATTTTGTCAATAACTGTTCGACTATTTCAAGAAATAAATTTAAGCGCCACCAACAAGTAAGACGTAGAATTATACTATCGCAAAAGCCCGTGCCTATACTGAGATGATTAAGATGGCGAAGGAGTAAATGATTCACAAGGTAGACACGTTTTTATTACTACATAATTGCTGTTTCTGTGTTTGTATGGATGAAATGGATGTTATAATGTGAATTATAACATCCATTTCATCTTCTCCAAATAACGTACATAAGTTAATAGAAAATGATGCAGCACTAGTTTTAATCAAAACTTATCATTATCTTATTTTGTTAGTTCAGATAAATATTATATAAGTATATGTGTGTACAAAAATGTACGAATGTAAAATAATCTGAAAAAACTAACACAAACTGTGTTTCTAAATCGTGTAAACCAAAATAAGAGTAAGGAACAGAGAAAGAAATCGTTTTTGAACTGCTGTCACTTTATCAGTAGAATGATCCACGTCCCCTTTGTCCCAGAATTTTTTAAAACCCGTGGTGCCAGCAGCGGATCCGCGGGCGTACGGGCGGGTTTTTTTCAGTGGCCGCATTTAGAAGTAGTTTTTTCCGGCTAACTAGTATCCGGTCGAAATAGCTAAGTCCGATACTTAATGATGTCCTGCTGCAATTGTGTTACATGGAAACCGCTTTATCACACAATTCAAGTCACGGTAATAGATAATATTACAGTGTTCAAGCTCAATATAAGTTTGCTTTTACACACTCAAAATTTATTAACATTGATGTTGATGGTTGAGTAAGAACGCCCAGCCAGGCCTCCAGAGGTTCCGGGTTCACATTGCAAGTCGAGTAAAAGTGTTATCTTTTTCTTCTTAATATTCCCGTAGAATGTGATCATGAACCCGCATTTGACAATATATAGTAACAAACTTGATTTCATTAAATTTTCATTTTGACGACACGGTTGGCGCAGTGCGCTGTGGCACGGTTTGACTTGCGTGGTGTCCCGGGTTCGATTCCCGGTCGGGTAAATTCAGGAGATGATCGTTTCTGAATTGACTGGGGTCTGGGTGTGCTGAGAGACGCCCCTGGCTTAATTCCTTGTCTGGTACCTCGTAACACAGGGATATTTATCCCTACTTCGAGACCATGACAAGTGGTGTGTTGTCTGGCGCATATATTTATTTATTTATATATTTATTAAAGGAGACTATTCCCAGCTGAGGAGCAGTAAGCATAAAGCTAGCATATTTAGGTACTTATAGCTATATATAATTATTTATCTAACGTTGTCCATGCAACAAAAAAGCGCCTCTACACTTGCTTACCGTCTTCAACCATCGACGCAAGTGACAGACAGACTCTGTGGAAGTCATTAGTTATGCGCGGACAGTACTCCATTCTAATATGTAGGTAATTATAGACTTACGACCTACTATTGGATTCGAAATCTCCTGATTGCAATATGCATAGTTAATTTAGGAAAACCCTAAACTCAAGTTTAGTTATCTCAAGAATTTCAATTTTTTTTTTTTTTTATATATATAGACTCTGAACATGACTTATGTTACACTCAGTTAGTAAGCCGGTTGCTGGGGCGATAGAGTAGTCTTGTTTCTTATTGCAAAAATACACATTAAATTACATGGTCAATTTGAGGATTTTTACAATGAGATCGTCGAAGCATGACGAAGATCTTCAGAGCAAGGTTCATTAGAATTTTATTATATATAATTTTAATTTCTAGAACTACTCTGCCCCAACCACCAGTGATTCATCCCACTATTATATGTGCCCTGCCCACCAGAAGAACAAAGTGTAAATCTTTTCACACTAACTTATTTACAAACATGTAACCCACGCTGCAGTGGTCCCGTTATATTGGTACAGTTCAATGGTATTGCTCATTCTATTCAATCCACATCGATCATGCAATCGATTATTTAGATGAGCAATCGGCTTTCTCTGCCCTAAATTGTAGATCTTTAGTTAATAATGTATACAGACACCTTCTTTTCACTCCTACATGATCTTGATTCATTGACGGGTCAAACAGTCATATTTTGGGTTTAGGCCATTTCATAACTTAATTTATAGGTTCATTGAACGACGAACTTGATTCCAACATTTATGGAAAATCTTATGTATTTTACGTATAATTTTGATGAACGAAGTATTTTATTTGTGTCCCCAATATCCCCGGTCCTCAAATCAAACTGAGTACTGAGTAACACCTACATACTGCTGTTACAAAAAATATCTATTATACAAAATACAAATACAAGAAAGTTGTAATGCATGGTACCTAATACCCAGACACAGAATTAACACAAATGTTAGTTCTGGATAGGCATAAAACCACGATTTTTGGCGCGATAGGCAGCACTTTGACCCTTGACCTCTCCAATTGCGTAGAGACATTGTCAGGCTAAGTGTTCTCTATCGCTTCTACAATGGGGAATGCTCTGACGAGTTATTCCAGCTTATCCCACCCTCACTAAACAATACCGTTACTAAACATAGAAGCACTACTGATGCAGGTGTAGCACTTATCAAACACATATTTGATGCTTGGGAAGGCAAGCAGGATGCAATAGGAATATTTTGTGATCTTTCGAAAGCGTTTGATTGCGTGGATTATGAAATCCTACTGATTAAGCTGAGACATTACGGTGTTTCGGATATTTCGTCTAAACTTATACAATCTTATCTCACAGACAGAACACAAAAAGTGAGTATAAACGGAACCACCTCTTCCGGTGCCACCATTAGCATGGGAGTGCCCCAGGGATCGATATTGGGCCCACTGCTTTTTCTTATTTATATAAATGACCTTCCCTACTTTGTCAAAGATATTTGTGAAATAGTATTATTTGCTGATGATACCTCGTTGATTTTTAAAATCAACAGAGGTAAGCAAGCATTTGACGATGTAAATAATACTCTTTCAAAAGTACTATGTTGGTTCACAAGCAACAATTTATTACTAAATGCAAAGAAAACGAAGTGTATTAAATTCACTATGCCTAATGTTAAACAGGTTGATACCATTATCAACATGAATGATGAGACTTTAGAAATTACGAACTCTACGGTATTTTTAGGAATTACTCTAGATTCTAAGTTACAGTGGGGTCCACATATAACGGCTCTGGCAGGGAGACTTAGTTCGGCCGCTTGTGCTGTCCGAAAAATTAGACTGCTGACTGATATTGAAACAGCAAGACTAGTGTATTTTAGTTACTTTCATAGCGTTATGTCGTATGGTCTACTGTTGTGGGGCTCAGCTGCAGACCTTAACACCATTTTTGTACTCCAAAAAAGAGCTATTCGGTCGATATACAACCTTAGGCCACGCGACTCGCTCAGAGAAGTATTTAAGAAGATTGATATTTTAACTGTGCACGCTCAGTATATTTTCGATAACATAATGTATGTGCGCAAAAACTTGCATATGTTCAAAAAAAACTGTGATACTCATACACACAATACTAGAAATAAAAACAAACTTATTACTCCAAGTCTTAGGCTACATAAGGTAGGAAATTCTTTTGTGGGTCAATCTGTAAAGTACTTTAACAAAATACCTCAAAGTCTTGTTGATCTACCTCTTCACAAGTTCAAGTCTACAATTAAAACAAAGCTGATAAAACAAGGTTATTATAACGTGGAGGATTACTTGAACGACAAGAATTTGTGGTCATAGTAGGAATAATCTGCTCCTCTGCTCAAATAATGTATATTTATTGTTCTTTTGACTGTACTCTGAATTTATTTGTTGTAAAACAAAACAAAGTTCAAAAGAGTAACTATCGAGTTTCTTGCCGGAGTCTTCTCGATAAGAAGCAACTTCCGAACCGGTGGTAGATTCGCATTATGTTTATTTAGTATATGTACTATTATTGTATTATTTTATTTACGTCTATTATCGTTTATATATATTTTTTGTGAATTTTGACATTTCATAAGTGCTTCTTTGTAAAAGCTTAAGTGAATAAATGATTTTTTACTTTTTACTTTACTTTACTTACTTTACTCACCCTTCCACTCCCGTACCACGCGTGCTGGACTACGGCGTCACCCACACACAATTTAACATTTGTTGGCCCGAACTAAAAGGTTCGGTGACTCGTTTCTTTGTCGTACCATCCAGACGTGGAACGCTCTTCCAGCACATGTGTTTCCTTCCTCGTATAGTCCCGAGTTCTTCAAGCGGGGCGTGAAAAGGCATTTCTGCAGGCCTTCAAGGTGAGGATGGCCAGCCCAGTGATTCGTTTGAATGACTGGGCTTGTCAACCTCATATCTGGACCTCACGACCGCTTTCCATCAGGTGGAGTGAGGTCATCTTGACGGGCAATATAAAAAAAAAACTTTAACATAGTTCTTTGGTACCTATATATTAATGTATCCCTTACATACTTGAAGCAGAAAGTCCTTGACGACTGAATTGCGCTGAAACAGCCGAAAGTATTTATTTCCTTAAGTTAAAGCCTAATATTATTAAAAAAAACCTAAACGTAAAATATATAGCATTTACCAGCAAACCACAGAGCTTCCCGCGCTAAAAGCGCTACATGCCGGCGTTTGGGCGAACGCATAAATTACGCGCTCGATACGACCTCGCGTAACTGTTGGTGTACAGTCGACATCGTGTTTAGTTAATAATGGAAACAAACAAAATATCTCAATCTAGCTGTACCGACAGACGTTTAGTCAAGTACAAATTTTAATTCTGTTATCGTTTTTTGAATAATGGTGTAATTTTGAATAATTGAAATAATTCATTCATTCATTTATTTATTCAAAGTCAACAAAAGGACCATTAATACATAAAAATTAATACATACAACAAAGATTACATAAATTAAAAATTGAAAAGTACATGATAATAATTTAAAATAATACCTCTACTCTGTCCCGCACATGTACCATGTTACAGTGATACACGTACTGGCAGTCAAACCGCTCGGCGAACGCGCGCAGAATGCTATTCGGGCTGCCCCGCACCCTGCGCACCAGGGAGGTGCACCGCTTGCGCATGGTTGTATAAAAACAATCAACTCGCGCCTCAGCAAACATCCCTGAGGCGCTACAGAAGCGGGGCAGCCCCAACAACACCCTGAAAGCATTATTATACTGGACGCGTAGAGAGCTGTACTGCTTTTGCGTATAGCTCACCCACAGACTACTCGTGTAGAAGGACGTGCAAAATGCCCTAAACAGGGTAATTTTGACATCTCTTGAACAGCGAGCAAATCTGCGGGCTATCATATTCGCACGAACAGACAACGCTCTACGCTCCCTCTCTAAGTCAGTATCGTCTTTCAGGTCCGGAGTTAGAATGTGCCCAAGGTATTTAAATTGTTCAACTCTATTAAGTGGGCAGCCATTCAGTCTAAGTTTAGGTGTTTGACTAAGAGACCTTCCCTTAGCCTGAAAGATCATCCACTCACTTTTCTTTACATTATAAGTCAAACCATGTTGCTTAGCATAACTTTCGCAAATGTCAAGCAGCTGTGACAGTCCACCTACAGAGGCACTCAGCAGCACCATGTCGTCCGCGTAACTAATATTATTAAGGCAGATTCCATCAATATGGCAGCCGACATGTGTGCTGCTGAGCCCCTCCACAAGCGCGTTCACATACAGGTTAAAAAGTTTAGGTGAGGTCAGCCCGCCCTGCCTCACACCGCACTCCAACCTGTATGGTGTCGAATACGCTCCTGACCACCGAACAACGTTGATCTGGTTCCCATACCAGTATTGAAAAGTACGGATTAGTTCCACGGGCATCGATGTTTGATAAAGTTTATGCCATAGAATATCGTAAGAAACCAGATCAAACGCTTTCGATAAATCAAGAAAACACGCAAAAATAGGAGTGTTTTTATCCGTGTAGTACTTGACAGTTTGCTTTAGACACAATATAGCCGTTTCAGTGGAGAGACCTGACTTAAAACCAAATTGGTTGTCGTGTATTTGTAGGTGTTTATCGAGCTGAGTGTTCAGCAAACTGTCAAGCACCTTCGCGATAACAGTGGCCAAAGAAATCGGTCGATAGTTACACTTGTCACTGATATCACCAGTTTTGTTTTTGACAATTGGTACCACCACAGTCTTCATCATCGGCGCAGGCAAGTACGAATGTCCCACGCACAAGGAGTAGAACATCGCCAGCACTCTGGGCAGATGATATCCTGCGTACCTCAGGTGTTCAATGCTCAGGTGGTCATGGTGGTGGTGTGAATAAAAAAACTTATTTCATAGTTCTGTTACTGTTTCATAGCTTGTACCTAAACGATCTCAGTGCTGACCAAAACCCTCCATCATTGAAATCAAGTCTCGCTATAGTTAATAGATTTAATTCGCTTAATTACCTACTTACTCACTGTATTTAAGTTGATACATTCTACCACTCTGAATCCATGGTGATGGGCTTTCTTCAGCATCGGAAAAATTATCATAATGATAACGACGTTGATGGCGACAGTCTTAACTTATTTTAACCTAGGCCTTTGCATGGGTGCGAGCGCGTGACTTGCAAAGTCAAACTTGGTTCCGAAAGTCCAATCACAATATTGAGACTCGCCGGAGTTGTATGTGTAGTCGTAGAAGGGCTTAATGATAATGATACGAATAGCTGGGGGCTATTGTATGAAAATTTCCCTCCTCCTCCATGAGGAGGAGGGGAATGTTCTCCATGAGGAGAAGGGTAAGGAGTAGCCCAGCATAGGGACTCTCATGACTCTGTGGCTCAAGTTGGACTTAGATACATACCATCACGACTTTATCCCAAACGGGGTAGTCAGATGCAAGTGATTGTTGCCGTCATGGTGAACGGAACACTGAGAAACCCACTTTTCATCAATGTTATTAGAACCCAACGTGGTAGGTGGTGAGCCTTCCGCCGCTATCCGGGTTTATTTGGTTTTTAATCGATGATTTCTATCACCGGAGGGTTAGTCTGAAATAAAATTAAACAATGAACACAAAGATTTTGGTTTAGGTCAGATTTGATCAGTCATGTTATCAGTGATTAGTCAGGTGAGTTATTGTTGGTTAATTTTAGTTTGTCGAAAAACCTTGGCTGAGTGTACCGTGGGCGTAAGTAAATGTTTTGGTAAAGTCAACGTGCAATTTACTAATCCCCCGAAGATTTGTAGCCACGAACGATTTACGATTTCACCTTCGAACTCTCGGATTAAAGCTAATACTTAGTTGGGTTCTACTAATTACTGTGTTTCAGTGAAAGCCGAATTTTATTGAACATTGAATTTTACCAATAAATCCTCTACACATGCCAGTAAATAAACTTATTATACCAATAACCCTTATTTATACCAATGAACAAAATAAAACTAATTTTAGTTGTTTTATATTAACATTGCTACATTTTATTTTAAGATATATATAATACCAGGAACAAGTCTGTTCAAATCTTGGTAGCTCGATGATTAAGTGCCTAAAACACACAATGCCGATGGTACACGCGACCGAAGTTCCGCGGCTGATTTTACGTTCCGACGTATTCGGCTGATATGATATGACACATCATTACGCGGCAGAAATTCAGTTGCTCAATGTGTGTATTCAGAGTCTATAATTGAGTGTATAATGTGCGCTCTACAAAATAAGTTGCCGCTGAACTTACGCCCGACAGTACGTAATTTCGGCATAATGTGTCATCAGCAATTGAAAAAGCATTGCAGGCGTAATCATGCGGATTTTCGGTCGCGTAACTTTGGCATAGTGTGTTTAGACACTAAGAACAGTGTGCAGTTGCCTTATTATGATCGCTCAATATCAAGACAAATAGATACCAAAAAAATGAGGGTAGTAAGCAATTTCGTCAGTAACCGCTGACTGGATGGAAATGACAGATCATTTTTCGAAATTGCTCGCTACGCTCTCTTTATTTAAGGAATGAAATTGACAAGTTATATTAAGCTTCTTAGCCATGTTTTTAGTCTTCTAAGGCTGCTAAAGGATCGCTCTACTGTACAGATCGTGCATGGTAAAGCGATCAAAATGTTCAATGCTTTTTCCGTTCCGGGAAGGAAGGAATTTGTTTCTTTTAGGACATCAACAACTGTTAGATTTGTTAGATTAAGCCTATCGTGCCACAATTGCTGCCAAAAGTCGATTTCATTCTTTATGTTCGGTAAATCATAAAACTGGGCAATAGATTCACAAGTTTTTTTCAGATTTTCAGTTGTCATCTTTTGTATCTGCGCCGGGTGTAACTTAGATAATGCGAACGATGGCGTGTTTTCTTCAACAAAATGTACTTCAAGGGAGGTGATAATTGAATCCAAGTATTGAATTACTAAAGACCTCTTCCAGTATTCTGAAGGGCTTTCTGCTGGATGATTGCTTCTATGACGTTGTTTCCCTGTAATACGCGGCATTGATGTAATGCCCTTCTCCAGTACTTAGCTTCCTTTATAATTATGTCTGTCACTTTTTCCGGGCTTTCACGGTGGTTTTTAAAAGTAAAATCCTTTTACGTGTTCCGAGGCTTTGACCACGTCGAAAGCTACAGATTGGAGTACTTTGACTTGACGTCGGACTTTTCGAGCTCACTGATCCGGCCGATCCGCCTCGAGGCTTCAAAAGTAGAGCTCAACGCCTCGACGTTTGTACATCATTAGGTAAAACTCGATCTATTTTAAACGGTCTAGGGCGTTTCTCGAGACATCGTTTCAAAGATGAGATCTTGTTCAAGTAGTAGTCAAATGACTATTGAAGGCTAAAATGCAAACTGCATACCTATTTATCATTGTAATAGCCGATGTATCGATATTGGCTCGGATCATAAACTTCGAAGTACCGATAAATCGACTAGACATGGGACATTTACTGGCCAACCTAAATCAAACCGTTAAAGTAGAAGACTCTATATTTCATGTTTAAAAAGTTTAAAAATAAAAATAAATCGTCAAAACTTAAATTTTTAGACTGTTAGTACCTTATATTGGGTCATTTCTTTCGTGAAATGTAAAAGTTTGTATGAAAATGCCATGGCTTCACGATATTGATACGATATGCCACTAAACATTAAGTCCACCAATTGTAGGTAGGTAAGTAGGTACTTTTCTTTGTGCAAATAAAAAAATGTTATTTTATCAATTTTTTTAATGTGGAAAACTCTGTTTTTAGAAGCCACGTGCGCTATACTTGTTTTGACACATCCCTTTTTCCAACCTATACCCTTTCCAAACGTTTAATTAACTTTTGAAAGCTCTAATACTTAATCAGATATTGATACACTGAACCGTTACCGATTCGATTTCTATTATCGACCGATTTAATTCATGAAGAAGTTTTAATCGATTTAACATACTCATTATTTTATCGATAATTTCGTAATTTTATCGATTATTAAACGGCAACACTGGACGCGGCGGCGACGCGCGACGCCATTTTATTGTCAGTGTTTTATCCTATGCGCGACCAGAATGCTGACGCCTCATAGAACATTCTTAATCCACATTTTCATACGTCGAGTTGAGTATTTATATTCCTCCGTATTGATTTATTTGTGAATTCTCACGTTTGGTTCAGTTGAGCCTATCGTTCCTCCCTTCGTTACTGTCAAAATGCCAAAAAATAAAGTACATAAAGGACAAACAAGAGAGTTTGTCTTGCGACTTCGTGAATACTTTGAAAAGGAAAGCCGTAATGGTGGGCCTCCCTCTCGTCAGTCCGGCCTTTTTTGGCAAATATGCGTCTCTATCCACGATTTTTTGACATTCGAAAGACAGGGGTTTGAGCCAAATATGGGTTTACTAGAATTGGATTTTCTCATAAACTACTTGGAATAGGGTATTTGTAATAGTACGATAACATTCGTAATGAAATAATCTGGCTATTTCTGTACATTAATTCTGCCATTCAAATGATTTAATACTTTAAGGACGCCTATACGTTTCAGACGTTTCGATTTCTGTCAAAAAGAAGCCTAACGCACACACGCGCGGCTCACACACACAGTGAAACTGTCGTTAGGGCAAAAAAACAGACGTAATTATAATCTTGATACTTGTTGTAATTATAGCAGACAAATCATAAAATTTATTTTTATTTGCTTGTTTATAAAATAAAAAATGAAATATTTGTATTATTAAGTACTTACCAACCAACTTGTACATTGGTTAATAGACACAATATTGGAAATCTCTGTGTGTGATGGCTGACCTGATGATGGACTCCGGAGACACCCCATGGAACTTTGAAACTGTTAGAGGTAGGTTTCCATAGATGGGGCTCTTAGTTTAGGTCTTTGTGAGTTCTTAAATGCTGGATGACTTGACTGACCGTATGATGGACTCCGGAGACACCCCATGGTACTCCAAAACTGTCAGAGGTAAGTGTCCCGAGTTTGGGCTTGTTTTGTAAGTCTTTGTGAGTACTTACGAGTACATGCTGGATGACTTGGCTGACCTGATGATGGACTCCGGAGACACCCCGTGGAACTCCGAAACTGTCAGAGGTATGTGTCGCGAGTTTGGGCTCGTTTTATAGGTCTTTGTGAGTACTTACATGCTGGATGACTTGGCTGACCTGATGATGGACTCCGGAGAAACCCCTTGGAACTCCGAAACTCTCAGAGGTAAGTGTCCTACCTACAAAACGAGCCCAAACTCGTTTGGGCTCGTTTTGTAGGTCTTTGTGAGTACTTACATGTTGGATGACTTAGCTGACCTGATGATGGACCCCGGAGACACCCTATGGAACTCGGAAACTGTCAGAGTTAGGTATGTATGTCTCTTTTAAATAGGGTGACTAAAAGATCTTTGCTATGTGGGACATCGCACGTTTCATCTTTTTTTTTGCTTAATTTCACAGGAAAACGTATAGTTATTATTGGTTTCAGTTATTTGGTAGATTTAAAGCCAAAAATCAAGTTTTTATACTATGTGTGTAGGTAGGTATCTACTGCTTGGTAGTCCATATAAACACATTGGTATTGCACTTTTTAAATTTTTAGCAATAGACGATTACTAAGGGATGTATGGGTTGATTACGAAATGTATAATACAAACAATACACAAAAAAACCATTTTTTATTATTGGCTGACAGCAATTTATACAGTGCAAATATTTTTTAACCGACTTCATAAAAGGAGGAGGTTCCTTCTCAATCCGAATACGCTGGCCTTAAATAAAACTGTAAAAGTATTTAAATACTGCTTTAAAAACACCACAACGCGATGGCACCAACACGTATCAAAACGCCAAACACATGAAATCTTAAATTTCAGTTGCAAACTCGCAAAACAATAAAAATCGACGCAAATTATTACGATTTTCAATCAGTGATTATAAAAAAAGTACAAGTTTCCGAGATCTAATATTTAGTGAATATGTGTAAAAAAATATTATCTTTCTAATGGTAAACATCTCAACTCGAAAATCGTGGGCCCATAATCCGAAGGTGAGCCAGTACGACCTCCCTCGTCCTCACAATGCAAGAATTCATGGACAACATAGTTGTTAGATTTATGATTATGTTATTTTTAGCTTGCCTGTGAAAATAAATTTTGCTACCACCATAATATGATTCACTGGGGCAAGCATAAACGCAACACTTTTTTAACCATTTTAAACGTTAGAAAGTAATCTCGTAAAATTGATAATTATCGAATACAAACTGTCCAATCTATCACTCACTATGACATTTTTAAGAGTTACCAGTAGAAAATAAGCAAAATATAGATTTGATAAAAATTAATATTTTATTTGTATAATATCAAAATAAATAACGTGATACATATACAGTGACTTAAATTGATTGCAATGCCATTTAAAAACAAGTGTTTCAACAAAGATTACTAAGTCTAAATTTTCAATCAACAATATTTTTTTAGGTCTGACAAGATGAAAGACACACGGCATCTGATAATGTTGTGTAAGTCGGCTCGGTTTAGCTTCTGTAAAAGGCGTTATCAAAAATATACTTTAAAAGCAAACAATACAGTTCATTTTTGTTAATACACTTTTTCAGAGTTATCAATCCTGTTAAGTATTCCTAAATCCATGTCACAGCCACAGCAAAGTCATTCGGCTGTCATACCATAGATATTTTATTTTTTAATTTATTACTTATTTGCAGCTTTAGGCACGCACGCTTCACTTGCTTACGTTGTATTAGGACACTATTACACTCGCAATTCATACTTTTTCCACTTAACTTATCGCATACACTTACCCATACATAAATCACGAATGACGACAGGCCCTGCCAGAATACCAGCATCGGTTTTGTGCTGCAGAGACACATGCTGAAGCAGTGGCCTGATTAACCTATTACTATTTTGTAAAAACCTTTTTTGTGTCGCCTACTTGTCTATTGTTTAGCTTTACCGTTTCATTGTTTGTATTTGTAGGGTTAATAAATATTTTTTCTTTCTTTTCTTTCTCTCTTTTCTTACCTACCTCTGACAGGTTCGGAGTTCAATGGGGCGTCTCCGGAGTCCATTATAAGGTCAGCCAAATCATTCAGCATGTAAGTACTAACGAATACTAACAAAATGAGCCCAAACTCGGCATACCTACTTCTGATAGTTTCGGAGTTCCATGGCCTGTCTCCGGAGTCCATCATCAGGTCAGCCAAGTCATCCAGCATGTAACTACTCACAAAGACCTACAAAACGAGCCCAAACTCGGGATACCTAGTCTGACAGTTTCCGAGTTCCATGGGGTGTCTCCGGAGTCTTTCATCAGGTCAGCCAAGTCATCCAGCATGTAAGTACTCACAAAGACCTACAAAACGAGCCCAAACTCGGTATACTTAACTCTGACAGTTTCCGAGTTCCTTGGGGTGTCTCCGGAGTCCATCATCAAGTCAGCCAAGTCATCCAGCATGTAAATACTCACAAAGACCTATAAAACGAGCCCAAACTCGGGAGACCTAACTCTGACAGTTTCCGAGTTCCGTGGGGTGTCTCCGGAGTCCATCATCAGGTCAGCCAAGTCATCCAGCATGTAAGTACTCACAAAGACCTACAAAACGAGCCCAAACTCGGGATACCTAACTCTGACAGTTTCCGAGTTCCTTGGGGTGTCTCCGGAGTCCATCATCAGGTCAGCCAAGTCATCCAGCATGTAAGTACTCACAAAGACCTACAAAACGAGCCCAAACTCGGGATAACTAACTCTGACAGTTTACGAATTCCGTGGGGTGTCTTCGGAGTCCATCATCAGGTCAGCCAAGTCATCCAGGACTCACGAAAACCAACAAAATGAGCAGGTCAGCCAAGTCAAAATATGAAATAGATATCTCTTGACTATAATGTACTTTACTAGTTACTTGTATTGCTTATACCTACCTCATTTTTCGCAAGTATCAAATGCTCTTAGAGGAATATTTTGTATCCGAATAGATCGAGTCGATCGTGAACAAAGTCCAGACAGAGCGACGCACGTCCGACCTCGAAGGCGCTCCGGCGCAGACTGAGATAGGTGTTCGAAAACGCAAACCTAATACAGCGAGCGATTTTGACCCTCGTTCCATTGTAATAAGGCTAATATAAATTGAGTTTTTTACCATAATTATTTTATTTTTTTCACGACTTTTAAGGCCTTTTTTGTAATATTTTGCAAACACAAATTAAAATAGACTATGTAGGCCGTCCATAAATATTTTTATTGATTCTTCAAATTATACAATTAACCAGATTAACTTACCGAAACTGACAGTATTTTAGCCGTTTTACGCAAAAATGCTTTTGGTAAATCAATCACAGAGAAGAGGGCATAACATTTTTTTATTTTTTTATTCCCATGAACTGTAGATAAAGGATCTAATAACCCCTTAAAATTTAAAACTTGCTTTTATTAGTGCCAAATAACCCAATAAATGAACCGCAAGACCGTGGTTTTTCTTACAGAACGTATAGGCGTCCTTAAATTAATAAGTTTAGTGGAGGGTACCTATAATTATACTACATGTCAAAACTAAACTCCACTAAAAATGTATTAAAAAGTATTGTTGTTACTTGTAATGTATTTTAATCATATCTTTGAATGAAACCCTTGACGTCCCCATACATTTATTTCTCACAATACTTGTTTAAAATATTCACACCCAAGAATAAAAACACTTCACGACCAAGGTCATCGACCCAAGGTCTCCTGTTTCTTGTTATTAAATAGTGATTGCACAGCTTTAGTGGCTATGATTTTATGTAAACAGTATCTTGAGGATATATACTACTCAAATAAAACACAGGGACAATGTTACATCCAATAAATGTTGACTCCTAGTTAAAAAAATCATTTTAAAATAATCTGTGCCGCCGGACCACACACGACAGACAGGGGTATTTGACAAAGCAAGATTTCTCAAATTACCAAAAGAACACGTTAAATAAAGTTATAAAATGCACTAGTACTTACGTTCCCATTGTTTTATCTAATGGGAAGGTCACATTAAGCTGTTAAAAACACCAAATCACAATTCACAAAACGAACGTAAACAAACAACTTATTGGCTGTCATGGCCGACTACAGATTAGTACAGATACACATTTTCAATGACAAACTACGGAACTTTTTTATGCTAGAAGTTTGCAAAGGAAACAATACTTATACAGCCTGTTATTTCACCCCACTATTAAATACAATTTGCAACTGCTCCGCAACGAAACTCGATCGAAATTAAATAAAAAAAGTGAAAGTGCCCGCATCTGTCGCGACCCCGCTTGGCGCATACGCCAGGCGGTGTCGGGACTGACGAGAGGAACCAGTGACTCAAGTTAGAGACCGTGTTGCAGCAGAATTAGGTATTAATGCTCCAACAGTAGCAAAAATAACAAAATAAGGCTACGGCAGCAGTGGCATGCAACAGAATAAGCTATACACCTATACTATTTTCACTGTAAGATTAGAGAAATTATTGTTATTATTATTAACTGTTAATAAATGAAGTAAATGAAATTAAATCAATATATCTTTACAGCGCCTGATGCGGGAAAAGGAACGCCATTCAACAGTGTAATATTGACACTACTGAATCGATTAAAATCGATTAATAGGAGCGACCATTTTGTAAGCACCTCATTCGCATCAGCACGAGTGCGTCTGCCTTGTGTGCTATTTTTAAATATTATTTTCGAAATACCGCGTTTTATTCTATATCTTATTAGCCATAACCCGTATATTATGAATTTATTTAAACATTAAAAATCGGTAAATCCGATTCTATTTCCTTTGCCAACTCGATTAAATTACATCCGCTACATCACTTTAATTGACAATTTTGAACTGTCAGGGATATCATCATATGGCGAAATTAAGAAAAAAGCGTCAGCCCTGTAAAGTGACAGCAGTTGACAATTTTGACGCTGATGCTATTCGTCGTCATTTAAACGACTATTACCAAAGAAAAGAGATTCCTACATTAAAAAAACTAACACAATCTCTACGAAATGGTGGTTTGTTCCGTGGTCAAAAATCTTGTTTGGCAAAGGTATTGAAAGACATTGTAGTCTTATTCCAAAAATGTGACAAACGTAAAAGTTTAAAGGAACGCAATGATATTGCTTTGTATCGATGCGAATGTTAAAGACAAGTGAAAAAAGTAGAAGATTGTTCGAATGTGGTTTTCTCAGATGAAACTTGGCTCAATGCGAATCATACGCTGTCAAAAACTTGGACTGATAACACTGCTGGCTCCACTTCTGCAGTACCAATGGGAAAAGGCGAACGACTGATTATTTGCCATGCAGGAACAGTAAAAGGATTTGTGCCAGACGCTCTATTCGCTTGTAAATCCCAGAAAACAGGAGATTATCATGAGGAGATGAATTCGAACGTGCATGAAAAGTGGTTCAGAGAAAGGCTTACATCCCTCGAAGAGCCATCAATAATATTTTTTGATAATGCACCCTATCACTCTCGTCAAATTAATAAAATGCCAACGCAGGCTAGCAAAAAACATGAAAACTGGCTCCGTGACAATGGCGAGGAGGTGGACGAGTCCCTACTAAAGGTAGAGTTAGTAGAGATATTAAAAACAAAGAAGCTGCCAAAACGATACTTAATAGATGAAATGGCAGCAGAGCATGGGCATTCCGACCTCAGAATTCCCCCATATCACTGCCAATATAATGCAATTGAAATGATCTGGGCACAAGTTAAAGAATGCTGCGAGGAACAATACAACTCCTCCTTTCACTGCAAGAAAAATGCTGCAGTTACTAAAAAATGCGTGGGAAAAAGTAACTCCTGAAAACTGGGCGAGTGTTGTAGAAAAAACAAAAAAGGTGATAATGTCCGATTGGGATCGGGATGTTGTATTCGACAATTTATCTGTCCAAGAAATTGATAATCAATATTACTGAGAACTCAAGTGATGATGATCAGTCCCATTCCGCCCGGCGGAATGTCAAATCTAACCCCTAACAGTCCCATTCCGCCCGACGGCACAGATTATGACGTTCCATAGACGTTCACATTTTTTATTTAAATCGATCGAATTTATGCTCGGATAAGCTACGGAACATATTTGACAGTTGCTTGAATTATCTAGGCTGTATGTGTATTGTTTCCTTTACACACTCCTAGTACAAAAAAGTTTCGTATCTTGTCAATGAAAATTGTGTCTAAAATCGGCCGTTAGGTTTTCTTACTTATGTGCTTGCTTAGTGATTTCGAGGTTTTATGTTTAACAGTGAATTGTGTCCTTCCCGTTTAATAAAACAATGAAAACGTAAGTACTGGTGCATTTTATAACTTTATCTAACGTGTTCTTTTGGTAATTTGAGAAATCTAGCTTTGTTAACTACGACCGCCTCACATGCCCCATTCATGACCTTGTCTTTGTTGTATTTTAATCAAATCATCATTATTGTTGAGTCCAACACTAGATTTAACACATTAAACTAACTAACTTTTAACCAATTACAAAGTTTTACGTAATCATTTGTTTCAAAAGTGTAAATTCTGGAATAAAATACAGCATAGTCATTTTCTGCTGCCTGGCGGCATTGGGACTGACGCGGGTTGACAGGTGTAGCCGGTGTAGGCGCGTATTAGCGGCTGGGTTTGTATTAGGACTGTTTGATATTATGTTTGTTTTAAATAAATAAATAAATATCTGGGACAATTTACACCAAGATCATCTGACGTGATGACCATGACCATCATCATTATTTTGTTTGTGGTTGTTTATTTTGTGGTTTTTTATTGCGATATTTTGGTAAGTAGGTACTAGTATTAGTATTTTCGTCAGTGTACAAAGGGGATGAATGGAATTGAACAATGTTGATTAAATTTCGTTTCAGCATGACACCTACTTTTATGTTGTTTCATTGAAAATCGTAAAAGTTTAAAATTTTATTATGTACACTTGGATTTTGGAATTAAATTTGTATGCTCTTTTTTTTGTTTTTTACTAATTAGAGCTGAGAATAATGTGCGCGGACGAGGTGGGCGCGGACGAAGTGGGCGCGGACGAAGTGGGCGCGGACGAAGTGGGCGCGGACGAAGTGGGCGCGGTCGAGGCGGGCGCGGACGGGGTGGGCAAGCTGGCCCTCAGCAACTCCCTGGCGGAAGTGAGTGCGGCCGTGGTGGGGCTGAGCAGAGCGTGCGGCCGCGTGGAAGAGGTGTGCGGACACGTGGGGGCGGTGGACGGGGCAATGAAAGGCCCTTGGCTGTTGATTCGTAATAATATTTTACTAACATTTTTATAATTAAGTTATTTATTTATTGATTTATTGCATGTCACAGTCATGGTATTTAAAGGTCTTAAATTAATAATAGTAATACACATGACACCCTGTAAGGGCACTTCAAATAAACGTACAGATTATGTTACTAAGCTTAAATTATCTAGTGTTATCATTTTTATTAACACTGATTTTAAATTTTAGAGTCTTTTGCGGAATGGTCGAGGATCTCCCCGAAGGCCTGCCCCTAGAAATCGGTCAAATTTAAAAAAAAAAGGGTGTTACCCATAACGATGCCTTAAGTAGTTTTGATACATAGCTTGATTTGAACTTATTTAATATAGAAGCAATTTTTTAAAGGTATTACATTTAGACAAATATTCTTTTTTTTTCAGATTACTATCGGTATGGGCTTCCCAGCCAGAGGGAGGGGATGCTGTCTTGGTGCCTGCACCCATCATGATGTCGGAGCTGGATGCAGAGCCCGCGGGGGGGGTTGCCTTCCTGGTGCCGGCACCCGATGATGTAGGCGCAGCGCCGTCGCCCGTGATGTAATTATCCACATTAGTTTAATTTCTATTTGTTGTTTTTAATTTTCTTGCTAATATACATTTTTTGCTTTTGCAGGTACGAAGAGTGTGGCGGGAGTGGGGCGCCCACGCTCAAGATGGCCCACAAGCGAGTCGCGTAAGTATTTATTTGTATTCCATATTGCGATGCCTAACAAGGCGAATGTGTACTCATGTGCTTTACTTAAGTGTGTAGTTATAAGGTCCCATGTAATGCAATTTAATAAATAAATAAATAATATCTGTGGACAGAGGATGCACTGAGTAATTAAATAGGTTTTTTATGTGGTTTTCATATTTGTTTTGACAGGCCCGAACCGCAGGCAAGCGGCAGTGGTCTTTCTAAGCGGCGCCTGTGAGTATATTTAATTACTGATCTTATAAAAAGGTTATTTGTTTGCAATAATAAACTAATGTATTGATTTTAATTGATCTATTACTTAAGAGAGTTATATAGTCCAAATGTTACCGCCAGAACTATCCGATTTCAATGGAGAAAGTAAAGGCCTCAACATTATGTCGATCTTTTACAAGAAGAATAGCAAATAAATGTGTATGATCTGATGGTTTATTGTAAGTTTTGGTTTTACGCTGATTTAATTCAATTTAATTGTTTTATTTAAGGATACCTCCGTCATTGTCAAGTCGGCCTCTCCGGGATGCAGAAACAAGCGCCTTCCTGAATTATGGTAAGTTTTTTATTTTTATCGTAGGTGTATCGGCCAGTAATGAGTTACGATGGAGTGTGGACTTCTTAGTGCATTGCATAAAATAATTTGACATATTATAGTTTGCTGCCGACATTATTCCGTTAATGTTTCTTAAACAGGCAGCGAGGAAGATTCCGGAGAAGACGACGATGACGAGGTTGAGCCGCTTCGAATTGCAATACCACGCGCGGCGCGCCCGTATATCAACTTGGGCTCGGAGGACGAATCGGATGGAGGACGATGTGATGCCTCCCTTTCCTTTTCCTGCCCCCCCCTTCCATATTCACCTGTCGTACCTTCCTCTCCCTCTTCTCCAGTGCCTCTTTCCCCAACCCCCTTACCTTCACCTCCTCCGTCTTCTGCAGCGCACTTGAGCTTCGAATGGAGAGCTTTCCCGCAACCTCAGATTCCACCCAAACTGAGGAGGGAAAGTTTCTCGGAGATTAATTGCGGTCCCGCTGTTCCATTCGCGAGCCCATATGACGCATTTACTGCCATATGGGATCGCGAAATAATGGAGTACATTGTTCAGGAAACGAACCGATATGCGCAGCAGTTGTCCGCGGTCATGCTGGAGGACGGCACAATGCGCCCTTACAGCCGGATCACGAGATGGCAGAACGTCGACGTAGAGGAAATGTACGTGTATTTCGCTATAATCTCAGCTATTGGGATTGTAGTGAAATCACGTCTTGAGGAGTACTGGAACAAGTCGCAGGACATGTTCAGTACTCCCGGTTTCTCTACGTCGATGAGCTATAATCGGTTCTTCCTGATAAGCAAGTGCCTGCATTTTCAGGATAACGGTACTTTCCACCCAGAGTCAATGACACGGATGCAAGCCAAATTGTTTAAGTTACAGCCGATCATTGATCATTTAAACGACAAATTTGCGAATATGTACACGCTCTCGCAAAACATAGCTCTCGACGAGAGCTTGACGATGTGGAAGGGTTGGTTGGACATCAACCAACTTATCAATAACAAGGCGGCTTCCGTAGGGATCAAAACTTACGAAGTCTGCGAGTCCCACACTGGCTACCTGTGGCGATTCGAAGTGTACGCAGGGGATGACGCTGCGGCACCGACTTCCGACGGTCCACTTTCCGGAATTGTGTCGGCCCTTGTGCTCAGACTCCTCAATGGTCTTGAGCATAAAGGCCGCACTGTCTGGATGGACAACTTTTACAACTCTCCCGCTCTGGCGCGAGAGTTAAAATCGAAAGGTTTTGACTGCGTGGGGACGCTGCGCACGGATCGTCAGTTTGTTCCTGTAGAACTGACGAACCTAAAGAAAACCGACATGGCAGTGGGTCAGGTGAGTGGCTGCACATCTGGAGATGTGGATCTCCTGGTATGGCGACACAAAAACCGTGTGGCTTTTGTGTCGACATACCATGGGCTAGCAACGAGGATGTGTGGTGACACGCTGAAGCCCACTGTAGTTCATGACTACAACGTCTGCATGAGCGGGGTCGACCGGAAAGACCAGATGCTGGCGAAGTACCCCATCGAAAGGAGGCGCAACTGGGTCTGGTACAAAAAGTTTTTCAGGCGGCTTTTGAATGCTAGTACCTTGAATGCATACATACTGCACAAGCACAACGCCACAACACCACTAACACACCGGGAGTTTAGGAGGTCCCTGGTATGCGAGCTGGTTGCCCGCCACGGCAAACCTTCACCGGCTATATCTACAATTTCCACACAACATTTCCCAGCCCAGTACGGCATTGCTATTAACGACAGTGGCAAACGAGAGCACAGCCGCCGTGTATGCGTTGTGTGCAAAAAACGCACCAACGCATACTGCATGGCATGCCAAGTGCCACTGTGCGTGTTCGCGTGCTTTCTGCCGCACCACAGGCAATAATGCCATACTCATTTTCCATTACATTTATAATATTACATTTTCACTTGTCAATAATACTACACAAAAACACTTTTTATTCACTCATTGCATTTAGGTATTAGAATTTAAGAGCCGTCTGATAAACGAATGTACGCCACCCCCTTATGCCTAGCTGTGGATGTCTTGTCAATGACATTTTATTACTTGGTAACATTTATTGCTATGCACATTTCATGTGTCTTTGTATGTTTTGATCCAAATCAATGACATTTTATTACTTGGTAACATTTATTGCTATGCACATTTCATGTGTCTTTGTATGTTTTGATCCAAAAATCAATGACATTTTATTACTTGGTAACATTTATTGCTATGCACATTTCATGTGTCTTTGTAAGTTTTGATCCAAATCATTGACATTTTATTACTTGGTAACATTTATTGCTATGCACATTTCATGTGTGTTTGTATGTTTTGATCCAAATCAATGACATTTTATTACTTGGTAACATTCATTTTCATTCGTATCGCCTTTTTGATTGATTCCAACCACTCTTCCACTCCCGTAAGGGAATAGAAGTATGTAAGTATGTATGTTTCGATCCAAATCAATGACATTTTATCACTTGGTAACATCCATTGCTATGCACATTCTGTCACAACTTGAGCCGTGTCATTGATATCAATGACATTTTATCACTTGGTAACATTCATTTTTATGCACATTTCATGTGTCTTTGTATGTTTTGATCCAAATCAATGACATTTTATCACTTGGTAACATTCATTTCTATGCATATTCCGTCACAACTTGATTCCTTCCTCACCCTTTCACTTCCGTACCACGCGTCTTCATCGTCCTCCACACACTGCTGGCCCGCGCTAAAAAGGTTTGTTGATTAATTTCTTTTTCGTACAATCTGGACGTAGATTGCAATTTATCCAATTGCAACTTTTTATTAATTTTTTTTATGTAATAGGTAGTAAACGAGGTGGAAGGTCTCCTGATGGAAAGTGATTACCTCCGCCCATCGACAACTGCAACACCTGAGGTGTCACCGTGCCTTCGAAATGGGAATAACGTTCTCCTATTGAAGTCATATCCGTTTGGAAATACCTCCGCAGGAAGATCATTCCATATCTTGGCTGTACGCGGAAGAATCACATCCAAAAATCTACCTCCAAACTTGTTCTGAAGAGGTCGTTGCGTGATCACTTTAAGTGAGCCGCTGATGTCTCCTGTCTTAGTCAATTATGTCATTGAGTTCAGATGCTGACTGTTTTGTTTAACTTTCTTTAGGGCAATATTATAAAATAATATAGTATATTTATTTTGAATGATTGAAGTATGTATATTTGCATGATTGGTATAATATCATATCGCTCATTTGGAGCGACAGTGACACGAATGCAAATTAGGTAACTTTACACCAGATCAGAATAAAGATTATTTCTTAGTTCAAAAGAAGATTCCGAAGCATTCTTATGGCTAATTATTAATTTCAAATGGTTTTATTATAGCTGAAACCCTTGGTTCTTAAATAAACCCATTTTTTTATTATTAACTAGTCCAGAAACGACCATTTTTTTTTGTTTTTTTTTTTAATACTCACAATTGCGTCGTTGTTTCCCTCGATGAAGACATTTTAAGAAATTAAGTCGTTTGATTCCTCAAATAAAACAACTTTTTTTTCATTAATATTCTGTTTTTATTATGTTAATACTAAAATTTAAAGATATCGGTGACATACGTAGTCAAGTGTAAATGCTATGCTGCATAGCACAATAATAAACATGGACCTCTCACATTATACTTAAGTTACATTTAAGAACTAATCAACATCATTTACTACAATTATTTTAATAATGGACTGATTTATTGCATAAACCTAATTATTGAAGAAAACTTTAAATGTTCTATCGTTTTAAGTAAGTAAATGACTCACAGTTACAAAATGATCACGTAAATGAATAAAAAAAATACTTTTATTAAGAAAAACAATTAGTATAGCTACTACTAAACAATTAAAACAAGCTTTCGTAAAATCCAGAATAACATCTAGGAACAATATTTTTTTCCAGCAAAATACGCAAATCTTGCTTCTTTAGATCTGAAATTGCCAGCTTTGAATAAAAAGCTGGCTCTAGGCAAATTTCTGTGATCCTTAAATTAACACCCGAGCGGGTTTTCCTCACAGTTTTTGTGGGTTTTGTGCTTACTTGTTGCCATTCATCTGCGTAGGAGTACTTTATAGAGTAAGTATCAATACTTTTTACAAATCGAATAGCTTTTATTTCTGTTAATTTTATCGGATTACCTTTCAAATCTTTGTTAATATTTAGCCCAATGTCTTCAAACAGCTTTTTTAAATCATAAAAATCGTCATAGTTTAGCTCGTGAAACACAAAAAACATTACCAGTTTTCTTGGCATTCCTTACGAGTTGCACGTACTGGTGAGGACTGTAAATAGGTCCAGAATTTTTTGCTCTTTTAACTGCCTTCTGAATCAGTGAGTGAGCGTTGTCACCCTAATTCTGGGTGTGGCCCCGAATTGAAAATTTGTGCGTGATTGATGTAATTGGAAGAGTTTGAACTGCATAGTGATACATGCCAAGGAGAAACCTGAAGGAAAACATAATAATTTTAAAATTTGGTAACAAAAGCAATAATAAAATTAAGAACATAAGGATATTAAACGTATCTATTCTTCTGCTGGCCACAACAATTGTCAGAGTAAAATATAATATTGCAATTAGGATGACGTTCTGAAATCTCTTAAAAAACTTCAGTACACAGGACCCGATTTCAATAGCTCCTCTATTACCAAGCTCTTCGTGCCAGAAATAACATTTTGTCTTTCAATTCAGTGACCCAAAATACAAATGAGTCATGTGTTCTCCGATTTTTTAAATAAAAATATGACACATTTACCTTTGCGTCTGTGTAGCTCCCTGACACGTCCACTCTTCGGGGTGCGCCCCGCACAACTGACTTTTCGGTCGCCGTTGCTCCGCGCGCACGTGCCAAAACGGAGTAGTGCTACAAAGACTTTTTGCCCTCTATCGAACAGTTTTTGAACCTACAACCTATTTAAAACCAATTTATGACCCAATTAGTCGTCGTAAACAATCATTATAGTTACCTACGTGTTAATTAGTGTTTTTAATGTGAAATAAGTTTATATTTGGTGATTTATCGGTGCCGACAGTGAGTGTCAGTTAACCATTCAAATACTTGTGTGAATCATTGTTCTCTCTTTAAAAGGTATTGTATTGTATGTTTAATCATACATGCTTTTTATGACTTTTATTAAGTAGTTAAATACTCGAATTGTCTGACTCTGATTGTCAGAAACGCGAAGAGGTTAGAATACAAAAATTAATCTTGTTCTAAATACGCAACCTCTTGATTGTTTAAACAGCACTTTGGTATCAACACCGTTGTTTGTTTGATTATTTTATCGATATTACCATGATGACCCGCGCTGCCTCATCTCGCCAGCTGGAGCTGACTTTGCAGGAATTAAAGGCATCCAAAGAGTTGGTTAAACAATTGCATTTGGAAAGAGATGACAATGAGAGGGAATTGTTGGAGGCGTTGAGTAGGAACACTTTGTTTAAAAAAGACATGGCTGAGATGCATGATAGGTATTTATTAGTACTAGATGAGCGGGATCGGTTGCAAACAATAGTAGATGGGTTTGGTGACTGCAGTGAAGAATATGTCCAATGCCTTAAACGGATTACAATGCTTGAACAAGAGTTACAAGAGGCCCACCACCTAATATCTTCCATGGAGACTGAGAAACTACACACCGTTGACACCCAAAACCAAAGTTTGTTTGATGAGTTAGTTCTTAGTATGCCCAGCCTGGTTTCTGCTGCACATTTCTCGATCCCCACTGTAGCTCATGATTTGGCGAGTACTGATTTGATTGAGTCCAATGCTCCAGGGGGTATAGCAAAGTGCAGCAAAAACAAATTCAAAAAATATGTTAGAATAAGCAAATTTATTAAGAAAACTCAAAAACTGATTAAAAGTCAGAAATTGATGAATAAAAATGTGAAATATATTAAGGAACGCCGAAGATTAGGTGATGAACTGGATATTTATTCTATAATGATAGACAATAATTTAACTGAGCATGACAATGATGTGAAAGCATTACAATCAGAAATATCTAGTCTTAAGGAAAATCTGAGACGTTTATCTGACAGATACTCAATAACTAAAAAAGAAAATGAGGAACATATTTTGGCCCTGACTAAACTCTTGTGCAACCCGGACTCAGTTTCCAGCAGTAGTGATTGCCACACTGTTACTCAGTCAGAATGTGAATCCTCTCTTCTCAACTCCTCTCCTTCAGAATCAGCCACCAACATTTCCATCCCTGATACATGCCCTGTCACAAACACTGATAATGAACTAAATTGCAACATTGTTATGTTTAGTGATGACATTGGAAAAAGTATAGGCCATATTTTATTTAATAGTCTGGGTAAGTCAGTAATAAATCACTGTTCACCGGGTGCCTCATACTGTGATATAATTCAGAAAATTGCTGATTATAGTTTCAGCCCCAATTCAACCCTAGTTATTTTAATTGGAAACCGAGGTACTGTGAACAAAACCCAAATGAAAAAACATTGTAATACTTTATGTTCATTACTTAATGTCAATAAAATAGTGATGTTCACATTGCCTTACAGTAGGGGTCTGTCACAAGCAGAAAATGAAAAAAGGTATAAAATCAATATGACACTTGATACTGTGACATTCTCAAATAATTTAATTAATCTAATTGACATCAATCCTATTATTAATAATAATATGTACCTGACGAAAGGTAGATTTCATTTATCAAATTCTTATAAACGACAGATAGCTATGTCGCTATCTTATTTTTTTATGATTTCAGCCAATCACTTGGCTAACTACTCTGCTTTTATTGAGCAGAATGCCGTTGTACCACAGACTTTGGAACTTGTTCCAAATAATTTAAATTAGATATAGAGACAACAGAGGTAAACTCTTGCAAATTATTGACAAGAGAGAAGCCCCAAAATAATTTTATAAACTTTGTGCATCAAAACATGCAAGGCTTCTCTGGCAAAGAATTAGAAGTAGGATTATTCTTAGACTGTATGGACATACATGTCTTATGTATAACCGAACACTGGTTGAAAGAAAATGATTGTATGATTAGCATTGATAATTATAGTGTCATTAGTTCGTTCTTGAGAAGTTCTGCTATTCGCGGTGGGTCACTGATATTAATTCATAATAAGTTTAAATGTAGAGAGCGAAAAGACATAGTAGCACTCTCAATTGAGCGAACCATTGAACTTTCATGTGCAGAGTTAGAGCAGATTATTATTGTTTGTGTGTATAGACCCCCTTCGGCCGATTATTGTCGGTTTGAAGAGACAATGGAAGAAGTGCTGAAGAAGGTTTGTAAAGCAAACAAGAAGGTGGTTGTATGCGGTGATTTTAATGTTAACATTTTAGACTCTTCTCAGACCTCTGTAAGATTTTTAAATCTTTTCAAATCATTTAATTTACTAAATCTATATGATAAACCAACCAGGATCACTGACACATCAGCCACCTGCTTGGACAATATTTTTTGTGAAAATATCTCAATTGAAAAATCAATTATAAATTGTTTGAAATCAGATCACTGTGGTCTATTGACTAAATTTGAGCACCGTCACGTCTCTCAATCAGTGGATATTAGTTATAGACTGGTTACTAAGAATCGAGTAGAAAAGTTCAAGAGTAATGTGAATAAAAACCTTTCTAATCTACTACCCCAATGCCACAACATAGATGATCAGTATATGCGTCTTTTTGAGATAATTAAACAGGAACATAATTTTATTTTTCCTAAGAAGAAATTAAAGGTCGATAATTTTAAGTTTAAGTTTAGTGATTGGGCTACGCCAGGCATCCATAAAAGTAGAAATAAATTATACGAATTATATGGTTTAAAAGCTAATTCTAAGTGTCAAAAACTAGTAGATTATGTCAAATTATACTCAAAAATCTTTAAGAAATCATGCCATATGGCTAAGTCTATATTTTTGCGTGACAAAATAAAACAAGCAAAAAATAAAATTAAAACTACTTGGAACATAATTAATAAGGAAACTTGTAAATCAAAACCTCGAGATCACTCATTGGCTCTTAAAATTCAAGATAATTTAATTGAGTCTGAGATTGACATAGCTAATACCTTTGAAACATTCTTTTCTAATATACCCATTGTAACTACAAGTACCTTAAATTCTAGTGCACCGCTAGCTAGGTCCCTGCTCACATCTAGTGTTGATGAGTGCTCATTTCAGTTCAACTTTGTTCATATAAATTCTCATGACATAATCAAGGTGTTTAAGGAACTTAATATGAAAAACACCGAAGATCTGTGGGGTATTTCGATAAGTCTACTTAAATCAATCATAAATATCATCTCAGCCCACTTAGCAGTACTTTTTAATAACTGCATTGACGAAGGTCAGTTTCCCAACTTAATGAAATTTAGTAAAGTCATCCCGCTTTTTAAATCTGGTAGCAAAAGTGACCCATCTAATTATAGACCCATTTCTATACTACCAGCTCTTAGTAAAATCTTTGAAAAAATTATATTAAATCAGCTGCTTTCACACTTTACTTTAAATAAATTACTACATGAGAAACAATTTGGTTTTACTAAACATAGAAGCACTACTGATGCAGGTGTAGCACTTATCAAACACATATTTGATGCTTGGGAAGGCAAGCAGGATGCAATAGGAATATTTTGTGATCTTTCGAAAGCGTTTGATTGCGTGGATTATGAAATCCTACTGATTAAGCTGAGACATTACGGTGTTTCGGATATTTCGTCTAAACTTATACAATCTTATCTCACAGACAGAACACAAAAAGTGAGTATAAACGGAACCACCTCTTCCGGTGCCACCATTAGCATGGGAGTGCCCCAGGGATCGATATTGGGCCCACTGCTTTTTCTTATTTATATAAATGACCTTCCCTACTTTGTCAAAGATATTTGTGAAATAGTATTATTTGCTGATGATACCTCGTTGATTTTTAAAATCAACAGAGGTAAGCAAGCATTTGACGATGTAAATAATACTCTTTCAAAAGTACTATGTTGGTTCACAAGCAACAATTTATTACTAAATGCAAAGAAAACGAAGTGTATTAAATTCACTATGCCTGATGTTAAACAGGTTGATACCATTATCAACATGAATGATGAGACTTTAGAAATTACGAACTCTACGGTATTTTTAGGAATTACTCTAGATTCTAAGTTACAGTGGGGTCCACATATAACGGCTCTGGCAGGGAGACTTAGTTCGGCCGCTTGTGCTGTCCGAAAAATTAGACTGCTGACTGATATTGAAACAGCAAGACTAGTGTATTTTAGTTACTTTCATAGCGTTATGTCGTATGGTCTACTGTTGTGGGGCTCAGCTGCAGACCTTAACACCATTTTTGTACTCCAAAAAAGAGCTATTCGGTCGATATACAACCTTAGGCCACGCGACTCGCTCAGAGAAGTATTTAAGAAGATTGATATTTTAACTGTGCACGCTCAGTATATTTTCGATAACATAATGTATGTGCGCAAAAACTTGCATATGTTCAAAAAAAACTGTGATACTCATACACACAATACTAGAAATAAAAACAAACTTATTACTCCAAGTCTTAGGCTACATAAGGTAGGAAATTCTTTTGTGGGTCAATCTGTAAAGTACTTTAACAAAATACCTCAAAGTCTTGTTGATCTACCTCTTCACAAGTTCAAGTCTACAATTAAAACAAAGCTGATAAAACAAGGTTATTATAACGTGGAGGATTACTTGAACGACAAGAATTTGTGGTCATAGTAGGAATAATCTGCTCCTCTGCTCAAATAATGTATATTTATTGTTCTTTTGACTGTACTCTGAATTTATTTGTTGTAAAACAAAACAAAGTTCAAAAGAGTAACTATCGAGTTTCTTGCCGGAGTCTTCTCGATAAGAAGCAACTTCCGAACCGGTGGTAGATTCGCATTATGTTTATTTAGTATATGTACTATTATTGTATTATTTTATTTACGTCTATTATCGTTTATATATATTTTTTGTGAATTTTGACATTTCATAAGTGCTTCTTTGTAAAAGCTTAAGTGAATAAATGATTTTTTACTTTTTACTTTTTTTACTTTACTTTTTACTTTTTACAAATGTGGCGTTTTCACTGCCAATGCAGATGATTCTGTATAGTATTTTGGCATTAATAAGTCGTTTTCGCGTATTTTTGCAAATGTGTCACTGTCGCTCCAAATGAGCGATATGTATTATTATTTTTAATATATTTAAGCATAAATATCTGAGATATGTTGTTCTCGCTGCCATTTTTAAATGTTGCACAGCCCAAAATTCCAATGTTTCTGTTATACCTTGCGGTTGACTGGTAGAAAATGCCTCTAGGCATTAATTCCTTCTGTACTTCACTTGTTTGTGCAATAAAGAATAAATAAATGAGAAATTGACTCGAAAACCGCACGGTTGTTGAGCGCCAGCCATCCAATCTATTCTGCATACGCTTTCTCGGTACTAAGTATTCTCGTTTGTAAAATGTAGCCATGGAAAATCCCTATTGCTTGGATTATAATCCTGTTCCTCGTTTAGTGATAGTGTTCACATCAACCTTACAAAACCATTGTAAAATGGGCCTTATATCAGCAGCATAATAAGGTGCCCCTATGTAAAGGTTGATGTGAACGCCTCTGTACAAAAAATGATGTATTCTCGTCATTTGTCATTATTTTGTTAAGAGGGAGGTCGTATGCTGTACGTCTACCACGAGTTGCCACTTTAAATTTACGTTATCGTTCGCGTAAAAAAATGTAAGTATTGGGATTTGACATTGTCGTAAATATAAATAAATTCAATGATAACGTACATTTAAAGTAGCAACTCGTGGTAGACGTATAACGGAGTTGCTGGGGGGGGGGGGGGGGGGGGAGTTCTGCCAATGGTCATGTTTTATTGTAAAAAAAAAAACACAAAATTAGATTTAAGGAATGGCTACGAGTTGCCAAGTTAATACGACCTAAACCTGCGGCCCTGTAACCTTAAACTCCCCTTAGTAGTACACAGCTGCTCCCGAGTCCCGATACTCAGTGCCCGCTGAGTAGACAGCCTCCTCCGACACTCCCAATGGCAACGGTCGTCCCACGCTGTCCAGGCTGGCAGATTACCGGCCTCTAGCTTGGCCCAGGAGGTGTTCCTGCATAGCTTGAATTTATTATAAATAACTGGACGAGCAAAATCGGGTATAAACACTAGTTTCAGACCGTTTTTATGAAGTCAAGGGAATGCTGTAAGCGAAGCCAAGTAACTAGCTGGTACACAAATTCTCGTTGTAAAATGTAGTCTTGGAAAATAAAAAATATTATTATTAATAAAAATTATTAAAAAAACATATTTATATAAACATTTTATTTCACTAAACGGTTATTATATGAGGCCCAGTTTATACCAAAAAATAATGTATATTGATAGTGTAGAATTGATTCGCTGTATTCGGATAATGTAGAAGCCCTATCCATACATTTTTAGCCCAAATGGGGCCAAAATGTGTTGAAAATTACTGTTTTTGTAGACTTGCTGCATAAAATATTTCTAAGAAACTGATTATGTTTTGTGTTTGAATTAATACTTTATTCAATATACATATATCTTTGAAAATTTATTTTTGTTTCCTATAGGAGTAGATTTTACCCAAAAATCAAAGGTTCTTAGAAGTACTCATTTTGGCAACAAATAAAGTAACATATTTGTTTAATTATAAGTCAACATTAATTAAATGTAACATTCCCTGTGTTTTATTAAGTTACTGTTTACATAAAATCATAGCCACTAACGCTGTGCAATCACTATTAATAACAAGAAACATGATACCCCTTTTTTTGATGACATTAGGTGTGAAGTGTTTTTTGCCAATATTGTAAACAAGTGTTGTGAGAAAAAAATTTATGGGGATATCAAGGGTTTGGGTTATATTCAATGTATATGTAAACATTCTAAGGTATGATTAAAAGGCATTACAAGTAACAACAATACTTTTTTTCATTTTATTTCATATTTAGTGAAGAATTGTAGTACCCTTCACTAAAATTCTTATTAGGTAAAAAATCATTTGAATGGCAGAAATTAATGTACAGAAATAGATAGAATACTTCATTACGAATGTTATCGTTCTATTAGAAATACCCTATTTCAATTAGTTCATGAGAAAATCTAATATTAATAAACCCTTAGTTGGCTCAAACCCCTGTCAGTCAGTCCCACAACCGCCGGGCGGCTTGACAGACACGCAAAATGGCGGACTGACTAGAGGTGTTGATAAACTAAAAGAGCACACTAATGTGATAGAAACATGAACCATTTTATTTACATGTAGAGAGGCCGACACAGAGACACGTCTGACAATTTAAGACCTGTGGTTTTAATTTGCTTTGTTACCCCTATCTTAAGGAATCTACATTTCAGATAAAATTATCTCACCTATTGATAGAATAAACAAATCTACTTTTGAGATCAAAAGTAGATGTGTTTATTCTAGCAATAGGTGACCATCCCCCGAATCTAGAAATGTTATTCAAAAGTTGATCACACTTCGAATTGATGCTGCTATGTCACATGTCAAATTGTTCCATAATTAGTCTGTGCACATGTCAATCTAAATGAAAGGGACAGCTATACATGTAAGGACTGCTCTATTTTGATTGTCGTTTCTGGATTCGGGCGTATATGTCTTTATACTAAGCCAGTACTGGTTTTGCTTATTGAACTGATTAATGATTATTGCAAAAAAATACGTAACTAAATGAATATGAATAAAACCGGGCTATGCCAAGTTGCCATAAAACATTGCTTCTTCTAAACTACCCTTATCTACCCTATCCAAAGGATAGCTTGTGATTGTGAGTAATTCAATCTTATTTAGTATTTTTGCTATCAATTTTTTTTTGACTTGTCGTAACTTACTTTTTTTATGCTAATATTCATGAATATATTTTTATCATTTTATGTTTTCACATTTCTCAAAACAATTCACCTAAGTATAATACGTCTCTAAGAATCCTCGTTCCAACAGAACAGTCTTCTCTTCGGTCGTGTGCCGTAAATCAAACAGCCACTCCTGCGCAGCTATCATGTCAATACGGTTAGGGTCACTGGGTAAACGGTGGGTCACTTTTTTTTGAACACTCACATCTCTCAACCTACCATTCAGATTGGCTTGAAATTAAGTTTGATGGATTGTGTATTTCATTAACTTTCAGAATATGCCTAAATCATTACACTCCAATCGGGGACAGTAGAGTAATCAGGGTTTTTTTAAAAAGGCAGAATTGACTCACTGTGTACACCGGGTGGTGAACAATGAATCACCCCCTGGTACACAATGGGTCTAGGGGTTTGACTAGTAAATTATATATTTAATAAAAAAACTAAATCGGCATTATGCTTTAGGCACCTTGAATCTTAAAACTTGTACAGATAATATTTTATTTAGTTTTCACTAGCATGAAATTATTATTTTTTTGTTAAGGCTCTGCACTTCTCATAAAACATTAAAAATAATATGAAATTGCGAATATATGGATTATCACGTATTACAATTTTTACAATTCTACATAGTTTAAGTTCGACGTATTAGTTGATTGTCGTTGTTTATATAAGACGCTTCGAGCGCGGTTTTTGTATGCGAGTGCGCCTGTTCTATGTCCGTACCTACGCGCGTCGCACGCACACACTAACAAAGTCTAGGGTAGCTCGTGGGGCGACAGTCGTGGCTGCGCCGTGCGTAAATTTTTATTTAGTGTGCCTGTACAAGTACGTCCTATATTCAAGCTCAAAAATTGCTACAAATAGTATGCGTAAATATTTCAGTGATTTAATATGGATGTCTTATTAAGAACTCATCAAATCCAGAATTGTCTTTTATTTTCCTATGATTTCTTCACATTACATTATGTGCAATTGGATACGATTTGTAGGTCAGATCACTACTCACTACGCCCCCTACCATTAAAATTAGGGTTTAACATTTTTTTTGAACTAAACTAAAGGCTATGATTAAACTTAGCAGTTGTATATAGGTAGTAGTTTTGGTATGTTAAAAATTGGTCATAAATAAATTGAAAGGGATCATTGAATAAATATTGAGCAGTGAAATAACTAAAAATGGGCAGTTATGTTACGTGTGGGCATTTAAAAAATCGGAATAAGCTAGCAGGCTATAGCAATCTAAGCAATTCAGTGTGTAACGAGAAAAATAAACAAAAAATAGTGTGTTTTATGATTTACCTGGATTCAGCAAGTTTAATTTTGATAAAGGAAATTATATTAACGCTGCATTTTTGACGATTGTGTAAACTACATGCAAGAGCCCTACGTGTTTAGGAAACTATCGCACGGTAGGGGCCCGACTTGGCTTACTTCTATCCTTTTATTATGATTTAACCAAACAATAACAATAAACAAATGTTATCATTTATGCACATGCAGAACCATGCACATCGCCTTAACAAAAAGTACACAGTGATTCGCGACCCACTATGTACACAGTGAATCAGACCCACTCTTGACCATAGGATCATTTTTAATACAAACAAGAAATAACATGCTAAGAACGAAGAGCTAGTTAATTTTAATTGTGCTATACTATAGCATACTAACAAGGCATTGGTGCGATAGTACAATTTTATCGATATCTATAATAAGTTAGGAATTATAAACAAAATACCAACTCGTATTTTAAAAACTTTTAGTGGTGTCTCAGCGCTACGTGTTTAGGAAACTATCGCACGGTAGGGGCCCGACTTGGCTTACTTCTATCCTTTTATTATGATTTAACCAAACAATAACAATAAACAAATGTTATCATTTATTAGCAGAACCATGCACATCGCCTTAACAAAAAGTACACAGTGATTCGCGACCCACTATGTACACAGTGAATCAGACCCACTCTTGACCATAGGATCATTTTTAATACAAACAAGAAATAACATGCTAAGAACGAAGAGCTAGTTAATTTTAATTGTGCTATACTATAGCATACTAACAAGGCATTGGTGCGATAGTACAATTTTATCGATATCTATAATAAGTTAGGAATTATAAACAAAATACCAACTCGTATTTTAAAAACTTTTAGTGGTGTCTCAGCGCTACGTGTTTAGGAAACTATCGCACGGTAGGGGCCCGACTTGGCTTACTTCTATCCTTTTATTATGATTTAACCAAACAATAACAATAAACAAATGTTATCATTTATTAGCAGAACCATGCACATCGCCTTAACAAAAAGTACACAGTGATTCGCGACCCACTATGTACACAGTGAATCAGACCCACTCTTGACCATAGGATCATTTTTAATACAAACAAGAAATAACATGCTAAGAACGAAGAGCTAGTTAATTTTAATTGTGCTATACTATAGCATACTAACAAGGCATTGGTGCGATAGTACAATTTTATCGATATCTATAATAAGTTAGGAATTATAAACAAAATACCAACTCGTATTTTAAAAACTTTTAGTGGTGTCTCAGCACAAAAATCAAGCGCCAAACGTCTTACGATGAACGCAGCGGCACGGGAACTGGGCGAGAGTGTATCGCGTGCGGGGGAGCTCCCTTGAGCGGACAAGCGGCGGCGGTACCTATAGCGGTTTCGTCAATACGTGCCTGACCCACTGTACCCAACTGACCCACCGTTTACCCGGTGACCCTACTCTATTATTACCCTCGAGAGATAAAGTGGTACCGTTGAGGTCTAGATTCCTGGGAAGTCAAAAGAACGAGTACCTCAAAAATCAATTAAGTATATATTTTTTCTGCTCTGGTTTCTGTCAGGTAACAATTTAGAAATTGAATTCAAATTCTAAATTCATTTATTTCATCAAAAGGTTTACAAATTCAAACAAAACATTGTTTTTTTTGCGGGGGTTGATCGAAAACGTTCCATATTTGTAAGATTTTTGTTTTTTTTAATTGAAATAATTTTTTTTTTTTTATTTATTTATTATTAATTGGTGATATTGGCGTGTGCTGCATAACTTGAACTGACGATTAAGAACATTATAAATGTCATCATCATTGATGTGAATAAGCTTTTTTTGCTGGTTTTTGTTGCTCTACTTGATTTTGGGTTTTGCGACATGTTTTCGCTGTTGCTTGTTTCAACAAGTATGGAAAACAAACCTGGCTTGGGATGACAAGCTCCCACAGGACATTTTTCAAGAGTGGCAAGCAATTAAAAATGATATTATTTACTTAAATAATATTGAAATACCACGACGGCTGGGCTCCGACGACACGTGTAACCTAGAATTACACGGTTTCTGCGACGCTTCGCAAAAGGCGTACGGATGCGCTGTTTATAGCAAGTTAATAAAACAAGGTCGAGCTGAAATAAAACTTCTTATTGGAAAATCAAGACTTGTTCCATGCAAAAAAGAAGTGTCCTTACCAAGGCTGGAGCTAAGCGGGGCATTGCTACTTTCCAAGGTGATGCTAAAAATCAAGCAAGCTATATCTCCAGACATAGACGTCAAGGTCCATGGCTGGGTCGATTCTACAGCAGTTCTGGGATGGCTGCAAGGAAATCCGGATCGCTGGAAGCCTTTTATATCCAACAGGGTACGGGAAATCATCAAAGTAATGCCACCCGACAGCTGGAAATATATTAAATCAGCAGAAAATCCATCTGACTGCGCCAGCCGAGGGCTCACAGCAAAGCAACTGATCACACACTCACTGTGGTGGCAGGGTCCGGCCTGGTTATCTACACCTGAAAATGTAACACAGGAAAAAATAATTTATACTACCAACGAAGAAGCAAGAAAATCGAAACAAGTGAACGTTGTCGCTACTCATAGCAAGGATAATAACATTATCAAGGAAATGATGAATAAATACAGTTCTTATTCAAAACTCCTGAGAGTACTTAGCTGGGTGTACAGATTTACTACAGAAAAGGAAAAGAGAAAAAATACATCTTGGCTCTCTCTATCAGAATTAAGAGAAACAAGTAAGAAGATTATAATACAAGTTCAAGGAGAAGAATTTGATGAAGAAATAGGTCACCTGTTGCAAAAGAAACCTATTTCAAAGAAAAGCAAACGTTTGAATCTAAACCCATATTTAGATGACGATGAGGTTCTTCGAGTTGAAGGGAGGCTGCACAACGCTCCTATCAATTCTGAAATGAGAAATCCAATTATTTTACCTCAAAATCATCGCTTCATAGAATTGATTATAAATAATGCACACGAACTCACATTCCACGGCGGAGCTCGTGTTACACTATCATTCACGCGACAAAAATACTGGATACTTAGCGGTACTAGAACTACAAAAAAAATTATACATAGATGTGTAACCTGTAAAAAACAAAAGCCAATCATGCAGGAACAGATGATGGGAAACTTACCAGAAGCAAGAGTCCGTCCTTCACGTCCATTCAAGCACACAGGCGTAGATTTCACCGGCCATGTCCTTGTGAAGGCCAACAAGGGTCGTGGTATCAAGACCACAAAAGGATATGTCGCGGTTTTCGTATGTATGGTAACCAAGGCCATACATCTAGAGTTAGTCTCAGATTTAACATCTTCGGCATTCATCGCAGCACTCCGAAGAATGGCGGCTCGAAGAGGGACTCCTAGTGACATTTATTGCGACAATGGACGCAATTTTGTCGGAGCAAGCAGAATTATCCGAGAAGAGTACGAAGAAATTAGTCAAATTTTTCAGAACAAAGAATTACAGCAGGAAATAGTCGACATGGAGATTTCATTCCATTTCAACGCACCATCATGGCCCTCAGCGGGTGGACTCTGGGAAGCTGCTGTCAAGAGCTTTAAATATCATGTGAAAAGAGTCATTGGAGAGCAGAAGCTTACATATGAAGAGTATTTAACCTTGCTGACACAGATCGAAGCATGTCTAAACTCACGACCGCTGTGCCCCTTAACAGAAGACCCAGATGATCTCAACTACATTACACCATCTCATTTTCTCTCAAGCGGCCCAGTTCTAACGATCTTAGAAACGGAGCGAGATCTCAGAACACGCTGGCACCTCACTCAACAAATAACACAGGATATTTGGAAGCGATGGTCAGCAGAATATTTAACACAACTGTCATCAAGATCAAGGTGGAAGAATCCAAGAGAAAATCTCAGTATTGATGACATCGTTTTAGTTCACGAAGAAAACCTACCGCCAGGAAAATGGATTATGGGTAGAGTGTGCGAGTTACATCCAGGGCAAGATGGTTTCGTCCGTGTTGTAACTCTGAAAACAAAGAGTGGATATTTGAAGCGACCGGTCGTCAAACTTTCAAAACTAATCAAGCATACTGAAACAAGTAGTAATGTTGAAACAAGCAACAGCGAAAACATGTCGCAAAACCCAAAATCAAGTAGAGCAACAAAAACCAGCAAAAAAAGCTTATTCACATCAATGATGATGACATTTATGATGTTCTTAATCGTCAGTTCAAGTTATGCAGCACACGCCAATATCACCAAGTTCAGAGAAAATCAAGGTTTATATTTTGATAAATTGTCAAACATGATGCTTATCAAAAATGAATGGAAACTTATAGTATATTTCGAAATGGGACCTTATCAGCAAGGAAATAAGGCTTTCGAGTCATACATACAAACGCTCGATGCAACATGCGAAACATTACGTAGGCAAACACGATGTGATGCAATAATACTCCAGTTACGTCACGGCTACAATGAACTTGAACATTATAATCAGCTATTGCCAAGTCAGCAATTCGACGCTGTAGCGCCGGCGCCGAGCAGACTGCGACGACGCAAGAGAGGCCTTATCAATGGTGTCGGATATCTCGCAAACACTATGTTCGGGGTACTGGATAGCCAATTCGCCGAACAGTATAAAAGGGATATCGACCTACTCCAAGAGAATCAAAATCACATCATCAACCTCTGGAAAAATCAAACAACCATAGTTGAAGCCGAGAACAACCTATTAAAACGCACTGAAGCGACTATGAACCAGCAGCACAAAATTATAAATCAACACATGATATCTTTAGAAAAAGCAATGGACGAACTGAAAAATTCTGCTCAATTGAATAACGTCATAAGCGACTTCATGATGGGATCTTTAGTTGCGACTAACGTACTAAACAACTTGAAAACTCTGCAGAATGCATTATTGGACACGATAACGGATGTTTATCAAGTCCGATACAACTTACACCTAGTCACTCCAGATCAATTGGCGAAAGAGTTGGACAGCATATCAAGCAAGCTACCCAAGGACGTCTCCTTGCCAACATACAACATCCACACAGATGTACGAAAATTGTACAATCTCATCAAGGTCAAAGCGAGAATGCTGGAAGAGTACATTCTATTCGAGATAAGAATACCTCTTATCAGCAGAGACTCTTACGAGATTTTCAAACTGATTCCGATCCCTAAATTTCATGAAAACAAGACCTTCACAATAACTCCGGTATCAGATTATGTGGCAATGAATATAAGAAAAGACACTTTTATACCTATGAGCGAAACAAATATTAAAGAGTGTTTTGTACAAGACTCATACTATTGTCACAGCCAAAGACCCGAGTACCAGATGAAAGGTGTCCAAAATCTGTGTTTACAGATGAACCAAGAATGCGTTCCCAAAGAAATTTTGTGTAAAACTACTTGGCAAGAAAGTTATATTATGAATACATATATTTACACATGTTGCGAACCATGCAATATTCGAACAATGTGCGATGATCAAATTACCGCTTACCAACTCACAGGCACCGGACTTATGAATGTGGGACATGGTTGCCTTATCAAGACTGATGATTTTATTATTTATCCCCATATGCCTCATACAAGCGAGGTTAGGATTTTTCCAAAATTATTTACGCCAACAATCTCACCCATAAATCACATTATGAATATTTCAATCCCCCACATAAACTTTACAAATCAAGAGCATACGCAGTTCAACAAGGAAGCGGCGGCAATTCAAGAACGAATACAAACCTTAAAGAACAGTGAAGTGACGTCATCAAGCGTATCGTACCATGACATACACCATTACGCTATGATTTACGTTATATTGGGGGTATTGGCAGTGTTGGGCATAGTAATAATCGCCCACCGCTCTCAATGTTTATGGGGAAGGCGACGAGACGAGCAGCCAGGGGAAGAAAACCAAAATCAAGCAGCACCAACAGCAGCAGCGCCCGTTCCTGGACCGTCCTACCAGCACGCCGGAAACCCGCGCGCTGCCGGCGGCCACACGTCGCCAGCGAGAGGGGGAGGCGAGCTACGCGCGTCCCATCCAATTACGAAATAGATCAACAAGTCCAGTTTTAAGAAAATTTAAAGAAATGTTTAACGAAGACCCAATTTGATTATTTACAGTTTTTATTATCTTTGTTTAACAAGTAACTTTTCTTTCATTTAATATTTTATTTCAACTGATTGTATCCCATCTCAGGCCCGGGAATATGTACGGTTTACACCGCACAAAGTATGTCACCGCGTCAGCATTTTCATATTCGTGCATTTCATTTTACTTAAGTTACTTAATCACGTCATATCCATCAAAAGGTGAACTCGTACATATATCAAGTAAATAAACATTTTATAATCATCAAGGATTTATCATTTATATCAAGATTCAGCAAGTTAGTTGAGTGGCAGCATCAAGGCACCACCCAACACCATAATTTATCTCTCTATTATCGTCTGCTTAATACTATATAAAAACACATAGTTAGAATCGTAGCTAATTATTCGGTAAATTAAATAAAAAACCGTTTTATTAAATAAATGTTAAGAAACGTATAAATTCACCATACACAGTTAAAGTTATAATTATAAAATTAAAAGGTGCAGACGTTAATAGAGACAAATCTATATTTTTAAAAGAAAGTCGTGTTAGTTCTACCACTTAAGACTTTTGTGTTTTTGGATTTGTCTACATCGAGAATAGGAAAATAAGTATTTAAAATATTGGGAAATTGACGAAAAAAATAAATAAAAGTAAAAACATTTTTCCATACTAAATGTTCACAGCTGTCAAACATATTTTGCCAATAACTTTTGACAGAACGAAGTTTGTCGGGGCCGCCAGTTATACCTACTTGAATTTGAATTCTGCTAAATTACAAAACAATAACAAAACATCTTTAATATTGGCATCGTTATTTGGTTATCAATAATAGATTATGTTACCATTAGACCTATAATTACCTAAATGAACCATCAAGTTAGGATTCTCTACCCTCTGTTTTAGTAACACAACATTTACCGTGCTACGGTAGGATAGCATTCCCTTCCATAATAGTTTTAGCAATGCGTGTGACAATGTTAGTGGCTAATGACTTGGTGCGTAAATAATAGGTTGGGGAAAAAGTTTCTTCGCATTTTTTAAGAAAATTCAAAACATTTTTTAATATACTTTATTCACATTCAACTAAAGTATGTATAGGTGCTATTTTTGCCATCTTGTAGGTAGAGACATGATCCTATTGATATAGGAATATTGAGGCTTCTGATCAAAATACAGCGACATGTGGTTTTGGCATTCCTCTCGTGACGTTAAGCGTTAACCTGACACTGCCTATAGAATTCTGAAGAGACCGAAACAGGTTGAAATCTGAAGGAGCAAGGTCAGGACTATACGGCGGATGCATTAACGCCTCCCAGCCAAATTCTTTTAATTTTTGCTGAGTGGCTAAAGATGTGTGAGGTCTAGCGTTATCATGATGAAAAACCACACCCTTTCTGTTGATTAATTCCGGCCGCTTTCTCTCAATTTCTTGCTTTAATCTCATCAGTCGTTCGCAGTGAGTAGAGTTCAGAATCGATGGTCTTACCATGGTAACAGCTCGTAAAGAATAGTGCCCTTCCAATCCCACCACACACACAAGCATCACCTTGTTGCGAGTTAACCCGGGTTTCGCCACAGTATCTGAAGCCTGACCGGCCTTTGAACACGACCTTTTTCGACGTTCTTGTCGTACGTGATCCACTTTTCATCACCAGTTATCAGCTTCTTCAAAAATGGTTCGGTTTCATCACGTTTTAAAAAAGAATCACAAATGAATACACGGTTCATTAGATTTCTTTCAGTGAGCTCGTGAGGTACCCAAATATCTAGCTTTTTTGTGTACCTACCCAATTTTTTTTCAGATGCGCCAAAACTGTTTTGTGGTCAATTCCCAGTTCTTCACGTCGTAACTACTGATATGGCGATTTGTTCCACTTTTTAAAAAATGGCATCCATTTTATCCGTAATACCAGAGCGACGTGCATCTTTGACATCAAAATTTCCGGATTGAAAACGCTTAAACCAAATTTGTGCTACTCTCACAGACACTGCACTAGGTCCATACACATCTCAATTTTTTTTCGCGGCCTGAGTTGCATTTTTACCTTTTTAGTAGTAAAATTTTGAAATTTATCGAACTTCTTCATTAGATTCACTCATCTTGACAGTAAGAAAAACAAATGAAAATCACACATTTTCCTGATTTGAATTTGGAATTATCTTCTTTAAAATTTAAACTCTTAATGATACCAAAACCAGCCAGATACAAATAGTATAGCCAAAGAGATTTTATTACAAGTTCATACATACTATATGCAAAAAGACTTTTTCCCCAACATAATAAAACATTAATACACACCGTAAGCTCAAATAAATGAAACAAGTTCACGGATGCGGAATTGATATTTTTTTATATTTTTTAACCCGAAGTTCCGGCTGCTTACACTTAATATTTTTCCTCTACCTGTAGGTTGCCAGGAAGAGATTGTTTTGTGCGATAGGACTGCATAAATTGTGCATTGTTTTTAAAAGTACTCAACTTTAAGTTAACTCAACTTGAGTTTTACATCCACCCTGTTTTAATTTTATCAAAAGAACTAAATAATATGCACAATAGTACAGTGTGTTACAAAAGTAATACATTTGTCTTGTAACCATCAAACTGCTCCATTGTTCTTTTTACTGAATCCAGCATTATTTCTTGTAGACATCTTATTATTTGCATTGACGGTACTACAATAAAGGCCGTTATTGTTAAAGCAGTTAGATTAAAATTTGAGTGGATGGAGGCGGATTATAAAGTAATGGATGGCCCACATAGGCCACATAACAATACGCATGTGTCAGGGAAATAAATACCTGGATAAGATAAAGAGATTGTTTCATTGATTCATTTTTTTATTCTCAGAAGTTTTCTCTTGAATATTAGAAATAGAAGTAGAATAGAAAACATTTATTAAATTTTTGGGCATCGTTACATTTGAGGAGAAAAAAACACGTAGGTGGTAGGCATAAAACAACAGAACAAAATAACAACAAGACAAAACAATACCATCCGACAGCGACGTCCCGATGCCCAAAAATTAAAAGGACCTCAGTCAGCAATCTCAGCATTCAGCCTGGGATTTTTAGCCCAGGCGCTGATTTTCTGTGGGCCCCAAAAGAGTACACTCACGGACACTTGCGGTGGACACACATGTGCCTTATAAATAAGTATAATAAATCTGTGATATAAGTAAGACGATGGTGTGTAATTAAATGTATTGTGTAAGTAAAAGAAATAACAAACATCACCCAACTTTACTCAGCTCGTATTTTTCATAGTTTTAATTTTTTTTTGTCGAGAGGTAATCAAAGTCCTTTATATATAAGTACAAGAAATAAATTGGGCTTAGGCATCATGTGAGATTCGAACTCGCAAACTTTCGTTACAACGATCATCGGACGTTTCGATCATCGGACAAGCCTAAACAATCGAGCTACCAATACCTTAATTAACAGATCCATCGAATGTTTTCTTTTTGTTATTTTGTCAAGGTGTTGTCTGCCTACGCAAGGCAGACTATGAAACGTTGTCCTAAAATTAATATAACTAGTTTTCTAGTTTGGTTTTTTAAATGGTCTCTTCCAGTTGTACCTACATCTTTGGCATAATATTATGTTGTGGTGCGTTGGCGCTGAGATACGCGGGTGACGCCGGGCGGCGCGGTTGGTTTATTTGCGCTCAGTATCGCGCCGTAAACCACGTCGATATTCGATAATGCTTGTTCATACGTCATAACGATTTCTTTTTTACGTTTCTTTGAAATATTTGTTGGGCATTTTTTTGTATGGTCAACTGACAACAAAATCGTACCACGGTTGTTAGAGATTGATATGAGTCGTTATTTACTGCTGCAACATTTTAACTGCTGAAAATGGACCTCCAAAAATATTTTCCACACGCCTAATAATTTTATATCCAGAATTAACTGTTGTTCTCATTTGGAATAGGACACTTACAAGTTCAGTATCAACATGTTGCCGATTGCCGAGCATATTTGGATGTGACAATAACATTAAGTATTTGATTTGCTACTAAATTTTGTAACCAGACCATTGTACACCGTGTTTCTAAAGCAAATTAATATATCTATCTTCTATACTTATAACTAAAAAATATTTTGCATTTCGATCAGGTTGCAAATGGTCTTCTTTCCATAACTTTTATGCCCTTCTTCTTCTTCTCGAGTCAATGGCAAATATAATATATTGATCTAATTTAATTTAAACGGACCCCGCCCAGAACCCAGCGACAGTTGGGCACTGTGGGCACTCGAGCATATGAGCTATAGTTTGAGGTGACCAACCACAGTCACACTCCTGACCTGCTTCCTCAATAAACCCCCATTTGGCCATGTTGTCCTTGCTACGGCCAACCTGGGAGCGAAGGCGGTTTAGAGATTTCCAGATGGGCCAGGGCTGCTCATAGTCTAGTGGCAGGTTCTCAGCGGGGGCTATATAATTGGCTGGTGGTGAGTACTTAGTGGACCAGAGTGTCATGCGAGTGTCCGTCGGCTGCTCGGTAATTGCGCTCGTTTGCCTAAGAAAGCTTTTACGGCTTTTTAGTCGAACCTCAGGCATGCAGTGCTCGTAAAGAGGATGTCGGCCATCGGTCTCCTGCTTTATCTTTTCAACAGCGCATGCTACCTCTCGCCGTACCTGAGGGGGCGAAAACTTTTATGCCCTAAGTCATTAGTTCCTAACAAAATGTGCTTTATTCTAACTCATCCATAGAGCTCGGTCCTCAGTGATTTTAGTACCTCTACGTCTAATTTCTTCTCTACTATTTTAAACTATGCTCCTCAGAATTTGGATCACCATTCAAAAACGAAGGTGAGAACCACAATTCGAATAACGAACTAAAAACCAACGTGGTAGGTAGGTGGCGAGCTTTATTCCGTCGTTAACTGGAATCCTTCGGTTTTTGGTTTTCCATCAACGGAGAACTTCTCGTATTTGCAGTGAACATAACGATGATTTTGGCCAGATTTAATCAAGACTAAACGGGCACCAAAATGGGGTTCTTTACCCCTCTCCCAAAAGCAAGACCAAGGAATCACCCAAAATAAAAAATACAATTATCATTTGACACAAATGCACAAAAAATAGATTTTACGTTTCCGCCTCCCCGAAAAGTGACACTTAATTAACAAAGCGCGTAAAAATCCCGAACTCTTGCGCTTCCGGACCGGCGCGTGCGCACGCCGGCGTCCGCGCAGCTACAAATTGCGGTCGACGAGTGATTGATGGACTGTTGGGATTTTTAGGAGTTTCCGAAGGATGTTGGAGTTTGGGGGAGAAATTGTGCTAACCACTTAGTAAGCTTTCTAATAGTAGAAAAGATAGAAAATAATGATGTTTCATTCATTGTAAGGTATGTGAATGAGTGGTAAAAGCTGTTTGCTTGTTATCTAAGGGTATTTGTGCAATTCCCAGCTCAGGCATTTTAAATTGCAATCTGTAATGGTAATATCAAACTCAAAATATTTTTATTAACTTTGACTGTACAAGTAAGTGCTTATGGATTGTCAAAACAAATGAGAATATTCTAAATAATAAACACAAATACTATAATAATATGAAATTAGGTACCTAAATACGCAGTATAAAAACATTGTCGAATCGAGCGATCAAAGCAAGAACACAAAATAAAGGGTTTACAGAAGGACTGCTCTCGCCGTTTTCTATCAACTTGCCTGATCGCCTAGGGTTGCTACTTGCTACTATATTTGCCAGATAAGCGTGATTTGACAGATACCGCCTGAAATAAAATACATCAAGTGAAAAATTGCACCTACTCGTAGTTCGACAAAAACAAAAATATACATATCATAGAGATTGAGATGGGTGAATACGTATAAAAGTATTATATTATGAGAAGTCATTTACTGGGTTCCAGGTGCAACCTGCTAGCCTAAATAGCCTTGATCATACAGTCCTACTTACCTACCTGGTAGGCTGTAGATAACACCATGAGCCACCGCTTCGGCGGTCACGTAGGCGGCGCGGCGCGGATGCAGTATAATAAAAGAATATACCAAAAATACTGGTGTTTTACCAATGCATGATAAGATAAGTTACGGAAAAAGTAAAAGCCCGTTTGTACTGGAATTGAATGTGTTACGAAATAAAATGGTTTACCTACCTATTACTTAAAATACTCGTACATTAGTACTACTAACTTGCAAACGTTATCTGAGTTTTACTTACCTTTCAAGATCATTTGGTAACTTATAAAACGTATGATCACAATTTCGTGTGGTGTTCATACAGCCAAATATACTGCAACAGAAATATCTGCGCGAAACCATTATTGACCATTGAACTATAATGTGAGAAGTATCTGACGACGTCAAATAATATCTCAATGTTTTTGATAGTGTGACTGACCGCGACACTGAAACTCACTGACTTCGCCTGTAAACTCACGTCTCTGTGTGCGTGTGTCAAAAATGGCGTGTTGTTCTAAGCGGGCTATCTGTCAGAGCGCCGCGCATGTCTAATTTGTGGCAAGAACTAGTTACTGACTTAGGCTAGTAGATCGACACAGTGAATTGGCAGATGGGCCCATAAGCTGAAACACATGACACAAAATTATGAATGGTTTTCGTTTTTCAGTGGCCACTTATAAACAGCTACTTTAAAATCCATGGAGTGGCTATAGTTGTTTTTAGGGCATCTCCGTGCTTCGGAAGGCACGTTGAACTGTTGGTCCCGGCTGACGTCGCAAGATATCAGTCGTAAAGCCTAGTCAGCGGCCTAAAAAGGCGGCTTTATAACATCTGACGGTAAGGTTTATCACTGGCCTTACATTCACCTCTGCAACAATCCGCACTGATGCCGCGTGTTGAAGTATGGCTCGTACCACCTCATAGTTGAGGTGAGGCCTGTGCCCAGCAGTGGGACGTACATAAGGCTGTATTTGTTGTTGTTGTTTGTTGTCTTTTAATGATGATGAGAGCAATAAATTACTATAAACAGCAAGCTAAGACAAATTCTGCAATGCAAAAGCTCCATAAACTTTCAATTTCGGGGAGGTTTAACTATCCTTTAGTTCAGTTAACACTCACCTAGCAGGTCAAGTCTGACCAAAAGTAGATTCATTCATAAAACCCCATAACCGTTCCTGGTAATAAAACCAATCAAGCCCGGATTAATGCTCGTTATAAATAAGCTGCTAACAACCGGGATCGTAGTTCGCTTCAATGGATCGATACTGTGAATGAACTATTAAAGGATCTCTATACTTAGCAGCGACACGTTATGAATGGGTGAAATAGGTGGCTGTAACTGGCATGCACTCGAGATTGTATGGCGATGAATTATAGAACTTGTTTACATTTACAACGACCAATAAAATCCGACCATTCAACTCGTGCCGCAGATCGCATTGTAGTCACAGCCTAAACCCTGTGGTAATTAAGTAAAGTAAATCTTAGAACAAGACATAAAATCGAAATAGATTACGCTAGTAGCTCCGTTTGTATGAAAACTAAGGGAGCCACTTTACTGACGCCTTTAATTTTTTGCGTCACGATCTCACGATAGCTTTCGGGTGATGAGGATCCGCCATTTAGATAGCAAAAACCTTAGGATTCACTTATACTACATATTTGGTTACCAGACTTTTCTGAGCTGCATTTCCTCTTCTTCTAGGGTTTCTAGGAAGATTCAAGTTCCATTAAATCCATCGAATGCTCCTTCCGACTTCCTGTTCTGGGGAAAGTCTCTTAATGGGCCGTATAATATTGAGGCTACGCAATAAATAATAATGTATGGTTCGCATTTAACTATGCTACAAAGTATTTGTAATCACTTATTTCGTAGGAAATGTGAATTCACATTCTGGTAGGATCACCAACATAACCCTGGACAGAAACCGCATAGCGCTCCGTTTTATTTTCGTTTCGACGACACGATTGGCGTAGTGCGTAGCACGGTTTCTCGCCTTGACTTGCGTGGTGTCCCGGGTTGGGTTCCTGTTTGTGTCAATTCAGTAAACGATCATTTCTAAATTAGCCCAGGTCTGGGTGTGATGGGGGACACCCCTGGCTTGATTCCTTGTCACATTGTTAACTCACAGTAATCCTTACTTCCACACCATGGCAAGTGGTGTGTTGTTTGGCGCATAGTTATTTTTTTATTATTTTTTGAAAATCAACTGTGGAAGTTTTTTGACGTCTAACACGACAGCGTAATAGCAATCAGCCATTTCAAAATCAATTTTATCTTGTTCATAAAAAGATATTTGCAGTATGTCGGTTGATGCAGGGCAAACTAATAGGGAAGGTCTTACTCAGATGATGATGTTCAGCAATGGCTGAGAATGGTGATCATGGGCAAGGGTTACAATAATACTAAGTAGGATTTATAGTTGTTGCCTATTTTCATGTATGGGCGGGCTCCCCACCACGGCAACAGCGACACACATGCTTGCATTTGGATACTTCGTAAGCCCACAGGAGTTTTTAAGAATGACGATATCGTCAGCACATTTTATGAGAAAATATGTGAGCTGGTAACATACCGTTTGAAGATTTCATGTTTTTCCTGCTAATAAATAAAAATGTTTTGGTTTCAGGAACTGCATTCTCTAGTGACTAGTGAAAACGTTTCATAACCGAAAACAACGAAATTAGCATGTACGCCCAGTCAATTCTAGGCAGGACGCTACGTCAATCTCAAAGAAAAACATAAATAACGGCCAAACGAAAAGCGGAGGAATCATTAATCAAGCGATTGAATAAATCATAGTGCACCGAAAGTTACGCAACGCGCGCGTCACTGCGTTTTCATACATTTCCACGAGGGGACATTGCGAGCGAACGAGATAGGGATAAAACATTCCAAGCGCTTCTTTTATGCTGAAGCAAGACGGCAATATTGACTCGGCTTCGTTAAGCGCGCGGTGCGCGCACGCGCAGCTTCGCCGGCTGAAAGCTTCGCCGTTCTTCAGTCGCCACTGGACGCTCGGAGCGGACGGTTGTCTCTATGCATCGCGGTCTCATTTCTTATTACGATTGTGTTTTCGTGATCTACTCCCTATCAGTGCTGGTGTATTGATTTTTTGTGGACGACACAGTTTTAAAAACGTTTTTAACAGTGACAAGATTGTTGCGGATGCCAGTGCGTGATTTGTGACCATTCCGTGTATCTGGTAAGCGGATTTGTATTATTTTAAGCTATAATTAAATATAGAACGGTGGGATATATGCAAACCGTAATTAGTTTCATATTGAATATGAGTCACGGTTCTTGGTATTGTTTTGGCGATTAGATTCACTGTAAAAATGAGCTTGCCTGTGAATTGGCGGGAAGAATGATAAGAATGCTCATTTAATTACTCATAGTTTTAGTTTTTAATCAATGATATCCGGAAAGCTTTAATTATTTTCCAAACTCCGGAATTAGATATTGATTGCATTTGAAAAAAGTGGTTAGAAAGTTTTGTGTAAAAATCATATGTATACATGAAAAATGTTATGGATATCTCCTTGAGGTGCTGGATTATAGTCAAATTGTATTGATTTATTAAATTTACCTGAAGTGCTGTCACGTTAATTGATATTTTTCGTTTTATGAAAACGGTCTAAAAGTAAGGTGTAAGGTATACGGTATACCTTACTTGGCGACCAAGGTAATCATGCTTTACGTGATGTTGTCTAAAGTTTTGATTTATATCTGAAGTACTTACCTACCTGTATTTTATATTTTGATGGTCACATATTATTGCCCTAAATGGGCAATGTAAAGATGGTGTGATGAGGAAATAAATAAATAAATAAATGTCTCTCATTCGTAAATGCTGTGCACGATGCATTTAGTAGAACATTCTCTTTATTCAGTTAAAATGTTCATTTTAAAGTTGTGTGTGAGACATAACTTTAGCTGACCAAAAGTTTTAAAAACATTAGCTATTGTTTGTGAAACTAAATAGCAATTACCAAATATTGCTTGTTTGTGATTCAAATATTTCAACAGTCATCTTAGCAGACCCAAGGTCCACTTCGCCGGGGTTCAAACTGGCGTCCCTTTAGTATTCACCCGGCATTTAACGCGTAACACGTGGCAAACAATGTTTTTGTTGCTTGTTGGACAAAAACTGCCGTGGAGTAGTTAGTTATAGAAAATTATCTCTAACGTTAGTTCGACAAAACATCATTCACAATCACAGCGTTATTCTGTTTCTGTCCACTGGATAATAATTTCTTCTTGATGGATATTTAAAAACTATAACTAACTATGTCAGAAAAGTTTGAATGCATCAATCGCTTACATAGCGCGAATATTTCTTGGGACGAATTAAAAAATCTTGATAGGAATGTAATTATTCAGAAAGTTTCATTTTACTAGTAATTACTAATTTGCATGATGTGTGCACAGATAGCTATATTTTATTCAAATATCAGCGATAATGTAGCAGTCGAGCACATTGGAGCAAGTTAAACGCGTTATTAAAGTAAAAAGAACATATTAAATTGAAATAACATATTAAATTGAACATAAACATTGAAATACAAAGCAATTTAAGCTCTATTTTCTTGGCACCAACTACGTCACATGATGTGTATGAAACTATCAAGACCTTAAAGAATACTAAGAGCGTTGGGTTCGACGAAATATGCACTCAAGTCATAAAACGTGTTAATCATTTGATATCTGAGCCCCTTAGTCATATAATTAATCTTTGTTTCGAAAAAGGCGTATTTCCAAGTAAATTAAAATTAACGATAGTGAGACCCTTGTATAAAAAAGGTGATCGAGATGACATCTCAAATTATCGCCCTATTGCGTTGTTACCCGTTCTATCAAAAATATTTGAAAAAATTCTACACAATAGGCTTTACACATTTTTTGAAAAACATTCGATACTGATACAAGAACAAAACGGTTTTCGTAAGAGTAACTCGGTAAATACTGCGATTTATGACTTGGTCAAAAGAGCTGCAACGAGTATGGACGCCAGGAGGCCCTCATGTGCCATTTATATGGACATGACAAAGGCATTTGACCATGTAGATCATAAAACATTAATAAATAAACTTAACAAATATGGAATCCGTGGAAACTGTCTTAATTTAATAGAATCCTACTTAGAAAATAGAATTCAATGTACTGAATTATCGCAAATATGTATTACTACTCAAGAAGAAATTAAGTACAGGTCTGAATTTCGCGAAGTTCAATATGGAGTGCCTCAAGGCAGTGTCCTTGGGCCTTTGTTATTATTAGTTTATATAAATGACATCAATACTTGTACCACTCATCCATTAATTTTATTTGCTGACGACAGTACTATTTTCATTGAATCTAACAATAACATTGACTATAATCATGACATTACTCTCACTATTCAAAATATAATTAATTGGTTAAATGACAATAACCTTAAAATAAATTTAGGAAAGACAAACATAATGCATTTTTCTCAAAGAAAACCTGTTCAAAATTTCAATATCGCTATTCAAGGGGCAAATATCAATAATGCAAACACTGCTAAGTTCTTAGGAGTTAACGTGGACAGCAACATGTCTTGGGAATCTCATTCCGTAAATGTTTGCAAGAAACTACACACCTTTTCGTTTGCATTATATAAGTTATCGAAAATAGTGGATCAAAATGCACGATTAATGGCGTATCACGGACATGTAGTAGCAACTCTACGTTATGGTATTATTTTTTGGGGAAATTCTTCTTACAGGGATATCATATTTAGGGCACAAAAAAAGTGTTTAAGAGCCATTTGTGGACTAAAACCCATAGAAAGCTGCCAGCCCTATTTCAAATCTTTAAGACTTTTAACCTTTCCATGCCTATACATCTATGAATGCTGCAAGTTTGTTAAATGCCATGCACATCTATTTGAAGTAGTGGAATCCGCTAGGGACTTTCGCCTTCGCCCCAGGAAACCTTTTATCCGTACTCAAATATGTAAAACAGCAATGTTACAGAAAAGTGTTGTAGTTATGGCTCCCCGTTTGTATAATAAACTACCTGTTGAAATAAGAAGTTTAGGTAATGAAAAATTTAAAAAGGTGCTATTTAAATTTCTTATCGAAAAATGCTTTTATAATATTAATGATTACTTTGATGATGACTTGACATTGTGTTTTTAAATTTTAAAATTGTATATTTTAATTAATATCATTGAATGGTTTATTTTATAAAATTTATTAGTTCACCAATTCTTATTTTGTATGTGGGTAAACTCCTCAAATTTATCATCACTAAATTGCCTTATACTCATGTACCTACGTAGGTGAAGCATAGAGCTCAAAATCTTGTAATAACATCTTTTTATATTATGTACCTATGTTTATGAATGAATAAATGATTATGATTATGATTATGATTATTAAATATACCCATCTAGCTTCGATCAACATACCTTATAATTCGCGTTTTTAAGTACCTCGATTAATTACAATATTTATTAAGTTTTCATGTTATAGAGAAGCAACGCGAGTTCATTAGTCATGGTATGGAAAGTTGACGAATTAAACATTAAAGTATGAGTAGTTCTCATCTATAGGTACCAATATTATAAAGAGGAAAATATTTGATTGTTTGTTTGTTCGTTCGTTTGTTTGTTTGTATTGAATATGCTCCGAAATTACCAGACCGATTTTAAAAATGCTTCATCAATATGAAGCTACATTATCAGGGAGTGACATTAGTTATATTTTTTTATAATTGAACTTAACATTCAGTGACAAAAAATGTTCTTAGTAAATCAAGCCGGAAAAACGCGGGCACGATGTGCTGCTTTACCGACGCCGTGACGTGCAATTATGTTTGACAGAACGAAGTATGTCGAGGCAGCTAGTAAATAAATAAAAACTGAATACTAATAAACGGACAGTGAACGATATTGTGAAACCATTTATGTATATTATTTTTAATGACTAAACAGTTACTATAGACATACGAGTATCCGTTAGTATTAATTAACTGCCAATACAATTTCAGATAATTATGTGTACTTAAGTTGTCGGGTCTTTTCAAGTTGTAATGTGTTGTTGTGTTGCTAACATTGATGTTCTGGAAAAACACATTCTTCAACCTAATGAAGTAAAAAGATAAATATAACTAAATATGCGCCAGACAACACTCCACTTGTCATGGTCTCGAAGTAAGGATAAATATCCTTTTGTTACAAGGTACCAGACCAGGAATAAGCCAGGGGCGTCTCCCAACACACCCAGACTCGCGCCAGTTTAGAAAAGATCGTTTCCTGAATTGACACGATCAGGAATCGAACCCGGGACACTATGGAGATCGAGGCGAAAAACCATGCTACAGCGCACCACACCAATCGTGTCGTTATACGTTTTTTACATGACATACAATACCGCATGTCCATTTAAGTATATTCATGACATAATATAATAAAATAATATAATGAACGTAATGTATATTAAATGATTATGAAATGAAATACTTAGATGTTAAATTTATTATGTGAACCAAAAGGAATGCATGAATAGATTAAATAAATAATAATATTAGTATAAAGCTGGCTACACTATAGTATTAGGATAATTCCTGAACAAAAAAATATAACTCATACGCAGTAAAAAAAAACATTGCATTTAGAATTGCAATTAAATATACATACCATCGCGACTATATTATCCCAAAAAGGGTAGTCAGAGGCAAGTGACTGTTGCCGTCATGGTGAACGGAACACTCGGAAGCCCGCTTTTCACCAATGGTATTAGAAGAACCCAACGTGCTAGGTGGTGGGCCTTCCGCCGTTTTCCGAGTTAATTTGGTTTTTTATCAATGTTTTCCATCACCGAAGAGTTAGTCAGAAATGTAACAATGAATACAAAGATGGTTCTGGCCAGATTTGAATTCGGGAACAAACGATCCACGATGCGAGTTAAGGTGCATAACACGTTCAGCGCCAGTGTATCATTTTTGATACACAAACAAAAGATTTTCTTTTGTGTCTGGTTTTCTGGCAGTCAAAGTATTAATACCTAGGACACGACGCTCTTAAAATGTAATGATTAAATAACACTTTTTTTTATTTATAGCTTTATATTTTATTGTTTTTTGAATAAATTTCGCCATAATTCTGTTTTGCTCCTATTTTGACAAAAACAAAATGATTAGAAAAAGTCATAAACGTTGTTTAAAAATAATTTAAATTAATAGCCTTGACTCCACGGATCCCCTAGCCCAGTTCTAAGGTACTCCGTGTGCCCAACACGTGTCGAGCCCGGCAAAGATGGACAGGACAGACTGTCGTTAACAGATGAACTAATTAAAGAAACGTTTAGCAACTACTTAAGATTACATTATTTACTTTACTGGTTATTTTATGATAATTCAAAATACATCTGCTTATTTTTTTTTTGTTTTTACGAAATTCACATAACTTTCGGTTTAATTTGGTTTTTACTGGCATGTTGGCGCAATGGCAGCGATCCTGCCTTTAGCGCCGGAGGTCGTGGGTTCAGTTCACCCATGACAAATATTTGTGTCACGAACATTTATATTTGTTGTGTCTGGGTGTTATTATCTATTTAAGTAGAAATATTTAAGTATGTTTATCAGTCTCTGACGCCCATATTACAAGCTCTGTACAAGCTCTGCTTAGTTTGGAGTCAGATGATCTTAGTGTGAATTGTCCCGGAGATTTATTTAATATTTAATTTTTCATCACCACTTAAGTACATTAGTTGTATCACGTGAGTTAATGTATTTTTCTCATAAAGAAAAAAATCCTTAAGTTATACTTATCAGGCAGATGTCTCGCAGATTATATTATATTTTACTTAAGCCGCAAACCACATTAGCACGTGATAAAATTACTTACAATCGGTTGACCTTTTCATTTGATATTTCTACTCAGTCTTAGAAGTTGGGTTTTTCAGCCTTGCCCACAGCTGTCACTTCAACTTACCCGCTGGGCTACGCTAGTCACTTGAGTTCTTCGACGGCTTCCCTCATTTTTGATTCGATCACTATATTTAAACGGTAATAACCGTATGTTATCCCTCTACATTAAGTGAACTTGAGCTTTCTCATCAGACCCATAGTGGGATACCATTTTACAAGAATCCCTCCATTTTTCGTCCTTCTTTTGTGTATTCTTAAAACTTTTCAAAACAACAATACAAACAAAAGTCGTCTCAAAACGTTAATGATTTACGACGTGTCGAAAGATGGCTGAAAAAGTCCCAATACTAGGACAGGCAGCGTCCGTTGCCCTCGCGATCTAGGTTAGTTTACACACAGCTTCCACAGATATCATAAATTTGTTGTGCCACAGATATTATGCGCGCGCTTATGATATACTTCTGTAGAACAGATGTCAGATTTAGTTTATAATCTGTGCTAGAAGCTTTTTGATCGGAACGACTTGGATGTTTTCTTTTCGATGTTTGTTTAAAGTACCTACCTAACGGATATTTGGTAGTAGCCTGTACAACGATGTAAAGCGTTATTTAACTCATATAATCCAGTTTAACATTCATGGCTGGCCGCCATCGATTTGCTACTAGGAATTAAGCTCGTAACTAGTTTATCCATATTTCTTTTTTTTTTCTCTCGTGGTCAACCTATCCTCAAGAATTACTTTTACTTCATCTGCCTGCTCAATTAACTTAATTAGGGGTAAAAAACTGTTCACTTAGTTTGTTTTGATTTGACACTGACTTCTCACAAGAAGTTAACTTTTTAGACTATCAGTTATTTTGATCGCAATCGCCCGTGCGTATAGCTGGAACCTTCACACCTCACGTTGGCCAATGTGCGTTTGATTTTATAATTTCTCAAACAACCCAATTAGTTTATATTATGTGGATGTCATTTGTGATTATTGTGATTAATTACTAGGGAATCCGATTCAAAAACTTAACTAGAGTCGATCGTGTGAATATTTCACAATTGACATTAAGGCGCTTGAATGATGTCTAATGATCACAACAATGACCGCTTGTTTACTTTGCATGAGAACAAAGTAGATATTGTTCAGCTTGCTAATTAGAGTTAGGATAAAAGTGCTAAATGCTATTTCCCAATAATTAATACCTGTTTTCTTCTCTACCTTTTTTTCTCTCTTTTTACCCTCGAAGCTAGGCCAGGAAATGTCCTTAATATACTTTAACTTGCCATTGGCTCCAATGTTCAATTGGATTTTGCCAGTAGTCCTGCCTGCTGCTGGTATTGTGCTGACCAGCACAAACTGGGTGCTGTATTTATTCAAGAAGATACGTGTTCTCTGTCAACCATAGTACGGGCTCTGCTTAACTGCAGCTTTTAGGGTCAGTTGACGTTTGTGTGATCTTTCAAAGTCATATTCTAAATATGATTATTTCAACTTGAGCAACCTTTAATTTTCAACTAAAACAATTTTGAATTTTACATATAACAGCTTTTTAGAGGAAAACACTAACGTTGCGAAGAATGTTGCGAATTATATTTTAATCAGACTATAAAAATATGATTCACTTCTTTAAAATGTAGCAAAAGTAGGTAATACAAAACAAACCCACCTTGTGCTTCGCGATAAAATATCTTCGGAGACATGATTCACGTTTGCTTGTAAATTGGGTTAAAACCAATTGAATTAGGTTAATTGACTCTCGTGGTTGTGACGTAATGGTTAGTTATATAGTATACACTGTAGGATGTTTGCATCGTTTACTTTCTTTTACCGAATGAATCAAAAAACATAAATTATAGGTGCTTTGTCAACTCCAACACACCATAAGAAACAAATCCAGTATAAAAATGACAATTATCAACTACGCTTATCAAAATAATATTTAAGCTCGAATACTTAGAGGCTAGTTTAGCTAGGTACAAGCTTATCACTATCTCGATCGTTACATAATTATTTAGAAATCTCCCAAGTCACCTTCTTCCAGATCCACTGGAAAAACGGACAGTGTAATATAAGAATCGCACCTATGGCACACGCCAAACCACAGTGTAGATAGACAAGCGTTCTTTTCCCCCTCTGCCTAATAAAAGCGTCTATTTCAGTACTTTATTGAACATAAACGCAATATTTCAGAACAGCCGTGCAGCGATGGGTTATTATGACTGATTTCTTAGTATTCAGTGGATAAATCTTGATTCAGATGTTTATTTATGTAATGGTGCAAATAAAACAGCAGAAACAGTTATTCTAGTCTTTTTCATTATAAAATGGTTCCTATGCCTTACAGAATGTGTTAACACTTAAATTCATTTTAGAAACTGTTGGCGTAAAATCTGCATATAAGTGTATGAAGTTTTAGATTAAAACTTAAAACCATTGTTTGAAATATTTATTAATTGTAACCCTTTCAGCAGTCTCAGATTTTGAATGAAAATTAAAGTCAAATATATTTATCAAATCATTTCAAATGATGTTTGAACTTCTTGGTAATTTCATAACTAAAAATACTTAAAACCAAGTCTAGTTTCAAACACCAGCCGATGGCCGTTTACTTTTATCGTCGTATGCCTAATGAATAGTAATGTATCCAGTCTTGAACAGATTATTTGCAACATGCTAAGAATGTCTTTGGATGTACCTCGACCTTTAAGACGCAAAAGTTTTCTTAACATAGCTGCATTCTAATTAAAGTAAAATAAAACAGTTAACATCCGATGCTAAATTCCAAGCCTCTTTGCTTCAACTTAGCAAACTTTTCCAATGCAAAATAAAAAATAAAACCAAAAAAAAACTTCAAACGCGGGAATCACATTCCGAATCTACTTTTTATTTACTTTACCTTCTTCTATTGTCGCGTTCGATCTATTTTTGTCGACATTCTAAACGGCCAGTGCGTTTCTTCGCCCTTTGCCTGTACCAATTCTACTAAATAATCACATGCTCCTATTTTGTTTTCAATTTTACAATTTACAACCTTATGTAATGGTGTAATTACGGCTTCTTTTCTTTCTTTCTGATGGTCTGTGATGTTGCTAACTCGTTAGTTATTCTAGGACGGATATTGAAAAATTATTTCTATCTCGAGTTATTTTGGTTCCGAAAATTTAGTGACTACTGGTTTTTTATTGGAAAAAAGTGATATAAAAACAACAGCATCTGAATTAAAAACGAGAAAAAACTGAACTTACATGTTTTGTCAGAACTACTTATATTTTAGCCTATGGATAATATGTATGTGGTGGGGTGAATAAAATGAGATAAAGTAACAGCCAGATTTTCATGTTCAATATATTAGGTTAAGGAAAAAGTCTTTTCGCTTAGATTATGTTATGAACTTGTAATAAAATCTCTTTGGCTATACTATTTGTATCTGGCTGGTTTTGGTACCATTAAAAGTTTAAATTTTAAAGAAGATAATTCCAAATTCAAATTAGGAAAATGTGTGATTTTCATTTGTTTTTCTTACTGCCAAGATGAGTGAATCTAAATAAGAAATTCGATACATTTTAAAATTTTACAATTAAAAAATGCTGATAAAGGTTGAATCATGAATTCTGAATCTATGTCAATTAGTTTCTCATACCCCTAGTACTTGCTTTGTTGGGATGTTCCGAATAATAATTGTACCTATTGCAATCTTCTTTAATTCTATGAGTAACTAGCAACTTAACAAATAATTTTAAATATCCCAACTTCATATTAGAAAGTTGTAACGTTAGAGTTTAATGTTTCCGAGAATTAGAGGAGTAAAAGACCTATTTTCTGGTTTTCTAATGCTAATAATGCAAGTTCAACGAATCCCCTTGAATAACCAAACGGCAATATAGTGATTTGTATGTGCGGTGCCATGTGGTACATTAGTTTTTATTCTGCCAATACTCCGACGGCGCGATGTGCATGCAGATCTCTGGACATTTCGTATTATGACATACTTAGACTCCGCCATTCCCTTCCTTGTTATTATAATTTTATTGCTTGTACTATCTTCGGACTGTTATGCAACATCGGTTTTCAGACTTGAATACTAAATGTTTTTAAGGACATTATTTATAATCAATGAAATCTTCGCTTCCTTGTTCGTGCATGAATAATTATTGATGAATTTATTTACGAATTTGAATTCAACGATATTCTTTTAACGTGTGATTATAAGACTTCAATTGATTTCTTTCTTGATACGAATACCTACATTGTATTTTGTTTGTATTATAATATGTGAGCACTGATTTCGCCATTAAGTGTAAATAATTCAACTGCACTTATGGTTGCATAGAATGATCAGACAATTAATGCTATTATTGTATTTCTAAATTTTTAAATTATTTATTTGGTTACCAGATATTTTGGGTTGTGCGAGAATCTAGCCCGCAACCCTTTGCATTTCATTCTATTGAGGCTCTTAAGAACTTCACTCATCGTTCGTCATATAAATGCACTGATTTGATTTTATATGAGAATACACATTAAAATTCACAACAAGTAACTCAGCAATTAACAATCTCTCTACGCGTTCGAAGTTGGGCTTCCCCAAGGTACGGTACAGGACCGTTAATTCAAATGCTATTGTCCATGTATTGATAGGCTATGACAGGTTGGCCAAGTGTCATATCCGCCAATAGATCACGGCTTCCTAGCTCATGCGCAACTGATAAGGCGGAAGCGACAGGACGTGCGTAAGATAGTACGACTGACATATTAACTTAGCTTTTATTGAATAAATAAGTCGAGATACCTAATAAACTAGCTGTTATGTACATTTGCAAATATAATAATGGTATTTCATACCAACCAAACCAATTTACATTGGTTGATATATTATACTTTATATCCAAATTTTCTCAATAGTGGTGATTTTCTTGACTCTTCTGATATTAAAACCATTTTACAATGAGTACATAGTTTATTTAACTAATTTTGATTAGGAATGTGATGTGTTCGTATATAGTTACCGCGTACGTTAACTATGCAAAACACTATCTTCCTAGTTAGACGCTTTGGCGCTGTGCCTATAAGGAATGGTCTTTTTCGCAAATAATTTTAGGAATTAGAGTATCAATAATTAATTGAACTGTTATATGATGTTTTATATTTAAGTTATGAGTCGGAAATACACCATATTATGTGCTAAATATATTTTCAAAAGAGTATTTTGCTTTTAAATCCGTACGTAAGTAATAAGCCATTACTGACTTTAAATCTAAAGATAAGTAAATACCTACCTACTTTACCATAGAGGTAACCTTGTTTCTGTCAATCTCGTTCAGCTGTTAGGAGATAACACTGACCAAGAATGTATTGCGTCACAGTTGTCCTTTGTTTTTAATTATTTTAATCAGTGACGGCATTTTTAGTAAAGAAAGGCTGTAATACTCAGATTTTAGAAATGAATCTATACTCCTGAATACTTTTATTTATTTTTGCTTTTACTATTGTGAATGTACTTTTGGAAATGTCTGTAGTTATATAATTAAATAAATTTTATTTTCGCTTGCAGATAGATTTTACTTAATTTCTTGCAATGGAACGTGTGTCGAATGATTTGTTGGTCAAGTTTTGCTGCGACATCCTTTCTTTCATGCTCGAATTCCATGGGAGCTGGGCATTTAACGACAATCTAGCCTGATACAGCGATGATGCGGTCTAATGTGGTGCATACCTCATGAATGCTCATGCTCACATTCATCTGTTTTTAAGGGAGGTAGTGAGTAAAACACAGGAATGAGGAATATCGTTACACATCCACTTTGTTTAAATATTCATGCATATTTCTGTGTCCAAATATCAGAACTGTTTATCTTGGAAAGGAAGTCAGTAAATTCGTCGGAGCCGGGCCTTTTTTTTTTAAAGAAGAGACATGCATGCGCAAGGGTTTCCTAAAACAGATTACTTGAAAACCCCCCTAACCTTTTAAGTACAAAACGGCTAGTCGGCTTTACCAGAGCTTTTTATCTCTAGAAGTATCGTGGTCGACCACAAATGGGCTTTAATGGGCGTGGACGTCACGAGTGGTGTCATGATGCAATAAAAGGGCATTACATCTTCGAATGCTTAATGTTGGTGACATGGCGTCTTTGTTTACTGGTTTGAAGTACTTTATAGGATTCCGTCCTTGTCAGAAAAACCTTCATCATTTCGCTATTGTCAGTCTGTTGAGATCCTTTTTCTCAGGAATGTGTGAAAGTACCAAGATGGAATTATTATCAAACATTTCAAGCCACCAATTCCTTGGAACAGTGAAAAATCTGACTTCCGAATCAACCAAATGGAAAATACTGTCTTCTTTAATGCTCATTTTGACACTCGATTCAAAACCTTGATGGTATTTTCTGTTGATCTAAAATTGTGAAAATTTCCTAAAAGCACCGTGTCACATGTGAAATGGTTATCAAGTTTGTCTTGCGCGAGTCCGACTCACTCTTGCTAGCTTTTGTATCCTTGCATGGATTTATTATGTTTTATGATATTTGAAGAACTGCTAGATATTATATTTGATGACGATTTGTTATAACTATTCGAATGAGACCACACCAACACATGCGCACAATCAATGAGGTTCGCATTTATCTAGAAATGTAGTAGTCCGTAATGATTGCTAGAGAATCAATCAATCAATCAATGAAATCAAATCAATCAATCAAATCAATTTATTTGTTAAAACAAAGGTGGGAAAATAAAGGTGTAGTTGAATAGGTACAGAATCACTATGTTAGGCCATTAGTTGGCATAAAAATATCCAGTTTAAATAAAATAACAATACAAATACACCTGAAATACAAAGTAATTTCAAGCTAATACAGTAAAATAAATAAATATGCGCCAGACAACACACCTCTTGTAATGGTCTCGAAGTAGGCATTAATATCCCTGTGTTATGAGACTTATGAGGTACCACACAAGGAAACAAGCCAGGGCGTCTCCCAGCACACCCAGACCCAAGTCAATTCAGAAAAGATCGTTTCCTGAATTAACCCGACCGGGAATCGAACCAGGAAACTATGGAAACCGAGGCGATAAACCGTGCTACAGCGCACTACGCCAATCGTGTCGTCAAAATAGAATAGGAATAAAATACATTTATAAAAAAAAATAGAATCTGAAATGGTTAATAATAGAAATAGAAATAGAAAAACATTTATTTACTTTATGGACATCGTTACATTTATAAAGTAAACACAAAAGAAGTAGGCATTAACAACAAAACATATAGGTAACAGAAAAAGAAAAGATCATACCATCAGACAGCGGTGTCCCGATGCCCAAAAAGAAAAGTGGACCTCACTCAGCATATAGCCTGGGCTTTATGGGCCAAGGCGCTGATTTTCAGTAGGCCCAGATTGAGATGACGCACGGACATTTGCCGCGGACATACGTGTGTGCATATACATATAAGTATCATAAATACTTTAGTATATATAAAAATAAACAGTGAGTGATTTAATATATTGTGTGGTGTAATAATTGTAATACAAAAATAAGAAAAGTGAAATCATGGTCTTTGAGGTCAGGGGAAGGGATGCTGAGAGCTTTCCGCTTATTAAGTTAAACGGTACAGCGCTGAAGGGCGTACAAGTTTAAGTACCTGGGACATATACTGACCGCTGACCTCAAGGACGATGATGATATTGAACGGGAGCGGAGGGCGCTGTCGGTGAGAGCAAACATGATAGCCCGCAGGTTTGCACGCTGCTCTAAGCAAGTTAAGCTTACACTCTTCAGAGCATATTGCAGTTCGTTTGACACGTGTAGCCTGTGGAATGTCTATACCCAACGATCCTACAGCGCCCTGAGAGTTCAATACAACAATGCCTTCCGGGTGCTGTTGAGGCTGCCCCGCTTCTGTAGTGCCTCGGGGATGCTTGCAGAAGCACGCATAGACTGTTTCTACGCAACTATGCGTAAAAGATGCGCGTCCCTAGTGCGGCGGGTGCGGGCCAGCACCAACAGCATCCTGAACACGATCGCTGACAGGATGGACTGTGCCTATATGAGTCGCTGCAGCGCAATATCCTACGGACTTGCACTGTAATGATTCATTGGTGATTTAAATAATAAAAATAGTTTTTAATATTTTGTACTCCCTTACTAACATTAGGTTAAGATTATTGTTACTAACACTATGGACTTTGTCTGAAATAAAAATAAATTGAATTGAATTGAATACATAGACAATAGATACGGTATCGAATGTCTAGTGTGATTATGTGTGTGTGTGATAAACAATTTAACAGTCTAAATGTACAGCTTGTTGCAGCCAAAACTCTGTCAGTGTATAATAAATACGCTTTAAAAACAAAAAGAGTTGTTATTTTTTGTAAGAAGTGTATAAGGCTAGTGAAAACCTAACTGGTAATTTTATCAATTCGCCCTCAAGGTCAAGGTCTCTGACTAGTCAAATACCTGACATCCAGCGACATACATCAGCCACGACCATCTACTTACACACTCACTAAATTTCGATCAGGGTGGTCAGGTAAGGTAACCCATGCCACCACGATCTGTCGTGCGTAGCTCGTTGCTCCATGCGCTGCGTTTCACTATACCTATTTGATTCCTTCTTTTTTAAGTACTGGTGGTTAGCGGCATCTCGGTAAACTGTTATTTTTACAGACACTATACTATTTGAAGTCAAATGGCATTTTCTTTGTCAGACAAGCTGTCGAATATTGACCAATTACGAATCGAGTCTCATTGCTGACTTAAGTTAGAGTTCGAGGCGCTTCTGTCGTCGCTAAGCCACGGGCGTCAGACGCAATATTATGTCATTTAGAACTATACCTCAACAATGCGAATGACCGCGGCCATGCGTAAGCGCATCCCGTCAGTAACTGCTTGAAGGTACCGCTTCGACAGTCAATCGGACATTTGCATGGATATTGGCGAGGACGGCCATAACTCTTAAATTAAATCGGTTTGCGGCTTTCATTTTCATATAATGAAGTCGTAAATGGGTGTTAAGGACTTGTAATGTTTTTTTATTTCCGAAAGTAGTTAAATTTAATAAGGCAACAATGTGTAATTTACATTTGGTTATAAAAAGTATAAGGAGTTCCAAAACTTTTTTGGAAATTGCAGTAAGGACTTGGATCAATAATTCATATTTTCTAAATAACCACGCTTGCCAAGTGCAGGTGGTTAATCATCCCTACTCAGAAATTACAAACATGTTTATGTCAACGAGGCGTTAATAATCTATTGTGTAATAAAACAAAGTAGGTACATTGAAATGTTCAGTCCAAAAAAGAAGCAACGGTAGCAAAAATCAAATCCTAGCCAAATCTCCTTTAAGGCAATATCATAAAGTCTGTCGTCGTCTTTAATTGAAATTTATTACGTCTCAAACGCGATTCGGAACTGAAATGACAATTGCTGCTTACGCGCGCCCACGCGACTTTCAATTTTACGGCCTATGTGTAGAGTTATATTTAGGATGACGTAACATTGAGCTGCAGTCCGTTTGGCTGTAGAGTGGTTTGTGTTTATCGTCTGGACAATCGAAGATAATGCACTCTTGTGATTTGAGACAATGGAGGACCATCGCCCCATTGAGTTAGGTGTCGTTTAGGGAGTGATTTGGCTTAATGCGGCTTAACTAGAGATGAGCTCGGGAGCGCTTGACCTCCTTGGACATCATTCATTTTCATGAGCGTGTTTGTTTGTTTGGATACAATCTACAAAGAGGTACTTGTAACTTAATGTTGTAGCTCGAGTTGATGTGAATGATGAAGCAAAAGATGTTGTTAGTTTTTAGAAGTCTTCTCAGTCGGGCACTCTTGGCAGAGTGGTCGTGGCTTCTGATGGACAGGGTTGCGGCTCGCCGTCGCCGCTGGCTTCTATGGCAGCCGCACGTCGCGCGATGTCTCTCCACTTTTGTCGACTTTGTGCGTTGCGAGTACGCTGTACTGCGGGTCGACTGCGTCGATTTCCTAATCAGGTCGATCCAGCAAGTCTGAGACCGGCCTCGTGCTCCCTTCCCCTCAGTGTGGCCCTGTACTACAAGCCTCTCCATCGAGTCTTCGTTTCTGGAGATATGCCCAAAGAACTTCAGTATTCGTAGCTGCACAATCGACGATAACCTATCTCGTATGTGAAGTTCTTTGAGGATGGAAACATTGGTGCGAAACGCCGTCCAGAGTATTTTTAACAGACGTCTCCAACACAACATCACCAGTGCGTCGATTTTTCGGCGATCTTGCTGTCTTATTGACCAAGTTTCGGCTCCATACAGAAAGATTGGAAAAACGAGGCACTTCATTAGGCGAGCTTTTGTGTTATTTGTTATTCTCCTGTCTTTCCAAATCTTTCCCAGTCGCTCCACTGCCGATCTGGTGAAGGCGCAACGACGCTTGATTTCATCTTCGCATCCTCCAGAGTTTGAGATAATAGAACCGAGGTAGATGTAGCGTTCCACAACGTTTTTTAGAAGTCCGTACCTGAAAATTAAATCAAGAACCTTCACTAAGATGACTTTGGTTTCATTTGTCAGTCTGTCAATACCCTATTCTCAGGTAAAGTTATGAACCAAGTCCCAAAGGGACAGTATCAAGTAACCAATATCAATTTATCCGCTCTTCAAAGTGAATAGTTGTATTGAGACTTGAATGATATTTTAAGGAAAAGGACTTTTTCAATGAACGTATATGTTCATTGAAAAAGTACCGTCATTTTTCCATTTTTATTTACAATGAGTTTGCGTTTGGCCTCAGTCTCGCCTGGTGGCTAGACTAACTGGTAGGAGGTTATATGTTTTTTTGAATTAACTACGAATGTTTAATGGAGTTCAATAAAACACCTTGATATTGCGGCCTCATTACATAAATGAATAAAAATAAATTAGAGCTTCAAAAGCCACTTAAGAGCAGAACCGATAATTTTCAGCCAATACTACTTATTAGCCATCTTTCTGCTACTCATTTTGTACGAGTATTTAGATTTATTAAGTCCTGTAACACAATCTTCTCTTAACTGTTGTGATTCAGTTGAATGAAAATGCGTTTCCGTATCCTCTTTCATTATTTTCCGGATAACATTAAGCATCATACGTATTCAAAACAACACATAACCGAATGACATACAGAAAAGTATATCTCTTCAAATTCTATTCACCGTCGATTAATATTTCTTCTTCAACCTTAGAAATCGTCGGCACTTCCTGGTACGTGAAGTGCATTCATTGTCGATAGTCCGTCCTTTTCTAGGTTGTTGAGTGTTGTGTGAGTGCGAGAGAGAGGGGAGAAACGTCTTATTGCAGTCAATCATCTATATTCGTGGTGGTTAGTAATATTATCGAAGCTTCCGGTGGAGTCGTTGACTTCAGGTTTGACGGACCATTTATTGGGAAACTTAGTTGGGATTTTGTATGGGTGGTGCGATGGGTGTCTGGAGATTAGTATCTATTTTATTGTATTAAGGATAGTATTACAAACAATGATTATTATGTTTGTACGGCAATACAGGTACAGAAGAAAGTCACGTGGAAGTAACATGCAGCAGGTCCGTGAAAAGTTTGAGTCATGTCGATGAACAGAGTACAGAAGGGAGTCGGTTGTGGTGATTCATTTTAAATAGTCTGATTGTTTATAGAAATCTTATTAATGAAGTTTTACTGGGCGTTAAATATTGACCAATTGAGATTTATGGTAGTATTTTTATTAGTAACCCCTATTTTTAGATCTTCTTTTTTTTAAGTTTTTGCACCGGCGACCATTAATCAAAAGGTTATGGTGTTTCTACTGGTGATATAATGAAGTTTAGTCAGTGTAGATACAATGGTGAAAAGATGTCTACGGGTACTTAAAATGTAGATCTACTAATTTACCACTACATAGATTCAAAAATCACATCAAAACAGCTTTATTTAAAGAAGCCTGTTATACTACATAAGACTACCTCATAGATAAAAATGCCTGGGTGTAAGCTCTCTGCCTGCTCAATGCGGGATTAGATAACTCTATTGTAACAGATATTTGCATGTAATTCCTGGTTTATACTTGGTGTGTACTGACTAAAAATATTTATTTTTAAATTATTTAAGTGACCTTAAGTTTGTTTTTTTCCATTGTTTATATTCTTTAGATTAGACACTCAGTAGGTTTATTTATATCAAAATGACACATTTTACTATACTAACGCCTGTTGTAAACCCAAAACAAGTTTAAAAGAGTAACTGCTGAGTTTCTCGCCGGGTCTTCTCAGCAAGAAACAACTCCGACGCGGTGGTAGCGTCGCATTAGGTAAATGTTAAATACTGTTTATTTACATATCCATATTACTATAGTATTTATGTCTATTATCTGGTATATTTTGCTTTAAATTTATCGATATAAAAGTACTTACTGTAAAAGTCTATTTAAATAAAGTAATTTGCGTTTGAGTTCCATGGATAAGTACCAACCTACACACTAAAAATTCGCTTGAAGCCTACTAGAAACATTGGGTCATATTGCCTGAAGATTAGGCCCACATTTTCTTGAAATGAAATAAGCATCGAAGTTTATCTTACACACGTGGTGAAATATTTTCAACGTCATACCGGGCGAACTAGACAAACCATTAACCTAATAGATAATTACAAAATTAACAAGAACGTTTAACCGACCGTCGAGTACACATTGAGTATGACGATGGTGATGTTAAAACAATATTAAACATGCTTATATTAGTTATACATGCGCGAGAAGATTTAAAAAAAATATATGACTAAGACTTTTATCAATCAACCGTAGTTGGTTAAAAGATTCAAAAGATTTAGGTTTTCTGGTTTAAGAACTTTATTTCTCAGAATTAAAATTCACTTACATGAGACTTATGACTAAACAGTGTTATTGTGTTGGGCAAATCATTCCTTTACTTAATCACACTAAACATTTTAACAAAACGAAACAAATCCGCAACTAAGAACGATTAAATCATTCTGAAGGTAGTTACATCAAGACACAGAAATTCACAGTTTTTGTGAACTCTTTTCGGTATTGACTGACTTATTCAATATCCCTGCTAAGTGATTACCATCTGCTGGTAGAACTTCGCAATGCGAAGTGCTAGGAATGTAACATAATATCTGGATCGTAAAAGTTTTTTGCACCACAACAACAACAAATAGAGCCATAAACGTCCCACTGCGGGGCACAGGCCCACCTCTAATGAGGTGGTACAAGCCATACTCTAACACGCGGGCTCAGTGCGGATTGTTGTAGAGGGGAATGTAAGGCCAGTGATAAACCTTACCGTCAGATGTTATCAAGCCGTCTTTTTAGGCCTCTTAGACTTTACGACTGATATCTTGCGACGTCAGCCGTCAAGTTTTTTACAACCACTGTTAAACTTTGAGTTAAAAAATAAGAAATCTGCAACTAAATAAAAGATTGTTGAGTGTTTCTTATGTTTCTCGTCACAAAAAATGTAATCACTACACTTATGTGCAATCTTGAACAGTAACACGGTGTGTAACGTATGTCTGTCTGTGACAAGTGTCTGGCCACAATGCGACCACTAGCACTGAGGCAACGGAACATAGTCGACTGTGGAGAATATTCTACAATTTGTTTTGCTTTACTATTTAAGAACGAAAGAACAAAAGTTTACTCACCCCCAGTTTTATCAAACACATACGTAAACGATGTCACATGTCATTTGTCACTGGAAAATACAAAATAATAAATAAAGTTGATACTGGCAAACACTTAAGCCCTTACAGCAGCTGCAATCAAAAATAATTAGTGGTCGTAGTGATAATTTTTTTTTTTTTCAGGTAAGTCGCAGTAGCAGAAACATGATACTTTTTTATCTACTTCTTGCTGTCGAATTCCAGTAAGTAAACACAATTTACACGGCTAGTTACAAAGCTTTTAGTTTAATCCGTAGTCTGTGGTAATACTTACTCCGACTTGGCTGCTTATACCTTTTGTTACGAGGCTTCAACATACTGAAATAAAAAATTGCCCGATTTTTTTTATTACAACGCAAGAATAAAATAAATCGCACAAAACTCCATAGTTTTCAGTAGCCTAAAGACAGTGCTTCTCCCCTAATCTCCAGTGCGCTTCGCTCTGCGCGCGCGCGTCTGGGCTCACAAGGACATCGGTGTTCTTACATTGTAGTCTGCTTATTTTAGTCAGAACGTAAAACATACGATAAGAGAAAAAAAGTTGCTTCTTTGTCATGGAAATTGCAGTTGTACTTTGGAATGTTTTGATTGAATTAAACTTCTAAAGGAGGTGTTATAAGATTGTGACTACGCTTAAATTTCATTGTTTTGACAACACGATTCTCTTAGAGCACTGTGGCACGGTTTCTAGCCTTGACTTCGTGTCCCGGGTCTGATTACCGGTCGGGTCCCGGTGTGCTGGGAGACGCCCTAGCTTAATTCCTTGTCAGGTACCTCGTAACATAGGGATATTTATCCCCCTTTCGAGAGCATTTGACAAGTGTTGTTTAGCGGTTAAAAAAACAATAAAATGATGGAGGTTCCTAATTTTTGAGCCAATCAAACCGAACTCTCAATGAAATCGTCGTTAATTAAATGTCAAGCAGTGCCTTGGTGTAGCAATAATTTTGAGTATATATTTTAGTATTTAAAACCATTCAAGTATGTACTTTGACAGTGTTGGTACCTATAAAGCGTTACTTCAGTCTTATGAGTATACCATAATATATGGAAATATGTTTTAAAGATTTCAAAATGTGTTTTTGATTTGTTTTTTTTAACATGCTCCAGACAACAACACACCACTTGTCATTGTCTCGAAGTAGGGAAAAATATCCCTGTGTTACGAGGTACCAGACAAGGAATTAAGAGCGTGTCCCAGCACACCGCGACCCGAGCCAATTTAGAAAATTTATTTATTTATCTTAGATTTGATGCAAATAGATCACAGCCATTACACAACCAAGAATATATATCAACTTATCATAACTAGACCGTAATCCTTAAATAGCACACACATCATGATTTAGGTTTACATCTACGAAGATCGTTTCGAGAATTGACGCAACCGGGAATCAAACCCGGGACACTACTTTAGTCAAGGCGAGAAACCATGCCATAGCGCACTACGCTAATCGTGTTGTCAGTTTAAGCTGTGTTTGACGGCAAAACAAGACCGTGACCAACCGTTGCCATAGAACAAAGAAACATCTTAATTAAATTAATTAAACAATGTCTCAACAATCTGTTGCTACAAATCGCCGCATTAACATGCTGGAGCCACCGGCGCCCGCGATTAACACGAAGCGATCGTGTTGGCGCTACTCCGACGGAATGCTAACGACTTGTCGTACACGAGTGCGCGGTGCGAGGGTGCCATTCGGACGCGCGTACTACGAAGGCGAAGCTATTTGTCACGGCACGCGAAATATTCGATAACATTTGCATAGTAACTTGCATGGATTTTATTTCTTGAAAATTCAGTAGAGTCCTCTATTGATGAATCTTATAAAACCTGAAATAAATACAGTTAATATTTTTTTGTGTAGTATGTTTTGGTAAACAAGCATACACACACCCTGACACGATTTAAGTATAGAGTACTACTACCTATTATGTGGTATAGTGAAAAACAAATACTTACACGAAAACTATATATTATTAAAGGATTAAAAATAGAAATGAAAGTCTTCCTTTTACGTCATAAGCCTCTTTTCTACTTTTTTGCTTTGAACATCTGTGTTCAAATCAAAAAAGTAGAGGTTATATTTTTGGAAAGTAACGTTGTCGTAAACGGTGCTACGAGGGTGCCATCCGGCTGCGTCAGACGGCGGACGAATGAGAAGCAATTTCTCACGGCACGCAAAATATTGGTGTAGATATAATTTGCTTGGTGTATAATCAGCGTTTTTTTGTTTTTTTTGATAAAACAGCGTTATTTTTTGATAAAATAAAAAAATATATTTAGTAAATTACAGATCACAACTTACTTATTTATGTACAATGCTTCAATCTCTTTTAAACTATTTCACTTAATATACTATTTCGTTGAACATAGTAATATTTAGTAAAGTAATTAGCCTATATACTGTCCCACTGCTGGGCAAAGGCCTCCATCATTGAAATCAAGTCATCGCTACAATTGATGAGTATTGGCTCAATCACCACACTTGCAAATACGGGTTGGTGATCACAAACCCGGGCTGTGAACCGAAAAATCCGAAAACACACTTTGCCCGACCTGGGATTTGAACCCGGGACCTCCGGACTGGTCAAGCTCTGAAACCACTCGGCCAGGGAGGCGTTAGTAACATTTAAAATCAGAAAAAAAATCGAAAAAAAAAATAGATCTGAGACAGTATTTATAATCCCTTCCTGATAAATATACCTAAAGAAACACTCAAACATGCGAAATATGTTGTATGCGCAGCGCCCAAGCGTCGCTTGCTATGTGTTACAGGCATACAAATATTGGAGGAATTCGGTGATCGAACTGGGACATCTTGTTAGTTTCTCGTACTTCGGTGTTTATTACCAGCACAAGTCACGTTTGCCCCAAAACACAAATTCAATTGTTTTGTTGTTGAGCCTAGTGAGTGAATATTGTCATGAACTCCTTGGTGGTCGGATCGTGGGGTTATAACAAATAGCTAAATTCTTTTCAGAATATAGGCTTGTGATTATTTCTAACACACACACACACACCATCACGACTTTATCCCAAACGGGATAGTCAGAGAAAAGTGACTGTGTCGTCATGGAGAACGAAACACTCAGAAGCCCACTTTTCACCAATGGTATTAGAACCCAACATGCGTGGTGAGCTTTCCGCTGTTATCCGGGTTGATTTGGTTTTTTATCAATGTTTTCTATCACCGATATCCGTTATTATGTAGATATGAACACAAAGATTTTGGGTCTGGCCAGATTTGAACTCGGGACCATACGATCCACGATCTGAGTTCGGGTGCTGAACCACTAGGTCACGAAGCTCTAAGCTCTTTATTTATAAGCCCGTGTTAATCACCACTTGTAAGCGGTGATTAACTATGGGATCCTGATGCTTTGATAATTTAAAAAACTAACTTATCTGGACAGGTTCCTGGTGGCGATCATAGGTTGGTAGTAAATATTTTCGTTGGGTGGTAATTTATGTTATTTCCTATGGCACTGTCGGCTGGACTTCTAACAACAGCGTGATAAAGTACATGTCATATCATTTCGTGCCCAGCCTAAGCAAAGCATAATAAATAATGATTGACAAAATCTGGTAATACAATCATTTATGCTTTTAATGCACAATGATTTGGATATGAACCAGAACCCAGAACCAGAACAAACACAAGCCTCATCCATCACAATACTTTGTGCTGAGTTTGTAGTTTGTACGATCCCTGGCGCCATACATAACTTTGTCCTGCTACTCAAGTAGCCAGCTTCCACGCTCAACATTGACTTGCAGATGCGACACATAAAGGACAACACAATTAGCACGGCCATTAGCGATGCGCGCGCAGGTAACGCTACGGTATGCGCTTGCAGTTGGCGCACGGACTATAACGGCTAGCTTTTACGCAGTGACCGGTGAAAAGGAACTCTGAATTTTACTTGTGGAAAATGCATGAAATTTATGGTCGTGGGTGGAATTCGAAACTACGACTCCTGCAAGCTACGATTCAAAAAGCTTCATATACTTTCCGTATCCTTGATGCAAATTTTGACTATACTAACTAATTTTTAATTAACTAGTCAAGGCTTAGATTAAATCAAAATGGAAGAGAGGTAACTCGCCTCTAGCACGTGGACCGCTTAAATCAGGCCCCCGTCGCCTAATCTCACTCAGTACCAATATACGATTGACAGGACTTCACTCTGGCGCACGCCTGTCTCGCTTACGCTATGGTCAAATGTTCTTTAGCATCGCACAAAGATAAATAGAATCACAGCGGTGTGAGTGTGCGTGCATGTGTTGGCAATTTTAAGGACGTGTCGTATGTCCGCTATTTGATTTAATCTAAGAGTCAAGATATCAAGCGTGACGAACTTGCATCTTTCGCAAAATGGGCAATTGCTCTAACTTTATTGATACTTTTTTTGTATCTTATATTACGTACGCCATAGGGCAGCGTTATTCTAGTAATGGTTTTTAATGGTGAATAAGTTTTGAACACCCGAAATAGCCATTTTTATAAATTTTTAACTTTTGTTTAAGATAAATCTAACTCTCTATTTGTTAGATAGGAGTTTAGTAATTTTTTTTAAATTACAGATCAAAAAAAAAACATTACATCGTCTTACTTAAATACATATCGCCAAACTGCAGGAGGAGTTTGTTAGCAAGTTAACACTCTTTTTTTTTAAAGTAACAATAGACTAGTAAGTAAATGCTTTTTCTCATGCAAATTGTACATTTAGTTTGTCCAGAAGTATAGCTTTAAGTTTCTTTTTTAAAGTAAATTTACACATTTTTTCATTTTCACTCCAAAATCTATCGCATTAAAAATATTTGGCAAAACATTTTTTTTTGCATTCACAATTCCATTTCTTTTTTCTCATTATACTCGTATCTGCCATTTTCCCAAGCATTTTCCTTATAATTGGTATGTCATCTTTGACAGAGTTTATGTCATGGTGCTAAAGTGTTAATCTACTTCTGTTGCTGACTGTACTAACTATTGCACTTACAGGAGTGTAGTAAGTCAGCTCTGTGTTAATAATACCCGGTTCCTAGGATGTTTACGAAGCGAAAATATTTACCAAACCCGCGACCTACGCGTTTTGTTCCAACAACATTACCTACTACGTCTTAATTTTGAAAATAATCTTACTCGTTTACAGCAAACATGTTAATAATCTTTTTTTTTACTTCACCTACCCAAATGTAAGAGACATTTGTGTAGGTGAATTGGATACAAGTAAAGTATGCTAACGCCTCAAGTTAATGATTCTGTATGTGTAAGAGTATTATTCACACTTTTCGCCAAACCTCAAATTAGAAAGAGCTTATTTATAATTAAGTATCAATTGATGATCTGACATAAATATTCCTGAATACATAAGTAGTAAGGTAACAAATGAAGACCAAGAATATTGGTCCTGGTAGAGAAGGACATCACGATCTTCGGCGCTATGGGCAAAAACTACCCAACCAGCCATTAAGTCAACCTTTTATTGAATATTTACTAGCTGTTATCACAGTGGAATTAGCTTTTAACACTCTCACCCTGTATAGGTACGATTCTAAAAGCCTTATGAATAGCATGTGTTCAAAGTTTCATTCTTGTTCACAATCTTACTCAAACTCAAATATCTTTATTTAAATAGACTTAATCAGTAAATAAATAAATAATAATAAATATCCCTGGACATTATTCCACACAGCGCCATCTAGCCCCAAAGTAAGCTAATTAAAGCTTGTGTTATGGGATACTAGACAACGGATAAACATACTTAAATACATTTTTTTTTTGTAAATACATACTTATTATACATAGGAGACACCCAGACCAGTACAAACAGACATGTTCATGCACACAAATGTTTGTACTGTGCGGGGATCGAACCCGCGACCTCTGGTGTAGTAGCCAACTTCTTAACCATTACACCAAGTCGGTCGTCAACTTCAGTCAGTACTTTCAAATAGCCAAAAAATATACTAAATAATAGACATAAATACTACTTATAATAATATGAATATATAAATAAACAGTATACAAACATAATGCGACTCTACCAACGCGTCGGAGTAGTTGATTTTTACTGAGAAGACCCGGCGAGAAACTCAGTAGTTATTCTTTTGAACTTGTTGTGGTTTTACTTAACTTACTCTTACTAATATTATAAATGCGAATGTTTGTAAGGATGTATGTATGTATGTTACTTTTCACGCAAAAACTACTGGAGGGATTGAAACTTCACAGTAATACAGCTTGTACTTCAGAATAACACATAGGCTACAATTCATATTGATTTTGCGTTTTATGGCCATAATACTCGTATGTAACGACGAAGTCATATAGGCGTGTCAGTAGATTTTATTTATTTATTCAAGCTCCGCTTAGATTGGGGTCAGATGATCTTGGTATTATATTTATTTATTTATTTATCTTTATTCCCTGCCATACTAAAAAAAAGAAAAACTTAAAAAAAAAACTGTTATACGGTAACTGTTTTATTATGTGGGTAAGTACAGGTTCTATTAAACAATCTAATTACAATTCCACTCCCCGTCCCGCGACGTGGTTCGCGGAGGAGGTCCATAAATTCGCGGTAGACTCCCCCCTCCCCTCTCCATTGTTTCGAGATTGTATCTGCGCGTCCTTTCTACTCGTACGTGCGCGTGCGTTGACTCCAAATAAGGTGTCGAGAGAAACACCTAGGTAACTAATTGTTTGAAGATCCTTCGTTTCATTTAGTTTTGTTTTTATTTTGTGGCTTAGGGGTAAATGTAATAAAATGAAATATTTGTTTTACAAGCACTTAATTATACTATATGTTTTATAAGGTCATAACCATCCCCGCCATGATTTTCGAGATTTTGTGGGAGGTGGCCATAATAGGTAGGCGCATAATAGTTCAACAGTTTACTAAGATATGATACCTAAGTATGTACTTAGAGGAACTTTCAAACCAAGTAAATTATTATGTGATTTATTTATACGAGTATATCGGAATACCGACGCAAGATTCAGCGTAATTATGAATCAACTTAACATTAAATACATTGTTGCTTATCTCATAACTAACTGTTCCCACACTTAAGGGTAACCACACCGTGCAATAAACATAATGTTGATCAGTCTCTGACACCCATAGTACATAATATATGATACGAGCTTGGCTAAGTTAGACTGTTTGTATAGATGTCCCAGGGATGTATTTCATTCATTAAATAAACAAAATCACGATATATTTGAAGGCAAAAACTAAACAGAACAGACTATAGCCTTGTTCTTCTCTTTGTCTTGTTAGGATGAATAAAAGGGACAAATGACATCTTAATTCAACACGAAGCTTCAAAATTGAGTTTAAGTTAAAAAAAGCCGAAGCGCGTAAAGCACGGACGAGGGACGCATGGGCGATCGACGATCTTTGTCTGAGGTACAGGCAACAGCAAAGGTGTTAGCCGTAAAGCTAATGAATAAATAAATTTAGGTGCAAGATGCTTAACAATTAAAGCGCTTTCCAATCGAAGCCTTGTGTGTTTATAAGTATACAGTATGGCCTTTGTTTTAGTTATGTATTATAAATGTATTAAAAAAAATGTGCATGTTTTTAACATCTCTATTTCTTTAAAAGTGTTTTTTTTCTTGGAGAGCAGTTACTGTTTGTATTTTCGTTATTTTCATCACTATGGTTTATTAGATTGATGCAAATTTTATCAGTCATTCAAATGATTATTTCCTAAATGTTCTTTTTACACGTTCATTGTGTCACATTCTCAAATACCATTTTATCTTTGAAGCAGTTTTCTGCGGAACTGTACTGCGTTACAAATCACGCGTCGGTCCGTGTGAGCTACGGGGGATGAAATATACATTAGTCTTTGTTTTCCATAGTTAACGCCTGCGATAACTTGCTGATTAGTTCTTTCATTCAGTGGATAGAACTTTTTGAATACACCAACGTTTTTATCTTTGGAATGCTGGGTGAGGATTTTAAATACTTACCAAAAAACTATGCAGCATTATCTATGTACTGAATTTAACCAGTAAGTTTATTTTTCGTGATTGTTTCCGACGGTTCAAGTGTTTTTAAAATAGTGTGATTCTGTTGAATTGCACAACATTTTGTAGATACACTTTTTGATTTGTTATTTATGGTTTCTTTCACTTTGGTTTTCTACAGAAATGTCTCTGTTTAATTGGGTTTGCACGAAACCAGCGTTTTACTTCTTTTCCCAATTTTCTGAGATTATTACGAGAGAATCCGTAATAGTGATATTTGATGAAAGGTAGAGCACTGATTCCTCACCTCCTTCTTTCAATAGCGAAGTGGTAAATATTCTTTATAATATATTTGCTCGTAAAGGGTCTCTTATTTCACCAATTTCAATAACGTAATGTATCTCATTACGCACTTGTGCGGTAATGTAATGTAAAACGCACGAGTTTTTTTTATTATGGTAAAACGTACGGTTTAGCAAGATGCTCCGTCTAAAACAAACGGTACTTTTTTAAATTTTAGCAAAGAGTTTTTATGTCAGAAAAGAGGTCAACATTTTATGAATAAAATTAACTTTGGGAGATGAAATATAATAAATAAACATTTAATTCTTTAATTTATTTAATTTTGACAATAAATTACAACCATCTGTAACAAAAACACAGAAATATTAATTTACTTTATTAGTAATACTGGCTGTTTTTAATGCCTTTTGCCTTAAAAAAAGCGCAAATGCGCGCGCATCGCTAATTTGTGAACAAGTAAACATTTTCTAACTGCTCTAGCAAGTGATTAAAGATTTTATTTGTTTTAGAAAGTCCGATTTTTATTTATTTCCTCTCAAATATGTTATAAAACGTCGTATGACATACGTGCGCTTTGATAATTACAGCCTCTGCTTTCTTGTAGCCCTCGCCTACGGCTCGGGCTAGCAATATCCGACCGGACCGGACCGGACCGGACGACCGACTTGGTGTAATGGTTAAGAAGTTGGCTACTACACCAGAGGTCGCGGGTTCGATCCCCGCACAGTACAAACATTTGTGTGCATGAACATGTCTGTTTGTACTGGTCTGGGTGTCTCCTATGTATAATAAGTATGTATTTACAAAAGAAAATGTATATAAGTATGTTTATCCGTTGTCTAGTATCCCATAACACAAGCTTTAATTAGCTTACTTTGGGGCTAGATGGCGCTGTGTGGAATAATGTCCAGGGATATTTATTTAATATCGCCTCGGCTGTAATTTTCAACTTACCGCACTTATATCATAATGTACTATTACAAGGAATCTTCCACAGACAGAAGATAAAATGTAAAACTCGTGAACTAACTATTTAATTTTGTTAACCATTGGTAGTCAAATCGATAGTTATATTAATGTCCTTTAACAACTGACACCCGCTGGTACACCCTCAGTACACCCTGTATAAAAAAACCAGTGCGTAACAATCGGCCCCCCTACCCACTTTAATCTACTGCCCACCGTTTTGCCTAGTTAACCAATCTAGCTTGACCCACATACAACCAACCATTGTTTACTCTCGCTCCTCATACACCGACCCATTTAGAAGTCTGCTACTCAGTTTTGGCGAATCAATCATAAACTCACCTCTGAGAATGAGGCTAATGATTTTTAAACAGCGAATTGAGTGTTTAGAGGAATTTAGAATAATATGCGTTTAAGTGGCGGGCACAAAATTGAGGGCATATTTATAAGCAATCTTTGACTAACATCTTTAAGGCAGAACATTATTTTCTAGAATGATAATCATTGCCCTGCCCTAATAATACACAGTCGAAAGACTGAGAAGAAAGCTCTAATCAAATATCTGTACAGTCAAGTAGGTATTAACAGTATTTTGAATCTAAAAACATTACCAGTGATGCGACATGTTTTCGTAAGCTCAAATCAATCTACCGTTTTAATTTTTATTAATAAACATCAACAAGGGCTTTCTTTTCTACCTATGATAGTGTGACACAGGCAGACATCGTATAGTATTGGATAAGGATAAGTGCCTTCAGCAGTTGTTGGATTCCTACCAATGAATTCTTCAATTTGCAATACCGGTAAACCTTTACAACTATTATTGTAATCTTCAGTTACTGTCTCTCACGATTCCCACTCCCGAAGTCGTGACTATTAAAATGATAGATAACTGAGGAAACCTGAGAGACGCAAATAACTTCTAACGGACCGACTGACGGGTTTATAGGGTATAGGGTCGTGTGATGTGGCCGAAACCGCGGCTATTTGATGGGGTTTGATTCGTTTGGGCTTTGGTGTTGTGCAACAGGGCTATGTGAAAGCTTTACGCCGCCACGGCGGTAAGACGTATCTGGTTTTGAAGGTGGTTAAAATGGCAAAATTGTGTAATCCGTACACGCATCGAATTCGACCGAACATCGAATAGGTACAAAATTTTCTAATGGAATCAGTTTGAAGCGGATATTAATAAAATATTCAGCACGCCAAGCTTTACATGTGTGCAATTAATGCGCCAAGGCAAAATTTTCATCAAACTCTCCTTGATGAACTCTAAGCTGAATGTAGCCTCTTGTCTAGCCCTTTGTAAAACCTCTGTGAGGAGCTCATTCCACAATTAAGCCGTCCTAAAAAGAAAAGATCTCTGGAATCGAACTCTACGAGTAAAACAAAAAATGAATTTCTACTCTATCCACACTAAGTATTTTCAAATACGAATTGGCCTTCTGTTTTAGGTTTAGCTGTGAGCATAGATTTGTTTTAAATCGTTTGCAACTGGAAGCAAGGTCAGGAAATCCGTGCTAAATTTAGGTCATACCTAAAGTTCTGAATAGCAGATGCTGGTATTCTGATGGGTGATAGAGAAGAATAACTAGCCACTTGACATTCAATTACCGAATGCTATATTTGGAAATCTCAGCAGTTCCATAATCAATTTCTGATCTTGAAATTTGAAAATCCATGATGATGATTTTGCGAATAATTGTAGTGATTAAGATTGTAAGATAAACCATATTTATTTATTTATTTATTCTTTGGCGCAGTAACAAAATACAAACTAATACATACATCGATTTTGAGTACATTGTAACATGGTCAAATTTGCATTTCGATGACAACCGCGCACAACATTTAAATAGATTTAAAGAAAAGAATTACAACTTGAATTAAAATCTCACTTCATTTTGTGAGAATGCATTTCGAAACCCTCCGAATTTCTCAAACTGTTTACAAATGAGGCAGCCCTCTGATGAAAGATGTCTAGATGCAATGATCTACAACAACAATATATAATTTCTGCAAATGCGTGTTAGGGGACTATTTTGTGACACGTTGCTTGTTCCTCGCCAAAAGCACGAAAAATAAATGTTGTCTGCGGTTTGACTTAACAGGTATTTTCAGTGAAACATGGCCCAAAAGATTTGTGTCAAGTTTTGAGTTACTATCTTACCAGTAATAAAAGGTTATTAGTAGTTACTACCAACATATTTGTATGAAGGAATACGTAGCATTTATTTTCGATTTTCTATTATTATAAGCTATAAATTCAATAAGCTTTATTGGCTCGGTAAGTCAGTTTATCAGATATTAGAATGAAATATAACGTTTCTATTTTTTCTTCTACACATGGAAGAAGGTCACTCACAGATGTGGTGGCAGAAGGAATGCCAATGTTACTTCAGTATATCAAAACTTCTCTGAAGATTCAAGACGCCTGTCGCATTAGGTATTCGAAGAATTTGTTTGTTTTGGAAAGGTCTCAGGGTATTTTAGTGGGCAGACAATCATTCTGAATAGGTTATGATGTGGACTTTTCAACTTTACTTAAATATTAAACGGGTAACAAGCACTTTTTTGATTATGTGGTTATCTTTGACGTCATTATAACATTTATTTAAACAAAAACTTAAACTTTATCCCAAACGGTAGTCAGAGGCAAGTAACTGTTGTCGTCATGGTGAACGAAACACTCAGAAGCCCACTTTTCACCAATGGTATCAGAACCCAACGTGGTAGGTGGCCCTTCGCCGCAATCCGGGTTGATTTGGTTTTTTTATCGATGTTTACCATCACCGAAGAATTAGTCGGAAATTAAACAATGTACACCAGGATTTTGGTTCTGGCCAGATTCGAACTCGGGATCACACGATCCGCGATCCGAGTTGGAGTGCTTTACCACTAGGCCACGACGCTCTCTTATTTATTTAAATGATTTCTTATAGCAAAAACATAATATTCTAAGAGTAAGTTTCACCACTAAGCTTCGTTGTGGCAATTTGCACAACATGAATGTCAATGTTCAGTTTATTCATTCTGCAGAGGTTTAAAAAACAGTATTCCGTAAGTGTATAATTTATGTATTCACAAGATTTAATAAAACTTTTCCAAGAAGAAGTTCTTGTTCCGTTTCACTGTGACATTTCAAGGTCGTCCGTACACTTAGAGTATGCGGTCACCCATGAATACAGAAAATGTCGGAAATATTTTGCATTTACAAACTTTACAAATAAATAAATAAATAAATAAATATCCCTGGATATTATTCCACACAGCGCCATCTAGCCCCAAAGTAAGCTAATTAAAGCTTGTGTTATGGGATACTAGACAACGGATAAACATACTTAAATACATTTTATTTTGTAAATACATACTTATTATACATAGGAGACACCCAGACCAGTACAAACAGACATGTTCATGCACACAAATGTTTGTACTGTGCGGGGATCGAACCCGCGACCTCTGGTGTAGTAGCCAACTTCTTAACCATTACACCAAGTCGGTCGTCAAATAATAGTAAATAGTGATATTTGTGCTGACTTCTTTACTTTTGTGTATCCTAATGACTTGACCTTTCATTACTTCAAATATATTTTCGCTTGTTACTGGCAACAATTTAGTGGTGATCTCACCATTCTGGCTAAATTTGCGATCGTTGCTATTACCATCGCCACTGCTGAGAGACGCAAAACGTAAGCTGTCTGTATGTTTACTACACAATGAACGGAGTTTAGGGATCTACCTTGAAAATATAAGGAAAATTGTGAAAACGGACGGCATCCAGAATCAGTCTGCGTTCTAATAATTCTGAACAAAAAGAGCATTTTGTATTTGAAATGGTGATGATGATGATTAGATCCTTCCATGTATAGTAATGGTTTAATTGAAACGATTTTATAGCATACTATATTCCAGTTGAAAGATTTAGTGACGTCAACATTACTTTTTGTAATTTGTTCTTATTTTGCAGTAAAGGGAAGGCAAAGCTCCTTAGATAGACTTCGACAGGGAAGGGAAGTCAAAGAAAATAGAAAAAAAAATGGAGTATCACGCTATTTTCAAAAGGGGCAAATTAAAACTCCTTAAAGTGTAATTCAATAACTGAAGATACTAAAATAATGACAGTGATAATCCACTAGAAGCAGCCTTAGAGGAAAAAAAGCAACTTCATGAACCTGTTTGGTTTTTGATGGCGAGGGTAAAATCTTGCCCTCAATTGCAAGCTATTTTAGCTTTGTCCAAAGCGCTGATAGCAGCTGATTTACCTGCACATTAACAGGAAGCTCTAAATGCGTCTCGACAAACTACCCAAGATTTATCACCTTGAAGAAATCTCGATCGCCCAAATAAACAGTTCCGTACTGTGTTGACACAGGGTTTAATTTAGCATGCACTTTATGAATCGTCGACAGATTTGCGATGTTTTTTCGAGTTTTGGTACCATTTGGTGATTTATTTGTATGTTCATGTTATAGATCTATTAGTAATATATGAATTGTTGGTGCAGTAGACAATATCAGGTTTTCTAATTGCTAATTTATCCTCAGTATAATATTTTTATTTTGTAAAAGTGATAAGGTCTAAGACACTAAAAATGAAAATTTTGAACCTTTGTTAATCTGCGATGTATTTTTGGATCTAGTTAATGGGAACATCAAAATATCATTGTAACCCTTCATCGCTTTATGTGATATACAAGGATTCTAATATTGAGGTAGTAATTCTAAGATAATCAATGAAGCTGGTGGCATCCACTGTACCTACTATACTGCGAATTTCATTGATCTTCAGTCTCAATTTCAGAACTTATGTAACCCACGACCATCAGTTTTCCGAGATGTGTGCCATTCCCAGTGCTTCTGATACTGTCTCTACTTTCTAAGGATATAACTTCTCCTATATCATTGCTATGATAATCGATTTAATTATCTTAACACTTAAATCACTTATCATAATGTGCACGATGCTAATTCATGCGTCAATTCGACACACTGATTCGTACGCTACAATGCCGATCGGCTGCAGTATACGACGCGTGGTAATGCGAAATAAATTGGAACTACTTGCGCGTGATTCTTATGCGCACCGCGCACTTTTCATATATTTGTTCGAGCAGTTTTATGATCTGATTTATTTGAAATAAACGCTTTTATGGAATGCTTGGTCTGGAGAAAACGTAATATGTATTTTTTTTATTGATGATTGAATGTTTCAGTGGTCGAGTGGTAGCAGTATCTTTTTGAGTTTACATTTTAAGAATCTTTTACTCAGCAATGTACTTTACTTAACAAGAAAAAAAGGTAGAAAAGATCTCAAGGCATTTTTTTTTATTTTACCCTGGTGACCTTATCTCGTTTTTTTGGCTGACATATGATAAACCAACTCGTAAATACATATTAGGCAGTCACTATGGCTTGTCATTCTAACCAATCACCATCAAAGCAGTGCAGCATAACGATGGCTTCGCACACACTAAATCACATCAAGCTTAGGCACCTTATGCTGCTCACATAAGGCCTGTTTTGCAATAATTCTGTGTGCGTCAACCTGAAGACAAAATGACATCAAACTTATGCACCTTATGTTGCTGTCATAAGATCCATTTTGCGATAGTTTTTTGACCTGTCGTCCTCCCTACGATGCTGAACACGTCCGAGGCCGTTATGGTCACTACGGCCAATTGAACTCCTGCGCAGGCAGTCGTAGTGAGGCGCGTGCTGCGGTCAGTTATCGATAGGTGTAATTGATTATCTTGCGGTTGGTTTGCGGTATGCTGGCTTTTTATGTAATGGTACGTGATGTAGTTCTCGCACTTATGGGCGCTAAATTGTGTTTAGTTAGTTTTATTACATGCAAATGGAATATTAGATTACGAGTTTTTTAGGTATTGAAAAATTTATCAAGCCTTACTTATGAGCAATTGAGCATGTAAGAAATAGAGACAATAACTGTTACACTGCTAGGAAAAGGCTTAAATCATTGAAATCGAGACAATTGAAAAATTATAGCTTATAACGGGAATCCTCGGTGCTGGCCAGCAATACAGGAGCCGGTGCGCCGGGATTCGTCACACAATATTTAGGAGTAGATGTAGTTATGGAATAGTTAATAAAAGATCAGCCAATCCAGTGACTTGTTTATTAAATAGGATAAAAGTATAGGTAGGAAAGAAGAACTGTAACAAAATAACAATAAATGAATACAAAGAGTCCTAGGTAATAGATTATCTAATACGTCAGGCGCGGAGTGGTGGCGCGCACGCTGCCTCATCCTCGCGCAGACAATGTCGAACAGATGTGGCTGTGCGTAACTATGGGTGGGAGCAAGATAGTTATAGGAACGGCGTACCGTCCGCCGTGGCTTAATACAGAGCTGTTTATTACCTCGGTGTCGACGACTATCGCAACTTTTGCTTGGTGTGATCATTTAATTTTACTAGGTGATTTCAATATTAACTTGTTGAATGATGGCAGTGACCAAGGTAGGTTAACTCAGCTCATGGAGTTCCATAGGTTAACTCAATGTGTAGCGCAACCAACTCATTTTACATCATACAGCGAGACATTAATCGATTTAGTTCTAACAGATATGAGCGGCTGTAAAACTGTTGTCGACCACATACGCGATTTAAGTAGTCACGCATTCATCACGTGCGAGGTAAATGTTCCTAAATTTAAAATGGCACCAATATACTTAAAACGCAGGACACTCAAAGACATAGATTGGGATAAATTTAAACAGGACGCTGCGGGGTTGGATTGGGGTTTTTTAAGTGGGATCGAGAATGTGAACAACTTGGTTTCTGAGTTTAATTGTTGTGTCGTAGGTATTTATGATAAGCACGCCCCAATCAAAACTATCTGTGTTAAAAGTCAACAGTACCCATGGATAACATATAACATCAAGTTGATGATGAAACGTAGGAATGCTGCCTATCATAGGGCTAAAAAGACAGGGCGTTCAGAACACAGGAACTTCTATAAAAATATAAAGAAATACGTGGACGAAGCTCTAACTAGGGAAAAGAAAGCTTATTTCAACCAATTTATTAATAGAAAGGCCAATGATCCGCGCACGACGTGGAAGCACCTAAATCAGCAGGTCCGTATTAAAAGTAGACCTGAGTTACCGGGGCACCTGTGTGCAGACCCTAACGGAGTGAACGACCATTTTCTTGATACGCCTGGGACTGACCATGTCACCTTACCTCAGTTAACGTGTTTTGAACATCAAATCGCTGGGCCCAGTCATTTCACTTTGAAGGAGGTAACTGAGAGCGAGGTGCTCAAGATACTAAGCTCCTTAAAGTCTAAAGCCGTTGGTCATGATGGGATTTCAATCGATATGATTATGGGAACCCTGCCATACTCGCTGAGGGCCATTACAAACATTGTGAATAGATCGATTGTCACGAGTACATACCCTAGAGACTGGCAGGAAGCTCGCGTAAAGCCCGTACCAAAGAAAAGCCTACCTAAAACAATGTCGGACCTGCGACCCGTTAGTATCTTGCCTTGTTTGTCTAAGGTACTGGAGAAAGTAGTAGCTGTTCAGGTAAGGTCGTATTTGGAGAATAATGGTATACTTCCCGAGAATCAATCAGGATTTAGAAAATACCACAGTACTTCTACTTCGCTTCTCCAAGTGGTGGATGACGTTTTGTATGCCCAGGATCAAGGCAAGGGTACACTCCTGACACTCTTAGACTTCTCACGAGCATTCGACTGTTTAAATATTCCCCTGCTTCTTTCTAAATTGCGTTTTTACGGCTTTAGTGCGGAAACCGTCACGTGGTTCGAGAGTTACTTTGAGCACCGGACACAGCGCGTCGAATTAAGTGATCCGGAGCGTGGTACACTGTTGTCAGAGTCCAAGGACGTGAAAAGAGGTGTTCCACAAGGATCAATTTTGGGCCCATTACTTTTTATTATCTACAGCGCGGATGTAATAACAACTATAAAAAACTGTAAATACCATCTTTACGCTGACGATATTCAGATATACATGTCATCTAGGCCGAATGACATTCATACAGCTGAAAAGCTTATGAATGAGGACCTGGCGCGTATAGCTGATTGGGCAGATTCTAATTCCTTGGTGCTTAACAGTAATAAGTCCAAATGTCTTATTTTAGGTTCTAGGGACCAAATTAGGAAAATCTTAAATAGTAGGGTATGTTTGACAGTTAGGGACCAAGTTATAGAACGAGTGAATGAGGCTAGAAATTTGGGACTTATTATGGATGAGGAACTACGGTTTGAAAAACATGTTGGTAATATTATAGGTGGTTGCTTTTATAGGCTTAAAGTATTGTATCAAATTAGGAAGTACATTAATACAGCAAATCACATCAGGCTCTGTGATTCTTTGGTGCTCTCAAGATTCAACTACATGGATGTTGTCTACGGTCCCCGCCTCCTAACGAGGACGCAACAGGCTATCCAACGTGTGCAAAACGCTTGTGCTAGGTATTGCTTTGATATACCCCCTAGATCTCATGTTAGTCCCTGCTTAAATAACGGCAATATTTTAAAAATGAATTCTCGTAGGACGTTGCATTTCGCTACACTTCTGTTCGGAGTAATAAAGGGCAACACCCCAGCTTATCTCGCCAGCAAACTGAGGTGGTCGCGTGATGTGCAGAACAGGACTCGCCGGTCCGCCCACTCGCTCATTCTGCCGCCGCACCGCACTGTTGCGTTCCGGGGGAGCTTCAGGTTCGCTGCCTCCAAGTGTTGGAACGATCTTCCACCACCTTTGCGCTGTCTGGAAACATTAGGTTCATTTAAAAATAAAATCAGGATGAGTTTAATAGATGCACAAAAACAGTTGCAAGTGTATCATTATAAATAAAAATTACCAGTGGGTTCAAGCCAGGCAAGCGATCTGGGGGAGTAGGGAAAACTCCACGGATCTGGTGGAGGTGATGAGTGTCGACTGCCGGTTCTGTCGCTGTTGTCTGTAGATACACGTAGGATATAGGTACGGTATTTTACATCGGTATCCTGAAATTGAAGATGCTATGTAACTTTGTGGCAATAATTAATTAATTTATACATTCAATGCATATAATAAGGATACAAGGGTCTTACCCGTAATTAGCCGTTCACAACACTTTAATGCTCCTTGACATGCGACCTATATTTTTTATTTATTTTCTTTTATTACCTTTTTAATGTCGAAATAATTTTCCAAATACAATTTGTTAATGGTTATTGTTTGTTATTATTGTACCTATTTTTCTACTTTGACTATTACTTATATCAATTATGGCATGATCACGAAGCACCAATGCAATCATTTAGGAACTAATTTTAAGCGTGAGTTAGTCGAGATTGAGTTATTACATCAGCGGGCCCAAGCGCCGCTCTGCACAGTCAAACTACCCACCTGCGGCAGATTATTATTATTAATTTCCAGTTGCAGCACCACCTGTATTGTGCTGTACCAACACACACACACAGTCACACTACACATTCGGTACCGTATCTATTGTCTATGTATTGTATTACAATTATTACACTACACAATATATTGAATCACTCACCATTTATTTTTATCTATACTATAGTATGTATGATACTTATATGTATATGCACACACGTATGTCCGCCACAAGTGTCCGTGCGTCATCTCAGTCTGGGCCTACTGAAAATCAGCGCCTGGGCCCATAAAGCCCAGGCTATATGCTGAGTGAGGTCCATTTGTCTTTTTGGGCATCGGGACACCGCTGTCTGATGGTATGATCTTTTTTTTCCTGTTACCTATATGTTTTGTTGTTAATGCCTACTTCTTTTGTGTTTACTTTATAAATGTAACGATGTCCTTAAAGTTAATAAATGTTTTTCTATTTCTATTTCTATTAATAGTAATAGGTAAGTAAATAGGTATGATATGCTTACCCCGATACACGGGTTCCTGTTACTTATAACTGTTTTAACTGTTTACAAAATTGGTTATTTAGAGTATTTAAAAATACACCATCACGTAAGTTATACTAGTTAAACTGGTAATCTGGTAAAATGCTCACAAACTGTTCAGTACGATGGTTTTGGTAGGACTGAATCAAAAAAGCTGCGCATGCAATGCGAAACAAAAATCGAATTGAATCAAATTTGAAAACAAGTACAATATACTTTTAATGGCCAGCAGTTAAACCATGAAGTTTCCAGCGATCGTGGAGGTTGTAACGTCCACGAGACTGAAGGGAAACGGCATCGTTACAAGCTTAATCGTTCTGATTGCCATTATAGGGTTTAGCGTGCATTAGTAATTAATAACCCACGCTACACTACACATGGATTTAACATCCAGTTTTTACGATAGTTGGTTATTAACATAGAAACAAAATGTATAGCAGTAAACAGTGAGATATCACAACTAATCTTGTTAATTTAATAATGTAAGAAAAGGGTTTCCACTCCGTACTATGCCGTTCGATTTTTCTGAAGAAACTGCAAGTCTGATAAATATGGAAATAAATACGGTATTTAATACAACTTGTAATGTTGCGCGTAGATAGATAGATAGTTAATATTCTTTGTACATTAAAAATATAGATATATGTACGATGTTTGAATTATTTATGATGTATCAAATTTTCTTATTCAATTTTGAATCTGATTTATCGATATCCTAAAAATCATCATAACTCCATCACTAGTATTGGCTACTTATCGTCGATTTACAAATCGCGGCACAATAGGCCCGTAGGGGCCCTTCGACGGGGTTCCGTATAATGGTTATTAACTACCGATTTATGTTATTGAAAACATCATTATTTGATCCACAATAGGGTATTAATAAAAGTATAAAAGAAATAGTATACAAGGTTTTTGGGATGTGGGAATTGTTTGCTGCCAAAGTTCCCTTTATCGTTAGATTTTGAATAAATAGAATATTCTATACAATTTGAAGTAAGTAGGTAACTGTTGCAAACACGATAAAAAACCCATCTTTCTTATCTTGTAATTAGACCAAACCGAGTCCTATAAAGTTTCAAATCATAGTAATAAGGAACTTAGCCAACCCGACTTTTTGAAAATCAGAGGGCCTAGCCAAGAGCAACACGCCACGACGATTTCTACAATAGAAATCGTTCAAATGTATGGGGATGACATAAGCTGTCACTGGCGCTTATGTCATTTCCAGCCCCCCAGGTGTTGGTGATTCTTTTGTTTCGATTCAAAACAAGAAATCCCTTTAGCAAGCACTGTGACATTACCAGACTCGATCTTTCTAAATGAAATTTACTGAACCTATAAATCTCTCCTGGAAACAATTTCCAAAGTGACTCAGCCGGGCACTGAACCTACCTACTGCCAACTCATAACCCGTAAACGTAGGTGCGATACACAGACGGACAGACACGAAGCAGAGCGCGTGCGCAGTGTTTACAAGATCGAGCTATAAGGCTCGGTCTGATTTTGGCGTTCATCTGAATTATGTATTAGTAAATTTACTACGTGTGAATTAACAATAAATGTACTCACTTCAAAAGCGATGAAAAAACTATATAGTCTATCATCAGCCATTACAGAACCACACGCGTAAGGTAGACAAAGCATCCAGCCCACTACAGCTTTTGTGAAGTTTTAAGACTAAGGTCTCTTCCTCAACGGCTCGGTGCGTGTTCATTTCAGTACCGCCTCTACAACGAAACTGTACAGATTTTCGACTGAAAAACATTTCTTGCCAGGCTGTGGATGTTTTCGGTACGGTAATGTTCATTCGATGTGAGTGGTGTGAGCTGGCGGGGTTAAGACGGGGGAGTGGGGCCGCTCTGTACAGATTGTATGCTCGTTTTCCGTAGTGTCCCGGGTTCGATTCCCAGTCGGGTCAATTCAGGATATCTTTTCTGAATTGACTCGGGTCTGGGTGTGCTGGGAGACGCCCCTGGCTTATTTCCTTGTGTGGTACCTCTTAACACAGGGATAATAATCCCTCAGCACCGGGGTGAAAGTCGGGGGGCTTTCACCCCATTGCACGGTGCTCCTGTCTGGGGGTGTCCCCGTATACCGGGATGCCCCTGCTGCGTGAGGAGGCCCGGCGTGAAGGCTGGGCCGTCCGCCAGGGACGGCATGGTAATCCGAACTAGGCACCATGTCGTCCCGTCAAGGCGATGAGGTATACCGGGGGTCTTTTTAGTGGGTATGCCGTCACCTTCAGTGACGGAGAGTCCCATTAAAAAATAAATTGCATTTTTTCCCCCGCAAAAAAAAAAAAAAAAAGGGATAATAATCACTACTTCGAGACCATTACAAGAGGTGTGTTGTCTGGCGCATATTTATATTTATATTTAGAGGCGCGCGTATGCGCTCGGTAAAAAATCTGTACCGAAAGGAGTCGGTCAATAAACTCTTTGATTACATGGACTCGGTAAACCAGTGTACAAATTCGGTGCAGAGGCGGTACCGAAACGAAATTGCACCGATCCGGTGAGGAAGAGGCCTTACTAAAGGCATGAGTCTGAGGCTAACCACACAAAAGCTACCTGAACGTCGTCCATGAGTTGCCACTGTAATTTACCATAGCATCAAGGTACCGTTTTTTAGTTCCATTTCGACTAAACAGAGGCACTGTACGAAATCCCAGTACAAATATTTTACGCGAACGATAACGTAAATTTAAAGTGGCAACTCATGGTTGACGTACTATATCTGTACCATGAGTTTTCATAATGACAGCCGCTAGCGTCCACGTTGGCCGCGTTGACGTTTTTGTATGGGATTTTGGTACAGCGCCGGGTCTTCATAGCAAGAAACAACTCCGACGCAGTGGTAAGAGTCTCATTATGTCTGTATATGAACTGTGTATTTATATATCCATATTAGTATTTTGATATTTTTATAGTTTATCATTGTTTATTGACATTTTATTGTAATTGGCATTCAGTTCTAATCTGACATTTTTATTGTGTAGTGACATTTTTATTGTTTTTTGACATTGTAATTGTATTTTGATATCTTTTTATTGTATTTGGACCTATTTCATTGTTATCTGACATTCTTTTTAATGCAATTTGTATTCGACATTTCTATTGACTTTGATTATTATTTTATTATTGAAATTACTTATGTTTAAATTAGTTTTGCCATAGCTATAATTATTTAATGTACTTACTTAATGTTTTGACTAGCGTGCTGCCATTTTGGGCAACTGTAAGGAAGCATGTCATTTTAATATAAATAAAAAAATAAAAAATAAATAAAAAAATAGTACTTATGGTATTTATTTTGCTTCAAATATTACGATTTGAAAATACTGTAAAAATATATTTATATAGAGTTGTTTGAGTTTGCGATCCCTAGTGATTTAAAATGGAATCAAAAATGGCATGCAAAATTACTGAACAAAACGATCGCCGTTCACGTCACGGAAACCCATGGTAGACATGATGATGAGCTGAAGCTGCGAGTAACTTACTTACCCGAGGTCTTATTACAATCGCTTTTTATCAAGTTAATTCCTGTCAAAAAGCGAGCTATGTCGTCAGTAAATATCTAGCCTAAAAGATGCATTCATTGACAAGTAAGCGCTGACCGGCTGGAACTGAAATATCATTTACGAAATTACTTGCTACGCCCAGTTTAATGAACTTGACAATTTATAAGAGATTGTATTAGGGCCCCAGCAGGAGCAACTGCCTATTATTATTATTTTATTTTCAGCCTATCGCAGTCCATTGCTGGACATGAGCCTCCCCCAGGGCGCGCCACAAAGCCCGATCTCCCGTTTTAGCCATTCAGTCCCTACCAGCCACTTTCTTTAGGTCGTCGGTCCAACGTGCCGGTGGACGTCCAACACTACGCTTGCCGAGTCGTGGTCTCCACTCGAGAACCCGTCTTCTCCACCGACCATCGGTTCTGCGACAGATGTGACCAGCCCACTGCCACTTCTGTTTGCTACACTTCTGGACTCAGTCACTCTGGTTCTTCGCTGGATTGACTCGTTCCGGACCTTGTTCCTAGACTGCACCTGAGTGACAACAACTGCCTAAGCAATGTTATATTATGGAGGAGGTATTTATATCCAACTGACCTGTTGGCGCAATGGCAGCGATCCTGGCTTTAGCGCCGGAGGTCGTGGGTCCGAACCCCACCCATGACAAACATTTATGTGACGAACATTTGTGTTTGTGTCTGGGTGTTATTATCTATTTAAGTATGTATTTAGTAATATTCAAGTATGTTTATCAGACTTTCAACCCATAGTACAAGCTCTGCTTAGTCTGGGGGTCAGTTAGACATTATATTTATTTATATTTATCCAGGCGAGTAGTTAAATTAAGCGTGACTTTCAACTCCTAAAAGTTCATTAACATCGCTAGAAGATAGTAAAAAGTAAGGATATGTGGTAACTGGACTGTTCTCGGTAGGTATTTATTTAACTCACTAGTGATTTCACGTAACAACTGTGTGTGTGTGTGTGTGTGTGAAAAATAAAAAGCACGATTTGGCACATCAAGCGAATCGACACGCAGCGTATGTGACTGGTCGCTAATTTGTTTGGGACATGTGTCCCAGAACTAGCTCGCAAAGGTCGTTCACACAAAATATTTGTTTGGTGTTTCAGTAGTAGCGCGTAGTAAACTGTTAATGTGCTCTACAAATAAATATTAGCTATATTTATAGATTGGTAATTCGTAAGCAGTGTAGAATTTTAGTTTTTGAATAATTAATGACGACACGATCGGCGTAGTGCGCTACAGCACGGTTTCTCGCCTTTTCGGTTCAATTCCCGGTCGGGTCAATTCAGGAAACTATCTTTTCTGAATTGACTCGGGTCTGGGTGTGCTTGGAGACGCCCCCGGCTTATTTCCTTGTGTGGTACCTCGTAACACACAGATATTAATCCCTACTTCGAGACCATTACCAGAGGTGTGTTGTCTGGCGCATATTTATATTTATTTATTTATAATGACTGCGTTCATTATTAAGTAAATAATGTTGCTGACTGTAAATTTTTTTCTTGTAGGTCTGTGTTAGTAGTGTGTTCATACTGACCCCACCCTTGAACTTAATGGAATCCTAAAAATAGAACAGTTCTTGATACGAGCAGATTACTTTGTTCTCAAGTAGTTAAGTACTCGTACCTACACCTCTTTTCTTATGGCTATTTTTCTAAAATTCTATATTGGTCAGGACTCAAGAGTTTTTGCCTGCCTTTAAAATGTTTTTTTCTACATACAAACAATCACAACTATATCCCAAACGGGGTAGTCAGAGGCAAGACTCTTACCGTTATGGTGAACGGAACACTCGGAAAGCCCACTTTTCACCAATGGTATTAGAACCCAACGTGGTAGGTGGTGAGGTGAGCCTTTGGTCCGCCGATATCCGGGTTCATTTGGTTTTCATAGATGTTTTCCATCACCTCTCCAGTCGGAAATTTTAAGATGAGCATAAAGATTGGTTCTGGAAAATCACACGATCCACGATGTGAGTTGGGGTGGGGTGCTTAACCCCTAGGCCACGACGCTCACTTTTTTTTAGAAGAGATATGTATCTACTTGTGATCCAAAATGGAGAAATAATGTTATCTTGCTCGTCGCTCATTACTAAGATGTTACTTACATACTAAAACAGGAGACCTTGTCACAGTAAAGCATAGATACAAATGAGAAGAAAAAAAATCTGTGACTTTTATAAAACTCTTGGCAAACCAAAACAATTAGTTCCACCAGATTTTCAAATTAATTAATGTAATCGTACAAATATTAATTCCTTTAAATAAACAGAGTGATAGGCTATATGTCGACAGCTAGTGGATAATACGCATTATTAGTTTTTCAGTTTCACAAACTGTTAACTACGAATGAGTGACAAATTATTTGCTTTCGAGTACTGAAAGTCTGCCAGTTGGCCGTCGCCCAGGCTGCTCGGCCCTTGCTGCAGGGCTGTCTAAGACAAGATATCTCTCAGGAGGAGCAGCTGATCACCACCATGATACTGCGCAGAAACATCTAGTTTAGCCTAGGTGAAACTGGCACCTGCTTCTCATTTAGAACTTCGTTGTCAAGCGTTTTGGTTTTTGACGACACGATTGGCGTAGTGTGCTGTAGCACGGTTTCTCGCCTCGATTTCCGTAGTGTCCCGGGTTCGATTCCCGGTCGGGTCAATTCAGGAAGCGATCTTTTCTGAATTGACTCGGGTCTGGGTGTGCTGGGAGACGCCCTTGGCTGATTTCCTTGTGTGGTACCTCGTAACACAGGGATATTAATCCCTACTTCGAGACCATTACAAGAGGTGTGTTGTCTGGCGCATATTCATTTATTTTATATTAATTATTTTTTCAATTTGGCCAGTGAATCTCGTTGATAATGTTAGCATTAAATTACTGCAAAAAAATCATAATCGGTTGTCATTAAGCTCTATCGGAGATAATCAATTAACATTTTATAGCGTTGTGGTCTAGAGGTCAAGCACTCCGAATCGAAACACGTGAGCTCCCGACTTCCCAAATTCAAATCTGGCAGTCAGAAACATTTCTGACTGCCAGACAGATCAAAAACATTTTTGTGGCCAATGTTTAAAAAAATGCTACCAACTCTCCGGTGATGAAAAAACCGAAAACCAACCAAAGCAACTCAGCAACGGCATGAGGCTCACCACAGTCACCACACTGTTTGAGAACCCTTGTTAAACCCTACGCTCGATAAGTTCTTCAGTTCCTAGAGTATTATTAGATCTCATACATAAGCGATGTACGTAATGCACCACATCCTGTCCGAGCGATTTACTGATTAAGGGACATGTTTATGGAAATTGAATAATTAAGCCTAAATATAGATTAGACCAGGAAGTGAGATTGATGGTTAAATAAATACTACCATTTATCTGCCGGCGGGAATCTGTCATCAGCGATGCCAAGAGATATGATGTAACTTCGCAGTCTGAAGAATATGTTATCTTACTTTTTTTCAAGTAGTTTTCCTGGGTAATTGTTAATTACCCAGACTTCACCTTATTGGTTAATGGGCCTTCTTAATTAACATAACAATGCACATTAGTTTAATAATAGTGGCTGTAATTCTACAGTTCCTAGTGCAAAGTTTAAGCGTAACATTTTGACAATCGTGTTCCCTAAAACCAATATAAACAATTGTCATTCGAAGACAACACATGTTTAATGTCTATTGCAGCCACTTTTTGAACATTATTTATCTCATTTATTCATTTTCTGATTTGTTAAAAGATAAGATAGATTATAGCTTTGAAACGTAAACGTCCAAGACACACGAACTACAAATAAATAAAGATCAAGCACAGTTGACACTTAAAACATCAGATCCAACGCAGACTTTGTACTAACGATATCAGAGACTAAATTCATTCATTTATTCATTTCATATATAGAATTAACAGACTTTAGAGCTTTTAAAATAAGGTAATGCAATGAGACTCGAATACATATTTTTTAAACTTTTAATTCACGCGGTCATTCTTATCCTAATAAAACGTTTCTATTCCCAACCTTCAGCCTTCAAACTAACGGGGTCAGGGCTGAGTGCTGTCATAGTGTTGCCAATCATCACACACCAATGATCATTACAAAACAACTGTTCATAGTGTTGTCAAACAATTAGATCATTAAAAATATGTGTGATGGAAATAGCGATTACAAAAGATTATATACTAACTCTGCTAAAGCAGCTGGTTTGCGATGCTCTTCTTCTTTTTACATTTACCTAGAGCTTTGTTTTTAGTGAGCTCAATAAAGAAACACCATCACGAGTATATATATCCCAAACGGGGTAGTCAGAGACAAGTGACGGTTGCCGTCATGGAGAACGGAACACTCCGAAGCCCAATTTTCACTAATGGTATTAGAATCCAACGTGGTAGGTGGTGAGCCATCCGCCTTTACCCGGGTTTGTTTGGTTTCTAATCGATGTTACTATCATTGGAGAGTTAGTCGGAAATCTAACAATAAACACAAATATGGTTCTGACCAGATTTTGACAATGTAACACATGATCCACGACCCGGGTTGGGGTGCTTAACCCCTCGCTCTGATAGAAATACCGCTTACCTTAAATTCAGATAAATAACACCGCATAGGCATTGTTGTGTTCCTGTGCTGAGTAAGGATGCCGGGGATCAGGGAGTTTTTTGTGACCAGAGGCCAGATCATAATCTCTTATAGCCAGCCAAGTTAATTTTCTAAACTGACGGTAGCGAGCAATTTCATCAGTAAATATCCAGCCTACAAGATGCATTAGTTACAGGTAGCTGCTCACTGGCTAGAAATAGAAGTTCATGTTACGAAATTGCTTGCTACACTCTGTTTAGGAAATTAACATGGCTGGCTATATGAGATTGTAATATGGCCCCAGATCACGGATCTGAATTTCGGCAGTGTTCATCTTAGAATTAATTAAGTTATTTAATACATTTATTTTATTTAACAATCATCATCATCGTCATCTTCAGCTCGTACGCGTCCACTGCTGAACATAGGCCTTCTTTAGAGAGCGCCACCACACACGGTCCTCCGCTTTTCGCATCCAGAAGCTTCCTGCGACGTTCTTCAGGTCGTCGGTCCACCTAGATACACGCAATAGTTTTTGCAAGACTTACAGGGTGCCCGTTCTCTAAGTCTGGGTAATGCGTGAATGGTACCACTAGTTTTGTAGGTATGTATGTTTTGATAGGCTGCAACACTCTATCCTCAAGCTAGTCACAGTGTTACTTAAACGAGTAAATTTGAGAAATTATTCTTAATAATCTTGGCCTTGGATAACTCAGAATGGCTTTTCAAAGTACTATACCGGAGACAATAATGATGATACGTCTTTAATGAAGGCAAACTCTAATGACTAATCTAAACGCAGACAAACATTCGATTCGTAACTGACGAAAATAAACGTCGATTTCAAACAATGTCAATTAAACGCAGATATTTGGACGTCGGTAAATCAGTCGCGGCGTTTATGGACGTTCAGATGTCAAATCCGTTATTTGATTACGTTTTAGAGTTCGGATGAAATTGGCAGAGACCTCGCGTCTGTCCATCTGCTCGTGCGTTGGTAGTTAACGTTTGGTTTTTCAGTTAGTTACTTTTAAGTTGGAAGAATTGCAAATAGACATAGCTCTGTTATAAAATTTTATGTTTCGAAATTCATTTTTTTTTATCGGTCGGAGACAAGTCCTCTGATCTCGTTGCCACTGCCTACGGACGTGCGCAATACTAGAAGCATTGCTCTCAACCTCGCCGACCCTGTAAAAACATTGTAATAGTTTCTTGAAAACTTTTTAAATGATTACTGAGTATTTTAATATACTTCTCAACCACAAAACTTCCTCTGAACACGGGTCTTTCCCGTAGATTGCCAGAGCGATGAGTTGGTGGTAGCTAACATTCACCCTCTGTGAACTTTATACAGGCTTTGGTTTGCCTTCTAAATGGTCTTATCCTTGAAATCGTTTGAAATATAATCTTTCAATAGACCAAGGAAACTGCAGCATTACTTGGTCGGTTAATCTGTGTCACTCTGTATAGCAAGGTTGCCATAATCAGGTTTTAAATAACATTGGTTTTCGATTCTATACTCGTCTTGTCTTTGAATGCACTTGGATAATATTAAGGTGCTTATATTGTATTAAAGTGATGGATCTCTGACATTAAAATGTGAAATATATGGGTCTAACGTGATGATCATTTCAATCGAGAGTCCATTGTTGATTTGTAAATTGAGTGAGTATTATGCTGTCAGTATTTGCAGAATGCATGAATTAATACTGATCGTGTGACTTTGTAGCGGCATATCTTAAAATAACTGACATTATTATGAAGGTATGTGCGTTTTATCTATTGTTGGGGGTAAAAGATGCCTCGCCACCCGAAACACTATATTTTGTTTGAGATAACGAGTTCTTGGGTGGAGACCGCGTCTTGGTGTAGTGTAAGACAACCAGAGATTACACTATGGCATGGCCCAACCCCAAAACGCGCTTCCACGATCCTCTTCTTGCTGATGGTCTATCAAACAAAAAACCTCTCCACCTAACCAGGTATGTAGAGAGGTTTTCTGTTTTAGACAACTTAGATTGTACAATCAGGGGTCTCTATATTGTAACCAAGAGTATTCACGTGTTATTTCCTTAAAAATATTTTTTTTTAATTATAACGTAGCTACATTTATACATATGGTATTGTATATGGCTCCATTTTCCAAATCTTTTACGGCTTGAATAGCAGTAACATTTATTAAATTAGTTCCAGATTTATTTTCAATATTGGGCCAACATTCAACATATCCCATGTCTTATGAATACATCTTAACAGAGTACCTACTTGAAGTAATGACTTTTCCATAAATAGTTGAAGAGCAGGCAATCGAGTGTGGAGACCACCGGAGTCAAACGATCGTTTAGCACGAGTGGGCTGGGGAAACATAAGTACTTAATACAAGATAATGTGGATATTTAATCCAGCAGTAGGAGACAACTCATTGGCGACACCATTTCTTAGCATATTTAATAGTATGTCAGTATGAATGAATACGCTGTCATGAAAGCTCTAGTATCCTAGTGATAAGAGTGCTGAGCCTAAAATTACCCTGGGTTTATGATCAAGTATTTGGCCAATTGTAGAAGCTTTAGCCATTTTTCAAGTACTATTCTCTCCCAATAGAGTAATGAATTCTTGCAGTTGTAGCTATTTAACCACCGTTTGTAAACCTTTAGTCAGCATTAAAACATGAGTCGAATTTTAAAAATAGGGATTTAAAATACGATTCAGTAATCTCAAGGTGAAATGTATTAGAAACATACTGTGCTGCATTATCTCAAGGGTTATGGTTTTCTCATTGGTTGAATTTGTAGTCCATTTAAACGATTCTATTTCTTTTTGTTTTATATATTATCGATGTTTTTAGAAAAGCTGGACTATTATTCATGTGGCTTGTTACAAAACTTTCAAAACCAGGAACCACGTCACCTAGTTCACCGTTGCCCCGGCGCGGCACTAGGGTGCGGCCGGAAGCGCCTGCGCACGTGCGCGCGCGCTTCCTTGCACAGGATGTTTTAAAACGCTTACAATGGCCGCTGTGCGAATTGAAATCGGCATTAATTACACAGGGGTTGGTCAGGTTAAATATTTGGGAATGGGTTTATCGAACTTTTGCCTCAAAACCTGTACTTTGAATGTGCGAAGAGTTGTTGACTGTGGTAATGTTAACCAAAGCCGGAATATTCCGTCACTCGGGCACTAGTTGGTTATAGCTGCTAAAACTACCTTTCGAAAAGTCTGCCTTTTAGTTTTGTTTATTAATACTTAAGTTTACAAACAGCTGATAAAAGAGAGTTTCATAGATAATTTAACTGGTCTATTTTTGAACGGCCTGCCCCCGCGGAAAAGTTACAATCTAAGTTGTTATTCACTGTGCAATTATAAAACCTTATGAAAGATAGTTTCTCTTTTGTTTTGTTCCTAACTCTTTTGAGATTTTTTTGGACAGAAATGAGCAAAACACGAGGATGCTTAAGTGATGTTTTTTAGACGTGCTTCTTTTTTAGCGTTTTCATCCAGATGGGAATTACAAGAATGCAAAATAACCTGCTCTTTCTTTTACTTTCAAGTAAAAATACATATATACCTGTAAAAAACATATATAATACATACATACATGACGACCGACTTGGTGTAATGGTTAAGAAGTTGGCTACTACACCAGAGGTCGCGGGTTCGATCCCCGCACAGTACAAACATTTGTGTGCATGAACATGTCTGTTTGTACTGGTCTGGGTGTCTCCTATGTATAATAAGTATGTATTTACAAAAGAAAATGTATTTAAGTATGTTTATTTGTTGTCTAGTATCCCATAACACAAGCTTTAATTAGCTTACTTTGGGGCTAGATGGCGCTGTGTGGAATAATGTCCAGGGATATTTATTTATTATTTATTCTTTTTCGGACTCAAACCCACGAAACTTCGGGGTTGAGGGAGATACGGTGTGATTGCACTCATTGAGAAACCGTTTATTGTGGCAAGTAATGCCGCCGGTTCTAAACGGTAAACAGATCAAGTTTATCAGAATCACGACTGGCTACTAATTGTTAGTACTATTTGTTTGTTTAACAGCCTACAAGCAGCTTTAACGGAACTTACTGAGAATACCATTAATTAAACGATTTATAAGTTTTATGACTATTGCTAAATTAATATCAATTTAGGAGTGCTATAAAGCTCTGAGAATAATGAAGTTTAAGATTAATATGCTACTTTTGATTGTAACTTTCTAAATTTATGTTTTGGTTTGGATTGTTCATGTTTACGAATTAATATTGCTTGTAAAAAGTAAAAGTAAAAAAATCATTTATTCATTTAAGCTTGTACAAAGCACTTATGACATGTCAAATTGAAAAATATGAAAGTATAGAAATAATAATAATAAACGTAAATAAAATAGTACAATATTAGTACACATCGTGAATAAACATAATGTGAATCTACCACCGGTTCGGACGTTGCTTCTTATCGAGAAGACTCCGGCAAGAAACTCGATAGTTACTCTTTTGTACTTTGTTTGTTTTACAAAAAATAAATTCAGAGTACAGTCAATGCGAGTAGAAAAAAGAACACAATATTGAGCAGATTATTCCTACTATGACCGCAAACTTTTGTCGTTCAAGTAACCCTCTACATTATAATAACCTTGTTTCATTAACTTTGCTTTAATTGCAGACTTAAACTTGTGAAGAGTTAGATCAACAAGACTTTGAGGTATTTTGTTAAAGTAATTCACAGATTGACCCACAAATGAGTTTCCCACCTTGTGTAGCCTAAGACTGGGAGTTTTCAATTTGTTTTTATTTCTGGTATTATGTTAATGAGTATCACTGTTTGTACTAGACTAATAGACAGTCATCAACAAACAATGTGTTTTAATAGTTCTGCTAGCTCAAGGTGAGCTTTTTTCACTATGAACTGGCACACTAGAAAGTAATAAAAAAAAAGAAATATTTATTTATTACCACGTGTGGAAGGTTCTACCGTGTTACAAATTAGATTACAATCGAGCTGTTGACTGTACAAAACAAATCTGCAACTCTTTTTGTGCGTCCGGAAAAACACACTATGCGTGATTTTACCGAAATACATCATACATTATAATAATAAATAAATAATAATAATAAATACATTTTTATGCGGTTTTTTTAAAGCTCCAGAAATATTCGTCATAAAAATTCGTAGTGTAGCTTATCAGCTTAAGAGAGGCATCACTAAGCTCAACGTTTTCTACTCCTTAACGCAAAAACATAGGCCTGTCTGTCTAAGACTCAATATCATCAATTACTCAGCTCTTACTGTCCCACTGCTGGGCAAAAGACTCCCCTTAATCCTGCCTGGGATCTCTGCCTATCACCATTTTTTTACCAATTACATACTTCTTTATATCTTTACTTGACTAAAGAAAATCACCCTGTCGCAATCCATAAAGCTTGTTTACAAAATATAGAGTAAGCGACTTATGCGCCATCTGGTGTGGCTTATGTAATGTTTGGTTTAGCGCCCGAGCTCGCCGCGCGTCTAAACACGATAACAGATTACTTCGTTTAGGAATTGTTTAAGGCAGACTAATTAGCAGTATTTTTATCAAGCTAACAAATTTATTATTACTTTATCTGATCTTACACCTGCAGATCATCGTTATTACAATGAAATCACATCGAAGCGAAACTTGCAGTGTGTGAACAGGCAGACGCTGGTCTGTTTTTAAGTATTTAGTGATAAATAAACATTTACATTTAGGGATAAAAAAAAGTAAAGGCTTGATCCGTTCAACGCTTTATCAATTTCCAAGTCATCCCTGAAATATCCTTCACCATTCAACCCTAATATATTAATAGCACCCACAATATAAAACACCCCATTCAATTATCAGATAAATCACACCCATGAGCGGTGAAAGGCGTATTTTTAACCATCAGTTAACAATAAAATAAAACGCCGACTGATGTATCCATTTTTGAGGTGGCAACCAGGTTAACCCTTCAGCCGTATGATATACGAGCGCGAGGCACGTGTACACTGGCAGGGTTGATAACCTGGATAAAAAGATGATGTGTCCAAATATTTTTAACTTTAAAGTTTTGGTGATGATATAAGTGACGATACGACAATGATGTAAGAAATGGACGTCAACTCAGTCTGTGGCATAGATTTAGTCAAATTTGATTTAAGGTCCTTTGTGTGCAACTGTACCTACAGCCAATGCACAATTAAGATCTTTGGTAGTGTTGGATGAAGAAAAATACCTATTTTGCTGCACGGCAGCATTATACAAATTATGAATCTTAAGACAGCTTCGAATTCAAATCGACCTGGTCTATAAATAAACATTCTACAAATTGCTTAAACTTTGTAAAACATAATATTTATTAAATTTTAAAACAGTGCTTCAAATAATATTTCCCTAAGCATTTTCTGCATGCGTCCATAAAAATAATTGTATGTACCGGCGCGGTCGTCGGCCGTTTATAATTAAACATAAAATCAACACACGGATAAAATAACTCAGGTTGATTCGAGGGTGCTTTCATAAGCAATATCTGTAACGTTACATGCATGAGCTTTCGCTAGTGACATGGAAAATGTTTCGTTTTATTGTTGTCGACAGCAGTTGGGTAAATTCAATGTTTTTTGATAAATAAACCTTGTGATTAGCATTTAAGGGTGACAATCAAAATTAAATACCCAAATTCTACTGAAAATACTTAATTTTACTTATGAACTTTTTATTTATACACTTCCCAAAATTAGTCTTGAGTGGAAAACATTTGAACTCAAGCATCAGAGATAGGGTCTCCTAAGATACTACCTTGCGGCACACCAAGGAAGCGTAACGAGCGGAACTACAATCTGCCCTTAGATGATTGTTTTACAGTTGGACTGCACCGAATCTATGATAGTAAACAATAAGAAGGCCTTGGCTCTGCAGTGACACAAAATATATATTTTTTTAATTCGAAGATATAGCCATCAAAAGCATCTACATTAATGATATGAAATGATTATAATTAAATATGAATCAGTTTTATAGTTATGAATAATATTAAAATAGTTATTTATAAATAGTCTGATAAACGAACATCAAATATGAACCAACTACACAATATATTTCCGTTTGTTGCAATGCTTTTTGTTTAGCAAATCACAGTAAGTACCAGCCATTTTTTCTTCCTTGCTGATACAAGTCACTTGTTCAGTGTTGTAAAGGTTTAACGTCTATCTTTTTGACAAAAATAAATTCGCCGTCGTAAAGTATATTTCTGTACTTCGCTTTCCAACGTGCGTGCTAAATAAATTAGGGTAGGGCTGCGTTGCTCGTAAAACTTGCTTACTTATGGAAATCAGTGATTGACAATCTGACTGGCAACATGTTTTTATCCTTAAAAGTATCTTATTGATATTACTTGATTTGAAACGCAAAACTGCTAATACGATATCTATTTTACTTAAACTAAAGTTCTATTATAATAACGAAGGGGCACATTTTGTTCATTTATTAGTTGGTCTATTAATGGCAGTTTCAGTTCTTCTTACAATCTGTTATCCAAATCATCATGCTACCTTTTTCAGTTGGTTACCGGTAAAAACCTCTGTTTTTCAAAATGTATTGGTCTTTTATCTGTCGCTGTCTGTCAGTCCTGCTCTGTCTTTTCAGTTCAACGAATAATTTAAATTGAGCATTTTTTCTTCATGAAACTGGGCAATAATGAAGGTAGGTAGGTGGGTGAAGAAAGAACGATGGTACCTCATTACAAGAAAACCTATATTAATATGATTATATATCTGAAAGCTACAACTCACTGTGTAATATAACTACCTAAATACCCAGTAGCCCTAGTGGGCAGGGATTGTGAAATACAAAACTGAAAATTTATCTCAGCAAGGTTATTAAAGGGAATACGTTTTGACATTTATGGCCTTTCACGCACCCTGTATTTCAGAAATTACAGCTTCGAACGTATAACGGTCCGCACTTTATTGGCTATGCATCTGAGTGGGCTATTTTTAGGACTACAGATGTTCAACAATAATTTTAGCAAGTATTTGTATTGCTAACCTACTCTCAACTTCTTTTTGTAAGAAACTATCAAGATATTACTAATGACAAATGTGAAACTAGCTAAACTTCACCTTGCGCTGGAACTTAGAGGCTAACACGTAGTATCCACTTAAGATGCTGTTGAAGGCCTCTGACCAAGCACTTCTGGGGAAGCCTTAAGAGCATTAACCTATCTGCCTTGAGACTGTGAAGGATACACTGAAAGTCACTTACTTACTTATCACTTTTTTATATATTGCCCGTTAAGATTGCTATTATCTATTTCAATGAAGTTTTGATTGTCATCTTTTGTATCAATCCAGTCATTTATAAAATGTTTTTTCCCTTGTTCCAGAAACTAATGGATCCCAATAAGCAAAGTTGATTTGCCGAGAAGATGGCGCCCGCTGCGATTTGGCGCGAAATGCACATCGCTGTCACTTTCACGTTGTTGACGGCGTGCGCGTGCGCCGCCACTAAGTTCATCATAGTCGGTGAGTTGTACATTGAGCCTTTGTTTTTCTATGGCATTGATTTATTCCTTTTCAGAATAGTTACGACGGACAACTTATTACCAAAAGCGTTTATAAAATACAGCCTTTTAAGTCCCACTGCTGGACACAGGCTCCACCCTAACAACTATGAGGTGGTGTGAAGCCATACACAAACACTAGAGCTCAACTGGAAAGTTCATATAAGGCCAATTAACCAAAGATCTCTGACTAGGCCTTTGGAGAGAGAGACCTTCTGCTAACGTGCCTTTCAAAACACGGAAATTACTGAAAAAAGACAAAGTTATTGCCTTATTGCAATTCAATTTTAATCTTCGCAATTAGTAAGCAGTCATTTACGTAAAAAAACACTAAGTTTCTTTCTCTTTGAATGTAGAGTTGAATTTTCAGAACACTATACTAAACTAGTACTTACTATTTAAGAAATGAGAAATCATTACATACTAAGTATTGTACATAACTATAAAACTTCAGTAGATTTTGATCTTTATATTAAACTCGATAAGGTTCAGAATAACCTGATGTACTTTCCGTACAAACACTTACAGTTTTAAATTACCATAAAATGGCCTTAATGCGCTAACAAAAAACGTAGAGTTACAACAAATCTTAATTGAGCGCATCCCCTAATCGAATGGGACGACGCATTAAGCGAATTAGTGCGTAGACAGGACAGTGGGACAGTAGAATAGAGACACGACTGCTCTAATCTGATCCTTAATTTTCACATCGTTTTTATTTCGGTTTTTGAACTATCTCTGCCCGACAGGCGCCGAAAGATCGGCAAGATGAAAATGAAGCCATTGATTATCAGGCTGCTTATATTATGTACTGATTGGAATGAAATATTTTTTCATTTGCATGGGCAATAAATAATTTTGTCTATCTACGTTGCTATCGACACGAATAATTCATATTAATAATAGGCAAACTATCCCTAAAATCTGGTATTTAAGAAAAGTGGCAGATACATTAACGAATTAAACTTCATGTTACACATAATGTTTTAAAGCAGAAAGTGAACGTTAAAGAGTGATGTTTTGAATCCAGGATATGTTCCAATAAATACCAATTAGACAGACATTTGTTACACCTATAGTATAGCTTATAATGCAGGTCCTATTTGCTTAACTTACTGTCACAGTTTACTTAACATGTATCAATAGGTTTTTCGAATCCTTTGAAAGCTTCTTTAATTTAAATAGTATCGATATCGTCACTAGCAAAGCCAATGTCAACGTTCGATACTATCGATCCTACTGGAAATGATCAATATCACTATCGCCATATTTTGATATTATGAAAAAATGTGTCCAGTTTATTAGATGTACTTCGATGTGCTTCTTAATATAATTTTAAGCTCATTTGAGTATACCTTTTAATCCACTAAGGTAGTGATCATTTGAATTTTGAAACATCACGTTGGTCACATTCTTAAGAATCCATACGTTGATAGTATATTCATTCCCTTCAGAGCTAATTCAATAAAGATAGTTTAATTTTAGCTGTTATTAAATTTAAACAGAGGGAGACCAGATTAAACTGGTCACTAACAATCGTCAGGCATCCGCCGCGTAATGAGGACCAAATGACAGGGTTGTGACGGGCAATCGATTCGCCCCGTCAACTGATGACGCTTTCCGCCGGCATTTTATTTTAGTTTAATGTTTCATGGTCAGGCTATTAACACGTCTTGTCTTTGATACACTTTCTTCCCTGTGAATCTCTGCAGCTAGATTCTCACAGTTGAATTTTAACTGTCATTTATTAAAAAACAACAGTTGTTTCATGTTAACGTTAACACAAAATTAAATAAATAGTAGTTTCTATTTCGTCGCTCGCCACCGACAGGGCGTTCATCCTCACACTCTGAATCCGCAATGGTCTCGTACAGTTAGGTTTCAGAGATGTTTCCTTCCGAGGACGCTTAAATTGTGGAATGTACTCCCCTGCCGAGGTTTTCCTGATGAGTCATAGTATGGAGGGGTTTGAAAAGGTTTTTGCAGGGTCGACAACGCGCGAGTGATACCCCTGGTGTTGCACGTGTCCATAGGCTGCGGTAACCGCTTACTATCAGGTGGTCCCCATGCTTGATTGTCACCGACGTGGTATAAAAAAAATAATGATTTTGAATAAATTTAACCAAAAAAGTGTTTTCTTTATTAGGTGATTATCCCTGACTAAAATGATTTTTTTGATGTGTTTATTAGTAGAACGAAAAAGAAGTTTTTCTTGTAAAAGTGTATCCAGAGCATTATAGTTTGTGTTGGTATCATTTTAATAAATAAATAAATAATAAATATCCCTGGACATTATTCCACACAGCGCCATCTAGCCCCAAAGTAAGCTAATTAAAGCTTGTGTTATGGGATACTAGACAACGGATAAACATACTTAAATACATTTTCTTTTGTAAATACATACTTATTATACATAGGAGACACCCAGACCAGTACAAACAGACATGTTCATGCACACAAATGTTTGTACTGTGCGGGGATCGAACCCGCGACCTCTGGTGTAGTAGCCAACTTCTTAACCATTACACCAAGTCGGTCGGTCAATTTTAATATACAGGTTATACAGCCAACCATTTGCCTAGTAAATAGGCATTTACTAGGCAGACATGTACCATCATAGATCGCATCGTCACTTACCATCAGGTGCGATTGCGATCAAATGACTGCCTAGTCCTATAAAAAAAAAACCAAGGCCAGGACGGCCAGTATGTATGTAATGCATATGACTACATAACGTAGCGTAATAGGCATTACATACATACTATGCGTAGAGGCCAACTTAAAGAAGAAAATTAGCGATCTTTGAAATAAATAGGAGCACTCACCTAATCGGTGACAGTCATTATAAAATTTAATGTAATTCCCATACTTTTTAGGGCCTCTGGCGTGATTGTGGTCCAATTCCCACCTGTACAAAATGAAGCATCATAAGATATGACGTATCAGTACTATCAGAATGCCATTTTCACTATACGACTATCGAGTATCAGAAGTCTCCAACTGCCAAAAAACATTGCTATAACTCACTTGATTTCGAAACATCGGTTAGTATTCAACGTCCAACTTCCGATTAAAATTTCAAATAGCTATCGCATCGTGGATTTTCGTTAATGTAGATGTTTTAGGAATACGTAATTTATTGCTTTTGGCAATAAACATCGATATAAATTCAGGGAGTGTAGTTTTTGGCCCATTGTTCTTATTTTACCAAATTTTTGTTAGTTATATCCTAATGCCCATCGAATTCGTGTGTTTGGCTATAAGTTTGAATGTACCTATATACTAACTTCCTGTCTTTTACATGCAATTGTTTCGTTATTATTACTTCCTGGAATATCAAAATTGTGCTGTTTTGTGGTACCGAATAAAAAACTTCTGCGTTGTTCATATGATATTGATGAATTGATACTTAATTCTGGGATCAAATTGATCGTTATGATCACATACACAAGAAAAAGGACCGTTTTTTCATAAGAGGGTTTATTATTAAATTTAATCTCGTATATACATACATTCAGTGTACATACGAGTACTGTACCGACTCGTTCAAGTGGATTTTCAGCACAACCGAACACACTTGTTTTAGCCTGTATGCGCGGATAATTATGACAGTTTGGGTCAAACAGGATTTTTGTGTTCAGACTTGTGTTATTGAGTAGCTAGGAACCTACTCAATAACATAATATGCGCCAGACAACACACCTCTTGTAATGGTCTCGAAGTAGGGATTATTAAATCCCAGTGTTACGAGGTACCACACAAGAAAATAAGCTAGGGGCGTCTCCCAGCACACCCAGACCCGAGTCAATTCAGAAAAGATCGTTTCCTGAATTGACCCGACCGGGAATCGAACCCGGGACACTACGGAAATCGAGGCGAGAAACCGCTCTACAGCACACTACGCCAATCGTGTCGTCAAAATGTAATGTTCGTAGTGTCGGGAAAGCTAACGTGGTCTTAATGAGTATGAGAACGAAGATATTTTAACAACCGTGATGAATTTTTGTACTATTTAATTTGATTTTCGCTATATTCAAGCAAATATTTTCGTAGTTCTTTTTGACACATTAATTTGCCGAAACTACGGACATTACGTTAGCTAGACGGACTAGACCCCCTGGTACGAGCATGACTCCTGTACCATTACCGAGCGCGTTAGTGATTAACGACTGGCTAGAGTGGATGTTAATGTCCTTAATTTTTTTTGATATTTACTTTGTTCATTAATGGAGGTAAGTAAATAAAAGCGAAAGCTGCGTCTCAGGCGAATGCAAATGGCGGTGGATTCCGCGCGGATCACGATGCGCGCGCGCACCACGATTTCCACGCTTTCGCAGAAATCCGCTAGGGCTGACGAGCTACGAGCTCTTGTTGGTAAACTTAGTAGTTAAAGCGCCGTACACGATGGACCACGTATAGGATCTTCACGTATGTCAAAAAATATTCTTCCTTCTGTGTTTGGATGTATTAAATCGCAGCCTAATTCGAAATCATTTTTTTTTATTTTAACGGTTCACATATTATTATAGTCCGATGAATTGAGATTAGAAAGATATAATACTTTACACATATTTTATATTATTATACAGTACACCAATCTAAAGGTTGTATGACTCCACCACACATTCTTTTTGCTTAGCTGACAAAACTCAGCAAGAAACCCTGAATTAAGTCAATTCAGTTTTTTTTGTTTACATTGTAGTTCGGGATTTCCATATTTTATTGTTAAATTGCAACCGAGTCATCTTTATGCGTTTCTGCAGCGCCTCGGGAATGTTCGCGGACGCACGGGTTGACGGGCTCCATGCGATTATGCGGAAAAAAGCATCGTCCCTGTTGCGACGCATGAGGGCCAGCAGCAACAGCGTTCTGAACACAATAATTGCACGTCCGGATTGTCCTATACAAAAACATTGGCAAGAAATAATCACTGGCCAATTAATATAACTTTAAATAGAAATGTAATTTTGTTCACACTAATTATAACTAACATACTGTAAGATAAATTGTTACTAACACACTAATAAAACTATGGATGTTAAGCCTGAAATAAATGATTTTTTTTATTTTTTATTATTAACGAAGCAGCCTAGATCCAAATGGCGGTACGGTACCTGAAAAGAAATTACCATTTGAGCCAGTCATCGATAGATTGACTCTCGAATTATATTATAGGGAATGAATTAAATCATAACACACTAAATATATTTATCTCACTGCACAAGATTCAAGAAAATGTCAAAGGAAGAATACCTGCAATTGAAAAGGTTGATACTCCTATTGCACCTATTAATGCGAGTTTTCAATAACGTTATCATTAAAAATGTAGCAAGGACCTACAGCCCTCGCCAACCCAAGTCTGCTAGGTAAAGCACAAAGGATGCCAGCGCCCGCGCATCCGTCAGGCGACGGCAAAGGTGCCGACTTCCGTCGCGGCCGCTTGGTATGCGTTAGCTTGAGCAGATTCTTGATATGCTTGCGAGATTCGCGGATTTACAAAACTAGTTACTGAGCTGCTTTATAGGAAAAAAACGCTTTGAAGACAATTTGAAAAGGGGTAATTTGGACGTTTTGTTTCTTTGGGATTTCAACAGTAGTTTGCGTCATCGAGGAGTTAGATTTAGTCGACGAAACACAAAATACAGGTTCTCGGGACTTGCGATATTGGGTACGCTTCCACGCTAAACCAATATCTATAAGGAGTTATGGACATCATCAATACTCAAATAAAGAAACTCGGTGATAAATTGCCTTTTTTGCTACTAATAATACTGATTGCAAACGCTTGACAGACCACCTAGAAACAACTTCAAACATACTCTACAAACTATACTGTGTCAGTCAGTAAGAACATTAAAAAAGCTCATGTGACAAGAGAGTCTTTCACTCAGATAAGTTGTAAATCATCTTATCGAAGCATTCAAGATGTTTCTATTAGTTTAGGACTTTGTAAACAACTCAAAGATTCTATTAAGTCATCTGTGCAAATAGGTGCTTGTGATAACTAGCTTATTTGAGATAGGAGATAATGTTACGCAAATTAAAGTAAATGTTAGCTTTTTCTCTCAATTTTTGATAACAGGTAAACATAATGTGTAAAAAAGTGCATAAAACAAACACATACGGTGTGTTCATATCTTGAGTAGTCATAGACTTGAAGAAATAACAACTTTAAAGCTTTTTACACATTTACTGACGAGAGCCGTTAAAAATTATCGTCATCATAAGAATATCACGGAAAACAAGATTCATGCTGCCAAGGCTATGATTCTCAGTTAAATTCTCAATATACCTGTGCTAATAAAATCCAGTATATAAAACTCACATACTACCTCTAAAATACCTCAATTTATACTATACTTAGAGTATTAAAAGCCTTACATATCTTTATTCTAAAAACGAAACAAAAAGAAAATCTCGCAATTCATTACAAATGCAGTAAACTTATCATAGAACTGCCACAAAAAGCAACACTCACGTACAATTTTACAACTTCAAGTCTTTCTGCAGCCTATTACTCTACCGCAGTTGATGGCTTCCAAGAAACGAAGATAATCAAGCAATAACACATACCATAAAAGTCATGTAAACCTAAAACAAATAATGTTACCCACAATAGTGTAAAAGTCACGAAATGAAGTTTCTAAGTGGAGATGATACTTAAAATGTCGTAAAAATTTTACAGTTCCAATGAAAATAAATAGTTTTTCTCTCTCACTCGTGAGCGATACAATAAAATCTTTATAACCGAGAAAATAGATCGGAATCCGGGGACTGTGGCGTAATATTGTTGGGTTTGTGTTGTTGCACAATTGTGAGGGAATTTGATGAGGATATTGCAACGTTTTCTTTAAAATCTGGATCTGTCAGTTGCGTATTATACGCAACTGACAGATCCGACAGCTTTTGTTGCAGATGCACCTGTAGATCTAAATGTCTGCAGTTTGAACTGAAAGCCTGATGCTAGAGGTTCTAATGCCGGTACTTTGTGGTATCAGTCCGTGGTGATCTATCCCTATTATAATAGTAGCGAGAGCTCCTGAGATTCAGTGGTCTCCTTGAAAAGTAGCGTGTGAAAGCGATTTTTTTGGCTTCACTGCATTCTTGTATGACGACGAGCTTTTATCACATATTTGCGCTTTGCCTTGAAGCAGGTTATTTGTTTCTCTATACATATACTAACCGATGAAAAACTGTACATTTAATTTTTTTTTGGTAAATGAAAATTCGTGGAATTCGTGTCGGCCTGTTTGTATGTTTTAGGATCATGTAAAACTATTAGATATTTTACGAGAGATTCATGTGAGCTGTGCATTTTTTAAGTTATTGCTTTTATTCCGCCTTCCTTTCTTCTGTGCGGTCGTCCTTTCTTCAATTGATGTTGACCATATTATATGCCACTACTATTTTCTATGAAAACTAGTTCATTAATCTTAAATCAAGTACAGTCGTATGCATTAACTCTCAAATGTATTCAAACCCAAACAAACACAGCAGTACATCCAGATCCGAGATTTATGAACACAATTCCGAACAATAATCAAACATTCTGTCTTCATGATTCATTTTGCTGCCAAATAAGTAAACGCACTCAACATCCAATAGACAACCCACTGCGAGAAAGTCAGATCAAGCGTGAAATATCGAATGTGAATGGTCCTTTACAAATAACTACTAGTAGTGCAAAATAAACCTTTCCAAGTCTTGAGTCATTAAAGGGGCACGTTATAGGGCTTATGGCAAAAATCACGTTCGGATTAAGTGTGCTCAGGTGGGATTTAAACAACTTTAAAGATGTGTGTCGAAACAGAAAATGTATCCTCGGCCAAGTTACTATTTAAAATTTCAAAAGTTACGTTTCTTAACTAATTTAAAAAAGATATTTCAACCATTTTTAACACTCTGTTTTAAAGATTTTAAAGTTGCAGGTGGCATGAACTCTCATAGTGATAATATTTTATATTGCTATTATGGATGTGTGATAACAACATAATCGAATAATAAAAATTACTGTTTTATAAATTCACGAGCAAAAAACAACAATTCAAAGCGAAATCCGAAAAACAGTAGCAAACCCGTAGACTAATTGGCTCCGCAGTTGTCTGACCCTGATTCTGATTGAGCTGGTTATCCAGTAGAAAGAGCATGGCCTCTCTCCACGGTTGTCCAAGATCTTGGATATCCAAAGGCCTCTATCCCCTCGTCACCGGCAGACAAATTTGACGGCCACTCATTAATTAAAACGCTCTCATTCTAAATGCGTCTGCAATAAATCTGAGCCGTTTGACGCGATTTGCCAAGGCGCGACTTTCTCTTTTTATCGTAATAAATTTAATTATGGAGATAAAAAAGTATCTCAACTCTCCAAGATTAGTTTTTTATAGGTTGGGGAAGACTGCTTCAATTTCGAATATTGCAAACAGTATTGATCTCTTAATAAGGTCTTACATTTTACATACAATGAATGGCGCATTTAATTTCATTCATTTCTTTAGTTTAACATAACTGAACCAGTCACCAACTCATGAGAATATCCGAGATTCGTTTGCGTTATCTATACTATCAATACTAATATGATAAAGAGGATAAATTTGTTTGTTTGTTTGTTTGTTCGATTGAATAGGCGCCGAAACTACTAAACCGATCTTAAAAATATTTTACCAATATAAAGTTACATTATCAGGGAGTGACATAGGCTAAATTTTTTTTTAATTTAGGCTATATTTTGTCGGGAAAGTCAGTCTACGCGAGCGAAGCCGCTGACGGACGGCCAGTGAAAAATAAACACAACCTGAATATGTTATCTATCATCTTTAACAACAGTTACGTGCACGAAAAACATCTCACACAGCGCTTTTAAGTACTGCGCACAATACAGTTATCATATATTGCCTTTGTGCAACTTCACCAAAAAACATAAAATTCATATTTCAATATGCCAGTTCCCGTCATCACGTGTTATTGAAAGCATTTTCCCCATCGCACGCGTCGCATTTGTCATTGATGTATTCACGTTCGCTGCGCGCGCAGCTGCCCCTGTAAACACCAACCACTGTTTGTGCGCGTGCGCGGTTCATTGCGCCGCGTCTATATTCGGGGGCGTAGTTGGCTTTTCTCTATTAACTGTTTTGCTAGTTGCGGAATCAAGAGATTTTGCTCTGTTTTCCCTGTCAGGTGGATTTATGTCTATATTAACTGCGTTTTCTGGAGTTGCAACAATATTATTTTGAGAGAAATGCAAATTTAAGCCGTTAGGATTAAAATGAGAATGCTTTGACTTACGAGTTTTGCGGTTACTGAAAATTTTGTGAAAAGATATATATTGAATATGGTGAAAATGTGGCAATGTAGTGTTAGGATCGCATCGCTTTGCAGTTCTTTCGATCAAGTGAATATGTATTTTAGTTGCATAACATAAAGTACATAAAATGCAGATAATATGTTGCTGTCAACGACGACACATCAAAGGCTCTCGTGTAATTTTAGAACTTTTTCCTTAGAACACTAATTTGGTCTTTACCCCCTAAAACGAACATTTGCAAAAGCAAGACGTAACGACAGCATGTCCAGCTCCAATGACAAATTATTCCTAAGCCATAACCGCTTCTTCGTCACGATACCTTTGGCTATCGTGTTCTTATGTTCAGAAGCTCAAGTCGCAAAATCCTTTGTGAGTTCGCTCGCGGTTCGACATGCCAACTTTGTTTTAACTTTTTGAAGGCACATGGTGTTTCCATATTCATTTTACAGTCTGCTGCTATTCTAGGAATATTTAATATCTGGTGTATTTCCAGCTCAGGTGGCCAGATGTGGTTGCGTTCAGGTCGTTTTGGTTAAATTTCAGATTCATACAATTTGTCGTCTTATTCGTCGCTCGCATATGTCTGGCTTTATTAGCGTTTTCTTCTTTATTTTGTTTTCCCGCTATTTGTGCTCTGAACTTGATTCTAATTACAGTGGTATGACTAATTGCTCTTTAACACGGACCCGATTCTTTGTGTCAGTGTGTTAGTACTAGCAAAACAAGATTTGCGAAAAAGCTTCTTTAGTATTAACTTTTTTACATAAGAATTGGAATTTCAAATGCATGAAATTTGGCAGTCATTTTTAGAAAACATTGATATTTAGTACCGCAGTTTATATCTAGTTTCATTATATTGAATCACCTGTCACTAAATTTAAATGTTGATCTGCAGATAAAAGGTAATAAATACAATCTTAATGTTATTGCCATTTTAAATACTGGTTATTATAACAAAAAGCAAGACATAAATAAAGACTTGTTACTTGCAAAAAATCCACCAAGAAAAGATGTTACAACTTATACGTTTTTGAAAATCCAATTTACTTTGTACCATTATTAAAAGTGTTGTTTGTGAAATACCTTGCATTAAAATTATGATTATTGCAAAATATGACTATTTACGAGGCGCGTTAATAGTAAACACCAAACGTAATGCGTCTGCGTGCGCAGGCGCAGCGGGCGGCGCAACAAAGCATGAACTGGTGCATATTGGGATTTTTCTCACGAACAACATGTGCGGGGTTCACAAAGCTATGTGGATGATACGTGCTAAATAATTTTGCACTACGATAAGTAATAAAGTCATCGTGTATAAGTGATATATTTTTTTAGTTAATAATTCATTGCATATTTTGTTAGTTGCTGAAGAAACCAGTAAGAGCACAAATGCTTGCGTAATTCGAAAAATAAGTACATAAGCTGTTGGTATTTAATTATGATGGTGATATAATTTGACGTTTTTAAACAAACAACCATTTGTGATAATATTTTTGTATCACTTTTGACTTTTACACATTTTGCTAATTTAGATTATAGGATAAAATCTTTCCTTTTTATAATATTTTTAAGACAGGCTGAGTATCAAATTATAAACGATAGCACAATGGACTGTATTATCAAATAATAAGGAGACAACATACAAAACCAGAATATAAGTAAGAAGTAATGAATTATAAAATATACAAAGGCTCAAAAACTTCTACCCCTGCATCGACTCCGTGGATTTCGTTAGCTTAGCAATATTTTTCGACCTGCAGATTTATTGCCGTTCCTTTGCAGTTGTTTATTTAGTTAAAAAAACATCGTGTCAAGTTGCGCAAAAAACGGCGCAACAAGCTCGCGCTGGGAATCAGCAGATTCTAAATCTGTTATGACTGTTTTAGAAGACATTTTGGATAAAAAAACTCCCGTTACCATCAGTAAATGTTAAGTGTTTATAAAACTTTATTTTTTGTTTTCGACGCCAGGACCGTGTGGTTACAGAACTGGGCCTGAAATTTGTAAATTCTGTTCAAATTCCAGGTCATGTTTGTGATCATCAACCTGCATTTGGCTAGCGCGGTTATTACGCCAAAACCCATCAATTTTAATTTACCTTTATTTAACTTTCTATTTTTCAATAATAAAAAAAACGTTATGATGTTTTAATGTAAGACCGTGGAGTGGAAGTAAAAATGCTTTCTAATTTTCTTAATAAGACACTTTAACTCAATAATGCATTCACAATAAATCTGCGTTTAAGTTGGAATGATTATTTAAGTAGCGACTTCCTTCGGCCCACTTTACGTATCTCATTTCGTTCATTAATGAGAAAATGCTATCTTTATGAGATATAAGTCAGTTTAGTAAAGACTCCGGTAGTGCCAACAGCAGAAGTAACTTACTTGTGGTTGTGTGTAGAAAGTGATATTTTTATGAAAAGTATTAAGAATATTAAATGAAGAATAATTTATGAAGGAATCATCACAATATTCGGCTATTGGCGAGTAACGTATAGTCAGTTCTAACATGTCTAACCCTGCAGACATTTCTAAATAATATTTTATACTTTTTTATATTAAAAATGCTATTAATAGAGAGTTGCTTACAACGCAATAATATTCATCTGTGCAGCATGGCCATAACTGCATATTAAAATGTAGGATCAATGTTTTTTCAAAGTTGACAGTTAAATTCGTAGAACCATAACAAACATCTTCAAAATCAATGTTTTTTAAAAATCCTGTCTTCAGCAGATTTGCCATCACCGTGCCAGCTAATAGAAAAACTATTCCCCATAGGAATAGATGTCTCCACAGACGGACATTACCGGGACCTGTGTTGTGAGAGCAAACAAGCGTCGAGTTACGACTGTCTCGCTTTACTATCACAACATGCTGTAACAAATTTACGTAGACAAGAGATTTATAGGCAAAATGGATACATTTCGGTGTCTTTTATTGCATGAGTTGGATGATTTTTTCCGAAATATAATAGGCCAAAGTTACGTTCACCAAAACGTTGTAAAAACAATTGCCAAAATAAAATGAAGTGAGAATTGCAAACTGATAATGTATCTTGAAAAGGTCAGAACTTTCAAATTAGTAATCTAATCAAGGAGAAGAAAGTAGTTATACTATATAAATAATACGAGTAGACTTGAATACTAAAGTAACGTGAATAAACATAACCTGACTCTGGTGTTGGACGGTTCTTTCCGAACGTAGAAGAACCAGCAATAAAGTCGTCAGTTACATACAAATTTTATTTTCATCATTGGTTGCAGCAACAATAAAAAAAAACAATAGCTTTAATGATGGTATTTAGGTATGGTCTTAAATTCTCCATACAATTTATAATTACAAAAATAAATCAAATAAAGTTTTCTAGAAAAACCAACATCAAGTTCTTGAATAACCTCATGCAATGCCATAACGTTCCTTAATTAGATACTTAACTTTACTACCGGCAATAAAAAACTAAGAAGCTCGGAGATTATGTTGCAAAAACGTCTATCGTTCGTTTTATGTCAGAGCCGAAGACAGATTTTTTGTTCCAATGCAGGCAAACGACCTTCCAGTTGCAACACAGACAGACAAAAAGTCTAGACGTGTAAGAAGCAATCATAATTGCAATTAAGCCACATTGTGCTGGGTAACTGCAAATCTGTGATTTATTGTGCTTTTCGAAAGCTCAGTCTGATAGGTCACTATGCATAGTTATTCGAATCGTACGGTTGCTCACATTAATAATAAGTTCATTTGACGACCGACTTGGTGTAATGGTTAAGAAGTTGGCTACTACACCAGAGGTCGCGGGTTCGATCCCCGCACAGTACAAACATTTGTGTGCATGAACATGTCTGTTTGTACTGGTCTGGGTGTCTCCTATGTATAATAAGTATGTATTTACAAAAGAAAATGTATGTAAGTATGTTTATCCGTTGTCTAGTATCCCATAACACAAGCTTTAATTAGCTTACTTTGGGGCTAGATGGCGCTGTGTGGAATAATGTCCAGGGATATTTATAATAAGTGTCGCTTTTAGGGTTTGGCATTAAAAATTGATGCAAAACCTTCTAATACAATTCGGAGCTTTTTACTACGAAAAATATTTATTGTTATATTACATAATTTTTCATGTCAATTGGTCAACAAGACTCTTTTCTAGTCATCGTTATCGTTATTCTCCTGTTTTTACAGTTTTGTTAGATAGTGATCCTAAATTCCTAATATGTAAATTGTAACTTTTGATTCTGATTGATTTTGAACTTTTGATTTGTGTGCATGAACATGTCTGTTTGTACTGGTCTGGGTGTCTCCTATGTATAATAAGTATGTATTTACAAAAAGAACATGTATTTAAGTATGTTTATCCGTTGTCTAGTATCCCATAACACAAGCTTTAAGTAGCTTACTTTGGGGCTAGATGGCGCTGTGTGGAATAATGTCCAGGGATATTTATTATTATTATTTATTTTATTCTCACTAAACAAAAATAAAAAAACTAACACCGTCAATCCCGTTGGTGTGGGGTATTTACTTATTTGAAAAATCTAAATTGTATTAGCTAAGATTTAGGTAAGAATACCTACTGTTAAAAAACATGTAATGTAAGATAAAAACAAGTGCAAATACAGGCTTTACTCGTATTGGTGGTATTGGTAGGCCAATACATTGCCCTCGTAGTGAAAACTTTAACTAAGTAGTCAGAGTGACGGTGCACTGCACATAGCTGACAAGATGGGTGCCTAATGCCTTTTTTAGTCCACTAATTGTAGTATTAGTGTTCGATTTCAAGAACAAAAAGTTGAAGTGATGCTTTTAATCCGACATAATGTTGGGTTTCATATTTTAGGAAACAGTCTATTCTTCCCATTATGATTTGAAGGGGTAAACCCTCTTTTTAACATTTTTCATTTTTCTACTGAAGCATCTTTGTACTATGGAGTTAAATCAAAGGATATTAGATGTGGTAAGTATTCACTTTATTGATTTTACATTAATCAGTTATTCATCCTTTTCAATGTATAACTTATCCATTGCAACGTAAAAAATGACTCTTGGAAAACATCACTCCAATTACTAGACCCAGAAATGTCAAGCAGTTTAGGAAGAACGCTGCAATGTCATTCACGCTGCGTTATTTGTTATATAAGTTGTTTAAATTAGTTTCCTTGAATATGCTGTGTTCGGCATAGCATTTGGCTTCATCATTCAACTTATATGCACGTAGCAATAACACAGGTCATCATTAGTATGAGTAGTATGTAATGAGCACAAAAATACAGTTGCTTCCCTGCAATTTGTCGTAACGGGTTAGAACTAGCTATTGTCTGATTAAGATTAATGCGATTTAAATTTATTTCCGGTCATTAAATTCCTTTATTTGATCTGTTGATGTAATTGTTGGTTGAACACGTCAAATTCGAGAATGTAACTTATCATTAGGTTTGATTGATGATAGGTATCATTGAACATTTTGAATTAAAAAGTCATAAAGACAAACGTACCATTAAGCATATGGATACACTACCATACCATACTGATCATCACAAACAATGGGTAAAATAAAATGATTTGAAAATATTGTTAAATAATTATTTTAATTATTTCCTTTGTATAAGAACAGACATATCATATTCAGTTTTGGCCAGAAATTTCGCAGGTAGGGTAAAAGAAAAAAAATCTTAGATGTTAAAAGTCATAAGCCCAAAAAATGATTAAGAACTTATCACAATCATCATCACAAACAAATGGTGTTCTGTGTTCTTACAAATAAGAACAATTTCATTACATTTCAAATAGACGCCCAGGATAGATCGCCATTTGTCAATTCAAAATCAAAGGTGCTCCCTCACTTGGAGCATCCGCCTGTAATATAACGGTACAGAGTCCAGAATGTAATGTAATGCTCAAAATCGAATCTAAAACATTACCTACTGGAAAATGCTCCGAGTGAAGGACCACTTTATGTACCAAAATGTGTATGAAATGAATCTCTGTCAGAATCAGAAATCAAAGGATTGTGCTATACACCATAAAAGCTGCAGATTGTTGCGTTGCTTGGAATTATAGACAAGCAGAAGGCCAGTTTTAACTAAATTAGCCACCTCGCAGTTGTTTTGAATAACATCTAAACTAGGGACGGCGTGTAAACAGTAAACACGGCTGCCCTTGAACCGGGGAGACTGAGGAAAGTATTTATACCGTTTGGAGAAACGGCTATTAGTGGAGAAGGCTTAAACAAGTCCTTTTGTAATGGTGTTGTCTATTGTTAATTGTTTCAGTGAGAACATCGATTGCTTGAAAAAAGTTCCATTTTAGTAACAATCTTTTCGGTGTTTGGGGCACTTTTACTTGTAGTTAGTAAAGTAATTAAAAGTTGCGATATGATTTCATCGGCTAAGGCTTTATTATCGATAGTGCCAATTTGTTTAATTGTAGCAGCTAATAAGATTCGATAATATAGATAAGTGGCCCCCAATAGAGTTGCATAGTTTTGCCTTATTCTTGTTTTAGTTCATAGTTCAAAGTAAAGTAAAAAAATCTTTATTTAGATAGACTTATAAAAAGTACTTATGAGTAGTCAAATAAAAAATAATAATAACAAAAATATACTAAATTAAAATAAACTTACATAAAATAATACTATGATTGTAAATATCAATAATAAACATGTGACTCTACCACCGGTTCGGAAGTTGTATACAATCGAGAAGACTCCGGCAAGAAACTCGATGGTTACTCTTTCCCATCTTGTTTTTTACATAAAAATTCAATTGACAGAGTAGACATAACAAAAAAAAAAGTTGTTCTACTTGTTCTTTTATGTCGAAGGAGAACGCTCTGGATGAACGTACCTTGGACGAGTTGAAGACGTTTTTAGATAGGGTTAGGTCTAGATTACCTTCATTGTCTAGCATGTGTGAAAGGATACTGTCGTATTAACTGAATAGGTGTGGATTTTGTAACATTTTATGTCATTTTTCATTTATAAACCCAATGCGCTGGGTTGCAACTTACTAGGACAACCTTTGCAATGTTTTCTATTCTCATACGTACTCGTAAAGTCCAAAGTCACGTATCCTTATTGCCATATTCTCCCAACAAGCAAACTAACACCACTCAAACGCCACTTAAAGCATCGAAACGTTATTTATTCTGCTGTTTCGTTTATTTACCTGTCGCCGCCACTGGCGCTAGGTCGGGTATTTACAAATGGCTGTTCAAGACTGCACACAAAAGCTGAAAGCTGAGTATAGTGGGTATACAAGCAATTTGGAGTTAATGTCTTTTTAAGTAATTTTTGGTCAACAAATAACGTGCTCGTAAGAGTTAATTTTATCTTACCTGTGCTGTTTCTATCTCTTCAGATAACTGAATAACTGTAACTTTGTAGGTAAAATGAGTAAGAGTATGAGTGAAGTGAGATCAGGTCGACTTTTTTAGTTTCTGTCTATATATATAAAATAGTGCATTGTTGTGATAATTAAAAATAAAATTCACGTATAATGAGTATTTCGGATTTCAGATCATAACAGTTTTAGGTGAAAATTTTTCATTGCTTCTTCTAAATGAATGACGACCGACTTGGTGTAATGGTTAAGAAGTTGGCTACTACACCAGAGGTCGCGGGTTCGATCCCCGCACAGTACAAACATTTGTGTGCATGAACATGTCTGTTTGTACTGGTCTGGGTGTCTCCTATGTATAATAAGTATGTATTTACAAAAGAAAATGTATTTATGTATGTTTATCCGTTGTCTAGTATCCCATAACACAAGCTTTAATTAGCTTACTTTGGGGCTAGATGGCGCTGTGTGGAATAATGTCCAGGGATATTTATTTATTATTTATTTATTTGACAAAGCTTAATAAAATGTTTAAGGTAGTTACTAAAGTAAACATAATCATTTAAAGGATAAAACCTTAACTTTAGTATTAATTAAAATAAAAAAATAAAAAAATAAATATCCCTGGACATTATTCCACACAGCGCCATCTAGCCCCAAAGTAAGCTAATTAAAGCTTGTGTTATGGGATACTAGACAACGGATAAACATACTTAAATACATTTTCTTTTGTAAATACATACTTATTATACATAGGAGACACCCAGACCAGTACAAACAGACATGTTCATGCACACAAATGTTTGTACTGTGCGGGGATCGAACCCGCGACCTCTGGTGTAGTAGCCAACTTCTTAACCATTACACCAAGTCGGTCGTCAAAATATAAGCAAAAGATAAAATTTCATGTTTAATTAACCGCAGTCACACATGTATTCCCTTAGCACTGATCCCTTCGCTAATCCGTCGCTACTATTATTAGCTATAAAACTACTTCAAGCACATGCGATATGACTAAGTGTTAGTCAGCGTCTCGTCTGTGTCTCGTGCCCGTCTCCAAGCCCACAAGGACACGTGACTCATATTTTATGAGCTGTGAAGGCCTGTTTGATGATGGCTAGACTGCTTTCTTAGGAAGTGATAAGGTTACAATGGGACGAGTTCCAAACTTTCTTTGAAGTTTGTGCAATCTGCCGTTGGTCCTGACTTTCTGGTCTTATAGATGTGAAGTTCTTGGAAAAGGACAGAAACATTATAGAAGTTGATAAAACTTGAGATCTGTGCCAGTATCCTAGTACTTAAGTAAAAGGACCTAGTTTTCTGCCTAACATACAGGTTATGAATTTTATTTAAAGAAAAATTATATTGCATTGAGTGGTTCTATTTGAGGCTTCACCTCTCAGGATAGCAATGGCGACATTGGGCTACTGTAGTAAAATCAAATCAAATCAATATTTTTTTTCAAGAATACAGAGTTACAAATAGGGTCTTAATATAATGGTATGTCATAAGTATTCAGTCTGCAAGCAGACGTGCAAATATTATTATTATTATTTATTATTATTTTTGCGCCAGACAACACACCTCTTGTAATGGTCTCGAAGTAGGGATTAATATCCCTGTGTTACGAGGTACCACACAAGGAAATAAGCTAGGGGCGTCTCCCAAATTATATTATATGAAATTTAAAATTCAATGAAATTAATTATTCAAAGTCAATTATTAAACTATACTATAAAATTCTAATTATTAAAAAAATACGAATCATTTTTTACACTTATTGCAGAAGTCAGTATATTCTTTAATGTCATAAAAGCAATTTATTAGGAGCCAGTCACTTAATTTGTTTTTAAATTTGTTACCTTCGAGTAGTTTCAGGTCATCAGGAAGTAAATTATACATGGTTATGCACATATTAAAAACATTTTTGTCATAAATATACTTTCGGACAGGGGGTTGATAGAGTAAGTTCTTGAACCTTTCTCTTTTTTGTCTGGTGTAGACCGCATCACGTTTAGTAAAGTAGTATAGATAGGTTTTCACGAACAGACATAGATCTATTAAGTAGATACAAGTATAGTGCAACATCAGAATAACTGACACGAAGGATTCGAATAAATTGTTCGGATTTGGAGGAAGAAGAAGATTGAGTTCAAGCGTTATTGATTGCAAAAAAAAATTTTCAATGATTTACCTAAAGCCATTTCAAGAATTCAACCTCATCATAATGCTTCTCTTGTTATATTTAAACCTTAATCAACTTATAATTGTCTACTGGTTCCTTAATTTAACATATTCACGAATTCAAACTATCTGTGATACCCTCTGTGCCCTACTATACTCTGTCTAGACATCTTATTACTGCTGTCACAATGATTTGAGATCTAGACGAACTATGTCCGTCATAGTTCTTACTATTGTAGTGAGTGACCATATAGGAATCACTGTACATTGAATTTTTTTCTTATTCTTGGCACTACTAGAAATAGTGTCATCAACCTCATTACGATTATGTTTTCAAAGAGTAGTTTTTATACTTGTACTTTATTTTTTTAACAATTAACTTCATCCCATTCCTGAAAGTCCCTGTGTCTTCTTTGGGTTTTTGCCTTCAGGCTAGTTCCTACTAATATCTTCAATTGCCACTTCACCTTTTGCCTTCATCGAATTCCGTCTGTTGTCCGTTGACTGCCGCGGGGTTCGATGATATTTCAATATAATTTCTTTCGCTTTGATTTTTTACTTTTACTTTACTTTGATGAGATCTGCATTTATTTTTGTTCTGCATGATTCTTTATTATATCTACACTCGTGGCTATACAAAATATTGTTTTGTTCAATCTGTCCTTCATCATATTATGTCGTTCATAATTAAAGACAAAGAGCTCACACTTGTCTTCAGAACTTTTTTTATTTAAAATCTTGAAGTGCTTTCAGCAATATCAATAATTACGGGTAGGGGCGATGCGTCAGCGCGAAAGATGCGCGGGAGTGGCGGAAATACCTCATCTTTGCATTACTTTAACAAGCTCGCACTTGCCACGTGTGGTTTTAGGGTTGGCATAACTGTACAAGTACATAAAACAAATTCGCCAAAAGAATAACAGAACTAAAACTGTAAATACAATATGAAAACTATGCTACTCATTTAACTAGTACATACACTCTTTTACCGTAAAGGTGTAGAATCAAATTTAATAGAATATATCCTATTCTTTGACACAAAAATTAAACCAAAATAACATGAAATCAAAGGTGCCCGTGGCTAAGTGACGGCAGCGGATCGGCAACGATCCGATGTTAAGCAACGCCAGTCAGGTCGAGTTATGGATGCGTGACCATCCCGACCGAAATTAAGTGATGTGTTTTTCGGGCATCTCCGTGTTTCGGAAGGCACGTTAAACAGTTGGTCCCGGCTGACGTCGCAAGATATCAGTCGTAAAGCCTAGTCAGGGGCTTAAAAAGGCGGCTTGATAACATCTGACGGTAAGGTTTATCACTGGCCTTACATTCACCTCTCCAACAATCCGCACTGAGCCCGCGTGTTGGAGTATATAGCTCGTACCACCTCATAAAAAGTAAAAAAGTAAAAAATATCTTTATTCATATAAACTTATAAAAAGTACTGATGACAAGTCATATACAAAAAAAAAATTGTAGCAAAAATATACTGAATAAAAATAAACTTACATAAAATAATACTATGATAGTTCATATCATAATTAAATATAATGTGACTCTACCACCGGTTCGGAGGTTGTTTCCGATCGAGAAGACTCCGGCAAGAAACTCGATGGTTACTCTTTTCAATCTGGTTTTTATACACAAAAATTGAATTGACAGAGAAAGTCATAACAGAAAAGTGTGCAGAGAAGCAGATAATAGCTTAGATGACCACAAATTCTTATCATTTAAGAAATCCTCAACACTATAATAACCTCGCTTCATTAACTTAGCTTTAATTTGTGACTTAAACTTGTGAAGAGGCAGTTCAACAAGGGTTTGCGGAATCTTATTAAAATATTTTACACATTGACCAACAAATGATTTCCCTACCTTATGCAGTCTTATAGTTGAGGTGAGGCCTGTGCCCAGCAGTGGGACATAATAGGCTGTATTTGTAACATAAAATTCTTAATACTAAACCTAAACATCATGTGTCGAAAATGCTTCCACTCAGCATTATGTCGTGCTGCATTCAAGTACATTTAATCTCTGTTGCGAACCATTCCTGAAGTTTTTTTTAATAAGGTGTGATTGGTATCCAAAATGTTTTTTTGCCTTCAGCAAATTCATCTATCTCAGCCCTGCTTATATAGCAAGTCGATATTCGTCTCCCAACAAGAGAAGTGGCATTCCATCCAAAGTAGTGCGTTCTGATTGACGGGGTAAAGCATGGCTTTGGAAAAGAGCTTCACAGTGTCATCATCACTCAAACCACAATAAATCTTTGAATCATCCAATTCTTAAAACGTTTTTAAAGAAGTCGTGATTTTTTGTATAGAAATATCAACTCCAAATGACAGCCCTCAGTATGTTTTTAAGTTGCCATGTGTTAAACTATCGGAATTTAGATATTCCAGTTGCTACAGGATCTGATAATAGCGTCCTTTTCAAGTTATAAAATTAACATTCCATACGCGTGCAGATTTGTACATTAGGCTAAGTGGGTGTCGCAGATAATAGTCAAGTGTTTTGGCATTGGATGCTTCGGATTGCGCTTCGGTTATTTCTAGATACATCCTGTTTTGTTTTGTGCTTATTTCTGTTGTCTTTCTGATCCTAGAGATTGTAGGACTACAGGAAACAGGACTGAGCTAGCCGAATTTGAAATTTTCAGACCATAAGTGCACGAGTTTACTTTCGTTGTAGATTGTGTAGTTGTTCAATTATACTCATTTTACTAAATTTTTTTCTTGTTTTGTTTTTTATAAAACTTGCTACCTATTGGAGGTTTTTTAGGATACTCACCGTGAAGTGTATGCAACTCAAGAATTGAGCACCCTTTCGAACTCAAGCCTCGGCATGTCAGTACTTACACGTAAACGAGACAGCTATACAATGTAAGGGCTGCTTAACAATGCGTGTTATTTGACAATCTGTGTGTTTGCATCAAGTTCACCACGATGGCAAGAGTTGGTTTGCCTCAAATACCATTTGCTATAATAAAATGAGCGTGGAACGTTCTTCTTTTCTTTTATGGAATTAGGTGATCCCTTAGATTATCACGTTCCAGATATTTATACCTTTTTATATTTATCACTGGCATATGTTTCTGAGTAAGCAACAAAGATCCATTGATTGCGCATTAATCTCAATGCCACACTTGCATCGAGGTCACTCCTTCTAAGGCACTCTTGCGCAGCTTTTGGAATACAAAATTATACATACCTACCATTTGACACATGATTATTGTCTTCAGTCCATATGATTAGTTATTTTGCCTTAGTAAGTAATATTTAGTTAATTATTGGCCAAGTCCATGACCTAGGTCATGTTTTTTTATGTGCAATTCTATATTGTCGACGATCAATACGTCAGATGTATAGAAGATAATAGGATAGCCGCGGAATTATTAACGAAATTGTTACGGTAGTTGTGAATAGCGCCTTCAGACTCGTGTGTTGAATTACATCTGTTTTATATGTTTTTGACTCCCCCTGATGGAAAGTGGCCGTGAGGTCTAGATGTAAGGTCGAACTCTTAGGTTGACAAGCAAAGCAACCACTGATCTGGCAAACTCATCATTCACCATTCATAAAAACATGGCTAATTTTAACCTGCAAACAACAACAGATTATAATAACAGTTTTATTGTTTCGTCAGTGACGCAACAACACCGTTAGCGGCTACTGCGCAGGTTCGAGGAATCATGACCGACACGCTTATTGCATTACATAAACAAACGCCTACGCATTTTCCTGCTACTTATCCCATAGATATAACTGTAGATAGGTATAGCCATCATAACGAAGAAAATTTGCTAAATAGTTAGCGGCCCCCTTATTTTTAACTTGCATCGCTTCTTGATTGCTAATTTCTCGCATTTTGCCAGCTTGTCAGCCAATGACAAAGCAGCATTTGACGTTAATCAATAGCAATCCCAACCGGTGTGTATAGCCATGTATGCGCGAAAGGCTAATGGCTGGGGCATTAAAGTTCTTTATCAGAGATTGAAGACATTTTGGTGAAACTCGATGCACGTAGCAGCTTAAGTGACAATGACGTTTACTAACATATTAACTACTTAACAGTAGAATAATTTTTAAACATAGTCTGGGCAAATTGTTGTAAACTAGATTCAGAGATCACTTCTAGGCCCTTGCCTATAACATTGATGAAACAACGTTGGCTTACAACGTAAAATACACTAGATAAATTTGTTGACGACACGATTGGCGCAGTGTGCTGTAGCACGGTTTCTCGCCTCGATTTCCGTAGTGTCCCGGGTTCGAATCCCGGTCGGGTCAATTCAGGAAACGATCTTTTCTGAATTGACTCGGGTCTGGGTGTGCTGGGAGACGCCCCTAGCTTATTTCCTTGTGTGGTACCTCGTAACACAGATTACAAGAAGTGTGTGTATATTTATATTTATATTTAACGGTTAATAGTTAATAGTCTGTTATCGGCCTCGGTAGCTCAGTTGGAAGAGGAGTCACCCGGATTGTGAAAGGTTGCGGGTTCGAATCCCGCTTGAGTCCCAGGACCAGGTCAATTTTTTCTAGTTTCTATCTTTGTGTAGAAAATAGAGCATTGTTTAATGCTAAAAAATAAAAATGCACTTAACTAAATTATGACTTGGCCATTTACACGTGCAAAAAGGAAAATCGATAGTTGCAATAGAAAACTATTCCTGTTATGACGTAAATAAATATTATTGGCACTCATGTTTTATTGATACATTAATTTTGTTGTTATTACAATAATTGCTATGTTAAATTTAGGGCAGAGCACAAAGCGGATTATATATATTTTTTTTGACAATTCACACCAAGATCATCTGACCCCAAACTAAGCAGAGCTTGTAATATGGGCGTCAGAGACTGATAAACATACTTAAATATTTCTAAATACATACTTAAATAGATAATAACACCTAGACACAAAACAAATGTTCGTCACACAAATATTTGTCATGTGTGGGGATTGAACGCACGACCTCCAGCGCTAAAGGCAGGGGCCAACAGGCCAGTCCTCTTTCAAACTATTATATTCCAACAATACATTAATACAAGCCTTTCTTCAGAATTTAGCGACGAATGAGGACTTAAATCAGTTTTGACCTTTGCCCTTACGGTAAAACCTAAGTAAACTTAATCTTGACTAATAAAATGTAATTTTCATTACATTTAACTACCATGCCATAAGGAGGCAATTATAATAAACTGAAACATTACACCGTAATCCTACGGCGCGGTGGTCTCCGATAGGCCGTACAGACCATTAGGGGAGATCGAGTTTCATAATCGAATTAATTTTGGAGTTATTACTGGTGAGGTGCAATAAACTTCGTTTTGTTACTTTGACGGCTAGCAGGAGTATTGTTAACTAAATGTATCTGATAGCTCCAAATATAAAAAAAATCCTTTATTTTGACGATTTTTTCTAAATTAGCTCGAGTCTGGGTATGCAAGGAGACGCTCCTGGTTAATTCCTTGTCTGGTACCTCGACACACAGGGATATTTATCCTTAATTCGAGACCATAACAAGTGGTGTGTTGTCTGGCCCGTATTTATTAAAAAAAACCCTGCTAATGAAATATTTATAGCTCTTAAAATCTGTAGCAGAATCACAGTTTCTCACATTATTCACCAACAAAAGCACAATTTTCAGGCACCTTGTACAAAGTAAAAGTCCAAAATGTTTAAGTCTAATTTAAGTTAGAGTTAAATGTAAGGAGTGCGTGTCGCCGACGGTATCCGGCAGGAAACCAAACCCGTGACTAACAGCTTCCCCTCAGATGTATTTGGGCACCGAATCGTAGTTTGGACCGGAATTGGTGATTTTGGGAAAAGTTATGAGTAGAGAAATAGAACATAAGTTACTATCACTGGATAACCCCATTATTTTCAGACAAAGGCGGATGAAAGAAGGAAATTCTTGGTTGATATTGATTACACTACCTACACTCTTATTTATTTCCTTACCGCCGAATCCAGAAACAACAATAAAAGTTGAGCAGGCCTTGCACGTATAGCTGGCCCTTTCATTTCTACTGACATGTGAACAGGATAGCATCAATTTGAAAGGTTCTCAACTTTGATTGATGTTTCTGGATTCGGCGGTAAGGAAATAAATAAGAGTGTAGGTAGTGTAATCGATATCAAACGAGAATTTCCTTTTCTGAAATTTGAGTTTTTTTTGTATTAAGTAATAATGACGACACGATTGGCCTAGTGCGCTGTAGCACGGCTTCTTGCCTCGATTTCCGTAGTGTCCCAGGGTCAATTCAGATCTTTTTTAAATTGACTCAGTTCCGGGTGTGCTAAGAGATGCTCCTGGCTTCATTCCTTGTCTGGTACCTCTTAATACAGGGATATTTATCCCTACCTCGAGACAATGACAAGCAGTGTGTTATCTGGCCCATTTTTTTTATTAAAGTATTATCTCACGTAATACCAACCTATATTGTTATTTTTAATGTGCAATAACGAATATTTATCTTCTTATCTTATTTATCAGTCTCTCTCTATTGGGATATTAACCTCTGCTTTGGTAATAGGATTTTTCTTTTATAATAATAATTTATGTTGAAATAAGTCTTTCACATAGCATTATTTAAAAAAGTTGTACAAACCAAAAATAGCCACCAAATATTATCAAGAAAATCAACACCACGCCTGTTCCTTCCATGAAATCGATTTTCCACAAATCAAACTAATTGAAGCAAGCGGAGACGCGCACGCGCACGTGTATAAATAGACGCCGGTGGCGACCCCTCGCGGAGGAAAAAAGTTTCTCTTGTACTGTGATGGTTCTGCGATTGAATAAAATAAGTCCTATGTAGTTCTAGCAATTGCGTTCTTATTAATATTTTTTTAATTCATATTTTTAAGCTTGAAAATATTTTAAAAATTAAATGTCTTTTCTTTTTGTAGTAGTTTTTGCGTGTTTCCATCTCGTTGTTGGCAGCACTATCTTTTTTTCAAAGTACCAAATATTTTTGGGACAACCTTAATACGTTTACAACCTTTTGTGCTCTATTGTTTTGGTACAACGTAAATTCAAAACACAAATACTTATGCCAGGATTCCGTTTATTTTATTGCGTTAAGGAACCCAAGAAATGCAGTTGTTAGAAAGTAAAATATGACCAAAAAAAATCCCCGTTTCAGTAGCTAACTATTAGCAGAAATGCAACGGAGTGCATTCTTGCAATCTGTTTCACATTTCGGATTTATTTTCGTTTATTGGCATTAATTACGACATCATTGCTTCTAATACGTGCAGAAATGAGATTTAATTACTTTCAGGACTCGCTAAAGGAAGATTAACGCCGCTTGATTGTATAAATAATAAATAAATAAATATCCCTGGACATTATTCCACACAGCGCCATCTAGCCCCAAAGTAAGCTAATTAAAGCTTGTGTTATGGGATACTAGACAACGGATAAACATACTTAAATACATTTTATTTTGTAAATACATACTTATTATACATAGGAGACACCCAGACCAGTACAAACAGACATGTTCATGCACACAAATGTTTGTACTGTGCGGGGATCGAAACCGCGACCTCTGGTGTAGTAGCCAACTTCTTAACCATTACACCAAGTCGGTCGTCATAATAAATAAGATTTCTTTGTTAGTGCTTATTTCCTATTTATCCAATTTCCTTCTAATTGTAGCTTACAAGTAGTAAACGGATCGTTTTAACATTAATACTACCCAATCATTACGAGATACACAATACCAGTTTTTGGTCGGTAGTAACTAAGCATGGCCAGCTGCTTTGCATTACTGTGCTTGTCAGCCTCATATTTGGACCTCACGACGGCTTTCCATCAGGTGACGTGCGGTCATCTTGAGAGGCACTATAAAAAAAATTGAAACTTCTAGGTATTTTTCTTTTTCTAATTGATTCAAAATATAACAACTTTTCTTAACTTTACTTTGACATTTAACATTACTTACAGTCGAGGGAAATTGCTAATAGCAGCTAACAAGTTGGAATGAAATGGAATATGGAATGCGAAATTCTAAGATTCTCAGCTGTCACTACCATTTAACGGATACAAAATATCGCGTTACTGTGACGATGTTTCAGGAAATACTGTGGATTTCCTGTGATTATTGCGTCAAATGGTATTTAACGATTAGTGCAGTGAAAACTGCTTTTGCCATTATTTACAGTAATGAGAGTGGAAGAAGCGCAAGAGGTGTGTCAGGACCGTAGCATGTGGAAAGATGTGGTCTCTGCCTACCCCGTTGGGGAAAAGGCGTGATGCTATGTACTCGTATGTATGTATTTATGTTACAGTAATGGGTCTTAAAAAGTAGTTTTTAGTTTTATTTGCCGACTGGATATATCATGTATTCTTTATAATTAATAGGAGATGACATTAAATAAAATATATAAATTTACGCCAGACAACACGCCTCTTGTAATGGTCTCGAAGTAGGCATTAATATCCCTGTGTTACGAGGTATCACACAAGGATATAAGCCAGGGGCGTCTCCCAGCACACCCAGACCCGAGTCAATTCAGAAAAGATCGTTTCCTGAATTGACCCGACCGGGAATCGAACCCGGGACACTCCGGAAATCGAGGCGAGAAACCGTGCTACAGCGCACTACGCCAACCGTGTCGTCAACATTGTCTTCATAGTAAATTAAGGTTTTCCCTTATGTTATCAAAACAACTATAGGGCCTCAAACACAGAGCCAGTGCTTATTAAACCTGTGACTCCTAACCGTCGAATTCTGAATTCTTGTGCCTTCTAATTGATGCTGTCCTGTCACATGTTAGTAGTGATTAAAAAGGACAGCTATACTTAATAGGACGGTAGCTCAAGTTTGGTAGTTGTTTCAGAATTCATGCGTTACGTCTCCCGTGCACTGTTTAAAGCTATATTTTACTGTTCACTGTTAAGACAGACTGTACCCCTCAATTATTTAGAATCATTCGATTTACTAAGACTTTTAAAGTAAAGTAAAAAAGTTAAAAAATATCTTTATTCATACAGACTTATAAAAAGTACTTATGACAAGTCAAATACAAAAAAAAATAGCAAAAATATACTAACTGAAAAATACATCAAATAATACTATGATAGTAAATATCATAATTAAACATAATGTGACTCTACCACCGGTTCTGAGGTTGTTTCCGATCGAGGAGACTCCGGCAAGAAACTCGATGGTTACTCTTTTCAATCTTGTTTTTATACACAAAAATTTAATTGACAGAGTAAAGTCATAACAAAAAATGTACAGAGGAGCAGATAATACCAAAGATGACCACAAATTCTTATCATTTCAGAAATCCTCAACACTATAATAACCTCGCTTCATTAACTTAGCTTTAATTTGAGACTTAAACTTGTGAAGAGGCAGTTCTACAAGAGTTTGCGGAATCTTGTTAAAATATTTTACACATGGACCAACAAATAATTTTATTTATTTCAAATTATTTACCAATGTTATAATTATATCACACTGTCCAATACGGAAGGAAGCAGTGTATGATGTCGGAAACTAACTAATTCGTTAAATCCAATTGGATTTGGTTCAACCTCGTTCAAAACATGTACCTACTTCCCGAGCAGTCATGTTTAATCGTGAAAAGCGTTGGCTGCCGAAATCCGAAGAGGAAGCGGATATGTCGGCGCCATCTTATATTTTTTATAGCCACACGTCTAGGCTAGGATTAAAAATAATCTTTTCATCTTCGGACGACAAATCTCTGCGGTATAATAACTTCCTACTATTCGCTTTTGATGTTTCCAATTTTTGAGTGTTATACGATGGGCGGTTGGGTACCTTGAATTTGTATGTATTGTGGTTTTTTTAATATTTTTTTTTTTTTTTTAATAATAAAATCATTTATTTTCTCTCACAACGGTACAATATTGGAATACAATTTCTCTTATAAACTAATTGCCATATGCCTTGTGTGTGAGAGACTGGTGCCTGATATAGGTTTGAGTAAAACCCGTGTTACAGGTCACCAGTGCTCCACCCCCCAGAGTAGATCTGGCTAGTACGCGAAAGTGATGATGATTGATGAGGAAAACTAAGTGTGTTAATAATTATTGAAAATGTATTACATTATTAGTGAATATTACACTTAGTTAGACATTTAGGTTAGTAATGAGAGTGAGTTTATCATGCGAGGTTAATCTTTACCTATAGAGTATTTCAGCATTTTTTTTTTTTTTTTAGTTAAATTACTATTTTCAGTTTTTTAATTTATTAAGTATAGTTTTTATTTTTTATTTTTATTTGTATGTTCTTATATTTTCATATAAATACACTTAAATTAGATGGTCCAGTTTTTTTTTTTTTTTAAATTTTTCAATTACTTCTCATTTATTATTGTATAGTTGTGAATAAATAAATGAAAATGAACTGTATAGTTAGATGAATTGTATTTAAAAATAAATAAGATAAGATCGACATCGACAATTAAATTATTCCTAATCCTCTTTTTTATATTAATTGATGCAGGAGTGTTTCAGTTTGGTAGTAGTCAAGTGTTTTAAGCCATTCGGAAGTAGTTTTTTTGCAGGAGAACTTTATAAGTGGATATATTGACAAGATGTTATTGATTTTGTTATAGAGGTAAGGGCCGAGAAAACAAAAGAAATGGTGGGAGTGCTGCGAGTGGAATGGCTGGCTCTGGCAAACTGTCTCTTTCCTTCGCTTTCCCTTGTTTAGGTTAGGGTCATACACGAGTTCGGTATGTTTCTTGAGCACTGTTTGCAGAATGAAACTTTGTCTAATGGTGAGGACTTCCCATCTCTTATACAACTTTGTGGTTGGAAAGCGAAAGGGGAGGCCAGCACTCACTTTTAGAATGGCTCTTTGTGCCCTTTCTAATTGAATTAAATTAGTTTTCACGGCTCCACCCCACGAGGTGATACAATAATCTATAATAGATTGACAAAGGGCGTAGTATACCATTTTTATGGTTTTCTCGTTGGTAACATGCTTTAGTGTTTTAAAAACAAAAATCAGTTTTCGTAGCCGGGTAACAAGGGTAGTAATATGGGGTCTGAAAGTAAGGGCCCGATCCAATGTGATACCTAGGTATTTTACTACCTCTGTTCTTTCAAGCGAGGGGCAATTACAGTTTAAGGTAGTTGAAGGGCAAGAATGGACTGTAACCTTGAGGGTTGACGGCGGAAGCAGGTGAGATCGGTGGGCGAAAGCCATGTATTTGGTTTTGGCAACGTTTAAAGTTAAAATGTTATTTCGTAGCCAATCAGTTACTATTCGCATGCCTTGCTGCGCAGTGTCAAAAACTTCGTCCCATCCGTCTCCGGTGAAAAATAGTGCCGTGTCGTCAGCAAAAGTCAGTATGGAACAGTTTAGAATTTTGAGGTTACAGAGGCTGTTTATGTAGACGAGGAAAAGGGTGGGTCCATTGATACTACCCTGCGGAATGCCATATGTGACATCTTCCTCGTCACTGACCCAGAAGTTTAGTTTAATATCTATAGGTACTTTCAATGACCATAAAAGATAAAAAGTAGTCGAGTGTGTGTTAAAGCGCACGCAGTAAAGCTTTTCATTTATGTTTACTTTACTTTTACTTTACTTTTCAAGAAAAAAAAAGGAAGAGAAAAGACATAATACAAAAATTATTAATAAAAATTTACACTGTTCTTTCAATTAGTTCGCAAACATTTTATTATGAAACTTTTACTTACGTATCTGCAATAAAGTTATCTTTTAATATAATAAATAAATAATAATAAATATCTGGGACAATTCACACCAACATCATCTGACCCCAAACTAAGCAGAGCTTGTAATATGGGCGTCAGAGACTGATAAACATACTTAAATATTTCTAAATACATACTTAAATAGATAATAACACCCAGACACACAACACAACAAATATAAATGTTCGTCACACAAATATTTGTCATGGGTGGGGATCGAACCCACGACCTCCGGCGCTAAAGGCAGGATCGCTGCCATTGCGCCAACAGGCCAGTCAAAATATAAATAATAATATAATAGTAAATATATTATCATTATTTTTCTTTCGAAAATGTAACTTTCTCAGCACCGTTCGATTATTCGCTTTTATAGACAGATCACCAACGAGCGAAAGTCCGTATGAAGCAACTGATTATGTAGAACGACTTAGACCAAGATGCCATAGAATCAAAATACAAAGCTCTTCATGTTATTTTGAATTTGCAAACAGTTATTTATAGCTCCTTCAAGCAACTAAGAAAAAACGAACATCTGCTTACGACCCGCTTAGTTATTCTGCAAGTTTCTCGCTCATAAAAAACCACTAAAATATACCCTTAAAACTGTTCTATAAAAAACCGTGAAATGAAGCATCAAGTATCCATTTCGCTTCTAAAACGATACTGCAAACTCAAAAATATACTCTCTGCTGTCAAAAGTTACGTCACGCAATTTTGAGTTTTAACTATCTGTCAATAATGATTAGTTATCTGTTCCGTTAACGGAGCAGTGGAGGATATCATGTGACGAACGTCACATCGGTCTATGACGGTTAAAATAGCATTTCCTGCGAGCTTCGGTATGATTTTCTACCGTCACAAGAATAAATTGTTTTGGAATATCATAATTAACTCTATTTGTTTTTTGGAACACCAGTTCCGGATTTTCTATTTACATCTTGTGTTTTTTATTTTTTGGTGTCTAAACTTATCCACACAATGGGTAGGAAAATACGCTGCATATTTTTTAGTTGGTTATTTCAGAATGATAATAGCATGCTTGAATTTTGGAGCTCCTAAAAAAAATACTATTTTGTATGCTGATTTTACGTCATTGACATTAGGGAATAGATAAGCACTTCACTGAAATGAAAAAACTTAGTTAAAGTCAATTCTTTTCGCGGTTTCATATTTAAAATTGTTTTAAGAAAGTATGCGCGTCTTTGACAGAGTTCTATCAAAGTAGATTGCATTCAAAACTTCATTTGTGGATTAGAACTAATAATACAACTGAAGATGATATATCTAAAACCGTTGAGCCTCATCAGACATTCAGATCGTTCTGGTGTCTTCCGCAGTAACTTTAAGGGTCCAATAGACTCGTCTTGCATATTAAGTGTTAGATGAGCCTTTACGACGTGGATGAACTGTATGCTTCCTGATAGAAACTACTTGTTAAAATTAAATAGAGTTCCGTTTTTAAGAGTATGTTTTTCATCTCTAGGGTTTTAACAGAAATATCAATTTGACTCACCACTGAGGATGCACAAGACCGCGCAAAGTGAGCCAAGAAAATAAGAAAGGCGCAACCTGTGACCTCACACACCAGTGTGGGTTCACAACCGGGATAGACCGCACGGATGATGATGATGATCAATTTGACTCCTATTACCCCTTATTCACTTAACGTAAACTATTTGTTAGCAAGGTTAAAATTTCCATTGAATAAGTTACTCGTGAACATTTTGTGTTTATTATTAAATACTGCTTCAAGCTCATTAGACACAGCTTTTATTTGAAGTCCCTAGGTAAGTAATTAATTAACTTGGTAGTAGGCTTGTATACAATTTAAGGGGTTTTTAATCATACAGTTAGTAAAAATCATGACTGGAACCAAACCTTACGCCGGCTTCTGGCTAGCTAGATTACTAAGACTCTCATAAAATCTAGTAATCAAAGAAATTTGGCTTCAAAATAACTTACATTATACTCCCACCATCATCCGCGTAGGAATCAAAAACAATGAACGGGTTTCCTGCTAATCGTGAATCATGGTGTTCTGGAGAGATGCGCGGGCGCGTTTGATAGGTATTTTAGTAAAAAAACGTATTTATAGAAACCGAAGTGAATTAAACCGTAAATTGCTTTAACTAGCATACTAAAAGCATAGTAGAAAGATCTACTACTAATTTGAAATGACTCGCCCAACTACTTTTTCACAACAAATGACGCATGCTCCTAGGTTCGAGTCCAACGGGCTACCGAACGACCAGTTACAGTCTCATGTATAAACGTATTGCGTCCATTTTCAAAACGTATATTGTCTGCGTGAATTTGGTGGAGGGGCGCGTCATTTCAGATTAGACAAACTCTACGAAGAAAACTGAGTTATGCTTGAACTCTACTGTCGGCATGTTCAAAGAAAACTCTGCATAGTTACTTGCTGGTCAATCTTCTACAGTACAGTACTCCGGCCAGTGTGTTATTGCACTGCATAAGCTCATTCTGCTACCTCCACCACCACGGAACACGGTTCAACTGGTCAATATAAAACACAATAGCTGATTTATTAATCTTCCTCTCGCTCCATCCTAAAGACTACATTTTTTCTCTTGAGCTAGATCGTGATCAAAAGTAAGAATATAAAATGTTAAACCGAGTTACTAAAAATAAATAGTTATGAACATGCGATTCTGAACAAAACGATGAAATATTTTCCTCTCAACAAAACGTTCATAATTCCTACAGTCCATAATAATGTTAGTTATGATAGCTTGTTGACACTGACATAAACGTAAATGCTTGAGACAAATCGCGTGGTTTTGGTTGAGACACGACTCGGATGCAGGACTTGGCTTATTTCTGGAGATTAATGTGGACATCAATCAATTTCATTTCATCTTCAAGGTGGTTTACATGATCTTGACATTCCTTTCAACATGAGTCTGGAGCGGCATTCACAACACTGCATCATACACCATTAATTGCGTTTTTATGTCTGAAATCTGATTTCAAATTGCACTTACCGAATTATTACCTATAATTAATACCTTGTATATCACTACGGGTATGGAGTTGCCTTTGTAAAGAGTTGCTGTTATCCATATTTCCTATTCATAAGTCATATTGCAATAACATATATATGTAATTGAGAGATTCTAAACTTTCAGTTATATGTTTTACAATCCGGATCTACAAAATCTAGATTGAAGTAGTAGTTCAAGGATATCTCATAAAATGACAAAAACAAACTTATTACTATTTACGTCTATTATCGTTTATATATATTTTTTGTGAATTTTGACATTTCATAAGTGCTTCTTTGTAAAAGCTTAGGTGAATAAATGATTTTTTACTTTACTTACTTTACTAATGACTTCATTTAAAATGTAATCATTCAAGTATAAATGTAATATTAATTTTTTTTTTGGTTATCCGGGTGAAAAATGCATTACGCACCATCCAACTGCCTGGGTCGGGCAGTGAGGGAGTGTAGGACTCTCCGCCGGTGAATCCGGCGGCATACCCACTAAAAAACACCCGGGTATACCTCGCCGCTATGAAATAGGGCGACATGGAGCCTAAAGGATTACCACGCATTCTGGTATACTGGGACACCCCCAGACGGGTGCACCTTGGAATAGGGTGTAAGCCCCCCTGCTTACACCCCGGTGCTACTTTTAGAAAGCAGGAGGAAGACGGGCGAACCACCGTTTTCTTGCTCCCCGCCGTCTGCGTCGGAGAGGAGCCGCCAAAAGGTCATCTTCTCGGGCCCTCTCTGCAGTCTCCTTCTGCGTCATCACCTCCTTGCAGAAGGAGACCATTGCCATCCAGGCCTCCTCACTCCCCAACATGGCCTGAACTAGGGCCTGGAGTGAGAGGTCCCTTCCAATAGTGACCACGAGGGTACGGCACTGCTCGGCCCATGCTGTGCACACTTGCAGTGTGTGCAGGGCCGTGTCTTCAGCAGCGCCGCACTCATGGCACCGCGGGGTGGGCTTCCGCCGGGCGATCTTGTGCAGATACTTCCCGAAGCACCCATGCCCGGAAAGTATCTGCGTCAGCCGGTACGTCAGAGGCCACTCCTGACGTAAACTGGTCCTCAACCAGTGGGGTTGAGGACCGGCCGTATTGCGTCTATGGTATCCCGGCCATAGAGCGGGTCAGCCAGGCTCTGTATGAGCGCCTCCTGCGCTCTCTTCCGAGTCCCTTCCACCACGTCCTGGAAGGGGTGCTCGCCCTGGGCTCTCGCTGCTGCCCTGTGCTAGTAGACAGCAGCGAGAACTCGCGCATCCAACTCCCAAGGAGGCATACCTGCGATCTTCAAATTGCCTATAGTTTTAGTTGATTGTAGTGAATGTTCCTTTTCGGTTTTATTTTCTAAGACAAAATATTTATCTAAACAATTTATTTGTAGATACAGTGAAACACACCTCTGGACACTTAATACGAGTAGCTGTGCTAAAATTGAGGATTTTGTACCATCTGCGTGTAGTCTTGCGAGGTCGAAGCTATAAGAGCTCAGCTTATACTGGTTGAGTTACGCTATTGCTATGGTTTGTACAGGAATTGATACTTAGCTCTGAAACTACATCCGAAGGTTATCTCTGTAAGATGTTAAATATTACAAACATCAGCTGAAAATATTTTTTTTGAACACAATCTGCAACAAACTCGATCGCATTTCGCTGCCAGTCTGCATTTAAATCCTGTTAAAAGCAAACGACCCAAAAACGGCGGGTGAAATCAGCGGCAACGCAAGCGACACGTCTTCAAAACACACCCACGTTGAAAAAATTATGCATTTACACGTGACGACGCGATCTTCTTTTTTCTTATTGCAAACGTTTGTGCTGAAGTCCGACAGAGAACTAAGGTCGTCGACATAGCTTTTAGAATGAAGCTGGCCTCTTGCCGTATATTTCTTGGCAAATCGACACCCTGATTTTCAAGTACTTCCCTACTGATAATTTTGACACAAAATCAATCAATCAAAGGGATTAATTTGGTGAAACTCGCTAGAACCTTTGTAAAACTATGTTTTTGAAGTTAATGTTGACACAGGCCGAAATCTATAGAGCGTGCTTAGTTTAATCTTATACTTAACTTACCGAAATGAAATTTATAGTCGAGATTGCGGCTCTGTCTTAGCCCACGCTGAGCAAAGTCCAAGTCTGCGAGATCGACGACTTACCAAAAACTTAGAATATTAACCTGACACAAATAATAGGTTATTAAAAGTCTCCCAGAATCGGAAGTTTGGAAGCAATCAACAAGACAAGTTTGACAGTTCACAGCTGCCGTCACTTGAATTGCGTTCCATTTCACTTGAGAAGGAATTCAAGAACTATTAAAAAGCTTTCCGATTCAATTAACTGGATAAAAACGTCAGTTTCATGGTTTTTGTTAAATGTTCGAATATAGTTTAATAATATTTTTTGATTATTCTCCAATAATAACCATTCGTATTTATTTTTATCCGGAGAACGAAAGAGTAGTTTATACTTGTATCGGAACGTTGTGAGATTCATTGGCTAAGCCTGTGCTCAGGCTACACTTTGCATGATACTACTATAAATTTCAAATCCAACTTTAAGCTAAGTTCACACTAAGGTAAGTTCGGCGTGAGTTTTGGCTGAGCAAAGCGTAAGTCTGGACTATAGATTTCGGCCTAAATCGTTGTTAAAAAGGTATGACTCATTAAGACAAACGGTGCACTTTCTTAACCTAAAAGCAAAAATGCAATTGAAAACAAAGCATTAAAATACGAGTACATTTAAGTAGCAATTTAAGAAGTAACTAGCGCCACATTGTGAAGAAATAGTAATATAATCGTCACCTTATCGTACAGTGTAAAACATGTTTCTTGGAATGTTTCCAAGCAATCAAAAAGCCATGCTGAACTGAATTACAGTAGTTTTGTGTTTCATACACGCTCGTTTCGCCTTGTTTTGCCTGTTCACTCATTTTTAAACGACTTTTGTATGAAACAGAAATCACGGAGTCGAATCTCAGCTTCAATAACAATTATTCCTCAAACATTCCTCTAATTAATAACATATTACTATGATATTAATATCCCAAACATCAATATTCTAAATAAGTGTCTAGTCCGATAGGAAAAAAACATTAAAATTAAATATTTTCTGTTTTGATTTCGATATCTCAGAGACTATGACGAATTAGATTTCGTTATGTTAGTTTGTTTATGCGGCCAGAAAGTGAAAAGGCAAATAACCAAAAAACCTATAGTTTCACTTAAATAGAATGACTTATTGTTGCTATTGCAGATATAATTAGTATGTTACACTAATTACATCTGGGTTTAATTGACCAATCAGTTAGCTATTGTTCATAATTCAAATCTCGTAACCAAAAGGTCCCAACATTATAATTATTGACTCTTTTGAATTGTCAACTTGATAAAGTATTTGTATAATTCGAGGCCACCAAAGAAGATTAGAAGGGGTTAGGCTATTGTCTCAGGTTTTATTCTCTTGAATGGAAGAAGATTACATGTTGTAGTTAATTGCGACGACAAGACGTTTGTTGGTTTGATTTTAAATTAAAGTTTATTTAAGTGTTCCGTACGAACGAATATATATTAAGAAATATAACGAAAATAAATAAAGACTCAATTTAATACTAAAATAAAAGTATTAATCGCGAAGTTGAAAGCTCTAAATTATCTGTTTTGATGAAGTTTTTTGTCATAGGTATAAGTAAAGAAAATATATAAGTCATATACATTGTCGAATTATATAAATAAATAAAAAATGAATAACTCATCAATGCATTTTACTTTCGTCTTTGATGGCTCAGTACTTTTATTATTACATTATTGACCTCCAAATTACTCTATATCAAAAGGGCCATTCTTTCTTCTCCTGGCTTTCATCCTACTCCCAACAAGAAAACATTAACGTACTAGTAGCAACATTCACCGTTATTCATAAACAAATCCTTTTTTAGCGCAGCCGCTAACAGTATATTCGAATTATACCACATTGTTATTTCACCTATTAACCTAGGCTCACAACTTTACTTACAGAGAAATCTCCAGGCTAATCCCTATACTAGCCCTGGCCGTGGCTAAATCTAGGGATTAAAACGCCGTAATCCATGTTATACGAGAGATGTTAATCGCACCATTTCATAAAGTCTGGGTCAATGGCGCAGAGAAGCTGAATTTATAGCATTTGAATTGTTAGGGGCTTAAAGTGCTTTTCTTCCCGACTGACTTGTTTCCCAAGGATAGATTACATTATTTCATTCGAGTCAATAGATACTTAATAACAATAGTTAATAAAAAAGAGAAAGATTTTTACTGAGATCTACAAATTCTTGCAGTTATAGAAAATAAATTAGCTACATAGGCCAACACTTTAATTTTCCTTTTAATTTAAACAAATTTATATTTTAACAGAGTGTCAAGGCATTATTTATTCATTTAGGTACTTAAACAACAAAACATACATTTCATTTAAAAATTATTTTCTACTAGTTTATATTTTTTTTTATAAATATATAAACAGCATTCATAATATTAATGGAATAAACTATTCTTTGTTTCATAAAATCTAAAACATACGTGGCGGGCCCGATAATGTATCTAGAAAGAAACTCCTAGATACTATGTAGCAATCGGCTTTATGAATACCTAAGTATAAATTTATAAACAACATACTCTGCCACGCACCATAAGATTACTTTTAACAAGTTCCAAAAGGGTAACTAAGAAACCTGAACTGTTCGACCTATTTCTGTACGTCCAGAGCAGGACCAAGGTCCCATCGTTTTTTTTCTTCAACAAAAGCAAGTAAGGGAGAAATGGTATGGTTTTTGTTGAGCCCGCTGCATCTGGCGCGCATGTGCAACCATAAAACGACCTTTGAGAAGTTCGCAAAAACATTATAGTTGGGACAGTAAATATCGATAGAATTGCACTATTTCATTAATAATTACAATATACAAAATGAACTACTTATGAGGTAATTTTCTACTTGGATATGGTTAGGAAATAACCACACATTACCTAATCTTTTACAACATCCAACTCGATTTGATCACGTAATAAATATTTACAACGAATAATAAGTAATAATAATTTACTACAGAAATAACTCCAAATTGTAAGGGTTTAGAGTTTAAAACCTCTGAGTCCTACTTTAAAATGAACGTATAATTATAGAAACGATTAGGATCACACATTTAATGTAAAAAATATATATTGCGAATAGGTGGACCCTAGGACCTCACACACCAGTGTGGGTTCACAACCGGGATAGACCGCACGGATGATGATTTCATGTAAAAATTGAATAATTTTCTTACTACATGTTCAGTTTGATCACATTCTTTTTATAAAATGATAATAATTCGTTTCATCACGAGTTAAAAGAAATTGCTATCTCATGCTTAAGAAAGCCGTCTAACTTAGCTTTAATTATTCCTGAATGCTTAGCTCCCATAATTTTATTCGAAATGACGTCGTACTGAATCTCAACACTATCTCACCACTGACAATGCTACTTGACTACACTGACTATGCAACTTCTCTCTAGTTCGAATAACAGCTGCATTAAACAAGCCCTAAGAGCATTTGTTACGTTATCGACACCACTTATCTTTCATCGACGTCCATGCACAGCACTATGCCGTAATCCCCACGCTACAAATCTCGGCCGTAAAGTTGGCGTTGAAACAAAGCACAGTGACTTTGTCCATTCTGTTTGTTTGTGTGATTGATGGACATAGGGAGACATGTATGGGCTGTATGGCTGGGTTATTGTATTATTTATAGGATAATTATTGTCAAGTATTTAAAAGGACCTATCTATGAGCCATGCTGCAATTTTTTGATACGAAATATTGCTTATTTTGGGATTCAAACCCTGGAGCCTTAGAATAATAATATATAGAAGGATAGTCTTCATACAACCGCCCCGTCAAAAATGAAGCACTAATCCGATCCACACATGCGTCACTATTACTTGCTTACGTGCGGCGCGCTTGGACATTGAACATTGCGGAGCTGTAATGTACACTGCAAAGCGGTCCGTTTGGAGCCATTTATGGCTCCAAGTAAAGTGCTTCAAAATGGGTGCGCGGACTTGGTTTCTATATGTAATTATTCTAAGCCAGGAGCCTTATAACGATGGCTTATAAACAGTCAAGTTAGTTCTCTAAACTGAGGGTAGCTAGCAATTTCGTCAGCAAATATCCAGCCTACAAGATACATTAGTGCCAGGGAACCGCTGACTGGCTACTAATGAAAGATCATATCACGGAATTGCTCGCTTAGTTTAGGGAATGAACTTGACGAGTTTTAAGGGATTGTAATAACAAGGCTTCTGTCAAATTTTGCTGTCATCCTATAAGTGTAGTTACATATCGCTTTATCAGACCATGATAGGCGGGAATTTGATTAAATAGACAAGCCTTACTCTTCTATCTGTTTTAACCATGTAACCTGTCAATTTGTGTACAAACAAATGAATGAATAAACTCAAAAATAATTTTATCTATCATAATAAATGTCTATCGATTAAAATACAACTTCCAACCAGTTCTTTAACGAACCACCTAGCTGCAGAAATTGATTAACTAGAAACATGATGAAACACAGCATTCTCCATAACCCAACGACACATACACTTGTCATACCCAGTCATACACGCCACAGCCTATCCTGTAGGAAACGTGCAAGGGCCCATACAAAAAACCTATTTAGTATTCATGGCCGTTTCTACGCTACGGCTTCTTTATGACTTGGGAATGACAGTTCTAAGTGAAAAGCAATTTTAATATTGATTGGTTTATGTACAAGGCACAATTTATTTAAAGATTCCACTAAGATATCTTTTATGATGCATAATTGCTGGCGGGCAATTGCAGTCCTTTGAGAATCGTGCTTATTGAATACAGGGCTATTTTAAAAACACCATCCAAATTGAAATATGAGGATCCATGGAGAAAATGGCAAAATACGTATTTTTCTGTTTGACAACCTTCAGTATTAAAATTATGAGTTATTAATGTTATTAACACTACTCAAAGGTATATAAAAAACACTAGTTTCGTTGATAATGCGCGACGTGAGTGGCAGCGGGCTCGCAGTCTCTTTAACTCCCCGCCCGCGCTTTATTCAGATATTGAAATTTAATTTTGATTAAGTAACCTCGCCGCACGAGTAATCTGTTCGAAAAACTTTTTTTAGTGAAAAAGCTAGAAAGAGTTTTTTTTTAAAAAAAAAGGTGTCTTCGATTGATGCCTAATGTCTAAGAAAATTTTGGATGGTGTTTATAAAGTAACCCTGTATACCAGGTTGAACGGTGGCTTTTTCAGATTGATCGTTTAGTTGAATAGTGACATTTATTAACTTACAGATCGTTAGTCAAAGTAAAGGCAATTTTATTAAGGGTGGTGCTATGATTGTTATTTTTTAAGTTCTGGAATAAGTATAGATATCAACAAACTTCTTAGGAACTAGACCATGATAGTGATACTATCATACTACAACTAAAGTACTTACAATTACTTATCGAATTGGATTCATTTTGGCTCTTCTACGGATGTCCGCATAGAACTCTACGTACCTAGGTGATGCAATATTTATTGTGGCCATAGGTAATGCTACTTCGTGGCTTTCGTCGACTCCTAGATGTTGGCCTACCTGAAAGATTTCCGAAATAATCAGCCATAGTGGTCAATCAGCTCATTCGTTACTTATCTCACCAAACAGGCACAATTGAAGCGATTACCCATTTAATCAACGTTGAACTATTTTGCAACATTTAGTTACTTACTTGAATTCGAATACTTTTATAAAATTAATATCTTCTTCAATATTTTGTGTTGTGGTTTATTTTGGGCACTTTTACGCAGTATTAGTGATTGTATCGGGTTCCTCAGTGTTCTGAGAAGCCGCCGGTTTAGGCAGATGGGGCAGCAGTCCAATTGGCACAGGCTCTGCTACCGGATATCTCTTCATTACGATCCATTATCTGGTGGGACTTCCGTAATGTCTGAATTTATATGTTATTACAATCTAGCTACGTTATGGCCTGCGAGTCTACATAATATCAAGATTTTCCTCGAACTAAAACTAATACAATTTTTATTATCTTAATGCTCATTCTTCATCTTCTTCATCGACGACACGGTTGGCGTAGTGCGCTGTAGCATGGTTTCTCGCCTCGATTTCTGTAGTGTCCTAGGTTCGATTCCCGGTCGGGTCAATTCAGGAAACGATCTTCTCTGAATTGACTCGGTCCGGTGTGCTGGGACACGCCCCTGAATTATTTCCTTGTGTGGTACCTGGTAACACAGGGATATTATTCCTTCTTCGAGACCATTTCAAGAAATGTGTTGTCAGGCGCATATTTATTTATTTACGGTGTAACTATTCACGAAAATCATCTCACGTTATTTGTCGCGCGAGATTACGCGTGATAAAATTTACTTGAATTTGTTGTATGGACTGGCGAGAGACAAGGCGAAGATCATTTTGTCGTATTATGCATCTTAGCCCTATATAAGTATGTCATTAAATAATGGTTATCCCTGTCGCGCACAGTTTCTAAGAAAAAAAAAGAAACGTGACGAACAACATTCAAAATCAAGAAACAAGTCATTGCCTTATAACATTTGCATGCCTTAGACTGGCAGAATATAGATTTGTACTGTAAGCACAAATGTAACAATAACCTGTGTGACCTGTATTCTGTGCAAATAAATGTATTATTATTATTATTTTCTTCATTTAGCATAAAACTTAGGCATAAAATTTGTACAGTATTCTTATAAAAACAAAGATTTACAACAATAAAACAACTTAAGAATTATAATTATAAAAACAAAATACATAATCACAATTATAAAACCTAAGCCTAAATTAAAGTTATAAAACAATGATTTACAAAAATACTATAAAAACCTTAACCTAGGGTGCCGCCGGCAGCAGGGCAGGCAAGGCCCAGACTACCGGTGGTTAGGGCTGCAGAGAAAGGAACCTCCTGACAATGCGAGCCGTGTCCAGGAGTACCGCCTTCTGCATCTGACCCTTGATCCAACCGCTAAGCGAGAGCCTCTCGAGGTGTTGGTCGAGGCTCTTCGCTATTAAGCCGTTTACCGACACGACTGTCGGGACAATAATCGTCGAATCAACATTCCACATGGCGGTCACCTCGTGAGCCAAGTCAAGGTACTTGCTGAGTTTGTCCTTCTCAGCTTTTACGAGGTTATCGTCATGTGGAATGGTGATATCGACGAGCACTGCCTGGCGTTGGGATCGGTCTACCAGCACGATATCAGGCTTATTGGCTACAATAGTCCTGTCCGTGATGATAGAGCGATCCCAATAGAGCAATGCACGACTATTTTCGAGAACTGGTACCGGTGCGTACTTATAGTACGGTACCTCCGACTCGACAAGGCCATATCGAAGAGCAAGTTGCTGGTGGATGATCCTGGCTACTAGGTTGTGTCTTTGCAAGTACTCTCCGTTAGCAAGGTGAGAACAACCGGAAATAACGTGGCGAATAGACTCGCCAGGACGGCGGCATGCCCGACAAATGTCAACCGTACCGTCCTTCATGATGTATTTCCGGTAGTTATTCACCTTGATAACTTCATCAGCAATTGCACAGACAAAACCCTCGGTTTCCCCAAAGAGGTCCCCGAAGCGTAGCCAGTTCACCGATGCGGAGATGTCCACATCGGGCCCTGTCAAGGCCCGATAGAACCTACCATGCAGCTCCTTGCTCTTCCATATTTCCTTGCGGTCATCGGTGGTTAGCATCGGTAGTTGACGCCAGTTCTCGTTTGCCAAGGAGAGCGGCGTGAGCCCCTTGTCAACTGCCACAACGTCGCGATGAATCCCACACTCGTTGTTGAGGAAAAACCTCCTGAGATTGCACACCTCACGGTTGTGAAGGTCCTTGGCATTTAAGAAGCCACGTCCCCCCACCTTCCGTGGGATGTACAATCTCATAACAGACGAGCGTGGATGTAGCATGCGATGCGTTGTGAGCAGTTTTCGGACTCGTGTATCCAGAGCACCCAGCTCAATTTGAGTCCATCTCAGTATGCCAAAGGAGTATATCAATAAGGGCATCACCCAACCGTTGAGGCGCGCACCTTATTGCCACCTGACAAAGAACTCTTAAGTACCTTTGTAAGGCGACTAAAGAAGCGTTCCTTCACCGATTGCTTGACGTCTCCTACTGATATACCCAATGACTCTGACATACCAAGATATTTGTAGGTTTCAGCTTCAGAGAGGGATCTGAGTGTCATCATCTCAGAGAGCTGTAAATTCGGTGAATCTACAACCCTCCCTTCTTGTACATGCATGACCGCACACTTGTCTACACCAAACTCCATCTTGATGGCATTGCTAAAAATCTCAGTGATTTTTAACAGTTCCATCAATACCTGGGGTCTTGGCGCAAACAGCTTCAGGTCATCCATGTACAACAAATGAGAGATGAACTCACCCCCCCTGCGAAGCCGATAGCCTAGCTTTGAATCCTTTAGTAAGGTACTAAGAGGATTCAAAGCTAAACAAAACCACAAAGGGCTCAAACTATCGCCCTGGAAAATACCTCGCTCTATCCTTATGAAGTCCTGCGGATCAGGGGAGCCATTTCCACCACCTGGTTGACGAAGGACTGTGATCCACTGCCCCATGCATGTGCTCAAGAAAGATCTCAAAGTTGTATCAATTTTATACAGCTCTAAGATCCTCCTGAGCCATGAATGGGGCACCGAATCATAGGCCTTCTTATAGTCAATCCAGGCAGTTGAAAGAGCTTTCCGATTCCGCCGGACTTGTTGGCAAATAGTCGTGTCTATGAGGAGGAGTTCTTTAGTACCTCGGGACCCAACCCTACATCCATTCTGAGCAGGGGCCAAAACATTGTTCGCAACGATATGCGAGTTAATTTTTTTTGCTAGAATGGACGTAAGGAGCTTGTAGATGGTAGGTAAGCACGTGATGGGTCTATAGTTTTTTGCTTCCGAGGTACTACCTGACTTGTATAAAAGGAAAGTGACACCAGAAGTCAGGAAACTAGGGAGAGAACCAACCTCGATGGATTCCTGGAACTGCACTGCCAAGCACGAATGCGAGCATCGAAACCACTTAATCCAGAAGTTGTGCAATCCATCCGGGCCAGGACTTTTCCAGTTCTGAGCCGTCTGAATTGCACAACTAACGTCTTCGGAGTCAATACTTACTGACTCCATGGTTTCGATGGATTCGCATTCATGCTCGACAGTACGCATCCAGTCACCCTCCGTGTGCTCGACAGGCATCGACCAGATACTGCGCCAGAAGTCAATCATGACACTTGCATCCGGTCGCTGACCGTCGTTCTCACGTTGGTTAGTCTCTTCCCAGTTTCGGTACACCTTCCTTTGGTCACTTTGGAAAAGGCGATTTTGTAAATATCTGTCCACACGTTCTCTGTAGCGACGGATACGGTTTGCCCACGCATAGACCTTCTGCTTCAGAAAGTCAATGCGTTCTGTGACACAAGCCATATACTGTTCGGGCCTAATACCCGTCCCAGCAAAGGCTTGGTTCACGTAACGCATAACCCGAGGGCGATGGTTCCCCCGGCTGAAGCAGACCAGCTTTGCAATGAGGGTCCTAAACGTGTTGATACGCCGCTCGATTCGCATTTGCGGCAGGTCGCACTGCACGGTCAGAGTCCGGAAACTTGACACGAGCAACACGGCATGCCGCAATGGCCCCGCAGTACAGAATCGAGTGAGTATCAACTAAATCTTCACTAGTCCGTATAAACGGAGCTAGTAAAGCGTCCAGGGCCCCCATTAACGCTAGGTTGCGTCTATTAGTGGGCAAACGCGGTAACCGCGGCCTAGAGACTGGTGCGGAGCGATATTCCAAAATCGCATCCTCCAAAGCCCTCCTCAATTGCTCTTTGGCCTGAGTACTTACGCATACGTCCGCACTGACTTCTCCATCGACATCTGGATCCATCCGGGGCGCTACCGGTACTGAGTCGCTGACCGGGTTCGGATGCAGCAGCGTGTCGGACGGGTCCCGCGTCAAGGAAGAAGTCGCGCGAACTGAGAGTGCCTCCAGGCGCAGCCGATCAAGCGTAGGCTGATCCAACATCTGAAGACGCTGAATCGCCCGCACTTGATCCGATAATCGTTGGGCGGAAACAGCCACGGTCGGGTCAAGGGCCTGAAACAGAGGCATCATCCGGTCACGATACGCAGACAGGTTGGTTCCTCCCTCTGTAGCCCCGTAATAGGCGCGCATGCAGTTGACATTCATGTCGTGTGTCCATCGCATGCGGCGCACTATACCACCGGTAGCGGGGGCCCCGCGCGAGGCAGTTTGCCCCACAGGCCCCAAGCGTGCCGGCAGCGGTCGTCGTCCACGTCGCGCAGGTGGTCGCGGCGGTCGTGGCGGCGGTGGCCCACTCTCATCGCTGGAACTTGAGCTCGTTGTGGTGTCAGGAGGAGTAGCAAACTCCTCCACCGACGACGAGCTGGGCGACGGAGTGGGCGGTGGTGGTGGTCGTGCGCTTACATTCGCTCTCGCCTTTGCTCTCGTAATCATAGAATATTATTCTTCAAAATGATGCGTAAACTTATCGCAAGAAGGCTAGAGACTAAGGAGAGATAACTCCCGAAGTGGGGGTAAGCTTTCGAGGGCCGAAAGTCGTATACTCTGTGCCGGGCAAAACGCTGTATTGCGCATGTGCAGCGGCAGCTATTTGTCATTTCATGGTCACATGGTTTTGTTTTGAACGGTGTCACGTGCGACAGTTGTTGTTTTTCGAGGTTGTGTTGACCAATTTTGACACTTCGCGAGGATCATTTTGACACTTCGCGAGGATCGCGGCAAAGAAGCGTAATGCGCATGCGTCACTGTGGGATACGGATTTAGTCCAACCCTTTCCAGGGAGTTATCTCTCCTTAGTTTCTAGCCTTCTTGACTTATCGGTATGTGTTCTATGACAGTTGCCATGGTTATTGGTATATTGGAAATTAGGGCTGAAATTTTCGTAAATATTATCAAAATATATTTTGCGGTAGCTTGTCACTGTTTTTCTATGGAAATAACTGAAATGTAACTGTAAAATACACTGAAAAATAATATTGTAGAAAATGATTACAAAAAGACGTCTGTCAAAGAGCGTTTTATTTTATTTTATTATTATTATTATTATTATTGAAATAACCGGTTCTTTAGAATTTCTGTCAATTTATAGTCCAACAAATTCTAGTTTTAATGTAATTAAATAAGCTTACAGTAATTCACGCTAACGCTACACGTACTGTCTATCTATAACTATAGTTTTCTAAACTCTCTCACAACTTACTTGTATCATACAACTACCTTTTAATATTCTCATCGTTCTTTCTATTGTTCCAGACGGCACCCATTCCCTGGTAGAGGCTGAGGATGGAGAGCTTCTGAGACTGATGTGCGCCATGGGGCGGAAGGTGTCCGTCAACTGGTACAAGGATGGCCAGCTCGTGCAGAGCACCAAACAGATGTGAGTGTTACTTAACAATAAGTAGTCTTTATGTCTAAACACACTATGCCGAAGAAACACTTAACAATAAGTAGTCTTTATGTCTAAGCACACTATGCCGAAGAAACGCGAAAGAAGTTCGACATGATTACGCACACAATGCTATCTGAATTACTAATGACACATTATGCCGAAATTACGTTTCGTTATAGCGTACAGCCTAATTTCGGTAGGGCGTGAGTGACTTATTTTGTAGAGCACACATTATACACTGAATTATAGACTCTGAATACACACACTTAGGCCCGTATTCTAGAATCTTACTCAAGCACTGATCTGTGCTTGAGTAGAGATTTTAAAACGTCAGTTCATACAAAAACGACACTCAGATATATACTCAAGTCCAGATTTTGTGTTATAATACGGGCCTATGTTGAGCAACTGAATTTCTGCCGCGTAAGTTCGCCACATAAGGTGTGTCATATCAGCCGCATACGTCGGAACTTCGGTCGCGTACCTTCGGCATAGTGTGTTTAGACACTTTGTATAGTGGGCGCCGGGTGAGTTTACAATTCCATTTCGAGCATTAGAAATATTTTAAACAAAACCTTTATGAGTAACCAAACATACCTACCTAATCATTTTACCGTCCACATTTTAAAGTTTGTTAGTGCTAGACAATTTCCTAGATCTAACTTCAATTCTCTACTACACGTAAGGCAATAACCTTCTAATATTCTAGGAAGCACGAAATACTTTTAGTTCACCCTGAGGTCGGGCGAGGGGTGAGAGGGCGGGGCATTACGTAACTCTCGTAGCAGTCAATATTGTGAATGGTACACGTAAAGTTGAGGACTATACTATGTATGTGTTTTCATATACAACTTCGATGCAAGCCAGCAAGAAGAATGCCTGATGGTGAGCGGAGACCGCTGTTAATGACACTTTCGAAACTTTTTTAGGGAACTCTGCTTCACCGGTGTTATGCAAAGGGCGGTTTAGTCGGCGGGAGTCCGACATAAGATAAAATAAGATAAATATACTTTATTGTACATCAAATCATACTTAGCATTACAAAATCTTAGATTGTACAATGTAGGCGGTCTTATCGCTAGGATACGATCTCTTCCAGACAACCTGCAGGTAGAGGAAATGACAAGATTAAAAAGAGAAAATAGGTAAGGTAGTGTGAGATACTGAGATAATTATATACATACATGAAGTAATGAAGTATTGTGTGGATTCATGAATGCAATTACATATAGGTAGTACTTATAAACGTAGTAAATATCTGTAAACATACACAAAATTGATCATACTTGCGTAGGCCAAAGATGATGCGAATGCAGAAATTCTGAAGACTTTCCAGTTTATTAAGAAAATTTTTAGTAACATCGAGATAACAGCATTCGGCATAATCGAGAATCGGCAGGAAAAGGGCTTGGACTAGAGAAACCTTAGTGGGTATGGGCAAAATATAACGTAGTCTGCTAAGTGCACCTGCAGAAGCAAACACCTTCTTGCTAACCTCGCCAATTTGTTTACCCCAATCAAGTGAACTATCAATGAATATCCCCAGATTCTTTACCACGCTACTGTAAGGTATATGGACTCACTCAAAAACTATTTGTGGCAAAGTTTTCCAGTCAATTTTAGAAACCAACCATGAGCTACTCGTACCTACAACTAAAGCTTGTGTTTTAGTAGGGTTAACCGTAAGACCAAAATATTTACTCCAGTCCAGAATACGAGCCAGATCTGCGTTGACGATTTGGACAACCTTATGCAGGTTATCAAGGCTACCTTGAGAATATATTTGAAGATCGTCTGCATATAGGTGGTAAGAAAAAGGAGATTACAGGAAATTGAATTAATGAAAATAGCGAAAAGAAGAGGAGACAGGACGCCACCTTGCGGAACACCGGCAGAGATAGCATGCCATACAGAAAACGACTTTTTTGGTAAGGGTATGACTTGTGCTTCTTTCGATGCTGAGGGAAAGATGCTCGAGCGCAATGAATGGTTGAGGATATGGGTAATGATTGGATTGAGGATATCAAGGATGGGTATGCTTACATTACGACTGACCGACTTATATACTATGCTTATATTATAGTTACCGACGGCATTTGAAGCCACAGAAAAAATGGTTCCGCTTAACATCCCAGTCAGTAATTTGACTAAAAAGGAACGGTGAGTGATCAGGAATTGGAAGAGAGGACAAAACGTTTAAAGTAGCTCCTTTAGTATTGCCATCCATGGCAAGAGATGCACAGAAATGATCGTTCAATAGATCGAAGTTTACATTTTTAGGGACTGATTGATTACGTGATTTTCCAATACCTAGTGATTTAAGAAATTTCCAGACTTTGGCTGGATGACTATTTTCGACGGACTCGTGAATATGGCGTCGTTGAGCATCTCTACACAACCTATTGCAGCGATTTCTCAGTAGCTTATATTTCGTACGGTTTTTATCAGATGGGTCCATTTTGAATTTAGATTTTGCTAGATTCTTCTTTTGACTCAAAGTTTTTAGCTCATCGGTTAGCCAAGGTGCAGGAGAGTGTTTCATTTAAATAGACGAACAGGAGCATGTACATCGAACAACTGGATCAGAAGAGATGCAAAAGATTGACTATTTCATCTGCATTTTCAGCATCCAATATCACCGACCAGTCGATGCTAAGCGCGTCCTGTCGCAGTTTGTCCTGGTCTACACCACCAAAGTTGCGCTGTAGAAGAATCTTTGGTTTAGCGTTGGGAAGACGGATCTTATATGACAGATAAACTAGGTCATGAAAAGAAAATGCATCAGCATGACATTGACCATGCTTAGCGACGTGGGAAGATGAAGAAACTATAGCAAGGTCAAGCAGAGATGGAGTACAATTTGGAAAAAAATGCGTCGCATCAAGCGGGAGAATATGAATGTTACTGGCTTTTATGACAGATTTAACTTGAGAAGGCACGTGTTGAAGTCTACCATCAGTATTGAATGACTGTATAAGGGAGTCAGGTCTTCTAGAGTTTCTTCAAGAGTGGAAAAATAGTCCACACTCGAATTAGGACTATAGAAAACACCGAGAAGAACTTCGGTATGGGAGAGTGATAATTCAATAAAAAGATACTGAGCCAGATCGGAGGACGATGAAGGTGGAGAAATTTTGACAAGGTTAAAAGGAATATGAGATCTGATGTAAATAGCAATGCCTAAACCGTTTCTGTTAATGCGGTGCTTCCGGACTAGGTGAAAACCAGGAAGAGAATAGGATGTAGATGGAAGATAGGGCTTGAGCCAAGTTTCCGATACCAAAATAGCGTGGATGTTTTTGTTATCGAAAGTTGTCAACATGTCAGGATAGTGAGCAGGAATACTCTGGGCGTTAATGTGAACTAGGTTAAGGTTCTTGGGATTATCCTCAAACACTGCATGCAAGACATCATGGAGCGGGACCGATGCAGAGTGAAAGCTGATAAACCCCGTACAACTTTGTCTTAACTAACTTTACGATAAAACCTACCGTTTTGCTGAAAATTGCGAAAAACTCGTTCTTGTGCCCAGAACATATTTTTTTTCCAGGTGTCGGATCGATGAGGACTTTTTAGATTTCATTTATGATAGTGCTTTGAACAAGGCTACCAAATTTGAGCTGGGTGTGAATTATTGTGCCCTCGGATGTCTAAATTGACCGGATTACTAGTTCACATTTGTCACTGGTGAAATGGTCATAAACAGCGAAGACGTTGCAATTTTCACACCAATTTTTTTTTACAATTATTTTATGTGTTATTCCTTCAAAACATTGTGAACCGGCCTTTCTCCAGAATATGTTGAAACTCTATGGCTACAACCATGTCAATTGCGAGATAACAAGAAATGAGTTTCAATCCACGGCCATCTCGCAGTTTTTAAGGCTAGAATATCATTTATAGTCAAAAAACAGCCTACGTCTAGAAATATGCCCATGATTTCGATCAAAGTCACAATTAAAACATAAAAATAATAAACTCTTAGTTATTAAAATTAAGCATAAGACCCCTAAGCGGAACCCTAATTCGTCACAATATGGCGCGACAATGCTGTTAGGACTAATATTATTTTTAAACACAACTTAGTAAATACGCCGTGTTCAAAAGGCGAACAAAAATTGAGATGTAAAGCATCATATACTTCACCGAAAATACTTACGCGTTTGCCGTGCAAAGATCTATGCACGTATAATATTACGCCCGAAATACTTGTTAATACATTCTATATAAAAAAGATAAACTTACCTTTTATTTTCTTTATTTTTCGTCACAACCGCAGCACAACACAACAACAATTCGGTTCAGTTTGAAGTAGCTAGTAATAGAAGCGTGGAGTACGTTACAGGCCTGCCTGGTTCTATCAAATGCTCATAGTGAGCTTCGCGGGAGCAAATAGTTCTCCGGAGTCTAACTATAAGTGTATTAAGGGCTTAAGTCGTGGTCTCCGGTTCTATTAGATGCTCATAGTTGGCTTCGCGGGAGCAGATAGTTCTGCGTAGTCCAACTATAAGTGTATTATTGGTCTAAGTGGTGCTCGCCAAGTCTACTATGAGTGTTTTACTAGCAAAAGTACGCGTATAAAATGGGCCCTTTACCGTGGTTATAACCTTTTACTAGTCTGTTATAGACCTGGCTCCGGAACCACTACAAGACCACTTGTTACTTGGGTTGTAGGCGCTTCCTTTGTGTGTTGGACAGGAGGCCATACCACGCCGGGGCGGCGTATGTTAGTTGCGGGCGAATGTAGGTTTTGTAAATGCCTACTTTCGCCCGCAACGACAGTTTGGATGTTAAGACGGGCCTCAGCATGCCCCGCGCCATCTTCGCCTGCTCGACGGCGCGGTCGACATGGGGCACCATCTGAAGCGTCCTGTCGATTTTGCAACCCAGGTAGGTGACCGTGGGCTGCCATTGAATCGCCTCGCCCCTCAGGATAAGGCAGGGCGGCGGTTTCTTGGTGCCGGTAAGAAAGGCACTAAGACCGCCTAGTGACATTTACCACCATGCGCCACTTGTCTGACCAGGCGGGCAGTAAATGTAGTAGCCGCTGCATGCGTGCAGCGGCCACTTCCGGCTTCCCGGACTCGAGTACGCGCTATCGTCCGCAAACAGGGCGAGGGTAACGTCCGTCTCCCACTCTTTGAGCTGGCCTTCAAGAGTGGGGATGTCGTCGGTGTACAGCGCGTACAACACCGGCGACAGGACGCTACCTTGCGGGACGCCCGTTCGTACGTTCGTGGTGTGGAGAGGCCTCGCCCTCTATGACGACATAGGAGCTGCGGCCCCGTAGGTACGCTGCTATTACCGCCACAAGCGCTGACGGCATCTCGTGGGCTTGGAGCTTGTGTAGAAGGCCGGGGTGCCACACTCTATCGAAGGCCTTCTCTATGTCGAGAAAGACCCCGACCGAGTAGTGGCCCCGGTTCCTGGCTTCTGTGAGATGGTGAATGATGCGCGTCAGCTGCAAGGTTGTCGAGTGGCCGCTGCGGAAACCGAACTGCTCATCTCTCGGTTTGAGGAACGGTCGCAGTCTCCAAAACAGCAGGCGCTCAAACAACTTGGCTATGTGCGACAGCAGCGTGATCGGGCGGTAGCTGGAGGGCAGCTTTCTGTCTTTGCCAGGCTTGGGCAGGGTGATGACCTTCCCGGACTTCCAGCACCCGGAGAAGTGCTGGGTGCGCAGGATGGCGTTGAAGAGCCTAGTTAGAGTTACCAGGCCCTTCCGTGGCACCATTCTGATGGCAGTGGTAGAGACCTTCGGCCTTCTGCCTAGGTAGGCGTAGGGCCGCCTTCCGCAGCTCGGACGGAGAGATAAACATATCTCCCCGGAGCGGCGGTGGTGGGGCCGAGAGGAGATCATCTACTTGCTGTTGCACTGCGCGGTGGTGGTCGGTGATGGCGGGATCAGTGGCCGCCGGGTGAGGCGTGAATGCATCCTCTAAGTGGTCGGCGAGTAAGGCAGCGCGCGCGGCGGCGCTATAGTGAAGCGCGCCGGCGTTGTCGGCTAGTGGGCAGACGGGCCGGGTCGTGCGGGTCAGCTGCCGGTTCAGCCAAACCGGCAAACAATTCGGCTGGCTCGCCGGTCGCCTCGTCGATCCGGCGCTCCCATGTCGACCCCCTCCAGGTCTAAATATCAAGCGAGAGTTTGCTAGTAACAGCGTTGCGCTCTCACTTGATTGTAGGGCAGCGTGTGCGCGCCCAGAGGCGCCACAGGCTGCGTTTTTTGGCAAGCTGCTGTTGTAGCGCCACAGGCAGCTCGTCGCGCCGTTGCGATGGCTTAGCCGGTGGCGGCCGCGTGGAGGCCAACTTGGCCGCGGTCATGGCCTGGGTGATGTGTTCGGCGGTGGCTTCGACCTCATCGGGCGTCGAGAGGGAGCCGCCGACCTCCAGGTCGGATAGGGCTGCGGCGTAGGCGCCCCAGTCGATGGTCGGGCGCACTGGCCTCGGCAGCGTAACGTCCGCAGGGGAGCGTACTGGCCCCTATACTATTCAACATTTATACCAACGCTCAGCCATCTGCTCCAAATGCTACACGATACCTTTACGCCGACGACCTGGCCTTAGCGTCACAATCCACCTCCTTCGAGCAGGTCGAGGAGAACTTGACGCTGGCGCTGCGGGAATTAAGCGAGTACTACAATAACAATGCATTGAGACCTAACCCCAGCAAAACACAGTCATGCGCCTTTCACCTGCGTAACCACCAGGCAAACCGGACCCTCAATATTTCTTGGCGAGGATAGACTATTACTCATTGCTCAAAACCAAAATACCTGGGCGTTATTCTGGATAGGTCTCTAACATACAAAGCCAACTGTGAAAACATTAGGCAAAAAGTGAGTACTCTTAACAATCTCCTGCGGCGACTCACGTCGGCAAAATGGGGAGCATCTGCAAATGTCCTGCGGACAACTGGTCTAGCCCTTTGCTACTCGGCTGGCGAATATACCTGTCCTGTCTGGAGTCGCTCAGCACACGCAAAGAAAGTGGATACAGCACTAAACGAAACCTGCCGGATAATTACGGGCTGTTTAAAGCCGACCCCGGTAAGTATGCTGTATCCACTGGCCGGAAATGGCGCCGCCAGAAGTTCGTAGAGCGGTTGCTAGTTCTATTGAAAGAGCCAAAATGGAGCTGGACACCCGTCATCCTATGAATGGCTACCTGGCCGTCCCCCAGAGACTCAAAAGCCGACAAAGCTTCGCCAAAACTGTTCTTCCTTTGTCTGACAGCCCACCACAGGCCAGGATCGGCTTTTGGCTGGAGAGGCTACCTGCTACCGCCCCATTCGTCGGGCCTTCTGAGAGTCTCCCCCGGGGCCGCGACTTGCCATGGCTTACTTGGAAAGCTCTGAACAGGCTGAGGACCCAGGTTGGCAGATGCAGGGAGAGTCTGTGCAGATGGGGTTACACAGATGGGGGTGTGGTGCCTCCCCACAAACTATGGACCACCTCATATCATGCCCCTCGTGTCCGGACAGCTGTACGCGTGAGGAACTTATGTGTGCCAACGACCATGCCGTTAGGGTGGCGGAGTTTTGGTCAAAAAGGATATAGCCATCGACACGATAAGAAGCGAACGTCCGCGCCGAGGGCCAGAGGTATCAATATCGGGAGGTGCTGTGTGTTGCAGTCGTACAGCACCTCGACCGATATCGGGCAGGGTATGCCCTGTGCCAGGGCGATGTCCAGGACGTCTGGGCGGTGGAGCGGGTTTGTGGGTACATGAGTCGGGGCGCCTGGCCCCAGCACCTCGATTTGGATGTTTTTATGCGAGCCCCAGCAGGTGTGCTTCGCATTTAAGTCACCGGCCAGTAGCGTCGCAGCCCCGCTGAATACGCCATCCAGGTCAGCCGGGTTGAGGCGCGCTCCAGGCGGACTATAACAGAGCAAATACACAGAGCTCGCCGTGCTCTGTGTTGACTTTGACGCCTATAGAGCGCAAGGTGGTATAGGCCGGCAGTGGGGTGGTGTCATGCACCACGTCTCGGCGCACGAGCGCGGCGACCCCTCTGTACGGGGCGCCTGTCGCCGTCAGCTCGTCGCGCCTGTAGACGTGGTAATTCGGGAGCTTGAAGCTCCGGCTTGGCGCGAGGTGTGTCTCGCCCAGGAGGATTATGTGTAAATCCTGGTGGTGCTGGGTGATGCTACCGGAATTCCAGTAGCATATCCGGAGCTCTGTTAATGGGAGGCCCGTGGTGGTGCCGCTACAGTGGCTTTCAGGGCGACTATTTGGTGAAGGGCGTCCAACAGAGCCAGAAGTGGGTCCGCTCCTCCACGGATTGAAGTAATAATACCCGCAATCACGTCCAGCGCGAAGTCATACGAAGACTACGGGTAGCTGGGCGCAGTCGGCCCGACTGGGCGCCTGTGACTGCGCAAAGGGCGTAATAGGCGCCTGTGAGGGCGCAAACGGCGCAATATGCGCCTGTGAGGGCGCGATAGGCGCCTTTGTGGGCACCATCGGCGCAGTAGTGAGCGCAGTAAGCGCCATAGGCGCGATAGGCGACTGCGTAGGCGCTATAGGCACTTGGTCGCCCTTGGCGGCCTTTGCCCTGTTCTTCTCCCGCTGCGGCTTGGGCGGGAGGGGTGCGGTAGTGGGCGCGGGGGTGGGTGTAGGCGTAGAGGCGGCAGCCGGCTGGCCCGCTCGCTATGTTTCGGCGGCGGCGGCTTTTGCGGGGGGCGGCGCTCCTGGCTGTTGGTTCGTTGGCGGGGGGGGGGGGATTGTCGCCCCCGTCTGCGGCTCGGCGAGGTCAGCGCTCGGCATCTTACGTGCCTGGCGCTGGCCTTCTGGTCTGGCGGTGGCTAGCTGGGGCTTCGTCAGGTTCGGCGGGGCGATCGTGCGCCCTTTCTTCCACGCCTCCTGGCGGAGGACGGCACAGCGGCGGTCATTTGCCGTGTGCGCCTGGGCGCAGTTCGCGCACGTCGGGGGCTCCTCACAAGGGCGGGGGCAGTCGGCCGCGACGTGGTCGCCCGCGCACCGTACGCATTTAATAATGCGGTGACAGTTCGCGGACGCGTGGCCGAACGCCTGGCAGCGGTGACATTCAGCGGGCCCTGGGCGTCCCCTCCAGGCCTCAATGCGGACGCCTCGTATGCCCAGCAGTTCATCCGTCGCGTACAGACGCGCGAGTTCCTGCTGGGTAAGGTGGAGCAGCTGGACGTGGTATAAACAACGCGGGCTGTCGCTCTTAGGCAACAGCGCCCGGACGTGCGTCACCTCGAACCCACGCTCGCCTAGGGCGTGGGTGATCTCCTCTGCTGAGGTATCCGTGGGCAGGCCTCGACCTCGACCCCACCTCTGTTGGCCGCTCGCTTTGTGGTGCGTAGCAGTACCGCGATATGGAGGCGTCTTTTTCCGCGGCCTCGGTTAAGTACCGCTGGACGATGCGGTACTCGTTCGCGCTCTGCGGAATGAAACGCACGCCGCCTTTCAGGCGCGCGCGTTAGACGTGTTAGCGAGCCGCTTACCTATAGCGGCGAGGTGCGTGACCCAGTTGGGTAGGCGCTCCACCACTATAGGTGGGTGGCCCTGGACAGGCGGCTGGGGCTTCGGTGGCGGTGGCGTGCGCGGCGACGGCGGTCTCGACGTCGCCGGTGACGACGGGGCTGCAGCGGCGGCGTCGTAGGAGGGCGCGGGCGCGCCCGACGGGCTTCCCATGCTTCGGTAAGCGGTACTGTTAGTCGCGGTTGACCGCAAGTCCGTGGCAGTGTCGGTAGCCGTGCGTGGGCACGCAGGCGGCGACAGCGGTAGGCGGGCCTGGTCGTAGGCCTCGTCGACGTCCGAGTTTAGAAACTCGGCGTCGCCGGAGGGTGAACCCGACGCGTAGAACACATGGTGTTCAAAAGGTGATGGTGACCTGGGCGTTTGCGCCGGCGACCTGCGGACGCGCTTGTCGTCGCGGTCGTCGTCCGGGCTTCTTTCGTACGCCGTGCGGGTGCGGGCGCGCGGTATCGGCACGGGCAGTAGCTGGGCCTGCGATATATCAATATCGCCGCCAAATATTCATTATCAATCTGGAACTCTCGTATTACTCACCTCTCCTGCTACACACCCTCCAAGCGGTTAGGCTCGACAGGTTAAAACTATTTTTAATTAAATTAAATTTCAAAAGCAAAAAAAATTTGTGTCAGTTACTTTCACGACTACCCCAAAACTGACAAACAGACAAACAGTATGTTAATGTCTGTTACTTATCTTTACTTTTACATTTATATTATTAAATAGAAGGTAGGTCCGGTAGTAGATAGAGTCTAATAACTAAACAGTGTTGGCAGTGTTGCGTTTGACTTGGTGTCAACAGTACGCCTGTCAGGGACTGGCTGAAATTGCGAACGTATACGTGATTACAATTTTCGTTGTGTGAGTTCCGAAAAGTTTAAAATATTTTTCATTTAGCGAGACTCCGCTTATCAGACCGCAAAACCTATCGAGCCGAATAATCCGAATTAATTGGACGCGTACAAATCAAGTGAAGAATTATTGAAGAACTAACAACTCAACTTCAATTCGTGGTACAGCCGCTGTACAGACTGCTACAGCTGTAAAATAATGTCGTACGCTGTACTACAGCGTACGACATAATTTTCTCCAATTCTCGTGACCTACTTCTCAGTTTCTCACGCGTCCAAGCATTTTGCAATGGATGCGCTTTCCAAAAATTATTTCATTCCATTCGGATCTAATGAGTTTTTTTTTTTTTTTTTTTTTTTTTTTTTTTTTTTTTTTTCTACATGGCATGCATTGTTAGCCGCTGATGGCTTTCACAATTTCACCGGACAAGTGGGTGAGCGGAAGGCTCTCAACCCTTATATTTAAGTAACGTGCCTAAGGGTGCCCCAAGGGGGGACACGAACCTCGGCTTAGGGCGTTACTGGGAGATAACAAACGGACGAAGGTTTGCGGAGAGAAACGACCCGGCACGTGCCGGTTACGCGAATCTAAATATGACTGGGGTCGCGGCGCGCGTCCACGCCGGCGTGGACGATAGATCGGTCTGGGGATCTAATGAGTCCAGAATACGGTTCGTATTAGTAACAATGTTGGAACACAATGATAGCGCGATTCAATGACGTATAACGCCATCTAGTGGTGTGCCGTCGCCATTAGCGGCTGCTTTCAACTTTTACTTTACTCTCTTCAACCCTGTAGTCGCTAGCGTAAAGCAAAAATGTAATGCAATTGCATGTCCACTTTTCTCAGGTACACAATTTGTAGAATCAATTTTACAGACAACTTTTCAAAAGGTGACAGAATACAATTTCGCAGTACAACTTTTAGCAGTAGGTACATTTACTTGTCAGGACCATATTTTACAGAAAAACAATATTTTATTTCTCTCTGGAGTATTCGTGTGTTTGTTTGACATTATGATTAAAAGTTAAAGTAAAGTAAAAAATATATTCATTCATGTAGACTTATAAAAAGTATTCTGTTATATGTCTGGCAGTTACTATCTACGAATGCATTGGGACACTCGTAGCACATGTTTGGCCATTTTTTTACAACGTCGCGTCGGTGCAAAGTTAGCATATAGGTACACACCAGAGGTACCGTAGAAGGGCGCCGACTTTAAGCTGTTTTCCACTAGAGATGTGCTATGCAGCTATGCTATAAGACCGTTTACACTGATGCTAAGCTATGTAACGACGTGCTACGAGGATCCGCCACCGCAAGGTAGCTGTGCGAGGCAGATGCGCAGTTGAGCTATGCGATGTAACGACAGTCCCTACTGTGGACGCATTCATAGCAAGCATCCACAACACATATCTGGTGGAAAAGCACCTGTAGGCTATGCTTTTTAAGGTGCAGTTTACAGTACGAGATGGAGGATTTTGCATTTGACCGAGCCCTAAATGCTCCACTCTTCTGGGATGTATGTTGATGGTTTCCAAGATTCAAGATTTATTTTTAATTTTTAATAACAAGAAGGGAGACTAGTTTTTTGAGGTTTATTTCATTTAAGATCACAAAATGAAATTCAGCACATTAAAAGATAACATAGTTAAAGTCCGATACTACGTATGTACGTTTGACGTGGGGAATAGAAAAAACTTTTCAATTCTTAGATTTTACACATCAGCTTACACAGGAGTTTACAACTGTAGGTTCCTAGAACTAGTTTGCCAAATCGACTTTGCCAAATCCGCAAAAGTTCAGTACGAAATGCGGTTCGAAATTACTGAAATCTCTCGGTTGAGTTTTAGTTTAAATTCACTCTGCGTTTTAACGTGAATCATGATTCTTACGAATTGCCTCTACACTATCTTATTGCGTTTAACAACGATGGCGATTGAAAAGATAGTAAATTCTAGAAGCTAAGTGAAGTTTCAATAACATTCTTGTTTTAGGGAAAAATAAATTCAAACAGTTTGAGTTACTGGCCTCTAAGGACTCAATTATTCACGTGTATCTCTTTTTCAATAGAGAAAAAAAGAAAATTACTGTAATGAGGCCACAATATTATATTGACTCACCAGAGAAGCTAGTACTCTGAAAATCTATGGGAGAAAACAATGTCCAGCAGTTGACAAGGACATCTTACTACTGTGAATGACGATGATGAGGAAATCCCAATACATTTTTTTATGCGAACGATGATGTAAATTTAAAGTGGCAACTCGTCGTAGACGTACTGGCAAATTATGACTGTGTATTTTATGTATAGTTATACATCAACGCTATTCACCGTTAGTCCCATCCAATGAAAACGCGACGTTTTCAGAAGGACCAGAAAAACTTTTGCCTTACTCATTGAATATTTTCAATTATAAGCATTGATTTATAGCATTTTTAGTTAGATAACCGTGGCTTTGGCTAACGGTTGTCCATCTAAAAATACCTGAGTGTTAAGATTATGAGAAATTGCAAAATCAAAATTCACGTAACTGGAATGTCAAGAAAGAACTCGAAAAAGTAAACATTTTTTTACAGAAAAATCCCCTTACAGAAGGGGATTTGAACCTTATTGGCCACCAGCCGCTATTTTATTTTTTACTCGATCAAAAAAAACGAACTGTTCAAATGTCCAATGTTTTGTAAACAAAATAACGCGAAAAGCCTTACATTTAGTATATTTTTAATGAATATTATCTTTTCCATATCAATCTTTACTTTCGAATAACTTGGAAACGAGACACTTTAGGTTATCATATTTTATTAATTTATTTATTCTTCATTTCACAAAATTAATGATACAATAGGCGAACTCAATGCCAAAAGGCATTCTCTACCATTCAACCACACGATCAAACTGATAAATTAAACACGGTGCACGAGATTAAACTAAATAAATTACTTTCGAAGACAACAACAGATGCTAAGACATTGTTTGTTTGTTCATTTGTCTTCTTTCTATATTTTTTCGTGCGCGGAAACATGGAGAAAAAAACAAAATGGCTGGTCACTAGCAACCTCCTATGCCACAAAGGTTCAAACCCCTTCACCCTTATTTTACCCCTTCAAACAATCGGGAATTTAGTACAGTTCAAACGGTTCCTTCTCTAAAGGTTTAGTTCCTTTTTAAATGCACTCTGCATTCAGTGAATAATGTATGTTTTCACAAATAGCCTCTCTAACCTCAATTTCCCGGCGCAGCCCTGAACGTAAAAGAAGAACTTTCCAAGACATTTTCTGATGCCGTATAAACAAGAGCAAAACGCTGCTGAGTTTCAACATGCAGAAAACACGTAAAAGTAGGAGAATGACTTGACTGATTGTCTTAGGTTTTTGCACCATTCTTAGCGATCCTCGTAGTTGATTATTCGTGCTTTCATTCACATCCAAATTTAATGACATTTAATTTTATATTTATTTAGTTTTCATCTCCCCTATTGTACCTATTATACATACATACAAAGTTCATACCGGACACGAAGAAGACAACACGGAACTATCTCATTTCCTTGATACCCTCAAACAAAAACTGAGTGCACTGTCGAGCAGACTACGAAGGTATAAACAAACGACAGCGAAAATCACAAAAAAACAGTTTTATACTAATGAGAAATCATTCTACCGGACACTTAAAGACAATAATTCGCCACCAAGCTCAAATACATTACCATCGTCTCCCCTTAATACTCCTACAGCAGAAGAGCTACATGGATTCTGGTCCAATATTTGGTCCAAACCAGTTGACCACAAACCAAATGAATGGGAATTTGACGACACGATTAGCGTAGTGCGCTGTGGCACGGTTTCTCGCCTCGATTTCCTTAGTGTCCCGGGTTCGATTCCCGGTCGGGTAAATTCAGGAAAGGATCTTTTCTGAATTGACTCGGGTCTGGGTGTGCTGGGTGACGCCCCTGGCTGATTTCTTTGTGTGGTACCTCGTAATACAGGGATATTAATCCCTACTTCGAAACCATTACAAGAGGTGTGTTGTCTGGCGCATATTTATATTTATATTTATTTATATTTTATAATGGGTGGAAAAGGACAAAGAGTCACTTAGAAATGTACCAGAAATGGCTTTTTAAGAAGTCACTCTAGATCTCCTTCAAACAATTATAAACAAGACCCACAACTGGAAAGCAACCGGCACTGATCGAATCCACAACTTCTGGCTCAAAAAGTTTTCCAATACCTATTCAACCTTTTCTTCTGAGTTACATAAATAAATTCATTCAATCGCCAGATACAATGCCCCTTTTTATACTCGTAACTACAGGAAAAGGCCCCAAGATCCAGCCAACTACCGGCCTATCACATGTCTGCAAAATATTTATAAAATAATCACGTCCTGTATTTCTCATTTAATCTATAACCACACTGATAGTAATAACGTGTTAGCTGAACAGCAGAAGGGATGCAGAAAACAGAGCCAAGGATGTAAAGAGCAACTCACCATAGACGCAATAGTATCGAAGCAAGCCTTCCGTCGTAAAGAAACATCTACACAATGTACATCGACTATATAAATATAAATATGCGCCATTCATTCAACTTTCTATGAAAAAATTCCAAGGAGACTCTTTAAGCCCCCTTTGGTTCTGTTTGTATTGTAGGCATTACACGGCGGACCGATGGCCTGGTACAAGTAGCAGGAAGCCGTTGGATGCGAAGGTCAAAGCACTCGCTGTGGTGGTCTATGGGGGGGGCTAATGTCCAGCATAATATCATATCCCTATCTACTCCACCCGGGTAGGTAGGGTTTTCGCAGCCGGAACTACGGGTCTGGCTGTTAGGATCAGGGTACCACGGGTGTTGGGGGTCCCAGCTCTGCCTTTGTTAAGGTAGCCCCAACTTGGAGTTGGATTCGTAGTGGCATGTGGTTAGTTGCAGAGGTGGGGCATGTTCGTCTGCTCGGTAGTGTGTACCGAGCGTCCCTCCTCGCGCGCAACGAGTATCTAAATTCACTGGTCTGGGCTTTGGGCCGCTAAGTGTTTAGATGCGGGGTTAGTGAGGAACCCTTATAGCGGCTTGTTGCTCCTCCGGTACTTGCCTGGATAGCAAGGAGATGGGTATCCGCTAGATTGCCCATCCGGCCACCCTGCTGTAGCTAAGGGTAGATGTACGGCAGTGCATCGAGATGTGAGCGTGCTATACAGCTCCGGCACCATTCTGGATAAATGGTAGTTGGCTGCTCTGACGTCCCTAGCGGGGATTGAAGACGCTAGCGTTCTTTGGATGCGCGTGGTGAGCGACTATAACTGCTCCGGTACCATTCTGGATAAATGGGAGTGGGTAATGCCACGGGCTACTCGCCTATGAGTACCGTAATGTGTAGTGCATCGTGCGTTGTGCTTTATAGCGGCAGGACCTACCGCAGATGTTCCCTAGTACACTTCACGGTGTGCTAGGAATAGTGTGCCTTTCTGCATAACCGCGAGGTTGGTCGGGGGGGGGGCACTAAATTAAATCTCAGTAGTTTGGGAAGGGACTTGTCCAGCATAATACTAAAGAGTATTTATTTTGATGATGATTAAGCTCCCCAAACTCACTTTTAAAACACACACACGATTGGCGTAGTGCGCTGTAGCACGGTTTCTCGCCTCGATTTCCGTAGTGTCCCTGGTTCGATTCCCGGTCGGGTCAATTCAGGAAACGATCTTTTCTGAATTGACTCGGGTCTGGGTGTGCTGGGAGACGCCCCTAGCTAATTTCCTTGTATGGTAACTCGTAACACAGGGATATTAATCCCCATTTCGAGACCATCACAAGAGGTGTTTTGTCTGGCGCAAAAAAAAAAAAAATAAGACCGTTATAGGAAACTAAAATGAGTAAAAGAGGTACTTAGTTCAAAGACTAAAATAAATGTTTGAAATAACTGCGACACCTACCATTTAGCAAGATTTTGATCAGCTCTATAAAACCTAAAAGGCCTTTATATGCTAAAATATACATTTGCGTTCTTTTTCAATATTATTATTGAAATGAAAACCAAAAAGTATATAAACCTCGAAATTTACTTGCTTTGAAATGAAATTAATAAATAGAATAGAAAATTTCAAAAGCAAGTTATAACTATCATAAATATTTAGTTAGTTGACTTGCTAAGTTAGTGATGTCTCAATAGTGTTTTACCAAGGATTTTACTTTTTTTAGTAGGTACATAATGTGTTTCTAGGTATCAATATGCTTACAAATACTTAGGTATTATTATATATGCCAATGTCAGAAGAGATAAGGTTTTCCATTAGCTTGAGTATCAAATAGGAATTACCTCCTTTATTTTTGTTCAAGTTCTTGAAATTCCTCAACTAATATACAACAAGAATGAAGTAATCACTACAGCGAATGTATAATTCAATCTATCTAAATTAAGACTGGATCGCAGACGAGCGCGTCTCAGGCGAACTTGCATCAATATTTACGCGCCTATCTGAAGCCAGCCCGATGCGAATAACTCATAATATGCAAGTGCCCTAACATTCCTTGTAGGGCTGATATAATGCTAATTAATAATTACCCCTGTCATAATAATAATAATAATAATAAATAATCTTTATTGCACAAACAAATACTTACAGCACGTAAAAACAAAAAAGTAAATATTTAGTACAATTTAGGCGGTCTTATCGCTACAGAGCGATCTCTTCCAGACAACCTTCGGCAGAGAGATTTAAAACAGAGGACGAGTTAGGCTGCGCAAAAGCTATGGAAAAAAAAAATAGTAATTACATTTGAATATTATGCTAATATAAAAATAAATAAATAAATACATCTATGTATACACACATATATTGTTTTAGATTACCTAGCACCAGTTTCCTTGTGTAACGAACTAAATTAGGAGAGAAACATATGTAAAAGGAACGTAAACAAAGAAAAAAAAAAAAAAAAAAAAAAAACACGAAGTCAGAGAGAGAGGAAGTACGACTTTACCTGAGATTTGAAAATAGGTAAGGATTGAGATTGACGAATGGTTAAAGGCAAGGAATTCCACAGACGAATTGAGCGAACAACAAAGGATTGAGAATAATAGCTAGAAGAGTGCGGAGGGACTGTCAGGTGGAGTTTCCGGCAAGACCGCATGCCTTCACTTTTGGTAGGCTGCATGAATTGAAACAGCGTCTTAAGGTAAGGAGGCGAACGGGGATTAAACAAAGTAGTATACAATAGGGCCAAAATATGAAGATCACGGCGATGTCGTATGGTTAGCCAGTTTAACTGAGCGCGGAATTGAGAAACGTGATCAAATTTACGTAACCCGAAGATAATGCGTATGCAGAAGTTTTGAAGGCGCTCGAGTTTATTCAGAAAATTTTCAGTGATGTCTAAATAGGCACAATCGGCATAGTCAAGAATTGGCAGCAGCAAGGCCTGCACAAGTGCAATTTTGGTGGGTATAGGTAAGAAGTGGCGGAGTCTACTGAGAGAACTTGCTGATGCGAACATTCTCCTGCTCACCTCACCAATCTGTTTCTCCCAGCTCAACGAACTGTCAAGCAAGACACCTAAGTTTTTCACTATGCTGCTATAGGAGATCTGGATCCCATCAAATACAATAGGCGGCATCGACTCCCATTCGATCCTTGATATCAACCACGAGCTGCCAATGACAATAACTTGTGTTTTGTTCGGGTTCACCTTAAGACCGAAGGCCATGCTCCAGTCCTGAATACGTGCCAGATCAGCATTAATAGTTCCGACTACCCCATGAAGGTTTTCAAGGCTACCCTGCGAATATATTTGGAGATCATCTGCATAAAGGTGGTGAGAAGAAGAGAGATTATGAGTAATAGAATTTATGAAAACAGAAAAAAGAAGAGGAGACAGGACACCACCTTGCGGTACGCCAGCAGAAATATCGCGCCATGCAGAAAACGAGTCTTCAGCACGAATGCGTTGCCGGCGCCCATGCAAGTAACTATGAAACCAGTCAAGCACCGCCGGAGATATGTTAAGAGAACGCAAAATGCCAAGAAGGATGTCGAAGTCAACCGTATTATAAGCGTTACTGAAGTCAAGCAACGTCAACACAGTCAGGCTCCGGCAGTCCATGCCACGCCGAATGTCGTCAGTAATCTTTACTAAAGCTGTAGTTGTACTATGACCGGGACGGAATCCAGATTGGAAGGGATTTAAAAGGTTGTATTTGGAAAGGAAGTGACTAAGCTGATCATGTACAACACGCTCCAAGACTTTGGACAGAAACGGCAAAATGGAAATAGGGCGGTAATCGGAGAATGATTCAGGGTTGGACTTTTTTGGGAGAGGAATTACCTGTGCATCTTTCCATATAAGTGGGAAGGTGCTCGAAAGGAGAGAGTAGTTCAGGATGTGGGTAATAATAGGATTTAGGACATCGAGGAGGGGTACGATCATCTTACGACTAACACTATCGTTACCGACGGCATCAGATGCAATAGCCTTAACGTTCTTCAAAACATCACAGTCAGTAACTTGACTGAAGACAAAAGGAGAAAAATCAGGAGTTGGAAGACAAGACAGTTTATTTAAAGTGTCACGCTTTCTAGTATCATCAATGAAGGTAGATGAGCAGAAGTGGGAATTTAAGAGGTCAATATTAATATCTTGGGGGGTGGATTCACTACGTAATCTTCCAACTCCTAGCGATCTCAAGAATTTCCATACTTTTGTAGGGTTACCGTTCTCAACAGATTCGTGAATATGGCGCCGTTGAGCGTCTCTACACAACCTATTGCAGCGGTTTCTTATCATTTTGTATTTTTCGCGGTTTTTGTCCGATGGCTCCATCTTGAACTTTGATTTTGCAGCATTTTTCTTGTTTCTCAAAGCTCTGAGGTCATCAGATAGCCAGGGAGCAGGAAAATGTTTCATCTTAACCGGTCGAACAGGAGCATGCTTATCGAAAAGCTGTTTAAGAAGGGAGTTGAATATGTTGACCTTCTCATCAATGCCAGTGGTATTGTGTATTACCGACCAATCGATGTTTATTGCATCCTGCCGCAAATTCTCAGTGCTCATGCCACCAAAATTGCGCTGAAATAGTATTTTCGCCTTGGATTTGGGGGGACGGACTTTGTAAGACAAATAAACAAGGTCATGAAACGAGAAGGCATCAGCAGAACACTGACCGTGCTTAGCGGCGTGGATAGTTGAGGAGACCAAGATAAGGTCTAAAAGAGATGGAGCGGAGTTTGGGAAGAAGTGAGTAGCGTTAAGAGGGAGCACATGCATATCACTTGCATTTACGAGAGATTTAAGACGATGGGAACGGGCATCATTCCTGAGAAGGCAGGTATTGAAATCGCCCATTATTATAGTATGGCTATATAACGGGGTCAATTCTTCCAAAGTCTTTTCGAAGGAAGAGAAATAATCCACACCCCTAGATGGACTATAGACAACACCGAGTAGTACTTTGGTATGAGACAGTGATAATTCAAGAAATAAGTGCTGGGCTAGCTCAGAGGACGAAGACGGTGGAGAATTATTTACAATAGTAAAAGGAATGTGAGATCGAATATATATGGCTACGCCACCGCCAGTTCTGACAATGCGGTCATTCCGGACAAGGACGAAACCGGGTAAGGAGAAGGATGTGGATGGAGTATTAGGATTCAGCCAAGTTTCCGACACGAGAACTGCATGAATGTTCTTGTTGTCAAAAGCTGTCAACATGTCAGTGTGGTGGGCTGGGATGCTTTGAGCGTTGATGTGAACCACGTTGAAGTTTTTGGGGACATCTGCAAAAACAGAATGTAGGACATCAAGGAGAGGTGCAGATGTGGAGTGGAAACTTTCATCGTCTAAGGAAGAAGAAGAAAAGGAAAGGAAATGCTCGCTTTGGTTACTGGTACTTTTTGGCGAAACCATATCAATACAATAATAATAAATAAATAAATATCAGACTCAAATTACACTTTTAAAATTGTACTTGCGTACAAATGAACAAGACCAAATAAAAACACTAAAGCCTCCACGTGCCAGCAATCCGGAAGAAATATTCGCACTTACTTATACAAAACAAGTTAGTTTACAAAAAAAACAAAAAAAAAAAGTAGTTGAAGCTTTGAAAATAAATCAACAGATGCACAGAGCACGAAACGGAAAAAAAAAAAAAATAGCTGTCACTGTCAATGTCACTGCCTCAGACGAGTAACCTGCCTGGCAACTTACCAATCAATCAATACAAAATAATCATGTAAATAAATAAAGTAGGTAATAGTATTTTGTAAAAGAATTTAGATATAAAGATAGTTTTTAAAGACAATTATGGGTAACGGAAAATAGAAGTAACATTTTGCTGCTTAAAGTAAAATTAAAGTACAAATTTAAACGACGAGACATTAATATTACCTACTGATAAGTGTAACCGGAGCGACACCGACTACAACAAGCTTACAACTGGAGGAAAACTACTTCTTACGGCGGGTCTTGCCGCTGCTGGCCTCCAGGGTAGTGGCAGGCAAGGTGGCAGTCTTCTTCGGCTTCACCGCTTGGACTTCGGCCTCCGGCAGCGGGCTGCAGATGGTGTCAAGCTCGGCTAACGTTGTTAAGCCGCGCTTTTTGCCGTCCGCCGCAGCAACAATGATGACGCCGTTTTTCGTCCAGCAGTTGGTGACTCCAAGACGCTTTCGGGCTTCCATGAAAGTACTATGCCGTACTCTAGTTAGGAACTCAGACAGCGTGATTCCGGTTCCCTTAAGAGCAGTTTTCCCGTACCACACTTTGTCCCGATCAGCAAACTGGCAAAACTTAACAACAATGGGCCGGGGCTTATCCTGAGTGACTTGACCAACACGATGGCAGCGACTCATTGAGTCCCTTGCAAGTGGCAACCTCAGATACTTTGCCAATGCTGAAAGCACTTCTTCACCCGTGTCTTCGTTTTCAACCTCAGGGAGGCCATGTACCATCAGCATTTTGCGTCTGCTATGCATCTCCAATCTGTCGCAGCCTTGTGCCAACAGCTCCACCTGCCTCTGAAGACCAGTCAGAGTTGACATGATGAATGTCTTAAAAGACATAAAATCTTTGGCAAGTGTAGCAATTGAAGGCGGCGAAGAAGATGGATTAGCCTCTTCCAAGATGCGCTGGAACTCTGTCATCCTCATAGTGCACATAGCCCTCACCTCTTCGAGGGATTTTTGCAGCAACTGTGTGTCCATTTTGTTCTCTTGTCACGTAGTAGTGTTGTTAAATTGTGTGCAAAATAACTTGAATTTTATAAAGGAATGCCTGGCAGGTATATGGGCTTTAGTTTACCACATGTAAGTGTTTTTAAAATTTATTTTATTTATTTTAATTTCAATTAAATACAGAGAGCAATTTTTGACAACTCACTTTTACACCTACCCACAAAAAAAAAAAAAAAATACCATCACCACTTTATCCCAAACGGGGTAGTCAAAGGCAATTTAAGTGACTGTGTCGTCATGGTGAACGAAACACTCAGAAGCCCACTTTCCACTAATGGTATTAGAACCCTACGTGGTAACTGGTGAGCCTACCGCCGTTATCCGGGTTGATGTGGTTTTGTTATCGATGTTTCCCATCACCGGAGAGTAAGTCGGATATTTAACAATGAACACGAAGGTTCTGGCCAGATTTAAACTCGGAACCACACGATCCACGATCTGAGTTCGGGTGCTGCACCACTAGGCCACGACGCCCTCACCCCCCACCCCTATCATAGCAGATGAAATCATGACACAATGGAATAACCATAATCCACTTCTATTTCCCATATGTCCGTGCGTACACGCAGACGAGCCCACTGAAAATCAGTGAGGTCCTTTATATTTCTGGACATCGGGGCAGTGGTGACTGCCTGATGATATTTTTATTTTATATTCTTTTGTATTTTTTATTTGTTGTTGTAAGCGCTTGTTTTTAATATTTTGTCAGTGGCGATGTCTTGAACTAAATAAATAATTTATATTTCGTAACAGAATCAATCCGATAGTACTTACCTATTTGATTAGGAATTCTGTCCTTAACATCGACCCTAAGTAAACCTAATAAGTTCCACAAATCGTCTAGCGCAGTGGTTATAAGCGGTTAAAAAGTTTCACAGGATCGATTCCCGCACCAACAGAAATGTCTAGGTCATGTAAACTTGTTAGCTCTGGATTTCACAACACAAGGCAATGCAGTACATAAGATGTTGTCTCATATTTATTTATTTTTATTGCGTATGAAATTTCTTCAAAAAGACTTCGACAAGGAACACGATATATTGAACAAGGAGAAATAATAAACTGAGCAACGAAAAATACTGAAATGCGCCCCAGAATAATTATGCCGGCCACAAAACACTACAGGTTGTTACCTGCTGGATAGCATTTAATGGAGCGAATACTAACCTAACCACCAAAAATACTATCTGAGCTTCTAAATATTCTAAAATCAGTATTTAGCTGAAAATCATCTACCTCATAAAATCTTCTATGAACGTCTAAAAGGTAACCCTACTAAACTGGTCTATAAAAAGCATTTCAAAACCAACTGTCCGTCAGCCAAGTATCAAATCAATCATGGATCTGTATGGGAAAACACACAGTTTGAGGAGGGTATTTAATGGGAAATGGAAACTATTTCTAATTGCGATCTCAACTCCTGAAGCTCGGAGTACCCAGTAATATCGAAACAGACATTTACGGGGGCAGTTTTAAATATCTTAATGAACTGAATAATGTTAGGTTAACGAAGTTAGAGAATGAAGATAATAATATAACCTTCAACAAACGCCTGCATAAAAAATGGGCGCAATATTAGTCCACTGTGATATTAGTAATTCATTTTGTAAGTCATTTTGTAAGGAATATGTGAGTTTTGTATAGTTTGTACTAGAATTAATTTGTTAAGTTATTGTATTTTCTTTTTTCATTACGTTATCATTTTGGTTCTGGTTTCTAGGCTTCGAATAAAAGATTTCCAAGAAGAAGACGCCGGCGAGTACGCGTGTCATAGCATCAACGATACGGCCAAGGAACTAAGGGTCACTGTCAAATACAAAAGGGATAGCCCAGAAGATGTCCTAAAAGGTATCTAATGCTTTTTTTAACTGGACTTAAAGTCTAATTAGGCAGTGATTATATGCAAAGCATACCTGTAGAAAATTTAATGAATGATTTACCCATCCAAAAACTTAAGATACCGAATTGAAATTGTTTTTATTTTGATTTTATGAAATCAAAATAAGAAATAAATGTGTGACTAGTAGAATCTACTACTAGTATTTTCCAACTGTCTTCTTTTTTCTTGAGAGGCAGTTATCTATTTTCCTATTTCCTCAAAGTTAAAATAATACGTAACTCTATATAATTTAGAAGATTACCAAGCTCTGTTACACTGGGTTTATTGTGATGTAGAACTATTTTGAATAACTTTATCGTCATCTTTATTATCCAGATGTGTAAACACAGCCAAATCCGTTTTGGAAGCGTCGCCAGAGCGTGCAATATTGCATTCATGTGGAAACCGCGATTACCAATTATATTTTTGGCGGACATGTTGGCAGTCATAACAACTGACTTCCCGTGTGAAATTATTCCAAGACTCAATCTTTATGTGGCTCCATAAACAAATCAGACATGAGATCAGTGTTTCTGAATAAAATTATTCGTATCAGATGCATTGCCAAATTATTTTTGGAACATTGGAATAATTGGTGACGCCATTAGCTGCCAGTTAATTAAGTTGATAGTTCTGAGACAAAATTTTAAAGTTCGACACCATTTTGATGAAATTAACTTGTTACCGTGAAATAAAATTCAATAGATCATTTTCTAATAACAATCAAAATTGACTCAATTCCTTTTTCTAGAATATCAAGCCGACATTGACGTAGATCGACCGATGCCAGAAATTCTCTCACAACACAGCAGCGCCCTCGTTGACAACAATACGATTGACGACGCAAATACAGAAGGCAGGAACTCCGATAAGACATACAAAGATGAAGATACTGATGAGAAAAATGAGAAAGACCACCCGAGCTACGGACACGTGGATAATAGCATAAAGAAATTTGCGCCGAGGTTCAAACATCCGTCGAGGATGTATTCTATGGAGATGAAGCCAGCTGGCAGCTCTATTCGGCTCAAATGTGCTGCTGAAGGTAATTTCTAGATTTTATTTCAGCAGCAGAAATAATCATTATATCCCAACTTTTTTAGAAACCTTGGCGTTCATCTATGAGCAAAGCTGAGCTTCGAGCTAATTAATGACACAAGGAGTATCCCAATATTATGATTAGCTTTGGCTTGACCATGAAACGAAATATGATGAGAAACTTCCGCAAATAGTCACACGAGACCACAATTATCTTATGTTTTGTTGAGGGGTTTTTGTTCGTTAAACCTTGTTTAATAAAGTGATCTCCTTAATCTTTCATAAGCATCGATCACTGAACTATAACTACAAATTGGTGCTCAAGCTGTATACCTAAGAATTTTACAACGCCATAAAAATGCTTTAACTCATAACCATCTACGTAACCTTAAAATTACTTCAGCTCTTGCTTACAATAATCAAGAAAGGTTCAGTCTATATTTAAACGAGAGATTAAGCACCGACATATTTTAAAAATGGAACTGTAAGGGTTGCTTGTTTATATTTTTTGCCCTGTGAAATACTAATGGCCTTAGAGGAATAAAGCTTAACGTATAATTCAAGTAGAACGTAGTCAACAAACTGTACTTCCAACTTAGCAAAGTGGAACATTTTCATAAAATTTCACAAGTCAATATTTAATACTTTTTCCGATAGAACAAATAGGCCAGATTGCCTTTATATTTAGGTATACTCAGATATTTAAAGACACTTATTTACTTAAGAACTAACTCACTACTAACACAAAGACATGGAATAAACACATATAAGTAGTTGCTTTTTCATGTTTTTATGAACATTTACAGGAAATCCAACCCCAAACATAACTTGGAAGAAAAACGACGGAGAAGTTTCAAGAAGATTCTTCCAGCCATCTTTCGGGAAGTGGTCGATGGCTCTGGATGAACTAACTAAAACCGACAATGGGGCCTACACTTGCATCATCTGCAATGAGCTGGGCTGCATCAACCATACCAGCACTTTGCAGGTTCAAGGTAGGACTCTTTTGATATTCGTAAGTACAATTTATGAACAAAGGGATTTTAGAACTTTGTCAATGGATTTCGTTGCACTGTAAATATTAAGTGGAAAATTGTGTAGTTTCATATACTGTATTATCAGATCGACGTTTTAAATAATAGTCACGAAACATGTGCAATTGGTATTGGTAATTATTGCTAAATGTAACCATGGATATTGTAGAGCGCTACCCATCAAAACCATACATAAAGGAAGGGTACCCTGGAAACATCACGGTTCTGGTGAACGACACGGTGCAGCTGTCCTGCCCACCCATCTCCGACCTGGAACCTACTGTCTGGTGGCTCCGGTCTTCCAACCAAACTTTGGTGGATGCGGATGGCAGGCCCCAGAACAAAACTATTCTTGTCGAGAAAAATATAAAGGTTCCAAACACTTTCGATCTGGTGGAGGAACGTCACTAATATATTATGTATAAGTAACATCGGAAAAGGGTAAATGTAAATTGTGTAAAGAAAGTTTGAAGACAATTGAGAAATTGACATTTATAAAGAGGGGTTTTTTGATAGTGGACTTATTTAATAAACACTCAAACTGAGATTGACTCTGTATCCTATCCAAATATCCCTTTTTACAAAGATATCTTTTACTGTGATCAAATACGTAAAAACTATCAAGATATAATTCATGTCAAAAAAAGTAATCAGAGCCTAATTGGTAAATTATCAGGTGACGGTTAATGTTGTATTAGAATAACAATCGCGGTGAAAGACCTTATAATTATTTTGTATAACTATTCAAATAAAATGTATCATGTGGTGTATGGTATGGTATATGTGACTAATATTTCTTACCCCAGATGTATAGGTGACTCGTAAGTACTCGTAATGTCATTAACAATTCACACTTTGGCCTTATAGAACGGCTTTACGCCAAACCAGTGCTTACACAAGGCGCAGAGAATCAGACCAAGCTGATCGGCGAAACTGCCAGATTCAGCTGCGAGTTCCTCACGGACTTGCACCCTTACGTCTACTGGATGTTCTTCAACAAAGACGACTATCTGTACACTGATGCCGTCGACTCCATGCAGGAGATAGTCATTCACAATGACAGCAGCAAGATTATTGTGGTGAGGGTGTGGGCTAACAATATTCCAAATGAGAAATCCTTATTGCTCATCGTATGGTCCACTTGCTCACAGTTCAGGGTTTATAGTGAAAAATTGTGCTATCTTGTTCTTATCAAGTACAAATATTAGTCCTAAAAAAACCACCGAGCAAGAAGGACTTTAATGGGCCTGATTAGAATATTTTATTTACCAAATTAAGTTAATGTAAATAATGAATATACTTTGTTACTGTATTGATCACTGGGTACATACCCAGTCATACATATGACACTAGGTTTTTTTAACGAATTCTTGTTGGGATTGTTTAATATTAAGGAAAGGAATTTCTCATTTGGAATTATATATTATGTGTGGGCTTGCATGTTTAGCTTTTATTTGTTGTGTTATGGCACTACTCGTCGGCAGATTGGGACGGATTGCGAGAGTATTTTGCCTCCGTCCCTTGGCGGCAGTGCTGCTTTGGAGAAAGGGATGCTTCAGAGAGTGCATCTGCTATCGCTGACGAGATCAGTACCGGAATGGAATACTACATTCCTTTTACTGATGTCGTCAGTGCTAGCAAAACTGGTCCCTGGTTCAATCGCGAGTGTGCCGCAGCTGTTGAACAAAAACTGGCGGCATACCGTGCTTGGTCTAGGGCCCAGGCACTCAATGATCATTCAAACCTGGCCTCCCTGAAAGCAGCCTTAAATAAAGCCACCAAGGCCGCGAAGAGGGGTTACATTAGAGCAGACGCTCAGCGAATTGCACGTGTTGGCCAAGAACTCATCACGCACCCTACGGGTAGCCAGCCGCTCCTACTGGTGACTGGCTAAACACGTGCAATCTAACTTCTGCGTGCCTTCACTGCCCCCACTGAGATTTCCTGATGGATCGTTGGCTCATCAGCCGCAAGAGAAAGCAGATTTACTGGCTAACCTCTTTGCCGCAAACTCTTGCATCGATGACTGCGGTGCTGCGCCGCCTGAAACTCCACATTGCGTCTCCACAATGCCTGATATTCGTATCAGGCAGTGTGATGTTCGTGCCGATCTGCAGTCACTCGATGTCAGGAAAGCCAGTGGCCCTGATGGAATTCCAGCTGTGGTGCTGAAGAAATGTGCAGCGGAGTTGTCTCCAGTGTTCACTAGCTTGTACCGCCTCTCCTACAATTCGGGTCTTGTGCCGCTGGCTTGGATGGAGGCGAACGTTCAACCAGTTCCCAAAAAAGGGGACCGGTCTGACCCTGCCAATTACCGTCCAATAGCCGTAACCTCAGTTTTAGCTAAAGTGTTTGAGCGGATCATAAACACGCAGCTCATCCACTACCTAGAGGATCACTCTCTCATTTACGACCGTCAGTACGGCTTCCGACCAAAACGGTCTACGGGTGATCTTCTAGCGTACGTAACACACATCTGGGGGTAGGCTATGGACAAGCATGGGGAATCTTTGGCCGTCAGCCTTGACATTGCCAAAGCTTTTGACCGTGTATGGCATCGTTCGCTTCTTTCCAAGCTTCCGGCATATGGTCTCCTGACCCAATCACCTATGCGACTGGGTCACCGGATTTCTGGAGGGACGTAGAATTCGTGTCCTTTGCGATGGTCGAAAATGACGCTTTCTCCAGATTAATGCCTGAGTGCCGCAGGGCTCCGTCTTATCGCCGACGTTGTTTCTTCTGCATATCAATGACATGTTATCTCTTGGTAATTTTCATTGCTATGCGGATGATAGCACGGTCCACGGGCGTTATTTTGAGCGCCTTGGGGCAAAGCAGACTGACATCGAGGAGAAGAGGCGAAGTCTTGTTGTTGAGCTTGACGGAGTGTTGGACCGCATTTCAGAATGGGGTGCATGCAAACTTGTCGAGTTCAATGCCAAGAAAACGCAGGTGTGTGCATTCACAGCAAAGGCGTCGCCGTTCCTTTCCTATCCCACTCTTCAGAGCACCCCGCTACCGATTAAGGATAGCCTAAACATCCTTGGCATGGATATTCGTAGCAACCCAAACCAGCGGGACTACATTGAGAGCGACATTAGAACTGCATCCCGTAAACTCGGAGTCCTGAACAGATTGAGACGATTCTTCACGCCTGAGCAGCTCTGTCTCTTGTATAAGACACAAGTTCGCTCGTGTGTGGAATACTGCTCTCATCTCTGGGACGGTTCCGCCAAGTACCTACTCAAAGCTTGCAGCGGCGTGCTATTCGTATTATTGGAAACCCAGAGGCAACTTTGACCCTTGAGCCACTCCAATTGCGTAGAGACATTGCTAGGCTAAGTGTTCCCTATCGCTTCTACAATAGGGAATGCTCTGACCAGTTATTCCAGCTTATCCCACCCTCACCTTTCCACTCCCGTACCACGCGTGCTGGACTACGTCGTCACCCACACACAATTCAACATTTGTTGACCCGAACTAAAAGGTTCGGTGACTCGTTTCTTTGTCGTACCATCCAGACGTGGAACGCTCTTCCAGCACATGTGTTTCCTTCCTCGTATAGTCCCGGGTTCTTCAGGCGGGGCGTGAAAAGGCATTTCTGCAGGCCTTCAAGGTGAGGATGGCCAGCCCAGTGATTCGTTTGAATGACTGGGCTTGTCAACCTCATATCTGGACCCCACGACCGCTTTTTGATCAGGTGGAGTGAGGTCATCTTGACGGGCAATATAAAAAAAAACATTTCTGAAAACATCTCAAAGGATTTAATATGTATTTTGTGTATCTTATTTTATCCAGAAGATTAGTCTTCTCCATAAAAATCTAGCTCTGTTTACGTCCATAATAAGCACGATATGTAAAATAAAATACTTATTCTAATGAGTAGATAATCTTCATGTTTGATTTCATATTCCCAAGTTCTTATGTGTTCGTGTGAGTGTGTGCTTGAACATTTTATTGGTAAATTATCTCAAATACTGATTCTCACTATGATATTTCAGAGCGATAATTCTTCAGACAAAGCCGAACAACTGACAATTTATAACGTAACGAAAGATGATGAAGGCTGGTACGTGTGTGTAGCCCTCAACACCTTAGGAAATACTACGGCGAAAGGATACCTCACTGTTCTTGAGTGTGAGTAACTGAATTAGGTTTTATCCCATAATATAATTAAAGCTAGTTACCTCAAGAACCAAAATAGTTACCAATGATTAGAAAAAGCACTAGAAATGGCTCATCAGGTAGGCCGACACCAGAATGTAGAAGCAAAATAAACTATAAAGTCGATAGTCTTACACCGTTCTGTGAAATGAGGCATTCTTTTGTCCTTTGATAAAAATAGCCTATAAATTACTGTCGTAATTTGAAATGAAGATCTGTAAGTTGTTTATAAAAATAACCTCTTTTTGTGGACGCCCCTTTAAACAATAACTGATATATCTGTATTAATTTACAGCTTTACCCGATAAAGAGCCGCTAGACCACGGAAAGCACACTCTCCTCATCAACATATTGACAGCAGTGCTAGGAGCGATGTTCTTCGTCGCAGCCATCATCGTGGTGATGATCTTCAAGAAGCTCAAGCGAGAGAAGATCAAGAAGCAACTAGCGATAGAGACCGCAAGGGCAGTGATTGTGACACATTGGACAAAGAAAGTGGTTGTGGAGAAACCAGCAATGAATGGGTCACCTAATACTACGGGCGACGGCTTGGTGAGTGAATCGCTTACTGGCAAATAACTGCATTCATTAATGTGTACGTACATAATTTGGTGATGGCAGCGGTAGGAAGTCTATGTTTTTTCTTCGTGAACATAGACTGTGAGTTCATTTTGGTTTGCAATAATATCACAACAAAATCGGTGACTGAATAGTCACTCACTGCGGCAATAGTCAGCCAAAATTCGTAGTCCATGCATGATAATGTCGTCAATATAAATTGTGCTTATCATAAAAAGATAGCGTTTTGTAGATTTTTTATAATTTCCTCACGTGTTCACAGCTGATGCCAGTGGTGAAGATCGAAAAGCAGAAGCTATCCCAGGTGCAGGGCAACACGAGCGACTCAATGATGATGTCAGAATATGAGCTGCCCGTTGACATCGATTGGGAGGTCGACCGAGACTCTCTAAACATCGGCAAGGTAGCATATGTATGATTCGCAACCAGTACCAGTAATAATTTTACATTCAGCAGGAATCAGGAAACCATTCAGTAGATAACTTATATAGAGAAGCAGCTTCCAAGATCAATAACAATAAAGTTTATGTGCGAGACTTCGCTAGTAGGCAAAGGGCAAATATAATTTCGTAATGAAAGAACTACCTAACAGACGTGCCCTTAAAATTACTAGAAGTCATACAGCTCCTATAGGTTGCATAGCAAAACATGCTAAGTAATGCTCGAATATAAAAAGCATCTATTAGTTTAACTGTCGTTAGTTAACGCCACTGATATACACCTACAGCAACATACATATTATTCGTGTGAATCTGTTTCTCTGTGGATTATTTACATGGTGCCAGTTCTCATCTCCTGTAATGTCAAGCACTGAAGAAATATTCGTTGTAAATGAAGGCTATAATTCAAAATTTTTATTTTTCCAGATTCTCGGAGAAGGTGAATTTGGCAAAGTCGTGAAAGCAGAATGCGTGGGAATATTAAAACAGGGAGTCAAGTCGGTTGTTGCTGTTAAAATGCTCAAAGGTGAGTTTTATTCTTCCCTCAACTCTTTAGCAAAATGTGTAGGGCATGTTGGAACCGGTCTCGCAGTGAATATGTTTGCAAAAAATGACATGTAAGGTTACCTCTGCTGTTTATGTTAACAGACAGTTTTAAGAACACTTTTTGATAATTTGGTCATTTGGTTTCCAGAGGGCCACACCGACGCAGAGATGATGGCGCTGGTTTCTGAGATGGAGATGATGAAGATGATCGGAAAGCACGTCAACATCATCAACCTGCTGGGCTGCTGCACTCAGGACGGGCCGCTATACGTGATCGTTGAGTACGCGCCTAATGGGAACCTGAGGGAGTTTCTGAGGAATCACAGGCCTGGGAACAGGTAGGATGCTTTTTCTGAGACTGTTAGCTTTAAATGTATTCTATAATTATTACTACAATTGCATTGCTTTCATCATCATCCATCATTATGATCGTTATTCATAACATCTTATTCATCATACTTACAGGCTATCGCGCTGGCGGCCGGGTTTTCAGTTAACATCATGCTAATTTGACTAATACATTTTGCAGATACGAGTCAGACGCAGAGCCTCTGAAGGACAAGAAGACGCTCACACAGAAAGACCTCGTCTCCTTCTCCTACCAAATCGCAAGAGGCATGGAGTACCTTGCATCTAGAAGAGTAAGCAATCATCCATCGTTATTGTCATTCGCAACCTTAAGAAGACCACTGCTAAACAACATATAATACTCACCTTAAACTTTTCCTAATGTTGAAGCTGATCAGGAAGAAACAGTACAGCTCACGTGGACAATTCTGAAAGACAATTGATGATGTCGATATTATTCCTATAGTGACAATAAAATGACAATATAATAAGCAACAGTATCATGAATTTAAAACAATTTCTGATGATGAGTTGAAGTATTTCAGGCTGACTCATTTAGCTTAATATAAGTATCTACTTTTTATAATTGCAAAGAAAAGCGCTGGAGTATTTTGTGCCTACAACAATAGCATGGGTCACCATACCGCTGAAAAGAACATCCAATCTAGTAAACGCCCAATGTTTTAACTTTGTTCTCATCTTCCACAGTGCATTCATCGAGACTTAGCAGCCCGTAACGTGCTAGTGACGGACGACTGCGTGCTGAAGATAGCCGACTTCGGCCTCGCCAAGGACGTGCACAGCAACGACTACTACCGCAAGAAGACTGAGGGGCGGCTACCGGTGCGGTGGATGGCACCAGAGTCCCTATACCATAAAGTTTTCACGACGCAGACTGACGTGTAAGTATGATCCGCTTTCAGGTGGGTGGTCTAATGTAGGTAGACCAAAAGTAACCCGCACATACCCACAATCCACAATATCTTTTATTCAGACTATATTTTAAACTTTGGTAAACTTTATCAGTCTAATTCTTATTGCTGAGGCCGTAGCTAATAGCCAAAAATGGACTGAGTTTTCACATGTAGAAAACATTAAAAATAATGGGAATGACATTCAATGTGAATAAATAAATACATATTTGAGACAATTTACACCAAGATCATCGACCTCTAACTAAGCAGAGCTTGAACAATGGGTGTCAGAGACTGATTAACATACTTAAATATTCCTAAATACATACTTCAATAGATAATAACACGCAACACGCAAACGCAACAAACACAAATGTTCCTCACATAAATGTTTGTTATGGGTGGGGATCGAACCCACGCCCTTTGGCGCTAAAGGCATTATCGCTGCCATTGCACCAACAGGCCAGTCACTTTGAATATCGCCGATTGAGCGAGCTCCTATGTTATTTAAAAGTTTTGACATGTAGAAGCGCTTGTAGCGCCCTCTGTAGGGCTTGCCAAGAGCTGCTACTTTTGTTTCTACACGTCAACATGCCTTTGCTTATACAAAGAAATATCCAGTTAAGATTTAGTAGTGGTAAATAATTCGTCTTTGTGCATTCCAGATGGTCATTCGGCGTGCTTCTGTGGGAGATCATGACACTGGGCGGGACGCCGTACCCGACCGTCCCGGGACAGTACATGTACCAGCACCTCAGTGCGGGACATCGCATGGAGAAGCCGCCTTGCTGTAGCTTGGAGATGTGAGTTTTACTATACTATCTAATAGTGGAAAATAGATAAACTAGACCTGACAAACCTTCCTTGAATGGCCTTTATTTTATTATTTTTATTGTTTTGTGGCACACTCAGTAAACTATGTAAGCGTAATTCAGATTCCATCAATTATTTTAAGATCACACAAAATTACTACATTCGTATTTTCTGTCCAAAAACCTTAAAATAAAAGTTGATTAATATATTATTATATTTACTTAAAGTTTCTACATAAACGACTGAGTGTACTGTCGTTTTCTTATGGTATGAATTATCACCTGATATTTAAGTAAATAAAACTTTTTAAAGAAATTATTTTATGAGACTAACTCATAGTCAAAACAAAACTTAACTATGAGTATTTGGTATAGTTCGCGTCAAACTTCTGACCCCCCTTCTGAAGTTGTTTCGTGCATGTGCAGTACCTACTTGTTTTACTAAGAAAAAACTCGCAAAGCAGGACTCTCCTCGTATTCAGAGCGGAGTAGAAGCTTGACGCGAACTATATTGCAATCATTGCTGATCAATTTTATTCACGGGTACTTCCCGTAATCCGTGTATAAATAAATACTATATTCCTCGCACGTGTGAACGTATTGCCATTTAATGGAGGAAAACGCCTATATCTTGGATCACCACATGGGTATATTCTGTAAGGAGTTCATAGTTTTAAACCTATTTATAATTATAAACCTTAATGATTGAAATTAATTTGCCAAGGGCTAACTTTATCACTCGCACTAAGTACAGTGGCGTTCACATCAAACTTTACACAGGGACACCGTATGTTGCTGACGTCAGACCTATTGTGCAATGGTTTTGTAAAGGTTGATGTGCGCGCCTCTGTACTTGCTCTAAGATTGGTACTGAACAATACACCAGCCCGTGAACTTGAAAATTGACGGGTTTAAAACCAAAATTTACAAACCTGCTTGATCATATGAATAATTTTTGAATTATTCAAACATTCAATCAAGCAAGTAATTTACAATGCATTTGTGAACCTAAAAATATTAGTAGCTTATCCAAATAAACTGTAATCAATTGCATATGATCATAATTATATCATTACTTCGATCAAATCAACAATAAACAAACAAATATTATAACATTAGCAAAATGCGTTTGTAAACTTATGTTTACGAGTAAATCGACGATAACAACGGAGTTCCAGGTCAGTTTTTTTAGGAATTCTTATTTTGTAAAGTGGCTATTGTGTCTATTCAATTTTAAAAATGTAATCACACTTCTGTTGGTAATAGTAATGACCGTCAATTCCATTATTTGATGCATAGAGGATATTCAAATTAAAAGATAAAAATTGATTGAAACTGAAAAAACACTTTCATGATTAAAGTTAGATTTTGATAATAATTTTATTTATTCAAGTTCCCTATTTAGACTGATCCCAAAATAAATTATTTGTTTCTAATTTGGATAATTACCTATTTCCAGTTACATGCTCATGCGAGAATGCTGGTCCTTCTCCCCCGGCGACCGGCCGTCCTTCACAGAACTGGTCGAGGACCTGGACAAGATCCTCACCGTCACCGCCAACCAGGAGTACCTGGACCTCGGCCTCCCGCAGCTCGACACACCGCCCTCAAGCTACGACGGCTCTGGAGACGAGAGCGACAGTGAGTTCCCGTTTATTAAGTAGACTGTGAGTTGCTGTGAGTTGCTGTGAGTTGGGATATTACTGTGACTGTTTGATAATGGGCGAGCAGTGGTGTTCAAAAAGAAGAAAGTGAGATACTACGGGATGGGATATTACTGTAAACCGTCTAGCAACGAGCGAGCTGTGCTGTTCATAAATGAAACAGTGAGTGGGCTATCGAAACATGTAGCTGTACAGAAATTGGTTGTGGTGTATCATACCTACTGTGAGTCTCTCCAGTGACGTGACACAAGTGCGGACAAATGTGTTGTTCCTTGATGACTTTTGATAAACATAAGACTATTATGAGGTTGTAAACCTAAATGGTGTTTGTTCATTCTTACACACGCTGTTTAGAGTATTCATAAATAGTGTTGAAAAGATGTTTGCATGCTGTGCTTGTTTGTGAATCATAGGAGGTAGGTTACATCTGAAAAAGCAATGAAATTTACTGACTCAATTATTAGAAAGCCTGACTTCTGCTGATATTCAAACAAAAAACGTATAAGTTAAGATTCCTTTGTAAGTAATTACTATTAAGCAAGCATAATATGTAGTTTCAAGGGATATATCTAGGTAGTTAGCTAACCTGTACTACCCTACGAGTTTGATAACAACTCAGGACAAATATTGATTTGAAATCTGTGTAAACAGTTTTTTTTTATTATATAAATCTCCCACCTTTTATGCTGTGTGTCAAGAAAGTGCCTTCGAATGGTAGTAATATTTTATAAGAAATAAGATTTTTTCCTCTCATGACTGATGGTCCAATAAGCTCTAAATAACAGAGCTTTTGAATCAGGATCAATTCAAACACCTGATATACGAAGACGCTAAGGCAATTTTTGTCCGCGTAAAATTAAATTGATAATTGTGCAATAAAACATTACCATGAGGCAGAACCGAGTAAAATACAAAATTGGCTCAACCGAGAAAGCTGAAAAGGTAAAATATCTAAAAAAAATACTTTCGCATTTATAATTAAAGTGGAAATAATATTTTTGAACAGTGAGTTCAACACTCACTGTAAAATTCTATGTTGAAATAATGAGTTGTAATGAGTAAGATGTCGTAGCATCACAAAAACAGTCATTATTTTAGATATGTATGTTTAGTTTTAACTTTATTTATTATGTAGTTTTATTCAAAAACTGCAGAACAAAGTAATGCATAATGTTTTTTGAATTTGTAAATGAGTTTCTGTCGTAATTTTAGTTTAAAAATGTATAAGCACATAAGTATTTCATAGAAAAATAAAATGTGTTTTTCTTTTTGGTGTGTAAATAATGTAGAACCAAAGTGTATTTAGTAAATTATTTTTTACCTATTTTACGGAGCATTTTTAACTGTCAGTATTTTTGGTTGATAGTATAAATAAAAGAAATATGACAATACCATGCAAAATGCAAAATGTTATTATTGTTATTTTTTAGTTTCTAGTCTATATGCATGTTAATTTTACTGTAGTAAAACAATTATATGTATTTAGCTAGCAAATATCAAATTTAAGTATATCTTACGGAGATTTTATCGCAAAGATATAACTTATAAGATATTTTTGAGTGTTTCATTAATTTACAGTCTTTATGTTAAAGATTAAATTGCCTTATTTGTCTTAGAAAATTGAAAAGAAAACATTTACTTTACATTGGTTACACCACAAAATAATATCACGATCGCACGAAAGCAGTGACAATGTTAGGAATTCTTAGGCATTGCATAACTGTGGGTGTAGATTGAAATACTTATAAACATTTGTTAAACGCCTAAAGTAAAGTTAAACATTTTTATGCAATATTAAGTAATGTTACTCAATTGTGCCTTACTATAACAGTGTGATTATTTTAGGCTGAAAACTGTGGTACTTTAAAAAGTACACTCTGTTTAAGTGGACAAGAGAAATGTTAAAATCCAGATTATTTTATAGTTCGATATTGATAAAAAACTTTATGCGATAAATGTACATCAAGAGCAAGGCTTTGCAATCATTTCATAAAATCTTTATTATTTATCTTAGTGCTGTAGAGATTCTTAAGCATTTCACCACCAAATCTATTTTGTACTTAATTATTTTAAGTTTATTATTTTATGAGAAATTAATAGAGATTATGTAAATATTGTGTACGACTATCTAGGATTATTAAGAGCATGAATATTTGAGTACTGTCAGAATGGAACATGTACACCAAAGCAGTAGTGGTCAGAGTGTCGATTGTGAGTCACAGTGAGAGAAATGAATGACTTCATCATCGCGTTTTGCTAAAAAAAACGCAATTTCGTATGGCATCGAGTCCGCGCCGTCTAGCGGCCTTAATGTTGCTGCTAGATGGCGCTGACTCGATACATACTAATTGACATTTACGTGCTAGCAAAACGCGATGGTTAAGTCATTCACTTCGCTCACTGCAGCTCACACTCGCCACTCACAGTTACAACATCTTAACTTTGTTGGTACCTACTGGCAACCTTTAGCTAAGCTACTGAAATTCTTAGTCAGAGCGGCTTCAGACAAAAAAGCAAACGCAAGTACACGGGCATATTGCGGCATGTTCGCGCGAACCGAGCTTATCAGCGCGTCTACGCTGATACGATTCACGTATGTGGCAAAAGGCGCGCCTGTACACGCCTACATGCGACTCACAAATGGGCTTATACGCGCGTATACAACGCTAGTCTGAAAACTCTTTAAGGTGAGATGGTGTAACTAACTCTAAAATAAGATAAAACTGGTATAATCAGATGCAACTCAACCGTGATACTCTGGATGTAGTAACGTCTGCGTGTAACATATGAGTTCAAAGCAATAAAGCTCAGTACGTCTACCACGAGTTGCCACTTTACATTTTAGGCTATGGTTCGCGTAAAAAAAATGTATTGGGATTTGACATGACATCATGACAATGTCAATTCCAATTACATTATTTTTACCGCGAACGATAACGTGAAGGGGTATGGGTAATATTAACCTCATTTTTGAAATTTCGCGGCTACTCACCTAACCTTATTATTATGAAAGAACATATAGAGGGGCACACACTTTTTAAGGAGCACATATAGCTAAAGTATATCGGAGCTGAGATATTAGGCATTGTATTTTTAACTAATTTACCACTTTAAAGGGGTTACTCTAACCTCTTTAAATTAGCAACACGTGGTAGACGTACAGTAATCAGCTTAAGTCTACCATGATTTTCTGTCATATAAACTACGATAGTTGACTTTAGAAATGTGTGTGCCATTTTGGCTCCATTCCTAAGCACTAGGGGGGCTGTACCGAAATCCCATACAAAAACGTCAACGCGGACGACAGCGGCTGTCATCGTTGTGAATTCATGGTAGAGATACAGCTTATTAGAGTATAACACTTAAAGCGGTTTTTTAAACATTTTGGTGTTGTATCAACACTGCGGTAATTGCGGCGATTTAAGATTCAAAAAAGATACGCCTTTGATTGCGTGGTTACCAACCGATGAACGACGTATGATAGTTAAGGTATGATTCCGAAAGGCATTCGACTGTAGTAACAAGCTCTGCAGTCTGCCGTTGGTATCGGAATCATACCTTTAATCACAGTAAGGCCTGTTAGTATGTTAGTATTCCTACCCGATAAAATATGTTATTCAAATTTATTGGCATGACTTTGGTGTTGAGAATCGTATTGTTTGTATATTTGATTTAAATAGACGTAAATAAGTAATTGTGAATAATAAATTGATGGATGAGACTGTAGCCTAGTGACTTTTATTATCCACTAGATCATTTAATTATAGATTTGTTAGGTACTACACAGAAATAAAATATTTATCATTTTTAATGCAGCAAATCGGTTTTATTTACACAGTGAAGTTTAAATCCAGATTGAACTTGAGATATAAAAAAAAATATCCAAAACAAACAGGCGGTATTTGCCTGAAAAAAAGTGGTGGCGGACAGTGAAACAAAAGACAGGCGCTTAAAGAAAATAGGGATGTCGACAACATTAAAAAAATGGCATTCTTGTTCCGTTCGTTAGACCGTCTAAAAATACTGGACATGTATTGTTCGCTTTTTCAGATTAATATAAAAAATACAAAGATATATAAAGAGCATTTGAGTTGCGGAGTGGGGGCTTGTAACGTCACTTCTAAGTTAAAGTTGTACCTAGGCGTGACGTCACGCGAAACTTAACGCACTGTATTGTAATCATTTTTCGTTTACGAGAAAAAAGAAAAAATACTTACGTGTCCAGAATTTTGGGATAATCTAACTGACGGACTAAACAGTTTTTTTAGTCGTCTGGCCTATTGTATAAACTGACGACTGACTGCGGTAGAGTAGAATCGCTTACAGTTCAAAACCATTTAAATTAAACTTCATCGTTTCCGTTCAATATCTAGTGCTCATGTCGTTTATGTAAAAAAGTCCTAATAAGTTATTTTATGTTATCTGACTTTTAGTTTCAAACTCAAACTCAAATATCTTCAAACTTAGACTCAAATATCTATTTAAATAGACTTAATCAGTACTTTTAAATAGTCAAAAAATATACTCAATATTAGACATAAATACTATAATAATATGAATAAATAAACAGTAAACAAACATAATTTCGTAAAACATTGTTCGTTTTATTTCAAAATTTTACGTTACTTTTGACTTTTGACATTGGACTTTTATAATTGTGTAAAACTGTGACTTATTTCAACGTGCAAGATGAAAATAGACAGAAATGTTGAGATTATTTGATCCTGGTAAGTGCAAGAGTTACACATTGCATTATATTGGCACTACATACATACGCATATCCCATTTGGGCAGTTAATTAGAGCACTGATAAGTAACAGTACTCGAGTTGAGTGTTTTGTCTTCATAGCGAACGGAACATTCAGAAGCAAACACGTTATAACCCAAAATGCGTCTCAGAAAATTTCAAACCTACAGCTGTTATCTGAAGCCATTTACATTTACAGCAAAGCTCTCGGCCCCATTACGGCTTTTCAGTCTTTTCGATTTAGCAAGATCCTGTCCTAAATTTAACTGGAACCACTTGGGCTCTAGGCCGCGAAGCTCTTTATAATATTCTTTCAAATTCTTAGTTAACTCTAAAACTATAGATTTCGTGTCTACCTATATAATTTTGAGGTTTTTCTTTAGTTTTATCTTTTTATGATTTGAACTATGCTAAGGACGCCATCTAGCGGCCTAGCTGATGATTAGCAACTCACGAGCAACATGCTGCTAGAAACCCAAGCAAGCAAAATGAAACTGATTCGATGAGAAAGTATGAGTTTATTCCAAACTCTATTATGGTTACTAGCTAGATCATTACATTGTAATTTAACATAAAATACCATCACGACTTTATACCAAACGGGGTAGTCAGAGGCAAGTGACTGTGCCGTCATGGTGAACGAAACACTCGGAAGCTTACTTTTCACCAATAGTATTAGAACCCAACGTGGTAGGTGGTGAGCCTTCCGCCGTTATTCGGGTTGATTTGGTTTTCCATCGATGTTTTCCGTCACCAGTTAGTCGGATATTTAGTCGTCAGTTAGGCGGATATTTAACAATGACCACAAAGATTTTGGTTCTGGCCTGATTTCTGATTTGAACTCGGGCCCACACGATCCACGATCTGAATTCGGGTGATGAACCACTAGGCCAAGACGATCTTATTGAACGTTTTTACGAATCTATCTACAATACAGGCAAATGCTCAGTTTTCTAGAATATGTCCATGTAATTGAACGTTTTTGCTTGGTTTTTGAAAACAAGTTGTAACAAACTGGCTCGACGCCTATTTTGGGTTGTAAGCCTTCCGCTGTAAATAGTACAAGCTACGCTTAGTTTGGGGGAAGTCTGAGACCAGATATTTATTAAGTACTTACCTTATAACTGGAGTGCTTGCTGGATACTGTTATTATTGTCTCCATCAGCGGCAGATTGCTTCAAGCGTGCTCCGGTGCGCATAGTGACATAATCCGGGCTAGATATTGACATGGCCGGCCCAGGGAGATAGCCGAGCAATTGAATTACCGTCAAATAAAATTAACTCATTTTATTAAAAGATTTTTTATTATATTAATTACTTGTTTGCTCAATTACATAGCTTTGGATAAATACAAATTGTCATACAAAAGTTACACAAGTTACAGTACAAAATTAATAATTTTATTATAGTTACATGGTCTTGCTTTCGTTTGATTCATACTATTTATTTTATTATTCGATTGTTACACTCTGCCTGCGGGGTTAACACAAATTGATTATTATTCTTTTTTATTAGTTTATGACGATGATTAAACAATAAAGTCTTTTAAAACTAATTAAAATTAGTAAATCTGTTTCAATTTAATCACGAAAGTAACAATACTTAATCTAGATTCATAAAGTAATACTCATTGTTTTCGTTTTTTTTGGTCTAAATGTCTGTGTGTCAGCTTCAGTGGTTCTCAATCTTTTGAGCGCCCCCTGCATCTGAGATTTTGCACGCCCTTTTATTCGGAGATCCATAGACTAACAACGAGACAGGCTTAGTGTAAACGCCTCTCAACTTTAATGGACGTGAGAGAATTTCAAATCTTCGAATTATTTAAAAAAATACGTTTTCCCTTTCAGAATTCCACTTGTAGGTACTTATAAATATAATTTACCTATGGTATTACTAGTCTACAGTTAAAAAGATTGATTTAAACAGACTGGACACACAGAACATTATTGGCACGCAATAATAACTAACGTTCTTACGCTAGAAAAATGTAACAAAATCAAATAAACGTCATAAAGCTTAATCTAAGTCCAAAACTCTAAAAAGTCCATTGGTTGTTAATAGAAACAGTTATTTTAGTAATATTCTACTAGAAACACATTTTTGTTACTTTTTGACGTATCTAATGGTCTAAATATTTCTACACTTTTTGCTCATTAATAATACAAAAACGCAAATATTTTATAAAATTGGATTGTATCTGAAACTTTTATTAAAAATTGCAGCATTCTTTTTATATCTAAGGATGTTGATGACCTTAAATAAATAATAAGAGATACGCCAATGTGTTTCATACAAGAAATAATAATAAAATAAAATCAAATATACTTTCTCTGCACGCCCAGTAAAAAGCTTTTAATCAAGTGTGACGTCTAAACCAGCAATTTTTAATGCAATGCGTGAATATATCAAAGAAATAGAAATTAGACAATATTGTGGCAACACCACAACTAAAATCACCTTTCAAATAACATAACTGATAACTTAAACATTTATCCTTTTTTCCCGAATGACTTTGAACCAAGAGCATATGGATTTGACAGTGAGTATAGAAGGTTCCCAAACTAAAAAGGTTTGTGCATTTGCAACGAAAGAGGGCTTGAATATTGTGGTAATTGAAAAAAGTGTAACGGGAAGTATTATGTCAACGGTTGAGGATAACGTTTTACACTTGCAGTTTGTGATAAAAAGGTACCAAAAGACATAAATTTAAATCAAAATTGTAATAACATTTTGATAAATATTTGCCTTTCACTCACTGATGTAGATTTGCTGGTTTAGACGCCCCTTCAATTACTCATTCGTACAAAAGTGCAGTTTCGTTTCTCATAACATAGTTTTAACCACTCAGTGGACAATGACTCAAACAAAGAGCTATTAATACAAAACAAATTAACTCATCAAATATAGTAAGTTAAATACGTCTACGGCATATTGTATCTTGACAATTTAAAACAATCTGATCTTCAACCTTCAATCATAACAAATTAGTAGTAATTGATAACAGTAAGTGCAAGAATTGTCTTCGAATAAAGTAAGTCTTTCAGGTTTAAGGCATACGACATTCCGGAGAGTATCATGATGATCTGCCACATCGTTTTATTGAACACCACATAAATGAGAAAGAAGCAGAATTGGCTCCTTCATCAAATCATTTTCTATGTTTCCTCGAGCAGGATTTTGAATTAACCATAACCCATTCTGTCGTGAACTCTGTGCTCCTCATGCCCTCATCTCAAAAAGAATTAAGCCACAAAGCTGATAACAGCCCTATCACATATTGACGCAGCGTAACTTTTTCTCTGGCACCCTTGAAGCAAACTGGAAACTTGGCGGTTGAACGACTTTTGCTTCTGCCCTTTCTGATGTTTCTGCCTTCTCTTCTCTTGAACTTGCTTCTGCTTCTACTTCTCCCATCAGAGTTCGTAAGCACACCTTCATATCTGATGCGAATTTCCTCACGAGCCTTTCTAACGAGAATAAATGTTCGTCTAATGCTTCAGGGATTTCATCCCTCATGAAGTCTGCTAGTCTTAAGAGGTATTCGGCGTTAGGCCCAGAAGATCCTCTGGACTCCAAGATTTGCTTGGCTATATCTGGCAAGGGTGCCGACCCAAGCCAATGCCTGTTGCCTGGAACTGCTATGTATAGTAAGGCGTCTTTTTTGCTAACGATGCTTAAACTATTGCTATAGCTGCTAGATTGGAAGAGTGAGGGTCGAGGGTGGAAGTTCACTGTATAGGTTGCGTATCCACCAAGTTTGCACTCTCTGGTGGATAGATATGGCAGTGCTGCGCAGTTTTCTGCTGCTACCAGGAACGCTTTGCCCCACGTGATGCCCTGAAACAAATACAATAAAACGCATTAGTGTGAGATGTTTTGCTATGCTAATATAACAACAATGGACAGTACTATATTGCTATATATCTACTGTTTTGATAGTTCTGCTACAAGAGGTCGTTGTATCGCTTATCATTTGCAGACAGACCCATTGTTGCTGTTATGAAACTGCCCGTTATCCGATGTGATAGACTACATTTGGCACACAGAATTATCATGCCCAAAGCTAATATTCGACAAGTCCTTTAATAATGTTTTGAGTATGTTGATAACAATAATTCTGCGAACTAAGAGCGCTTAGATTATGCATAATCAAAATAAATGTGCGAACATGGTCATTAATGGAATGCTTTTACTCAATCAAAGAATATTTGGATTCTAAAATTGACATAACATAATTAATTGCGACAAAAAAACTTCCTCAATCAATTTTCATTGTTTTATATAGACCTTTTTATCTGACATTCACATACGAGTACCCTGCGCTTAGCAAAATAGACGCTCAAAATGTAAATAATCACCACCATCTGAAATGTACTCTACTTAATGTGAATAAATACTATTTGATTTGATTTTGATTTGAACTGTCTAAAAATAAAACCCATTCTGTTTTGCTAATATCCCATAGATCACTTCATATGTTATTTTTAATCTAATCTTTTTTTTCTCTGTTGAATAGTTTTGCTTTGTTTAAAAACAAATTACTCCTAATAACATAGATATTGTTAAGTTTGTACTTAGATGCTCTCGTTTATCGCTTTCAACCTTTGACTTTAGGTCAAATGTTTAATACCGTGTTTGTTTCTAAGACACAATTAAATAACTACACAAGTGACACGAAATAGATTATACATTTATATAAACGTGGAACTGTATATTTTTCTGCATAGTTTGGATTGAGTTTCCTACAGTCATCATTATACTATTGTCGTGTTTTTCGTTATATAAGTGTAACACCAGGTGAAATATCTCATGAATTATTCGGCACGACCAACTTGAGCAATCAAAGTAGGTACTTTTATAGGGAAAGTTTTTTTACTTCTTTTACGAATTGTCACATTAGCACGATTTAGGTTAGTTTGTAGGGAAAGTGTAAATGTCCTTCTAGTGTCTATATGGACCTGTTATTATAGAATATAAAGGATGCAATTAAGTTAATACCTTTTTTATAAGTGCAAGATAATCTTAGTCTTCTACTATTTAAAGTCTAGATATCTATGAAAAATGCTCTCGAATTAACTTATAAAAAATTATCTTATAAAAAGATATGTCTTTAGATTTCCTCAGCTTCATCATTCGCCAATTTATGTAATGTTTATTAAACACGTCAGAGAATTATACACGTGGCAAGAGTTCAGATAAATAAGCAAAACTAGTTTATCGAGTACATACTATACTCATTAAGATTTGCACTTCGCAAAACAACACGATGAAAGAAACGTCCAAAGAGTGAAGAGTTCAAAGTTCAAAAATCTTTATCTAAATATGCTAATTGCATAAAATACTATAATCACTAAATTTTAAACTCTTCCGTTACCCACTGAGTGGTTGAGTGACTAACAGACAACGCAAACCCAAAATACTGAGCGTACAAAACTGAAATTACACAATCCTATGAGAAGCGCTGGCTCGACGTCGTCAAGGGTGACATGCGTGCCAACAGACTCACCACTGAGGATGCACAATCCTCACATCCTCACATCCTCACGACCGCGCGAAGTGGGCCAAGAAAATAAGGAAGGCGGACCCTGCGAGGGACACCAGTGTGGGTTCACAACCGGGATAGACCGCACGGATGATGACGACACAATCCTATGAGAGAGCGCTACGAAAGGGTTTTCCTACGGGGACGGGAAAAACTACGAACCGTACGAAGTCGCTGGCAACAGCCAGTGTGTATTAGACAGTTTCTGTAACAGCTACTACTTTCAGAAAAGTAGGCAGTAAACATACATACATACCATCACGCCTTTTTCCCAACGGGGTAAGCAGAGACCACATCTTTCCACTTGCTACGGTCCTGACACACCTCTAGCGCTTCTTCCACTCTCATTAATCCTTTCATACATGCTCGTCGATTATGGGTACTCCTGACCTGGCCTTTTCTGAGCACATCTTGGACTTGTCCTATGTACGTCCGTCTAGCGCCTTCCCCTTCGCCTTCCTCTTTCAACAGCTCCATCCACCCTCGCCTTGTAAATTTGTTTCGTTAATCGCCTTTCATCCATCCTTTCCATATGCCCCAACCAATCCAACCATCTTAGCGTTGCCATCTCAATTTTTGTGACAACATCCTCTTTCACAGCACATCGCTCTCTTATTATGCTATTCCTTACATTATCACTCAATGTCACTCCTGCCAAAACAATTTAGGTAAAAAACTAGAGATTACGATGATAAATAAAAAGAAAATAGGTAACCAGTAAATTGTTTGAGTGCAGACATATTTTACAGATAATCTGGAGTAAAAATAGCGTAATCTTAAGAACAATAATGACTAAGCTAAACTTAGGCCTCTGTTGTTTAGCCCCATAAACATGGTAGTTTTATTTTGCGATTATGAATGATAGTGTTATCGCTAGAAAATTTAGCTTGTACCTACCTACATTATGTGGATATTCAAACGTGTGCTATTTTCGCAAACTCTTGAAATCTGGGGCCCAAATTATTAAAACGTCCTAGATTGATTTGAGGATACGGTGAATGAGAGTAAACTGGCTTAGTTGTTAAATATTCCAGCTCGAAGCTCGTGTTATCCCGAGTTTAAATCTGGTTAGAACTTGGCGAAATCAGAACTTCTGTGTTTTCTGTATTTGAGTGTTTCGTTCTTTTTCGTCTTAGCTTGCCTCTGACTACCCCATTTGGGATATACTCGTAAGATATGATGACTTGAATAAAAGACGTCATTTCAGAAAAAACTTTTATCTATCTTTGCAGATGCAATTTCATTACGGTTTGCTGATTATGTATCGTACAAGTGGCGATCAACGACCCAGGTTCAATTCGCAAGTGTAAATGGAACTGTTGGAAGGCGAAGATGCAGACAAATGTGAGGGTGAGTCTTCGTTCATTTCATAATTTTCAATTATTTTTTACAACAATGTGCAACGTTCAAGCGCAAAGTGCTGTCACTGGTTACCATGATCAGGATTTGCTAATCAAATGTTCATCAAACACTTATCTACTAATTAATCCATAAAGTTGCGGGCAATTAGCTTTGTTAATCCAAAACACACTGAACATTTGAGTACCCATCAGGATTTGATCGCCACTCGTGTTGACTAGATAAAGCTGTTGGCATATGATATGACGACCTTGGATAATACGTTTAAATAGCTATCACGCTGTAGTTTAGTGACCACTCCACGTCTTCTGGCGGCACATTAGACATTGTTAACATTGTTTTAATGGGTGTTCCGATAATTTCATAGCTAACTATAATTTATTAACACTGGATTTAATGGATTTCACCACTCACAGGTGGCTACATCGTCACCGTTAAATCCGCTCGTAATACCCACTTCTATCCATTGTTTTCTCAACTGTCTTTGAAACTATTATATGGAACCACCAGACCATGTCGTTGTTGTCTTATACTACTACTACTCCGATGGCTCAGCGACCCAAAGTGTGTCTTGGCCTCCGATACAATATTCCGCCACTTGCCACGATCCCGCGCAGTTGCACGCCAATCGTTGGCTTTCAACTCGCAGAGATCCGCCTGCACAACGTCAGCCCAGCGATATGTGGGCCGGCCGACAGGGCGCCTTCCAGTTGGTCGGCCGAGATAAGCTTTCTTCACACTACGGTCTTCTCCCATTCTCTCCATGTGGCCAAGCTATCGGAGTCTGTGAGCTTTTGTTTCGCCTATGATACTGTAGCGCTTCAGGTATGTTTGCTGGTGCCAGTGTGGCCACATCGGAGTCTATGAGCTTTTGTCTCGCCTATGATACTGTAGCGCTTCAGGTATGTTTGCTGGTGCCGGTGTGGCCACATCGGAGTCTGTGAGCTTTTGTCTCGCCTATGATACTGTAGCGCTTCAGGTATGTTTGCTGGTGCCGGTGTGGCCACATCGGAGTCTGTGAGCTTTTGTCTCGCCTATGATACTGTAGCGCTTCAGGTATGTTTGCTGGTGCCGGTGTGGCCACATCGGAGTCTGTGAGCTTTTGTCTCGCCTATGATACTGTAGCGCTTCAGGTATGTTTGCTGGTGCCAGTGTGGCCACATCGGAGTCTGTGAGCTTTTGTCTCGCCTATGATACTGTAGCGCTTCAGGTATGTTTGCTGGTGCCGGTGTGGCCACATCGGAGTCTGTGAGCTTTTGTCTCGCCTATGATACTGTAGCGCTTCAGGTATGTTTGCTGGTGCCAGTGTGGCCACATCGGAGTCTGTGAGCTTTTGTCTCGCCTATGATACTGTAGCGCTTCAGGTATGTTTGCTGGTGCCGGTGTGGCCACATCGGAGTCTGTGAGCTTTTGTCTCGCCTATGATACTGTAGCGCTTCAGGTATGTTTGCTGGTGCCAGTGTGGCCACATCGGAGTCTGTGAGCTTTTGTCTCGCCTATGATACTGTAGCGCTTCAGGTATGTTTGCTGGTGCCGGTGTGGCCACATCGGAGTCTGTGAGCTTTTGTCTCGCCTATGATACTGTAGCGCTTCAGGTATGTTTGCTGGTGCCAGTGTGGCCACATCGGAGTCTGTGAGCTTTTGTCTCGCCTATGATACTGTAGCGCTTCAGGTATGTTTGCTGGTGCCGGTGTGGCCACATCGGAGTCTGTGAGCTTTTGTCTCGCCTATGATACTGTAGCGCTTCAGGTATGTTTGCTGGTGCCAGTGTGGCCACATCGGAGTCTGTGAGCTTTTGTCTCGCCTATGATACTGTAGCGCTTCAGGTATGTTTGCTGGTGCCAGTGTGGCCACATCGGAGTCTGTGAGCTTTTGTCTCGCCTATGATACTGTAGCGGTTCAGGTATGTTTGCTGGTGCCAGTGTGGCCACATCGGAGTCTGTGAGCTTCTGTCTCGCCTATGATACTGTAGCGCTTCAGGTATGTTTGCTGGTGCCAGTGTGGCCACATCGGAGTCTGTGAGCTTTTGTCTCGCCTATGATACTGTAGCGCTTCAGGTATGTTTGCTGGTGCCAGTGTGGCCACATCGGAGTCTGTGAGCTTTTGTCTCGCCTATGATACTGTAGCGGTTCAGGTATGTTTGCTGGTGCCAGTGTGGCCACATCGGAGTCTGTGAGCTTTTGTCTCGCCTATGATACTGTAGCGCTTCAGGTATGTTTGCTGGTGCCAGTGTGGCCACATCGGAGTCTGTGAGCTTTTGTCTCGCCTATGATACTGTAGCGCTTCAGGTATGTTTGCTGGTGCCAGTGTGGCCACATCGGAGTCTGTGAGCTTTTGTCTCGCCTATGATACTGTAGCGCTTCAGGTATGTTTGCTGGTGCCGGTGTGGCCACATCGGAGTCTGTGAGCTTTTGTCTCGCCTATGATACTGTAGCGCTTCAGGTATGTTTGCTGGTGCCAGTGTGGCCACATCGGAGTCTGTGAGCTTTTGTCTCGCCTATGATACTGTAGCGCTTCAGGTATGTTTGCTGGTGCCGGTGTGGCCACATCGGAGTCTGTGAGCTTTTGTCTCGCCTATGATACTGTAGCGCTTCAGGTATGTTTGCTGGTGCCAGTGTGGCCACATCGGAGTCTGTGAGCTTTTGTCTCGCCTATGATACTGTAGCGCTTCAGGTATGTTTGCTGGTGCCGGTGTGGCCACATCGGAGTCTGTGAGCTTTTGTCTCGCCTATGATACTGTAGCGCTTCAGGTATGTTTGCTGGTGCCAGTGTGGCCACATCGGAGTCTGTGAGCTTTTGTCTCGCCTATGATACTGTAGCGCTTCAGGTATGTTTGCTGGTGCCAGTGTGGCCACATCGGAGTCTGTGAGCTTTTGTCTCGCCTATGATACTGTAGCGGTTCAGGTATGTTTGCTGGTGCCAGTGTGGCCACATCGGAGTCTGTGAGCTTCTGTCTCGCCTATGATACTGTAGCGCTTCAGGTATGTTTGCTGGTGCCAGTGTGGCCACATCGGAGTCTGTGAGCTTTTGTCTCGCCTATGATACTGTAGCGCTTCAGGTATGTTTGCTGGTGCCAGTGTGGCCACATCGGAGTCTGTGAGCTTTTGTCTCGCCTATGATACTGTAGCGGTTCAGGTATGTTTGCTGGTGCCAGTGTGGCCACATCGGAGTCTGTGAGCTTCTGTCTCGCCTATGATACTGTAGCGCTTCAGGTATGTTTGCTGGTGCCAGTGTGGCCACATCGGAGTCTGTGAGCTTTTGTCTCGCCTATGATACTGTAGCGCTTCAGGTATGTTTGCTGGTGCCAGTGTGGCCACATCGGAGTCTGTGAGCTTTTGTCTCGCCTATGATACTGTAGCGGTTCAGGTATGTTTGCTGGTGCCAGTGTGGCCACATCGGAGTCTGTGAGCTTTTGTCTCGCCTATGATACTGTAGCGCTTCAGGTATGTTTGCTGGTGCCAGTGTGGCCACATCGGAGTCTGTGAGCTTTTGTCTCGCCTATGATACTGTAGCGGTTCAGGTATGTTTGCTGGTGCCAGTGTGGCCACATCGGAGTCTGTGAGCTTTTGTCTCGCCTATGATACTGTAGCGCTTCAGGTATGTTTGCTGGTGCCAGTGTGGCCACATCGGAGTCTGTGAGCTTTTGTCTCGCCTATGATACTGTAGCGCTTCAGGTATGTTTGCTGATGCCGGTGTGGATGACTTCCACACCATTATGCGAAAAAAGACTGCCGCTGTTGTGTTGCATATCCGCGGGGGCGCCAACGGGATCCTAAGGTTGATCGAGGGCAGAATGGACTCTGTCGTCCTCAATAGGTTCACCGAGTTGCATGTGACTAAATGTGCAAATCGGTGAACCTATCTTGCCTGCATGGCCTTAATTAAGAATTTTTATTGTACCACCCTACTAACATAGTTTTTAAGTATTTTATTGTTACTAACCCGTATGGACACAGTTGGTCTGAAATAAAAGATTTTTATTTTTATTTTATTTTATTTATTTTTATGATGTTGGGCTCAGCCACGAGATATATTATATATATATATATATATATAATATAGTTGTTGTCTTAAAATATGATAAAATTCATTCGGCTACTAGGTGTAGGTAATAGGTTTCCAAGATCATTTAGACTTGAATTGAGCTTTGACGATTTCCTAATGGAGACAGTACTCGAAACTAGGAAGTTAGTAATGTGGGCAGTGAGTAATTTCTGATCTATACTTCTCAATGCTTCTAACGGTCTATATGCTATTGTCCTTTTAATTGTTTATCATAAACATAAGCTTGAAGTATTAATGGATCTTTTATATAGCCTATAACATAAACACTGACCTATTGACCGCAGGATAGCGCGTTGTTCAACATCCACTATACAACTACAATACCACCATTGAAAAGCAAGAGGTCGGATAAAAAACAATAGCAAATGCGACGATACTATGTTATTAAACAAACCCTGTTATGAGAAGGTTTAAGGAAAATAAGCTTATTGTTAATGAGTCGTATGATGTGTGAAGCGACGATAGTATTATCGCATGTTTACGTTGGGTTTTGGTATAATTTATTTAATTAGTTGCAATAAATTAGTTCATAAGTCATCGGTCAGGGAAATCATCACTATGGTGTGATATGAAATAAATAAACTATGTAAATCAATATCTCTAAATATCACTATGATGAAAATACATACTCAGTGAATATTATCTTAAATAATGACTTTGCTTTTACTATTTTTTTCAATACTTATTTCCTTAATTAAAGATAAATTAAAATGTCGGCTCTTGATGATTGTCTCAAATAGTTTACTAAGAAAGTCGATACCTACGAGTATATAGTTTGGCAGCTTATACGTATGAGAAATATCTTTGTTCCAGTACTAGACAGTACATACTCGTATTTACTTAATATATGGACCATTTTAGAATACGCCAAACGTTCTGTGTTCACATTACAAGACGGGATCATATTTGCGGTTTGTGACCACTTTCAGGTTAGATAATTACTAGTATCTTACTCAAACTAACCAAGACCAAGTAACCAAGGAACGTAACACATCGAATTATAACTTACTTTGCTGTCCGTCAGCGGCTTCGCCTGCATAGACTATCTTTCCCGTCAAAATATAGCCTTAATTGAAAAAAAATATAGCGTATGATAATGTAGCTCTATATTGGTGAATGAATTTTTAAAATCGGTCCAGTAGGTTCGTAGCCTATTCAATATACAAAAAAACAAACAAATCCGTCCTTTTTCCAATAATATTATCACATTTCGTATAAAGGTTCGAATTATTTGATTGGATCTAATCTTTTGCGTTAGAATAACAAAATTATCTACTAGATACTATACTCTACTGCTACTTTTCATCATCTCACCGCTCGCCATCGACAGGGTGTTCAACTTCATCCTCACACATTGGAACCCCAATGGTCGCGCACAGTGCGGTTTCAGAAGAATTTCCTCCCGCGAACAATCCGTTTGTGAAATGAACTCCCTGCCGTTGTTTTCCCGGGAGAATACAGTATGGGGTCCTTTAAGAGGAGACTTAATAGGTATCTCCTAAATGGCCGGCAACGCGCACGTAGTGCCTCTGGACTCCATAGGCTTCGGTAACTGCTTACCATCAGGCGGGCCCCGTAACCTTGTTTACCACCTTGTGGTAAAAAAGATAACAATTAGGTTCTCGAAATATGAATTGATACTAAGTGCGATTCTGAACCCGAAATATTTATACTACATAGAAAAAGTCTTGTGTTTTAACAATTAATGTACTCTTATAAATATCATGAACTACCAAACAACATAAAGTATCTTTTCAACTAGACCTGTTAAAATTGTAACAAAAGCTTCACGCTCTGACTATGAAAGACACAAATCATCCTTACGTGGGTATCTCTGCAACGATGACGTATTGAAGAATGCGTAAGGAAAACTTGTCAAACATCACTCCTCTATTGAGTATGTTGAATAAAACAGCTGGTACTGCTATGACCTAGAATAATGCATTGCACTCATTACTAAGCCATACGCAAGATTTCCTTAGCAACAGTAATTACTATATTAAATAATTACTAATTACATTGAAAAGAGAGGTGGTATTGCGTATAAATAAAATAAATAAATAAATATCTGGGACAATTCACACCAAGATCATCTGACCCCAAACTAAGCTGAGCTTGTAATATGGGCGTCAGAGACTGATAAACATACTTAAATATTTCTAAATACATACTTAAATAGATAATAACACCCAAACACACAACAAATACAAATGTTCGTCACACAAATATTTTTCATGGGTGGGGATCGAACCCACGATTTGAAAGTACTGATACAGTCTATTTGAATAAAGTTATTTGAGTTTGAGTTTGACCTCTGGCGCTAAAGGCAGTCAAATGTATGGCGCATTTATCCAAATTGGGCAAAATCGCAAAGCTAGGAAGAAGTGCAACTGTGAAAGTATTGAATAAATCATACGATTTGACACGAGTGAACTTGTCGGAATTAAAATTTAAGGAATTCGTGGTCACGGTGCTTAGCTATCGAAACCCGATTTCCCCCTAACCCATTCAGTGATTGCGTTGCATTTCAACATTACTTGCGAATCTGCGTTGAAATTGTAATCGATTCGACACCATTGCAAACAACGCAAAAATTGGGATTGTTTTTGTTAAATAAGTAAGACAAAGAAAACAATCAGCGTGTTCGTTTTTGCTTAATAAGTAAAAAGAAATTGAAACCGTTTCAGAATGCTTAGGCGTAAAAGTTTTTTGCAACGTCTTTCATTTGAGAAATGTAGTTTGAATGAGAAATAGTAAAATATTTTCGATAACTGGTAATAATCCACGTCCTACAAGAATTTTTTTAACATGACACACGTCATACTGACATCCTGTCTTCTGTCTCTTTCTCAGTCAAAGGAACAGAAAAAAGTGTTCTTAACGTCATTTAGGAACACTTTTTTTTCATTTCATTCTTGGGGTTCTTCTCATTCATTCGTCATTCGTGACAGTTTCCCATGATCATCATTGATCACTATCAGCAGTCATAGGACATCGACTGCTGAAAGTAGATTATAGCGTTCAAATTCAGACTTATGTGCGCAGAAAATCATTTTGAAGGATACATTTTTTATATGGATCAATCATGCATGAGTACCAGTTTAGCACCTACCAACGCAGATGCGGCCACGAGTCGTGCCGCTGTCAATTCGCAAATCGGCGGATGTGCTCATTGGCCAGTTGGCAAATCTATAAATGTTCACAGCATGGCATAAAACGTGAGAAGTAATATCTCATCTTCAAATTATCCACATGTACCTACCGATGTGAATAACGTTCAAAAGAACTGGTGAAATTTTTATGCAGAGCATTCTTATTCATTCATTCAAAATGTTAGGTCAACATAAAATCTGTGACCTCTGACGGATCTTCCTTCACCTTGAAAGTCTGACAAGATCAAGAAGGCGCTAGTAGATATCACTATTCCCACAATTAATGCACATGGTCTTTTTTTGCCTAAATATTATTTTTAAGGTGCCTTTTTCGTCATGCTTGCCAAAATTGCTTTACTAACCTATCACACGCACGGTGGACAATAGTACATTGTTCACCAAGAGGAGAAAGAGACCGATTACCGTCGAGGGTGTCGTTTGAAGCCCGAGCCGTAGGCGAGGGCTTTAAAACACCCGAGATCGGGAATCGCACTTTCTCTCGAGTGATACATAGTGCTTTACTAATTGAAATTTATATTGAAATTGTTGCAGTTAGTGAAGCTTAATGTAACACTTTTTCCATTAGTTTGTTTCAACTGCGGCGGAGTTAAAAAATCTTCATCATCACTATCACTACTTATCATTTTGATAGTTTTATTTTACTTTCTACAAAAACTGAATCCTCAAACAACACACAAATTGAAAATGGCGCATTGACGCCATTGGGCGTCTGCAATTTTCACATGTTCTTTTTTCAAATTGTTTATCCTGCCGCCGCAGGGTCGCACTGCCAGCTCGACACCATTCGACACACAGCTAGTGGCCAGTGTCATTTTGCGAACTTGGAGATAAAAACTCACTGTAAAAACTTTTTGGCTTTTGATATTTAGGTTACCGGCGCATAGTCTTACCCAAAATTAAAAAAGAAAAACCACGTAAGAAATGGATTTTCATACACTTTTCTCTCCCGCTCAGATGCGTTTTCTCCCCGCATATTTGTTCGATATGCAATGACGTACTTTCTACCGTAAATTTGATAAAGTATTAAGGTACTTTCCGAGCAGGTGTAATATAAATTATTCAGAACATTTTTAAAAAAGCCGTTCTAAATGATTGCTGATTATTTTAGCAACATTCCCGTACTTCAGGTGCTTTCGGTTTTATTTCAATTAGTGTTATTTTGTGAATGTTTTTGTTTTTTTGATGAAAGCAATAAAAGCATTTTTACTTTGCTTTTTACTCAGGATGGAAAAGAGATCAAAAGATAGTGGCCTTTAGGAGCTACTGCAATGTCTGCAACACTGTATTTTTTCTCATTGTTTGCTTTTATATCAGTTAGATTTCTCTCGTGTGTTTGTTCAATGCTCAATGATTTATCTCCATCTGTATAAGTTTGGAGTGAAGAAATAAAGGTTTTTAGAGTTATCTAAGTAACAAAGAAAATGTTAGAATCTGAGTAGGTAGATACATTTCAAGAGCACAAAGACGCGTTGCGCAGGGAACTGCGCACCAATTTTTAACACTGACGTTAATAGAATTACTAACCACTTACTATCGTCTCGGTATGATCCAATAATACTAACACGTGCCGATTATGTGGGTGAACAATCATTGATACTTAAGTTATGATACTGAGAACGTGTAAATAATACTAATGTTACAAAATATGCCGTTGCTTGCGACTTGGTTAGTAGGTATGTAAAGTTCACAGTCTATTTTTAAATAGGTTGTCAATCGATACCTACTGATTAGTAATTTAAATGGATTTTTTACATTATACATAATAAATATGTTAATCTAAATAATGATCAAAATTTTATTTTTTACTCACGTAACTTTGGCTTTAACATACATACATACCATCACGCCTTTTTCCGAACGGGGTAGGCAGATACCACATCTTCCAATCTCATTAAACCTTTCATACATGCTCGTCGATTATGAGTACTCCTGACCTGATCTTTTCTAAGAACGTCTTGGACTTGTCCTAAGTACGTCCGTCTAGGCCTTCCCCTTACAACACCATCATCTACCTCACCATCATCGCCTCGTAAATTTGTTTCGTTAATCGCCTTTCATCCATCCTTTCCATATGCCCATACCATCTCAGCATTCCCATCTCAATTTCCTCCTCTTTTACACCACAACGCTCCCTAATTATGCTATTCCTCACATTATCACTCAATGTCACTCCTGCCATATTTCGCAATGCTCTCATTTCCACTGCATTTATCCTACTTTCATCCTTCTTTTGCCATACCAAACTCTCACTTCCGTACATAAGCGTCGGCACTAACACCCCCGCATGAACAGCCAGTCGTGCCTTCTCTGACAACTTCTGACTGTTCATAAAGGCTATAAGGCTCAGTAAAATGTTTTAGACGGAACGATCAAAGTCTCTTGTTTATGTATTTAACAGTCCAAGACAAGTAGTTTAAAAAATACAGCATACAACCCTGAAATTCCGGGATTATAAGTTAGGACCTGGAATTAGTTCTCAAGCCATGTCGCGTGCTTGTTATTTTTCTGAAACCTAAAAGTTCTAGCAGAAATGCCTTTAACATAATATAATAAGTAGGTCAAGATTTGTCAGATAACTATTGCAAAAACCCCAAATAGTATTATATTTTCTATGTTGTATGATTTTATACGCTATCTTGATGTTTATTTATGGTATCGGAACAGAAATGAGGCGACCAGTGGAGAATATTGCTCCGAGAGATGACGGTTGAGCCTCTGATCTCGGTTCTGTCTTGTAGGTGCTAATGATGATATCAATAGATTTAATTTATTTCAAAGAACATGGTATGCTTTTAACAAAGATTTTGTTCTTTGCTTGTGTTGTATTTAAAGTACAAAGGAAGAGAACTGAAGAGTAAAACAAAGCCAGTGAGTAATCTGTTTATAAAATATCGAGGGATTTAACTTCAAAGCTCTGGGTAGTATTTTTAACATTCACCAAATCTGCTTGCTCTTTGAACATAATACAAATTCTTTATATTAAGAATCGTTTCATTATTTAAAACCATAACGGTATTAATACAATATGGTTTGTCCTTTCTTTATACACCACTTGAGTAACAATATATTCTCTAGAGATTTTGTTGTGACTTGTGGTACGTTTTATTATTCGTAACGACGCCATTGCAAAACTCATTGTCTTATTCAATTGTATGATGAAATAATAATAATTGTATCCAATTTGGTGATGATCAACTAATGCCCGAATCCAGAAACGACAGTCAAAGTTGAGCAAGCTTCAAATATACATATAACTGTTATTTTCACATCTACTGGCATGCGTTTGCATTCGGGCTTGTCAGCCTCATATCTGGACCTCATGACCACTTTCCAACAGGTGGAGTGAGGTCATCTTGACGGGTAATATAAAAAAAAACTGACAGGGCAGCGTCAATTTGAAGGGTGCTTCAACTTTGTCGTTTTCGGAATCGGGCGTGAGTCTAGCGGCAGTCAACAATCATAGACAAATCCTCATTACAAAACCTTCATTCAATCGACGCAAGATCAAAGAAAACTAAAATTAACGAGCCGTTAACCTGATTACTAATTAGCCTGATTACTAGAACGCAATGAAACAAAGGGAGCCGTTAGACCGAGGATGTCGCAACGGAGCTAATGGTAATCAATGAAAGAATGTTGTGAAATGAAGTTTCCAAATACTTGAATGCGTTTCCCATTCTCCGAACACGAAGTATCGTGCGAGAATCGTAAGGCGTTAAACTTATTGATTACCCTCATCATTTGCAGATACAAGGCATCCACTGCTGAACGTAGGCTTCCTTCATAGACTTCCCAAGCGACCGGTTGCCGCGGTCTAAATCCACCGGAATCTTGCCACCTTTACCAGATCGTTCGTCCATTTTGCGGTTACCATGCTGCGTTTGCCTTTGACAATGCTCTAATCATTCTAGAATTCTCTAACAGCCATTAGGTTTTTGCGCTATGGGCCCTGCCACTTTAATTCACTTACCTGCGTATCTTTAGGAATACATAAAAAACTATTAACATCTAGCCCACTCTGACTGAAGTTGTTTCGCGCAGAACCTAATTTACCATGGCTTTCAGCATTTCAAAGTTTGAGGAAACTTCGTGAATTCATAAGATACAGAAGGCTTGATAAACCTAGGATCGCGGCGGAGCAAAGGCCTCAGTGTACGAAATACGTTTTTAGCTGTTAATGTTTCATTTGACCGTAAATTAAACTCGAACTCACAACGATAACAATGATGAAACATTCAAAACAATATAAACAATACGTTTTTGCTTTTCTTTAGATTAATTTAGCCGCATAAATATGTGTAAATACACAATGACCAGGGCGATAATGATTCGCAGTTTAGTAATTAGTGTAAGATTATTGTCAACAACTTAATCTATCAGCTTTTCAATTATTCATTTGTTTTGTAGATTGTCAATGATTCCCACAAAAGTCTGTTGAAATAAAATGTTTAGTCGGCTTTGGCAGAAAAACCTTGTTTTGGTACGCTCTTTTGGAGAGAATGAATCATTGCATTTTTACTTTTGTTTGTTCCATGTTCAGACTTTAATTTTTTTTTTCCGTTGCAAAATTCACTGAATAATTTTGATTGTAGCTTTAATAAATCTTCCTTTATACATTGTTTCAGTCAATACCAAGACTACAAGGGTTTCAATTCATATTTTTATCTGTTGTTTACATTGTATTTCTGGTACCGACGCAGGACAGATTACGTTTATTGCTCAATAGAGTACCGATTGAAGTGCATTGTACGTTGTGTAATGTTGGTGAGATATAAAAAGAGAAGAGGTGCAGTAATGATTGCAATACAAAGCCATCAAAAGTAAAATCAGTACGAATCAGAAAGTGTTTGTTATTGTAGGGCTCGTGGCTTACCGACTGGTGACACTTCTGTCACTTTTATTCATACATACCATCACGACTATAATATCCCAAACGGGCTAGCCAGGGGCAAGAGATTGTAATAAGGGCCCTAGTGGCCAATTTATTGTCACAATTTTGTCTGTCTTAGTCAGTTTTCTATTTCTTTTTCTTTAATTACCTTTCAGTGCTTAGAATAATAACGTATCTGTAGAAGGATAGTCTTCATACAAGCGCCCCGTCAGAAATGAAGCATTAATCCGATCCGCATGTGTGGACTTGATTTCTATATGTAATTATTTTAAGTTTCAGTGTTATACCTGGATTGGTGAATGCATTGCATAGACAAATATTTTAAATGTCACATTTGTGAAATAATTTTTGCAAGCAAGATATTCGGCAAGTGAAATTTGGATGAAATCTTTGTCCGCCGGACTTTGGGTCGGCTTTCAATGAGTTTTTAAAAAGTAAAACATTCTTTCGTAGTCAATAAACAAAAGTAGTTAACAGTCTTATCAAACTGCAGTTGTGTTAATGAACCTTGACCAACAGTTTTATCGCGTATCACACGTTTAATACACTAAGTTGTCGCTGATAACCTGAAGCTGGTATGTATCTCTGTCGCCGCGATTGAATACCGCCAAGTCAAGCATGACTGGTAACTGATAAATAACTTTTTAAAACCACTCAAAAGATTTACTTTAATAAACAAGAAATCACGTGGTTATGATCAAAACAAACTAACAAAATAAAGTAAGATAATAAAATGATACTACTTATATTTGTATTTCACCCCAAAAACACTATACATACATACCATCACGACTTAATCCCAAACAGGGTAGTCAGAGGCAAGTGACTGTTGCCGTCATGAACGGAACACTCAGAAGCCCACTTGTCACCAATGGTATTAGAACCCAACGTGGTAGGTGGTGAGCCTTCCGCCGCTATCCGGGTTGATTTGGTTTTTTATCGATGTTTTCCATCACCGGAGAGTTAGTCGGAAATTAAACAATGAACACAAAGATTTTGGTTCTGGCCAGATTTGAGTTCGGGACCACACGATCCGCGATCAGAGTTGGAGTGCTTAACCACTAGGCCACGACGCTGTCGTAATTAGTCTACATAAACGTGTGTATTATAAATAATTTGAAAATCGGACATGAGCAGATTTGACAATGACATTGTAACTATTATTATTAGCAGATTTGTTTGACATTTTTAACTATAATTTGCATGCTAATTTATGTAGCTCAATTATGTAATTCTTTTATTGTAATTTGACACCTTGTATACCATATTTGACGCAAATAAATGATTGATTGATTGATAAATTTTAGAAAACTAGAATAATTAGGGCCGACATTTGATTTTTCTAGATATCTATCTTTAGCCAGCTAATTCTAAAAGGTTTGGTCAGACCACGTCATTTCAAAAGAACTTTTGGCGACTGTGGATGGGATAGTTCTGCGCACGCGACGGGAACATAAGAACGACCCCCCATTCATACTGTTCATTCCAACAATTTAGACCTGAATGTTGTCCCAGTGTAATGTGTAACCACCTCACTTGGAGCATTCGCCTGTAATGTACATTTCAGATTCGATTTGGAGCATAACATTACAAAACTGCCTCCCTGTCCCTGCCTGTCTGTCTGTGCGTGTGTTTTTGTGTTGTGTGTATGTTTTTGTGTTGTGTGTGTGTCAAAAAATACACATTATATCATCTAGTTGCGCACTATTATGCTCGGTGTTTTTCCTTCACTAACGTAATGCTCGAATCTGTAACATTACAGTTTGCGCACTATAATGCTCGGTTCTACTCCCTCACGGATGTAATGCTCGACTCTGTAACGTTACATTACAGGAAAAAGCTCCAGGTGAGAGAGCACCTTTAGATGATAGGAACTATTAGTTAACTTTGGTTCTCGCGGAAATGCTCGCGCTCACGACGCCTACTTTCAGAGTTTGAAGTACCTAACTAAGGCCTGACCTAAACTTGGCTTCAGTAGATTTGTCATTATACTTCCCTCTTTGTACATAGATAATTTGCACCATTTTAAACTTGATCTCTGTAGTCTGTATCATAATGAACAACCGCACGCAACCAACTTAACGTGCTCCGTGGTCTAGATATATTTAGTTTTTTATAAAATCTAAAGATACTTACTTCCTTGTCTTCTATTAGAGTCGCCACACGGCCCGGCTGCAACAAAAATAAAAACAACTTTCATAAGAATGCTCGTGTAAATAATTATGGTTATTTAGTACAGTCATGTAGACTATATCGTGTAATTTGTTATTATAGGATGTGTGACTAATTTTTATGCGATTTTAAATTTCAAACCACGTAACATTTGTTTTTACATTAAGAGCGGTTTCAGACTAAGCGCTAAATTACATGCTTGAAAAACTAAACGCGCGTACACGGGCTTATTGCAGCGTGTTCGTTCAACCCGGTAGTGGTGAGTCAGTATATATGGTTTACACGAGTTTATAAGCGCGTCAATGCTCATACGAGTAATGCGTGTGGCAAAGAGCGTGCCTGTACGCGCCTACATGCGCTCCTAAAAACGAGCCTAGACTACACTAAGTCATAGTATCTGATAAACTACTTTTTTATTTGAAATCATTATAAACTATTAACCCATGGGCAAGTTTATGAAATTTACACAAGTATTTAATTAAAAACATAAATTCGCGGCTTCTTCTGCAAAAACCGGCCTTGACTGGTTTTTCTTAAAAATAAATTTGTCTTCTAGTTGAAAAAACTGAATTTCTGCGACGCAATACAAACAAGAAGCTCGCGTAGGTATGCGTGTATTTTGGTCCTCAAAATCTAATAAATTTCGCAAATACGCAGTAGCCACTATTTGAAAATAGGTGAACGAACCGATATCGAATTAGGGTTATTTACAGATAATTTGAGAACGGCATTGAAATTAGTGATGCTCTAGATTTTACGTTAGGTGTGCAAAAACTGAAGTTAAAAGATTAGCAAGTATTTCAATCTAACATCACGGTAAAAGTTTGTTTTCTATGCATCAATGTCCATCATCATCCTCACTAGTTTTAGTAGGGATGTCGTCTACTGCGAACGTATTTTCTCAATCATTAATTCAAGAGAGGTCAGTTTCACCCATGCACCCACCAAAAACTATTGATCTCTACACACCTAATATTTAGCAGGAGGCCCCACTCGCGTTTGTCATCTCATGGTCACCATTTCAGAACTTTTGTGCCCTTATGGCCACTGACAATATGTAAAGTAAACACTTCAGCATCGATAGTATTCTCTTAGGCTATTTCAACCGAAATGAGAACAATCACTACACGTGACTTTACAAGAAAGTGGTGAGTTTGATTCCAACTTTGTCCCACATTTTGCTGTATTCCTCCGTAGACGTCTGATCGTTCTACCGCCATGTCATCATTCGGGAAGGTAGGTATTTCCTTAACACTATACCATAGTTATGACGTACTAAGAACATCTACGCGAAACCTAAACAGGTACAAAATATGCTGTCTGTATTCAGCTCAGCACATCACTAGTAACACTATGTTTGCTCAGCTGTTTCTTTAAAAGGTATTCTAGATTTACAAGTTGAAATCTAAATAACTTTATGTAAATTGTTTTCACGTGATGTTGAATCATACAAAACAGGCGCAAAATGTCTTTCTTTTTATTGTCTTTGTATCGTACCCATACTAGTACTACCCATATTATGGGTCAGGAATGTTATCCGCTTCCCCACGTCATCTCCCTGCTCTGCAACGCAACCTTACTTCGTTTCTCGAGCGCTTCGTCGCGTTCAACATGACTGTTTTTTTTTAACATAGCCATAACCTGAGTGGAGATTCAAAGCAATCCCATTGGTGAATATTGCCACAGCTCCACTCTGTTCTATCCTTTCTGGTGCCAGTGGCCAGGCAGTGTCTTGATATAGTAGCGTGTATATTGAAATGCCTAAAAGAGACTGCACTTTTTATATTCTAACAATAGCGGTGGGAGTGGGACAGATAGGTCAGTTAAAACAAAGCTGCGTAGTATCATACAGTATACTGTATGCTATCTATTACACACATACACATTACTCGTCACGTCATCGGACGTGTGAAAGTGTACGCTTGACTAGTCGCCAAAACACCAAAGTCAATGTTTCGGTATCACGTGGACAGTGAGTAATGTTTGGTTGGCACTAGCAATTTTATAATAGTTTTTAGTACAATTCTGTGTTTTTTTTAAATAGCGTCTTTATGACAAGAGTGAATAGGGAGACATGTACCATCTGATAGAGCACGTCTTCATCACTTACTTACCACAAGGTGAGATTATGGTGAAATGACTGCCTAATACTGATATTATAAGGAGGAAAGATTTGATTGCTTGTTTGTATGTTTGTATTGAATAGGCTCCGAAACTACTGGACCTATTTAAAAAAATATTTCACCAATATAAAGCTACATTATCAGGGCTACGCTATTTTTTTTTTTTATATTTGGGCTATATTTTGACGGGAAAGGCAGTCTACGCGGGCGAAGTTGATGACGGACCGCTAGTCTATAATAAAAAAAATAAAAAAAGCATACATAGTACAAGACACGTTTACCAATCTAAGCACAATAAGATTAAAAGTACGAGTATCTTGCTGTCCGTCAACGGCTTTTCTCGCGTCTACTATTTATACAGCCTATAAATCCCCTAATAATAAGTTTAATGGTACTAAATGTTGGTGATTAACATATTATAAATTTATCACCACAAACCTGATTTTGATGATCATAAAATGTGACCTTCAAATTGTATTAAAATAGCTACGAAATCAATTGAATTTTTCAACAGATAAAGTGACACAGAAACATAGATACTAATTATATTTTAATTTAATTTGAACGATATCTGCCAAATATAATAGTTTGTGCTTATCTACGGGCAAATTATTAAGGTCGCACGTCGCAGTAATAATAATATACTAACTGTCGTTTTATCATTTGAATTTGGTCTGCGATTTTACGAACCCTTTTGCCGATCGAGATTAGGTAAAGAACTAATGTCACCATGGCATACCACATATCATTTTGCAGTACTTAGTAACTAGTGCGAAAGATTCAGGCCGTTGGGACTAAAAGCACTGGACCGTCGACTTGGTAGATTCGCATTGTTTATTTACGATATCTACTATTATAAATTACTAGGCCATTTAAGCTCACGCTGTTCAAAGCATACTGCCAAACATTCTACACGTTCAGCCTTTGGGTGAGCTAACCAGCGTACATACAGCAATCTGCAAGAACAGTACAACAATGCCTTGAGGATATTGTTGGGGTTGCTATGGCGGTGTAGTGCATCAGGAATGTTCGCGGAAGCGCGAACTGACGGCTTTGCCGCCATCATGAGAAAACGGTGTGCTTCAGCGCTGGCTCGTATGCGAGGCAGCACCAACACTATTTTTAGGGTCTTTTTTGAGCGATGGGACTCCCCCTTCCTTATGAGGTGGGTGACGGCCTATACAATTAAGTAAATTAATGTTTCAAAATTAAATATTGTGTTTACTAACATTAGTTTATAAGAAAATTTGTTACTAACTGTATATGGGCACTTTGGCCTGAAATAAAATATTTAGATTTGAATTTGAATTATTGTATTATTTTATTTACGTTTATTTTTATTTATTTATAATTTTTGTGAATTTTGACATTTCTTAAGTGCTTCTTTGTAAAAGTTTAAGTGAATGGATTATAATTCATACTTTTTTTTACTTTTATTTTAAAGAATTAGGAACCTTTCACTAAATGGGCGTCAAAAACCTGCGAATACGCAATAACATTACTGAGGCTGCGTTAAGCTGGCGGTGCACGCACGCGATCGCGACCTTTACTTCATTTTCAGGGGTGGTATGAGGTGTTTCGCGGCTACCCCTCTGTCTCTCTTAGTCGCAAGCGCGAAATGTCACCGTCTGGGTTTGCCTTCAGGGTCTTTTCTGAGTTGTATTAAAGTTGAGCAATTTCCATACTCGTAGCACCAACAATAACTTCATTTTAACCGCTCACACTAGATGGCAGTCTTAAAAATGTGGCAGAGGAATGAGTGGTTTGGACTTTGTTATTAGTTTGAACCTAGAGGTTATCAAACATAAAGTAGCACTCTAAAATGTATTAATACTTTTAAAAAAGACATGAATTTCCTTCCATCCTCCATCCAGCCACTATAAACTCTTGGAAGCCTATATGCTGAAGTTTGGTTTAGCAGTGGACGTCATAGGACGATGATGATAGGTATTCATAAACAAATAAATTGACGGGATAATTGATTACATTAAGAAAACTTTAACAATCATAACAATGAAAAGTTCACCTATTGTTATCCTTTGAGGTCATTCCTCTCTGATTCTTCTCGTACATTTGAACTGAAACCACATTTCTTTAGTTTTACTGGCCAGTTAGTAAACAGGTGCTTAGAAACTGTTTTGTTCTCCTTTCTTATCTGTGCCTACGCAATTCGCGCGCTCTGAATAGCTGATTATGGACGTACTATTATGATAGTATATTTTATATAGAGGGACTAAGGAAGCCATAATATACCAGAGGTGGTGTGACTCCCGAGCTTACGAAGGAGTCAATGAAATCGAGGGTTTTTTAAGTTGGCGTTTAGTCTCGAGGTGCAAACTGTACTTTTCACTTTAAGTGCGGGAAAAATAGTGAATTTAGTACAAAAACATTTAGAACCGAACAAATTTACACTCGACAAAATTTCTGAAATTCTCACGGTCAGTTTTTGCTTCTGAACTAAACCAGTCACAGATTAACAATTTAAAACACATGGCGCCACCTTCTTTGCGGACAACCCATGGAACTAAAACTCTCAACATTTTCGCAATGAAGATGGTCTACACTCCACAGATAATAGTATATTTTCACTGGCTGTTTGAGTTTGTCAATGTCACATGATGGAAATTAAAAAACTAATTACTTTTTACTTCCTAGAGACTAAAGTGGTCACTGTGGTCCCTGTAGGCTATATTAGCGTACTTTTAGAGCATGAGAAGTGAAAAATATTGTATTGTCTTTTGTTTAGAACTATCATTCTCTCTAGGTGTTATTTCTAAGGGTACTAAGTTCATCATCATCCGTGCGATCTATCCCGGTTGTGAACCCACACTGGTGTGTGGAGTTCAGGGTCCGCCTTTTTTATTTTTTATTAATTTGAACACTTAATGCACTTTATTGTTTTGAAAAGAGGTATATTTCAAGTAAGATATTGCTTCAAAGCTGATCCTATGCTTTTCTGTTTGGGATTTTTGCCTCTGGTTTGGTGATTTACAATTTGGTGGGATTTTAAATAATTCCTATTTACGGTGGAATCAGAAGATGAATCGCTTGCAAAAACCTTTCCTTAATCCGTGTATGACGAGTTCTCGTGAGTGATGGTTTATTTACTTGCCCTTGAAGAAAGCCAACATTCTGAATAACTAAATAGTCAAATTATACCTAAATTAATGTCCTAGTAAGTATCTGTGGAGGTTACCTAAGGTTTAAAATAATGTGATCTATACCTACTAATCTTTAGAGAAAATATTTGTTTGCTTTTTTGTTTGTTTGTATTAAATATGCTCCAAAACTACTGGACCGATTTTACAAATTCTTTCATCAATATAAAGCAACATTATCAGGGAGTGACATGGGCTATATTTTGTCGGGAAAGACAGTCTACGCAAGCGAAGCCGCTGACTGACATCTAGTCTCCAAAATACCGGTATTGAACGAAAATTGCCGGAGTTTTGAATTACTAGCCGAATTTACGATCTTAAATTGATTTCTTGAATAAATACCAAGTAAATTACTCACCGACTAAAATTTACGCCAGACTGTATAAATTAAAATGCATACCTAAGTAGACCATATTTAAATAGGTTAAACCTAAAGGTGGGCCCTCACCTGGAGCATTTTTCTGTAATGTAACATTTCAAATTCAATTTTGAGCATTACAATACAGTAGATACTGCCTGATATGACGAACATTTGCCTGTAATTTGCATTTCAAATTCGATTTTGAGATAGATTTTTCAAATTTCGAATTCGCAACATTACAGTTTCTGCTCCCTCACCGATCTAATGATCGACTCTGTAACGTTGCATTACAGGAAAATGCTCTAGGTGATGGAGCACCTTATGAATCAAAAATATCTGCATCTTTCCTTTCCTGCCTGGCATGCGGCACACGGCATTTCCCGAACTTAAGGTTTTTAACCTATTTTATTTATAATTACTTTAAAACCTTGGCTTTTGAGTTAAATTTATTAAAAGTAAGTAAGACTGACTATACGGAATTTAATTAAGAATGATTGCAACTTATTTTTAGTTTATAATCAACTACGCGAATCATATTTATTTAACGATCAATCAAATTAGTAACCTATACCAGTTTAACTTTCGCTCAAACCTTCCTAAGTGCAACAGGTTAAAAAGAACATTTTAAAACAAAAACGAAAGTCAGTCAACCCTTGCGTCAGCCGCTTTCCTTCAAACAAAGATCTTAACACTGCAATGCCACATCGCCCCCAAACATTCGCAACATCGCGTTAATTTATTAATACCACACACGCGTAAAATTTGGGGCCAACAAGGTTGCAGTTTATCGAAAAGTTTTGGCGCTCTTTTCCTTTCATACCTTGTTTTCTGTGCCGCGGTGCGAAGTATTCCCCTGCCAGAACCTTCTTGAAAAACCCCTGACGTAGCCAGTCACAGACTGCTTGTATTCAAACCCAGGGTTCCAGCAAAGAGACCCATAACCAAACACCCAAAAAGGCTCCTTCCTCGCCATCAGCTCCGTCGACTCCTCCGTCTTGTCATGGCTTTCTTTCCAGTCTGAATTTTCCATTTTCAGTCACTATAAAAAAAGAGCTTTCTCCGAAAATTACGTAGAAAATGTAATGGAAAATGCTTAGAAAAGTAAGAAATTAGACGCCCGCGCCCCTAACAGTTATATCACAGATGTTTGTTCACTTTGTTTTGTTACTTTAGTCTCATTGTGGGTATTTGGAGCACATCCACGGTATAGAACTAGCTAAGAATGCAGGTTATTTAGCGAACGACGTCCCATCGCGCCGGCACGATTGTAACTGCTGGCTAGGCTAGTGGCTTGGCTGACACTGACAGTTCAATGAATGTCTTGCCTTTTCACTTGGCACGTGAAACACTAAATAACGTACTGTTACGGAAATATAAGCTTTATTCAATTGTAATAAGAGCAAATATCGCTGCAGCTTACGCTTATTCAATGGCAGACAGGGCGGTACCGTTACGTTTCGTTTAACGCAAACGTGGTTGCGGTGCGTGTGGTTTTATTCTACTTTGTTTTAATGATTAACCCGCCAAATACCTTTGGTTTTCCTTTGTTATTAATTCAAAAGTCTTTGATTTTCTCGATAAATGCTCAAGTTATATTTTATAGCAATTAAAGACACAATTTGAATGTGAGAATGGAACGTGTGAAGCTCGTTGTCTCACTGATTTTGACATTGACCAATCGTCGAGGCGGCATCGATTGAATGAAGAACGGCTGATGCAACTTTTGAATGAGCTTACCGCAAAATTTTTCCTGTCCCCAAAGTCGAGGTCACCCGAGGAGACGGTAAAAGCTTTTTGATTAGTACCTACCTAATTACAATTCAGGAATAAGAGCTATCACTATCGTCTTTGACATCTATTTGTCTGTTATTATCAAACAGGTAAATTAGATGAGCTTTAATATACCTACAAAATGTATTTTTTTTATTTCTTTAAGTTTTGTATTGAGGAAAATCGATAAAAAATCATTTGTATGGCTTTTTCATAGCTTTATTTAGGTACTTACTTATACTTAGTAATCGGAATTATATGGACAAAGTGACGACCTGACCTAAATATGAATCGTAGGACAAACTTAAAATCGAGGTTACAAATAAGGCTGGTTCTATGAGGTAATAAACTAATAACAGAATCCAGTTAAATTTTACTAAATACTCGTGACTCGTTTATCGTCATTTAAGTAAATTACTTCTTGGACATCAATAAATAAGCAGACACTATATTTTGACAAGCGATTGTTATTGTTTATTCTAGGGGAATACCGCATTACCGCATATCGACGACACGATTGGCGAAGTGCGGTGTAGCGGGGTTTCCTGCCTAGACTTACACTTGTGTGGCGGCGCAGGGTCGATTCCCGGTTGGGTCAATTTTATTATTAAGGAAACTAACTTTTCTGAAATGGCTCGGATCTGGCTGTGTTGGGAGACACTCCTGGTCTAAGTTGTTAAGCCTGGTTCCTTGTAAGACGAAGATACTTCTCCTTATAATATTTTGACCATATTGCTTGGCGCATTTTCATTTATTTACGTTTATTATTCGCGCTTTGCCGACCATTTAATGTAAGCTAAGCTAGGCTGTTAGGAATTATTATGAAGTCAGCAAGACGAACACTGGCTCGTGGAGTATTGTGGAGAACCACAATTTCAATTCAGATTCATTAGAGCTCCTAATCATGCGAAAAACATGGAAGACTCTGACTTTCAGACATACGCAAAATGGATAAAATTGATGTTCGCGCCGTAATAAAATATCTCTGCCTTAAAAAATTTAATACTGATCAAGTAAATCTAGACTTGAAAGGAACATTAGGGGTTAATTCTACAATTGCGCGGTGGTGTGCCGAGTTTAAGAGAGTAAGAACTTGAACTAAAGACGACCCGCGCTCGGGACGCCCTACGACGGCAGTTACCGAAAGAAAGATAAAAAAGTTGAAAAAATTGTTTTGGCAGATCATCGTATTACTGTTCGTTTTGTAGCTGAGTAGCTAACGATTTCGATAGGAAGTATCCATAGTATATAGGAAGTATCCATGTATTATACATGAACATTTGGGTATATACTTAAAAATAGTATCAGTGTGCTGGGTGCCTAGAATGCTTACAGACGAGCATAAACAAACAAGACTGCGGATATCTCAAATCAATTTGGAATTGTTACAATAAGATCCTAACCGATTTTTGGCTCGCTTCGTAACTATGGATGAAACATGGCTCTACCATTATGATCCTGAAACAAAACAACAGTTCATGACGTGGAAGAGGCCGTCATCTCCAACGCCTAAGTTTGAGGCAATTCCATCCGCCCGTAAGATTATGGGCTACCTTTTCTGGGACAGCCAGGAGGTAATAATGATTGAATACCTCAATCATGGAGCCACTATTACGGGGCCCTTATACGCAGAACAAATAAAAAAACTGCGTCAGGAAATACGTGAAAATCGCCGCGGCAAACTTGCTAAAGTTGTGTTGTTTCACCAAGATAACGCCGCCGCATACAAGTCCCGTGTTGCGATGACTGCTATCCAAGATGCTGGATTTGAATTGACGGAACATCCTCCATACTCCCTGACCTTGCGCCTAGTGATTTCTACCTGCTCCCGCGGTTAAAAGAACAACTGAGAGGTCACAAATATTATGGCAATGATGAGGAAGTGGTTGCCGCCGTACATGGTTTTTTAAGCGATCAAGAGGAAGATTTTTTCAAGAAGGAAATCTTAGGATTAGAAAAACGATATACCAAGTGTATAAACCTCAAAGGTAAGTTGAAAAATAAAATAACAATAAATAATATATAACTGCTTCATACTCATTAACACTTTATTGAACACTCCTAGTATATTTGGTATTTTATTGTGGTTTCTCGTTAACTGGTGAACATTTTCAGCAAAATTAACCACAGGAAAATTTGTTATGTGATTTTTCTCATGACAAAATACAAACGAGTGTATGGTTTTTCTAACAAACGGACAAGTATTATTTATAATCCACTTAAAATTCCGAAGCTCTTGATCATTATCTTAATCGTTGCTGTAGCACACATTAACTCTGTGCAATCGGTAATATTATCTCGCAGAAGAATTACTCATAAAGGATAAATGTATAAGGGGTCTTAGAGGAAAAAAAATATATCTCACAGGCATGAGATTTAGTGGAAAAAAACTTACAGGGAAGATTCACATTAAGCAACGTATAATCTAGGCGGCTTTAGTTAAGTGAAATTTAGTTCGTTTCGGACTGAAAAAACGTGAAAGTAAGTGAAAATTAGTTTTTCATTAGTAAATTTTATTTTATGTTTTTTTTATAGATATTAAAATTCTAATGCTCGTCGGCTATACGATAAGATTTTGAATAAGTATTATATTTAAAATAAGTCTTCGTTAATTTCCTCCAAAATAGTTACTACATCACTGGTTCTTCTCAGTATAAATCAGCAATCTCAGTAACTCAGTAAAAAATTGAATGTTTGTTTTAAAAAATACACGGGTTTCCTGTTAGTGATATTCACCTGATAATACGCATCGTATAGGTAGACTATAATATACTCGTAGATATATTATCCCAATCTCATGCAAGTAGATACTCTCACCTGAATATGTGTTGTTGTCTCAGGTATTGACGACTGCAGAATATCATTACAATATTAATGACTAATAAAACTTCATAATGGCTTCAATATAATGGTCCATATATTTTTCATAAAGAATAAATCACAATGCATTAGTTTATTTATTTTACACATTATAACAGACATGGAGTATTAACGATCGAATATCTCGCTACTTTAATAATAACAAATTGAAATAATTTACAATCTTTATTTTTATTAATAACAGTATCGTAATTATAGTCATCAAAATGTATTAATGTATGTATAGTTATAACTTATTATTTAGCAGAGAATGTTGTATCGAATCCCATTGGTAATGATTCCATATTTGTAAGTACTTTATGATTTGCAAGTTGTAATTTAAAGTCAGGTTCGATAGTATAAATATCTCATTACATTTGTAGCAATTATTTCTCAGTTTTTGGCAAATATTATAAATATCAATACTGAATCAAGTAAAAGAAAACAAAATACAGGTTTATTTCTATTGTTAAAAGTGTTTTAGGAATAGGTACGAGTACTTTAGTATAATCTGCAGGTAGTAACAATGAACTAGGTGAAGAAGACATGTTCTGATGTTTTCTGGCGGCTATCAGAATTATGTTTGTTTGGGTCATTAAAAGAAACAATTTCATATTTTAAGTTCAAGAACTTAAATAATAATAGTTTTGTCTATCTAATTTTGGGTTAAAATACGGCTGCAAGTAGTCGAACTGTTAAAACTAAATATTTGTAACAGTGGAATGGTAGTAAAATGTTTTTATCATAAAGTTTTCACGATAACTTGGTGTTTTAAGGTCATTCCTCTTAATTAATTTATATTACTTTAAGTCAATAATTATTGTACCTATATCTTATATATTTATTGCAATAATTTTTACCTTTTTATAATAAAAAATATATCATTTTACACTAATTTTAAATTTGCAATGAGTAACAGGTAAAATACATAAATATATTAGTTTGTAATTACTTTAACTAATGCAGATTTGCAATGTTTTAAATACAATTTTGATGGGAACTGGCCTGAAAATTGAAAGTTTATGACATGATAACTGTTACCAATAATTGCTCCTAAACTATTTTATCTGTAAAGCAAAGTAGAAAATACTAATTTGTCATGTATTATTTTTGCCTAGATAAATGCAGATAGAAATAGAAGGTTTTAAAATGCAGTATTTGAATAATTTATAGCAAATGTTACGGATTTGTAAAAATCGTAATGTACTCATTTGCACCAAAACTTTGTGATTTAAAGGTAACTAATACAACTATAACTAACCACTTGAGATTACATTATCCGTTAATTAATATAAAAATATTTACAAGTTCAATATATGTATAATATTATGTTCATTTTGTGATATTTGGCTTTAATTGTTCCTTCTGTGAGGGAAATGGTATTGGTTGGAGTGTTTCATTTGTAAAATTTTAAAATATCAATATTAGAATATCATTGAAAGATACGATTTTCATACATAGATTACTTAATTATTATTTTTAAAGTATACTATAGGTTTTTATAATTGCACTCTAAATTAACTTTACTGAACTAGGATTATTTGGAGAGAAAAAATCCTGCACTATGATTAGATTAATATTTTATCCAATTATTAGCGGCTGAAAGCCCATTTATTTGCAAATAAGTAGACGCGAAACACTCCAAGCAAATAGTTAAATATTAAGCTAATTATAATTACTATTGTGATGGTCATTCAAGCTATTATATTACCTATATACACAAAACACTTTATATAGAAACACACAGTTCAACACTTTCAATACATTCAAGATTCAAAATTACACATTCTAAAGCAGTGAACTTCAGAAAATGGTTCTGAGAAAATTTTAAGTGAATGGTAAGTATTATGAGTGAAAATATACTTTTATTTGAATTATACAACGACGTTTAGTCTGTGTTAAAAAAAAGGCTTAAAATATTTTTTTCATTACAAACTTAATTTCACCAAGAACCCATCAAAAAATTTATGCCTAAAAATATTTTGACTTACTTCAGTCTTTCGGCTTAGTAAGATAAAGGCAAGAGTAAGCCAAAATATTTTTAGGCAATAAATAAAAAAAAATGATAGGTTTTTTTAGTACCTGAAATTAAGTTTGTAATAAAATATTTATTTTTCGGTAATTTTACTATTTTTGTTCTTATATAATTTAGGAATATATGACCTACCTACTTATTGCTTTTGTTATAGTTAATACACGTAGTTTTCGGCCAACCCAAATTAGTAAAAATGGCTCCAGCGCCATCTGTATTTATACAGTACTGTCAGCCAATCCCTATGCCTATATTGTGCTTAAAAAAGAAAACGTATCCAATAAATACGCGTTCTGAAGTTCACTGAATATAATAATAATATGTATTATTGATGCAAAATACTAATATTATTTTTAAATATAATAATTTAATACTATATATTCCTGAACACAGGACAGGTACTGTTATTATGTACTTATCTGAATGTTATTTAAATTACAATATGACTAGTGATATGTAACGATAACTTTACATAGGATGTGGTAAACAGATTAGGGATAACATTATTAATTCGCAAATATACAATGAGATTTCTTATTTTCTTTTTAATAATGCACCATGGGGAAGTTTTAATATCGAAGTGGTCCTTGAGTGTTTATTTAGGCAATTATAAATATAATGATTTAGGAAAATAATAATTTCCAATGAATTGCATTTTTGCCTAAATAAAATCAAGCATAAAACTAAGCATTTCAGACCAACTTCAAATTTTTTATCATAAATACTTTACAATTTTATTTTATCATTGATATTCTTCTCTGATCTATTTAACCATAAATTTTAAATACCTATTTCATAGTATAATAATCTTATTTTTTAGATATTTAGTTGGTTCTGAATGCATAGTTGAACAGCTCCACGACTTATTATGTATTCATTTATTGATATTTATTTTTATTATAAAATATACTTACATTCTAAAGACTAAATAAACTAAATATCTCAATATATACGCAGTCAGGTTTTTTGGTAGATCCCAGTCGGGATTATCTAAGTATCAAGACAAATCTTGAAATGTGGAGGTAGGTGAATTTTAACCTAATAAGTATTTTCCACGACAATATTATGCCTTATCATAATTTTATGTACAGCTTAAATAAAGAAATATTCACATTTGGTCACGTATTCGAAATATCATTGATATTTTTAAAGTTCGAACGAACCTTGTTTAAGGCTGTTTTACACTGACGCGTCAGCGCCGTACTCAGGTCGCGGGGGGCCCGGCCTAAGCGGAATGCTTGGATCATACATTCGACTCGGGGCCCTCGGTGTTGTGCTTGAAGGAGGCGCGGATCCTCGCGAGGTAGAGCGCGCAGATGTGGCCGTAGCATTTGTTGTACCACTCGGGTGTTCTGCCCCTGTAGACAGAAATATAATTATTTATTAAAAAGTTATCATTTTGCAATTTTTATGGGTAAATAGGTATCCTTCGCATTCGTTCAATCACCAACCGTTGAGCCCTCGTTCCCTGCCATCAAACACACACACACACATATCCCAATGTTTTCACTCTAGTTTCATTTCAGTTGCTTTTTTTTGTGGCAGTTAATTTCAAAGTAGAATTTCATATAAGCAAGGATTTCAATTATAGTTATCAACGTTCTGTTATACATGCAAATGTAAAGTTTATGGTCTCTAATGTTGGTGGCTAAGAAAACTTACCTTTTAATTTTACGAGCAGTGCAGAGAGCACCTATCCGTTAAAAACGCCACTGAGTCTCATGAATTTATAAATCAAATGATGGAGTAAAATTTCAAGCTAGTGTTTATCATAAACAAACAAAAAAAATTAAAAATTCACTTACATAGTATCAACTCTAGCCAGATGCACCAGCCGACTCCTCCCTTTTCCCGCGGGCTGCGCGAGATACCGCGACGCGAGCACGACCCCCCGTGCGCCTCCCGCGTCCGCCGCGCAGCCCGCGCCCGCCGCGCCCGCCGCGCAGCCCGCGTGCGCGACCGACGTCTCGGCCACCGCGCACCAGCCACCGCCGCTGCCGCCGCCGGAGCCGCTGCCGCTGCCGCCTTGTTGCCACGATCTGAACATTTAAAAATTCAGATTCAGCATCTTAGTCCGCGTGGAATACTTGTAGCAGCATTTTTAATTTACCCATCTTCAACACTAATTTATCAATCTAACAATACACCATAGGTACATCGTGTGGATTAAAACGATCGTAAGAAGTAAATCGTTCTGTTATTCATTTTATACACTGTGACAAGCCTTATCAAGAAGTAAAAACCAATAAAAATAGTTCAATTACCTACCATCGGTAACACAATGACCGTGTGTCAATGATTGAGAAATGACGGCGGCCGAAAACTTTTCACAACTGTCTTAAATAAAACAGAAGGTATCAAGATAATTTTTAAAAGAAATAGACACACAAATCAGATTTCTTTGATAAACCGGGTTAGTAAACACTTTGGGAATAAAAACGCAGTGCTTCTGATTCCTTTCTCACCTCAAGACGCAGTAATCCCTCGAAGGCAAGTTGATGCTAGACGAAGTGACATACTGAAACACCTCCGCGTTGGAGCCCAGCTTCTCAACCACTCGCCACTTCACCAACGAGTCGTCCCATATGTGCCGCTCTCGGAGTATCCTGAAACCCAATTATTGTAACTGTTTAAAAATGAAATTAAAAATGAATGAAACACCATTTTATCGAAAATATTTATGTTAATATTCATGACGAAGGTTTGAATTTCCTAGGTGTTTGAGTAGTTCAGGTTAATGCCCAATGTTTGCAAATGCAGCGTAGAACTTACAGAGAACGAGATTTTAGATGACAGGTCAACCTGGAAGCCTCTGGAAGAAACATGTCACACCACTGATGCGAAGTGTTTACCTCTGCATGACCTCCTGGGGAGGCGCCTCGACGTCGGTGGTGGCGCGCCACAGCCGCAAAGGGTGCCCGTCGCCCACCTTGCGCGCGCACAGCTCCACGTGCGCCGCCGCGCCCGACACCGACATCCAGCCTCGGCTCCTGGAAGAACACTTTGTTAGCTCATTTCAGTAGAGAAGGACCTGGATGCTGTCACACACTGGGCCACTAAAGTCGTATTTTTGATCAGACGTAGTCAACTGACAGATGCTAATATCACTTTGCGAAATAATGTTGCCACAACCCGGGGCCCGATACTGGCAGTACGGTGTTCTAACCGCTTACTAGGCTACGGAAAGTACTATATGTAATATTTATAAGTATTATTCATGATTAATAATTATAGTATGATGGTTTCTTTCACTGACTTTGCCACGATCCCATTTTTGTTTCATAATCATTTGACAACCCAGTCAACGTCAGTTTACTTCGTCTACTTAAAACTACCGACTTTCGTCGCGGTGCAACGGGTGGCTACCACAAGCTGCGGACGATATTTTTCATACAATAAGAATGGAACCAGCTCAAAAAAAATGAGAATTCTTCAAATATAAATATATTTATCTTAAATTTTCTTTTAATATTTATTTAGTTTTCTTGAATTATCATTCAAAAGTTATTTAATTTTCTTATTTTTCTTTCAAAAAATATTTTATTTTCTTAAATTTTCTTGCACAATTTATTTTATCTTGTTGGCTATTTGAAAAGCTTCAATTGAGCGTGCGAGCCACAAGCTACCTACTTGTGGCTGATCGTGCCGAAACATAATACACTTAGCCAAAGACGTCGTGTTTAGGAACGGCGTCTAGTGGCTGGCTGGACTGTTATTTAAAACCTGATATAATTCTTTGATTATTACATTACAATTTCATAATTTTCTAATATTATTTAGCTTTTTTGTAAAATTTATTCTGATTTTTTGCAAAAAAAAAACGTTTTCACTCACTTTTTTTTTTTTTGAACTTCAACAATATAATGTTAAATTTTAAGTATTCAAGCATGTTCTTATAACTATTTAAACATTCATTTATTGCTTCTCATTTCATCTACACACATCAAAAGTGTCTAGGGATCAACATATATTTTTGCAATAACTTTTCTTCTGATTGATATTAATTAAAATTTTCTTTAAGGATTCATCAAATAAAGTGTTTTCGTTTGTCTACAGTAACGATAAACCAAGTCACCTTTGCATTAATAAAGAAATTTGCCATTTTCGTAATAAAGGGATTTTTGACATTTGAACCACTAACATTAAAGTTCGAAAAAAAGACTGAAATAACAGTTTTCTTTAAAATTTTATTGGGTAACTTAAACAATTAATAATCCGTGTTTTTACCGCGAACACTAACAACACAAGAACATCGGTTTGGCCTACTCAAAATGAGTTCATCCAAATCACGCTGTGGAATGGCCGCCCATGTTCGTTGCAACAACAAAAAAAGGTCTTCTTGCGACTGGATACCCTCCATATTCGGCAGAGCTCTTCTCTGTAGCATATCCCATGCATGCTCAATCGGGTTCAAGTCTGGCGACTGAGCAGGCCAGGGCAGGACATTGATGTTAGCTGCGGTGAGAGTCTGGTCGCTAATTAAGTTCCCTGAAGAGTGAGGAAGCCTCACGGCTAACATCATGGCGGTTATTGTTGGAGCTCTTCGAGTTGTGATTTGAATGTATCGGTCTTGTCTCCGTGTGGTGCAGCGATACCGTCCTCCATGGCGCTCAGCCACGGTACCAGTGCTTCGGTAACGTGTCCAAAGTCGACTGATAACACTCTGACTTGTATTCAGAGCTAAAGCCACAGTACGTTGCCGGGAACCAGCTTCTATCATTCCCACGGCTCTAAGCATTTCTTCCCAGCTTAAATGACGTCGCCGCTCCATAATAACGTTGGTTTTAATCAGTAGTAGGGAAACAGTAGCACTAATAATGTCTTCAATGCGTTGTATGTTTTTATAGGGAAAATATTGACAGCTGATTTTCATCTTTTACTCGAATTTGATTGACAGTTCCTGTTTCAAATTATGAAATGCACCAAAAAGGATCCATATAAATGTATAAAATCATAAATTTATTACAAAGCCACATCTCAATCTCAAGAAATCCGCATAAAAATGCTTGATCCCTAGACACTTTTGATGTGTGTATTTATAAAACAGCTAGAATAGAAAACAACTATTATGAAACACTATTACGAAACACCTAAGTGGCCACGATATTGCTACAGATGAGAATGGAGTGTACTGACTTTGATATGAGGGGATATTATAATTTTGTTCTTTAGCCAGTGTTTTGTATTGTACCCAGTGACTATAAAATGCCGTTAATAGCTTTAGCAGGTAACTATGACAACTATAAAGAACATGAGGCAGAAAACGACCGAAAATTTAAATGTGAAGGAGTATTTCAGTTAGTTTTAGTGTTTCCGTTACCTTTTTCACAGATAATATCCAAGCGTCTTCATTCAACCATGAAAACAACAATGTATTCCAGAAATAGCCGTGCGATGGCCATTAAAATATTTAATAAATTGCCAATAGACATAAAGAACCGACCACTCAATCAATTTAAATATAAACTAAAAAATTGGCTTGTTCGAAATTGTTTCTACAGCCTGGCCGAATATTTTGATTTGAAAACAATTTTAATTATTGGGTTTTGACTAAATTGTATTTGTGACTGTGAATGAATTGATTTGTGTATTTTTGAAATTTAAAAGTTGTCATTTTTTGATTGATAATATTGATAACTGAAAATTGTATTTGCATGCCTCAAATGGGTGAATGTGTTTTGTTTGCTATTTTATCTCTACCACCTTTAATGTACCACATTCTCGCAAAATAAATATTCTTATTCTTATTCTTATTCTTATTTTTAGAATTAAGTTTCGTAAATTTGAAAAATATAAAAAGGTTTGTTGAACTCGTATCGTTTTTCAAGAAATGATGATCGTTTCCTAGTACGATCTATCACCATGATCATCATGTTAAAAATAATGATAAATTTTTTCATCTATTTTCTTATGGCTTTCACCCAAGTTTGTCTAAACGTGAAGAATGAACATATCAATTGAATACTGTTGGGTTTGCTGGTCGTTTGATGCCTAAAGGTAATTCTGTAATTTTTACTACTAGGGTTTGTCAACTGTGACCTTCCCTACTGGGCACTGACCCAACATAAAGAACAAAACCATAATCAATACTGGTGATGGGTCAGTGAAGGGCTCTAACACCGATGTTCTCACCTCTTTCCTGAACGGCCACACACTCTAAAAAGCATGAAAAAAGTAACAATCTATAAGAATCAGTTCAACAGACAGGAAATGGTCTACCAGTTAGTAACTTCAAAGTTAGTCGACAGAAAAAGGGGCTTTGCAATGAAGCAAATAGAACTTACTTTTCTTTGGCTTCTTTTAGTAAAGCTTTTATACAGGCTTGCTGAAAACCTTTCCAGTCTTGGTTAAAATCTGCTCCTAACTCTTCTAACGCCACCTGAAATATAAAATATTAAATTTATAAATAAAACAAAATCGGGTTTGGGAACAAAACCATCATCCGTGCGATCTATCCCGGTTGTGAACCCACACTGGTGTGTGAGGTCCCAGGGTTTCGGAACAAAATGAATCATACTTAAAGTGCGACTTTGCTGGCCAATTTTAATGAGATATTCCTCTTTTTATTAGTTTAGCAATAGCAATAAAATAAATGAACAGAAAGTCTTTCTTGGTCATTTTTATTTGCTGAAAGGAATTGCTTTGTAAAAAACCATACCACACTAAACTGCTTCTTGCTGATTAAGGGGCAATCAACGGTAGTAAGTATACGGGGTGTCTCAAAAAGAAGTGTCAAGCGGAAGTCCACAGATTGGTTTACTTAAAAATTAAGTTTAAATTGAAGTATGATGCCGTTAACCTATCTCATTGAAATTTATGTGATGAATAGTTGACATAATAGGCAAGTTGTTGAAAAACATTTGGATAAAAAAGTTGTTGTAACTTTTTTATTAATTGCCTTTAAAACTTTAGGGACAAGCATTATTTTCCACTTTTCAGTTTCATATTTTTTTCTAAATAAATGATCAGTGTTATAAACGTAAATACTTCTAAATTAAGTAAGCCTAATATTTAGCTAACAATAAAAAAAATGGAACATGTATCTCAATTTTTCGTGCCACAGTGACCTAAAAAGTGAGTCAACCTAGAAATTATCGAAAATTCGTAAAAAAATCATTACTCGAAAACTAACAAAAATCGCGGAACATACACGGGGGTGATTGAAGTACCCCAGAGGTGCTCTATCTGTCGACTTCGGCTGGACACTTCTTTTTTGTAGACATCATGTTAACCATCTAATGTATCATCTATATCAAGGATTATTCTTTACATTATTCTTTCAATATTTTCTCTTAGTGTTAGCGGTTAGCGCGGTTTTAAATAATATATATTTATAGAAAGCAAAACCTCCTCGAAGAGCTAAGGTATTAGAATTCAACATTCAGAAGAAGCTATATCATCTCATTAGCAATGAAAACATTTCCAATTATAACCCACCTTCATGGTAAAGAACTCACCGGCACGCTCTCCTCGAAGTAGTTGAACTTGCACCTGGCGAGCATGTCCGCCGGCGCCAGGAACAGCTGCTTGTGCTTCTGGATGAGCAGCAGCAGGCACGCGTGCGCCGCGCGGCTCTCGCTGATCTGCCGCTGGTCGGCTACGCTCTCTATCACCATCCTGGGGTAGGAATTATGGTTATGTTAATGTGCAAGAACTGTTGGTGGGGAACTGGTGTTCAAAGTTCCTGGAGTGAGAATAATGGTTTACGTGACAGTGGGCAAACTGGTGGTGGGGAACTAGTATTCAAGGTAGGTAGGTACATGACTGGATGAATGAAACAAAGACAATGATGCTACATCTAAGCTGTGACACATACGCGCGTGACCACTGGCAGCCACGTCGCGTACGGAGCAAAACCAGTAGCTCAGACGGTGGTCAAGCTCTGCTCAATATAGGTACCTACCACAGCTACTTGTGTATGGCTGTTCACTGACATCTTTGTCTCTGCTCCGTTTATAAACTCGTGAAAGGTATTCTCAAGGACCCTACACTAAGCCGCCAACGCCGACAGAACCCGGTGGCTTTTTATCGACGGGGCATTATGTCACGTCAGTTTTGGGAATTTTTATCAGTGATAATTTTTTGACAGTGATTACTGGTAATATCGGTATCTGACACCCGTAGTTTGCAGTCAGATGATATATGAGGGAGGGGGGCCAGGTATGAGTGAGCAGCGTACCTGTTGGAGTTCCCCTCCTTGGTGCTGCCCGTGACGGGCGGTGCGTGGTGCAGCCGCAGCAGCGTGGGCGCGAGGCACACCGCCAGGTTGGACGCCGTCATCTGGTTCACGGCTGAATGCGCTGCTACCTAGGAACACAGAAATACCGCTTAATGCTTTGACTACCGAGAACCCAAACAGAAGAGAAAATCGATTGTTTAACGATTATTCCTGACTAGTATCAGTTCAAGCACAAACTCGCATCCTCAAGTTCTTAGAAGAAGTATCTCGTCAGGACAGTGACTCCATGGAACGCCTCGTATTGCAAAGCAAAGTCGAAAGCACCAGGTCGCAGCAGATTATTAGTATAGGATGGACCAACCAAATTATAATCAGGTCTGCTGTGGGGCTCATCGCATTAGTGTTCCAACATGACTGCTGAAATCCGATGAAGATGATCAAAACTACATGGATCATGACCTCCCTGACAAGATCGTACCGACCGAGAAGAAGAATAACTAGTATAGCGTATGAGGTGTTCAACCAAATTCCTGGATATTAAGGAGGACTTGAAAAAGGGCCCATAATTCTTGCCTCATGAAGGAACGCCAGTAAAGAATTCAAGGCTTCTAAATGTTCTTCAGGTAGTAACAGCAGCGCACATTGTACCGCATCCGGCCTTAAAGGTTCAGGAACGTCTGAAAAGAGAAATAAATTATTGACCTACCAATGTTTCCTCTCTGTTCCCACTGATAACTCATGTGACATGTAAGATGTAATGGATGTGATAGATGGACAAACCAAGCAACCAATCAGAAAGTTGAAGGTCAATCAACGAAAGAATTTAGCTATGGTATCGTATCACCCAGCCAATCAGAATATTTGTTGAATCACTTAAATTTCTACGATGCAGCGGGTAAGTCAGTTGGCAGTTAACCGCTTATCATCAGGCGGTCCGGTCTGTATGCATGTTTGCCACCAGTGTTTAAAAAAAAACATGGCATGGCACATAGCGAAATTAACAAATATTATGTTTTAAAAAGCTCTAGAATGAAGTCCACATCAATGTTAACAATATGATGTTCACTAAGAACTGCTAAGCTAAGGCACTCACGCTGAAAAATGGCAATAAAAGTCTCGCTCAGCTTATTCGTCAGCAACGCGTCCGGCAGCTCCCGGAAGTACTGCTTCACCATGTCGGCCACGTCGTGAGCCTGCGCGCCGTCGAAGCTCAGGCTCGAGTCCTTCGGGTCGGTCGTGTTCATGTTCTCAGTGGCGAAGGGCGCGTTGGTGGCGCCGGCCGTCTCGACTGTGCTGCGGAGCTTTGCTATGCGGGATTTTACGCCAGCTTTCCTGAATATACCCATCTGAAAAGAGATAATGTAGAATATATTGATCGAAGCTATTTTATAGCTATAGTTATTATTGATAGCTATTTTAAACTCCACACCTATAAGCTTTTAAAAGTTCCTTTACCCAAAGGTTGCCTGGAAGGAATCGCTCCTTAGCGATAAAGACCGCCTAAATTGTACAAATTTTGAAATTATGAAATATTACTTTTTTTGTTTTTAGTGCTATAAAGTATAACTTTCTATAATAGTTAATGGAAACTCAGTTTGTGAATATTATTTGTTTAATAGGAGGGACTGCCAGATGATATGAATTATACAGTTATTAATATAAAACAAAACAGTTCCTTTATGCATAAAATTTGCAGTAAAAAGGTGAATTTTTATCAAATTGATTTCTACAATAGAAGCTGGGACTGTAAAACTCTCGAAGGTTTTGCAGACATTAGTTTATTGGATATTCGATTATTAGTCTTTTGGGACTACCCAAAAGCAAAATTACTCTATGTGACCGTATTTTAAATAATGCATAGAAAAATGTGTTCATTTCTCCAAGCTAAATGTTTTCCATGATGAACATAGGTACATACATATATACCATCACGCCTTTTTCCCAAGGGGGTAGGCAGATACCACATCTTTCCACTTGCTACGGTCCTGACACATATCTTGCGGTTCTTCCACTCTCATTAATCCTTTCAAACTTGCTCGTCGATTAAGGGTACTCTTGACCCGACCTTTTCTAAGGACGTTTTGTACTAATAATAATGTACTAGTATTATGCAAAAATATGATGCAGGCGTTACGACCTATTATAAGTTAGTAAGTACCGACAACATTCCGTGAAAATTCTACCAAAATGTCAATGTGCAAATAACCACACATTCAGGCCTTCAACAGAGCTTCTCAAATAAAGTTAGGTACTGAACCATACCTGATCGAGTGCATTGTTTTTGAGCCAGTTGAGGGCACTCTGAATGGGCTTCGGCAGCGAGTGGCCCGTCCTTTGCAGGGACACTGTCAATGGAACGCCAAATACTGTTTTGTCTGAAAATAAAATGAAATTCACATGAAACAACTTTCCAAAATTAGCACGTGTTTGGGTACCTACATTCAAAGGGGTTTTTATGGTACTGATAATAGTGACAATAGGGTTTAGGACCTAGATTCATGTGTACTAACGCGTGAGGAACTTTGCCAAACGAGCGACTTTAATCCTTTATGTACCTAAAATACGGTCAAAAATAATTTCATCGAATGTGACCTCACAAACATTGTGTGGAGGGGACGTGAGTGGTATTTAACAACAATTGGTTCATTCAAACTATTACCACTCCTATTTTTTTTTCTTTTTTTGTAAAATAAGTTGTGTAAAATCTGAAGTTACCAAACTATGATTCATTTCCTTACCATTTTGAAATGGATTTCACTACTATTCACACGAGCAGAACTCACCTTTATAATCCGGCGTCTTGATCTTCCTGATCAGCTTGGGCAGCTCCCAGTTCCACCCGGACTTGTGCGAGGGGCAGTACCGCTCCATGCATGCCGTGAGCCGCAGCAGCGCCAGCTTGCGGAGGATGTGCAGCTGGCCGCAGGAGAGAGAGGACATTGGGCGTGATACTGGGAAGAAAAGGAGGTATTTCAGGAGGAGTTCTTTCTTGGTTTTCGAAAGACGGCGAGAGGAGATTTTATTTCATTAGAAGTATGAAGAGAGGCTACACTGTGCTGTATCTTATGGATTACTGTATGACCATGTTATCATTGTATGTTTAATTTCCACCTACTAAAAATTGTTAAACACTTACGATATGCCTCGGGGTCTTTTTGGTTAGGAGTTGTCGGCTGAAGCGTGTTGTTGGCTTTCGGTCCACCATTCAGCGTGCTGGTTCTAAACGAATACCATCTTTGGATGTTGTTCCTGTAAGAAAATCAAATCATAATATTAACGGCGAAGGAGCGATTTCAAATTCACGAAGGAAATATGCAGGACCTGGCACAAGATCTCATAAGACGACCTATGGGGGAAAAAATTGAAAACCTAGTAGTAAATGTATATTTTCTAAAATAATGAAAAAAGGACCCTTTCGAAGACGTTTTTAGAAAGGGTCAGGTCAAGAGTACTCAAAATCGACGAGCAAGCATGAAATGTTTGCTGGGAGTGGAAAAAGCGCAAGATGTGTGGCGGGATTTTAGCCGTGGTTTCTATCTACGTCTGCGAGAGAAAGGCAAAAGAGTGATTGAATACTAACTTTTTGGTTTTCATATCAAGGCTGTCATCATCATCGTCCTGGTCCCCGTCGTAGTGCGACCGGGAGCCGGCCGAGTTGGGGCTGCCCTCCAACTCTGAACTCCTCGATGCTGACTTGTCCCTTTTGAGGCTTCGGTCTCGGAATCTATTTAAAATGAAAAAGGAATGATTAGAAACCAGATCCTGGCTGCTGAAGAAGGAATATTCTTGACGTAAAATCAAATCTAAATATACTTTTCACTTCTTTGCAATGTTTTGTCAGTTTTGCAAAAATGTTCACATCAAAACATGCAACTGTAATTGGTCCTTCAGTAGCCAGTTGGACTGTAACCTAGGAGCACCGGTTTAGGTATAAAAATTTATTCACATAAAAAATTTCATATTTCACTTATTTGAGAACTTAGTTTATAACATTAAACTTAAAAACATCCGATTACGATGATGTGCCGAGAGGTACAATAAATTAAATACAAAACATTTAAACAACACGAAGCATACCAGTTAACATAATAACCAACGGAAACGTGGGTACTTTTGTATTAGTTTAATTCAAAATTCAAAAATTCAAAATTCTTCATTTATCATAAACTTATTATTCTATTACAAATGTGGTGTTCTCAACTGCAAAAGTTATAAACTGTAGCGCAGTGAGAGCGACCTCTCCCAAACAGTGATTTAAATGACATACTTATAAGGTAATGTATGAACAAAAATAAATAAATAAATAAATATCTGGGACAATTCACACCAAGATCATCTGACCCCAAACTAAGCAGAGCTTGTATTATGGGCGTCAGAGACTGATAAACATACTTAAATATTTCTAAATACATACTTAAATAGATAATAACACCCAGACACACAACAAACACAAATGTTCGTCACATAAATGTTTGTCATGGGTGGGGATCGACCCACGACCTCCGGCGTCAAAGGCAGGATCGCTGCCATTGCGCCAACAGGCCAGTCATAATACATAAAGAATAATATTTAACAATTTAGAAAGCACGTGAAATGCGTGTGTTTGTATATGAGTGAGAGATATTTTAGTAGATCTTCTGATTCCTGATACGACAGCAGCACAAGCAAAGTAAATAATTTACGTCTACAAGGACAAGAAGCCAGGCGCTAAATTTGTAGTTTTTTATTGACGTGATTGTATAACTTAGCACTGAGGTGTGAGTAATGACGACCGGCAGCTTTAGTGTTACGTTTTATGGTAGGACAGACTATGTCTATGACTATGTCTGTGAATGGTTTGCTGTATGAATAATCTTCGAATAGACAACACATTGCAATCAGAAAAGAGGCTGTCTGTAGGATAATGGAAAGGCTTGAATGTCATCACCTTTAAGACTGCTCTTTGAGTCACTTCTACTTTTAACATGTGAGTAAGTGATAACTGACTGAAGATCTTGACCAATGGGACTGTTAACATAAAGTACGGTAATTACAAAGAATAACAGCTACTAGATGTGGCTCGTACTATTTCGCTCGAGCATGCGTCGTTTGTTCGCAGAAACAATAAATAAATATATATACATGCGCCAGACCACACACCTCTTGTAATGGTCTCGAAGTAGGGATTAATAGGTATATCTGTGTTACGAGGTACCACACAAGGAAATAAGCCGGGGCGTCTCCCAGCACACCCAGACCAGCGTCAATTCAAAAAAGATCGTTTCCTGAATTGACCCGACCGGGAATCGGGGACACTACGGAAATCGAGGCGAGAAACCGTGCTACAGCGCAAGATGCCAATCGTGTTGAAGTACACTCGGCGAATCTAAATCAACTAAAAAGTTGTGCGCGTCATTTCAAATAATAAACGTTTGGATTTTCGAAGCGCGAAATGTAGTAGCAGCGCTCATACCAAACCGACGCGCGAAAAAAACGCGAGTCTAAAACCGCTCTTAAACAGAGTTATTAAGACTGATTGCGGTTTAATGAATAAGGATGACAGAACAGAACAAAACAATTAAGTCGTCCGTGTCGATAATTTACACAGTGTAGTTGAATTTGCTATCATTAATTTTATTGCTAACTTACTTTGCGACTTGTTTATCTCTGGGACGGTTTCAGTTCGAAAATTCAACGATTATTCAATGAAAACGTTGCAGATGGATTATTCAATGGCATGTTTTTTTATTTATTTTTCATCCTCGTACTTATAAGTATTACATCAAGGGTAGTAGAGGTATGAGTATCAGATGTTAGTTTGAATAAATCAAAAAATAGATGGCGGGCAACGAAACCTACAACGCTGTAATGGATTAATTCACCGAGTTTATTCAGGGCTCCGAAATACGAAGTAGGTAAATTAGTTTGATTGCCACCAGACACCGACTATACGGTAATGATAATAAAATTATTCTTAAAATAAGTTCGCTCAAATGCATAAATATCTGTACGTTCCGAAAGCTTCAGAAATAATCTGAGCAAAACATTAGCCACAAATATCTATGCAAGTAAATATCTAAGAAAAAGTCTAAACGAAGTATCGTATAGATATTTGTGGCTAAAGTGATGCATAGATATTTTTGATGCCTTGGTGACGTACAGCTATTAATGCTTTTGACTGTACATCAAATCACTTAACCCCAGCACTGGTCGGTAACGCACACACACTTTACTAATATTAGTACGAGTATCTTGCCTGAAACTTAAAGGCGTTCCTCAATCGATATTCAAATGCTTTCACAAAAGTAAAACGGAGTTTATTCTCCCACTGATCCTATTCCCAGCAAGGTCAACGTATCGAATGCTTCGTTCTCACAAAAGCGGCGCAGACGCATTATTGCGAACCGCCATTAGCATTCAAATAAGACATTTGTGGCTCATTACCATTCATTATCAGGAAACACTCATATGTAATTAGCCGAGGTAAAAGACAGATGTCAAATATGGCGATTCTAGGTGAGTGGTTTGATTTAGTCATTGAGTTTTCTGGTTGAGGTATTGTTGTGTGTGGTACATGCTATTGCAAAAATTTAAGGGGAAGTGGTACACAAAAAATGAATTAGAATTCATTTTTGAAGTAGTAAACAGTGTAATTAAAATCTAATAAAATTTACTGATATTGTTGAGGGGATAATACAGGGAACTTATCCGGTGGAATCATGATTTGATAAAGTTGGCTTGATAGAATAAACTCACAAAGTTACCTCTTTTTGTGACATTTTCAACCGACTTCAAAAAAAGGAGGAGGTTCTCGATTCGACTGTATGATTTTTTTATGTTTGTTACCTCATAACTTTCGACTGGGTGAACCGATTTTGATCATCCTTTTTTCATTTGAAAGCTGGTGCTTCCCGAATGGTCCCATTTTAATTTGGTCTAGTTCTGACAGTGGCATCCATGAGAAAACCATATAAGTCCTAAATCTAGCTAGATAGACAAAATGCGCGACAAATGGACAACAAATGGACGAATAACTTAATATTACGCCAACCGATTTTGATAATTCTTTATTTATTTGAAAGCTGATGGTGCCCGTGTGGTTCCATTTCAATTTGGTCCAGTTCTAACAGTGGCATCCATGGGAAATCCATATAAGTCTTAAATCTAGATAGGCAAAATGCGCGACAAATGGACGGGTAACTCAATATTACGCCAACCGATTTTGATAATTCTTTTTTTATTTGAAAGCTGATGCTGCCCGTGTGGTCCCATTCTAATTTGGTCCAGTTTTGACAGTGGCATCCATGGGAATTCCATATAAGTCTTAAATCTAGATAAACCATATGCGCGACAAATGGACGAATAACTCATTATCACGATAACCGATTTCGATGCTTCTTTTTTTATTGGAAAGGATATACTTCAAGGGTAGTTTGATGAGTGTTAGGTTCTGATTATGGGATCCATGACAAAGTAACGGAACTCTTCAATTCTTAGGAGCAATTGGACGAATACTTTTTCGATGTTCAAAAATAAATAAGAACTATTCACTGAAAAACAAGAAATAAACAAAAATTTTATCAAAAAATAAAAACTAACTTCAAAAAAAACTATTCCAAAACAAAGCACTAAAAAGTAAAGAAATAATTGCGTATTCTTCTAAAACTTATACGATAATATAATGTAGGTACAATTATTGTTATTGTTGGAGTCGGTGTCAGCCAATGTAGGTTTGTAACTACCTACATACATACGTAAACGTGATATGTAAGAAATAGGTATATTGCTAGGTATATTGTAGTGTTTCCTTGGCATTTTGGAGTGAAAAAGTGAGTTCGGTACGAAATACTACTTGGTATTTTACCTCTTTATGTATGTTCAAAATGTCTACCTTCGTTCTCGATACAAATAGAATAAGTAAAGTATGATTTATGTAATTAAAATGAACCTAAAACTAAAAACCTTAAAAAATATAATTTAATAACTAAAATATATTATTAAAAGAAGTCCCTTCCTTGGCTGACACTGACTCCAACAATAACAATAATTGCACCTACATTATATTATCGTATAAGTTTTAGAAGAATACGCAATTATTTCTTTACTTTTTAGTGCTTTGTTTTGGAATAGTGTTTTTTGAAGTTGGTTTTTTTTTGTTAAAATTTTTGTTTTGTCTTCTATTTTTGGTTTTATTCCTAAAATAATTAATCTGGTATTATGGGTCCTTTACCAAAACAAAGTTTAAAGATAACTGGAGGGATTTCATCCGAAGGTTTTTGTTTATAACATCTATTATTTTTTTAATCGATTATTTCGGCGCTCACCAGTTTCCTTAGAGAAATGTTGTGCAGAACCACCTCGCCTTAAAATACAAGTACGAGTCTAATTAACATATTAAACAACTGCCAACCTCAAAGTTTAACAAAACTTTGCGTAGATGGCTTTTGGAGAAAACCTTTTATTCGGTAAAAGACTTTCTAGAAAACAAAATTTAAACTCGTTTAGCAATAATAATCGATACATATTAATCTGACATTAAGTATTTATTTTTAATGTTGTATAATTGTATAATAGAACTTAATAATAATGTATTCAATAATTTACTCAATAATGTATTTAAAAATGTATTTATGTATTTCATATTAACGTTTTCATTTGCATGCTATTTGATATGGCTAAATAGGTGCACTATGTTCTGTACATTTTACCATCAACATTTATTTGTAACCACCCTATTTAAGAGCAAATAAAGTATTTGAATTTGAACACTTGAGGATTCCGTACTAACCAGTGCACATTGCTGCGTAGGAATGATAAGTCATGTTGAAGAAGAAACCTAACTTTGTAGTTGAACAAAATGTTCTACCTTACTTTACGATGTACGTCATTCACAATCATTTTTTTTAACTTTAAATGTAAGTTTCACTCCTTGAAGAGGAAGTACGAAATAAAACAATGAAACACTAGTTAAATAATAAAATCACTTTGAATTGTAAATGAACCATTTACGGTGTACATACCTATCACCTTCATTTGTTTTCTAATTCCCATTTTCATGATTCTTGATCAAATTTTGCGAGTGTATACATGGCATACATTACTGTAAGTTTAAATTATGTTGACTTAAAAGTTTCATGAAAGATTTTGTGATAAATTGACAAAATAAATATTTTAAATGCCCAATCAAGCTAGAATTTTCGAAATCGGTTCACGAACTCACAAACGTTAACCCTTTTATCATATCAGTGTAGAATATCAAAAAAATAGTAAGGCAATTTCATTCTTTACTCTTAATATTCAAACTAGTTACAAGCGATAATGTTTATCTAAAACATTAGTTTCCACTCAAACAGTTAGTTTTGTTGGAATTGAATTACATTCTAACCCCAGCAGATTACTTAACGTAAGTTCTGAACCCACTTAGTTTGCTTGATGACTTGTCTAAGTTGCGATCAGGGGGTAATTGCTACTGACTCTTGGGTGTCTCCCTTGTAAATACAATCAACTTCAAACTCTTTATTACAAATGTATTTTCAGTGGAGTAAAGCTTGTCTAATTTGAAATGACGCATCCCACTACTTTTTTAGTTGATTTAGATGTGTCGGGTGTACTTTTGCAAACGAACGACTCGTGCGCCTAGGTTCGAGTCCAACCGGCTACTGAACGACCAATTTACAGTGGCATGTTTTTATGACGTATTGCGTCCATATTTAAATTTAGCTGTCCGTCAGCGGCTTTGCCCACGTAGACGGTTTCTCCCGTCAAAATATAGCCTGAATAAAAAAAAAATAGCCTATGGCACTCGCTGATAATGTAGTTTTATGTTTGAAGGAGTTTTAAAATCGGTCCAGTGTTTTATCGGAGCCTATTCATTACAAACAAACAAACAATCAAATCTTTCCTCTTTATAATTAGTGTAGATAGATTGCTATGCGGGCAGAAGACCGCACGAAGTGGGCCAAGAAAATAAGAAAAGCGGACCCTGGGACCACACACACCAGTGCGGGTTCACAACCGGGATACGATAGGCACGGATGATGATGATGATGAGATTGCTATGCGTGCGTGAATGCGGTGGGGGGCGCGTCATTTCAGCTTAGACAAGCTCTTCAATAATATTAATTGGTAGTGACAATAATAGCTTAAGGTTACCTAAACACTTATAAATTTTTTTTAATAATCTATAAAAATGTCTTCATAATGTTCCAGGGTATTATGGGTAGGTTAGGGGTTAGTTCCAGGGTAGGGTATTCTATTCATGTAATGAAAATTAATATTTATATATATATATATATTTTTAATGAATAGATTAATAACTATCGTTTTTCAGTGACCTTGGTAATAACTTCAATCACAAATGGAAGGCATCTGAAAAACTGTAATCAGACTACCTGTGGTCAGACACTGAAAAGTAGCAGATGTTTCGAACAATCTACGGAAAGTATACCACAGAAAAGATGAAGTGCCTAAAGAATTAATAATAATTTCACTTACTTTTGCCCATCCTTGCCCAGATTGAGCGAGCTGGTCCTAATGGCTTGTCTTCTGTGCGCCGTGTGTCCCGGAGACTTCTGCACTTCCCGAAGGATCTCTGGATCTGGCTTGAGCTCTACTGGCGAAGGAGGTTCTACATATACCTGTGAAGGGATGGAAGTTCGTTAGTATGGGCTTTAAAATCGAATGCATCACTGAAATAAAAGTTAGTTATTCTACACCAAGTAAGTTCGTCTTAATGTTTTTTAATTAGAAGTGGTAATGGTATTCCATTATTGGTGGCAGGTATTATACTAACCTCCGTGTTATGATGTGTATTGTGGTCCCTATAATAATTGTGTCTCCAACTGGCCGGCTGGCATTCTGAATCACTCAGCGCACTTGAGTCTTCATTCTTGATCCCTCTGTGGAATATCCTCTTCGCCCTTCCCAATTTGGATTTAGAACTCTTATTACTTGACCCCATACTTCCATCTGATGCGTAACTTGAACTGTCGTCCCCAAAAGGAGGGTTCAGGACAAAAGATTGCTCTAAAGGAGCTATTGGAGAAGGCGGCATTACAGTCATTGGGGATGGCGGTTGTGTTCTGATAGCAGCAACATGAGCTGGAGAGTTGAAGTCAGGGAAAGGAAAAGCTGTAGGTGTAGTTGGTGTCATGTCTATGTAGTTCAGATCTGGATATTTGTCTGTTTGAGCATCTAGGAAGTGAGGGGAGGAGACGATGACTTCGGTTCTGTTCTGCCGTTTCCTTCTTCGAGTTTTTAGTGATTCGACTCGTCTGAGGAGAGCTTTTGCACCATCTCGAAGCCGCTCAGAGCCTGTTCTTCTAAAACGAGTCCCAGTATCTTCTTCGTCTTCTTTGTCACTTGGTAACTGTATTTGCCCTGGTACTGTTAATCTGAAACAAAAACGAAATGATGAAACCCACATTGCTTAAAAAATATATTCTGAGACAAACGTAGAAATAATGTCAGTATTGAAAATTGGTCTAAAATGAAAGGGTCACCTTACGATTGAAGTAAAAAATAAATATAAAACGTAACAGATTAAAGTGTCTTAAGATGATTTAAATATTTTGTCCAACTTTAACGCTGAACGGTTGAGGCCAAATCTATTCATACGAAATCAACCATTATTTCTTGAAGTGCCTTAATAAGTGAATTTACCCTCAGCAAATCTCGTTTACAAAATACGGCTATAAAACAAAGGACATTTTAGGTTACACCATCAATTCTAAAAGCTTCACCGTCCATGTAGAATTGAATTACGGTCCCTGGTGGCCGCCCTCGTACCCGCCAACGGAATTAGGTGACGGTCATTATGGTGAATTACGTCATTACATCAAATGCAAAGATGTTAATGTTTGGCCGTAATATCGCCAAGTTTATAACTCTTGAATAAGGCTGCAGCTGTGCAAGCAGCGGTGAGCAACTCACTGTTGATTATTTCAAAATTATGTAGCAGTATCCAGTTCATAGATTTGGAGTTAACTACCATCGATTGGACGCGGCTACTGTTTAATAGTGTTTATCTTTTACAGCGTTCTTAAAACTATTATAATATTATTTTGTAATATATCTTTTAGATTGACCCTAATATTGTTTAAGGACTTCGGAGCGATTGGTAAGATAAATAAATTTAACCATTCGATTCTGAGAAAACCAAAACATCTCTGTCGTGCACTGTCTGTCCTACATAACATACTGTCTGTACTTTTATAAAAGTATACTGATTCAGGAATATTTAATTTCCGTGTAATTACACCTCTGCCAGAATAATTAATTTGGTGAAAAGATTAGCTGGTATGCACTTTAATGCGATGTCGATTTTTGAAGATCTTTAATGAAGAAATGGGCCCCCATATAATAAAGTATGAAGTATACAGTTCGACTTATTTGACGTGGGTGTTTCATATAAATTAGCTCCGCTCCGCTTGCTTCGCCCGCTCACACCGCTACTTCCGAACCCCAGGCTTTGCATCTAAGTGGCGAGTTTGAAATAACTCTCGAAGTTAATTAACAACAATTATTCCATTAGATTTCACGGGGAACAACTGCGAAGTTTCACCCTTTTCTTTTATGTTGAGCATCGTTTATAAAGGTTTTCTGAAACGTTTTCCGCTGTGATAAATCTTTGAAAGTACCTGCGCCCTGTTAAATACAACACTGGTTTTTGATTTTGGCTGTTGGGTTTTATGAAAATTTACTTATGCAGAAGATATGAACTTTTTTATTTCATTATTACGTAGTAGACAAATTAACCTTGACATGAAAATCAACATTATCTGTTAAGATATTTTTTTTCCATCATTCAATACCGACCCGATTGCTTCTTGACATGATTAATAAAATTCATCATCCAGTCCTTTAATTAAATATTAACGAGTCATGTTGTATACCAGTGGTTGCTTACAGATATTTCAATACTTACGAGTACTATTATACATGTCATGACTGTAATCTGTCAGCATATCTCTAGTAAATAGAAGGATAGTTTAGTCTATTTTAATTCAGGGAGTTTGTGAACTTTCTCTGAATCCAAAGGATCCAAATGTATAGTACATACATAGGCACAAAGTATATGTTGAACCAACGAGAAGTTTAAACTCAAACGTTGGCCTTGGTATCGTAAACTTTCTCGGGAGCGTGTGTATTTTTTGAGTTACTTTGTAACCTAATTACATTTAAACTACTCGTTCAGTGTTTAGACACAAAATGTGTTTAAAGGCAGGTATGAGACACGTGTAGATACATGTTAAGGCATTGAACTCATTAACGCGTTTACGTCGCAATAATTCTTTGAAACGTAGCATAGGTAGTCTGAATTATGTTTGATAGGTAAGTACTACAATAAATTCGGGTGTTTGCGGCTGTTATTATAACCTTACACAAAGGTGTCAATGTCACCTACCCAAAATAGCGAAAATGTTGACAGCACAATTGAGATGAAAAAAATCCCTGAACGGCGATCCCAATAATTCGAATTATAATTATCATTTGACTAACTCGATGTGTCACTTGTTAAGGGTTGTTTTTTACATCGTGCAGGTTTCATCACGCACAAAAAAACACCCTAAGGGAGTGGTAGTTTTATCTCAACGAGCAGGCCAACTGTCAGCAGAAAAACTGCTCCAATACTCAATACTCAATATTTATTTGCAAGCCAGATGAACAGAAGATGGTAAATTATAGTATGATACATGACCAATATGGACCCTGTCGGGCACGCAAAAAGGTAATGAAAGAGAGGAAACGCTTCCATAAAAGAGAAAAGATAAGTCTACAAATTTAAAATTTAAAGCTTAATAAATAAATTATAAGATGTAGATCACAATGCACGACGTTTTAATAATTATTGGATTGACGACACGATTGGCGCAGTGCGCTGTAGCACGGTTTCTCCCCTCGATTTTCGTAGTGTCCCGGTCCGATTCCCGGTCGGGTCAATTCAGGAAACGATCTTTTCTGAGTTGACTCGGGTCTGGGTGTGCTGGTAGACGCCCCTGGCTTATTTCCTTGTGTGGTACCTCGTAACACAGGGATATTAATCCCTACTTCGAGACCATTACAAGAGGTGTGTTGTCTGGCGCATATTTATATTTATTATATTTATTTATTGCTAACTCTATCAATTAAATATTCATTTATACTTTAATAACATTAAGTAGGTACATAAGTAGATATTTCTTCAATTTGTTTATGACTGTGGGGTATTTGTGTTCCAAGTTTCATGTGTGTTCACAACTCTCAAAAAATAATTTCAAAGCAGAAGCATCTATCTCACAGGTACCTAATTTAGGCTTTACTGTAAGGTCCAGACCAACATTTTGTATCGACACCAATTGATTTTTCATGTCATTGTAGTAAGAACTCGCGACTGACACTTTGTAGTAAGAACTCGCGACTGACACTTAGAGACGACTGTTGGATTTGGTGATAAAATAACACGTAGCAACAGCACTCGTAATACTAACTCCTCAAATTGCTCTTTAAGTGCGTACATATGGTGTTTACTTACGAAAGCCGCCAAATGCGTAATACATGTAAAGTCATTGACACCAACAAAATGAATCTGCTGAAATGCCATCAAATCACGACTGGCCAGTTGGCACATTGGGTCTCTACCTGACTTTGGCACTATAGGTAACCTCTGTCCACTCAAAGTGCCAAATGTCTTCTCCAATCAAGATCAACATTTATATTGTGTTTTATGTGTCTTGATGTTGTTATCGATTTCTAAATTCATCATGTAAGGCTCCTTGTGTAAGCTATCTCAGATGTTTTAAATATATTTATTTATTATAGTATATTCATGGCTGTAAATTGTTATGAGTAGTCATGGCAGTAGACATGGTTTTAGACCGTTGTGGCAGGGAAGTTTATATGGATTTATTATGATTGAAAATGCATTTTCAGACGCTGTGCAATACATACTCGTATAGATCACTTCTATAATTGTTTTGAACTACTGTTTAAGTTTCCAACAAAGGGTGTATCTTTAACTGTTTCAGTTTCTCAATTCTCATAAATCTGCTGAACAAATCTTTTTTCTTCACATTCTAACAAAAACCTGATTTATTTCATTCCCTGCAGACGACAGCAGTTCGCAAGCGTTAGTTAAGTTATAACTAACATTTGGGCGCCGGGTAACTTTTAACGAGGGTGTATACGGGCCAGTGAGCGGGTAGTTAGCAGGTTTGGCTGTGACGACGTCATGATAAATTTCTGGGTTGTTTCCATATTTATGTTTTTGATTTCGTTCCATTTTGTTTAGAAAATCCTCAAAAATATTGTTTTTAGAAATTTTATTTGTATTATTTTATAAGTTATTCAAGTAGTGGCAGTGTTCTTTCATTCTATGGTTTTGCAATCTATTCTCACCATATTTCGTTCGAAATTACAGGAGATGTAAGCTATAAATTGATTAGTCAATAATTATTTATCAACAGATTTATTGATTGCCTCCCTTTTCAATAAAATAACTGCCATTTTTTTCAGTAAATAGTAATTTGTACTTGAAATATCTTTTTAATTAAACTCAAACTCAAATACCTTTATTCAAATAGACTTTCACAGTAAGTACTTTTAAATCGTCAAATTTAAAGCAAGATATACTAAATAATAGACATTAATACTATAATAATATAGATATATAAATACACAGTATACATACATAATCAATCAGGTTTATCACATTTAAAACTTCCTAATCAATATTTATTGTCATAATCAATGCTGTCTATTTCAATGTCAATGCGTAAAAAAACCCATAAAAATAAATGCGCGTAAGTACATTTTTAAACCAACATTGTAGTTGCCATCCGGTCCACATTCACAGATCAAACAAGACCTATAATTGCCTCGTTAATTGGCCAAAGAAATGCTCTTATCTTTCGTGAGAAGCTCATTTTAACTTTTTCACTGTTAACTAGTTTTTGCGTGACTATCAGCTCTGGGCAATAATTAATCTTGCATTAGAGCTTTCCGTTCTAAAAACTGAACGGCCCTTTATGTAGGTTATTGGGCTTGACGCAATACAAGCAGGGTGTGGCACCACTGTTAGCGGGTACAACAGAAAGCCTCGTTGTCCGTGAGAGGCAGTGCTATCACCGCCCGCCGGTGAACGGCGATGTATCATGGCCAATGAGATGAAATTCCACAATTGATAAACAAAATAGTTGTAAAATAATAGTTTGAAGAGCAGCCACCCGGATCCTGGAAGGCCGCGGGTTCGAATCCGTTCTATCTTTGCGTAGGAAATTGGGTATATGGTTTTTTATTGTATTATACCACTTCGGCGACAATCAAGCATGCTGTCCACCTGAGAGTAAGCGGTTACCGCAGCCTATGGACACGGCAACACCAGGGGTATCAATCGCCCGTTGTCGACTCTAAAACATCCCTATTTATTGCACTTTTGCGCTTTAAAAACAAAAACCACCTAAAACGTTTTATAATAAAAAGATACAAAAGCCAATACCAAGCAAATCCGTAGCCTTACAAAGGAAGTACTGGATGGTTTAAATTTCCTAGTCCATATCATAACCGCAAGCGTAACAAAAATCGCTGCCAATAAAACCACACCTTTCTCTAATGGCCTATCATTATATCTTATGGTTTAGCAATCCAAAATGGAAACGTGATAGGTGAAGGGATAAGTACTCAATCGTAAGTAGAACAAAATGCCTTGATTATAGTCATTGTTGGCCCTTAGTACCACTTCTTTTGTCAATGTCGACATTGTTTGTTGTGGCTCAATCTGGCTGATCAATCATTGTTCAGTAATAGGCGGCAGGCCGATAACTGATGAGGAAAAGTAGTTAACTGACTTGTACTGGCGGCCACATATCAGTATGTCTACCGTGAGTTAGGTACTGAGGCTAGAAGGACTTTTGCCGGACCCTGACAGTAGTCTAACGAAGCTTTTTTGTTACTGTTCAAGCTCAAAAGAAGAAACAGGCAGATTACAAGGAAACATTATTATATTCTTACATTTTGTGATCAGCGACAAGTTTTTGACATTTTGTTTTATGGGAAAGCTGGCAGCAAATATGTCAGATATATGTATACTACGATATGTGTATACTTGATTTTGAATCTTGAAATTAATTAAAGACAATCTATTAATAATGATATTATAAACAGTAATCTCTGTAAAAATGAAATGAACTGAAAAAATGCACATGAAATTTATTTGGAAATAGGTATATGGATAAACGATAAAAAAACCCTTTTACAATTTGCGTCTGTCGGTTTAATGGTGCAGTACCACAAGGAAACTGGATTAATTTCAATGAAACTTGCACTAAAAACTTCAGATTAACATTCAAGTTGAAAAGTTTTAAAAGCTGAGATAGATATTTTAACTGTGTACTCTCAATTTATTTATAATAATGTAGTATATGTCCGTAAAAACTTGCATCTCTTCAAGAAAAACAGTGGTGTTCATAAACTGAAGACTAGAAATAATAATAAGCTCGTAACTCCCAGTCTAAGACTGCTTAAGGCAGGAAAATCATTTGTTGGTCAATGTGTAAAATATATTAATAAGATTCCGCAAACTCTCGTTGAACTGCCTCTTCACAGTTTAAGTCTCAATTTAAAGCTAAGTTAATGAAGCGAGGTTATTATAGTGTTGAGGATTTCTTAAATGATAAGAATTTGTGGTCATCTTAGGTATAATCTGCTCCTCTGCACATTTTTTGTTATGACTTTACTCTGTCAATTAAATTTTTGTGTATAAAACAAGATTGAAAAGAAGTTTCATGCCGGAGTCTTCTCGATCGGAAACAACCTCCGAACCGGTGGTTGAGTCACATTATGTTTAATTATGATATTTACTTTATCATAGTATTATTTTATGTAAGTTTATTTTCATTTAGTATATTTTTGCTTTAATTTTTTTTTGTCTTTGTTTACTTGTCATAAATACTTTTTATAAGTCTATATGAATAAAGATATTTTTTACTTTTTTACTTACATTGAAGCTCAGTCCACTTTATATAAAAAAAAACCTTCAAATACGCTGTACTAATTGTTTTCTTAAATTTTACAACAAACAAACAACTTTACGGATTCTAATCGCGAAACATAAATTCCGCGAGTATCTGATATATAAGTTCAAAACTTAGCAAAACACCCATACAGGTGTCAAGATAAAAAATCTACAAGAGACTACCCAAAACAAAAGCATTGGTACTCCCACAAACAAAACGATGAAGACATTTTAAACTCCTCTAATTAAAACATGACAGTTCCAATCTTGAACTAAATCAGAATTAGCTAAGTCCATTACAGTTTCTAACAACTTAAATCTAAACAAAATATAAGTCCATTAACGGTTTTAAAACCCAACGATGACATGAAACGAGTCAGATGAGATGTCAAGACACCATTACCAACCTTTCTGATGGTTATTGACAAGCAAAACCATTTAATCAAGACCTCTGATCAGTTAAACATTAAAATAATACGCCTTTTAAGATTAAGATGGGCAGATCTGGATATTTTAGCTGAAGAACAGCTTCCAAATGCATGTCTTTGCAAGCAACAGTTGATCAAAACTACTCGCTCCGTATTTCTGCCGCCGCACGCCGGCTTATTGAACGCATTTAAATTCGCAGAAAAATCGAGAAACAATCAACATATATAGGTAAATAAATAAGTCTAATCCGAAATGACACAAATAGCAAAGAAAAATAAAGTAATTAGCCGATTTACTGTCCCACTGCTGGGCAAAGGCCTCCATCATCATAATCAAGTCGTCGCTACAATGAATGGGTATTGGCTTCATTCATTTTGTTTTAAATATGGACGCAATAAAAGAGTGGGGCGCGTTATTTCTGGTTAGACAAGCTTTACAAGTACAACATTCATGTGTGTTCTGTAATCGAATACTGTTATCTTATTGAAGTACTTCAAAACAAATAGGATAAAATTGAAATGTATCTTTGTTCTATCTTAAGTATCATTACCTTCTTCTCGTAGGTGACTGGCGTTAAAAAGATGATACCAAAAAACTCGACTTCTATCGAGCATTTCAATCTGTTCTTTGCGCAATCAGAGCCCAATTATTGTGATGCCCTTTTATGGTACAACCAGCTCATTATCATACCCGTCAATAATTAAGGGACATTGTATAGGCCTTATTAATTTCTTTGTTAGCATATTGATTGATAGGACGGTGTGGATTGAATTTTTAATTCAAAGGTTGCGTGTTACTATGGATTTAACGATGACGGGGATTTTGTAGGTTTTAATTAACAAGATGATAGACCGTTCGAAGGTATTATTAATGGTTTTATTTATTTATCATTATAAATAAAAAAGCAGCAAATGTTAATAAAGATAAGGGTTGTGCAAGAAAAGGTTATTAAGATTAAGGTTTGACTAAATTTTGCACTGTGGGTGTCAGCAGATGATTGATTGGCATTACTTGTATAGGAAATGAAAATGAAATTCAATTTCTGAATATTTATTCATTTATTATTTTTCCACACTGAAACAACTCGTGTGCTATAAACTAAGGTAGATCATCTTGAACCCTATCAGGCACAGCAAATTTTAGCCTAAATATTGACAGATAACCCAGTCACAGAATGAATCTGGGAGAATTTGTCCCGGGGTCGTACACAGCCGTTCACCATAACCTTTACACGGGGGCACCTTATGCTGCTGATATAAGACCCACTTTGAAATGGTTTAATAAAGGTATACACGACTGTACCTACGATCCAAAGCATTGGAAAGGATACTATCTACCATGCCATGAACCAGATATTTGACAGTGCAACACTGTAAGACCCGATTTTCACCAGAGCGGGGAAGAGAAGAGATGTGAAATAACGATATCTGAATGGTTATCAAAACACATCGCTCCTCTCCGTGAAACCGGACCTAATATCACAGCAAATATCACAAATAGGAACAACAACCAATGTTGTTCCTATTTGTGATATTTGCTACTTGATAAAGCACAGGCGTTGACATAGAGCGGACAGAATAATATATCTGTCCCTTTTACATCTACTGACACGTAACAGAGCAGCATCGGTTTAAAGGGTTTTAACTTAAATTGTTGTTTCTCGATTTGAGCGTTAGTCAGCACTTCAGTAGTTGTGTTAAAAAGAAGAATACAATTTTTAAGCATTTCCAAGTCTGTTTCTTTTGTTTTCCCAACTGAAAACGTTACGTTACTCCAGAAGGTCTGAAGATTCAAGAGTACGGTGAGGCAGCTCTTCGATGAGGAATCGTTGGAGAGCTCTTCGGCACCGCTCGAAAATGGAGCGACTTCTCGTGAGAGAGCTTTACACATAACGACTTTAATAGCAGTATATGCCTATTTGAAAAAAATACAAAGTTTTAAACCTAAATGAGTAAATAAATGAATATTTGAAAGCCGAAACGCCCAAAGCCCTAATAAAGCTACAAAAGTTAAAGTTATGAAATCGGGAATTCACTGCTCAAGACACACTGGTTTTTTAACTTTGAAAGAACTTGATAATACAAAGCTATGTATTTGATTTTTCTTAGGGACAAATTATTAAACACAGAAAACTAGCAAGTTTTAGATGGGCCGCCTCATTAGCACGCCATAAATACTTTTTGTGATATGTATATTAATTTAATTAAATTAAAAAATTGTTTATTTCGACCAGCATGGATCAATTCATTAGTTACAGATGATCTTATAAAGTAGAAAGATTTCTTTGTTTGTATTGAATCAAATCCGAAGCTACTGAACCGATTTTAAAAATTATTTCAACCAATATGAAGCTACATTATCAGAGAATGACATAGGCTTTTTTTAAAATTAAACAGTATTTTGACGGGAACGACAGTCTACGCGGGCGAAGCCGCTGACGGACAGCTAGTTGTTATTATAAACTACTGAACTGGACAAAGCAGTGTGAACTAAAAAGTATTACTAGGACGAGATAGTGTCTGGATTAAAGCACATGCCAACCAAGGAAATGTTATTATAGTTATTGACCTATTTTTAGACTTAAGCAAAAAATACATTTAAAACAGTTTTTGAACAGCGTCGAATCGTGTAAATGCCAAACGCGCAACACCGTCTTTGTTCGAATAGGTAATCTTGAAGTTGCCGAATTATTTTATGTTTTGCTATTCGGGCGATCTTTGTCAATAACCTGACTTTCGGATCGTTATTGAAGGACATTAAGCGAATAGGTTTTTTTCTAGATTATTTCACAATCAACAAACAAACAAAAAAAAACAAATCTTCCCTCTTATTATTAGTATAGATTTAATAAATAAGTAAACCATATCGAAATGGATGTACACTTAATGCTATAAACAGACAAGAATCGAAACTTCTGTGTAGAACTGACAAGAAATACACCCTTTTCAAACCCCCCAGGACATTTCAAAGTCCGTCGTAACTATAACATGTTTCACTTAATTTACTTTAATGTTATCGAAAGCTTCATATACAAACATATATAATAGAAATAGGGATAGAGACTTGCGTTATTATCTCGTTCTTTCTGTGTGAAAACTATGCATTTCACATTTTAAAGCTTAATTTAATTGATTTTAATCCTATTTGTAAACAGAGTAATGATAAATGTAAGTTAGCTTGATTTTGACATTCTTTGCCAGGGGTAAAACGTGGACTAACGCTCGAATCTAGAGACTATAATCAAAAAGAGTAACCTTTACATGTATAGCTGTTCCTTTTATTTCTACCGATATGTTACAGGACAGCATCAATTTGAAGACAGCTTTGATTATCGTTTCTTAATTCGAGGGTGAATAAAGCAGTATTATTTACAAAATATATATAAATAACAACAAATAAATAAATATGCACCAGACAACACACCACTTGTCATGGTTTCAAAATAAGGATAAATATCCTTGTTTTACGAGGCACCAGACAAGCATTGATGCCAGGGGCGCGTCTCCCAGTACACACAGACCCGAGCTAATTTTAGAAAAAATCGTGTACCAAATTGATCCGTATGGAAATCGTACCCGGGACACTAGGTACGGGAATCGAGGCGATAAACAGTGCTACAGCGCACTACGCCAATCTTGTAGTCAATAGTTTCTGTTGACGAGAAAGTACATACACTGGTCTCATTTATTTTTATGTATGTCAGTGGCTAGGGGTGGCTACGTTGTGTATTTTAACAAACTTGGGCGTTAGTTTTACCAATGTTTAGAAACATAACAAGTTGGGGCAGTTTCGCTTTAATTGGCATATCAAATGCAGGCATGTTCGTTAAAAGTTTTTAAACTACGTCTATTATTCGACAGCCGCCATTTTGTGTCACGTGTCACGTTTGTTCGTTGTTTGTTTCACTAAAATTTTCTGTTTTATGGTAAAAAGTACTAACAGAGAAATTATATTCTCACTAGTTGTTACCTGCGGCTTTGCACAATTAGAATTTTCCCCAACCAATTTTTTTAATTCAATAATTATTTGGGTCGTTTAATCGGCCAAAAGTTCAGGCTCACACTTCTGAGCCCTTATCCTAAAATTTAAAACTAGTTATCACTTCTTGATCTCGACGCTTAACTGACAACGTTTTGTTTATGTGATTACAACAAGAACTTACCTGTGGGTCTACCGTGGGGAAAAACGAGTATACTTATGAGTATTATGGGCCATAGCAGACATGGTACTTTTAGCATCGGCGATCGGCGATTTTGAGACTACATTGATGCTGCTGTTCGACGGCCATCGTTTCAGGGACTCCCTGCGTTCGATCGCAGTATCAGAATCGCGCGTTTAAAAGATTTTTTCAATGCTGCATTGCGATTTCGCGACCTCTTGCGTTCAGACTCGCGTTTTAACGACTGCTCCGATGCTGGATCGTGTCGGTTGTAGCATTGCCGATTACAATCGACCCCCTTATTCCCTAGTTAGCAACACGAATGGATTACTAGTAGCTCGCAATTTGACAGATTGTCAGCCAATGGCTATGCAGTATTGGCGCAGTGTGCTGTAGCACGGTTTCTCGCCCCGATTTCCGTAGTGTCCCGGGTTCGATTTCCGGTCGGGTCAATTCAGGAAACGATCTTTTCTGAATTGACTCGGGTCTGGGTGTGCTGGGAGACGCCTCTGGCTTATTTCCTTGTGTGGTACCTCGTAACACAGTGATGTTAATCCCTACTTCGAGACCATTACAAGAGGTGTGTTGTCTGGCGCAAAAAAAAAAAAAGTTATGCACTAAGTATTCGACGTCAAATAGCAATAATCGCTGTCAAAATCGTTATTTTCTTGCTGTCGAAGTTAGTGAATAGCCCATTGCACACTTAATCGCCGCGTTTCGCGTTTTTAAGCGTGCGGTGAGGAATGTGTGATCCCTGCATTTAGATTATAAAAGGCGGCTAAAATGCCGATTATCCTATGAACCTACATATTACCTACGCTCTACCTACTGACGTGAAGCCCAGGTCCACACTCCTTCTATCTCCTGAGTAAATCGTTAAAAGCAACTTACAAGTCTGGCTCCACGTCTGTGTAGTGTCCGTCTGCGTCCACCAGCCCCACCCTGATGGTAGGGAGTGTCTCATCTTCATCATCTTCAAGTTCCCCTCTTGCTTCCCGAGCTTCTCTTTCTGCTATCGCTCTGGCTGCTATAACCTGGCGATAAAGAGAATATTGTAGTCGGTGAAAATGATTAACAAATGTTGCTCGAACAGTCGAATAAATTAGGTGAATACAGTGAGCGGTAGCTTATGAATTTGTAGGTGTAACACGAAAAACGAAAACAAAACATACAAATCACGCCTCTTTAATTGTATAACCACCTCATTCAGCTTTATGGAATTTGATAATCACAACGTCCAACTTTAACTATGTTCAAATTGTATTTAGTAATTAAGTGTAATATCGAATTAACTTCACAAATACGCGATAAACTTGGATTGTTCGGGCAAAAACAACTAACTTATTTTAGAACGATTTGCATTTAAGACTTTTTGAGCCACATTTCAAATGGAAATTGTGAACAGCTGATGTTTTTGTAATAAAGCACAATTATAAGAAAAAACAAATTATTGAGATCCTTCTTTCTCGACTTTAAAACTTTTCTCTGTGGTCACCTTCCAGTGCATAATTAAACGAATACTTGCTACTCAACCTCAAATCAAATCAAATCAAATACTTTATTAGCTATAAATAGGGTTACATATCACAATTTGTGGGTGTTATTATAATAATATTAGCTCTTATGCCTACTTAGCTATATTTTCATAGCATGCAAAATTTTTACTGAGGTCGGTACTATTTCAATATTAATTCTTATTATTCCACTTATTCTATAAAATACATCAACTGTCCTTATTATTTATATTATTTGTAATGCGCTCTTTATTAGATTAGTTTTTTAAAGAAATCGTCAACCTCAATATAAAACCCCAAATTAAAACTTCTTTCATACAACCCTTCGTCGAGAAAGTTTCGAATGAAAACACTTCATTCTCAGAACATAAATGGAACGTATTTATAATTTACTCCCTGTGTCTGAATGACGTGGGACGCATGGAGACTCGTTCGTAACATTTTAATTAAATGAAATAAATTCAGAGAACTTCCGATTCAGCGCTTTTATTGTAGACAGGACTGTGTTTGCAGGTAGGCCCATGTTTGTAAGGAGACATGGTAGACCGTTTTTCATTAGCAAATCAACGTATTTGATAAATGACAACAATAGAACATTCAGTACTCGTACCTATTCCTGAAGCTATAGATAGATAGATAATGTTCTCTTGTACATAAAACAAAGAAACTTACAGCTTAGTGTTACATTTAAAACAGTCACATACAGATATTTTTCTTTATCTGGCTATATTCTGTGAACATTAATGATTCACAACTTTTGAGTTGTGTTAACGAATGGCACGTTAGTTCGGTTGGTAGTGATCCGGAAATTGTGGGTTTGATTCGATTCTACCCAGAACCAATTTGGTAAAATATTAAGGAATACCATTGCGGATTGTTAGTAACTTAAAAAAAATATATTATTATTTAAAACTAGCTGCTGCCAGCGACTTCGTGCGTAAATGTCTGTAAGAGAGAACCCCTAATGTATTGTAATAAAACTAAAACGTGGTTCCTCGCCTTGAGTTGCGTGGTGATCCAGGTTCGACTTGGTTGGGCCAATTCAGGGATTTTAATACTCAAATTCACTCGTGTCAGAAGCTGGATTTGCTGGGACACGCCATGAAAATAATAGGTAGAGTCAAATTGAGCCATACTTGCAGCCGCCTCTGCGCCTGCGGCGTGATCTCTACGACGCGCGACCATCGCCGCGACTTGCGTTCGTACTGCCACTTGTCGCTCAGCGCGCACTGCTCATCGTCCGAGTCGTTCTGTGGACAACAAATGATCCAATAACATATAAGCCTGAAATGCACATGCATAGATGACTCTGGTGGCGTACAAGAAGCCGTCTCGTGACAGCAGAAGATTTTATAATTATTTTTTTTAACACTGTTGGGTTTCTGCTGTCGCAGAACTGCTACTGGCATGCCAGCTTTGCATCGTGATGAATCTTTAAATAAATAATAAAATGAGTTATTCGGATGAGATATCTTAGCTCAGGAAGAAAGATTTTTTCAAGTGCTCCTCAACGTCAATTATTAATTGCGAAAATAGGTGTTTATACAAATTAATCATTTTTATTTTGACCTATTTATGTTACTTTCATATAAATATCGTTAGTTTCAACATTACAATTACTGCCATATTATTATTTATCATTTTAGTAAAATTAATTAATTAATTTATTTATTTATTTATTGCTATTCCACAATGTAACAATTAGGCGTTAAAGTATGGTATTAAGATCATCATGGACCCCGTCGGGCACAGCAAATTAGAAGAGAGGAGGACATGTGCAATGTTTCAATATATATATATATATATATATATATATATATATTTTTTATTAAAGTTTATCGCTAAAGTATTCATCTATGCTATTGTAGGCGATACCCCCGAAAAGCATCCTTCCTACCCTACGCCTTCTATAAATAACGCTCAGAGTTCGCAGAAGGCCCATTTGCTTCTCGGCGCTCGGAACGGTCACAACTCTGTCTTGTTACGGACGGTCGACTCGAAATTCATGCGAGCCATTTACTTGTGCGTGTTATAACGTGATTTATGTCTATAAGTGTGTAGAATCAGTGGTTAGCGCGTCTAAAACGGTTTAAGTTCTGTTATTTGGTTTTACTGTTAATTCTGATTAAAACTTGTAAATTAATTAAATAATTGCTTGTCTATTACATTGTTTTTTTAAGTATTTTCCACTCTGATTACTTATATCAGAAGTGGGATAAAGAACACATAAGCCCAATTCACAAGGAAAACCAAATAACCTAACTAAAAAGTCTGAGAAAAACTTTTCATTTTATTTGTTTTGTTCTGACGGTAGATTCGTTTCGTTTTGTGATTGTGATTTCTATTGTGTTCGTAAGGTAAGTGATTAAGCTTAATTTTAATATGGTGCGCTCAAAATCGCGAAGTCGTGGCCGGCAACGCACTCGAGATAGATCGCGCAGGCGCAGCCGCCGCAAGTCTGATTATAGGCACGAATCGGACGATACCAATCGAAGTCGTAGTGACTCGCAGGGCAAGTTAAGAGGTCGAGAACGGCCACGGCCGGTTACAAGTGATGGGTCGCATGTCCGAGATCGACGCAGTCCGAATAATAGAAGCGCACGTCGTTCGCGCGGTGGAGGTAGGCGTCGCTCGCGTAGCGTTCATCACGGCCGATCTCGTGAGCATTCTGTGCTACGTGTTAGGTCGCGTTCTCGGTTGCCAGACGCCCTCGGTAGGCGAACACGTCGCTCAAATACTTCTACTACCCGCTCGTGGGAAACTCCGCCGTTACCAACTAGAAACAAGGAGTCCTCCGCTCCATGCTCTGAGGCATCCACTCTTGCACACGCGTTGATAGAAGCGATGAAAACCATACAACCCGCGAAAATTAATTCTCAGCACTATTTTGTATCAAACTTTGACCCGTCAATAAACAACTTCGAAACATGGTGTGAGGAAGTGGATCGCGCCAGAGAGGCGAACAACTGGAATGATCACGAATGTTTATCGCGCGTGGCCTCCGGCCTAAAGGCTGATGCCAAAGTATGGCTAAGTGAATGGGTTACGAACGATCGGTCGTGGACTAATTTTAAACGGGAATTCAGGCCACTTTGTCCCACTAAGCTTGATTATGCGACAACATCCGATAAATACCCGACGTATGCGGAATACGCACGGCGTACCTTACTGCGTTTAAGAGTTGTTCAAGGTCTCAGTGACGAGTTGCGGACGCCTATTGTTATTCGCGGTATAGATAGTCCCCAAATTCGCGCAGCAGCTGCTAACGCAGAGTTGACCCCAGATAATTTAATTTCCTTTTTGTCAATCTATACAAAACCAAATAGAGATAAAATTAACCGCACTACCGCCAGTAACATGAAGCGACCATTCATGAAACCTACCTTACGCGGGGACTTAAAGTGTTTTAACTGTGGCCGACGTGGTCACCTAGGACGTGAGTGTAAACAGCCCAAAGCCAGCAATTCTACTGCTACCCCCTTGAATACGCAACAAAGTTCGAACAAGACATGTACATTTTGTAAGAAACCAGGACACACCGAGGACGTCTGTTTTACTAAAGCGCGATTAGACCAACGGGACAAACGCAATGTAAACTTTTGCTGTTACCGACCAAACTCTAATAATGACATCACAACTGCCGTAGTTGATGGTATTCCCGTCGATGTACTTATTGATAGTGGCGCCCTAGACGTGTCCCTCATTTCCTCAGATATTGTTAAACACATTTCGTGTCAGCTAAAACCGAAACGTTGCGTATTGAAAGGACTCAGCGAAAAGGAGATAGTCAGCACATCTTACGTGACGGTTACAATCGAGTTCAGCGACATATCTATCGAAGACGACCTTGTGGTCATTCCAGCTTCTTTCATGAACGCCCCAATCATCATAGGCACTGACGTCTTAAATCGGGACGGGATAATTTACGTACGAACTAAAGATAGACAATATCTTACTCGCTCTGACGAACCCCGTTTCCATGTCAACGTCGTTCAATCGGTTCAGCCTGTAATTAATACGCCATTGCAAGGAGACGAGTTGCAGAGTCTTAAGTCGGTTTTAGATGAGTTTTCGAATTTTCTAATATCGGGCACCGCCACAACTACCGTCACAACTGGCGAGATGGATATAAAACTTACGAGCCCCACTCCGATAGTATACAGGCCATACAAACTCTCTTATCAGGAAAAACTTAAAGTCCGAGAAATAACACAAGATCTCTTGGATAAGGGCATAATTAGGCGGTCGAGGTCCGAGTATGCGAGTCCGATAATATTAGTGAAAAAGCGCGACGGTAGCGATCTGTGCGTGGATTATAGGGCCCTCAATCGCGTGACAGTAAAAGAACGGCATCCTATTCCCCTGATTGATGACCACATTGATCGGTTGGGGAAGTTTAGGTACTTTTCAAGCCTCGATATGGCCACAGGCTTTCACCAAATCCGCCTGAAAGAGGAATGCATCCATTTAACTGCCTTTGTAACCCCAGAAGATCAGTTTGAGTACCTTAGAATGCCTTACGGTTTGGCAAATTCACCAATCGTATACCAGCGCATTATAAATGACACCTTACGTGACCTAATCAATGAAGGGAAAGTTCTGGTCTACGTTGATGACGTGCTCCTTCTGAGCAATAGTGTAAGCGAAGGTATGCATCTCTTACGCGAGGTATTAAATACCCTGACACAGGCTGGGTTCTCGATAAACCTAAAGAAATGTTCATTTCTCGTGACCGAGGTAGAGTACTTAGGTAGAGTGGTTAGTGAAGGTCAGGTGAGGCCGAGTCCACGGAAGGTCGAGGCCTTAGTTAACACGGCTCCACCGAAGAACGTAAGACAAGTGCGCCAACTACTTGGCCTCGCTGGCTACTTTAGGCGATACATTCAAGACTATGCCACGAAGACGGCCCCAATCGCTCATCTGACTAGAAAAGGTGTCCAGTTCAACTGGACATCTGAACATGAATCTATTCGTAGAGATTTAATAGACCGGTTAACTAGCGAACCGGTACTTGCTATATTTGATCCCTCTCTACTCAGCGAAGTTCACACCGACGCAAGTAGCGCCGGCTATGGAGCAATCCTACTCCAAGTTCAGACTGATGGCAAAAAGCGGGTCGTTGCATACTACAGCAAAGTAACGCAGGGTGCCGAACGAAATTACCACTCCTACGAACTGGAGACCCTAGCAGTGGTTAAGGCGCTCCAACGCTTTTGGCATTACCTAGTAGGCTCACAATTCAAAGTTGTCACTGACTGCAACGCCCTAAAATCTACTGAGCGAAAAAAAGATCTTCTGCCCCGGGTGGCTCGTTGGTGGGTTTATTTACAAGATTTTGAGTTTTCGATGGAGTACCGTAAGTGAGTACTTATGCCCCATGCGGACTACCTAAGCCGTAACCCAGTTGCTCTCGTTAATCAGATATCAAGGCCTCGTAATTGGGCGCAAATAGCGCAAGCGGCCGATAACGAGACACAGGATCTAACGCAAAAACTTCAAGATGGCGAACTTGACCCCAGCCGGTATGTAATACAGAACAACCTCCTGTACTACAAGTACACCCCTGTAGGGCAAGAGACAAGACTTTTATGTTATATACCTAAGGGACATCGGCTTAGTCTCCTCAGAGTGTTTCATGACGAACACGAACACATCGGGGTCGATAAAACATTGGACCTAATCTTAAAACATTTCTGGTTCCCTGGCCTCAAACAGTTCGTTGGCAAGTACATAGCGCACTGTCTCATATGCATCTCAAAAAAGCGCGTCCCACGGGCCCCATTACAGAATATCACCTCGTGGGAAAAGCCCGATATGCCCTTCCATACCCTGCATATGGATGCCTTGGGTCCCCTTCCGATTTGTAATGACTACAAGTTTGTCCTTGTCATAGTGGACGCGTTCACTAAGTTTTCACTTTTATACCCAATGTGTCGACAAGACGCAGGTGAGTTAAAGCGTGTCGTTTCCAATGCTGTATCCCTCTTTGGGGCACCCAAATTAATAGTAACCGACAAGGGGCGCATGTTCGAATCGAACGATTTCGTAACATTTGTTAATGAGTTGGGATGTGATCTCCACCACATTACTCCTGAGATGCACCATTCCAATGGACAAGTGGAGAGGTACGTAAGAACAGTACTTAATATGCTCCGCATCGAAGTTAACTAGAACAACGCATCTTGGCCTGACACCCTTTGGAAGCTCCAGCTGGTATTAAACGTCACGAAGCAAAAGGCGATACAGACGTCACCTATTAATCTACTCATCGGCATTGAGGCAACAACCCCTGTTATTCGCGCATTGGTGCGTGACGTTGCCATCGAGGGAACGGCTCCTAACAGAGAAGCCTTGCGTGAAGTTGCTCGAAGTAGATCACGCCAGCTACTGAAAGACAATCAAGCTAAGCAAGATGAACTTGTGAACCGAAATAGACAAACTCCACGGAAATTTAATGTCAATGATCACGTGTTTGTTATTAAGTTTTCACAGAGCACAGGAAAGCTAGATCCGGGCATGCGTGGCCCGTATAAAGTGGTCAAAACTCTGCCAAGTGGGCGCTACGAGCTACGCTTGCTGAGCGGAGCGTACGGCAAGACCACTCAGGCTGCGGCACAGCACATGGTCTTGTGGCGAGGCGAGTGGTGTCCTGAGACATGTGCAGCGTTCTTCGAAAGTAAGTGTCGCTGCATAAAATCGGGTGTTGTCAAGTTAGTCTTCCACCCGTAGGTGTTGTCAAGTTAGTCTTCCACCTTACACGACGTCAATGATTATCCTAAGGTGTCGTCAAGTTAGTCTTCCACCTTACCCGACGTCAATGATTATCCTAAGGTGTTGTCAAGTTAGTCTTCCACCTTACCCGACGTCAATGATTAACCTAAGGTGTTGTCAAGTTAGTCTTCCACCTTACATGACGTTAATGTTTGTCCTAAGGTGTTGTCAAGTTAGTCTTCCACCTTATAGGGCGTTAGTATTTGTCTTGGCGTTGTTAAGTTAGTCCTTCCGCCTCGACATTTGTTGACCCTGGGCGTTGTTAAGTTAGTCCTTCCGCCCATACATATGTTGACCTACGGGCGTTGTTAAGTTAGTCCTTCCGCCCAAACGTTAGTACTTGTAACGGTGCTAATGAGTATTGTTGATGTACAAGTGTGTATACTAAAGCGAAACTGTGAGATTTATAAGTACGATGCTTGAATTAAGTGAGAGACGATGGTATGAAAGTGAATGAACGAGCACAATGCATGACGCCTCTTTTCCTTATATAAGACAAGAGGTATTTCATCTATTTACAGATAACAACGACGAAGAGCGTGAAACAACACCACCGCCCTCAGTGGGGCTGTCCATGCCTTCACTGGATCCCGACGCAGTAGATTTATCAGCACCCGGTGTTGCTGGTCCCAGCGGCGTCTCCTACGGAGCCGGTGCCGAGGACGGCACGTCGTTAGGAGAGGCCGTGTAGGCGATACCCCCGAAAAGCATCCTTCCTACCCTACGCCTTCTATAAATAACGCTCAGAGTTCGCAGAAGGCCCATTTGCTTCTCGGCGCTCGGAACGGTCACAACTCTGTCTTGTTACGGACGGTCGACTCGAAATTCATGCGAGCCATTTACTTGTGCGTGTTATAACGTGATTTATGTCTATAAGTGTGTAGAATCAGTGGTTAGCGCGTCTAAAACGGTTTAAGTTCTGTTATTTGGTTTTACTGTTAATTCTGATTAAAACTTGTAAATTAATTAAATAATTGCTTGTCTATTACATTGTTTTTTTAAGTATTTTCCACTCTGATTACTTATACTATAATAACTTTTACCAATTAGTAGTTCTTTTAACTGTTTTGTAAATTCTATTTCATTTGATATATCCCTAAAAGGTAACGGTGGTTTATTATAAATTTTTACTGCCATGACCAAGGTGCTTTTCGAGTGCGAGGCCAATCTCGAAGAGGGCAGCATTAACCGCGTTTGAGTTCTGTGGCGTAAGGAATATTTTAACGGATAGTCCTGACGACTAGTGAAGAAACCTGGGTATTTTTTTACGAATTTGCAAATTTCTAATATGTAGAGGCCTGGAAGAGTTAATACTTTTAATTTTTTAAAATGGGGTTTGCAACTATCAGTTTGTTTGATATTTTCTAATATTCTGATTAATTTCTTTTGCTGGGTAAATATACCTGGCGCATCTGTGCTATTTCCCCACAGTATGATACCATAGATGAACCATGAATAAGCGTATGCATAATAGGTAGTTATTGCAGTTTTTTATCTGTAGACTTTTTAATTTCGCGTAGAGCATAAGAAAATCTGGAAATTTTTGATTTTAAGTTAGCTAAATGAGGTTTCCAATTAATATGTGTATCTATAGTTAGTCCTAGCAATGTGTATTCATCAACGTGCTCTAACTCTACACCATTATGTTTCAGGTTATTAATTTGAAGCGGTTTTTTTTTGATAGGGAGCGAAATATCATGATTTTAGTTTTTTGTAAATTTAGTTTTAAGTTATTTTTATTCATCCAATCTGTTATTTGTTGTAAAATGTTTTGAATTTTAGTTTCTAAGTGTGAGGTCTCCTGGCATGATGTAAGTATTGATATATCATCTGCAAATAATGTACAGTGGTCGTTCACAATTTTAGGCAGATCATTTATGTAGAGCAAAAACAAGAGGCATCCAATCACGCTGCCCTGTGGAATGGATGCATTTATTGTTTTGCCTTCAGACCGAATGTTTTCTATCCGCGAAGTTACCTCATTGTAATATTTAATATTAACAAATAGTTCTCTATTTTGTAGGTACGAAGCTATCCATTTATGACTTTGGCCACGTATTCCTAACTTGTATATTTTTTTTAATAGAATGTCATGACGGACCCTGTCATATGAAACTCAAAACTCAAAACTCAAATAACTTTATTCAAATAGACTGTATCAGTACTTTCAAATCGTCAAATTTACAGCAAAATATACTAAATAATACACATAAATACCACATCTCTTCTCTTCCCCGCTCTGGTGAAAATCGGGTCTTACAGTGTTGCACTGTCAAATATCTGGTTCATGGCATGAAACTCAAATAACTTCATTCAAATAGACTGTATCAGTACTTTCAAATCGTCAAATTTACAGCAAAATATACTAAATAATACACATAAATACCATAACAATATGGATATGTAAATAAACAGTATACAGACATAATGCGACTCTACCACCGCGTCGGAGTTGTTTCTTACTGAGAAGACCCGGCGAGAAACTCAGCAGTTACTCTTTTAAACTTGTTTTGGGTTTACTACAGGCGTTAGTAAAGTACAAGCAGTGTGTCATTTTGATACAAATAAACCTAAAAGAATATAAAACAAAGAGAAAAAACCAACCATAAAAGAATATAATAAAAAGAATTCATTTAAACAATTCAAAAACAAAAATTGTTAGTCAGTACATACATACTAGGTACCTATTAACTCTTACAATAAAACATCTGTTACAATAGAGCTATTTAATCCCGCATCGAGCAGAGCGCTTATACCCAGGCATTTTTATCTATAAGGTATGCTTTCGACATATCTAATAGTAAGCCGACTGCGTATTGTTTATTATTTATTAGATTGTGAGCTTCTTGCATAAATTTGAGAACAGCTAAGGTTGTTGAATGTTTTTTCCTAAACCATTCTGACAATTATCAAAGATTTTGAACTTCTCACAGAAATTGTAAATACGGTCGCACATTGATTTTTCAAATAACTTCGAGGCAGTAGGTAGGAGTGCTATGGGACGATGATTATTAGGATCTGTTTTATCCTTCTTTTTATGTATGGGGGTAATTATTGAAGTTTTCAAAGCGTTTGGAAAAATACCTTCGTCGAAGGATTGGTTTATGAGCATGGTTAAAGGAGGAGCCAATTCGTTTGCGCACTTTCTAAATAGGGAGGGTGGGAGCTCGTCAGTACTTGAACTATTCGTATCTTTTAATTTTTTTATGTTTCTATGGACTTCTGTATAAGTCACTGGATTCAAAAACAATGTATTTACCGTGGAATGGAAAGTATTTAGGCCATCTAGTTGTTCCTTAAGATTTTGGTTTGTCTCGCCGATTGATGCAAAGAATGAATTGAACGTGTTGGATATTTTCTTAGGGTCAGACAATTTCATGTTTGAGTTTCCAAGCTGTATATTACAATTATCTGTTGCTGTTTTTTTATTTGTTATGTCATTTATGATGCTCCACATTGTTTTAACTGTATTTTTTGAGTTTAAAATTCTTTTCCTGTAAGTATGTTTTTTAGCTATAATAACTACTTTTTTTAACATTTTTTCATATTTTTTATAATAATTTAGTAAAGTTTCGTTCTTTGTTTTTTGTGTGATAATTCTCAATAACCTTTTATTTTTACAAGAAGTTTTTATTCCTATTGTCAGCCAAGTATTTTTTAGTTTGTTTGTAATTCTTAATTTTCTTTTAGGTACTTATATGAGTATTTAAACGGTCTAATAATACTTTTTCAAAAGCTTGATAGTTTTCGTTGATATCATTTGTTTTTACTAATGTTTCGAGCCAATTCACTGTATTAAGACTGGATTTAAAGTGATTATTGCTGTTCGTGTTAAATATTCTCTTTTCAGTAAACCAAATCTTATTTTTTGAAGTATGCTTCATCTGCAATTGTACCTTCTTATTACCTTTTAATTAAATATCCGTCGTAGATACACAATTACATAACACATACAAAGGCTATTGGTAGTACAGTACCACTAACTATAATATAGCACCAATGTGCCAACACAAGAATGGCATCATTTTACTTAAGCTACCTTTAAAGTATTTAAAACCATGTAAGAGTTGAAACAACAATGAAAGCTCTATTAAATACTAGGAGCTAGCATTCCGCTCCAAGTTTAGCCGTCCAATGCAGCATCTACAATTTAATATATAAGCAGCTAAGGGAGCTTTCCTGCAAAGACGTAGCTATTCCAGCTGTGACGTCACTGCAAGATGGCCGACACAAAGGCCGGTTATTGCTAGTCGGTAATGGCGGGAATGCGGCCTATTGTAGAGATGTGCACCTTCCGTGAAATTCAGCGTCCGAGTGAAGGAAAATGGGAAAACAAACGACTCTTTATGTAAAAAAATAATGAACTTTCTACTGACATATTTGTAGTGTTAGTAATTTGCTAGACTATGCATTTTTCAGAGTCAACACAGGCTCGCTCCATGGGGATCCCAAATCAGTTATTTTTTGAAAATCAAAACTTAAAGGCAGCATATCGTTTTTGAGTAACTCAATGATTTTCATTTAGGCGAAGGTTCTTAACGTTAAAAAGTTTGCTTGTTATTGAAAATTAAACAAAAAAAAAGAAATATGAATTGGCGGTCCATTACAAAAATAATTCATCACGATGAAGGATTTAATATCCAATGAACATTAAAAGTTTTGAACTTTTCATGTTCATAGTTACTAGATATTTTGTGCATGAGAAGTTTATTCGTTTTGTGAGGAACTTCTTTTGAAGTTTCACGACCGAGAAATTTTCCACGCTTCCTTTATAGTAGGTACGGTAAATTAAATCAGTTTATTCCAACTCAGTAGGGCTGGCAGCGTTCGGAAAACTTCGCGACGATTTTTCACCCAACATATCTGAGCGCCTGTAACAAGATTCTATAACAAAATGCGTTACTTAGAGGTAGATCATTTTTGAGCATTACATTAGAGTACTGCAGCCCTGAAATGACGAACATTCGCCTATAATGTACATTTCAGATTCGATTTTGAGCACTGCATTACAATACTGCCTTACAAAACTTCAGGTATGTTGTATCAAAATATTACACATTGTATCAGCAAGTTGCGCACAGTGATGCTCGGTGCTTTTCCCTCACCAAACGTCGAATCTGTAACATTACAGTTTGTGCACTGTAATGCTCAGTTCTCCTCCCTCACTGATGGAATGCTCGTGAGGGAGCACCTTTAAGATATTAATGGATCCAAAACGTGGCTTCAATTGAAGTCTCAGTCATCCAAGCTATTGGAGGATGTTTGGTGTGGTGTCAGATGGTAAACGAAGAAGCCCATTGAGAATTAAAGTCATTGATGCACCAAATTTACAAGTATGGGTGAGGCTCATGTTAGCAGTAGACGTCTTTAACCTTACTTTATTGCTATTCAACAAGACAAAAACTGACATTTAGGTGAAGTTGTCGAGAAAAATGTAAATCCTCTTAATATTTCAATTGATAAATTACACCATCGATCTGTAAGTTGTGTTCGTTTCTATTCCCTCATGCTAAAGTATTCTTAAACTTTTGCGGAGAAAATTAAAAAGCTCGTTGTCGCAAGATTACAATGTTTGGGGCCCCAGGGAAATCAGGGGGTGGTCTAATGGAGGTGGTATGAAAAGGCCCTTGATTTAGATTTGATTGGTTTGCTGAACGTCAGTTTAAGTAACCTATTTTAAGTGATTTTGTACTAGTAAAAGCTACACCTAGTGGTTTCCACTAGTTTTAGCCTAATTAGATTTACACTTATGTATTCCTTGATGTTGCATTGAAATCTAAAATAACAGCTTCCTTTATTTAATTGAATTATGTGTTTTAAATTAGATTTACATGTCACAACCAAAATGTGACTTGTAAATTATTAATAATTAACCAAACGCAAATTAGTCTTCACACTATTGAAACTCATTAACCACTTTCCTTGACATTTAATCTTAATCTTAAGTTTAACTCAAGTATAATCTTCAAATTAACAGACTTCATCATGCTTTGACCTTTCAAACTAACTGGCATCAGAATTGAGTTGTAAGATTAGACGATTATTATAATATTATTATCGAGCATTTTGGAAGCGTATACGATTTCAGTTAATTCTATGTTATTTTAACGCAATTTGGGTTAACGGTTATTACGTAATTGATCCCTACTATTCATAAGATTTTTTAAATTTCGAAAGTTTTAAACCTATCATTATTACAAACTGTATTGTACTATGAACATGAATGGTAGTAAAACATTACATTAATATTTCGATGAAAAATATTATAATATAAGCAGCCCATCCCGATTTTTCACGTGTATTTTAGTTTCCATAATGATCCCTAACGTTTTGAAATAAATCAATCGCCTATGTTCATCAGGTATAATGTAAGATTCTAATAATATAATATTTTTTTCAAAATCAGGCCTGCAGTTTCGGAGCCTATTCAATGCAAACAAACAAACAATTAGATCTTTCCTATTTAAAATATTAGTTTAGATAAGTTAATAATCAACCCCTTTTCAGCATCGAATGCTCTGTTAATCACTTCGTCATTCTTCAATCACAAAGCTAATCCTGAAGAAGTTAACAGCTAATTAAGACTCAAATGAAACTGAGAGTAATGAGGCTGTGACAGGTCAATGTAATGACGGTAGGGGAAAACTGACAAGAAGAAACGATTTATGGTCCAAATTATCTGATAATTAACTAAGTCGCCTTGCATGTGACCTAATAGAGCATAATTGCAATCTTTCATGTAACTTTATTGCGTCCCCAACGCCTCTGTGGCTGAGTGGTAAGAGCGCTCGACCCTAAATTAGTAGGTTCTTGGTTCAAATCCCTGGTCGGGCAAATTGGTGGTGATTAAGCCTATTCCCATACCTCGTTTTAACGGTGGGAGTATATAGGCTAAATACTTACGGCCCCTAATCTTGCGTCGACGCATAATAACAATTCAAAGGCTAAGGAAGCCGCAGATGGGTTAATCGATCCAGTCAATAAAGGCGCCAGGTCAGCCCAGTAATAGGCCTATTGTACGCCACCTCTGGCGAGAGATAGCTGCTATTGTGTGGGATTCTATTAGCGAGGACATCCACATGGAAGTGGTGTGGACACACGCTTTTGTATGGTAAAGCTTTGGTGACATTAATTACTTTCACGATTCGGTAGTGCCTTCACAGGGTTTGGTTTGGAGGAGAACCCTATAACACTCGATAGCGACAACGCAGCTTCTGACTAAAAAACGTGAGAGTAAAATTAACTGAGTCATTTAAATTGTGACATCACGTCAGTGTGACAGGCAGCCTGACTGCTTTTGAGTTTAAGATGGGCGTTTTTAGAATTGTCCTAATAATAGTAAGTACATCTGAGGGGTCACAAAGAGGCGTCAAAATTGCGTGTGTAAAACCCCACTGAAACAAATACTTTTGTAGCAAACACCTCATTATATTACACTTTCTATAGCTTGTTTGCTTTTTATGATCTTAGTAAATGTTAATAAAATAACGAATTGTTCAACTTCCGCAAAACTGGTAAGAAAATAAATTAAACAATTTTACACTCTTCCTGTAAGCACGATTTCTTTACGACAAATTTAATTAATACAGGTTTGCAAAAGCCAGTAAACAGGATCGCAACTGATAATAACTAAAGGGATTAAAGGTAAACTAAGAAAGATAATAGTTAAACATTGGTTTTACTGGCGGTATTAACCCTATGGGTCTAGCGTACACGAGCGATTCAATTCAATCATGTTATTCAGGTGTTGTACGTCGGGTTACTCTCTAAAAGATGTGTGCACAATAAAGCAGCAGTGCTTAGTTTTTATTATAAACATTAAAAACGAAGCACAATATCATGAAATAATATTCAAAATGGGTTCCAGCACAAAGCGCAAAGGATCTGCTGGCAACGATCTCAAAACATCTTGTATTTATGCTAAAAAGTTTTAGAACCTCAGTCGCTGGTAACTCCTATTAACTTCATTTTTATATACTGATAATCTGAGCATTTAATGTATATTATGGCCAGCCTTAAACAACTTTCCACAGAGTGCGATTAGGTTTTATCGCACAAATCCCTTCGATAGCCTCGATAATTACTGCTATTATAATAAATCTTCATTAGAAACACATGTTGACTATTAAACAAGGTCCTACTACGGTGAACGGCTGACTGGACGGATCCAAATTCTCTTTAAAAAGGGTTTTCTAAATTAAGTTTGGTTACGACAGCTGATAAAATGTTAAGATAATATTCAATCCGTATAGTTGTTTTTTTACGATATTAATTTTCTAAATCTATCCATTTCAATCTACGAGTATTACAATCAAATGTTGTGTGCTCATTAATTGTTCCGATAACTTGAATTAATTAGGAGGTTTGTATAAATAAGAATTACTGCTTATATGACATGTCATTATTTGTAGCAGAAACTCCCGCTATATAATATAACGACATGTCATAAGCGAGGAATGACTAGTCATTAAATAGATTAAGTAATTAAAGCTCGTATTCTTAAACAAAATCTGTACTTGAGTATAGATCTGAGTGAAGTTTTTGTATGAACTGACGCTTTGCAATATCTACTCAAGTACAGATTAGTACTTGAGTACGATTCTAGAATACGAGCCTTAAACAGTAGTTTGAATACAACTGCTGAACTTCTTTCTTTTCAGCCTTTCGCAGTCCGCTGCTGGACATAGGCCTCCCCCAGGGCGCGCCACAAAGCCCGGTCACCCGTTTTTGCCATCCATTCACCAGCCACTTTCTTTAGGTAGTCGGTCCAACGTGCCGGTGGACGTCAAACACTACGCTTGCCGAGTCGTGGTCTCCACTCGAAAACCCGTCTACTCCACCGACCATCGGTTTTGCGACTTCAGTTTGCTACACTTCTGGACTACGTCAGTCACTTTGGTTCTTAGCCGGATTATCTCGTTCCGGACCTTGTCCCTTAACGAGATTCCTAGCATGCACCTTTCCATAGCTCTCTGAGTGACGTGTTATCGGTGAGCTAGTTTCACTGTCAGGTTCCACGGCTCGGCTCCGTATGTTATGACCGGTAAGACGCACTGATCAAACACTCTGGTCTTCAGGCATTGTGGCAAAGGTGATTCGAAGATGTGCGCCACTTTTCAAATGTTGCCCATCCTGGCTTGACTCTTCTGGTGATTTCACAATCGAAGTTGTCTCTTCCGAGCTGTAATTTTTGACCCAGGTATGTACTCCTGGACAACTGCTGAACATGAGGCTGTTTTTCCACCAGAGATGTGCTAAGCGTATAAGCTGTGGATGTGCACAGCTTATCACATCTCTTGTAAAAAACAGCTGAAAGTCTGTTGTAAAGGTCTTCAAAGTAGCTAGTACGTGTCTTGCAATTACCGAGTGTTTTCCATCAAAATGTTTTCTAGTTAATAACTTTAGTATCTAGTGGTCAATACTATCATCCATTTGCGCTCTGCCACTCCCACTTTAACTAACTTATCTGCCGGGCTACGTCTGTATCACAAGCTTTCCAGAGATTTCATCAGTACTCATTCAATCTCGTAGCAAAATGACGAGCAACATTCCAACAACACTGAAACATTGTTGCTTAGTGGTCACTTTGGGTCTTCGTCTAACTTCAAAGTGTAGACAAGCATCCTTATTACCAATTGTTTGCCAAGTAATCTATACTTATATAATATTATAAATAGGAAATATTTTATTTATTTGTTTGTTTGTATTGAATAGGCTCCGAAACTACTGGACCGATTTTCAAAATTCTTTCACTAATATGAAGCTACATTATCGGGAGTAACATAGGCCATATTTTTTTTTAAATTTGTGTTTTTTTGGCGGGAAGACCGTCTACGCGGGAGACGGACAGCTAGTATTACTTAAGGGTAAACTCGAAGTTTTTACTACAAGCATTAAATTCGATACTCACAGACATAAAAGTACCAATCAACAAACTAACATCTGTTTTAAAATACTCGTATCTACTTCATTTTCTACATAGTAAAGAAAAGAGAAGTCATGTAAAATGAAAATAAAGACATTGCATATATCGGCAAAAGGTAAACCAACTTGTAAACAAGTTATTAAAAACCACATAAATGAACTTGTTAATATTTTAGCTATGTAATGTTTCATCCATAAGAAACCACTAAACCAATATGTAAATTCACCACATGGGCTTTCACAATCTCATTCGTTCGGCTTTTACCAAGTTCGTAATACTAAAACGTCTTGTTACAGGCCCATAAAAGTGCCCTAAACTTTCCCGGCCTCTTCTTGTTTTAGCAGTGAATAACGATCAATAAACTCTAAGTAAAGGTATATATATGGTATGGCCTCAAAAATACTTAGGTAACGTTATGAAAATATTGGCACAGCTAATATCCCGGGAAATGTTACAACAAGATCGTCTAAAACCGAATTAAAAATAAATCATCGATTTCTTAAAACGTTTACTGCTGAAAATAGGCGACATGTAAATTATATTTTGAGTGGCCGGTTTCAGGCAGCTTGCATCCAGTCATCCACCAAAATCATACTACTTTGGTCTGATAGTCAATTAAGCTTGCTTATATTATGCATCCTACGCTGAATTTGCTATCAAAATGCCCTTCGGCCTCAATATTTCATCAATCTTTTAAAGTACTTTTTGAACCTTTGATTTCCAGTTTATCGTGAAAAGTGCCTCATGACTTAAAATATATAATAAATATAATAAAATAAACCCTATTTAGTATTTTATTTGGTACAGCCTTATCCTAATGTTGAAAAGCTTTGTTTCAGCAGCAAAATACCCCTTCGCTAAAACTAACGACGATTTTATTTGTGAAGCTCGCGAGTGGATTATACCCAGTGCCGGATTAACCCTTAAGCAAATTAAGCAATTGCTTAGGGCATCACGTCTTGGGAAGCACCAGAACCTCAAATTATACTAGTATTTGCTAGCACATGTTCATGTAGATGTTCATGTTGCTGTTCATGCTATTTCTTGTTCCGCGCACCACCTAGAATACCACGTAAGACCATGGTGCCTTTATGTCCACCTTCACGTAGAACAGTACCGGGATTTAACTCTCCTGTGCCTAGGCTTAGTAGGACTCTTAATGCATGCAGTGAATTATTGGACGTACATTTTGATTCAAATGGCAAATTCTACAAAACCGTTTTAAAGTTTTTAAAATTAAAATATATGTAACCGAACGCAAAAAATAAAGATAAATTTTTTTTTGCTAAAAAAAAAGTTTTTGTGAAGAAATAAGGAATTGTATCTTAAAAAATAAGGAAGATTCTTAATGCATGTGGAGCTGACCTTTAAGTATTTGTTTCACTTAGTTATAAATATATTTATAAGGTATAATAAGCATGTAATAGTGTAAGCAGATGTTGGTTGGTCTAAATAAATAAATGAATGTAGGCAAGGCTAGAGGCTGTTTCAAAATCCGCGCTTGATCCTTTATCAATATTATACCTAACAGGATGACCCTGTATCAGTGGTCGACACATTCCTTGTAGCGATTTCTCCAAATGACGGCTTTGGAAATTTTCAATCGAGTTACTTTGCATGATGTTATTTTTGACGATGCTACCAAACTTACATAACCGCAAAGTGATAGCAGTACGCTAAATTAACCTGCAAATAGTGTTAAGGGCATGAAAATCGTAACCATTGATCTTTAGGCCATACGAATCAATTTAACCCGTAGAACGGAAAATATAACTCCGTGACTGAATTCACAAAGGTTACGTTGTTTGTTTTGTGTTATGTTTAGTTTATAATAATAATGTTTATAATAGGTATTGATAATGTTTTGTAAATTTTAAAGTTTAATTATGTATACAATATCGCATTAGGGAAACCTGTAATGGTAATGTATGACAATGAATTAAAAATAAATAAATAAATAAATAAAAAAAGGTGAGGAGTTATGGCGTCATCTTTATTTAGTAGGGGACAAAATGTTTTGCTCTGAAACCTATCGTGTGTGGTATCTAATGAAAGGGATTATTGAGCCAAAAAAAAAATATATCAAATCATTACATACGTGATATCGTCCTAACTCTAAAAAAGGATTTTTGAAAATTTTATTTATTACTTTTTTATAATTTTTCAGTTTTACGAAATGTGATAAATTTACGATTAGTTGAAATATGTTTAAAAAGTTTAATTTTAGACATTGAGAATGATAAATACTAATGTGTGAGGAGGAGGAGCAAGGGCAATTGCTCTAATAGGAGGTCAATAACATTTTGCCAAGAGGGCCGCGGGCGAACCCTTTTGCCCTGAAGAGCGGGACGCCGTCCGCAAGGAGGCGTATGAAAGCCTGGTTCGGTTGTGGACGGCGGACCTGAGAGGTGCGGAGTCTGGCCGTCGAACACTGGAGGCGCTCGCTCCGGTCCTTGACCGGTGGCTCGAGCGACCGCATGGCTCCCTCTCCTACAGGATGGTGCAAGTGATGACCGGGCATGGATGCTTTGGCTCTTACTTGCACCGCATCCGTCGAGAGGGAGCACCACTCTGCCATGAGTGCGGCGCTGTGGAGGACACGGCGCACCACACACTAGCGGTGTGCCAAAAGTGGGCCCCACAGCGCAGTGCGCTTATCGCAAAGGTGGGCCAGGACCTCACTCTGCCCAGCATAGTGCTTGCACTGCTGGCAGATAAAGAGGCCTGGAGAGCTTTCGCCACCTTCTGTGAGGAGGTGGTGACTGCCAAGGAAGCCGCGGAGCGCGCGCGGGAAGAAGATCCCGACGCTGATACGCTCCGCAGGGCGAGGAGGGGGGGGAGACGGCGACCACCTGTTCGTCGCCTCCAACCTCTCCGTGGAGGAGGCCAGCTGGCGCGCGGTACGGGGGTCCCCGCGCCGGCATTGCACAGGCCTCCACCATCGCCTGGTAGGGACGGCTCGACACCCTCGGCTGTCCCTATCGACCCCTCCTCTAGAAGGGGGGGTCGCTTCCAGCCCGCCGTGTAGGCGGGCCCCGTCCGGGGGAACGCGTAGAAGGCTTCGTGCTACTTACCGTGCTCCCCCACTATGGACGATGAGAGGGAGTAGTAGGGTTTTTAGTCGGTAGGCCACTGGGCGGTTTCCTTTAATAGGAAGTCCCCTCAGTGGAGAGTCCGACATAACCCGTCCGCCCCCCGGTGGACGGGTATGCGTAAGGCATTTCCCCTACTTAAAAAAAAAAAAAAAAAAAAAAAAAAGGTCAATAACATTTTCTTACGCCGATCTTGCATCTAAAGAGGAGTTAGACGCCATTACTTGAAAATTGAGAAGTTTTTTATAAACAAAAAGGTTGTAATAATAAATAAAATAGATCTAATTAAAAACTCCTCTAAAACTTGGTATGTTTTGAAAATGATTTTTATTTTAATTTATTACAAGTGACTGAAAGTTAATGTGATTTATTTTTGGAATTGGCTCAGTAAGCTCTCTCATTACATAACACACGCGATAGGTTTCAGAATATATTTTTTTTCCCCATACAAAGAAAAGATCACGCCATAACTCCTCCCCATTTTTTCCTTTTTTACGTGCTACGGGTCAAATTGATCCGTATGGCCTAAAGATCAATCGTTCCGATTTTTATGCCTTTAACACTATTTGCAGGTTTTGACTGAGTTTCGGGGTGTACCGCTCACTAGCAGTTTTTTTTTCCAGAGAATGAACATGAAGGCAGATTTAAAAGCGGGAACAAATCTTTCATACCACATCTATCTAACCACAATGATTTTTAAAACATTCTAACTGTTCGAAATTTTCCAAAGGTTACAAAAAAAGTGGAATAACTTTCGAAGTCTTGGTATTCCTTGAAAATGCAAAAAAGTGTGCATTATTATACATTTTAAGTACATGACTACACTACCCCTATGCCAAAATTGAAACAGTTTAATTGGATTAAATATTGTTTTCATGAACAGATTAGAGGAAAAACAATATTTCAAAAAAAAAAAAAAGACTTCTAACAGCGAAACTAGATTTTCAGGAAATATTTTTTGGTTAAATGACTTGTAAATCTTGTAATGATGCTTCACGACCGGTTTCCGGTAAGCGTTTTTGTTCGCGCGTGAACGGTTGCTTTGGCATACATTGACGGGCGCTACATTTCACGGTTCAGAAAACCAAACGCGCGTACACGGGCTTATTTCGGCGTGATCGCTCACACCGGTAGTGGCGAGTTTATAAGCGCGTCAACGATCGTACGAGTTTTGCGTTTGGCTAAAAAAAATTTTGGACCACTGAAACTGGGCCGCGTCAAATATGCTAAAGACTTTTCAGGCATTAAATGGTCTGCTGGCAGAAATCTCTTTCTAGAGATAAGCTAACCTGTACTTTTGTACTCCTTATTGTTTTCTATGTAATTTGTCTCTTTGTGTACGAAATAATAAATAAATAAATAAATTCGCGAAAAATACATAAATAAATAAACGCTAAGTTTTTTGTACTTTTCCACTTATGGATAGGGGGCACCACAGCCGTGGATTGCTCAGGGCATCAAGTAGTCTTAATCCGGCACTGATTATAGCAACTGGTTCCAACTCTTTCTTCTAAAAGCCCACTAGCAAGTCAGCTTGTGCTCTTTGAAGGTAGCATAGAAAGAACATAAAACGAACACTTTATACCCCAGTAGTAATAAAACCAGCCACTTACAAGCTTTTGCGAGCCAAACCATTTTATGTCGACGGCGATGTCCTTATTCCGTAGGTACAGATAGCAGGTGCCTCGATAGCTGTTGTTTTTTTTTACAAAAATGCTATATCATTCATTACAATGGTCTCATCTGCGTGTGCTGGAAGACACTTCAAGCTTAAACCTTTGTCTTGTATCTCGTAACACAAGAACATTTATCCTCACTTCGAGACCATTAAAGTCGGTATATTACCTGGTGCATATTTTTTAATATTTCACTAGGCAGTTAGTTAATCACAGTCGCACCTGGAAGTAGTGACAACCGGATCTATGAAGGAAATTAAAGAAACTAGAGTTGACAGCACCAAAGAACGTCTAAAGAAACATTTCAGGATTTGGAAGAAGAACGTTCCTTTGTCTAACCATTGAGTTTCCATGCGACAATTAACATGATGAAAGGACTCATGAGAGTAGAAGAAGCGCAAGATGTATGTCAGGATCGTAGCAAGTGGAAAGAAGTGGTCTCTGCCTACCCCGTTGGGAAAGAGGCGTGATGGTATGTATGTATGTATGTATTGACAGGTTATTAACGACACTTGTAATGCCAAGCCACGTTAAGTACGTAATCGATGTACGAATTTCAGTGATATAGTAAAAACAGCAGAAATACGAGAACTCTCAACAATTCAAATTCAATTTATAACCACGCTAGTCGCAATACTCCTAAATTCTAACTTTCGATGAACGGTATTTAATTTCGAAGTGGTTGCCTGTAAAGTACATTCCAATATTTTGATAAATGAATGAAAATATCCAAACTCAAACATCTTTATTCAAATAGACCTAAGCAGTACTTTTAAATAGTCAAAAATATACTAAATATTAAACATATGAAATACTATAATAATATGAAAATATAAATAAACAGTATACATACAAACATAATGCGACTCTACGACCGCGTCGGAGTGGCCTCTCACGCAGAAGACCCGGCCAGAAAAAACTCAGTAGTTACTCCTTTAGTCTTGTTGTGGCTCTCAGAAATCCGAAATCAGATATTTTATTTGCATAACTTTAGGTACAATATTGATCTTAAAAAAACTTACTTAAACTTGCTAGTAATGAGAAGCGTGCAAATATCTCAAAGTTACAAAACAAACCCAATGAATTACAAATTATTAATCACAAAAAAGTCATTCTTCATCATTTAATCGCATGTCCAATATAAATAAGATGAATAAATGTCCAATAATATTTCACAAAAAAACAATTTAACAATTGAATTGATAAAATTACAATATTTAAAGATATGTCAAAATCAACCCAAAATAACCATTCAAAATATAACATTCAAACTCTATTAAAATATTCGTTCAATGAGTAGAACGCCCCCTCCGCAAGTCACGCGTGAAGTTTGTTTTTAAAAGGAGGTCCACGCAGTGCTTATTTCGTCTGGTAACGAATTAAAAACTCTAATTGCAATCATTCCTAGGTTCCCAGGCTGAGATGCACAATTGCACAGGCAATTTTTAGCAATAGGATGTCCGAATTTTACCACGAGGACATCGTAATACTGTACACCTGCCGCCGGGGACAAGCCTGCATAATTGAATCGAGTCATCGCTACAACTGATGGATATTGGATTTTGTTATCAGGCCTGCCAAAAGAGGGTTGGTGATCATTGGACCTATATACGAAGCATGCAAAATACAATGTTAATTAATCCCAGAAGCCTTGGATACGAATAATCAAAAAGTAAAAATATTAAATTTAATAACTATACATCAATACAAGTAGATGGGATATTTGTGTCCATATCAAGTAAAAAAGAACCTTGTGTAGAAGGAAATATTAACGGAATGTCCACTAGAATTTTTTTCATTAAATAGGTACTAAAACCGAAATAACCGATGAAGCAATAATATCTTCATTAATATTCCTTACGACCAACAATTAAGGATAATTAAAAACAATATTAGTATCGAGCAACTGAATGAATAACGTTTTATGAGTTAGTATAAGTAATCAGGCTATTCGAATGTTTCTTTGAACAGCTTAAATTTAATTGGAACTCTGCAGGGAGTGTGTTTAAATTGTACTTTCTTAATTAAAATCTTAATGGATTCTTCTTGTCTTTACTGCCGTTACTAATCAATTGATTTCAGTTCGGATAATTTAGATTTTGGTTTGATATCTGAGTTTGAGGATGTTTTAGTAATCAGACGGCTCTCACATGAGACAGTTCTTTAAACACCACACCAAACGTCTCTCAAAGTTAAACAACCCATCTCAGTTTAAGATTGCTCGTTTTACTTATTACGAGACAGCATACCTATAGAACACTCATCTTTGAGTAACATTAATTGAGTGGGAATTGTCATAACAAGTAACATCGAAAAATAACGCCGCTTCAAAAACTTTAAACTTTCAGTTAAAATTATTTGGTTACAAAAGATTTAAAAGAGGAAATTAGCATTATTTGAGTGTTCAAAGCTGTCAAAGAATAAACTTCTCTATATTCGGTCCTTGTTTTCTGAGTTCACAATCCGGGCAAAACTTTAGCGACACAATTATTTTAAACCGACGATTCTGTTTTGCAACATTTTCGGAACACATTTTTGCTTTGTTCGTTGGGTGTTGTTCTTGTTTGAAATTCTAGTTTAACTGTGAGAGGTTTTCTTTTCGTTTTGTTGGATTTTAGTTTGGCTACCAAGAAAAATGCTGAAAACACAATTCAATATTTTTGCTGTACGATTTTTAAGTCTGAAATACAAGCATGTGGCTTATGGATGAGATTCTCGCGCTAAGCCGTAGAATTCCGAATACCAGCGCAAAATTAGGTACGTCTTGGGGGCCTCCCGTTCGTCGAATACTTAGTAACATGAATATTTAGTTGTTAAAAAACATACTTACCGCTCGAAATTGATGTAGATTTCTTAGTATTCTAATAAACATATTTTATTCTAAAAAATACATAAAACTTAATCAAAACATACTAAGTTTTGTGTCCTTTTTACCCTTCTAAAGTCTCACGAGACTTCGTTATTTGTAGCCGCCCTGCTCTCAACAGACAAGGATCTGGTGACAGATTGGTGTTGAGCTAACCACCTAAAAAATACGTCCTTGGGTGCACTTTAAGTAACGGACAGTATTGTCAGGGCGCGTAAGGTACACCTTTCTTTCGTCAACCCGTTTGCCGACCATAAACATTTTGTGCATTGCCTTTATTAAGGGGTATGGGTAACGTAGGCGTCATTTTCGAAATTTCTCGGCCACTCACCAAACCTTATTAATATAAAAGAACATATCGAGAAGAACAAACTGGCTGCCAATAAAAAAAAATGACGCCACGGGTCCATACAAAGTTACTCAAACCCCTTTATTAGTTTTGTTGGTAACTTCCTTTAAAGTTTCAGGACTGAGAACTATTCTGCGCTCGCTTTATAAAACAGTAGAAGACTTTGCGACTACTACTCATCCAACGCTAAGAGGTCAACTGATGAAACCTACGGAGAAGAGCATATTCAGCTGTAGTCGTCTTATAATGATGGTGAGAAGCTCTATCCGATTGCCGTACTAAACGTCGAACATGCTCAACTTAAAGAAGACGTGCCATCTTTGGGGAAGTTTTAAATTGAAATTATCTCACCCCTCTTTTTTGATGATGATGATGCTCCAACTTCATGTTGGCGCAGCGGTTGAGGGCCGTCAGCCGCCTGAACAAGGACTGCAAAGAGTCCGCGTCCAGGAATGGGTGGTCGTTCTGGACTCCTGACACGTCTATTGGGAACTGCAGGTCTGGAACAAAAGGATAAGAGTATGTTAGTTGCGTGGCGAAGTAGAATTTTGTTATATTTTACTATGTAGGCAGCAATAACCCCAGCAAAAACTCGTGAAACGTGTCACCCCATTTTAATTGCACACTTTTATGTTATTTTTATTTTTTAAGTTTCCTCCTAATTAAATGTTTTAATCCTTTTTTTCTTTTCTTCGATATCTCAGAAGTGGATATTCAATTATAATTCGGGTTTCGGGCGGTCAAATACGCGAGTAGTGTGTTTTGGCTTTCAGAAGACAGTCCGTAAATAGAAGGTAGTTCAAAAAATCCAATAGAAATTGTACCTTTACATGATTCAAACATGAACTACCTACAATGTATTTTCTAAAAATATCCTTAGGTAAAATACGATCCATTCATAAAAACTTGATTCAAACCCACAATTTCGACGACCGACTTGGTGTAATGGTTAAGAAGTTGGCTACTGCACCAGAGGTCGCGGGTTCGATCCCCGCACAGTACAAACATTTGTGTGCATGAACATGTCTGTTTGTACTGGTCTGGGTGTCTCCTATGTATAATAAGTATGTATTTACAAAAGAAAATGTATTTAAGTATGTTTATCCATTGTCTAGTATCCCATAACACAAGCTTTAATTAGCTTACTTTGGGGCTAGATGGCGCTGTGTAGAATAATATCCAGGGATATTTATTATTTATTTATTTATTTTATTTATTTTCATTCAAACATTCCACTCAATTAACAGAGTATGAATGAATAAAACCAATCAAGAAATCAAACTCGCCTTAATTACTTTCACCAGCGGCACAGTGGACCTGTTGGTATGTAAATAGAAAAAGGCAATATTCAGCGCTCGTGCATTTGCGGGTTAATGGGATGTGCGGCCGAGCGCGCCGAGTGCTCGTGTGTGCAGGGAGCGGAGGATAAACGCCTATTGTCTGTCAGCACACAGAAAAATTTAATAAAAATTGCTTCTAGGTACAAATTATACTTTCTCGATTTAAATTATTTAGGCGAAAACTACTTTTTTCAATCGCCAGCTACGACACTAGACAAGACTATTGAAATTCAAAAACATTTTTAACCAAGAAAATGGGTTCAGGCTATTAATCGATAACATACTGAAAAATCCCAAACTACGAGTAACTAGACACCATGCAATAAATTTTCCTTATTCAACTTTGCTACAAAAAACTCTATCTAAATATTTTTTTAACTCTAAAAGTTACCCACATACATACATAAAAACATACCATCACGACTTTATCCCAAACGGGGTAGTCAGAGGCAAGTGACTGTTGCCGTCATAGTGAATGGAACACTCAGAAGCCCACTTTTCACTAATGGTATTATTAGAACCCAATGTGGTGAGCCTTCCGCCACTATCCGGGTTGATTTGTTTTTTTATCGCTGTTTTCCATCACCGTAGAGTTAGTCGGAAATTAAACAATGATGACATAAAAAATACGATCAATTCATTTATACCTAATTCAAATCTACAATTTTCATTCAAACATTCCATCTATTTGAATGAAGAGAACCAAATAAGGAATCAAACTCGTCCTTAATTACTTTCCCTTGTTGGTATAAAAATAGAAAAATGCAATTTTCAGCGTTCGGGCATTTGTGGGTTAATGGAATGTGCGGCCGCGCGCCGAGTGCTCGTGTGCGCAGGGAGCGAAGTTGTTAAGTGCTTGTTGCCTTTGAGCACACAGTTGGTTCGATTGAGGTCGCTTTTAGGCAAAAATTATACTACGTTGATACACAAAATTTCGCCAAGCCCAGCAGGATTGGAACCCGCTTCGCAAACCGGGCGACTGCTTTTACCACTAAGCTACCGAAATCATTAATGGACATAGTGAATTTTCTTTGTATGCTTACGATTCAAGCCAACGTTATTTGATGTTTCATTTCAAGGCAAGTGTGTGTACAGGGAGCGGAGTCTTATAAGTGCCTGTTGCCTTTAAACACACAGTAGTTTAATAAAGATCGCTTTAATGCTACACAAAGATAAAACCTGATCCTAGGTATTCAAGCGGGACAACAACAACAACAAAACAACGTAACGTATTTTACGTTGGCTCACAACGTAAAATAAACTAGATAAATTCGCCGGGTCTGTTAACGGCCTCGTAGCTCAGTTGGAAGAGCAGTCACCCGGATTGTGGAAGCTCGTATCTCGCTTGAGTCCATAAGATCAGGTCGAATATTTCTAGCTTATATCTTTTTGTAGAAAATTGTGCATTGTTAAATGCTAAAAATAATAAAAAAGCACGAAATATATGCTTTTTGATTTTGAATAGTTACGCGAAGTGTTTAAATAAAAGTTAATATCAAAAATTGAGTTACTAGCTGTAGCTGAAGTGAGGGCATTAAAAAATAAAATACATCTCAACTATAATCGGAAAGGTGGTCAAATGTAACTGCTTGCTTGGGGTCCGGTAATGGCCACACAAGCGTTGTAGGCAAAACCATCACAGATACAGACTTAGTCTGTAGCTTGGACGCGAGGTTTATGATTTTATGATATTATCCTTTGAATAATGGTCATGTTTTTTTTTTAAATATAGTTTAACATTATTTTTCACAGGTGGTCAAAAATAATCATGACGTGAGATTGTCTAACCACCCTTTTATAATGTAATAAGTTTATAGATACTAATATTTTAAAGAGGAAAGATTTGTATTTTTGTTTGTTTGTATTTACTATGCTCCGAAACTACCAATTTTAAAAGTTATTTCACCAATATAGAGCTAGATCAGGGAGTAACATTGGCTATATTTTTTTTTATTTAGGCTATATTTTGACGGGAAAGACTCTCTACGAGCCTGTACTGAGTTTCTTGCCGGGTCTTCTCAGTGGAATCAGACTTCCGACGCCGGTGGTAGTCACATTACAATATATGTATGTATTATTATTTAGTATATAGATTGTATTAATATTAATTATGGGTATACTATAGCTAAATTTAAAATGTTAAATGAAGATTCAAAAGAATTGTATATTCATGGTCTACTTGAACAAAGCATTTTTGAGTTTGAGTTGTGTTTGAGTTTGAGTTTGTAGCCGCTGACGGACAGCTAGTATAGCAATAAAGTCCTAGAAGTGTTTTAATTTAATGAATAAGCCCTTCATACCCACTGCAAAAGCACAATGTCTCCTTATCTCTTTTGCTTCCCCTAAAGCGTCACAGACATGCCGCCTCATCCCTCTTTAGGCTCTGCTATAATTACTCTTGGAAAGTGAAAAGGAATTACTACACAAAGCAAAGCCTTCCAATGATCCTATAATCGTTGAGGCGCCATAGAAGACGCAATCTGCGCAAATTCTTTTGTGCCATTGGTATACAAAGACATATTTGGAAAGGAATTCTTCTTGATTTCTTTATCCGGGAATGTTTGGGATAGTGAAACCTTTTTGGTATGAAAACATTTGAAATGCAAATGTTATACTGTTATAGATTTGGCCTTTTTTGAAGACTTGTTTATTTCTTATCAAAATAATGATGTTACGTTCAGTGCTTCTACAATAAGTTTATGTCAAGCAAACTCGAAAGATAGAAAACCCGAAATATTCGAATTTCGGACCTTGAGGAATCGAACCGGCGCGTCTTCCACAATCCGGATGGCTGTCTAACCACTGAGCTACCGAAATCTTATTGGAAGGAATGAATATTACTAGTACATGCTTACGTTGCAAGGCAATGTTATTTCAAAGTCCCTTCAACAATCCGAAAGAAATATTTTCACAAATATTTAAACTTTCGGTTACAATGAAATATGCTATTTGATAATTTTACAATGATTATTTTTCAAATCGAAAGATAAAAAAAATAGAAAAATTCTAATTTCGGACCTTGAAGAAATCAGGCAGGATTCGAACTTTCTCTCTTTCGATATAAAAAAAAAACAATGAAATAATCAAACTACGATAGTTAACTACAGCTACTCGTAACTAAGTATGTCATTTATAGTTCTAGTTCCATTCACCAGCGACGCTGTACTGAAATGCCATACAAATTCCTCACTACAGACGGTAGCGAACATAGTTATATAGTTGGGGTACAAGACGTAAGCACGTTTGGGGTTTCACCTCCGAATCCACAAACGCTAATCAAAAGTTGATACCTCAAATTGATGCTGCCCTGTCACATGTCAATAGAAATGAAAGCGACATCTATACATGTAAGGACTGCCCCCGATTCAGAACAAAGTAATCGACCTATTCGGTTATTTTCTTTTATTTTTAATTAATTTTTAGGTATGGGTAGTTTTAATAGTATTGAATAAACTAAAGGCCTTTGGCTTCAATATATAAAAATGTAGATTGCTACCGTTAAGCATTAAGTTTACCATAATTAAAACAAATAATAATAATAAATAATAATAATAAATATCCCTAGACATTATTCCACACAGCGCCATCTAGCCCCAAAGTAAGCTAATTAAAGCTTGTGTCATGGGATACTAGACAACGGATAAACATACTTAAATACATTTTCTTTTGTAAATACATACTTATTATACATAGGAGACACCCAGACCAGTACAAACAGACATGTTCATGCACACAAATGTTTGTACTGTGCGGGGATCGAACCCGCGACCTCTGGTGTAGTAGCCAACTTCTTAACCATTACACCAAGTCGGTCATCGTTAAACAAATTAACTGAATCGGTCGATAACTTCGTTCTGAATCGGGGGGCAGCTTAGCTTTGATTGAGATTTGTGGATTCGGGCGTAGGTAAGTGTCACAGTCGACGCTGTCGTCTTAGAGCCCTGTCAGACTTGCCTAGGTCACAAAGGGCCTTGTATTTGACTAAAATGACAATCACATAGCTATAATATAATATAAACCTTCAATTGATAATTAAACTTTTAGCTTGATCCACAAAAGAATAACAAACTCCTGGCGAAACTTCCCCAATCTTTGCTTACAAACATTCGTCAAGTTTGTTCAAGTCAAAATTTGTTCAATCGCCGCCGCTTCTCAAAGTTTTTTAAATTAGACTGAAAGCGCTTTGTTGAGTTAGTTAACTTAACTGCCTAGTTACTAAATCTTCTACAGTGTTATTTTGGATCACGGTTATAATAACATCTACTTGGGTTCTTTACCTATAAACGTTAAAAGTAAATAAAGTAGACATAAGCATGAAATGAGTTCATATCTATCATGTAAGATTATGAGTACATTATACCTTTTACACCTTTCACTAAATTGTAATTAGTAAGCTCAGGACCACTCCATTTATGTCAATAAAAGTTTACAACAGGTTACCTAATCATATGAAAAAATAGACAAAGATGTGGAATTTAATAAAAATCTAAAAGAATTACTAATAAGTAAATGCTATTATAGCCTAGAAGAGTTTTTTTCGAATCCCTAATGGTTTACATAAATGATAAAGATAATTATTCATTAAGCATGTAATGTAAAAAAAAATCAATTAATTGTAATTTCAATTTATTAAAATAGATCATACTTAGATTAGATACGATTTAGAATTTAAGAATTAATATTTTAAGAATTAAATTTTGATGTTGCAGTGCCCTAACAGGGTCATGTGTGAATTTTTTAGATTTAAGAACTTGTTAAGCCACATGAAGCAATAAATATTTATGACTATGACTATGACTATATTCTAGCAGAGTGATATTAAAAATAAAATAAAATTTAAGTAAATTTGTTACAGATATCAAAATCCAAATTTTGACAAATTATTAAAACACATATACAATTGAACAGTAATAATATTTATCGATAATGTTGAATTGATGACATTATCAATAAATTACATTGAAATCCACTAATTAATAAATTTCCTTCAAATTGTATACATTAAATACAATACAAATATGGTTGGTCTACCTTTCTTACTTATATTCTACAGGCTTTTAGACCAAGTACCACCACACAAGTGAAAAAATATAGCATACAGCGACTCAAAACTTTCAGTACTGGGTGTAATACGCCTCTGCTTTTGATTATTATACTTAATACTGTGAACGGGTTAACAAGCACCTTCTAAAATCTCACATACACAGCTGTCAATTTTCCTTCCAATAGTTAAGTTAACCCTCCAGCGGCGCCTGTTCGGGATGAAAGCGGGGCGCTCGAGTGAAGCGCGCACGGTTGGGCGATCACGGGCTAATTTTAGCTCGGTAGGCTTATACTGGTTATACCATTTGAACGGTATGTTAAAATATATACGGGGGAGTACAATCGATCATTGTTCTTTCTTTGGTGCATTAAAAAATATGAACTTCGTAAAAAGTTATAATAGTTATTTGTATCGTAGTGAAATTGGTATGGCATGTCGTACTACGTAGATGATGTGGATTTATTCAGAAAAGCCTGCACTACAGCTAAGGCATTGCACATTCGTGATAAAATATCAAAGTCCACTAACAAAATAAAAACCACTTAGGACGTCATAAATCACGAAACAGGTAAAGCTAAACAGCGCCATACCTCATACACTCTTTCCTTACCTATACCTTAGTTATGTTTGTGATAAATTAAGCAGATTTTCATTCGCCCTTAGACGACTCAGGGAATTCTCTTCTACAGAGACAGCTCTTCTAGCTTGCCACGCTCATGTAGGGTCCATGTTGCAATACAGCGTCATGATATGGGGTAACTGTACAAATATGGAACTTCTATTTAGAGTCCAAAAAAGGTGTCTGAGATCTTTGTTTGGAGCTTATTACCTGGATTCATGTAGGTAGACAAATTCAAATTCAAATCATTTATTGCATGTCACATTACAGTTTAGGTATGGTGGTAGTACAGGTAAGGTTTACATGTGACGCCCTGCGAGGCATGGCAATACATGTGGGGCAAGTTAATGCTTGCTCAACATAACATTACATAATATTACATTAAAAAAATAAATGAAAATTCTTAACAAATACTATTTCATCCTAAATTGGAAACATACATAAAACTTTATTCTTATAATATTATATGGTATTAAAAGTGGTTATTTTATATATTTATCACTAAAAAACTCTTGCATGTTGTAATAGCACTTATTAATAAGAAATGCTTTCAATGTTTTGCAGAATACTTGTAGGCTTTCATGATTTTTTATATAGTTGGGTACCTATTTGGTTATATATTTTTACTAGCATAATGTGGGGACTGGACGTAACTAATTTTAATTTGGAGAAGGGAACTTTTAGTTTATTTAAATTTCTGTTATTTCTTTTTAGTTCTTTTTCTTGTGAATAAAAATATGGGTGTTTTCTTACAAATTTGCATGCTTCTAATATGTATATAGATGTAAGGGTTAATATTTTGTGTGTTACAAAGTGGGATCTACACGATTCCATTTGGTCTATATTTGTTAATATTCTGATGCACTTCTTTTGTACAACAAATACTTTATCCACGTCGCATGAGTTTCCCCATAAAACAATACCATACGTTAGTCTAGAGTGCGCGTATGCGTAGTATGCTGTAAGGGCGGTTTTAAAATCTTAATCTTAGACCGTTATTCAAAGAACGCAAATTTTTGACATTGCCATCTTTGTACATTAAGCAAATTTGCATATTTGTTAAAAATAATCCAAACGAGGTTAAAAGGGAATATTCAAAGGAATTACGTCCTAGACCAAAGAATAGACTCGAAATAGGTGATTCAAAACTAGCTTTGGGTCAAAAAAATGTACACTGTATGGCAATCAAGGTTTTTAATGCTTTGCCCGAATACTTGCGCGCACTGAATGGAAAGCAATTTGGATCTCAGTTGCATAATTTTTTAATCGAGAATTGTTTTTATTCCATCAGGGAGTTTCTAGACCATAACAACTCCATATTTGCTCCATATTTGCTTCCTGAAGATATTGCGAATCTATTCCGGCAGCATTTTAGAATAGACTCACCGCTGGGGCCCGCTCGGCAGATGCTCGATGCTGGGTTAGGTAGTCGTGAGCGTACTGTTTATTTCACAGAAGGGCAGGTGAAGAGTGTAATAAAGGGTATGGTAAGAGGCAAGTCGCCGGGATATGACAGGCTTAGTATCGAGCATCTGCAGCACGCAGGAGTACATCTACCAAGGGTTTTGTCATTGTTTTTTAATCTGTGCTTAGGGCATGCTTATCTGCCGGATAGTCTAATGCATACTGTTGTGGTTCCAATCATAAAAAACAAGACTGGTGATTCCTCTGATGTTAACAATTACAGGCCTATCTCTCTTGCTACTGTGATTGCGAAAGTACTGGACAGTCTGCTCAGTCAGCGGTTGAAAAGCACATCTCACTCAACGACGCACAGTTTGGCTTTAGGCCTGGTCTTTCCACTGAGAGTGCTATCCTGTGCCTAAAGCAGACTGTCCAGTATTATACGGCAAGGAAGACACCAGTGTATGTTTGTTATCTTGACTTATCGAAGGCTTTCGATCTTGTGTCCTACGAGATCCTGTGGAACAAGGTGAAACTGGAGACTGACTTGCCAGATGAAATAATAGCACTCTTTAAGCATTGGTACAGTTCACAAAAAAATTATGTGAGATGGGCAGGTTCCTTTTCTGAGGATTATGGGTTGGAGTGCGGAGTGAGGCAGGGGGGGCTGAGCTCTCCTACGCTCTTCAACCTGTACATGAATCGCTTAATCGATGAACTTGGCAGCACTGGTATCGGTTGTCACATAGACGGAGTATGTGTAAATAACATTAGCTATGCGGACGACATGGTGCTGTTGAGTCCATCGGTAGGTGCATTGGAGAGATTGCTCCGTATTTGTGAGTCCTATTCTGCCGCCCAGGGGCTTAGATACAATGCCGATAACAGTAAGCTCATGATTTTTAAACCAGACAGGAAGCGTTACACCACTATACCTAATATTACTCTCACTGGTGTTCCGTTAAATTCCGGTAAATTTGACGATTTGAAAGTACTGATACAGTCTATTTGAATAAAGTTGTTTGAATTTGAAGCAAAAAGTAAAATTTGTAAATAAAATAGATTTTAGAGAGAAGATTCTTTTATAAAATCAGATGGAAATACTTATTTTTTTATGAAAACATGAATACAAAAGATGATAAAAAAATCTTTTTTTTACTTTAATAGAAATACATGACTACTGAGCATGCCAAATTATTTTTCGAACAGTATAATACTCTCTCACAAAGACAGAACAAAGGCCCCCACCAAATCACGTTATCTCTACAATTGGTTTTGTCTTAATCACCAAGCTTGTCAAAAGCCACGTTGGTAACCACAAAAATAAGCAGTTCAGATCTCTAGGATGTTGGCTTAGCACTCTAACCCGTCAGCCACCGAGGCGTAGACATAAATGAGATAAGCACACTTAGATATAAATGCGTGATAAGCGCCTAGGGTTACTTCAACTCCTAAATCCGATTCTATATCTCACAAATATGCGAATTCGATAGATATCATTTTCGGGTTAAATCAGATAAATCATCAAATCAGCCAAATTGTTAGTCTTGTAATAATACATACGATTAGTTCATGTACTGTGGCGCCATATGTATCATTTTGGATACACAAATAATACAATTTATATTGTGTTTTATGGCAGTCAAAGTTTTAATTTTCGATAAACGAAAATGGACTGCTAAATTCACTGATTATTTTGTCTGTTACAGTCTTCGAGAAACTGGCCTCAATTCTGTTCATTAATTGGCCATCTTTGATCTACTCGATGGTGAGATAGAAAATCCCTAATCTTACGGAAAAGCAGCAGAAAAATTCTGTACTTTTAATTTGATAATCAGTGTAAAGGTGCTCTCTCACTTGTAACATTCGCTTGTAATGTAATGTTTCAGATTCGATTTTGAGCATTACATCTCAGTACTTCCTCCCTGACATGACGAAAATTCCCCTGTAAGGTATGTAGTAACGCCTCCGTGGCCGAGTGGTTTCAGAACTTGACCCGAAACCCGGAGGACCCGAGTTCAATTCTAAGGTCGAGCAAAGTGTGTTTCCGGATTTTTCAGAACATAGCCCGGGTTTGTGTTCACCAACCCGCATTTGGCAAGCGTGATGATTAAGCCAATACCCATGAGTTGTAGCGATGACTTGATTTCAATGATGGAGGCCTTTGCCCAGCAGTGGGACAGGATATAGGCTGATTACTTTTTTACTGCCTCCCTGACACGACGAACATTCGCCTGTGATATACAATTCAGATTCGATTTTGAGCATTACATTACAAATATTACAATACTGCCTTCCTGAAGGCTGAATTGTAATATTTGTTCCTGAATTACAGGCGAATGCTCTTCAACACAATTGAGCACGGAAAGCCTTAAGGGAGCACCTTAACAAAATTTAAAACCCAGATCATTTTGTGTGTGTTCAGACCCAGACGCAGAACGCACACAAAATGGTCACATGAATGGTTCTGAGAGGGGATGGAATCCAGGACTTTATCCGCTATAAACAGAACCTCAACCCATCGCGTCAACACGGCAACGGGCCAGTCATACAAGCCTACGTCTTCGTTAACCTTGAAAAATGGTCTTACTCCATTAACAGTTTCTTCTTTACTACGGATCTTAAAAAAGCACCTGACCTTGTATTCTCTATTGGATTGATTGTGTACCAGTGCCTAATTGTTTTTCTTTCCCAATTCCCTAATGAAAAGAAGCACTTACACCCTATACAAACGTTGTACCAACTTTATCAGCTGTCCGTCCGTCTGTCACTCAGGCAACGAAGCGAATGGCCTTCTTGTGTTGTATGTGCTAGATGTATAGAAATACGGAGAAAAACGAAAGAAGATATACTTTCAGAAAATTATAACAATTCATTCGGTTAATTGTAAATACAAATAATACCAGTAACAAACTTCTGAACAGTTTAGCAGAGATCAACAATTTTTATGATTAAGAAAACTAAATTTCACGAACAGTTTGGTTGGTCTCCGGCTCAGATCTAAGTTATAGCTAGGCCTAATTTTCAAAGCAATTTTACAATTCTGTTACTGCTTAATCACTGAATAAAAGTTTTTTTTTAAATATTTTTTTAGCTAAAGTAAATTTAGTAATTAACTTTACAGATAGAAAACTAGAAAATAATACAGGGCTGGAGTTAAATAAATAAATAAATAAATATCTGGGACAATTCACACCAAGATCATCTGACCCCAAACTAAGCAGAGCTTGTAATATGGGCGTCAGAGACTGATAAACATACTTAAATATTTCTAAATACATACTTGAATAGATAATAACACCCAGACACACAACAAATACAAATGTTTGTCACACAAATACTTGTCATGGGTGGGGATCGATCCCACGACCTCCGGCGCTAAAGGCAGGATCGCTGCCATTGCGCCAACAGGCCAGTCAGTCAAATCAACTTTATTTCGAATAAACAACAACACCAAAAGGATGTATTTGTATTTTTTATATCGAGGGACTAAACGAAGCCATAATATACCAGGCGAGGGAGTCATGAAACCGAGGGTATATTAAGTTGGCGTTTAGTCTCGACGTGCAAACTGTACTTTTCACTTTGAGTGCGAGAAAAATAGCCAATTTAGTGAAAAAACATTTAAAATCGAACAAATTTACACCTGACATAAGTTCTGAAATTTTCGTGGTCAGTTTTTTCTTCTGAACTGAACCACAGATTGACAATTTAAAACACATTCCTTCTTCACCATTTCTTCACCTTCTTTGCGGACAAACCATGGAACTAAAACTCTCAACATTTTTGCAATGTAGACGGTCCATACTTCACAAATAATAGTATATTTTTACTGGCTGTTTGAGTTTGTCTATGTCACATAAAGGAAATTAAAAAACTAATTACTTTTTACTCCCTAGGGGCTAAAGTGGTCACTTTAGGCCCGCTTCGTAGGGCTCTGAGGCGTACTTTTAGAGCATGAGAAATGAAAAACACATTATAACAACACAACACATTATCACATACTAGTTATTGGCAAATGATTAACAGCTGTGATTTAGTATTGAAAAATGTTAATGCTTTTTTTTTGTCAATTTCCCAATATTTTTAATACTTATTATCCTATTGCCGATGTAGACAAATCCAAATACAAATCCAAATCTTAAAAATCGGTCCACCTGTTCTTGAGTTATAAGTGGTGTAACTAACACGGCTTTCTTTCATACATTTACATATAGATATGTATAAATCTATTATGTATTAAACTTTACTAACCCCAAATCACAATAAAGCGAATTCAACGATACCCGACAGTCCTGAACTCTAAACTTATCGCAGAAAACTAGGACATGCTTCCAGCCTATCTTATGACGGTTTCCGGTCGGATACTTCCGGCAGCGGTGGTAGGGGAACGTCCGGCGCAGTCGTTCGCCGAGAGTGGAACATGTAGGTCGTATTTGACAGACCCAGCATTAAACTTTGCGATCGTTTTTGCGGATAAGTTAATACTGGCGTTTATTGATTTTTTGTAGGAGCAGTAGGTACCTAGATTAATGTGTTACGAGTTAGGAGTTTTCTGTTTTATGTTCATTTATGTGGGCAAAAAAAGAACAGAGTCTATCAGAGAATGGTTTGGTTTTAGTATCAATTATCTGGATATTACATGGGTGGTGATTAACTTACTAAAATCTAACTAGCAACGTTCAGAAAGTTAATCACTAAAATTTGACTCAAATATTTTACACGTCCAATTTATTAACAACTGAAAATCAACCGTTGTCCCGTAACAAATCATAATTATGACACATGGGAAAACGAACCGGTTAAAAATAATAATTGTTAAACTTAGTAATTTTAGGGTTCATTACATTAACTAGTTTATTCCCTTTACTTAGGTATCCTGTGTTCTGAAAAAAGTTATGTTTGAATAATTTCTGTTCATCATCAGACTTGTATTACCCGTCCCACCTATGAAAACGAAACAAAAGCGAGTCTCGATTAATTTGGTTAAACGGCAGCACTCGACAGTGGGACGTCCGTCACAGAGTTACGTACTTCCGAGCGGAGTACAGTGGACATAGGTCCACAATGGAATTGCTTCAAATACTATGACGTCACCACACGATAGGATTAAGGACCACGCCCCGTGTAGATTTCATGATGATACCTGATACAAGCGTTTTAAACAGAGATAATATAAAGAATACATAAACCGCACAGTTAACGATGGCTTGTTGCGCAACTACATTTAAAAAAAAGTCGTAAATTATCTGCTTGGCTGCAAGGATGACTGTAGAGAATTTTTTTCGGCATTAAGTCCGCCATTTGAGTATTTTTATTTTGTGCAATAAAGATTAAAAAAATAAAAATAAAAATGAAAAGTGGTTTAGTCGAAAGCTCGAATGAAGAATTTGATCTGACACGTTGTGGTTGTAGTCGACGACTAAAACCTAGTGATGTATTATACAAGGCTCGAGGCTTCAGAGTCCTTTTGTCAAGAGCTCAGTGTCGTTTACAGGGCTCGCCTCGTTTGTATGAAGCTCGACGACTTGTGAGTCTTTTCCAGAACTCAAGCCTTCTTGAGAGCTCGATCAATCTCTAGGCTTTTTCAGGGCTCGAGTCTTTTTTAGCGCTCGAGTCGTTTTTTACGTGTCGAGTCGCGTTCAAGTTAGTTTCCGTTTGGAGTCTTCCTTCTCAAAGCAGGCAATAAAATATGTGTTTGTGGGATATAATATGTGACTAGAAGGGTATTTTGAAAATAGAGGTTTAAAAGACATTTTAATCGTCATGAAAAATGAAAAATGAAAAGGTTTAAGAAGACTCTAGCTCTTTTAAAACTCGAGTTATTTTGAAGGCTCGAGCTTTTTTGATAGGTTCGAGCTCTTTTGAAGACTCGAACTCTCTAGTAGCCTCGAGGCTTCAAAAGTAGAGCTCGACGCCTCGAGGTTTGTACACCGCTACTAAAACCTCAACCAATCTTTAATTAAAGTCCTTTCAATAATTTTATTATAAGGTCAACAACGGTTGTGGAGTGTCACAAAACACTTTTTGGGAAAACCACTTTTCATAGCTAAAACATCAATGGTGAATTTGAGTGAAAAGAGCCACACAAAAAAGCCAGAAAGAAAAAAATGGCGAGTACTAAGTAATTTAAGTCAGTAAAAATCTCTCCTAACCTCACCGTTGCCCCAGGCGTTGTATCCAAACGGATTCCCCTACGTCAGCTAAAAACAAAAGCTCCAGCACACTTGAAAGACCAGTTGGATTCGGCCTATCATTATCCCATTGTCACAATAGTCGAAACAGTCTGTTTAAGGCTTTATTTCGCAGCTTTCCTTTATACGAGTATCACACGAAACCGTATTAACTATGTCACCAGTGCCACAATGCCAGCTTTGTCCCGCCATCACCCCAGGAGGACAATAACTGTGACGTCATTTCTCCGCTTGAGTGACGTTTCCTCTCATTTCAAGTTGCTACCTCTGAATTGTACAGAAAGTACGGACGTACTTATTGTTCGGTGGATGTACTTGTAACGAAGTCCGATTAAAGAGGAATTATGTTTAGAACTTGGCATTGAGGCACAAAATAGGTAAGAGGTACGAGTAAGTACTACGTGAACTCATGGTCATGAAATCTTCATGAAGCCTATTAGTGAGAGGAACCTTGTTTCTCATACCCAAAAGTCTTTGGAAAAGCAGTTTCAACATACTTACGTGAAGATTACATCAACTCTTTTTTTTGCCGCTCATGATAACCAGATATCTCATCCAGATATCAGGTAGACCAGCACAGAATGCAAAGCAATTTCTTTGTTTAAATACACGTTGTACTCTACTGGGTGTGGACGGTCTCAAGAAGACCTTTTTATTATGCTTGTAGTAGTGACATGTACAATAATGACATACACACCGTCTTAAGTGTCACTAGTGTCAATTTGTTCCCGCTGAGAGCACGCACACTAGCGTATGTCATACTGGTATGTCAGTTCATGTCACTACTACATAGGTGAACGGTCTTTATAAAATAGATTTCTCTCCTTTCTTTATTTTTTTCGTGTTACGGGTCAAATTTCGTATGGCCTAAAGATCAATCGTCCCGATTTTCATGCCTTTAACACCATTTGCAGGTTAATTCAGCATACAGCTAGCACTAATAACTCTTATTGTGTGACCAAACTAACTTTAGAAGAGTAACTGTTAACTTTACCCCGGCCTTTTCAATACAGAAACAACCGTCTGACGCAGTAGCAGAGTCGCAGTTGTAAACTGTGTATTATATTTTAATATTACAATAGTATTTATGTATTGTCTATTCTTATTATATATTCTACAAGATTCTGTGAATGAAGATATTTGAGAGTCTGTCAAACATGCAGACAGACACAGTAATTGTGCGGCTCTACAACGAGACAGAGAAGTGTTTGTGTACGTCACAGTGGCTGCGCGGGGTAATTGGATTGCGATAACGCATTGTAGCCACTCACTGCCACTCACTGGCTGTATTCTTGGTGTGGAATGGATAAATCTTTAATTCTAACCAACACTTTTTTTTGTATTTCTAAGGCAGTCAGTTAGTAATTGTTTGTGCTAACCTCAAATTTACTTATTTCAGTCATAGGTATAAACATTGCTTTCATTGTAGCCACATAGAGACTTAGTTAACTATTTAAGTAGTAAATAACCAAACTACGAGTAGTAGGTATACTTAAATATGTGTGCATACGGCAAATGCCTACTGCCTAGGCTGGGATCCTTTCCAATTATTTAGAAAAGACAATATTCGATTTAAAAACTGGACTCGTAAATGAAACTCAAGCCTTCAGTACGAAAAAATGTGAACAAGACCAATGTGTTACTAACAATGAAGCTTTCGAAAAACATGATTTAAATACTTAATTAGACTGAATTGTCTGTAATTCTGAAGTCTTTTTGAAAGAAGTTCGGTCTCATTTTGCTTTTTAGATTTAAACATGCACGGAATTATGTCAGGATTATGACATTTTAAGCAGTAAAACACTGTTTAAGTAGTAAGTAGTGTAGATTTATAATACAAGATACACGTTAAAGGTCCTAACTTTTCCATTAAGCAGGTTCTAAACTTTTGAGGTTTATGACATTTGGGCTAATTTTAGGGAGCATGAGAACATTAACACGTAACTTTATACGACATTTTGAACAAAGTTGAACAGTTGGGATACGTCAGCACTGCCTATTCTCCTGGAACATCCCTAATCACACTGGCGAGCAAAAAAAGGATACCCAAAAATAATAAATTATACTACTTACCGAAACTATTCAGAACCCACGTCCTGTACGTCTACCACGAGTTGCCACTTTGAATTACGTTATTGTTCGCGTAAAAATGCATTAAGATGACACATGACATGACATGACAATGAAAATGTCAAATCCCAATACATTTTTTTACGCGAACGATAATGTAAATTTAAAGTGGCAACTTGTGGTAAACGTACTAGTCTAGTTAGTTTTATCAGGGGATGTCAATTTTTTTATGTTAGAGATTTGAATTTATATTTTTTCTCAATTATGTGGAAATATTTCTTGTCATCTTGTCAAAGGCAGTTTGTCAAATAAGTTTTACTTTCTTTTAAATGTGCACACGCTTGGCAAGAAATTTGCAGCTTTCTGAAATCAAAAAGTACAAAAATATATGAATTTGCCTATACCTACCAGTCCATATGTTAGGCAAATGTTATTGCAATCAAGTCGTCGCTGCAGTCATTATATTAAGGCTTAATCACTTCAATATGTGTCTTCAATATTACTTTTACCCTTACACGATACCTTCACTGATGAGATAGATAGATAATATTCTTTATTATCTGTAGTGTTCCGTATTTGAAGACCTGCGCATCTGTTTAGTAAATTCCATCGTACACAAGTGCCCAGTTACTTTGCTCGTCAGTGTATTTAGCAACATTAACAGTAATTGCGTGTAATTAGGGCGCTGCGCAGTAGCCGTGGTACGTCTCTACGGGATTACTCATCAGAGCTGATAAAATTACCTTCTGGGTTTGTTAACAGGTGGCATTAGCGTCTGCGCTAGCAACAAACGTAATGAAACAGAAACTGTATTTTTCAAATTTTGCATAAGTATTTTTTTTATAGTGCCCGTCGAGGTGACCTCACTCCTAATGAAAAGCGGTCGTGAGGTCCAGATATGAGGCTGACAAGCGCAGTGATGCAAAGCAATCACTTAGTTGGTCATACTCATCTTGAAGGCCTGTTATTTCTTTTTGCATTAAATATAACTGTTTCGAAATAATACTCTAGGTATGAGTTTTGTTACTGTATACGATGACGATGATACATCTTGATTTTGAATAAAATAAGGATAGCTTAACTTTTATTTATATACAAAACAGTATGCGCATGCAGTAATCACTCAAAATCAATAAGGCATGATAATATTAAAATAACTATCAACTGCCCAGACTTAAAAATGGGTCAATGAATGATCCTTTTGCCGGTAGCCTTTATAACAAAAACACGAATCCTAAATAGACATTGCGAAATTGAGTCCAAATGAGCTTCGAAGGGAAAGTAATTCATTGCCGAGGGTTAAGGGTTGCCATTAACGCGAAATAATAAATGATGAGCAGCGTCGTAGATGATTTTGAAAGGGTTTGTTTATGATATAAAATATTTTCCGTCCGTCCAGGTGACTTTAATTTGGCTTATATAAAATAGTGCCTTGCATTCAAACGACAAGATCGCTTTTGGTTTTTTTATAGCGCCTGACATCACACCAATTATTTTTGTCTTGAAACAAGGATACAGATTCATGTGTTATGATCTTCCCGACAAGGGTTTAAGCCGAGGGAGTCTCGCAGTACAACAAGAATCGAACCAATTAACCGGAAATCGACTCTGGTACTCCTAGTCCTAGGTGAGATAATAAGCTGAATATTTTTACCTTCATTTGGGCGTTCAAAAGTCCCGGACAGTTGATATGAAAAATATGAGAGCTGTCTTATAAACTGAGAAGCCGTATGATAAAAGTTCATCTCCTGGCTATCCAAAAATCATAGCTTTTTAGGTACATAGAACTATATTTTTTCTGCCAGCTACCTAAATATGAGACCCGAAGAAAACAACAAAGTAAAATAGCTAAGTAGTTAGTAACTCGCAAGTCGTTGTTACTCAAACACTTTTTGCAGCGTGCTCTATCTCACGAAGCTGATATTTCAGTTTCACGCCCGACTTACCAGTTTAAACAATTTTGTATATTTTGTCGCAAGTTTTGCGATCTTAATAAGGCACACTCAAGATAAAATTGGCACGAGTTTTAAAAACATCATTACAAAGTTGAATGGAGGCTTTTTCATTTTATGTAAGTTAAAAATTTGTTAATATGCTCTATATAGTCATTGCCGTAATCAAATCACCCGTAAATCAAAGGTTTTGGTTTACTCACTCTTGATCATGTGTTAGATCACCCTACACACGCACGCACACACACACACAAACATAAACACACACATTTATTTGTAAAAGCAAAGAAATGTTTTACCTCTAAGTACTTCATAAGCTAATAAATGAGAATTGTTTGAAAGAAGAGCGGTATCTCCCTGACACAGGCTAATAAAGGCTTAAAAGGGAATACTTGAGTTACATGTTTAAGACTACAAAATATTAGTTAATTAAAATAAAAACTTTTTTTTTTACTGGTGAATTTAAGTAATGACATGTTTTGTTTTATACAACAACAGTGGCTAACAAGCATGCCAAAGATGACTCAAAAATGTTAAGTGGTTGCCGCAAGCTATGGACGTGTGAAACACTAGGGGCGATGTTGTCATGTCACATCACTTCACCTTACTCACAAGGCCATAATAGTAAAAATATACATTTCTATGTATATTTTTTATCCTATCTTTTTTATTATATTTTTTTAGCCTATCTTGATTAGTTAATTAATTTATTAATTTATTTATTTATTTATTAGATCACCAACAAGGTTACATTAAAACAAGGTAAAATCACTTACATACTAACTTTCCGTGCGTAAATGTAAACTTAATTAAAGGTGATAACGGCATGCATTAGGTGTCAACAGTACATGAAAACTAAAATCTAAAACCAAAAGCCAAACAAAAGTAAAAAGTAAAAATGAAAGTTAAAACAAGAACAAAAAATTGTGTCCACCTAATTGTGTTAAGGCAGACTCAAAAGTAGTTATTTGTTACTATACGGTGTGGAATATATCCACACCAGCCGACTTAGACAGTGAATTGCTTTGACGAATCATTCTATTCAGTGGAATTAAGAAAACTATGATTTACATTACTGCATTACTTAGTTTTGCTCCTCAGAGTATTAATATGAATTTATGTCACAAAACGGTCTCTATTTTTTTTACCACCTTATACTCAACGAAACATAATGTCCATTGTTCCATCCATCTGACCATACAGAACGTTTTAAAGGGTCGCATGAATGGCCGGCATCAACAAGGAACAGAGTCAATTGAACCCACATGCTCTGAAGGCCACTGCGAGCACTGAGCGTATCGGACCGGCTTTGAGGATTAACTTACAAGCGAATTACTGCTCATCTTCACATGGACAATATAGCGTACCATCACTACTATATCCCAAACGGGATATTCAGAGGCTGAAGTGCAGCCATCATGGTGAACGGAAAATTCATAAGCCGACTTTTCACCAATGGTATTAGAACGTGGTAGGAAGCCTTCCGACGTTACCCGGGTTGATTTGATTTTTTATCGATGTTTTCCATCACCGGGGAGTTATTCGGAAAATCAATGAACACAAAGATGGTTCTGGCCAGATTTGATCCCGGGACCACACGATCCACGATCAGAGTTAGGGGGCTTCACCACGACGCTTACATAAAATTGATTTTAATAAACTAAATTTTTAGCTTTTTAGGTTAACGGCAACCTCCTCACACCTAGGTGGGTAACCACAGAAAACCATGCCATGACATTGCCTAAGTGGTGACCATTTTACTAATTATGTCACAAACGTATTTTTTGTTTGCTCTTATGGTTTAAGTTATTTGTTTCATTTTGTATTTTTATTCATCATCAGCCGTAATACTGCTGGGCAGTGGCTGATTGTTGACGGCCTTACCCACCAAAACCGGACTATTTCTATAATGTCGCCAGCACACCATGAGTTTGCCATCAAATGGTCACCATTGCAGTATTTTACTGTAACAGCCATCAGTTATTTGCGCTTTGTGCCCTGTTTAGAAATATCACTTCCACTTTCTGCAGTTTTGAACAATTAATTCTGCCACATGCCTTTTTTATCACACGTGTGCCATGTGGGAAATCTCAAGCTGCAAAGCATGTATCAAAGGCAGCTGCATGCTTTTAATAGGACTTCTTACATCTGCTGAATATCGGGCAGCAAGCTGTCAAAACAAAATATACTGGAATTATTGGAACTTTTTCTTCTGCAACTATTGGCTAGAACTTTGTGTGGTGTTCCTATTAACAAAATCATCAAAATATCGACGTTTCCAGAATGAATGTTTCAATGTTTTATAAGATATCGTAAAACTGAAAGGATGAAAGAGACGAATCACAGGGATACCCTTGCAAAGAACATAACGTTCCAACAGAATAATTCTTATTATTTTTCCAGTTATGGTTAAACAGACGCCACCGTAAAAACAACACCACTTAAGGCAATCAAAATATCAGTTAATAATTATTATTTTCCAGAACATGAGCGAATAAGTTTCTTCGCAAACGTTGGAATGCCAATGGTTTAGTATATTAGGAATATTAGGTATATGGCGGCTTAAACCTAATATACTAGTATCAGCCCCACAAGTATGCAACAAGTTACTCATCTTCAATTTCTTCTATGCAACAGTTAAAGGTACAGGAGATGTCAGATTGTAGGACATTCCATTTCTCACAAACACTAAAATGAGATTGTTACATTTTTTCGCACAAGTATTCCGTAGCTTGAACCATACATACATGGTTTGCCAAGGTCGGCGCGTATGTTTGTTCGCTCACACCGCGAATTCATTACCAGCTGCCCTAGTTTATCGGGAAAATGTAACTCTACTGAAAATCTCCTGGAATGAATCACGCATCGTTGGGTTTAAAGGATACCTCATCGATGTCAGTAGAGTGAGTTGAGTCGACGTTGTCAAGGAGAGTAGAGCATATACTTTTTGTGACATTTTGGATTTAATTATTATTTTGTATTTAATTTGAATTTTTATGTTAGTCGTTATTTGACTATCTCATTGTAAAAATCGTCTAACTGACCATCTTATGTAATTAATTTACTGGGTACTTTTGCAATAAGTAATAACTAAGCTAATATAATCTAAAGAGTGAGTATCACATGTTATAAACTTTTCTTCGAAAAATATTTAGCTGTGCAACTGTTTTTTTCCTCTTTCTGCCCATTTGCATCACCTGGTGGATAACTAATGGTTTTTGGTTTCTTTGTGAAGCAAGTGAAGTTAATTAACTATAAATAACATCAAAACAGTTTTATACAGGCTTAAGTCTGCAGTAAACGGTGTGTCTAAATTGATGAAGGCTTTGATTAATTCTGATTGACATGTTGACGGGTCACAAACAGTCTCGTAGCCGCAAATCAATCGGCTGCACCGCAGACCGCGAGCCAATGGCACCCTGACTGGACTGCGAGGGGAATATAAATGGTGGTGCGCAGTCCAACAGAGATTTGGTTATTTATTTTGCTTTATTACAAATGATGAAATGGCGAACTTCATACTAAGAAGCATTGTTTACCACTTAACTGCTAGATTGAAATGAAATTGTTAGGTCCGATGTGCCAGCCAACATTTTATACCAGTCCAGTAACATATACGATTAAATTGCTGCAATCTGGATAGTTTTTTTTTTTTCTGTATATAAAAGTAATAAGTATAATATTTTTAATCCGAAGTATTATTATGTGGAATTCAGTGCCGCTAACCGATTGGTCCAAACGACCACAGAAAAATATACTATAAAAGCACTGTATAAATCGTCTGCAATAGATGAAACAACCAAAATGACAAGTCAGGCAAAAATAAGAAACTCAATATTGCAAAAACTTACTCAATGACAGCCAGCAGTTATTCCTTCAATAGCCACTGTCATCTCGAACATCAATTATTGATGCACTTCCAAAAAGTCACTTCCACTAATGATGTGTATTTCCAGTCACAACTCATTCAGCAACCGCAAAATTAAGGTCTAGTCACGCCGAAACACGAAAATAAACTGGACATTTAGATACCTGACCCAATCAAGGGTAGAAGAAAAAATATTTTGACAGATACGTGCTGTTTGTCAGTTAGAGTCGACCCCCTGTAGACTGCATAACTATCTAATTCAGAAATGGAACATAACGCTCATGACGATAAGTTTAAAATAGCTTAAAGATGAGTTTTGAATGTTAATATCGGTACTTGAATAGGTCAAAATTCCTGCAAAAAAGTGATAATGCAATTCCCAGCCGTGACGTCAGTGATTAAGGTCGATAACAGCTTGCAAGGTAAGGAGTTTAGTCATTCCGTAGAATGTTTACCTGCGGTCCGAGATAACACCAATCGGTTGTTTTGTTTGTGACGTAAACGATAGTTTATTGTTATTTGACGACCATTTAGTGGGCGCAACCGTAGGTGGACAATTGGCCACTTTTACTTTTGTTTATTTTTGGGTTATATTACTGTAAATTACGTCATTCAAGCTGTTTTGTGACGCCAACTTTTTTGGGTTTTTAATTTTTAAGAATACAATATCCCAATCGAATAGCCTTGGACAACTCACAAAAAAGAACTAGTTTTTGTTACGTCGCTTCTTAAAGACTACTTAATTGACAGTTAAGTTAGAGGTACGAGTAAGTGGTTGACATGCCAATTAGCCGCTTTGTTGATTGAGAATTTCCTGGTTAAGTGAGATTGCTGCAAGTTATTCAAGATTCACTTAGATGTGTTTTAGAAATCCCGATCATCCTCAGCAGGTTTTCATTCTCAACTTACTTATAAAATGATTCTCATGAACCTTATAGAAAAGGAATAAAATATTTTTTGAAAACAGGGTAAATTTATAACTACCTAGTAATGATTTCTATAAAGCGAATTATATTATTAAAAGTATAAAATAATTGTATCTCCGGGATATCTCAACAAATGGACATGTAAGCTCTTAAAGAGATTGTATAGTATAAAGTATAGTAGTAGTAGTAGTATATAGTATATATATATTATCAACCAAAATTTTATCAAACTCAAATATTTAATACGAGTAATATAACATACCATCACGACTATATCCCAAACGGGGTAGTCAGAGGCAAGTGACTGTTGCCGTCATGGAGAACGAAACACTCAGAAGCCCACTTTTCACTAATGGTATTATACAGCAATGGTGTTTGAACCTAACGTGGTAGATTATTCTGGTTGATTTAGTGTTCTCGATGTTTTCCATCACCAGAGAGTTAGTCGGAAATTTTATCAAAAAACACAAATGGTTCTGGACAGATTTGAACTCGGAACTACAAGATTGATTGATTTTGATTTTTGACTCTATCCCTTGCACCAGGCAAATGAATTTTAGTGTGAACCTTTGTTCGCAGCGTCGTGGCCTAGTGGCTCAGCACCCGAACTCAGATAGTGGATCGTATGGTCCCAAGTTCAAATCTGGCCGGAACCAAAATCTTTGTGTGCATTGTTAAATATCCGGCTAACTCTAAGGTGACGGAAAACATAGACTAAAAACGAATCAACCCGGTTAACAGCGGCAGGCTTACCACCTACCACGTTGGGTTCTAATACCACTGGTGAAAAGTGGGCTTCTGAGTGTTCCGGCACAGTCACTTGCCTCCGACTAACCCATTTGGGATGAAGTCGCGATGTTATGTATGTTATCTTTGTTTATTTTGTAAAAAATTTACTCACATTTTGAAGCACTATTGGATCCAACGCAAAACATAAATCAGTCACCTCACTCACTAACCCAGTCTTGTTGACTCACATAATAATCATGTTAAATTGTTATTAGTTCACCATTAAAAATCACAAACTTTGCATCTTATTCACCTAAAAACATTGTTAATGAACAGAACACTTAGAAAACTATGACATCAAAATAATCACCCATTCGGTTCCACTGTTAAATGCACACTGTCAAGAAATTCAAACAAACCTGATCTTAATCATACGTCCAATTTATCACAATTACCTATTGGAAGAATTTGATCTGATAACCATTTCCCTTTTAAGGTAAAACTTGAATTGAGTCATCGCATAGATAATACCATCAGGATAAATGCATACTAAAAATGACCTGAACATTTACGTCACACAAGGTAAAAAAAATTTTTTAATGACGCTTTTGAAATTCTATGCGTTAATGATTTTCAAAAGATGATATTCAACAGGTTTGCCATAAATATCAATGGAAACACTTGATTTTTTTCTTATCTTATCTACGAGATTACGTCAAAGACCTTGTGGTAAGCTTTGCGGAACGTTATGAACTTGTTAAGAGATTAGCATTTAAATCGTTTTCAATCTTATGATCCTATCATTAGGATTTAAATTACTTTATTTTGTCTTTCCGCGTGGTCAATAAGGGTGTTATCTTTAGTCGCTACAAAATATTGACACGATTCTTTCAGCTTTCGTGGAGTGATTCATAGTATCATAAATTAGTTTACTGTACTTCAGAAATTTTTATCTTTTGCGCTATTTACTGGTAAAATAAATACATTTTTTTTTACACACATTTGGGATTGAAAATGACCTAAGATTTACAAAGACTTAACTATACAGAATACAAAACCATGTATATTTAAAATCAAGATTAAGTAAAAATATTAAATTGAAAGTGCATTCAGAAATGAAAAGCAATGAAGAGAACCGAGAACATTGAATTCAATGATTTGTGTAAACCACAACACATATTATAATTGCATGATTTGAATAATTAAAAATGTATCTGATTATTTGTATACCCTGTGACGGTTGTTTATGGCGGATATTATTGTAATTAACATCTATTCTATTTACCTATAATCACAAATAAAGAAATTTTGAATTTTGATTTTGAAATTTTGAATGAAAGCGATGAAGATTGACACATTTGACAAAAAAAAAACGATGCCAGGTTGACTAGGGCAAGACCGAATCAGAGACCGCTTTCAGTAGGAAGACTAACGAATGACAGATGACATTCTTGAAAGCAATGGCTCAGTGATGCAAAAGGATTGTGTCATACTTGGCATACTTTTCGCTTAAATATTTAAAACAGCTTTGCCTCTGAATTATTGAAGGGAAGCCTAGACGATATCGTATCTTAAAAAAAATTAATGATCTGAGTTAGATTTAAAAGGTGAGGTCAAAAGTACCTCACCAGACGGATGAGTTTGTATAAGGGTTAAAGAGAGTCAATATTTTTACTCTATGTGTGCCAGGATCAAAGCAATTGGAAGGATGTAAGGATATTTATTCTTTGAAAAGACGATACCAAATTGAATTCCTAATCAAAATCAAACTCCGTCACAAAGACCACAACACAATTGCATCGTGATGCTTCAAATGATTCCTTCGTGGTTGTCACAATATATCAGAATAATCTGTGCTTATACTCGTGTTGGATAGTAAAAAGTGACCTGGGGCACTCCTCTATACCATTAAAGGATAATTTAGTTTATATTGTCATCGGTGGTTGAAAGTAACATATGGATATGATCTTAAGAATATAATTAATTTATAATTTGACGACCGACTTGGTGTAATGGTTAAGCAGTTGGCTACTACACCAGAGGTCGCGGGTTCGATCCCCGCACAGTATAAACATTTGTGTGCATGAACATGTCTGTTTGTACTGGTCTGGGTGTCTCCTATGTATAATAAGTATGTATTTACAAAAGAAAATGTATTTAAGTATGTTTATCCGTTGTCTAGTATCCCATAACACAAGCTTTAATTAGCTTACTTTGGGGCTAGATGGCGCTGTGTGGAATAATGTACAGGGATATTTATTTATTTAATCATACCAGCTTCTGCCGGCGACTTCGTCCGCGTGGAATAGTTACTTTGGGCTGACGCTGTTTGAAAAAACACCTTCGCAAATAATGCATTATTTTAAAACAAATTCGGTTAGCATAAAAAAGGTTATAGTGAGCCAACATTAAAAGATATACATGCTCTCGCGGACTTTTTTTGAGAACTGTTTAAAAGGGAAAAATTCGGTTTTCCATGGTTTTTGCGAAACTTTAACCGTTTACGCAGCGCACGCAGCGGAAGCTCTCAAAAGGAAAAAAACCCTCCAATTTTGAAACATTATTAATTAGTGCTCCGCTCTTATTGATCTTAGCGTGATGATATATAGCCTATAACATTCGTCGATAAATGGGCTATCTAACATTGAATTTTTTTTTTAAATGCGATCAGTTTTTCCTGATATTGGCGCGTTCAAGCAAATAAACATACTGTTCAGCTTTATAATATTATGTTTATTTTACACCCTTAAGGGTAACATTTTTACATACTTTGAATGCCTTTATTTATATCTAATCAACAGCCTGAAATATAAGTTTTGTTTGAAAATGACAATACGTTCATCCAACCTTTTATCCCCCTTTTCAACCCTTTACAGCCCTTTTATCCAATTAAAAAGTAGCCTTTCTCAGGCTTTAGACTTTACTAAATTTCTTTTTAATCGGTTCTGTAGTTTTGGCGTTAAAGCGAGACCGACAGACAGACAGACAGAGTTACTTCCGCATTTATAATATTAGTGTGGATTTTTCAATTATTATCTTTTTAAAATTTCACATATCATAAGTTAAAGACGTTGGAATTGAAATAAAACGATTTTTTTGAGTTTTGTTATATTTAAAAAACCTGAAAGGCCCACGAATTCGTCAAGCAGAGGACGTCAAAATGATGTTGGATACACTGGATAATAAAATTTTCACAATATTAAAATAATTATCTTCCATGAATAAGCAGAAATATGATGAAAATAACGTTACGTAGATAAGTTATCGTGACATATTTTTAGATTCGTTATGAAGTCGTATTTGGGTAAACGGAACTAAGATAACTTTTGATAATGATGAAATAAGACCGCAAGACTACTTATTTTCTAAGTAAATAAGGTTTGTTTATCAACGCCGCGAACATCAATCTTCGTTTATTATTATACCAAGAAGGAAAATTAAGAAGCATTACGGATTATTGAGTTATCTTTCACTTGAAACAAGATTGGGAAAAGGAAAAGAAAATTTAATTTTGACGGATCACATTCAAGACACAATTTACAAAAAAATATCTACCTACTTCATGGTGTATCCATATTAATGCAACCGAGGAAGACATAAATAACGGCTGATCGAAGGTGGGACACGGCCCACAAGAAACTTAGTTACTGACGGCATACAGGGTGAGTCCAAAAAATAAACTTCATTGGGTTATGCTCATTGAGCAATGCTCAAGGTCATTCAACGTCTTTTTGGGAGGTATTGGGCAGCATTTGCTGTGTAATTAAATCAAAAATGAATTATTGAAAAGTAATCAAAACCAACGACGTAATCCAGTCAGTTTTAGTCAAGCTGGCTAAAATGTTAGTAGGTAGAGAGTGCACATAGCGCGAAGAAACTTATTCGCTAAACTGTGTTCTTTTTGGTTTGATGGGCACAAAACAGGTTGACGTAAAAACTATAAAATTTGATCTTTTCCATCGCCGTAGATAATGATTATATTAACGTCCACTTGTTTTCCCTTAAAACTATTACAAAACGTACTCAGAATTGAATCATCCTATAGCATAAAATAAGGGTCAAGCCTTTCATGCTAGTAAATATGATTAATCTCTCGTTGGCACAGGTCGGGACTCCATTACGTAGACTGTCCCTAATAACGCCTTATTTGGAACAACCCTTTCCTAGGTTAGTAGGTATAGATGGTGTTCATGCCTTTTTGAATGGGATTATAAGAAAGATGTTTATGGTGTGTTTGTCCAAAACAAGTTTGAGAGTATTGCGTACTCCAACCGGTTTTTTAATTCAGTTCACGCTAAGTTTAGATTAATTAGTGGGTTATGTTAAACTGTTCTATCGCTTGCACCGTTTATAATTTATCAGAATTGGGTTGGCAACCTTGTTTCTATTCAACTTCGCTGTCAAACAATATATACTTGCTGGTACCTAAGGGTAGCTGCAGCTTATAAATACGTCTAACACTGGAGGGCATTACCCTGTAAAAACCTTATCAAGACCCGGTTGAAGAACTTTATAGACTGGTGCTAGAGATAGTGCCAAAAACGAGAAGATTCCAAAAAAAATGCTATGCTATTTGCAGCAAAATAACAAAATATAAATATAACAAAATACCAAATCGCATTAAGGAACTCCCATATAATAGGTTTAAAACATCTTTGCGTAAATGGTTGTTGCAAATGACATTCTACTCACTCGATGATTTTTTGAAATATAAATAATTGTAAAAATGTTATGTGTTTAGCCAATAATTTACAAAATAATATATATTTTTTTTAAATAAATAAATCAACACTGTTTAAATAAGAAATGCTATCGATTTAGTTATCAGATGCGTATCTAAGCACTGAATACTGTAAATTATTTTTCTTAAATTATTATTATTTGCATGCTATACAATTGTAGTTAGGTAGGCTAATGCACTTCTTATCGTTTATATCACTTATTTCATGTACTGTACATTTGTATTTGGGAAAACCTCGACATCGGGCGTCATCGGAAGGACGCATCTCCGAACTGTACGAGACCATGATGGTGGATCCACTCACCTTCGTACATCTGCGCGTACTGCGGGAAGCCGGCGGCTCTCAGCCATTTGCAAGCCTCTGCTGCTTCGATCTCTGTAACAATAACACATACACACATTAATAGAAATCAATTTTTTTTTTTGTGCCTTTGGTGAGGAACAACGTGTCACAAAATAGTCTCCTGACACGCATTTGCAGAAATTATAATTTGTTGTGCAATGATCTAGACATCTTTCATCAGTGTCACATCATTTGTCAACAGTTTGAGAAATTCGGAGGGTTTCGAAATGCATTCTCACAAAATGAAGTGAGATTTTAATTCAAGTTGTAATTCTTTTCTTTAAATCTATTTAAATGTTGTGCGCGGTTGTCATCGAAATGCAAATTTGACCATGTTACAATGTACTCAAAATCGATGTATGTATTCGTTTGTATTTTGTTACTGCGCCAAAGAATAAATAAATAAATAAATGTATTTAAAGCTTGTATAGAGCGTCGTGCGTCGTCGTTAAGGGGCTAAGCACCCCAACTCGGATCTTGAATCGTGTGGTCCCAAGTTCAAATCTGGCCAGAACCATTATCGTCGTGTTCATTGTTAGGACTAACTTTACGGTGATGGAAAACGAAAATAATCTAGATAACGGCGGTAAGCTCACCACCTGCCACGTTGGGTTCTAACACCATTGGTGAAAAGTGGGCTTCTGCGTATTCCGTTCCCCATGACGGCCACTGTCACTTGCCTCTGACTAACCGCACTGTATCTATTATCTATGTATTACACTTATTTATACAACATGATATATTTTATTACTCACCATGATTTTACATATATTTTCACCAATGTATAGTATAATGTATATGTAAGGCACATATGTATGTCCACCGCAGATGTCCGTGCGTTTACTCAGTTTGGGCCCACTGAAAATCAGCGCCTGGGCACTTAAAGCCCAGGCTGAATGCTGAGTGAGGTCCTTTTATTTTTTTGGCATCGGGACACCGCTGGCTGATGGTATTTGTGTGTCTTGTTGTTATCTTGTTTTGTTGTTGTATGCCTACTACCTGTGTGTTTTTGTTAAATGTACCGATGTCCTTAAATTTAATAAATATCTTTATACTACACCTGCTCGGAAAGTACCTTGATAATTTATCAAATTAAGGGTAGAAAGTACGTCATAGCATAGCGAACAAATATGCGGGGAGAAAACTTATCTGAGCGGGAGAGAAAAGTGTATGAAAATTCATTTATTATGTGGTTTTTCTTTTTTAATTTTGGGTAAGACTATGCGCCGGTACCTAACCTAAATATCAAAAGCTAAAAAGTTTTTACAGTGAGTTTTTATCTCCAAGTTCGCAAAATGACACTGGCCACTAGCTGTGTGTCGGATGGTGTCGGGCTGGCAGTGCGACCCTGCGTCGGCAGGATAAACAATTTGAAAAAAGAACATGTGTAAATTGCAGACGCCATTGGCACCATTTTCAATTTGTGTGTTGTTTGAGGATTCAGTTTTCGTAGAAAGTAAAATAAAACTATCAAAATGATAAGTAGTGATAGTGATGATGAAGATTTTTTAACTCCGCCGCAGTTGAAACAAACATTAATGGAAAAAGTGTTACATTAAGCTTCACTAACTGCAACAATTTCAATATAAATTTCAATTAGTAAAGATTTAGTTTTTTATTTTCCTCGTAAGTGTAGTATAAAGCACTATGTATCACTCGAGAGAAAGTGCGATTCCCGATCTCGGGTGTTTTAAAGCCCTCGCCTACAGCTCGGGCTCCAAACGACACCCTCGACGGTAATCGGTCTTTTTCTCCTCTCGGTGAACAATGTACTATTCTATTTCTATGTCTAACCCGTTTGGGATATAGTCCTGACGTGTTCCAATCTTTTCCGGTATTGACTGACAGACAGCGCACAGTCGATACCAATAGGCGTAGAAAAAAAAAGCTTAGGTTTCCTGGGGAGTGTAATTCAGCACTAAGAGAGAATATTTTCCCGAATTCTTACGGAAGAGAAAACGAACTTCGACATCGCGGGAAAAACTGATTTTAAAAGTTTAGACCACGCGGCTAGTCATTTCCTAGCTTCAAACCCACTGTTGTATTATATTCATTTGAAAAAGGCATTAAGTTATGCAGTTTTCAACAAGTTCAATTAATAACCAGTATAAAAAACTACATCATTGTCTGAACGTTATCTTAGTATTCACTTCAAAGTACCTACTTACCATATACGAGGTAAAGACAATTTATAAAAGTCAAATTGAGCAGGGCCGAAACCTATCGCTTTCACGACATAACCGAAAGCCCTTAGGTTATGTAATAAGTCGCTTCGAGTTAAGAATGATTGTCACAGTCTATTTTTTTTGTGTGTGGGACCTCAAAACGGTTCTGTACAAAAAATAATCTTGCAGAATCAAAAATTAGGAAAAATAAACTAAAATGATCTCAACACATGAACCCAAACTTCATGATCAAATTTTAATGACCAAATTAGAAATTTTGCATTGTTACGATTTCCTTTACATTTACGAGACCCTAAAATCAAGAAAAACGACTGCCGTAACCGACTTGACAAGTAAAAACCACTTAAACAATGACATCAAAGAAAATAGGCTTTCACCTTATAAATATTAATCAACGACCACTGTTACAGATCTACACTCCAAACACTGAACTGTACTAAATATATGCATTTGCGGAGGTCTAAGTAAAACGGTTAGGGTTTTTCTCAGTAGGTCGAAGGGCCAATCAGTACCATTGTAGGTATGACATAGACAAATGTCTAAATAATGGTTAAGAAAGCAGATACAAAGTGGTGATGTCCGAAGAGAATTTGGGAATCAATTGGATACGGCAGTTGGGCCGTTTTGCAAGCAATTGAAGTATTGTCGTAATATGTTACCTTATGACGGGATCCTCGTGGCTGGCCAGCAATACAGGAGCCAGAGCGCCGGGATTCGTCACACAATATTTAGAAGTAGATGTAGTTGTGGAATAGTTAATAAAAGATCAGCCAATCCAGTGACTTGTTTATTAAATAGGATAAAAGTATAGGTAGGAAAGAAGAACTGTAACAAAATAACAATAAATGAATACACAGAGTCCTAGTTAATAGATAATCTAATAGTATAAGTAAATAGGTATGATATGCTTACCCCGATACACGGGTTCCTGTTACTTATAACTGTTTTAACTGTTTACAATATTGGTTATTTAGACTATTTAAAAATACACCATCACATAAGTTATACTAGTTAAACTGGTAATCTGGTAAAATGCTCACAAACTGTTCAGTACGATGGTTTTGGTAGAACTGAATCAAAAAAGCTGCGCATGCAATGCGAAACAAAAATCGAATTGAATCAAATTTGAAAACAAGTACAAAATACTTTTAATGGCCAGCAGTTAAACCATGAAGTTTCCAGCGATCGTGGAGGTTGTAACGTCCACGAGACTGAAGGGAAACGGCATCGTTACAACCTTGACGTTAACTTACTATGTAACGACTAACACATTTGTTTTCCTCACAAAGTGTCAGCGTTCCACATACCTACATTACTTGTTACGGTTTAACTTGGTTTCTGCGCTGTAAATATTGCGTACTCTTTGTTTTGAGTTTGTTTTAGTTAAGACATGTTTCTAAATAAAATAGTCTTTGCAAATACAGTTTTTAAATTCTACAAAAGTTTCACTAATTTCAGATAAAGTCATGCAGGGATATAATAGTACATTCGCCAATAGTTCGGGCACTAAATAAGTCTTTAACCCGAGGTAAACACTGTGCTTTTCATTACAAATACAAGGAAAGTAGAAATAAAAACATGAATTAGCTAAAGAAAAAATGAGTAAATTTTATTTTCCACTACCGCTTTAGCCTCTTCTCTCATAAAATCAGGCGTTAAATTCATATCAGAATCAGATGAACTCATTTTATGGGTACAAATCTCTGCTATACGTATAAACAAAAGTCTTCAAATCGAAAAAATAAATGAAGATCGAATTGCCGCTTTCCCGCCTATTTTGTTTGTTTTTTTTTTCTGTGGCCGGCCAGCTATTCAGCCATTATTTTTTATTTTCATCATTGTAAAAATGCTAAATATTTTGCCCAAATCTAAGTTATTTTAAAGAAATTGTTGAAACTAAATTATAATAAAGTTATTTAAAAAATATATATTCTTTAATCAATACTTAACTTTAAGTTATTTCAATTTTACATCGTGGCTGTATAGAAAGTTGGTATGGTTCAATAGATATGTGAAAAAGAACTAGTTTTTTTTTATAATTTGACAGCTGTCAGTTGAAAGTGATTCTCCCTAGGGATGAAAAGTATTACTTTCATCCCGCTCCTCAGGCAACTTCAGACCTACTTTCAGAGTATGAGTAATGAAAAATATTTGAAGCGCTATAACATTACTAGCACCTGCTCTTTTTCTCACTAACGTTACTTTTACCTATTTGCTTTGGCGTTTAAGTAGGGATTATAAGTGGGGATAGTTTTCGAACACCGATAAGCACTTATTTAGTATCCTATAAAGTAACATTAACCAGATTATTGTTTTAAAACTTTTTTTATTAATGCAAACGCAGCAACTGTTATCCAGATGATTTAATAATAAAATGACGCACTAAGAAAAACACCAATACTTTCAGAGCTCGATGAAAGTATAAATGTTCCTTAAACCTTCGATAAAAGGCCCGTATTCACTTTGATTAGTAGTAAGTGCAGGTGATTAGTGCAGGTGCTTAGTGATTATGAGAAAACACGTGTGGACAGTGTTTTTTTTATTTTAATATAAATATTTATATAAATATGCGCCAGACAACACACCTCTTGTAATGGTCTCGAAGTAGGGATTATTAAATCCCTGTGTTACGAGGTACCACACAAGGAAATAAGCTAGGGGCGTCTCCCAGCACACCCAGACCCGAGTCAATTCAGAAAAGATCGTTTCCTGAATGTATCCTGAATTGACCTGACCGGGAATCGAACCCGGGATACTACGGAAATCGAGGCGAGAAACCGTGCTACAGCACACTACGCCAATCGTGCCGTCGAAGAAGTGATTGATTAGTGCGATTGAATGGAACACGCTTCTAATCACTTCACGAAGCAGGATACTAATCATTCGCAATTATCCATCGCTGTCTACACGTGTTTTCTCATAATCACTAAGCACCTGCACTCGCACTAATCAAAGTAAATACGGGCCTTTACGGAAAGCAGATTAATATATTCATAACCATTACAAAATGAGTCTTAAGGTTACAGCATAAGGTTTCCTATTATACATTTGCTGCCCAGTCTACGCATGCGCCTTGTTATAGTGAATGAACGCCCCCGATAGCGTACGGAACCTTTTTGTTGTTATTTATTACGTGATAAAAGGAACCACTTTAGATATTTTGAACAAATTGGTGGTAATGTTTGTTGAGATTAATCGTACGATGCGTAGCCCATAAAATGCTTATCATCAATTAGCGGTGTCGTTTTGAAAGGTTGTAAAGAGTCTACTAGGAAGGACATTCAAAACTGTGATCGAATTTAAGAAATCGCTTATTGATGACACCTAATAGTTAGTTAAACGGAAAACAAAATTACAAAAAAAGCGTTTAAAATTCCCATTTAAATCATTTTTTTTAAACAGTAGCAAGTTCTTTTAAATAGTCAAATCTAAAGTTAGGTACCAAGAGGAAATTGTACTTATTAATAGACACAAATACTATAATAATGATACATAAATACATTTTATACAAACATAATGTGACTCTACCACCGCATCGGATGTTGTTCTTATACTGAGAAGACCCGGCGAGAAACTCAGTATGTAAAAACTCTTATAAACTTGGTTTGGTTTTTTCAAAAAGAGTAGGTAAGTAAAGCACAATAAATATATTATTACAAAAAAGTGAGTATATTAAACCAGTTGAGGTCATGGTGACAGAAGGAATTAAATAATTCACCCAGCAATGAAAATATCACTGTTAGTTCTGTTGCAAAGTTACAAATGTTTGATGTGAAATATCGTAAAAGAAACCATTAAAATACACTTTTAAAAATTACCGATTTTTCTGCACAAAAGCCATTTAAAACCGATAGAAAATTTACGAGCGAGTCAGGTTTTGTGAAGAAAACACTAGAACAATAATATCGCATACTTCTGTAGAAATAAATACCAACTCGAGATAAAATACCACTCAACAGAAATTACCTGATTGTGCGCGAGCGAATTCACTTTATTTTGATAACAGGCTTTAATGGTTTTATTGTTATAGCTAATTCAGTATTAAATATTCATTTATAGAATTTAAAGCATTGAACCGACCACAAAATAAACTAGGCTTGGTCTGGCTTGTTGGTACTATAAGTAGTGGCAAACACGCCTATGGAGTCGAAGGTAGGTATGATTCAGTACGGACTTTGTGTGGTATCGGTATAATTATTTAAAAAAATGCGCCAGATAACACACCACTTGCCATGGTCTCGAAGTAGGGATACACATTTCTGCGTTACGAGGTACCAGACAAGGAATTAGGCCAGGTGCGTTTCCCAGCACACCCAGACACGAGCCAATTTAGAAAAGATCGTTAACTATAAACCGCAACCCGGGACACTACGGAATTCAAATCGAGACACCATGCTACATCGCACAATACCAATCATGTCGTCAAAACATATTATATCATACCACCTTCATTAGTTTATATTTCAAGTATCTATACTGGGCCGGACTTTTAACACACATTTTCCAAAGAATCTGTAACCCCGTGATCACGATTGCTGTAAATGAGTTAAAACGTCTGACAAGAAAAAATTTAAATCAAAAAACCGCGAGTGAGAGAGTGCGAGTAAACATTAGAAAATTTTGTAATACTTAAAGATTTACTTAGAGTGTTTGTGTTTGGGTTTGTTTATAAATCTTTGACAACCATAGAAGCTAATTAATATTGATGTAACGTGTTTCTCATTATTTTACATTAAAAAATGTAAAACTTACTTAGCAAAACATCCAATGAAGTGGTTCATATTAGAATAAGGACTCATTTACGGAGACGCGGGGCGTTGCGCGTCGCTGCCTGCACTGAGTTCAAACATAATTATGGCGTTGTATGAGTCGCGCAAAGCAACGCGCGACGCCCCGCGTCTCTCTAAATGAGGCCTTATGGCTCGTTTAAGGAGACGCGGGGCGTAGAGCGGTGCGGTGCGCGAAGCGGGCCGCCAGAAACACAAGCATACGGCGATGTTTGGAGCGTTCAAGGAGAAGCGTTTTTGCAAGCGTTTGTTTGAGTTGGCGCCGCGTCGGACGCGGCAAAAGAAGCGGCGGGCGACGACGCGAAAAACGCGGCAAGGAAGGGGAGAGAAAAGTGCGGGGTATTCTTACTGACTAGTAAAGAGTTAGATTTCCTTCAAATTGTTCACGTTCGGATGCTGTGAATCTGGGTTCCGCTGTAGCGGTAAATAAAATACTTTTTAAGTAATAAGTATCTTCAAGCAATATGTCAATGAAGTCGTTCAGGATTACAAACAATACACACGATTGCTCTTTGTAACTAGTTGAACAAGACTGGAAGGATGCCTATAAGCTGCGAGAGTCGCAGCGGGTGTCGCACTGAACGACGCCGTATACAACGCTGCGTACTTCGCGGCGGGCGCAGCGCCGTGCGGCATGCCACGCCGCACGCGACCCTCGACGCCCTGCGTCTCCTTGAACGAGCACTTAGAGTTTTCCCTGATAAACTCTCGTGGAAGTATTTTCCCGGTCCCAGCAAATATTTAAGTTTGCTTCGTAAATTAAAGCTTGTTTTGCAATAAGTCGAAGGCAGGTGAGAGACCTCCGTAATTACCACCGTCGCCACCAATCATGCCATTCGACTAAATGTTAACGATTGCGCAATTAGTGATGTTTTGCTGTCGCGTGTTTTTGTGTTCATTGTTAAATATCCGACTTACTCTCCGGTGATGGAAAACATCGATAAAAAACCAAATCAACCCGGATAACGGCGGAAGGCTCACCTCACCGCCTACCACGTTGGGTTCTAATACCATTGGTGAAAAGTGGGCTTCTGAGTGTTTCGTGCACCATGACGACACAGTCACTTGCCTCTGACTACCCCGTTTGGGATAAAGTCGTGATGGTATGTTGCTGTCGCGTGCCGGTGAGGTACAGGTGTTATTTACCATAAGAGGCCATCACCAAAATTTCGCGTGGCCATAGCGCGCGTGCGTGTGCATCGTGATTTATTGCAAATTTTCAAAACAAAAATCAGTAGGCTGATATTCGGGAAAATTAAGAAATTCGTTACTTTTTTAACAGTTATTGTGATAAATTATGGTTAATTATGATATATTCTGGTTAATTATGGGTCAACAAATGTTTGACGTTTTGGTCTATTCTTTCTGCAACTATAGTAAGCTTTAATCAGAGATATAACTACTTGAAGTTGACTCGATAAGGCTTTTTCGTAAATCGAGGTGGCGAGATTACCTTATCAATTAGAGTAAGATATTTTGGTTTGTATGCGCATACTTTAAGTATTTAACCAGACTTTAATGTTGTTTTTGTGTGCAATTCATATAATATTATGTATCTTATCTAATTAGCAACATATTGTACACTAATTCCACCGCTTTAAGCAATACCCTACTTCCCACTGTATCACATCGTGAATGACGGTTCAAGAAATGTATCATTACGTTTATATTAACACGCTTCATTAAAAAAAAACAGGCCTTCTGCTCACCTGTTAAGTTATGAGCTGTGTAGCACATACTAAACTAACCATTAAACTTTATTGAACTGAATATATCTTTTTAATTGTAGGAAATTGTTCAGCGCTGTAAAAAGTCACCATGATGTTTCAAATTATTAGTTTTCAGAAATCTTGCACTGAACAAATAAATAAACACGATTTAAGTACTAATATAACTTTTACACAAAAAAATCACACACTATCTGCATTTAATTTTAGATACTTGATTAAATATCTAACGAGCAGTTTTTCAAAACACAAAAAACTATACATTATCGAACTACTGACACACAACCGTTTCGGAAGCACTCAGGATTAATTGCCAAATCTAATAAGTAATTGATAACCCAAACACTATCAAAATAAAGACAGCAATTCACAACAGTGCGTATTCCAGGCATGTCACGTTGTACTCCCAAAGTAGCACGTCTTATCAGACAATAACCTGCTTATTGATAACGACATTAAATATAAATAACGTTGTAACGTTCAAACTCTCGACACAATTTCACTTCACAGCCACAGTTTAATTCTTAAAAATAGTAGTATTAAGCTAAATGTACTCAATAATTAAACTACTTAATTTGATTACAGATTTCAAGGTGTATTTTTCTATTGTGTCAATAATCAAAAGCCTGACCAAATGATTGCATTATTTTCTTAATTTGTATGTAGTGAAGCTCAAGCTTCCTTATTTTATTTACTATTTAGGATTTTCGTGAAATTACCCAAAAACATTTTAATTTTTTCGTTGATTGAGTAACTAGTTTAAATAATCAATCAATTCATACCTGTTATCTGGTCCACACTCAAATTGGGCACGCTCAAACTACCCATCACTTCAGTACATTGCAGTATACTGGCCCTAGGGCACCTCAGTGAATCACTTGCTTTCATTATTCACTAAACAAATTAACACTTTTGAACGTTTCTAGCACAACCAGTCTCATAAAAACTCATAGCGTGATAGCTACCTGTTTTATTAGCAATAACTAACCAGCCAATGCATACGAATGAGCATTGAAAAAAATAACGTAAATTGTTATTTAAATAACGATTTTTATAGCGGACGAATAACTTTTCACATAACTGGCAGTGTCACGTTGCGTTTGAAGGAAGAATAAATTTAAAAAATAAAGCGCGCAATTGCGTTTGATTTGGATTTTAGGGTATTTGAAAATGGAACAGCCACGGATGTACGAAACGAGTGCGCTCTCGAGGAGCGGGCATAGAATGAGATTAGTTTATCGTCGTTATCAGCTGGTCGTTAGTTACGCCCTTTAATCGCCAGACGTGCGATAGTGCGTCTGGAGACAAGAGGTGTAATGTAGAGCTTTATTTGGAGGTGGCATGTTAATTTTTAATATTCCCTTTTTTATGAAAAAATAACTATTAACTTAAATTTCTCCATTGGCAGTATGCGTGCATCACCTAAAACATAATTAATTATATGATATCACAACAGCATATCATATACCTACACTAAACCTTTTAGTAACAATACACATGGATAATTTGTGAATTATTTTTAACTGAGAGGTTATTATACACACATTATTCGGGAACTACTAATAAAACATCAAATAATTTATATTTATATAAAATTACTGATCATTTTGTAAATGATCAATCAAATTGGTGAATTAACTACAGGAAACTAAACTTACTTATATGCACAGAATTGAAAAGTATACGCACATCATACCACAACTATTTATTTTATTTCGTAGCTTCAGGTCTTCAAGTAACGAATGGCTTTTAAAATTAAGGAAAATATTTGGTGCCGTTATCAGTTGTGTCATTCAACGAGTTATAATAATAGCGTTATCGCACTAATTTTGTGTAGTCCTAATGTCTATGTCGAAATAAGCGGCCAACTTGATAAAACTGTTTTCTTGTAATTATAAGAATAATTATTATTGTTATAATTCTTGTAGATAAAATTGCTTACTTTTTTAAAAGTTTTGAGCTTAGAATACTATAACAACAGTGATGAAAGAGTGTTTTCTGTACAAAAAAATGCTACAAGGTGAAATAGATGGAAGGCTGCGATCTGCCACTTGTGAATCCACCTTGAACTCCTAGACAATAATTAATAGTGAATACAATTATGTCTTAAAAAGCGTTTAACATACAGCCGAGAAACCAAAACGCACAATCCAGAATAATAAATATTTTGTGTGAAAGCATATTCAATTTAATGCTTTAAACATCTCTTAATAAATTATTGCGAATATTGTTTACTTAACTGTTTTGTATGCACATAAATACAGTCAGGCTACAGTTTAACATGGTTGAACTTTCAGGTAAACCTCATCCTCAGGGAAATGGAATGTCTGTTTGTTGGTCTGGTGGCATATCTTCAAACATATTAAATCAGTGGTTTGGATATGTGCCGATTCCCGCAACCGCCAAGCAAGTCACGGTGTGAAATTAACCAGCAGTAAAACCGATGATTATCGGTTATCGGTTCTACGTAACAGTGAGTCAGGACTCTTGAAAATTTCCGCTTGAAACTGCTTCATATACCGTTTCGTTATTTTCATTAATTGAATGAGGGTAATTGAAAACGACTTACTTTGACAAGTTGAAGAAGTTCTTGGAAAGGGTCACGTCAATAATACTAACTGACGAGACTACAGTGGAAATGACAGTAGAAGGAGCTGGATTTGATAGAATCGTATAGCAAGTGGAAAAAACTGGTCTCCACCTACTCTATAGGAACAAGACGTGATATGCATTTGGAAACAAAAACTGAAATGAATGGCATTCAGAAAACAGCATCAATTAGAAATGCAATAAAATATTATTTTGTTGGATGTTCTAGCACATAATTATCTAGATACTTTTATTTCGAAATTCATCATCATTGCAGCCACAACTCATTGACAGCTCAACATAATAAAATGGATCATTTGTCCATGTTGCGTCCGAAATTGCCGTAGTGGTATCGATTTGATAAAGATTTAGGAAATAAATTCGTTGGTAAGCCTACCTATTCGCTATTTGACCGAAAGATCATCCAAAATCCCCGCCCAGCCCATTTAGTAAGTGGGTTCATGAAATTGATTAAAATTTAAGTAGTTTTCTTAGCAATACTGATTTTATGATCCATTTCACTGCTCGCGGTTTCACTGTTTAGACTACACTTCGCGAAATCTTAGCACGTGTTTTTCGCAGTAGCCGGTTACAAATTAGGGCACACCATCTACACCTAATAGTGTGTGGAACAAGGTCGAAAGTCGAGTGTTGTGTTATGATGAAGATAACCAGACACATTGGGATAGGTTCTGTGAAAAGCTTGTGTAAGATGTATTAAATATTAACTCATTCGTGTCTGACGTTTGGTATCAGCAGTGTATTTAGTCTGCATTTATGTTAACGTACAGGTTAATTTGTGAGTGTGAATTTTCACGATCAGGAGATTTGACTGATTATTTTATAGAAAATCTACTTAGTTTACCGTTCTTTTGGTGGTTACATGTCAAATGCTATATGAAAGCTGTTTGACACAGACTTGAGTTTAGATTGCAATGATTTAATTTTTAACGTTAAATAACGAAAGATAGGAGCTATTTAAATAAAACAGTCGTGAAACAAAGTAACTACGAGTACTCATCTATTAGGTACTGAGGCCATAAACAAGAGCAACACTCTACTTTCGTTTCAACATGTCAGATTGAAAAATGTACGGGATTGACACTAGCACTCGTATTATCAAAATGACATTTGATATGGAGGTTCTTTTTAAGTCTTGTTTGGTTAGGAGAGGGAGGGAGGATTACGATAAGAGTGTGTTTGAGAGTGAGAGAAATTTTTGTTATAATTATGTTCCTATCTTTGATAGTTTTATAGAAATCTAAATGAAATTGGGGATTTCAATGTTGAATTCTTTAAAACAAAGTCGCATAAATGGCAAAGCAATGAAGCTATCAAACCGTTATGTTGCTATGTTTATTAGGCTACAAATTACCGCCAGTGTTATCTGACAGCAACTCTCGATTTATCTCATTATGCGATGATGTCATAATAACTCTAGGACAGACATCTTCATTCATAAAATTTAAGATTAAACTGGTGCCTGCACTTATACCTAATAGGTACAAACTTTAAAAACATTCCTCATCAACATCGTTTTTCACTGTATGCACCATACGCTCATGCAAGAATAAGGTTTTTAAGCCTAGACGCTTTGTGAAAATATTATATTGGTACTTTGCCTTTAAGAGAAAAAAAGAGATACAAAATGTTTAGCAATTTTATTGTACAATTTGCTTGTGCGTTTTATGTAAATAGATTTTTAACTTTAGCTTTATTTTTAGCAGTTTTATCTTCTATAACTAATTTGCTATTCGAGACATGGACACCATCAGCTTTCGAAAAAGGTGTAGTTATAGAAAGTTTTTTACATACTAAGAATGTTTATTAAAATTCGTTACAAATGACGTGACGTCGTGTGACAAAACCAGCATCCTTTGCGACCATATCCGTCCACTGCTTATAGGCCCCTCACAGATCTGTAGAACAACCGGCAAAACTTGGTCATATTATCTGTCCTTTTGCTAAAATGCAATTGGAGCTGAGCTGACTCATCGACATTGAAAAGCTTGAACGCACTAATACTGCACTATGGAAACAAAGAAGTAAACTACGTGGTAATCTTCCACTTAAGCTGGATGACGTCACGTGTACGTTTTAGGTAGTGTATTATGTGTAGAAAATGTAGCGGAATGATTTTTTCTTATGTAATAGAGGGGAGCAAACGAGCAGGAAGGTCACCTAATGGAAAGTGATCCCCTCGCCCATGAACAACTGCAACACCAGAGGTGTCACCGATGCGTTCCTTGCCTTTTAAATGGGAATACGCTCTCTTCTTGAAGGCTCCGATGTCATATTCCTTTGGAAATACCGACGCAGGAAGATCATTTCATATCTTAAATGTACTGATGCGAAAAACGTACGGTTGTTTAGCGCCAGCCATCCAGGTGATGAGCATGGAATTTCGATTTATGACGTGTCGTGCGATGATGAAATTCAGTGGCAGGTATAGGATCATGCAATTCTTCTGAGCACTCCCTATTGTAAAGACGGTAGAAAATACAGAGAGATGCAACGTCTCTCCGTAGGGCCAAAGGATCTAAGCGGTCAGAAATCACAGGGTCGTTGGCAATTCGAGCGTACTTTAAATCTAGTTTTTCATTCCTAATGCGGTTTTTTTAGTGGTGGTTCTTGAAATAAACAAGATCCTTAGCAAAGGTCCAAAGGTGTGGTGTAAGTAAACAGAAACCGTGTCTAAGAACTAGTTGATCTTTCCTTCACTTTCCACAGAGGTCCTTCATGGAGCTACTACCCTCATTTTATAAAAAGATATAAGTATATTAATTTCTCATGAAAATATCTTCACTTGACACATCATTTATCATTTTGACTGGCCTGTTGGTGCTAAAGGATGATAAATTATCATGCGACGAACATTTGTGTTTGCTGTGTGTCTGGGTGTTTAAGTATGTCTAACTATTTAAGTATGTTTTTAGAAATATTAAAGTACGTCTACCAGTCTCTGACACCCATAAGCTCTGCTTAGTAGCTCTATTTATAATATTTATTAATTTATCATCATAATCAACGGACTTTAGAAATCAACTGCTGGACATTGTGCCCATAGAACCCCGCATTGGGCAATTAACGCAAACGGAAAACGTGATGATTTAAAAAAAAAATGCTATTTATTATATCCAAATTTTTTAGTCTTACTTTTTCTGCAATCCATTAACACTGTATTCAATTCAAAATAAAAACAATCATTTACAGTCCTTTTCAAACAAATTATTAATTCCGCTATTCGAAACACCGTATCCTCTCCCCAACCATGAACCCAGTGCATCGGTTGGGCCGGAAGTCGTAATCTCCTGTTTACACGCGGTTGTTCAGACTAGTTGCACCAGCGGTCAACTGCCAATATTGGTCGATAACGCTAGTTTGATAGCACTGGTAATTGGCCTATTGGTATGGTTTCCAGAAGCACGGAAATTTTCCTTGCATCAAGGCCAATACAAAAAAAAAACCGGCCAAGTGCGAGTCGGAATCGCTCACCTCGGGTTCCGTACAAAAAAAATCTGTAGGTATATTTACTAAAAATATTTTTATTATATGATGTAAGTAACTGAAAATTTTCGGTTCTCGCATTTTTTTCTTCATTTGTGCTCTTTAGACGTGGCTACGTACCAAATTTCAAGATTCTAAGTTCACGGGAAGTACCCTGTAGGTCTTGATTCCCTTGCGAGTGTCGAAAATTTGCGGCATAAACGGCTGTATCTTTTGATTGCGTTGGCTTAGCATGCCATCTTATGGTAAATTGTGCGAACGAATTATATTGTGTCACCTTTTTGTACCACTTTTTATGCAATAAATTAATTTGAATTTGAATTAGAAGTTTGATTTTTTCACAGCTCCAAGGGACAGTAGACTTGAGTAATTAAAAGCATTCGGATTAATTAATTTAAAAGATACCGCTGATCTTTGGGGTATATCAGTCAAAATTGTTAGCCATATAATTGACGTGATTGCCCCTTATTTAGCCGTAATATTCAATGATTGTGTTGTTGAAGGTGTTTTTCCAAACTAAATGAAACACAGTAGGGTTGTACCACTTAAATCAGGCAACAAACAAGACCCAGGTAACTTTAGGCCTGTTTTAATCCTACCAGCTCTAAGTAAGATCTTTAAAAAAATCATTCAAGAACAACTATTAAGCTATTTTAATGAGAACAATCTCTTACACAGTGAACAATATGGATTCGCGAGAGGCCGTTCTACTACTGATGCTGGCATTGCACTTCTAAAACACATCTTTAGGGCTTGAGAGAATTCACAAAACGCTCTTGGCGTCTTCTGTGACTTGTCCAAGGCCTTTGATGGCGTTGATCACGATACACTTATACGCAAGCTTGATTTTTACGGGGTTAGGGATAATGCTTTAAATTTGGTAATTTCGTACCTTAGTTTAAGATCTCAAAAAGTTGATGTTAACAGTGTACTGTCTACAGGATCACAAGTTAAAATGGGGGTCCCTCAAGGGTCCATTCTAGGTCCATTACTATTTCTGAGATATATAAATGATTTACCTTTTTACTTAAAATATATCTGTGATGTTGTATTGTTTGCAGACATCGTTAGTTTTTAAAACTGACAGTTATAAAAACCTTTTTGATGATGTAAATGACGCACTTTCAAAGGTTTTACAATGGTTCACAGTAAATAATCTACGGCTTAATGCAAAAAAAACTAAATGTTTTAATTATAAGTTGCCTAATGTTAAAGATAACCCCATTAGTCTAAAAATTGATGGTAATACTATGAAGCTTGTAGATACAACAGTTTTTCTTGGAATCACACTAGATTCAAAACTCTCATATATCAAATGGAACCCTCATATAACAGCTCTCTCAGGCAGACTTAGTTCGGCTGCATTTGCAGTGAGGAAAAATAGGTTATTAACAGATGTTGATACTGCTCGTTCAGTTTATTTTAGTTATTTCCACAGTGTAATGTCTTACGGCATTGTACTTTGGGCTCAAGCGGCGGATATACAAACCATCTTTATCCTCCAGAAACGAGCGATCAGATCCATCTATAAGCTTCGTGCACGGGTTTCACTTAGGGAGATTTTTAAGGAAATTGGTATCCTCACAGTAGCGTCACAATACATTTACAATTGCATTGTTGTGGTGAGAAAAAATATTGGTCTCTATACTAAACACAGTGACATACATTGCAGAAATACTAGGAATAAGGATAAAATTGCACTTCCACCTTTCAAATTCAAATTCAAATTCAAATCATTTATTGCATGTCACATTACAGTTTAGGTATGGTGGTAGTACAGGTAAGGTTTACATGTGACGCCCTGCAAGGGCATGGCAATACATGTGGGGCAAGTTAATGCTTGCTCAACATAACATTAGATAATATTGCATTAAAAAAATAAATGAAAATTCTTAACAAATACTATTTCATCCTAAATTGGAAACATACATAAAACTTTATTCTTATAATATTATATGGTATGAAATGTGGTTATTTTATATATTTATCACTAAAAAACTCTTGCATGTTGTAATAGCACTTATTAATAAGAAATGCTTTCAATGTTTTGCAGAATACTTGTAGGCTTTCATGATTTTTTATATAGTTGGGTATTTGGTTATATATTTTTACTAGCATAATGTGGGGACTGGACGTAACTAATTTTAATTTGGAGAAGGGAACTTTTAGTTTATTTAAATTTCTGTTATTTCTTTTTAGTTCTTTTTCTTGTGAATAAAAACATGGGTGTTTTCTTACAAATTTACATGCTTCTAATATGTATATAGATGTAAGGGTTAATATTTTGTGTGTTACAAAGTGGGATCTACACGATTCCATTTGGTCTATATTTGTTAATATTCTGATGCACTTCTTTTGTTCAACAAATACTTTATCCACGTCGCATGAGTTTCCCCATAAAAACCCGATCCCTTTTAGGTTACAAAAAGTTTTATTTTCCTTTAAGGGGCAAGGTATACATTATTACAAAAAAATCCGAAAACTATTTAACTCACCTTTACATAGATTCAAAAATCACATCAAAACAGCTTTATTTAAAAAGGGCTATTATACTACAAAATACTACCTTATAGATAAAAATGCCTGGGTGTAAGCGCTCGATGCGGGATCAAATAGCTCTATTGTAACAGATGTTTTATTGTAATAGTTAATTGGTACTTATTATGTACTGACTAACAATTTTTCTTTTTGAATTGTTTAATTGAATTTTGTATTATATTCTTTTATGGTTGGTTTTTTTCTCTTTGTTTTATATTCTTTTAGGTTTATTTGTATCAAAATGACATACTGCTTGTACTTTACTAACGCCTGTTGTGAACCAAAAACCAGTTTAAAAGAGTAACTGCTGAGTTTCTCGCCGGGTCTTCTCAGCCAGAAACAACTCTGACGCGGTGGTAGAGTCGCATTATGTCTGTATACTGTTTATTTACATATCCATATTATTATGGTATTTATGTCTATTATTTCGTATATTTTGCTGTAAATTTGACGATTTGAAAGTACTGATACAGTCTATTTGAATAAAGTTATTTGAGTTTGAGTTAATTGGTAAAAATAATATTTGTCAGATTATGATAGAACTGCCGCAATCAGCTGATCTTGTATAGACATTCACATACAACGCAAGCTGTCTACTGCTACCATGCTTATACGCCGATGCGCCCGTAGTTAAGCATTTGTATGGGATATCATACAGCGCTTTTAGAGAACAAAAATGGAACTGAAAACTATAAGTACAATGTTCAACTTAAGCAACGGGACGTAAATTGATGGATGTTTAGATAAAATTGGGTTTAAATGTTATTATAACATACTTATTTATTCACTTATTGTAAGCCATTGTAGTCCACAACATTAAAAATTAGTTATTAAACATAACTGTGAACTCCAGGACAAAGGCCCGGTTGTTCATTATGTACGCAAAGTGTCCATCCTGTACGTCAACCTTTACTATATCTTCAAATAAAGTGACATATAATACTGATCGAACTTCACTTGTAAGTTCGTTTGATCATGTATTATTATTTCGTCACTTCATTCGAAGATATAGATGAATATTATATGTATTTTCAAATACATATATCAGTCTAACAGGTAGATGTTAAGAGATACGTTTTGCCGAATTAACCAGTTCGATATGTTAAACAAATTAAGCAGCTTTTATAAATATAATCAGTGTTTTATTTGTACTATAATTTAATATCGATGTGGAACTTAACTGTTACTTTATTCAAATAGACATGTTAGCTAATATATTAGTACAGTAAAAATTAAAAAGAAAACCTTAAAATAAATATAACTAAAAACTACTAAGAAAATTTTGCACCTGTGGTAAGGTACCCAAGATGCTGGCAGCATTCCCCCGTTGTATAGAAAGACTCACACGTTGTGCGAGGAATGTACCAGCTCTTGGGTCACCTGTAGTTGAAATCAATTTTTTAGCTAGAGTTTTTAAAAGGTTCTGTGCACTCGGACCCCACGGACCCAGGGTTTCGACGCCGAAAGGCACAAAAGTGTAACCGGAACCGATGTTCTGGTACTTTTGTGCCTTTTATATTCTGCCGCTTCAGCCGCCGCGCCTTCCCGTTTACTCGTAGCGGGAACATGGGAAGGGGCCAGCGTGTCGACGCAGGTCGCATCCCACACCAGCGGCCGGCCCATGGTCCATGGAACGAGTGTCATCCCGTCGGGTCTTTTACCGTCGTCACGTACGATACCTTGCGGCTCTAACATAGCCGGTACGTTGACGGAGGCGAAGGCCCGACGAATGACATCGTTCAAAGCGGCGTGGCGGGACAAGCGGCCTGCACTCCTAACACATGAGAGCCCGTGGTGTCCCAGTGAGTCAACCACAGTACCACAGGGGCAGGTGTGTGATACGCACAGCTCTGCTCCGAGGCGCAATCCCACTGCAACACGCAGTGTATTAGGGTCGAGGCAATTACCCGTATTTGTGGAGGGGTAGGCATTTAGCCAGTGCCCAGACTCTTTACGGGAAACTGCCTCAAGCCTTGCCCGCTCGGAGCCTGAGCTGCACAGAAGCAAACTATTGTGTGCAGCACTGCAGATAATTTCATCCCAACTTCTCTGTGAGTTGGGGCACGCGGGAATTTGGTTAGGCCAGGCCATTTGCCAAGCTTTTTTAGCGTTGTCTAGTTCGAAAATTTCTGATGTCGGAACGGAACGGGAAAGAATTTGTTTGGTGAGGTCGGATGTGCTGTAAGCAGACGATAAAAAAGCTGGTAGAGATACACTTGAAATTTTGCGAATGCCTAGTCCTCCAAATCTTATGGGAAGAGAGGCTTGTGTCCATGAAGATTCATGTAATTTTATATTAAGGACAGTTTCTAATGAAATTTTGATAAGCCTGTCTATGGACAAAAGAAGATTTTGATTAGTCCAAAGAGGGGTTGATCGGAGGAGGTAAGTAAACTTTGGAACGAATAAACAAAATCTCAAAATGAATAAGGCCGAATGGGGGGTGATCTTCACCAAGCGGTCGGATTTTTCTTTAAATTTAGAGATTGAATTTTCAACAAAATTTGGAAAAAAAATCGGAAAAATGGGGGACCCAAGGAGACACAAGGAGATTTTGTCAATAATTTTGATGTCTTTTGCCAAAAGATTAAATTTCTTAATTATAAGGTCTTTGTTTTCCAGCTTTTCAGGAAGGTAAAGTTCACATTTTTCAAAATTTAATTCTAAACCCATTGATTGAAATTTTTTAATAATGTTTTTTAAATCCAATAGTACGATATCTGGTTTGTCTCCTAGGGTTCCGTCATCCAAATACCAAACGTTAAATTTTGAATGCAAGTTTTGAATTATAGGGTTTATAGACAAACTAAAAATGGCCGGACCAAGAGGGTCACCTTGTTGACAACCGACCGCTGAAAGAATTTCTTGGTTTTTGTACATAAGTTTTGTAGGTTCCAAATAGCAGTTGCTTAAATAATTGGTGAGTTCCGGGATATTGTGCCAAATTTCTGTCAACATGGTGGTCCTGTCTACCGAATTAAATGCATTTTTCACGTCAATTTTGAGCAGCACCTCATCTTGTGAATTTGAGTGTAAGAAAGTGCGAGCTGAGTGTACGGCAGCTTCGCATCCACCACTTACGTTAAAACCTAACTGGACAGGAGAAAAATGGCTACTTAATTTAGGCTGTATATATTTCACGGAAATTTTTGATGCCAAACGTCTAAAGGTGGATCCAATTGCTATTGGCCTTACACCACCGTCTTTTTTGGAAAGTGCTACAAGGTTTGCACCGTATAGTATGGGTTTAATCTGAGCATTGACTTTTCCGGCTAGCATTAGGTTAATTAAATTAGTAATCGACAAAACAAGCTTTTGGCCGACGTCACCGATAGCAGCAGAGGTTAAATCTTTTAGGTGCTGTGGAGATAGACCGTCTAAGCCAGAAGCAGAGCCTGCTTTGAAAGAAAAAATTGCTCTGGATATATCTTTTGTCGTGCATTGTATACTGGGTGCTTGGGGTGGGCCGGGGAGTTGAGGTGCTGCTGGGGCCGAGGGGTGTCTGGACTGCAATGCTGCTAGTGTTTCTGTCGAGTCTGGGGACAATACGTCATCGGAAAAGAGGATCCTGGCGGCACCTTTAAGATCTCCGTCGCTAACTTTTTCTTCAACTTTTTTGTATAAGTTGAAAGGCCTTCTCGCAGTGGTGGAAGGCGTCACTGGAGTAAGGTTATAACAGTTGTTTTTTATGATTTGAGTTAATGATGTACGGCTATTGTTTGAATTTGCGTGGAGAATTTGGAATGAAAAAGTGAAAAGATTAGTCCAATCAGTTTCTGTGTTGTTTATTGTACAGTTGTCTATAATTTTTGTAAGTTTTGTAGCGACAGAGATTCTAGCTCCTCGAGGAATCCTCTTTAATATCGCAGTATTTTGCTTTAGACGACTGAGGTGAATATGTAATGGATCAGTGATGTGAACTGTGTCTTGACAGGGAACATTTGAAGATGATGATGATACATTGTCAGCCGAAGTGGTAGGTGTGCGGTGTTTTTTGGTGATATGTATGTGCAAGCCTCGAATGGATGAGAAAGATCTTTGGCAGTTATTGCATATAAAAGTGGTATTGTCACTCAGACTAGACATGAGATATCACACACCCAACTAGAAACAAGAAAATATTGAAATACTTACATCTATAAATCATTCTAAGACATATAAGATAAAAAACACAGGAAAGAATATAAACACAAATTTGACATAAAAAAGTCAGATAAAGACAAAGTCAAAACAGCCTGTCTGGTCGCCCGGGTAACGCACACGATCTTTGGCGTAAACTGTCGAAATGGACAGCTGGTCCATTTCGTAGAATTTCGGTAGAAAAAGATTGATTTAAAGCCACCACTTCAATTCCAGAGGCACCACTCAAGGTTTGGGTAAAATGAGGGCAGCTGTTAAGCTTGTACGGTGGGCACTCGATTTTAAAAATACATTTTATGTAGCCGGATCGGTTGACAGTACCTGTCGTCTTTTAGTTTTTTTTTTTTTTTTTTTTTTTTACTGTTACTTATATAATATATCTAACTATTTTTAAATCAACAGAAAACATAGTGAACATCACTGAAAAGGAACAATTAGGAGGACTGATTTTGTAAACAAACTGATCTGTCGAAAATACCGTCATCTACTTTGGGTCAATCATAAAAAATGGCAAATGTACTAGATGTGGAAGTCCAACCCGCCGTTTTTCGTATCACGTCGAGTGAGATGCCCGTGTTCTTGGCCGCGGATGTGGCAGCGTGTCGCGTACTGTGTGCGGTACACGCTGCCACATTCACTCCACTCTCCGTCAAAACTTGTTTCACCCACCGCGAAATTGTCTGACTCGACGCTGGTTTGTAAGGCGGCTTGAACGTCAACATACGATTGGTTATGTTATCAGTTCTTAATTGTTCCTTTCTTGACAAATAATCCCTGATAACATTTGGACATATGTCCAAATTTTCTTGAAAAAATGGAAGAATCAGTAAAGGTTGTACTCGTCCGGCATCAGAGGTTTTGATCATGTCTGAAATTATTATTTTAACGCCGCTGTGACTGAATTTGATGTTGTTTATTTTAATCAAATATAAAGTCTGTGCCCTGTGGGCTGTACAGAGAGCCAGAAGGATGGTTACTTTCTTGGTTAATTTTTCAATTGATATGTCGCTGTGGGGCTTCCAATGTGCAATGTGATTAAGAACGATTTGCGGGTCCCATGTGCCTATATATTTAGGAACTGAAGGCCTTAGCTTGTATACGCACTTGAAAAATCTAGAAATTAATTTATTATCGCTAAAATCACCATTTAATAATAAGCTCAATGCAGATCTGTGGCTATTGAGTGTACCATATGCAGCACCTTGGTTGTAGAGGTTTGTCAGGAATGACAAAACCTCTGGTTCCGAACATACATTTTAAGGATCTAAATTTTTATTAAAACAATATGACCACCATAGTTTGTATGTGCAGCTATATTGTTGAACAGTGTTTTGAGCTAAAGAGGCTAACATAACACACTCTTAAGAATGGGAACCATGGCTGAGAAGGCCAGTTGGGAAAAACTAAAATACCTTCTGCTTTATCTTTCTTAATATTGGCAAGGCATTTGGGTATTAACGTAAATTTAGGGAAGGCATAAAAGGAATATGTTCTCCAATTTAGGGTAAAAGCATCAACCGTTAACGAATCTGGGTCCTGTTTCCAAGATACGTATTTTCTACATTTGGTGTTGGCGCGAGAAGCGAACAGATCGATATTTGGTTTGCCTAAAATGTTAGTCAATTTTTGAAACATTTTGCCAGTTATTTCTTTATTTTTGTTGCGAGATTCCTGATCCGCTTCTATATTGTCCTTCGTATTGATATACACACATCAAAAGTGTCTAGGGATCAACATATATTTTTGCAATAACTTTTCTCCTGATTGATATTAATTAAAATTTTCTTTAAGGATTCATCAAATAAAGTGTTCTCGTTTGTCTACAGTAACGATAAACCAAGTCACTTTTGCATTAATAAAGAAATTTGCCATTTTCCTGATAAAGGGATTTTTGACATTTGAACCACTAACATTAAAGTTCGAAAAAAAGACTGAAATACCAGTTTTTTTTAAAATTTTATTGGGTAACTTAAACAATTAATAATCCGTGTTTCTACCGCGAACACTAACAACACAAGAACATCGGTTTGGCATACTCAAAATGAGTTCATCCAAATCACGCTGTGGAATGGCCGCCCATGTTCGTTGCAACAACAAAAAAAGGTCTTCTTGCGACTGGATACCCTCCATATTCGGCAGAGCTCTTCTCTGTAGCATATCCCATGCATGCTCAATCGGGTTCAAGTCTGGCGACTGAGCAGGCCAGGGCAGGACATTGATGTTAGCTGCGGCGAGAGTCTGTCTTACAACTCTTGCGGTGTGCGGTCGTGCATTATCATGCATTAACTGAAATAAGGGACCGATTTGCACTTGGAGAGGAACGATGACGTCTGATACAATCTTCTCAGCATAAATTTGAGCGTTGAGGTTGCCTCTGATCCAAATCAACTCAGTTCTTCCGCCGATCCAAATACCCGCCCATACCATGATGGTTCCACCACTATAAGGATGGACTTCCTGGCAGGATTTTAATCGCTGTTGGCGTCCAGGGGTTCTCCAGTGTCGTATACGTCTTGTATCCGGTCTCATACCAAAACGAGACTCATCAGAAAAGCACACGAAACGCCATTGTTCTTCTGCCCAATTTCTGTGTTCAAGAGCCCATTGATATCGAATCCTACGATTGTGCATTGCTATAGGTGGTACCCTTAGCGGTCTTCGGGAATGAAGGTTCACTTCATGCAAGCGGTTTCTGACTGTTTGGTCGCTAATTAAGTTCCCTGAAGAGTGATGAAGCCTCACGGCTAACATCATGGCGGTTATTGTTGGAGCTCTTCGAGTTGTGATTTGAATGTATCGGTCTTGTCTCCGTGTGGTGCAGCGATACCGTCCTCCATGGCGCTCAGCCACGGTACCAGTGCTTCGGTAACGTGTCCAAAGTCGACTAATAACATTCTGACTTGTATTCAGAGCTAAAGCCACAGTACGTTGCCGGGAACAAGCTTCTATCATTTCCACGGCTCTGAGCATTTCTTCCCTGCTTAAATAACGTCGCCGCTCCATAATAACGTTGGTTTTAATCAGTAGTAGGGAAACAGTAGCACTAATAATGTCTTCAATGCGTTGTATGTTTTTATAGGGAAAATATTGACAGCTGATTTTCATCTTTTTCTCGAATTTGATTGACAGTTCCTGTTTCAAATTATGAAATGCACCAAAAAGGATTTATAAATTTATTACAAAGCCACATCTCAATCTCAAGAAATCCGCATAAAAATGCTTGATCCCTAGACACTTTTGATGTGTGTATGATGCATATAGCGAAATGTTACGATTCTCGGACCACTGCCATATTTCTCTTGTAATTTCATTTAAATGGGGGAATTGAATTCCCCCCATTCTATTTATGTAACTTATAGCAGTGACATTATCGCAGCGCAGTAAAATGACACAATTATGCATACTTCGGGCAAACGTCTTTAATGCAAGGAATTCTGCTTTGATTTCCAAATAGTTTATGTAAAAATGAAGCTCGTCTTCCTTCCATTTACCTCCCGCTCTCATACTGTTACAGAACGCCTCCCAACCGTGTCTAGAGGCATCAGAAAAAAGTTCTTGGATAAATGAATGAAGGCTTTTCCAATTGATTTTTATTATTTAAAATATTATTTTTCCACCAGAGAAGGTCTGATAATATTTTAGCCGAAGGCCTAAATTTAATAAATAAATAAATAAATAAATAAATATCCCTGGACATTATTCCACACAGCGCCATCTAGCCCCAAAGTAAGCTAATTAAAGCTTGTGTTATGGGATACTAGACAACGGATAAACATACTTAAATACATTTTCTTTTGTAAATACATACTTATTATACATAGGAGACACCCAGACCAGTACAAACAGACATGTTCATGCACACAAATGTTTGTACTGTGCGGGGATCGAACCCGCGACCTCTGGTGTAGTAGCCAACTTCTTAACCATTACACCAAGTCGGTCGTCAAATAAATCTACTATCGCCATTCGGTTTCAGTGCTAAGAATATTTCAGATAAATATTGGTTTTGAGATGGTTTGCACTTAGAAATGGCTCCTAGATTGAGCAATTTCTGAATAGCCTCGGACGATGCTTATCTGTAACCCAGTTGACTTTTTCACAAAATGGAATTGAAAAACCATCTCGAATCCAATTTAGTACCAGCCTATTTTCGGTAATGTTACACCAACAATCATAAATATATTTTAATCGGCCTGCGTGTACCTCTATGTCCGAGGGCCTGCACGAGGAGGCCTATTCCAAACTCTCGTTAGGTGAAAGCTGTTCTGCTGCGTTGTCGAAAAATTTATAGATTCATGTAAGGATGTTCCTGGAGCCTCCGCGCCCCCCTCCCCTGTTCGTCGACGAGCGAGAGGGTTTCCAGTTTCCCTGCGGCCTAGTTGCACGGGAAGTTGATGGTCCTGGGGCTGCCTTATTACCCGGTTTTTTTATTTGAGAACACTGCTTCTCAATAGCTTTTGAGGCTTTGATTTTTTCCGGCTATCAATCGAGCTATGATTACACTCCTTTCGAGTGACAATAAGATACATGCCATTAGAAATTTATCAGACGCCTGTAGGGTTTTATCAGACCTACACGCTTCAGAGACCCAATCGTGAACAAAGTCCCTAACACAAGGTTTGGATAAGTCATTTCTGAATCTTATTCAAGATACTGAACTCCGAAGGTCACCTCTTCGGTATGAGTTCCCCTAAAGCTACGAGGATTTTGGGGTCTAATGAGAGCAAGTTGTTATTGGTTAAGGCCTCAGGGTTCATTTCTTGATTAGGATGAACATTATCCAATTCATTGGGGGTCAACACTTGGTCTACGTTTAGATTTACATTATCTGGCTGCATAATTTCCATATTATCGTCTGCGGTGTTCTCGGTAGTGACATCTTAAATCAAACATTTGTATCTAAGAAAAGGGAAGAGTATAATATATGTACAGAAAGGTACTCGTATATGAAACTATTTATGAAATTATCAATAAGTTTTTAATAATAATGACCCTGAATCAAAATTAAGTTTGATTTTAATCAACCCGCCTTAGATACGAGTAAGTACCCTTCGGTTAACTCACGGTTAACTCTCGGGCCGAATTTTCTTTTCGGTTAACACACGGTTAACTCTAAAGATTTATAGGACAGATATATTTTAATTTAAAATGTAACACTTTTTTTAAAAATGATAAAATACGTGGGTAGATTTGATATGAAAAATTTGGTTTGCTTACCATCGTTTTCTTCACATTCCGATGAATCCGAATACACAATAACGCGTTTACGACGTGTCTTTTGTTTATTTTTAAGCTTTTTCAGCTTTTTTGAATAATAAGCTATCTCCTCTTCTGCACTTCGCTTAGGCATCTTACCTAAGAAGCAACGAGTGCGATCCATTGCGCGCACAATAAAAGATTGAAGCCAAAATGGCGCGACCACCGGGAGTGGACGATGGGGACATTAACGACTCGATTTTCCTTATTTTTAGTTTATAATTGTTTAACTGTAAAATCTTCAAAATGTGCGAGAGATAGCGTAAACAATAAATGGACTACCTGTTAGACTGATATATGTATTCGAAAATACATATAATATTCATCTATATCTTCGAATAAAGTGACGAAATAATAAACGCAGTTATACATACCATCTCACAAAATTATCTGGCGCTTCATTGGGAAGCGAACTAAGGCCACTCTTCAAAGCGATTCTCTAGTTTAACAGAAATTGAAAACCCAAAATGGGCGTCCTACAAAGCTAATTAAAATTTACCTCCTTTGTTCAGCATTCTTCGCAAACCGACTGCAGACTAAGGTACACCGCCGATGTCCCCCAGGAAACGTCCGTCAGCTCCCAGGACGGTCCCCACAGGCGGGCCGTAAACCGGCGGACACTTTTACGATGCGACCACGGCCTTTATGTCCCGTTTAACATTCCAGCGTGTGATATGAAATGTTAGGGGTCGTGTGTGTTCGCCACAGAGATGCGGCTGCGATTAGTCGCGGGCATTTTTGAAATTTTCTGTTTGTTCGTTTGCTACATTTTTTTTATCTGTTCCATTTCTCCGTGATGATGATTGATTGTGCACTACATCCAGCCAGGAGTAAGTTTGATCCGGTCAAACCGGCAAACCAGAAGATGCGATTTTTGTTAGGCGGGACATGCTCTGGTATGGTAAAGGAAGGCCGACTTGTCACAACCGGTTGACCACAACCAGCAGAGTTTTTACCCGTGAACCAGTATTTTGTTCAAGTTTTCCATGTTACAAAAATATTGCAGGTCGGTTTGATATAAGACGCAAAGTTCATGAAGAAATGCTGTGCCGTGTACTTTTATTGTTGATTTGCCTTTAAACTGTTAGAGTTTGATTTCTAAAATTAAAATCCTCCGTTGGCAGTAGGCATTGTTGAATGTTAAGACAGTTTGAGTGGATTTTTAAAAAAAAATTAGCACATTAGTTTTGTTGAGGTATTTAATTTTTATGTTATTTTCTTTATAACAATTATCAACCGTTGTAACAATGATTCTTAATCGAGCATTACATGAGTGCGGTATCTAAAATAATTGCACGACGGATTTACAGATAAACACTGCCTGCTCCATAAATTACACACGTATACCCTATCATCTAAGTAAAATCTAATATTTCATGCATATAATAGCCAATGGTAATACGATTAGGGTTAAAAAACAGACGACATTGCAATACGGTAAGCAGCAAGGCAACACACAGGAACGGTAATGCAATCTACTGCGATGAAGCTTCGTCCTGCTAAAGTATTTTAATTTAATAATCTTAAATGCATGTCTGTGGCGCGCCAGCTCTAATGTTATAAAGACGACAGTTTCCATACAAAACATTTTGAAGCAGGATACCAAGGAAAGTGAAGATGTTTTTATAGTTTCTATGTTAGAATAATTTATTGTCCGAGTCCTCCATTAAACTTGTTATGACTAAAACATTTTACGTTTAATGACAGCCCAGTGTTCCTAAATGTTAGTAACTTTCTCGAACTAATAAAATCTAATTTATTGTAAGTGTTTAGGTAATAATGATAAAGTTTTCTTTATTATACAAATTACTTGACAAGTAAAACGTTGATATAGGTAGGAATTATGCTGTGCTATCAGGATAAAGGTGTTGCTGTTATTGTAACGTTTCTAGTTAAGTCACTGACAGATAGCACAAAATAAAGAGTTTACAGAAGGACCGTTCTCGCATTTTACTATCAACTTGCCTGATCGCCTAGGGTTGCTACTCGCTACTATATTCGCCTGATAAGCGCGATTTGACAGCCGTCTAAAATAAAATACATCAAGTGAAAAATTGCACCTAGTTCGACAAAAACAAAAATATATAAAAGGGGTCCAGTTAGATTAAGAGGAGTTAAGATGGGTGAATACGTATAAAAGTATTATATTATAAGAAGTCATTTACCGGGGTCCAGGTGCAACCTGCTAGCCTAATTGGCTTGACCATACAGTTCCACCTACCTACCTAGTAGGCTGTAGATAACACCATGAGCCACCGCTTCGGCGGTCACCTGTCGGCGGCGCGGCGCGGATGCAGCAGCCGCGCGTGCCAATAAAAGAATATACCAAAAATACTGGTGTTTTACCAATGCATGATAAAATAAGTTACGGAAAAAGTAAAAGCCCATTTGTACTGGATTTGAATGTGTTACGAAATATAATGGTTTACCTACCTATCACTTATAATACTCGTACATAGTGCTACTTGCAAACGTTATCTGAGTTTTACTTACCTTTCAACATCATTTGGTAACTTAAAAAACGTATGATCACAATTTCGTGTGGTGTTCTTACAGCCAAATACACTGCAACAGAAATATCTGCGCGAAACCATTTTTGACCATTGAACTATAATGTAAGCATCTGACGACGTCCAAATAATATCTCAATGTTTTTGATAGTGCGACTGACCGCGACACTGAAACTCAATGACTTCCCCTGTAAACACACGTTTCTGTGTGCGTGTGTCAAAAATGGCGTGTTGTTCTAAGCGGGCTATCTGTCAGAGCGCCGCGCATGACTAATTTGTGCAGATAGTTACCATTTGACGACCCGTTTAGGCTCGTTTAGGGCAGTGCGTGGTTCAAGCGCCGGTTTGCACACAATGGGTCGCTAGGTCGATCAGTAAAGAAACAGATTCGTGTTGGGTCTGAGTTCTTGTAGTAATTTAGCGGTTTCTATTTCCATAACTGATGAAAAAACCTTAGTTTGGGATCACGGTAATCTTTGGTGCCTCAATTCATTCATTTATTATTATATTATGCCTATCAAAATCCATATTTTCGCTGTTTACGATACACATAGCGTTCGTCAGCAAAACAACCCGTACTTCGGAAAACCAAGGGAATATGTTGTGTTATCTTGTATTTATTCAATTTCGGGAACTGATTTTCAGATGACTCTTTGACACATCCCATATTGACACTCACTAGAAACCAATTTGGTATAATAATATTTAATATGCTCATAAATGTATCCCCATACGAAATCTTAAACCAAATTCGAAACAAAGCCTTTCGCCATGTAACCATAATTTACACATAAACAATAGACAATAATTGTGCTTGCTTGCGCTTGCGTCGACGATGACAGCTGATCACTGAACATCTGTTGTGAATTAGCGCTGCCCACGCGCATCCGTGGATGACATACTGCGCCAATGATGTTCCATACACTGGATATTTTAAATAAATAAATATCGGAGATAAATTTCACCAAGATCATCGGATCTTAAAAAGTAGAGCTTGTACTATAAGTATAAGAGACTGATAAACATACTTAAATATTTCTAGATACAAACTAAGGTAAATAATCACACCTAGACATACAACAAACACAAATTATCGTCACATAAATGTTTGTCATGGGTGAGGATCAAACTCAAGCTTTTCATCGCTAGACCGCAGGATCGCTACTATTGCGCCAACAAGCCAGGCAAGCACATAACTCGTCATTCAATTGAAAAGCTTAAACGTGACATTTTATGAGTGAAAAGAGTGGGAATACTTCGTATCGTTGGAAACAGTTTCCCTATTTTACTACATCAAGCACCCTTTTTCTGATTCATAGACTGCCCGCAGATGTAAAGTCCTTGTATTTTGAAAGTCATTGTACTGCGCAGTTGTTTAAGAGGCTTTTACATTGTGACAGGGTTAAGGCAAGATTGCAAATAGAAGTCATATTTCAGCTGATGACATAAATTGAAAAGTGATTTTGGTAAAGTATGCTAGCTCTCTCAAATCCAGTCTTAAGGCGTCACCTGGGAAATTTTCACGACAAGAATTTCATTATGCAATTACAAAGCCGATTGAAATAATAACTAATTTGCTAGATTCATGAGTTTACTTCATAATGGCCATTGCATATAATGGGATGGGATACTTTTTATAACACAGAAACAAATAACAAAAATACAAAACAAAGATTTCAATTTTACAGCCAAAAAGGACTTGTGATGGCTCTGTTCTAAACGTACAGGTTGATATGCCCATTAGGATTATTTTAATTACTTACAGTAACAAATATGAAAGACCTATCAGCAAACTATGATGTAAGTCGTGTGTGCTGCGTATGATAGTAATAGATAGCCCATGTAGCATAGCCTAAGGAGATCTAAAATATATTACAAGAAAGCTCAACAAATAAATTACATTTCTTACACTCTATAAGGTACGCATAAAATACATTTCACACTCCTAATAAAACATTTTCCTTCCTCTATTAAAATAATAGAGGAAGGCCTCTTTTCTCCTAAATTTCGTATCAAGCGAGAGAATAATTTAAATATATTTATGGCTGCCTTAAATCGAAAATAATAATTAACTACCAGGACTTCATTATTCATAAGCGTAATAAAAATCTTGTTCCGAATGATGATATTCTAAACTCATTAATACTAAACGAATTCACACATCATTTCGAAAGTCATTTTAATCTAGGCCAGATTTAGATTTAACTTATAGTGATCACTGGACGTAACATTCAATATAATTTAATGTACGGTTTTACATTTAAATCATTCTAAACGTAAATTAGAAGCCATTTACATATTTCATCAAATTTGAAATTATGGAAACATTAATTTAAATTATAATGAGCTTTAACAATTAAACCAGAAGGTGTATTTTCGATGTTTAGGGGCAAACTTCGTTGGTGGCGACGGTTGTAAGAGAAAAAGCAATTAGGATAAAACTGTAGTAGTAAATTAGCTGGTTTGTAAGTAAGGCTAATTGGTTAGCAAATTATTCTTTATGCATTATTAAGTACTGGACCCAATTCCCTTTTTGGGAGGCGCCGTGGCGTCATACCGTGATATTAAAATGTTTGTTACAAAATGGCTTAAATGGGATCCTGCCGTTTTGCCAAAAGAAATTTGACAAAATTTCATTACCCAAACAAATTTTAGCAACCTTTTAATATGACAATGCAACATTTCGAATGATTTTAGTACGCAAATTTTCATTTGGACATATTTTTACTTGGCAGATTATCAGTATGGATAATGTCATTTGGACAATTGGTCTTTTACCAAATGATTTATTACGGCAAACAATCTTCAGACAATAGACATTTAGTGAAATGATTTGTTATGACAAAAAATATACAGAGAAAATGTTTTTGGGAATTATATAATAAAAATGCACTTTCATTTTAATGTTGTAAATCATTTAATGAAAACAAAATATTAACTTACAATTTTAAGTTTTTAGCAATAGACATTAACAATTGAATTTCTGAGTATTCGGACTTGTGTTGCAGAATTCGATTAATTCTGTCGTCTTTATCTGAATATTTTTTTTTCTTTTGCTGTGGAGGTTCACCTGATAGTATAATTTCAATGTCAGCTAAATTTGATAAAAAAGTAAAAATAGTATGTTAAACCGAACTGGCCGTGGTCCTTCGCCGTGATACTAGTCTGCCCTACACTAGAGTGTATATCAAGAGCCGGAGGCGCGGAGGGAGAGCAGCCCTCGCCCGCTGTAGTGAATCTCAGGCACCCGGGCGAGCCGAAGCGGCTGAGGCTGCAGCAAGCCGAAGCTGCGCAAGCGAGCGTGGGTGAGTGCGATTTAATACGCAAGGGCGAAAGGGCTGCACTTCCCGCAGCGCCGGAGAAGAGGCAAACAAAATGCATGCTAAACTAAAAAATTACGATACGTTAAATTTGGCAAATAACATTTTGCGTAAAATATATTTTGGCAACTGAAACATTTGATCAAATGAAAATTGGTAAAAATATTATTTGGTAAACGAGCTATTGGTCAAACGTGCATTTGGCAAACATTAGGTTTGGTTTACAATAATTTGCGAAAAATTTATTTGCTAAATGATAATTTGGGAAATGAAATTTTGCGAAAAATTGTTTGGGAAGTGATCATTTGGTAAATTTTTTTGGATGAAACGAAGGAGACCTGGCTTAAATGTATAACTGTTCACAAAATTTGATTAAAAGTGACATCCAAAAAAATATATTTGTAACCCAAAATTGGTAAATGTTCACTAAATTTTGTTACTTAATTAATACTTAAAACGTACACATTTATTGAACTTAACGTTGACCAAATAAAGCCACTACATCCAAAAAAATATATTTTTCATTCCTCATACTCTGAAAGTAGGTGCCTGAGGAGCGGGATGCCCTAGGGAGAATCACTTTCAACTGACAGCTGTCAAATTATTTTTAAAAAAAACTAGTTCTTTTTCACATATCTATTGAACCATGTTCCAACTTTCTATATAGCCACGATGTAAAATTGAAATAACTTAAAGTTAAGTATTGATTAAAGAATATATATTTTTTAAATACGAGTAACTTTATTATAATTTAGTTTCAACAATTTCTTTAAAATAACTTGGATTTCGGCAAAATATTTACCATTTTTCTAATGATAAAAAATAATGGCTGAATCTGGCCGGCCACAGAAAAAAAAACAAAAAAATAGGCGGGAAAGCGGCAATTCGATCTTCATTTATTTTTTCGATTTGAAGACTTTTGTTTATACGTATAGCAGAGATTTGTACCTATAAAATGAGTTCATCTGATTTTGATATGAATTTAAGGCCTGATTTTATAAGAGAAGAGGCTAAAGCGGTAGTGGAAAATAAAATTTACTCATTTTTTCTTTAGCTAATTCATGTTTTTATTTTTACTTTCCTTGTATTCGTAATGAAAAGCACAGTGTTTACCTCGGGTTAAAGACTTATTTAGTCCCTCGAACTATTGGCGCCCTCACTTCGTTCCGGGCGCCAAACCCCGTCTCGGGACTAAATGAGTTACTTTCACTCCTAAGGTAACAATGTACTATTTCACCCGGCCAAATAAAGCAACTGACACCTAAATATACTATAGGTTCTATATAACACACATTTTGTTGATGTTTATTAAAATGTTAACTCCAATTTTTTCAAATCTGTTATCTAAATATGACAATTTTGTTAGTCTTATAAAATACGAGCTGCCCCAACAGACTTCGTTCTGTCGAATGTTTGACAGCAGCTGGTGTCCATTATCATATTATCTCATCCGCTTTTCTTCGACTTGATTTACAAATACTAAAATACTAGTAGTAATAGTAATCACTGAATTTCTTGTGCAATCATACTAAAATATAGCCTTTATGATTTTTACTATGATTTTATGTGAGTTTATTTTTATGTAATATATTTTTGGCATTTTTTTTTGTAGTTGGCTTGTCATAAGTACTTTTTATAAGTCTATATGAATAAAGATATTTTTTACTTTACTTTATTTGTTATGCGAATTTACTTTTTTAGATAGATATTCAATATTTGGTAGACTATTCTTTTATTGGATCACTTTTCTTTTTTTGGTGTAACTTATAATTTTAAGGGTAAACATATTAGGTTCACAAAACTTATTTTGGTAAACAAATTATATGTACCCTTACAAAATTACTGCTTACACTGTCACCAGCGATTACTGACGACTTTGACTTCGCGGGCCCTTCAAATTTCAACCCTGTGAATTCAATTCAAGTTCCCCATATTTTTCCTCTTCTTTATTTCAAGTTTCGATAAAATCTGTCCAGTAGTTCACACGTGATACTGGGTGGAACATATTGACAGAAGGACAAAAAAAAATAGATTTTCTTTTGTGGTATATAAATATTCAAATAAACTGTTTAATGTGTGGGCACAGTCTCGAATCTGTTACCATTTTATTATGTTTATATGGATCGATATAGATTGTTAAGTGAATGAATGATAAAATAGGATTTTCCCATATTTCGAATAATATATTATTAACTTAATCACTATTCAGATAACAATTATTAATATAGGCATTTACATTGCACCGGAAACTCAACATTAACATATTGCTGATTTTCAAGTTAGAATGGCAAATTCGTCGACAATTTCGTGTCAAGGGAACCCGTAATAGGACTCCGATGTTGAGTGATGGCGTCATGACAGAATTATTATGGTAATCGGACATGATTCACGTCGGATTCAGGTTAATAGGGTCTGGGTGTTTGGGACTACTTACTATTATCGGGTTAACTACCCTAAATCGAAATACGAAATTGATTGTCAAAATCATGTGCCCTTTTTTAACCGACTGCAAAAAAGGCGGAGGTTATCAATTCGGATGTAGTTTTGTTTTCACTACTCTCATTTACCGAAAATACTATTGATATATCGATGTTTTCCATCACCGGAGAGATAGTCGGAAATTTAACAATAAACGCAAAGATTTTGGTCCTGGCCAGATTTGAACACGGGACCACATGACCCACGACTTCGAGTTGTGGTGCTTAACCCCTAGGCCACGCACGACGCTCTCAAAAAAGTAAACCATTTGATATTGAAATCTTCGTCATACTACTGTTTTCTAACCATTGTAATTTAAAACTACATACCATCACGACTTTATCCCAAACGGGGTAGTCAGAGGCAAGTGACTGTGTCGTCATGGTGAACGAAACACTCAGAAGCCCACATTTTTCAATAGTATTAGAACCCAACGTGGTAGGTGGTGAGCCTTTCGCCGTTATCCGGGTTGATTTGGTTTTTTATCGATGTTTTCCATCACCGGAGAGTGAGTCGGATCTCTAACAGTGAACACAAAGATTTTGGTTCTGGCTAGTGGCTAGATCCACGATCTGAGTTTAGGTGCTGAACCACTAGGCCACGACGTTTTAAAACTAACATTTTCGAAATAAGGATAGGTAACAGTGTTATCGACAAAACAAATGTCTTCCATCATTTTATTCCTTTAAAATATTTAAAGGCCCACCACCACCAGATTGCAGATTTACCCACTTAAACATATGTTTAAGTGGGTAAATCTGCAATATGTAAGTGTGTTTATCAGTTTCTAAAATGTATCTGCTCCGTTTAGATGACGCCAGGTGATCTTGGTCCGAGTTGGTACAGATATATACATGTGTTTCTATTCATCAGCCAACATCATGTCTACTGTTTATAGTACGGTTTGGTAGGTGGAGTAGAGTATACATTTTTATGCAGTAGGACTTATACATAAGTGGTTTTACCAGTCTGTGCCACACACAGTACAAGCTGGATTATTGAAAGAGACTAGAATAAGCTGATGCTGAGCTAAAAATGTTTATTTATTTTAATCAATACCTAAATGTCTTCTCAGAGTGTCCTCTACGGCCGTGATTTCACAAACACCCACACTTCACTGCTTAATCCACTTTAATGGAGTAGTTTAACCAATGTTGAGTTGAAGCAAACACTTAGCAACGAATCTATGACGTCATCTGCGCAGGAGTGAACAAGGCTTGCGATTGGTCCAAGTGACAAGAAATAGCAAGTAAACTAATCACTGTATTCTTAAAAAACAAATTCATTTGATTTCCGACTAAGAAGAGCGCACAATATGTGTGTCATAATCCGCAATGATTCTAAATAATTATTTAAATAGATAAATTACGGATGTTCACCACGCACGTGATTACACGATTGGCGTAGTGCGCTGTAGCACGGTCTGTCGCCTTTTCTTCCCGGTCGGGTCAGTTCAGGAAACGATCTTCTCTAAATTGGCTTGGGTCTGGGTGTGCTAGTGGTCGCTCCTGGTTTTATCACTTGTCTGGTACCTCGGAACACAGGGATTTTAATCCTCACTTCGAGACCATGACAAGTGGCGTGTTGTCTGGCGCATGTGCACCTATTTATTTATACGTAAATGATTGTCCTGGATGGGAATTTACCCTGCGACATTCGACGCTATGGGCAGGATACAACCGATATCAGCTAGGACCGACTGCTTATACATAAGTATGAATATATTTTTGAAAACCTGCTTATATATAAGCAGGTTTCCAAAAAACGTCATTAGGTTGCAGAAAATAATCACTGGAGTTAAAGAAATAAAATAGTTTTTTGTGACTTGTCCACCAGTTAAGAAACAGCAAATATTCGTCTACTATATCGCAGTTGCACTTACGAAATAAAGTGAATCCTTGCTTTGTTTGTTCGGCGCATTCTTCACTCAAAATGGAGGCTTTTGTGCAACATGAGTTTGTTGGGATTCAACTGAGATACATTTTAGACAGACATGAGTTTTAGGAAGCTCAGGCAATGACTATGAAGTTATGAGCTAAAGCATGAATTTCGAGGCAGAATATGAAGGCCCTTACAGGTGTTCAGTATTTTGCCGCCAATATTGATATCAGTCAGCTGGATTGTCAACGATTAACCATAACAGCGAAGTTAATCAATGAATAAATCAACACATTTGCTTGTCATTTTACTGTACTGACTGTAATGTGAGTCTCTAAGACTTACATAAAGATTTTCCCAAAACTATGCTTACATAGATAATAGCACTCAAACGGAGAACCACTTCAGATCTTCGTCAGATGACGTAGGTTCGACATTAGATACTTAATTATTAAAACTCTTTAGCGGTATCGTCTAAATCATCTACAACCCTTTAACGGGGTCACGTCCAGATTAAACAGCGAAACATGGTTTATTTATCAAGCGGTAATAAAAATTCCACTGACGACCTCTTATATACTTGCTCAGAGCTAAATTAACTCAGTAAATACTGTTAGATGCAGGCTTTGCGCATACGATGCTACTTAAATTATAAAATCAAGAAGATCCTTAAGATTTATTTAAATAAATATCCGGCGGCGACAAATCGTCTAATGGATAAAATATATAGACATAAATGAATAAATATCTGGCGCAAATTAAACCATGATCATCTGACCCTAAACTTAGTAGAGCTGTGGGTGTCAGAGACTGATAAACATATAATTTAATATTTCTAAATACATACTTAAATATAAAATAACACCCAGACACTCATCCAACACAAGAGTTCGTCACATTCATGTTTGTCATGGGTGGTGGCTAAAAGCAGGATCGCTGACATTAAGGCGTGACATAGATATAATAAAATTAACGATAAAAAGACGATGTGCTAAGACTGGAGACTCCTGCTCATAGGACAAGCCACATCGATCACTCTTTTGTTCTCAAAACTGTCAGATTGTGGAATAAGTTGCCAGACACTATCAAAATGTCACCAAGTAAAGCCATGTTCAAAACAGCAATCCGTGATTTTTTAAGAAATTCTCAGTAGTTTCCACTGTTCATCATCTATTTTATTTTATTCTTTTAGTATGTTATATATTATGTAAGTATATATTTATGTATGTTATGTATTTCTATGTATAATATTGATTAGGTTGTACTGGTATCTGTCGTTTTTTAAGAATTTATAAAATCTTTGTATTAATTTTGCTATTCTAAATGAACATTTTGCACCGCCAACGGCATTTCTGTCTCATCCGATGGTTGACTGGTAGAGAATGCTTTTAGCATTAAGTCCGCCTAATGTAAATTTTTGCATTGAAGATAATAAGAAGAAACAAAACTCACTTACTAGAAAAGATAATCTACTCGTCTAATTACATTAAAATGCTAGTGCCCTCGACTGAGTGAGGCTTTACAGAAAAAGAAAACCTTAGCAAAGGCGAGCTCAGATATGAAAGCACTTGTTTATTCAAGAAGCACTGACGTTAGCTCATTAAAACGACCTTAACGGGTTGTTCCTTTTACATTTTCAGCTTCAGACTGAAGATCTTAATAAAACTGTAAAGAATAAACGAAGAAATGCTTTGTTATATTTTATTTATTGCACTTTATGCAATTACATAAAGAAAGTTCAATAAGTCTTAATGGATTATTAGAACTCCTAAAGCTATTCAAGTTTAAGGTAAAAACTAGAAAAACTCAACCTAATCCCAGGGACTCAAGCAGGATTCGAACCCGCGACTTTCCACAATCCGGGTGGCGTTATCTTGGTGAAACAACACAATTTTAGCAAGTTTGCCGCGGCGATTTTCGCGTACTTCTTGACGCAGTTTTTTTATTTGTTCTTCGTATTTATGGGCCCCGTGATAGTGGCTCCATGATTAAGGTATTCAATCTTTATCACCCCGTGGCTGTCCCAGAAAAGAGAGCCCATAATCTTACCGGCGGATGGAATTGCCTTAAACTTTTTAGGCGTTGGAGATGACGGCCTCTTCCAAGTCATGGACTGTTGTTTCGGTTCAGAATCATAAGGGTGGACCCGTGTTTCATCCATAGTTACGAAGCGAGCCAAAAATCGGTCAGGATCTTGTTGTAACAGTTCCAAATTGATTTGGGAAATCCGCAGTCTTGTTTGTTTATGCTCGTCTGTAAGCATTCTAGGCACCCAGCGCGCTAATACTTTCTTCATGCGTAAATGTTCATGTTTAATACTATGGATACTTCCTATCGAAATCTTTAGTGCTTCAGCTTCAAAACGAACAGTAAGTTCGGTAACTGCCGTCGTAGGGCATCCCGAGCGCGGGTCGTCTTTATTTAAAGTTCTTCCTCTCTTAAACTCGTCAACCACCGCGCAACCGTAGAATATGGAGGAGCATTAACACCTAATGTTACTTTCCAGTCTTGATTCACTTGGTCAGTAGTAAATTTTTAATACGGCGTGAATTTAAATTTTATCCATTTTGCGAACCACGCTCCGACACGACGAAAACAAATGACTTCTATTTTTAAAATAAGAAAAGAAAATCAATAATTTTTTACTTTTTTTATCAAATATAAACTTCAACAAACTTTCAGCTAACATTAGGGCGGCGAATACTCTCAGAGCTTTTAAAACAAAATTAGGTAACTATATTATCTCAGATTATAGCCTATTACGTGGCTGAGAGTATTAGTTCACTTAGTGGCTTAACGTCATTCATGACGCAGTTTTGTACACAAATATTTAGTTTTGCCTTCGTTATTTGTTATTTTCATTATTTTCCTAAACTGTATGTTCTATATTGCTCTAATGTTTAGGTTAAGTAAAGTAGTGTAGTTAATAATTAAATACACAGCATATGACTGTACAATAATTTCATTCTCAAATAAGGGACATGTATGTCTTTTTTATGAGAATAAAATTCTTTAAACTGAATATCTGGGCTTTACCTGCTAGTATTTACTTTTTTGTTGTTCAAGGAGTTTATATGCCGTTATTACTTTTTATTGAACACCCTCGTACTTCGAGATATTTATTTATCAGTGTTTGACGGATATATCAAGTTTAGCTTGGTTTGGGGTAATAAGATGATTTCAGTGTAAGTAATTAATTGAATTACTATATTAATAGGTTCAATTTCACCATATTTACATTGTCTCTAGCTGTGTAGGTATACTTAAAGCCGAAATCAATAAATTAACAGACTTGTTTATCTACTAAGGCTTTTAGTAGGACAATAGCCAATTACTAGTGGTTCCGTTCGATTCCGGCCGATACGGGTTGAAACACAGACTAAAATCAAAATAGGTGACGCGAGTATATTATTAACTTTGCGTGTATCAACGTAGTGAAATGCTCTTTCTTAAAAACTGCTTAATTTAGTCCGATTTCTATCACTATTATATAGCAATGGATGTTGAAATCAACTAGATTGACATTTATTTCTTCTTGCTATGAAACAGGGGGCCTGCTAATGGTACAAATTTACGAAGTTTCGTGAGACTTTGGAAGGATAAAAAAAATACGGAACGATAGGTTTTATGTTTTTGTACAATAAAATATCATCATCAGGTCATTTGAGTACCAAAACATCAACATCAATTTCGAACGATAAGTATGTTTTTATCGACAGAAAATTCACGTAACTACGTGTTCGCTGAAAGGGAGTAGACCCCCAGCTTCGAATGAATTGAGAAATAGATAATTCTTATCACTAAAGCGCTGTCATAAGTTTTTTTTTATACCATACGGTGGCAACACAAATTAAACATGCGCGGCGCTCTGACAGATAGCCACCTTAGAACAACACGCCATTTTTGACGCACGCACACAGAGACATGAGTTTACAAGCGAAGTCAGTGAGCTTCGGTGAGTCGGAAAGTCGCACTGTCGCGAGTGTTTTTGTTTTTGTCGAACTTGGTGCAATTTTTCACATGAATTTTGTTTTTGGCCGGTTCTGTCAAGTAGGTATAACTTACTTCATTTTAAAAATCCAGAGCGAATATAGTAGTAACCCTAGGCGGTTCACGCAAGTTTAGAAAAAATGTGCGAGCGGTCCTTCTGTAAACTTTTTATTTTGTGGTGGCAAACAACCTTACGGCCCGCCTGATGGTAAGCAGTTACCGAAGCCTATGGACGCCTGTAACACTAAAGGCATTACTTATTGCCGACCATTTAGGAGATACCTATTAACTCTCCTCTTAAAGGACCCCATACTGCATCCCCCCGGAAAAAACCTCGGCAGGGAGTTCATTCCACAATCGGATTGTTCGCGGTAGAAAATTCCTCTGAAACCACACTGTACGCGACCATTGGGGTTCCAATGTGTGAGGATGAAAACCCAGTCGATGGCGAGCGGTGCGATGATAAAAACTAGCTGTGGGCATCATTTAAAACAGTTCCTCGGAACACAACCCATTTTATAAGCAGTAGAACACACATAAGGGGGCAACGTCTCTCCTCAGACCTATGGTTCTATACCACGTGCGAGTTTGTGATCGTCAACTATTCTCACAGCTTGTCTTTGAACCGAGTCAACAGGCTCAAGCTGGTATCCTGGTGCTCCCGCCCAAAGGTGACAGCAGTACTCCATATGGGGCCGTACTAATTAAGTACGTAAGTATAGTGAGAGTCTAAAAATTGGCTATTATGTTTAGATACAGAGTATATTCATTCTATTACAGTATTTATGTCAATTATTAAGTATGAATTTTCTTGCTAAAAGAACTTACTACAGGTGAATTTTATTAAAGATATTTTCAATTTCCTTCGGTTTATGTCTATCGGCTTAATGCTAACATTAATTAAATTGCACAAATGTTTGCCGACATACATTATTGGTTGTGGAATGGGCTTTTGTGCACTGCCTATAAATAATTAAGATTGAAACGAGTAAATTAATAAAACCACTCCAAGGTTTATAAGAGCTACTTAGCTCTATAAATAATTATCTATGATTTATATTAAAGGGGAAACTGACTTACTGACAAATAGCCTATGTCCTGAGGCAAAAAAAAGTTAATGCTTTTACAAGGCCCTTTTTGAAACGCAATCAACAAGTGGTGGTTAAAAACGGGTAAATGGAACACCCAATGGCAATGGCCAAACTGGAGTTTGACAAAATTTTATCTGCTGTCCTCTAATCACAAACCTTAATATTTCGGTTTAAAGATCATTTATTTCAATTTCAAAAGAACACAGAGCGTTCACTTATATGAAATTACAAAATACTTAGTTTACTTAAGATTATATTTAAAAAAATATAGGTCGCAGTTACTAAACTACGACTATAGTTTATTTAAAAATTTAACATTTTGATTAAGTCAAAATTTTGTAGGTAAGTTTATGTCAGGTCGGATCCGCAAACAAAACTCCACAAAAGCATCATCAAGACCGAGCAGTGTGTTCATGTGCATGAGTAGGTGGTTTGGTTGACCTAACTACGAGTACCTTGTTCCCTTAGTTTTTGACTTGATCCCATTTACAGCACAAGGAGCGCTTACAATCTACCCCCACATACACCAATATTAAAAAGAGGGAAAATTTGATCTTCTGTGGGTATTTGCAACGGATAGACACATTTTAACCATTAGAATAATTTAAACAAATTATTTCACAAATAAAAGGCTACATTTTAAGCGGGTATCCCAGGCTATAATTTTTATTTTTTTTAAACTATACAATCAAAAGGAAAAGTATGCTATATACCAATTTTGTTAAAAGATTACTCACGTTTCTAAGGATATAGTTAGGCAACTATATTATATACCCGTGTTTAACCTTTGGGGCCCTAGGCACTTAAAGATGATGAGGTCTTTCTGAATTTTAATGCATATGAATCTATATTGCAACTGAATCTCTTTTATTGAATATTTTTTTAACAGCAGTATTAATTTAAATATATTAACAGATTTAATTCTCAGTTTATCTTGTTTTTTATATTCTAACATCTGAAAAAATATGATTAGGGGCCCTCAAGATCGACCATGGGCAAGTGCCCAATTAAAACAAAAATAAGCCACATTTTTTTTAAATCTTGTAAGTAAATTCTAGAAAAATAACACATTATTTTTCTTTGGCGCATTTATTTATACCGTCATAAAAAGAAACGACATTATGTTACATTATTTTATCATTGTCAGACTTTAACAGTGAGAAACGTTCTCACGACACATGATAAGTTGGTACACTTTTATCAGAGAGTCGCTCAAATTGGACCCTCTGAAACAATAGAGGGCTTCTGTGCCATTAGTTATAAATACACTCCAAGTGTATTCTCTGAATTAGAAATAGGGTTCCGGAGGTCTTCCGAAGGTATTATTTCAATATCATCTTTACAATACTAAATAAAAATTGAAATTGTTGTGGAATAAATGAAATGTGTTTGTACATATTCATGCTGCACCCCCACATTCTCAGTCTAAGGCCCGTATTCTAAAACAAAATCGGTACTTGAGTATAGATCTGAGTGACGTTTTTGTATGAACTGACGTTTTGGAATCTCTACTCCAGAGTGCCGAGTGAGAGTTGCAGTGAGAGAAGTGAATAACTTCACCATCGCGTTTGCGAGAAAAAAAAACGCGAATTTGTATGGCATTGAGTGAGCGCCATCTAGCGGCCTGAATGTTGCCCGAATTCGCCGCTAGATGGCGCTCACTCGATTCCATACCAATTAACATTTACGTGCTTTCAAAACGCGATGGTGATTTTTAGATTTGTAGATTCACTTCTCTCACTGCAACTCTCACTCAGTACAGATCAGTGCTTGAGTACGATTCTAGAATACGAGCCTAAGACTGCATAAGGTAGGGAAATCATTTGTTGATCAATGTGTTTTTTTTTTCATAAGATTCCGCAAACTCTTGTTGATCTGCCTCTTCACAAGTTCAAGTCACATTTGAAAGCTAATTAATGGAACGAGGTTATTATAGTGTTGAGGATTGCTTAAATGACAAGAATTTGTGGTCATCTTAGCTATAATCTGCTCCTCTGCACATTTTTTGTTATATAAAATATTATGACTTTACTCTGTTAATTAAATTTATGTGTAAACATACAAGATTGAAAATAGTAACCATCGAGTTTCTTGCCGGCGTCTTCTCGATCTGAAACAACCTCCGAACCGGAGGTAGAATCACATTATGTTTATTTATGATATTTACTATCATAGTATATACATATAATTACTATTTCATTTAAGTTTATTTATGTTCAGTGTATTTTTGCTAGTGATCGTTTTTTTTTGACTTGTTATAAGTACTTTTTATAAGTCTATATGAATGAAGATATTTTTTACTTTTGTTTACACCTGCATCAGTTTTTCATAATACTTACATTGTACAATTATTTACTTTCCTGCTCCAAAAAACAAGGTTTTCCCTTGTGCTTAACATGTTACTGTCCCATTAACTATTACAAGACAGTGAGAGCTTGATTTTAAATTGGAGAACTGCTCAACTTTGTATGTCTTTCCCCGGAATTCTGAAATGCCAAAAGTAACGTATGGAAATAGATTAAAGGACATTGAATATTAGAAGTTGTGAAATTAGGGCTTTTAATATTTAGGCCAATCTACAATAGTGCGAAAACATTGATAAGCAAAATCAATAATTCTGCGTGACAAGTTTAGGCCAATAAGGTTTGGCCGAATGGAATTAGGAGCAATGATATTGGGCCATCCGAAGGGCACCCGTTGTAGAGTTCTCAACTTTACTTCTCGTTATTGAATTCAGCATATTGTGTTAGCGAAACGAAGCACAGCTTCCACTTTGATTGTGAGATATCGATTAGAAACTTCAATGGCCGGTAGTGCTTACTTATCATCAGTTGGATTGTCTTCTAGTATGCCCAAACTTCATACAGTGAAAAATACTTGCAATTACCAGACATTATGGACCTTTACCACGTATTGCGCCAGCGAGCCAGTCAAAATAATTCCTAGGGTCCCTGGCTGCCAGGGAGTCTCTGAAACGGTGTCAATGTCGCTGCTGTCAGCCGGCCCCATAATTGTCGCTTCTCACGGAAGTGCATTAACCAGCGACGCAAGCGCACTGCGCGTACGCATTTGGCCCCTACCATGGATTATATTTTGGAAAAAGCGCAGAACCCACAAGCTTTCCATGGTAAAATTTTGTTACTTACGAGTGGCTAAGGGGGAAGCGTTCCCGAAGAAAATTTTGTGACATAGCTAGTTGCTAAGGCCGTGGTGCCGTGGGCGATTCCAAACCTTGGCTTCCAGCAGGTCCGCTTTTGGAACGCGTGCCATCTTTTTGGGTTTTGGGCTCAAGGGAAGTGGAACACAGCGTATTACTTCATCTGTAATTGGGCTGCTCATATGGCATAAATAAATAAATATAAATAAGCGCTAGATATCACAGCACTTGCCATGGTCTCGAAGTACGGAAAAATACCCCTATGTTACGAGGTACCAGACAAGAAGGGGTCTCCCAGCACACCCAGACCCGAGTCCCGAGACCCGATTTCGGAAAGATCGTTTCTTGAATTGACTTAACTGGTAATCGAGCCCGAGACACTACGTGAGGCAAGGCGAGAAACCCTGCAACAATGCAACACATTCGGGAAACGTGTCGTCACTACGTAAGGCAAGAAAATAACTTAATCATGCGAAAAACAGCTGAATTAAAGGTGGTCAGAGCTCATTGGTGTGATGTGTCCGTGGCTTAGTGAGCAAGATCACTTTGTGGTCAGTAGGTGATTATCACCAAGTCAGTTACGTCTGGACTATGTTCCAGAAATATCGACACCCACTGCATCTCTTTTTCTGGAGATTGTTTCAATAAATTGAAAATCTATTTCAAGTGCATCAGTTGCAAAATAAAAGTGAGTTAGTATCAAATAGTAGCCGCACGCGCACGCCAGAAGACAATGGCGTGACAAATGTGCAGACGGCGTCATTCGTCAGCCGTGTCCACGATTTGTCAGATTTGTTTGATAAATTCGATGAAGGTGGACCACCGCGAGAGATATAAGTATCTTCGCATGTTATACCTTTACAAATACAAAATAAGTTACCCTTTTTTAAGATCTCTTAAACGAATATTAATGAATAAATATGGACCAGACTTCACACCAATTACCATGGTCACGAAATAAGGATAACTACCTTGTCCACAGAAGAGTTTGAGCCAGGGGCGTCTCCCAGCACAGTAGGCCCGACGAAATTTCAAAATGATCATAAATTTACCAGGGCAGAAATCGTCCCCTGGACATCACACAAGTCCAAATAAGGAACCACAATCCAGCTCACTACACCAATCGTGTGATCAAGTCATTACTATGAAAAAATATTATTGGCTGAGTTTTCTGAGAGGTATTATTGGCTTAATTGATTTATCATATTGCTCATTCGTCTGGCTAATCAAATAGCAGAGTACCCATCAAATTATATCAACTTTTAGTAGCAGCTGTGTCATCTTCATCAGCTTTCTATCAGGATCTAAGCTCTCGTCACCACCATAAAATTTCGAAAGTGCACCCACAGTGCCAACTGCATCTCGGTGATTGGCGAAAGTACCGCATTTGAATACAATGAAACAGGCGTATTTATTCGCTATGAATAAAACATCACGATGGGACGACTGCGTTTTTTATGCAACATTGTAAGTGGTGTAATGACATATTTTGCGAGCGTGGGTGGATTGTGTATGCTTTGATTGAACATGATGTATTGTTGGGTGATATCACTCTCGAGATTGAAATAAAAATAAATTGGTATGAATGTATATATTTGGTTACTTTATTGATGAATTTAAAGAACCATATGGAATAAAAACCGTGTGATTTCCCTAGAAGTTAGTTTTAACTTAATTGTAGAGGCAAGCTTGTGCCCCCCGCGTTACAGTGTTCAGGATATAGATGAACACAGGTATTTCGGCCAAACTCAGCCAAGCAAATCAAACGGATGTAAAATGAACGGTACACCAAAACTGATTTCGTCAGTTAGTGGCGGATAGAACTAGTGTTTGATTTGATCAGCCGAGTTCGGCTGAAGACGGCCGAGCATAGTTTGGCCGATAACGGATTAGGTGTACGCGAGCCGTTAGTTGTCATCCTCCTAACGACAAAGACACTTTTCGACTTCTATGATTCCAATTCTGTGTTTCATGGATTAGGTGTGGATCCTAATTTGTCCTTTCCTTCTCTCGAAGGCATTTTCGATAAATCTTTACCTTCTGTCAGCTTTCGGAAACAGCTTTGAGTCAAGCATGGTTCATACCAAACTGATAATACTGATCTAGGTTTTTCGTCTGAGGCGTTTTTCATTTAAGTTCCTTCTGAACCAAGACTATTTTATTATCTATTCTTTAATTGCCTCAAAGAATTCCAGCCATATTAAAAAATAGCTCATCAACTAAGTAATTGTCGCATAAAATCTCAGAGGCTAGTTAACCGGGTTTTATTCTGCAGCAATATAAAACAAAATATTCTTAAAATTCTTCAGCAAGATCATACAGCCGGGTTGTTTTTTACTAGGAAAGGGCAAACATGATTAATGATAGTAATCAACTGCAAAAGACGAAAAAAAAACACTAAGTTTGGAGGTGTTGGTGGAGGGTTTGAAGGTTCCGTACCGTGTGTTCAATTAGGAGAAATATTTACCTAGCCCTATTAAAAAAACATTTAAAGTTAGGATTCGTATGAATTTAACTATGCCAATTTGGTGTCTTTTGATGGGATCCGTTAAGTAAAGAAAAAACCAATGTTTACCGCATTTAAAAAACATAAAAAACAGAGCTACGGCTAGACCCAGGCCTATAATAGACTAGAATCACACACACTTAACTAATTCAAAAAAAGTGTTACAGCTCAAACTTAAATCTAATTTTGACAAAGCAGGGGTTAAAAAATTGGTTCTGCACAACATTTTCCAAATAAAACTGGTAAGCGCCACGCGGACCGACAATCACTTAAAAGTGTTACATTTGTAATAAAAACCATTGGATGAAAGCTCTCCAGTTATCTTCAAACATTGTTTTGGTAAAGGACCCATATTGTCAGATCAATTATTTTAGGAATAAAACCAAAAATAGAAGACAAAATGTCACGAAAACAGGTAACTTTGTGAATTTATTCTATCAAGCCAACTTTATCAAATCATGTTTGCACAAATTTTATTAGATTTAAATTTCACTGTTTACTACTTCAAAAATGAATTCTAAAAACGTGTTTTGATAACCACCTCCCCTTAAAGCTAATTATTTGCCCTTTCTAGTTGAACTCCATTCTTTAAGCGATTAGCAAAGTCACAAAAATGACAAAAATAATAACACACTTACCGATGTCTTTGCTTTCTGTAAACGCTATGAATTAATATTTAAATATTACCTGAAACAAAAAATGTAAATTTAATAACAGTGACCTGTCTTGAAAGGTTTTTTTAGCTTTAATGACGACTCAGTGCGATAAAAAGTCCCAGCGCTTGCGCAGAATCCACTTGCCCTTTGGCGCAATGGGTAGGAATAGTACCGAAGGCGTAGTTCGATAGCTCCTCACTCCTTTATTCATGTGATGAACATGTTTATTCTTAGTTGGGGTGCTATTTTTGAACAAACTATGTGCTTAGAAATATCTTAGCGTCTTAGTGTTTCTCTGACACTTATTTAATAAATACTGTGTTTGCAGTGGGTCAGCAGATAGCCTGAGAAGATGTCTCAGTGCAATTTATTCGTTTAAAAACATTCACTTTGTAACCCTTCTCAGTTTTAAGTTTCGGATCACGTACCAACGTTTCAAGAGAAAGGGACTTGCAAATTATAAGTTAATTAATTCAGTTACATTCTCTTCCCAGTCATTTAGAACAATAAAATATTTTAAAAGTTAATTCATGATCTGCTTTACGATTTTGCAACTCGATTGCTACCTATTCGCCATCTTCTTAGCTACGATGCCAAATAAAATAGTTGTAATTGAACTGTAATGTGGTGAGTGAATAACAATGTCATATCACTTCGACAGATAAGTCGTGATCTTTTTTCCATGTAAGTGAAAATCACAAACATTACCACAACAGAAAGCTTTGCAATACCTAAAACAAGATATGAGAATATCTGTCATCTTTTTTTCTATTCGACAACAGTGAAATATTCCTCTTGCGTATAATATCCGAAATCAAAGTTTTAAATTCCCTTTTTTTTCAACGTCAGTGAATGTAGTGGATAGGGGTTGGCGACACATACCATAAGTTGTACCACAAATAAATATATAATAATTTAGGGTGAAGAATTTCTGTCCATGTTGAGAAGAAAAAGTGTTTATTTATTTATTTCCGAAACCACAAGATTCGGCACCAAAAAAAGATTGTTATTCGAAATACTTCTTTCTTTAATCTGCGCGTGCGCGTTGCATTATTCAACCCTTCAGCACCGCAGAGACGAAATGTCAGTCCATTGATGCGGCCGACTTCAGGTAAGTACTTTATATAATCTGCGGTGGATCTGATTTAATTCGTCATTAAAAAGTTCACCGCAGAGGGTGGTAGCTGCCACTGATTGGTTGCGGTGACAGGTATCTTTGCGGTTGAAGCCAGGAATACAGTTTTTGAAGGCCTGCTACGAATTTAATGAGAATGCTCTTAATACAAAGCTGGAAAGAGTAAAATCTATAATTTATAAAGCGAAAGGTTTCGCAAAATTCCGTCATTAAGACGGGATTTTGGGAAATTCGACCCCTATGGTGTTGTTTTTGGGGTTAATAGTTTAAACTTCGTTACTAGAAGTGCGTGGGGTCTCAAATTTTGCATAGGGAATCTTCTTAGGACTTAGGTGCTAACTATGCCGGGATTTTGCGAATAAGCATCGTGAGTCGAAAAAGTCGTTCACGCGGGCGAAGCCGCGGACGGCAAGCTAGTATACAATACCATTTAAACTAGATACAAAATGTATTGAAGGATTAAAACCTTCTTGTTTTGAATACCCCGAGCTACCTGCATTTGAGAAGCATTTAGGACCATTCATAGTTTAAACATGTTTTCTGGACAGGCAAAAACCGAACTAATAGCTTCGGTGTCTCAGATGACCTTTTTATCGACACAAGTGAGAATGATTCAATGAACCATCTGCATGAAGCATTTCGTAGTTATGGTTCGCATGAAACCCGCAAAAAGTATTGTAGACTTTAGAGCAAACAAGACATACCAACTGATACTTTTTAGCAGCCTTTTTGTATTTATTGCACTAGTAAAGTTCTGTGGGAACCAAAAAATAAAAGGTGTAATTATTACTCATAAGTAGGTGTACAAAACCAGCTTTATCAAATAAAATAAACATAACATTTAGTCCACCCAAAGAATCCAATGGACCCATTTGGCCCGGAGCAAAGAAATGTAAGCAATACAAATACTCCAAGTGGTTTGGCATTGCGGTTAATAAACAATTCGATTGTTTTTGTAGCGAAACAAGTAATAAATAATTAATGAGTCGAATCAGCAGGAAAACTGTTAGCGGTGTATTGCGTGTAAGGTGGCCATTTTCACAAAACTATTAGGATACGTACGCAGTATGTTGCTGAAAATCAACAGGAAATTTGGTGGTCGATCGAATGCAATAAAATAAATGATATTCAATTTGTTCAGGCACACATATTTATTAATACGTCAACCTTTCAACTGAGCAAAGACGGTTTAAATCTGCCGCCAATTTGACCAGTGTAACAAGAGCGCGCGAGTCTATGAAGGACGAGGTCAAGCGACAGTGGCGCCAGGTTACGCCTAATGGCGGCAAAAGGAAAAATCTCTCTCTTGCACGCGAAGCAGCGACGGTGAGCACGGATTTATACTGCTCCTCGGTTTTATAATAATGTGTGTGGCTGACTTTTCTAAACTGAAACATTTACAAGATTTACAAGGCTGGCCAGCCTAGTGCAGTGCTGTGTGTATAAAAAACTGTGGCGTCAAGGTGATCACTGCAGAAGCCACGCTGGAGCTTCGGATTTTACGGCGGTAGCAGATTAGGTACGTACGTTTTTCTCAGTGGTTATCTAAGGTTGGCGGTGTGTCTGAATAGCTAGAATTAGGGTTCATCGGTTGGGCTATCGAAGTAGTTAACATAATTTGGTCCTTCGAACGCGGATAATAATAATTACGGATTTTTATACGGTTATAACTCAGTTGTACTTTGGGAAGTACTTGTATTTCGGCGGTTTTGATACTTTACTCCAGTTTTGTAGAAAATTTACTTAAATTGGGGTAAAAGAAGTAATTTTTCAAGCATTTTCTTAATTTGAAAACGTGATTTTATTAGCAATTCAAAATGGCGGTCAAGGCATTTGAAGTGAAGTTCAAGATTGAATCGGAGTGGTTTTCTTACACGGCCAGTATGATCAAATCAAATGAATACTCATCAGGGGTACTAACGGCTCGTATTCGCAGGTTAGATGATCATTTTAAGGTCATATCGGAGTCTTATGAGAATTTGTTGAATGCGCTAGATGACGAAAAAAAGATGGCGTACTACGATGAGCAATTCAAAATGGCTAATTTAAATTACAATGAGCTTGAGGCATTTTCGGTGAAATTACCTAAGGGCGATGGTTCTCATATATCTACGGAAAGTGCGGTGCATTCCAGATTACCGGCACTAGATTTACAACATTTTGATGGGGATACTTTTGAGTGGTATAGTTTCATAAGTATGTATAACTCTTTGGTACTTTCAAGGAAAGATCTTTCAAAGACAGAAAAATATCATTATTTGTTCAGTCATGTTCATAAGGAACCACGCTCTCTTATTCAACATTTAACAATGACAGATGAGTCCTTAGACACCGCTTTAGAAATCTTAAAAGCTAGATTTGACAATAAAAGAATGTTAATTGATCGTTATCTCGGCCGGTTAATTAATTTACCTACTTTAACAAACGCACAAAACTTACGCGTAGGCATATTAAATCCAATGCTTGAATGTACTAGGTCTTTGAAAAACCTCGGATTGCCAGTAGAAGACTATTTGCTTTTATTTATAATTTTGTCAAAATTACCAACAGAAACAAAAACTCGTTTTGAGCAATTACACGGCGGGTTAAGCAATTTTTTGCCAGATTTTAATACCTTTATTTCATTTATACAGAAAGAATGTCATTTCATTGATACTGCTAATTTCTCGAACCCCGTAAAAAATATAACGGACAATAATTATAACGATCGTAATCGTAAAATGAATTTTAACTCGGCGGAACATCGTAAACTAGTAGTAGGGTGCCTATTCTGCTCTAATTCGAATCACAAAATATTCGATTGTTTTAAATTTTCAAACCTGGCTCGTGATGAAAGACGTGCATTTATAAGATCTAAAGGATATTGCTTTAGATGTTTTGGTATTCATTCGGCGGTTTCATGTACTCGGAACATTGCATGTTCTTACTGTGGTAACTCAGGTCATCATAAATTAATTTGCTCCGCAAATAAAAGTAATAGTTTATTGAACAAAAACAAGGAATATAACAAAAATTCACGTCACGTTACTGTAGGTGTATGTGATGATAATTTTTCGATTCAAGAATGCAATGATGATATCGATCAAAACGATTCAGGCGTAAGCGATTATTTCCAGAATAGCACCCCGCCTTACGCGCCTGTGTGCGATCGCGTCGACTCGCGCGCTCATGATTGCTCATGCCGAGCGGGGCCGAGCGCCGCCCGACCGTTGACAGGTCAAGCCGAGCCGCGCGAGTCTCAACCAAGGTCGCAACCGCGGCGCTCTGCATCGCCCTCGGACGAGCAAACTCGGAACTTTTCTAAATAGCAATTAATGAGCAGCAATGTCGTTTCATCGAACCCTAAAGTGGCGGATAATGTTTTGTTACCTACGGTTATTGTTTACGTAAAGTCGGCCTTCGGTAGTTATGTGCCAGCGCGTGTTTTATTAGATTTCGGTTCTCAAATAACAATAATTCGTAGTGATTTTGCTAATTCATTGTCTTTGAAGCGACATAGCTGTTCAATTTCTATTTCCGGTATCGGCGGAAGCGGCAATAGTAAACTGAGTAATCAGATGGTAATTTTGAATTTTAAACCTAAAAGTGATACAGATAAGGATTTGATTTGTTCGGCGGTGGTTTTGAAAATACCAACAACTTATGTTAATAAAGTTATCAAAGATTCGATTAAAATTAAATTATCTGGTACCGATTTTTCTTATCTGTCAAAAATTGATATCATTTTTGGGTGTGATATTTTAGGTGAAGTAGTTAATGGTAGTAAATTAACGTTGCAACCAGGGGGTCCGTATGCGTTGGATACTATTTTTGATTATGCTGTTTTCGGTCCGATTCACAGTAAAAACTCAGAATCGGTAAATAATGATAATATTTCAGTTTTGGTGTCTGAAAATTTGTTTTCTAAGCAAGAGTCAGCGTCTTCGGTTTCGGCAGACAATAAGTCTGAAAGTTCGGTTTCTCGGTACAATTCGGCGGTTTCGGCAGACAGTAAGTCTGAAAGTTCGGTTTCTCGGTACAATTCGGCGGTTTCGGCAGACTTTAAGTCTGATGGTTTAGTTTGTAATAAAAATTCGGCGTTGATAAATTCGGTTCATTTCCGGTCAGATATGTATTTTACAGGTATTACCCTTGTTGAAGCGGTAGAAAAGTTTTGGGCTCTGGAAGAGCCACCTTCGGATAAAATAATGGATCCTTTAAATGTTGAATGTGAACGATTATTCACAGAAACTACTACTCGCGGTTCGGACGGCAAATATACAGTGCGTTTGCCACTTATACCTACTCATGATCGGTTAGGCGATTCTAGGCAAATGGCCTATAGGAGATTGCAGGCTTTAGAACGTCGATTCAAAGTACAGCTAGATTTTCGGGAAAAGTATGTTAATTTTATTAACGAATATATACAACTCGGACATATGGAAAAAACGGATTTCTGCAATTACTCGGATGAACACTACTTTTTGGCGCACCATGGCGTCTTTAAATCATCAGGTGACACTTCTAAAATTCGTGTTGTATTTGACGGCAGCGGAAAAACTTCAAATGGTGTTGCACTTAATAATTGCCTGTACGCGGGTGAAAAATTACAAAATGACATAACTAAAATAATAATAAATTTTAGATTTCCAAATTTTGTTTTTACCACGGATGTTAAAATGATGTTCAGACAAACTTGGGTCCACCCGGACGACCGGAAATATCAGCTGATACTCTGGAGAGAGAACGAAACGGAACCGGTAGGCGTTTACAGGCTTACCACGAACACTTACGGACTTAAGTCGAGTCCATTTGTGGCGATTCGTTGTTTGCAGCAGTTAGCGAACGACGAGTGTTCCGCTTATCCGAGAGCTTCCAAGATCTTACGCCATAATAGTTTCGTCGATGATTTAAATGGAGGAGGTGACACGTTAGAGGAGGCGATAGGTGTTCGCGATGAGCTTATAAGTTTGATGGCCACTGCTGGCTATGAACTCAGAAAATGGTCTGCTAATAATCCACGATTACTTCAAGACTTACCTACTGATCATTGTGAGATACCGAGTAATTTTGATAAAGACGAACATTTCGGATGTATTAAAATTTTAGGTATTCAGTGGGACCCAAGAACTGATTGTTTCACTTATAGGGTCAATGTCCCTACCGAAACCAAGATTACTCGGCGTACCATATTATCCTCAACAGCTAAGTTGTTTGATCCACTTGGGTGGATAAGTCCTGTCATTTTTAGAGCTAAACTAATATTACAAGAATTACTCAGTTCTGGAGATAGCAGTAATGCTGTTGAATGGGATTCTCCGGCACCTGATAACCTCGTACAGAAATGGCGTGATCTTCTTTCCGACTTGCCTAAGTTAACTCTGCTTAGTATTCCACGTCGCCTGCGTTTATATGACAGCAATAATAATAAGTACTCTTTACATGGGTTTAGTGATGGATCCTCAGCAGGACACGGCGCCGTTGTATACTTGCGTACTGTGAACGATAGCGGTCGTGTATCAGTTCACCTTTTAATGGCTAAGTCACGCGTATCACCGCTTAAGAAAAAGATGACAATTCCTCAATCTGAACTTAATGGTGCAGGTTTGTTGGTGGCTCTACTAAAACACATTTATGATACATTGATCAACGAAACAGGTATTCTAATTGATAATGTTTTCGGATGGTGCGATAGTACCATAGTTTTAGCTTGGATTCAAACGCAACCTCATAAGTTGCAAGTGTACGAGGGAAATCGTGTTTCAAAAATAATAACATCAGATGTTCCGATCACTTGGCGTCATGTGCCGACTGAACAGAATTGTGCGGACGCCGCATCACGAGGTACATCCGCTACGGAGCTGCTTAACCACCCACTCTGGTGGAACCCTGATTGGCTTTACCATACACCTGAAACTTGGCCTTCTAAAGTAACTGAACTTCCTGACGATTCACTTCCTGGTCTTAAAATAAAACTTGTTACTAATACAGCGGTTTTACATGAACAGTTTGAAATATTTGACAGGTACAGTTCCTTTGATAAATTAATTAATGTCACAGGCTTTATACTACGTTTTATTCGCAATGCTCGCAACAATACCTCTAAAAATGTTAACAAATACCTTTCAGTTGATGAACGTAGATATGCACTTCAAAGACTTATTCAAATAATTCAGGCAGATGTTTTTAAAGACGAATTGGATTCTCTCAAATCAAATTCTAAAATAAAATCTTCTTTGAAAAAATTAAATTTGTTCTTGGACAGCAACGGTGTTGTCAGAGTCGGTGGTAGGCTTCGCCATTCAAACTTGCCTTTTAACGCTAAGCACCCAATTTTGCTCCCCGGGAAGGGTGCATTCACTGAAAGCTTAGTAAAATATTACCATCACACTCATTGTCATGTTGGTGCAAATGCACTAGCATCAATACTATCACGCAGTTACTGGATTGTATCCGCCAGACTTGTTACTCGTAGTGTAACGTTCAAATGTGTACAGTGCTATCGAGCACGGCCAAGACTCTCACAACCCTTGATGGCTGATCTCCCACCAGACCGTGTTAGATCGTTGCGACCGTTTCAAGGCGTAGGTACCGACTTCGCAGGGCCTTTCTACGTAAAAACAAGTTCGTTGAGAAATGCACGCTTTGAAAAATGTTATCTCTGTATTTTCGTCTGCTTATCAGTGAAAGCTGTGCATTTGGAAGTTGTAACAGGACTTTCGGTTGAGGCTTTTGTTGACGCCTTTACAAGATTCGTTTCACGACGTGGCTTACCGTCACTCGTGAGGTCCGATTGCGGCACGAATTACACCGGAACTGACAAATATTTAAAAGAGTTATACATTTACTTGCGAAACCATAATTACGAAATTAGTCGAGAATTAGCTAAATCGAACGTTACGTGGTTGTTTAACCCACCCAGCAGCCCTAATATGGGAGGTATTTTTGAAGCAGCAGTCAAGTCAGCAAAGTCACATATGCGCAGAGTTCTCGGAGAACAAAAGTTAATTTTTGAACAACTTACTACCTTTTTTACCCGAGTAGAAGCCGTTATGAATTCTCGACCACTGACTCCACTAAGCTCCGATCCGAATGATCTGGAAGTGTTAACGCCCGGGCATTTCTTGATAGGCGAGCCTTTGGTAGCCTTACCTGAATATAATTTTGAAGAAACTCATATTGGCCGTCTTAATCGTTTTCAACTGATGCAACGCCTTTCGCAACACTTTTGGTACCGATGGCGCGACGAATACCTTCATACACTTCAGTTACGACATAAATGGACTGATACGACTGACCCTATCAAACTCGGTGATTTAGTTCTGATAAAAGAAGACAACTACCCACCATTAGAATGGAAACGCGGTCGTGTGGTCAAATTATTACCCGGTAAAGATAAGATAGTACGAGTAGTAGAAGTCCGGACTAAAAACGGTAATCTTTTGCGGCCTGTCTCTAAACTCGGTAGACTTCCACTTACTGATTAGGTCAACCAAGGCGACCTTGGTTCGGGGGGGAGTGTATGTTCAGGCACACATATTTATTAATACGTCAACCTTTCAACTGAGCAAAGACGGTTTAAATCTGCCGCCAATTTGACCAGTGTAACAAGAGCGCGCGAGTCTATGAAGGACGAGGTCAAGCGACAGTGGCGCCAGGTTACGCCTAATGGCGGCAAAAGGAAAAATCTCTCTCTTGCACGCGAAGCAGCGACGGTGAGCACGGATTTATACTGCTCCTCGGTTTTATAATAATGTGTGTGGCTGACTTTTCTAAACTGAAACATTTACAAGATTTACAAGGCTGGCCAGCCTAGTGCAGTGCTGTGTGTATAAAAAACTGTGGCGTCAAGGTGATCACTGCAGAAGCCACGCTGGAGATTCGGATTTTACGGCGGTAGCAGATTAGGTACGTACGTTTTTCTCAGTGGTTATCTAAGGTTGGCGGTGTGTCTGAATAGCTAGAACTAGGGTTCATCGGTTGGGCTATCGAAGTAGTTAACACAATTAGCCCATTTTCAAAAGCAGGGCACATAGCGCCCAAAATTGAGAGCCGTTAGGGCAGGAAAGTTCTAGACTGGAGACCGTTTGAGGGTGGGCGCAGCGTGGGACGCCCGCCTGCAAGTTGGACGGACGACCTGATAAAAGTGGCAGGATTCCAGTAGATGCAGACCGCCTGCAACCGTTAGCTTTGGAAATTGGTGGCGGAGGCCTATGATCAGCAGTGGACGTCCTATGGCTGCGAATGATGATTCGCCCAGTGGGCCACCGATGGCTCTCATTGCTGGCCAAATCACAAGAAGGTGGTGTTGAGGTTTGCAACATCGTAAAGATATTAGTAGTTGAGCTGGACACTATAGGTTATGAAAAAGTAGCGGCAAATGATGTTTACACAGGTAGTTCTAAGTTTCACTTCGTTTAAGATCTGGTAAGTACATGAATATGGCTGATAGTGCACAAAAGTTTGGTCTTTTTTTTCTTCGTTTTGATGATTCTGTAGTGGATGACGGGACAAATAACAGCAGCTCAGAGCTTTGCTAGGATTGCAGTATCCTGAGCGATACAGTCTTATAGGAGTCATGAAGTAAGCAGCTGGAGCATTGGGGGCAGTAGGTGCTGCGTAGTCCGTGCTGGTAGTGTTGGTGTCTCTCTCGATTAGTTCAGATCCTGTTCGAAGACTATCAAACGAACTGATTACCCTTTTTTACAGCCTGAGTGCCAAGAACATGCACAGATCGCGTGCAACGTTTGAAAACATTCCTATCAAAAATGACAAGCATGGTCTCCTTCCAAACTCTTTCTCAACGCTGCGCCCGCGTCGCGTTCCTCAATGACTTTCATACATAACCATTACGAGTCGTTTTCAATGGTTTTTTTGCCGATTCGAATTGCTGAACGCTTTTCGATGGCCATTTTTGGTTCAATGGCGTTTAAGTATTTATTAACCGAACGTTTAACTGAGGAATGTTGGTTTATTAACATAACTTCTGCAGGTGTACGAATGAATCGAGTATAACAATGAGTATTATTTGAAAGTAAGTATCAATGATATCTTTGATGTACGAGTCGAGACTACACTTAGTAGGCAAAAAATAAAGGTAGATCATTATACTTATACGAACAGCCAAAAGGGACTGATGTTCTGATGAAGGTCTGGTTTTCATAATAATATCACAATTCGGTATAGGTTCAATTCATTTCCACTGAAATGAAATATGCTGTTTCAAATAAAAAGTGTCGACAGTTATTGTTTTTAATGCAACTGAATAAACATCAACCTATTTAAGTAGAATGTTAAATCCCAGCCATTTTATGATGAAAAAGAGGCCGCATCGCATTTCGCAGTTCAATGACCAAAATAATGCCATAATATATTTTCATTCACTTGAACAACGACTAAAGGAAATCGCCGTCAGTTTTTTGGGGTCCATTCAGAAGTCCAACGGCGTTTTTGAAGACACACGGCCCCTGAGTTCCCGTTGCGACATACCTTGAAGATTTCAATTTAATGGGATACGGAAGAAGTTTTTGGAAAGGCGGAGGAGTGCGGATTTAATCAAGACTTTTATTTCAGTTTTTATTGAATCTTCTGTCAATTATGATTGTATTAACTGCATGGGGTGAAGCTTCTTTAAAATGTTGAATGAAGAATTCGACGGGCTCAACGGTGAATGAATAATTCATGATTGAATTCAGAAGTACATTGATTTTGCAACAATGCCTTTAACAAATGAATACATTGGGCTTTTTGGCTATATCATATACAGAAGAGATATGAAATAGTAAAATATGCTGAAAATATGTAACGTGTGGTCACTGCGTGCGTACCCCTCCTAGAATAAACCACGAATGACGAATGAGATGAAATGTTATGTAGGTATGCAATAAATTAGGATATGTTATATGAAGGGGTGTTAAATCGATTCGACTTAACGATGTTTTGAAAAATATTGTTTAGTTAGATGTGAAGGACAACATTGAACATTTTGAGTACATTTACGAGGTCCTCGTGAACCTTTTTTAAGTGCATTCATTAAAATGCTTTCAAAGAAGTCTCACTGCAAACTTGGTCATTTCTTATATTATCAGCTTATTTATTTTTTGTTGGGTATAAAACAACAAAGATAACTAAATGATGTAGGAAAAATGGTTTCTCTCTAAAAAATAAGAACGTGAAGTGCTCACACTCAGGTTTCAACTAAGTAAAACCCAAAAAATATATACTATGCTTGCAACTTCAAGATTTACTTTTCGTTTATCATAAACCGCACTTAAAAATCTTATAAATAATCTTATTCAATAAATCATACTGTACAAAACTAGATTACCATCGGCTAGGCCAAGTTTTAATCCTGATTTAATGCTTCGCGCGTCATGTCATGTAATACCCGATAAAATCGGTGTCGAGTCGGCCGCAGCCGTTCTCAGGGTCCAAGGTGCACTCCAGATTTATTAGGATAATCCTCTCGAGTTCGACAACTGTGCTTTATCGATGCAGCTTAAGATAGAAGGTGCTCTCAAAATTTCGTCAATTTTGATTAGTTACTGACAATCAAATTAGAAATAGTTTAATAGGGAGTTTACTTAAGAGCAAGAATGTAATCTTGCTCGATATTTTTTATCATACACGTATTTTTTTTTAATGATTAATGTGGCATGCTGTTATTTCTGTTCTTGTTTGATAATTTTTAATTTAATTCCTTCAAAATTCATCGCGGTACGTGCCTTGTCTGGCGAGCAGAAGCAGTGGTGCTTTGTTCAACATTCTCCTTCTATACGGGTTACGTCGTTAATTATAACGCTGAAAGACCAAAATGGTCATACCATCACACCCTTTTTCCGACTTCATTCCTCTTGCTACTATCCTCAGGTATAATATACACATATCATAAGCTTCTATTAATTTGTCATGTATCTATTGTTTGTAAATCACCCGCAAAAAACAAATATTAATATTGAGCGGCTTCAACATCTCTGCGACCTTTAACGGATCATCATCGCTACGGGGGCCGCCCTAAACGTCATTGTTAGAAAAAAACTACATAGCAAAACAGCAATAGATCAGTCAGAAATGACAGTGACAGGCGCCTACTACGGTCCGTTTCGAAATATTCCCGCTTTATTCCAATTGCATACATACTGTATGAAAAAACAACATCGCACCCAAATCATACCTTGTGTCAATCTGTCAATGTTGCAGGAGCTTGGCCAATTGGGCCATTATTTTGAATGTCTCTTCATAATTTATTTTTTATTATCATGTCGTTTATTTCAGTGATGTATAAGCAAAAGAAAAATTTAACTTACCTCGCTTGATTGCGTGTTTTCCTTACTTTACTTTTCTATAAATCATAATTAAACCTTTATTTTGTCACAAAACGGTGTGAACATTACATCAAAGCTAAATTCTTTACTCATTTATTTTTTAAAGTAAGAAGCTTTTTTCTGTAGGCAAAATCGTCTAATAAACTTTTTATGTGCCAAGTCGAAAGTTTTTATTAAAGAAAATACGAGTATAATTTAGACCTATTACACTCCCCTGAGGCACCCCTCAGTAAACTGTAAATTATTAAATGGAAGCTTTCTGTTTTGATATAATTCTTTAAATATCCACTACCTGTATAAGGGACTTGGTTGAGATGTTTTTTATAATCACGTAATATTTCTACAGCAGCCAAGATTTGTATGCAAGCTATAATATTCGAATGCTATTTTTAGTTTCTTCAGATGACAAATAGCTTTCGGCTTAAAAAGTCAAAAATAGTACTTAGTCTTTTAAATGTTCATGAAATTTTCGTATTAGTTAAGATGACTTTCTGGCAGAGAGAAACCAAGCGACAAAATGAAAGCCTAAGCATCATTATCAGCATCTAGATACAGTCCGTGTTCTCTGTGTAGGCATCCAACGCTACGTTTGTCATCAAATGGCCTCCATTCAGTAATGTTTATTTGTTCTTTGTTGTCTTTAGTTGTTCTACGGACACGATCTAATAAACAAATTGAATAAAGAATCAAACTATGTATTACTAACCACAGTTGAAGTGACCTTTCTTTACACATGAAGAAATGGTAACTTTACATTCTATGGGACCAAAATTCTGCCACCATCAGGCACAGTTTTTCATTAGCAGTTCATCATCATCTTGTGCAATATAACTTTCGGATAAAGAAACTAATTATATTATTATCATCATTAGTTAACTACACAGACTGACGTTGCAGGGTTGTTAGGGTTATATTTCACCAGGACATCATGAGAGCGCAACCAGTCGCCGCTACCAACAAAATGTATGCTGTAAATATGTGTATATATGTATATTAACAAAATGTATAATGTAAATTGCCAAATTGGTTGCGCTACCAAACGGACACTAGTTGAGTAACTCTCTATAGAGCTGTATACATTTTGTTGGTACGAGTAACGGCGACTGGGTGCGCCACCATGGTATCCCGGTGAATCTTAGGGTTTTCACCAAGAGCATATCTCACAGTGGTTTGCTATCTTTAAAGACCCAGGGGAGATCATTAAAAATCTCAGTAGCGAGTTTATGAAGGCTATTTGTCGGCAGGTACCCTCCTTTGTTGGCTAACGGCCTCCGATGGCATTATAATAATTCAGCTGACACACGATGACCAGATTACCCTAAGCTACTGCTTCTTCCATTTATATTTAAATCAAATGTAAAATATGATGTGTGATTCTTCCGTCATTTACATTATTGTGTGTTTTACATGATGCTGTTAAGCACCTATTTGAAGTACAACCAACTCCAATAAACCAAATTAAAGAACTGTAAGTTTATTATATTAATGTATTTTGGCAAATTCATAGCTTATAATAAATAATAAATATGCGCCAGACAACACACCTCTTGTAATGGTCTCGAAGTAGGGATAAATATCCCTGTGTTACGAGGTACCACACAAGGAAATAAGCTAGGGGCGTCTCCCAGCACACCTAGACCCGAGTCAATTCAGAAAAGATCGTTTCCTAAATTGACCCGACCGGGAATCGAACCCGGGACACTACGGAAATCGAGGCGAGAAACCGTGCTACAGCGCACTACTCCGTCGTGTCGTGTCGTGTGTCGTGTTGTGTGTTGTCGTGTCGTGTTATCTTAAGAAAAACACATATTTTAAAAAATATATATACTAGCATTAAGTAATTTAATTTAAAATATAAATTAGTACCTCTCTCTACCATGAATTCACCCTGGCAAAAGACACTAGCGTCTTCAGTAAAGTATATATTTTCTGTGGGATTTTGTAACAACGCCTCCGGTGTGTTAGAAATGTAACAAAAACACTCAGTGAAAAATTGTCTCAGATAAATGGGAGAGACAGACAAGATTGGCTTCTTGCTGTTCACGATGACAATGACATTCAAGTTGTCCACTTAGCTATCCAATTTCGTTATGAAAGTCAATGGCATCCCCACGAAACTTCCTTGACTCTAAGTAAATACGTTAAACACGGAACATTCGTAACGAAAGAGTATTGTTAGCACAGAGCAATTCAATTCCCCGTACAGACTACCTCTGACAAAATCAAATTGGATACCATGAAAGGGGAAAATGGTCCACGGGTCAGTTTTTTGCTTCCACAGGAAATTAAATAGGGGTTGCTATAAAATCCTGTGAACCAACAAAGCTGACTGACAATGGATCGACAACAATATGATACGGGGAGGTTAAGTCGGTGTTGGTGTTGATACTTGGCTGTGTTGATTAATTCTGTTGGCAAAAATAACACTTTGTTTGTTTAGGACCTTATTGGACTTTGTATAGGATCTAGGGCAGTAAGTTAAATAAATAAATATAAATATGCACCAGACAACACACCTCTTGTAATGGTCTCGAAGTAGGGATTAATATCCCTGTGTTACGAGGTTCCACTCAAGGAAATAAGCCAGGGGCGTCTCCCAGCACACCCAGACCCGAGTAAATTCAGAAAAGATCGTTTCCTGAATTGACCCGACCGGGAATCGAACCCGGGACACTACGGAAATCGAGGCGAGAAACCGTGCTACAGCACACTACGCCAACCGTATCGTGAATTACTTAAAGTGATGAGATATTTTGCACACTTGAAACCACTGGAGCAACCTATAAAAATACAGGTACTGTGTTTGACGACACGATTGACGTAGTGCGCTGTAGCACTGTTTCTCTCCTTGATTTACGTAGTGTCTCGGGTTCGATTCCCTTTCGAGTCAATTCAAGAAACCATCTTTTCTAAATCGACTCAAGTTAGGGTGTGCTTTGAGTCCCAGCCTGGGAGACTCCGGCGCCTCTGGCCTAATTGCTTGTCTGGTACCTCGTAACACAGGGAGATTCATCACGACTTTGAGACCATGACCAGTGGTGTGTTGTCTGGCGCTTAAAAAAACATTTCTCACATAGTATACATAGATGTTTAGAAGTATTATACTTCTAAAAACCAATTACCCACAGTCCGAGGATAGCATACTGATGAACAAAGGGTGGAAAGCAGCAGCGACAAGGGACACAATTAGGTTTTATTGAAATTTGAGACCTCCGTCAGAAACTCGTTAATGTTGGTGTCGCCATTTGCAATTTTATTGTTGGATATTTGTTTTCTACCAAAGAAAATTATCCAAATAGACACTGCAAGTCCTCTGTATGCCAACTAAACGAGGCACTTCTGTGATGCTTACTTTGAAAAAAGAGTTTTTGAAACAGAAATTCTTTCACTCCACTCCTCTTCCGTCCACTTAGTTTTGACATCAGTTGACATAAATTGATGCAGCTTCAAAATAATTGCATAGCAATTCCTTTTGACACGCGAAGTATATTTTAGGACCAACTAAAGCAATCGTATTGTGATGATCTTCGTCATCTATTTCGATTTATCACTCGTGGTTTTGACTCACGAGGGTGACGGCGGATGACAAGTATAAAGAGGCTTCGCATAATCCCATGTGACAAATTAGTATGTACCTGTTCTTTATTGTAGCTCATTCAGAGCGGCCTTTTTACTTTTTGTTTTGAATGTAAATGTATTATATCATATTATTTTAGTGACTTTTTTGTCATAGTGGTTTTACAATCTTACTGCTCTGTTTCTTAAACATTTTGAATTAATGTTAAAAGGCTCCAATTACTTAGGTAAAACTCAAAATGATAAAAAGAACAATGACGTCCATCCGGCGAATGGTAGAGCCAAGTTATACTTACCAAGATTTCTAAGTGCTATAAGTTACGAAGTCTTTCCATTACTCTCAACTCAAAATCCTTCAAAATCCATCTAAATAGTTTCTTTTGTATTTGTGCACATACTTGCCTCTCGTTTACCATTTTTCTATTAGCGATAAGGCCGCCTAAATTGTGCATTGTTTTAAATGTAATACTTAGCTTTAAGTCTCTTTTTGTTTTTGTACAATAAATAATATATCTATCTATCTATCTGTGCCAAGACGTAAAAGAAGTTTCATAAATCACTAAAGAACCCATAAAACACCAAAGAAATCCTATGGATCTTTTTTATGTCCCACAAAGGGTTTCTTCGACCCTTTCAATTACGACCTCATCCAGTTACAGTGGTATCATCATTTAATCAATGGAAATTGACTTATTTTAGATCAGTTTATTTTTTTAAGGAAGAAATAGAATACTACATGAAGAAAATCACGCGTTTTATCATAAGTGGTGGACTAAACTATTAGTTAGTATATGTACATACATACATATTATCATAGGCAAATGAGGATATCAGGGTTTCCATGAAATCTCTAGGAAAACCACATTTTTTTAAAATAAATGTTAAAATTAAATATATATATATGCGCCAAACAACACACCACTTGTCATGATCTCGACATAAGGATAAAAGTCCCTGTATTACGATTACGAGGTACACAGACAAGTAATTAAGCAAGGGGAGTCTCCCAGCATACCCAGACCTGACTGTGAATCGAATCCGGGACATCATTCAAGTGAAGGCTAGAAACTGCCCGTATTTTTTTTTATAAACCTGTAATGTCCCACTGCTGGGAAAAGATCTCTCCCAAGTTTCTCCATGCGTCCCGAATCAATGTCGTCCCGTGATATTTCCTCTATCTTCTGAATTAACAGTGATACATTGTTATACGTCATTTCGCAAATTCTGCAAGATGGACATATATCCTCACCATATATTTTGGCTCTATATATTTTTAGCTCAAATCTCACTGTTACTTTAGCCACCGCACTCACTTAAATCCTCATTAACACGAGTATTTTCCATCAAACAGTTTTCAAACGAAAGTTAGTTTTTTTTTAATAAACGTGACCTACATTTCGAAACTGTTTTATTCCAAGTGGCACTCGGCCTATTCCACCAACTCACTAGTTTTTATGGCGCAGTTATCGGTCCGAATCTGGAATATTTTAATTAGGCGTGAAGCGTGAACATGTGGAACGAAATCATGTGTCTTTGACGTTGTATATTCGTGAGCTTTTCGAACTTGAGTAATCATATGTACAGAGTCATAAGATTAGTTGCTACTACGAACACAAACTATGCCTTAATTTAGATAGGGAGCAATGTTTTTTAATTATTACTGCTTTAATCGTTACCTGAAAATTATATTTTCAAAACATAATTTTTGATAACAATATTTACAAATGTAGATTCAGATTCTTTTTTGCTTGCCACAGTATAAAAATAAGTGCACTGCTTGTGACGCCCTGTAGGGCATTGCAAGATTTGGTTACAATTTATTTAGAGCGCCCTTAAAATAACATAAAACATTAAATGTAAACTGCCCCATTTGTAATGTAATTGTTTGCGTAACTATCAGTCCTTCAATAGCTGTAAATTAAGTGAAATTGTGAGTGATAAATGTTAAAAATTTAAACGCTGCCATGAAATTCAAAGGTTGAAGTCACACTGAAAAACTGTATTATCTATCTGATTAGTTGTCATGATGAAGACCTTCGTTAAGCAACAGGATAGTGGGCATGTTTCAATAATTCGGTTAAGGTCGAGGATAAGGTTCGGTTAAGGTCTTCTCAGCAAGAAACAACTTCGACGCGGTGGTAGAGTCGCATTATGGCTGTATACTGTATATTTAAATATCTATATTACTATAGTATTTATGTCTATTATTCAGTATATCTTGCTTTAAATTTGACGATTTAAAAGTCCTTACTGTGAAAGTCCATTTGACTAAAGTTATTTGAGTTTAAGTTTAATTTTTTTAGTCAGTTCAAGTTCATTTATTTTTTCATTTACACGATTGGCGTAGTGCGCTGGAGCACGGTTTTTCGCCTCGAGTCGACTCGGGTCTAGGTGTGCTGGGAGACGCCCCAGGCTTATTTCCTCGTGTGGTACCTCGTAACACGGGGATATTAATCCCTACTTCGAGACCATTACAAGAGGTGTGTTGTCTGGCGCATATTTATTATTTATTTATATTTATTTATTTCAATGTGTATAGAGTACACTTTTCGGTTCTTCTTCAGTGACTCTATATTGCTTTATAATCGACGATTCCAAGTCAAATGGCTGTGGAAAGCGAACGCCTCCGCGATCTAATAACGTAAAATTTTAGAGGAAAGTTTCTTAGGTTATTACATAAACGGCGAAACTTGATAGTCAAGGCAATCACTGCTTTCGTCTGAAATTGAGTTTAGAATGAAAGTCCAACTGGCTTGTGGTAAAATCTGATATTTTTTGTACAGTATCTACTAATTTTCAGCATAATTTAATTCGAACAATCTTAAAATGGTTTAATCTTAAAAATAACATTTGAAACTTACTCGTTTAGCTTTTTGTATTTACGTATCTTCAAAGGATCCTAGTCAGCTGGACCAAAGACTCATAGAAGGCGGATCGAACTGGATACCGAAGGTCTTTGAGAACTGGAAGTGGCGACGTATGTTAAAAAAGTTTTTATTTAGCAGTGGACTGCGGCAGTCCAATTATGATGACCTATTCGATTCCTACCAAAAATGTTTGTCACAGTTTCCTAAATGAGATGAAAAGAAGTTAAATAAATAATAATAATAATAAGATACCTTTGCTGTAAATTGAAGGAAGTAGTAGTAAAGTAATTAGCCTATATACTGTCCCACTGCTGGGCAAAGGCCTCCATCATCGGAATCAAGTTATCGCCACAATTGATGGGTATTGGCTTAATCACCACGCTTGCCAAATGCGGGTTGGCCATCACAAACCCGGGCTATGTTCCGAGAAATCTGAAAACACACTTTGCCCGACCTGGGAATGGAACCCGGGACCGGGTTTGGGCCAGACCGAGCTTTAAAAGACTCGGCCACGCAGGCGTTTAATCTTAACTGTAAATTGAAGTATGTAATTGTGTAATATGAAATTGCGTATGATCTAAGAACAATTAAAAACCATGTGAACTTTGGACTATTGTACTCTATCTGCTTGAAATAATAGTCAAATTCTAACTGCGGTTAACGATACAGCAGGTTTCAGCGACTGCAACCATTATACATTGATAACTATTACACCCACACTTTAAAAAGTGTTTCAAATAATCAATTCAAATGATTTACACCTCTCCACGGCCTGTTAGTGTAAATAATTATTCTTCTCCGTCTTCTCCGTGACGTTGCTGGTAGACTGAGATCTCATTAAGATCTTGAGGCGTAATTCAGCTAATTTATGTCTGAGACGTGACCCGTGTATTTTTTCTTGGTGTTAATCTTTATTAATATGGTACCATCTTTTTGGACATACTGCTGCCAAGTTCAACACATTCCTTTTTAAATTGATACCAAAAACAAAAGTTCGTAGTCTTAGACATGCTTAAATCATAATTTTATCCACAAGGCTCATTTATTCGGTAATTAATCTATTAGATTTGAAACTATATTTGATATGTTTTCTAGAATTATGCGTTAATTATGCGTATTGTTTATTCACTATCTTTTCTCCAAAACACTCGATTATACTAAACTTTAGGAGAAGCCTAAGTTACCAGTTTAAGGCCTTATTCACGGAGACGCGGAGCGTCGCGCGTTGCGTTGAGCGGCGCGGCAGCAGTCATACAATGCCATATATTTGAACGGGTCTTCGTGAATGAGGCCTAAGCGACAGTCGGACGCTGAGACACATTCCCGAATGACATGACACAGTTTACCCGTAACTCGATGTTGGCGCGATGGACGCTAACGAATTGTATAAGAAATTTAAATTTTTAATAGAAACCAATAGCAAACCTGCTTGTAATGGGAACAATCTATATCTATATAGCCTCATAGGACAGTCTCAGCATCCTGCAACTGACTCTCAAGTAGGAACTGTAAGTTGTTATTACTGGTTATGTTCGACAAGGAATCTGTCTGTGTGTATCATGCCCAATACAGTTTACTCACCGCAGGATTTCATTTAGTTGAAACGAGATAACCTTTAGAAAGCTCACCGCTAAATTACGGTGAGACAGAAAACTCGATGGTCAATGACCAGATAGGTTTTCAATATGGTATTGAAGTAACATTAACAGCTAAACTGATCACTTCCATTCAACACTTGTCGGTTATGAAACTGGTGTGAGAATAAAATAATTGAAATACAATTTATTCAATTTAGTAAATTACTAAAATTACAGCATTATGGCATTATTTTTCCTATTTAACCCGACACCGAGTACAAGTCTCATGTTTTTGGCAAGTCAATATTGCATAAAAATGAAGTCAGAAGCTTAGAATTAAAACAGTTTTTATATTTTGTATCAGTATAAATCTGAGGAAAATCTTTTGCTTTAGTCTGACTGGCTATTAAGCAGGTAAATGAACTGCGAGTGGGTGAGTTCGATTCTCGCGCAAGGTTTGACAGTATGTTTGACGAATATTAATTCTGTGTCTGTTTGTTACTATATTTCTGAGTACCTATTTTATTTAAAACTATCAAAGTATATAATCAAACTTCGGTCAAAACTCTCCAGAATATGATGATTGGGCAATACGTAAAAATATTTTAAAATGTACATTTATTTATGTCCTTTTTATATTCTTTTTTAGGCATTCTTGTTGTATCTGGTTACGAATGATTTCAAAGACAATTGCTTTATCAGCCGAAGTTTTAATCATTAATCTAAAAGTCGAGATAAACATATCGGTTGCTTCGTTTAATTCTCTTGGCTATATCTCAGTATCGATAAACAAACTGCGTCGAATTAAGAAAACTAAGTGTGGGCTTTTATCTGTAATCTCCATTTAGTTAGAAATGTATGATACCTATCTCAATGTGGAGTGTGATGTGAGTGGTATACTGTTATGCGTTTTCACTTATCACATTTGGGTATTTAATTCCATCGCGTTTTAATTGAAGCGATTTCCTAACACGAAAGTTCAGTAAGGCCTCTTCCTCACTGGTTCTGCACGTTTTCGTTTCGGGCTCTGCACCGAATCTGCACAGATTTTCTGCTGAAAACATTTCCTGGCAGGCTCTGGATGTTTTTGGTACAGTAATGTTCATTCGATGTGACTGGTGTGAGTGATGCGCGCGTCGCAGCTGGCGGGGGTGAGACGGAGGAGGCAGGCAGCTCTGTACTGATTGTATGCAGAGGCGCGCGTATGCGCTCGGTATAAAATCTGTACCGAAACGAGTCGGATCTGTTCAGATTCGGTGCAGATGCGGTACCGCAACGAAAACGCACCGATCCTGAGAAAGAGGCTTAGGATATGTAAGGGATCCTTTTGGAAAACTATGGTCAAAGTTTTGGTGCTTTTTCACTTAATTGCTATTAAAGCTGAAATTTCAGAGGTTTCATACGCAATTTCATAAGAGTTGTCAAAGGTATTATAACAGTGTTTATTAAAAGACTTAGGTATTTAAACGATATGGCATACCTACTCATTAAGTGATGTAGAACCTGTCTAAGTAAAAATGTATTAAATTTACTCATTTATTATAAGTACTTACTGTCTATTTTTATATATTATATTATGTTATATATTTTTATACATTTTAAATATAAGAATGTACATTATTTATATTATCTAATATACTCAAATTACTATTATAATTTTATAAGGTTTAACGAATAGGATCACAATGTTTCCGCAACCTAATGCCGACTGCCGAGGCCAAATGTATTGGTAACTCTTCCCGGTGCTTGCGACACAGACTATGTGTAGTGTGGGTGCCACAGCTAAATCTGACATTTTAACTCCACAATAAACCATGTTTTTACCTACTTTTAAGTTTCTTGAATGTAAAACCGTTTGAATGTAAAATTGTGTTTATTGAAAATATTTTTTTTTTAATTTAATTTTTTTACTTTCATTTCAAAGTCACCAACAAATCAGACGAACAGTCAATATATATTAAAAATTTAAGTAAATTGAAAAAAAAAAACTTACACACATTTGTAAGTCTGTTTATAATCACTTGGTATATCCTTCAACTTGTTAAGATGGGTTGTAATATTATCAGAAGTATTAAATATGAATTAATAATAAACCTAGTAAAAGACTAAAATAACTGTATTTCAGTTCAAAGATACTTTTTCTCTTAAAGACATTTTGTCACCTACATGAGAACTTGTAACTAATTAAAATTAAAAATATTAGGTACAGTATTAACCTTGTAATAAATTATTATTTTTTATACATTTCAGTAGTTTTGATCTGAAAATTCTAAAGGATTCTACATTTTTATGTCTGAATTGTAAATTTGAACTTCTTCTATGTGATTGACTGCCATAATTGGTTCTTATTACTATTACTTTTATTTTATTACACGATTTTATTCTTCTATTCTGATTTACAAAAAAAATACTAACATTTAATGTTACCAACCAGGAATGCATTTTTATTTTTCTCTTAAACCATTAACATTTAACTTGCTTCCGTGAAAAATTAACATGACTTGTTAATTATTTCTACAAGCGGAGTGAGGATGACTAGTAATGTATATTAATGAGACACTGACATCGGCACAGACGGACCGACATACCGGCAGACCAGTGTTAATGTACTTGAATCAGAAGTGCATAATGATATGCCTACAAAAATATGCTGATTGTAATGTTGGATCTGAGGCACTTGGGTATTGCTAGCTTGAGCACTTGGTATCCACATTAGATTTTTCAGATTGGAGAAAATAGTAGGTTCGAGATATTTATGTCAAAAAATATGGAAAATACATGGTCTATTATTTTAAATTTTAAATTCCTGAGACTTGCAATTTATAACCATTCATAACATCAAGCAGGTTCGATTATAAAACGAACTTTCTCTATTTAACCATCTTTAAGATAAATAGCATTTGTATGTGTTTTCCCGAGGTTCAATCCATCCCTATATCAAAATTCCTCAAAATTGGATAAGTGGTTTTGTAACATTCATGGATTTGGTTGGATGAAGTTTCATTTTGAGACCAAAAGTTAATTCCCAAACATTAACTGGACAGTTATAAAAAAAGTGTTTTTACCTGTCTGTCATCAACTTAATTTTTCTCCTTATTCCATCTGTCATCGTTGCGGTGACATATCCTGAGTAAGTAAGTGACAAAAACTGACATCTCTGAGGCATTTGATCCAATTCTCACGAGTGAGGCCCAAGTAAGAAGTTATGGGCCTTGCCATAGATTTAAGAATTTGTAAGCATAACACTTTACTATCCGTATTTTTAACTGCAACTGAATATTTCCATGTTTGCTTATTTTCAATGATAAGTGGTATGTTTGTACAAATAGAGCAGTGTTTCAATGCACAAAGTTTTTCGCTAAGATCAATAGTTCATTTTGAACATTAGGTACCTAGAAGCGAGTCATATAAATAACAATAGCTGATGTCTAGAAAATCAGTATTCTGAAATGGAAACCATGCAACTTTGTCGAAGTACTACCTGATAGCTAAATTGGAATACCTTAAATTTCGTTTTTTTTTCTATTTTTTTTATTTTAAATGGGTTTGCGTTTGGCCTCAGTCTCGCCTGGTGGCAAGCGATGACGAGGCCGATGGTGGTACACGCTTACCCAGAAAATGCCTATTCACTATGGCCTTGAAGATACTAAGGTTGTAACTATCCGGAAACACAGACGCAGGGAGAGCGTTCCACTCCCTAGCGGAAAAAAAAATGTTCAACATCAGGTAAAACTGAAATAAAATAAGATAATATAATATTATTTATACATAAAGTGGGTTTTATCTTTGTCCTCATGGTGGTGAATGTAAAATTGATCAGCGCACGGCTCGCTGATTCTTGTAACTTAGTCTAATTTGGAAGGTGTCAATTATAAAGTAAGTCCGAAGCTCGATAATTATTATCCAATGCATAGAATATCATACTGTAAAATCATTGATCGGTCGTTCTCACGGTTTTAAAGTACGTGTTATAATTTATAATTTAATTATTGGAAGAGCGGAGGACTTGGTTCTCACGATGTCGAGAATAGGAACCTTTCAAAGTTTACCTTATATCTTTTGCTAGAAGTTATTAACGGGTTCACTACCTAAAAAAACACGTTATTTTCTTTCTTATTGTTTATAAAGAACATGCTAAAATGAAACAATTATTGGATGTCCTTTCGGTAGTATCAATAATATTTGTAGTGGTACGTAGAGTCACATTCTATTTAGTTTGGTAATTTTATTTTTCTTGTTATAATTTTTAATTTTCATAAGTAAATGACTTTTTCATAAAGTGATTTTAGGGATTTGGCAAATAAATATAGCATTATATTTATCAGATGTTAATCTGAGTAAATATTTTATTACACATTTTCTGTAAATTTCATAGACGGTTTTAGCTCTGCATAGTCAATCGACATAATTGTATGCATGAATTTTGCTAAAATATTAATGAAGATTTCCCCTAAACGTACTAACGTGGGCCTCAATACGATTAATTTCCATTTAACATGTAAATGCTTTCGGATTTACTTACTGAGACTTGGTTCACACTCCAGACGGCACAGGGGGTCTATTTTGGCAAGGTTGCAAAAACTGTATAAATGTTAAAAAAAGGTATTATTCATAAATTCTTAGCCTGAAATTGTACTATTGCCAAACTCGATCATTTTTAAAGATGAAAAAACGACAGAAACGAAAGAAAAGAACCGAAAAAACTTCTAAAATATTAAGAAATTGTGGAATTCACCGAATACTTCTTACGATATTATTTTAATGATGCAATGTCAAGCAATGTAAAAAGTATTAGAATTTACTTCATCAAATTCATCAATATGCATCAGAAATAACGCTCGGTCACATGTAGTCCATATCCACTAAGTCTACTCGACTAGCAAAATTATTAACATACGACCTGCCTTGACAGAATTCGTGCTGTCAAATGGTTGACAGTTGGTGTCCAGTGACACATCTTGCCCACTTTTCTCCGACTTGATTTACATATACTATTATTTTTCAGTGTTTTTTTCGTTTAATCATAATAAAATATAGCCTATAACACTCCTGAATAGTGTAGCTGTATGTTATTGAAAGAATTTTCACGATCGAATCAATAGTTTCGGAGCCTTTTCAATACAAACAAACAAATCTTTCCTCTTTATAATATTAGTATAAACAAAATGTTTCGTATACGACATTACCACCTATCGAATGAACACAAGAATCGTCACCCTCAGGTGTGCGAGGTGCCATAGAGGGGAGATTATATTAGTCTAGACTGTTTTACGATGGCTCAGTATACTGTACTGCAACGAGCTGGATGGATGCGAGATGAGATCTGTAAGGTATGGAACGTGGCTAGACATTCTCATAGATCTTAAAGAAAATAAGTTAGGCGAGACAGTGACTAAGTATTATAATAAAGGAGCTCCCCTCTTTTGGAGCATTCGCCTGTGCTGTACTGTCTTCAGGGGTCTGAAAAGGTTTTGACAGGGTCGACAACAGGTCGAGTGATGCCCCTGGTGTTGCACGCGTCCATAGGCTGCGGTAACCACCTACCATCAGGTGGTCCGCATGCTTGATTGTCACCGAAGTAGTAAAAAAAACGAACGTCTCAGATCCTATTTTACTTATTTGTTTATAAGGTACACCAACAGTATACTTATATACATACATTTAAAAATTAAAAATAAGTAATTCTTATATGCATACCCATAAGAGGCGTACACAGCAATTTTGGAAATAGGTACAGCATTTCTTAACAACTAACTATAATTAAATATTTTCATTTTTGTACTAATCTCACATAATAGAAATAAAAGTATACAAATCAAAACTAAAATAAAGATAAAAATATAAAAACAATCAAAGATACAAAAGAAAATCACCCCTAGAACCAAGCCTGCGTTTAAAATTTGCTAACTTGTCGTGGAAAATGTCAAACTGTAGCCTTTTTTCATTCAGCCCATTGTAGCGCAAGCAACACCTTGCCAACGGGGCCTGAAGAACGAGATTCGTCTTTGCAGTTGGCAGGTGGAACAGTTTAGCAATTGGGTGTCGAGGAAGTTTGTATGGGACCAATAGCCTGACACGTTCCACGAGCTCAGCACAATTCACTCTACCATTGACGAGTCTGTGCAAAAACGACAGATCCTGTACTGCACGCCGGTGACGTAAAATCTTCATTTTGTAAAAGGACAGCCGCTGGTTATTTTAAGCATAACAATACAGTACTGCCTCTCTGACATGACAAGCATTCGCCTGTAATGCACTTTGTAGATTCGATTTTAACCCCTTACATTACAATACTGTCTTCACCAACCTACAGGCGGATTGGGCATGTAACAAAGGATCAACCGACTCATAAGTTACAAGTTTGTATCAAAAGATTACACATGGTATCATCAAGTTGCGCACTGTAATGCTCGGTGCTTTTCCCTCACCAACGTGATGCTTGAATCTGGAACATTACAGTTTGTGCATTCTCGGTTGTCATTACAGTTTGTGCATTCTCGGTTGTCATTACAGTTTGTGCAGCTCGGTTCTCCTCCCTCACTGATCTAATGCTCGACTTTGTAACGTTAAGGTAGTCCTTCACCTAAATTATTTTACTGTAATGCAACGGTTCAGATTCGCTTTTGAGCATTACAGTACTGCCTTCCTGACATGACCAACATTAGCTACATTTCAGATTTTATTTTGCGCATTATATTCCAATACTGCCTGACAAAACTTCAGGGATAATATTACATATTGAAACATCAAGTTGCGCACTGTAATGGTCGGTTCTCCTCCCTCACTGATGATACGCTCGACTCTATAACGTTACATTAGAGGCGAATGCTCCAAGGTGCTCCCTCCTTAGGAGACGATAGTTCTTGTATAGAAAAGTCACAATGCTCTCACAAAAACTTTTAACAACAACTATTTGACGATTTGAAAGTACTTTCTGTGAAAGTCTATTTTAATAAAGTTATTTGAGTTTGAGTTTACTTTGCCTCCACACATAGCAAATCTTGGTCTTCATTATCCCTTGGCTAGAATTTGTAGCACTTACAATAATTTTAATCCAAAGTCACCTGACCTGGATGTTTTCTGCGTTTCCGAGAAAGTCTTTGAAAGTAATTTCTTGAAGTTGCTCGAGCCTCATATAAGCTAATATTTAAATAACATTGTAAAAACATTTTTTTCCTTTTTTTATGTTAATCTGTAAATTTTAATAAGTATACCTGTCACTTTATTTTGAAAATTTTTGTGTTTGCTTGTAAAGGCTTACATGTATGTCCTAGATATCAAGGGGATCTACTTATGTGCTGTACATGTTTAGCTGTAAGCAAACCTAAATAAATAAATAAACAATGGTCGCGTGTCTAGTTTGAGATACTCGTAGCTGTGTTTTCAATTAAAAATAAGCACATAATATTATTATACATGCACATAATATTCTAAACAGCATTTCTGGTAGGATTCGAACCCGCTAATGCGCCCGGGCGCAGAAGGGCCGCATTTTCCCTGAACCGAATTACTACTCCGCCAACGAGCAAACAAAACCATTTCCTATTAGAAATTACTAATCATTATGATTTTAGTTGATAGATTTATAATAAAAATGAGCTCATTCATTAAAAGCTCTAAAGGGTGGGGAGTTTCCGCGCACAGTAAAAGTTGTATATTTGGAAAGAAGCAAAAAATGTTTCGTAATATGGTACCCTAAAGTGTCACGTTTCAGAGTTATTTGAAGGTAACGATCGATATGAAAACTGTGCTTTTAACTAAAAATCTGCTAATATTGTGGCTTTTCATGTTATTTTGTGAACAAATAACAGTTTTCAGGACATTTGAACAGTCTGTTATCTTCTTGCGCAATCTCCTCAGATTCCAAAGTCATCTAGAAGAAATCGCTTCAAGCGATGAGGTCACTATTTCCCTTTGGTTTTTGTTTCTTTAAGTGTCCTCTTTCCATAATACCACTTTGAGAAAAAAACAAAATGGCGACTGGCTGGCTATGCCACAAAGGTTCAGTCGCCTCTGTGCCAAATTCGCATCGAGAGTCAAAACACTACGGCACAGGCAGTCTAGACGAAAATATCCATCAGAATGACCCCTTTCAATTACTGGTATCGGCAAGCGCTAACGAACTAAGGGCGGAAACTGGGAAGTACGCAACGGAAGCCGGCAATAAGGGTGTGGCCACACTATCAGTTCTCAGCACTTCAAAGCCGCTCACATCAAAGCCGACCTTAAATTAGGTCCATGTAACAATTACTGGACACTCACCCTATTTTTGGACAACTTTATCACCGCTGAGCAAGAATCAAAATCGTTTACCGTATACTTTCTAAACAGAAACACTCATTTTGTAGTCTGAACTTGAGCTGTGATCTTGAGTAAACTTTGTTACAAAAGAATATGGTTGAAATTAGGTTGGGTTTAAGCGTAACCGTGTTTAGTCGAGTGGTGAAGATAAAATTTGCGCAGCGGACTGGGCAATAAGGTTATGTTAGGGTAAGTGTTTGGAAGGAGGTAGGGTTAACTTTGTCAAGTTGTTTTTATACTGTTTGAAATAAGGGTCGTAGAACCCTTCAAAGACATTGTGATTTATGAAAATATTTTCAGGGACTGAACATACACCACATAATACTAAATTAATGTGCCATATTATTTAGGGAACATTTATTAGCAGCTTTGCAATAAATACACAAGCATTGTTAACCAGTCCTATTAAATAAAATAAAACATATTATCATTTTCTTTTTGATTTCGTGCACTGTTTTTTTTATCTAAAGATCTCAAACTTGTATGTCTTATTTACATTTCATATCAATCAACGGATTTACCCTCGACGCGTTCTCATTACGAAACAATAAAAATCCATACAACTTTTTGACAAGGGTTCAAAAACACGAAGTGTTCATGATTAGGCACTCCACCCTGACTCAGCATCAGCATTCAATGTAAATGAGCTGGCGATGAATACAAAATGGCGGCTTGGCAATATCCGGCGACGTTTGTAGGTAATTTATCATAACATAACACTTCCGCTTTGTAATGGGTTGACAGGTGAAGAGTGACGACGAAATGAGTGTCCTGAATTGGGGCAGGTTCCCTATCCACCTTATTAGCACGACATGGGGTGAACGCCGAGAACATATTTGTTGTACAGGTGTTTTAGAGATACGAATTGATTGGTTTTGTCTAATCTTTATCTTCTACAACTGAAAATAATAAAATAAAATATCTGGGACAAATCACACCATGATCATCTGACCCCAAACTAAGCAGGGCTTGTACTATGGGTGTTAGAGACTGATATAAATACTTAAATATACCTATCTAAACACACACTAATACACACTAAATTTTATTATGAAATTGAATGTAATTTATTCTTATGAGAAATTTTCTTTAACCATATTAGATAATAATACCCAGACACACAACAAACCCAAAATGTTTGTCACATGAATGGGGATCAAACCCACGACCTCGGGGGCTGAAGGCAGGATCGCTGCCATTGCACCAACAGGCCAGTCAATAAACGAGTATATCATAGAAGGCACTCGACCCCTTGAGCTCCTTGAAATAATCAAGGGCAAGTAATGGCATTAATATCTTTTTAAAGCTCAGATTATCCTATCATAACGCCTTGATGGCTGAGGTAAGGTTCTTAGCCAGATCCTTCTGATCCTGTTTTTCTTTAGGATAGGAAAAGAGCGTTTCGCATTTTTCAAAACAAAGAACTAAAACATGATCACCTATTCGTAATCAGCATTCGAGGTGAATACGTCTCCTAACCGCAGCAAATGGCTTGTTTTCACTAATTTTTAAATTAATATTATCCCTAATTTAAATTTTTATCAAGTGACAAAAATCTGAAAAAAAAGTAATGTAATTTGATACCCAAAACAAAGCCACAACGAGACTAGAACCGGCGCAGGCGCAAAGGCCGCCGACACGACGTAACGGTTGCACTCCCGCGCATCAGATCGCGCGATACCGCGCCCGTGAACCGAACACCGACTAATGCCTGAATCGCTCGACATTGAAAATTCAATGTTGCACAGATGACAGAAAACAATATTTTGCATAAGTTGTATTTTTTATGGTTTAATACATTCTTTTTTGGTGTATTTATCATTAATAAAACATGTATTTTACCAGCCTTATTATAGTCTAAGGTTGTGATTAGGCGACTGATTTAGTCTAGGTTACAGATGCTTTGTGACAATAAATTTAATTTATTTTTTTATTTATTTATTCATAATTGCCATACCATTACAGGTTTCCCTAATGCAATAGTGTAGACATAAGTAAACTTTAAAATTTCTAAAGCATTATCAATATACCTATTATAAACATAATTATTATAAACTAAACATTACACAAAACAAGCTACAGAATAGGTCTACAGCAATGGACTCTTCGTTGAGTGTCCCTAAAGCTCGGGTAAGCGGTGCCTCTTTAAAAATATCAAATATAATTGCGATAAATCTTCTGTTCGAATGCATAATTTTTATAGCGCAGAATACACGTGCGCCAGAAGTCCTTTTAATAGCATATATAAATGGCTAAATTCATTATAGTTATAGTTATTTTTATAGTCTGACTATGGTTAGTCAAATTATTGCAGCTAACTGTTGTAGAATTTCAGTGAAATTAGACATAGATCTTTAATCAGTGACTAATCTCAGGGCTAGTCACTCTGGTGATTTATGACATTGGTTGGTTCATCAGTTAAAATTTTATGACAGCAATGTTAAGGATAATGTCTGAATAAACATTATGTGAAACTAGCGTTCCATTCTATTCTACCTGCGTTGGAAGCAATTTCCCTAACGATATTTTTATTTATTCATATTGGTGCCTATTTTTAAATCTCGATTGATTTCATCATAAGACTCCATCAGCGTTTACGCAACAAAACGTGCGCGATGCGAACTACTAACTAGTTTGTTTGCTATAAAATCGTTTTACATGCCGGTTAACTAGGTGAAGAGTTTTATTTTTGACTAATCTACTTGTCAATAGTAAAACGGTTTAAGTTTCTACCTATAGTATGTGTTTACGATATTTTATGAGGCTTCGCTTTGAGTACACCTGCACTTGGTTTACTTTTGCAGTAGTTATTTTGAATTGGTGATTTGTGGCTTTATTTGTTCAAATAAAAACTGTTTAATCTATACTTAATTTTATAAAGAGGAAAGATTTGATTGTTTGTTTTGTTTGTTTTTTGTTTGTATAGGCTCCAAAACTACTGATCCGATCGTGAAAAATCTTTCACTAACAGAAAGCTAAACTATTCAGGAGTGTTATAGGCTATATTTTATTTTGAACAAAAAACTCTGAGAAAAACAATGGTCTAAGTAAATCAAGTCGGAGAAAAGCGGGCAAGATGTGATTATGAACAGCTGTCAAACATTTGACAGAACGAAGTCTGTCCTGGCAGATAGTTATTTATAAAAAATATTATCAATACGCTCAACTGTCACCAAGAAAAATTGTAAGTGATTTTGTACCATTCCTGCGTAGTGAACAGCTAAATAGCAATAAGAGGTCAGCTTATACCGATTTGTGATGGGGGATTATAGACTAGGCTGGCGAAGTTCGTTCCCTAAACTGAGTGTAGAGAGAAATTTCGTAATAAATGATCTCATTTTCAGCCAGTTAGCGGTCGCCACCTGGTACCTGGAAGTAACGCATCTTCTGAGCTGGATATTTACTAACAATATTGTTTGCTACCTTTAGGGGATTGAGTTGACTGGATAAGCGATTGCATTAAGGCCCCAGGAGTGTGATAGTAGTTAGTCATCCAAAACTATGGCTTACATGCTCGAGTGCCCACAGTGCCCCACCTGCACTTCAGCGGAACTGCCATGGCGATTGTTGCTGTGTCAGATGTTCACTAAGTTTTGCCGGAATCCGTTTATTCTAAACATACATACACACATACCATCACGATTTTATCCCAACCGGGGTAGTCAGAGGCAAGTGACTGTTGCCGTCATGGTGAACGGGAGACTCAGAAGCCCACTTTCCACCAATGGTATAAAAACTCATTTAGATTTTAAACATAATATTTTTTAATGTATTCTTATAACTACGCGAAAGCTATTATGAAATAAATACGCGCCAGACAAAACACTACTTGTCATGGTCTCGAAGTAGGGATAAATATCTCTTTGTTACGAAGTACCAGACATGGAATTAGGCCAGGTGCGTCTCTCAGTACACCCAGACCCGAGCCAATTCAGAAAAGATCGTTTCTTGAATTGACTTGACCGGGACACTACGCAAGTCAAGGCGAAAAACCGTGCTACTGCGCACTACGCCAATCTTATAGGTTGATACTATCTCTGGTTTACTGTACAAACAAACCTTTTACAGGGAGAAAGTGGATTACCACAGGGACAAAGTTGCGCACATCGCAATAAATAATAATAATAACCTAGCCAAATGTAGCATCAGTGCTGTTAAACGATAGGCGCTAAATCAACTTGATGAGGAGGTAAAAATTAGTGTGGCTGCTCGATAGTCCACTATCGATATCGAAAATAGCTAAATTATCGAAAGGCGTCTTCTATGGATTGTTTACAGCGAAATTATTGCTTCAGCCTAATAAAATACAATCGAAAGTAAGTGCTCTTGAATATTTTTTTGTTTAACTTATTTACTTTATTGACAAATTGACCTTTGTACTAGTAAGCCTAAAATTACTATTGATTGAACACAATATGCGCTCACGATTATAACCCAAATGTTGCAATCAGAAGCCAGTTAAATGTTGTGTCAGAAGCCCACATTTTACCAAGCAAGCGTATAAAAACCCAACCTGGAAGGTGGCAGGCGTCCCTAGTATTCGGGTTTGGTTGCTTTGGTTTTTTAACGGTTTTCTATCATTGAAAAGTGAGCTGCGAATTTTACAGCGAGTGAATACACATATGATTCTGGTCAGATTTGAACTTAGGAAAACGCAGTCTACGAGTTATGGTAAAACCAGGGCCTAGCCCGCCTTAGGTCATACCGCTCTCTGTATTATTGATATTGTGATTGTTTTTTATTGATAGCGTAATAACGTCGATACTGTTGCTGCGGACTGATAGTATTGGATAATTAATGCTTACGCTAGTATTGTTACTAAACAGACTGTGACCTAATGTTAAAGCAGACTATCGATAATCAGTCTATCGACATATTGTGTACAACCCTAGTACAAATCGCGGCACAAAAGCGCCCGCCTAAGGTCGCGACCTCCGCCCACGGCGCTCCTGATACGGACGGACATTATTGCAGATTGAACATTCAGTTACATTTTGTTGTGTTGAAATTGTTTTATTGTTGTTTGTTTTACGGTTGGGTTGACAATTTGTGTATTTAACTCAAAATAAATGTATTTTTTTTCTAATAAAACCTGTTCAACGTACTAAAACAAATGTAATCAAATAAACTAAACGATTAAAATATGTTTTAACTTTTAATTTAAGGGTGAGCGCCATCTTTTGAATGTTTTGCATTAATTTTGAAATAAAATGATACAGTTATATAGAATTTTAATTCAGTTCAGGATCTAGATCTACCGCCTTTATTATTGCGACTTTTTTCTGTTGAAAATAATGTTAGTAAGTCTAATATGGATGCATGGATTTATAATATAATCACTTGAACTACTTTCACAAGCGTTTACACATTTTAAAGATAACTACAGACGTTGCCCTGCCAAAAAAGCGCCATCTACCGGGTCCAATTGTGTTTTCAAGCTATCCAGGAACTCATAAAAATGTATGTCAGTATACTGGGTATTTATATATCCAATTAGTATAGTATATAATTAAGTATATTTTGCTTTAAATTTGACGATTTTAAAGAACTGTGAAGGTAAAATTATTTGAGTTTGAGTTTGTGTAAAAATTTCAGACGTACAGAAGAAATATAAATTTTAAGATCATTTTTCAATTATTTTTTAACATCATCACATTTTTTTTTAACCTATCAAAAAGCTAATTGTATTCTAATCTATTAAATTTTATTCTATTCTATTCTCTCGTTGACGTCATAAAAACACTTTTCCAGGCCAAGCGTCAATGGCTATCCTTAACTTTAAAAACTCATTATGTTTATTTAAGTGCAAACAGATTTGATGACTACCTTTCATCGATCATCTTTATGCCTACTCTAGCGCCTGCCGGATACGTGGTCCTGTGCGCCGGCGCATGTCGCGTTGCCGGTCCACTGCGTGCGCGCCGCTTCTTGGCGTTTCCGTCTACACTTCCTTGACAAGAAAACCTGAGCTTTCGTCACGTATTTCGAGTAGATACTTTAGAAATCTATGAGGGCTTATATTCCGCCTTGAAAACAGAACTTTTTAGCAGAATAGACATGTTAGCTAATAAAACTGATGAGTTAAAACACAAAATTGACTCAAAAACCGAATCAGTCAAAGTAACCAACAAGACTGATGGTTTAAATACTCCTGCACCTAGTTTATGTCTGGAGGCAGCCACCCCATCGCTGGAAAAGCCTGATCATAACGCCGAGCCCACCCAGCAAAGAAAAAAAAATAGTTTGAGCGCTAACAGTAATAAATCCGCCTCCACGACGGTACTGGCATCATCTGGAATCGCGGGCGAGAAGTCATCTACCCCAGAGACAACCGTGAACTCTGATGCAGAGGGTAAATGGACTGAGGTAAAACGCAAACGTGTGAGTACCTCACTTTCTGGTGTGCTCAGGGGTACTGCCGCACCGGGAGCTACGTCGCTGAGAGCAGCTGAGAGACGGCGATACCTTCATCTGTACTACGTGCAGGAGGGCACCACTGTGCAACAGGTCAGCGATTATCTTTCAACCGTGTGTGGTAGTGACGCGTGTACCGTTGATGAATTAAAGCCGCGTGGGCGTTACGCGTCTTTTAAGCTGGGTGTTCCGTCGAATATCGCTGATGTCGTCATGTGCACTGATAACTGGGCTAAAGACATATGCATTAAGCCCTGGCGCCAGAATTTTCGTCCCAAAGAGAGCAGCACGTAGGAGCTCACGGCGGTTTAATACAATAAATGTGTTCTACCAAAATGTACGAGGTCTGCGTTCTAAGACAAGTGTGTTTTATAAAAACGTAGTGCAGAACACATGTGATATTATTATGTTAACTGAAACCTTTTTAACACGATCCGTTTGCGATGGTGAACTATTTCCTGCTGGGTATAAAGTAGTGCGCAGGGACAGAGCAGGAGATACTGGATGGGGTGGAGTTCTACTTGCGGTCCGCGGCTGTTATTCGGTGCGGTTGGTTACAGATATTGACTCTCTAACTGCCGACAAAGAACTAATAGTGGCTACCGTCAGTGGCGGAAATGTAAAGCTTCTGTGTTGTGTGGTATATCTTCCTCCTAATTACAATGATGAGCAATATTTGAATGTTTTATCGTGTATTGAAGACGCCATTTGTGCTTACTCTGATATGAATGTTATAATTTTGGGAGATTTTAATTTGAACTCTTATAGCGCTAATGTTAAAAGACATTTCGGCTTCTTTTGTGACTTTTGTTCTCTACAACAACATAATAATGTGTTTAATAGCCGCGGCGGTATGCTGGATCTTGTGCTGAGCGATCTTGAGTCTGATATGGTCAGTGTAGATTTAAGCGTAGACCCCTTGGTGCAAATAGATGAGTATCATCCAGCGCTTGCGGCAGAAATTAAACTTCGATGCGGGAAGCAGCCGGTGCCGGTACTTTTGCAACCTCCAGAGTGTCGTTCTGCCTCTAGCCCCGAATTCAATTGGCGTAAGGGCGATCTACAGGGATTGTATGCAGCATTGGCTACGATAGACTGGTCGGATATGTTAACACTAACAGACCTGGATTCAGTTGTCGCGCTATACTACGACAAGTTAAATGCGTGCATTAGAGAGTTTGTTCCATTAAAAAAACGTCAAAAGTATAGCCAACCTCATACTTATCCAAACTGGTACACCGGGGAAATAATTAGACACATTAAGAACAAGTATTTTCACTTGAAAAGGTTCAAAAAGGAAGGCAAGGAACTTAACAGGGAACTTTTCAAATACTACCGAGAGCGGGTTAAGAAGTTAATTGATTATGAGTATCAACAGCATCTGATGCTTATTCAAAATAACATAATCAATGATCCTGTAAAATTTTGGGACTTTATGAGGGAGAAGAAAAAGGAGAGAGGCGCTGTCGATACCTACACTTGCGGTGGTGCTGAGGTGCTGGGCCAGAATGCAGCTGACGCCTTTGCCGAATACTTTAGCTCGGTTTTCCTCCCCGATGATCCCCTGTTGGATCATACTGAGGCAGCGCATGCAGCCCACACCTATCCTGATGCTGCTTCTGTCACAGTGTTGTCGGTGGAGGAAGCTGATCTGAGGAAGGCTGTGCGGCGGCTTAAGCCACGTTCCTCGGCAGGGCCCGATAATATTCCGGTATTCTTGGCAAAGGATTGTGTGTCGGCTTTGAGTGCGCCTCTGCTGTATATTTTTAATTTGTCTTTGAGACAGGCAAAGTATCCCGAGCGATGGAAATTAACACGGGTTACTCCTGTTTCTAAGAGGGATGGTGGCACAGATGTTTCGTCATTCAGACCAATCGCGGTCCTTTCGGTTTTTGCCAAAATCTATGAGACAATCTTGAATAATCATATTGGTAATCAGGTTTGTACATTGTTGCATGATGACCAGCATGGATTTCGGCATGCCCGTTCTACTGTCACTAATCTTGTAGCACATACGGACTACGTCTGTTCTGAAATGGACCGGGGTCGGCAAGTGGACGTGGCCTACTTTGATTTTAGAAGGGCCTTCGACTTGGTTGATAACGATATCTTGCTGCGGAAGTTAGCAATAGTAGGCTTCACACCTAACCTGCTTAAACTAATGTCTTCCTACCTTCGTAATCGCCGTCAATATGTCAGACTGAACGGATATGAATCTCCCGAATACTATACTAGATCGGGAGTGAGTCAGGGAAGTACCTTGGGCCCTACTTTGTTTTTGATTTTTGTAAATGATTTGCCAGACAAGATTCGCGTAGCCAAATGCCTTTTATTCGCAGATGACCTTAAATTGAGTCTAGGAATTGGAAGTAATGACGATACTGAGGCATTGCAGAGGGACATTAACTCTGTAGGGGAATGGAGCCAAAGCAATCGTCTCCCGCTGAATGGAAATAAATGTAAAGTTGTTACTTGTTCCCGTAAACGCTGTTTGACAGATATAACCTATAGCCTATTTGACGCACCATTGGAAAGAGTAAATAGTATACGCGACTTAGGATTAGAAATTGACATCAAATTTGACTTTCATACACATGTGACAACAATCTGCAAGATGGCTAATAGGATGTTAGGATTTGTTTTAAGAACCGCTAGTCAGTTTAGTAACCTGAACGCGGCAGAAGTTTTATACAATGCCTATGTCCGCAGTAGGTTAGAATATGGTGCGGTTATCTGGGATCCGTATGAAAATAAATATGCGCTTATGGTAGAGAAAATACAGCGTAAGTTTGCCCGCTGGCTGTATAAAAAAAGATACGGATACTATCCTTATTTGTACCCGTCTATGTTTGTCTCTGCAATGGTCGATTTGAACTCCCTCAAGTTCAGACGACTAATGCTATTACTAAAGCATTACCTTTCAATAATACGCAACGTAATTGAAAGCCCAGCGGTGTTAGAGAAATTTTGCCTTTTAGTCCCTTTAAATATTCCACGTGACTCGGACGGGCAGGTCGCGCCGCGCCGCCGGCCCCGGCTGCTGGCGCGGCCGACCACGCGCACGCAGCGCGCCGCGCACGCAGCGCGCCGCGCACGCGCCCACCGCCCGCGCACTCCGCTGTATCGGGGACTTGCTCGCTCAGCACAATGACATTGACATCTTCGCCGACAAGCTGGGCCACATATTTAATCAATTTTGTATTTTTTTAAATGACACACATCTCTAGTATTTTATTTATTTGATTTTGATGATTATTGTGCCTAATTGTTTTGACCTTTGTTAGTTGTACGAGTATCTCTTTGTAATTTGACTGTTTCTTTTTTCATTTGTTTCTCATTGTTAATCTATGACTTTATTTGTTTGTGCTGTGTTTGCTTTTTATAATTTTAACATTTTATTGACCTTTTGTGACATTTTATTCTGACTATTTTATATCTTGACATTCATTCTCATTTCAATATGTAATTTTTTTTTTTTTGTACTATTCTATAAAATAATTTTGATTCCTTAATTTGTATATTAAACTTGTAAGCACCTTGGACTTAGTCTGTAAGCATGCAAGTGTTTTGAATGAATAAATAAATAAAATAAAAAATAAATAAATTCACAAGGGCAGCACATAACATTGCTAAGAGCTATGATGAGTAAAATGTTTTAATTTTGATAAATTAGTCCGATAACCTTTCAGCTTGTATTCTCATGGCAGTTTCATTTTAAAAATTATAACTTAATTTAATTTTGGACCTCTATAAGATAGCTTTTGACCCCTATTAGTTAGTTTTATCAAAATAGTAAATAATAATAATATGGTGCATTGTTTAAAAAAAAATTATTTTGAATGTCTGTAGCAAATAAACTAAAAAACAACTGGACCGACTTTAAAAAATATTTAACAAGTATGAATCTTCATTATAACAGGTAGAAACATGCCATAAATTTTGATTTGAGGCTATATTTTAACTGGTGTAATAGCCCACGGGGCCGAGGCCCCTGGCAAAAAGCTAGTTATAAAAATAATAATGCAACATTTATTTAACTTTTTTTTTTAAATAACTTTTTTTTTTTATACTACGTCGGTGACAATCAAGCACGCGGACCGCCTGATGGTAAGCGATTATCGCGGCCTATGGACGCGTGCAACACCAGGGGTATCACTCGCGCGTTGTCGACCCTGCAATGTAAAAACCTTTTCAAACCCCTCTTGAAGAACTCCATACTATAACTCATCGGGAAAACCTCGGCAGGGAGTTCATTCCACAATTTAAGCGTCCTCGGAAGGAAACATCTCTGAAACCGAATTGTACGAGACCATTGCGGATTCAGAGTGTGAGGATGAATGCCCTGAACTGAACTCTCAGTTTTAATCCAATCTTTAATTAATAAATGACAGATTATTATTGAAATTCGCTGACAGCTATTTACAACAGCAGTAGATCGTATATCTAAGTTTCCATTACTCTATGTACATTTCTGTGGGTTAATAGGAATTTTTAGGGTTAAAATTTAAACAAAATAAATTTAATATCCCTGTGTTACGAGGTACCACACAAGGAAATAAACCAGGAGCGACTCCCGGCACACCCAGACCCGAGTCAATTCAGAAAAGATCGTTTCCTGAATTGACCCGACCGGGAATCGAACCCGGGACACTACGGAAATCGAGGCGAGAAACTGCTACAGCGCACTACGCCAATCGTGTCGTCAAATACATGTAAATAATCTGATTAACCACTTTTGTCAGAGGTTTGTTTCCATTGAGAAGAATCGAAAAAATACTCAGTATTTTACTGTATATCTAATACGATTTTTAAAAGTTTTAATTTGGCATTATATCGTAGTGACACCGTAATTGTATACTATTAAGTGTTAACTGAATATATGAAGTGTTAAGTTAGGAAGGCGTGAAAGCTATCAGCGGTGATATTTACATAATTTCGTGAAAGCCTACTCCTTATCAGACGATGCATCTTATCTTTCATCTCGATATGCATACAGGCACTGCTGGGAAACAGGTAGCAATTTCTTAAACAGTACGAGTATTATGTATTTTAGGGTTAGACAACGTTTTGCTTCCGAGAAATTTGTAAATTTTTGTCCAAAATGTTGATAACATTATGTGTTAGGAAACTCTGATCATTTGTGTGATTTGTAGTGTTACATGAGTAGTTGACAAATCAGCCGTTCTCGATTGATAAAAATCGCAGGTTTTCTATACGTATGTCTAGATCTCTGGCAATTCTTATTGGAAACCTGCTACGTAATTTTATTTTCAGCAAGACACGTACTGGAGTCTAGTAGGCAATAACTTTCAGGGAGTACGCACACTTGTTTGCCATTAACATCGTATAAATACAACAAAATACAACACAAACGTAGTTACATTGTTCGTTCATAAAAATACATTATTTAGTATCGACCGTATTAAAACCAGAAATAGTATCTATTAGTCGAGCCGTCCCCGATATCGACATAATATCGATCGATCGCATCCCTATTCCTAACGCTCTGAGTGAAAATTTTGTGAGTTCCACACTAATGGGAAGCGTTTCACCGTTTACGAGTGAACAACCGTCTATAAGATGCAGCAGCCGAGGAATTAGCTATATTGATGTTTATTTTACAATCGCTTTTAAGTGGGCAGAAGTAGTCTTGCTCACGCAATACGAAAAGTTTTCTATGTCATAAAATAATTTCGGTCGATAAACAAACGTGTATAGAATGACTGGTGGTCACCGGTTATCAAAGCTTTTGGACATACGCGACACCAGTTTCAGTTTCACCGAAATGAACACTTATGTAAATCACAAGCAACTACTGAGTTTCTTGCCGGGTCTTCTCAGTGGGATCAGACTTCTGACGCCGGTGGTAGAGTCACATCATATGTAAGTTTCTTAAATGATAAGAATTGGTGGTCATCTTAGGTATAATTTGCTCCTCTGCACATTTTTTTGTTATGACTTTACTCCGTCAATTCAATTTTTGTGTATAAAAACAAGATTGAAAAGAGTAACCATCGAGTTTCTTGCCGGAGTCTTCTCGATCGGAAACAACCTCCGAACCGGTGGTTGAGTCAAATTATGTTTAATTATGATATTTACTATCATAGTATTATCTTATGTAAGTTTATTTTTATTCAGTATATTTTTGCTACAATTTTCTTTCGTCTTAAGTACTTTTTATAAGTCTATATGAATAAAGATATTTTTTACTTTTACTAATATATAGATTGTATTAAAATTATGTATGTTTATACTATAGCTAAATTTTCAATGTTGAATGACGATTCAAAAGAACTTTAAATTTATGATCTACTTGAATAAAGCATTTTTGAATTTTGAATGTAATAGTACATTATGATATAAGTGCGGTAAGATGAAAATTACAGCCGAGGCGATATTGCTAGCCCGAGCCGTAGGCGAGGGCTACAAGAAAGCAGAGGCTGTAATTATCAAAGCGCACGTATGTCATACGACGTTTTATAACATATTTGAGAGGAAATAAATAAAAATCGGACTTTCTAAAACAAATAAAATCTTTAATCACTTGCTAGAGCAGTTAGAAAATGTTTACTTGTTCACAAATTAGCGATGCGCGCGCATCAGCGCTTTTTTTAAGGCAAAAGGCATTAAAAACAGCCAGTATTACTAATAAAGTAAATTAATATTTCTGTGTTTTTGTTACAGATGGTTGTAATTTATTGTCAAAATTAAATAAATTAAAGCATTAAATGTTTATTTATTATATTTCATCTCCCAAAGTTAATTTTATTCATAAAATGTTGACCTCTTTTCTGACATTAAAACTCTTTGCTAAAATTTAAAAAAGTACCGTTCGTTTTAGACGGAGCATCTTGCTAAACCGTACGTTTTACCATAATAAAAAAAACTCGTGCGTTTTACATTACATTACCGCACAAGTGCGTAATGAGATACATTACGTTATTGAAATTGGTGAAATAAGAGACCCTTTACGAGCAAATATGTTATAAATGTACATTACGTCTACCACGAGTTGCCACTTTGAATTTATATTATCGTTCGCGTAAAAAAATGTATTGGGATTTGACAATTGTCATGTCATGTCATGTGTCATTCCAATATATTTTTTTTCCCATTATATATTTAAAATGGGAACTCGTGGTAGACGTACAGGCACATAGATACCGCATAGCAGGGCCTGAATAGTCACCACACATGGTTGTATTTGCTACTATACGGTCCCGATCGCTAGTAACGCTATTTCAGTAGCGACCAAACTACAGACCCGTGCGTTCCGCGTATTTTGATACTCCAAAAAATACTTATTGTCCATTAAGGTGTGCGAAAATGGCTACGTGTGCAATAAAACGCCGTGGAAAGTCTAAAAGAAAATCAAATTTTAAAAAGGATGGTAGCACATTTCATCGGTAAGTAAAATAATTTGCATTGACCAGTCCCACGGAGCTCAAGTTATAATGGATGTAAACAGTAATCGTGCGTCTTAAAAAAAAGCACGCGTTGATGTCTTTTTGAAAATCTCTTTCTAACATGTGATTTTTTTAATAAGCTATCTCCTTCTTACAAAATACTAATGATGCTTACCCAGTAATATAAAATATTTATCGATGTAAATTTTGTTTCATTAGATTAATCTGAATTGAAGTTACTTCATGTTCCATGTTAAATTTAACTTTTATTTCATATTTTAGGTTCCCTCAATGGATTGACGCTACGTGTCGTGGGGAAGAATGGTTCCCGATCAAAATATGTGTAATTTGTTTTATAACATATTTGCTCGTAAAGGGTCTCTTATTTCACCAATTTCAATAACGTAATGTATCTCATTACGCACTTGTGCGGTAATGTAATGTAAAATGCACGAGTTTTTTTTATTATGGTAAAACGTACGGTTTAGCAAGATGCTCCGTCTAAAACGAACGGTACTTTTTTAAATTTTAGCAAAGAGTTTTTATGTCAGAAAAGAGGTCAACATTTTATGAATAAAATTAACTTTGGGAGATGAAATATAATAAATAAACATTTAATTCTTTAATTTATTTAATTTTGACAATAAATTACAACCATCTGTAACAAAAACACAGAAATATTAATTTACTTTATTAGTAATACTGGCTGTTTTTAATGCCTTTTGCCTTAAAAAAAGCGCTGATGCGCGCGCATCGCTAATTTGTGAACAAGTAAACATTTTCTAACTGCTCTAGCAAGTGATTAAAGATTTTATTTGTTTTAGAAAGTCCGATTTTTATTTATTTCCTCTCACATATGTTATAAAACGTCGTATGACATACGTGCGCTTTGATAATTACAGCCTCTGCTTTCTTGTAGCCCTCGCCTACGGCTCGGGCTAGCAATATCGCCTCGGCTGTAATTTTCAACTTACCGCACTTATATCATAATGTACTATTATATATTTCGAGGCAGATACATTTATTGTAACAAAACTCCGAAGACGGCTTCTGGATTCCGCTATGTCAACTCTACACCTTCCGATATTGGTAAAAAAATATAGTTTTTCTTTATTTCTCATACTGCAATTGAAACCAACATTTAACAACACGATTGGCGAAGTGCGCTGTAGCACGGTTTCTTGCTGTGATATCCGTAGTATCCCGGGTTCGATTCCCGGTCAGGTGGCCAATTAATAATCCCTTATTCAGAAGTTATGATACGATTAGGTTATTTTTTCTGATATTTAGTAAATTACTGGCTCAATGATAGTATTCAATGTTTTCATATTTTATGTTAAAAAAAAAAGGTCTACAGTTTGTATAATAAAAATAACATGAACGGTCCCAATAAAGGAAAACTAAATTAAATAAGTACCAAAGAAAATAACCGAATCATGGGATAGCTTCTAAATGATTGATTCTGAATCGGCCCCTAATAGGGCTAAAATGCGCAACGCGAGGATAACAAGCAAACATACATACTTTCATACTCACAAACTTTCGCATTTATAATATTATAGTAAGATTATTAGGATATATTAAGCTAAAATGAGAAAAACTAATGAGATATTGATTTTCTAATGTATCAGATTTATCTGTAAATAAATGCCAAACAATGGAGTTTCTAAATGCTCCGTTTTTTATTAGTTTTATAAATAAATAACTTTTAGTGTGTTAATAAGACATGTTGAATTTAAGAAGTTTTATTTCATCGCCCCCACTTCTATCCTCATCCTTCAACAAATGAATAAACCTCAATATGGTAAACGTGTGAAAATCCACCAAGACTTCCAAAACTTAAAGGAACAATGAATGGTCTTATAGTATGGAACTAAATGTTTGAGTTTATTATACTTACTTTTGTATCGTCGTATGTAACATTATGGTGTGGAGATATTGATGTTACTCAATAGTTACAAAGTGATATTTCGTTTTGCATTATAGAAAACTGTCGATACACGGTGTCCCAACCCTATTTGCAAACGTAGGCAGTGCTAATGCAAAATTGACCTTGAAATAACCAATCATAGCACCTTTGTCACGCTCCCCGCAACCCGTGCCTTCCTCAATCTCTGGTGACTTTGGGAACAATACAAAACTCTCAATATGCGGAATCTATTGGGGGTGATCTGTGCGTACAGGTAAAAGGTCCATATGGTTCTAGTTGTGTCAGTAGTATATTTTTCAAATTTTGTATGGAACTAGGCAAGTTACCGATTTAGGACTTAAATGGTATACGTCCGCAGAATGCCTGAAAATTTGACGAAATTAGCAAACCAGGACAAAGATCATGGATGCCTTTGGGACTGGCCTGAAAATAGTAAAACAAGACTGGCATGACTAAGTATTTTGGCTTAGATCAGGATTGTGTTGGGGGGTCAGCTGGAGGGGGCCCCAATACAAGAAAGCACTGGCGGCGGGGTTTAGGGACCCCGCCTCGCCGCTGAAGTGTTGAGGTCGAGTACCGTGGGGTTTTAGTCTGTAGAAGTCCGACATAACCTCGTCGTTCCGGGCAGCGAGGTATCCATAAAGATTTCCCCAAGAAATTAAAAAAAAGGATTGTGTTGTCAATAATAACAAGTATACCCAAAGGTACTCCCTCTCCTTTAGCATTTTCCTGTAATGTAATATTACAAATTCGAGCATTACGTTGGTGAGGGAAAATAATTTACAGTGCGCAACTTGGTAGTACAATGTGGTATTTTGGTTCCACTTTATTGAAGTTTTGTAAGGCAGTATTGTACTGAAATGATTAAAATCAAATCTGAAATGTAAATTGCAGGCAAAAAAGCATCATGTCATCCCTGACATGATGATTTTTTGCCTGCAATTTAGGGAGGGAGGCAGCTGCTGTAATGTAATGCTCAAAATCGAATTAGAAACGTTACAATACAGGAAAACGGTCTAGGACCTAGGTGAAGCACCACCTCAAAATTACGTGTTTGTATCTTTATTTCACAATAATAATAAACCTAATGAAACAATTACTAAACCACAGCAAAAATTGGAAACCTGGCTCCAAAAATCTCTACATGGCAGACACCGACAAGACCTTCTCAGCCCCAATGTCGATAAAAATTCATCGAACGCATGGTTGAAAAGGGGAGAGCTGTTTCCAGAAACAAACGGATTTATGGTAGCTATTTAAGACCAGATAATAGATACCAAGAACTACAGAAAGTATATCATCCTTGACCCTCACCTACAATCAGATCTATGCCGCCACTGCCACAGTGCATCGGAAACAATCCAACATATTACCGGAGCTTGTAGGGCAATCTCACAAACTGACTACAAGCATAGACATGATTAAATACTAGATCGTTCAATAAGTCCCGGGACTAACATAGACATGGCGGCTTATATTAAAAACTTTTTTTATTTTTTCTGAAAGCACTGGCCATCAAAATGATATGTGTAGTTTTTTTTGAAAATCGAACGACAAAATATTGAGCTACACACTTTTTAGTGAGACTAGTTTAGTACATTCGTAAAAAATGGATAACAACGAGTTTCGCGTGTTGATAAAACATTGTTTTTTAATGGGAAAAACCACCGTTCAAGCGCAGCAGTGGCTCAAAAAGTGTTATTTAGAATCTGCTCCGTCTAAAACAACAATTTGTCGGTGGTATACTGAATTCAAACGCGGTCGTATGGATACAAATGATGCTGAACGTTCTGGTCGTCCAAATGAAGCAGTGACTCAACAAAACATCAACCAAGTCCTGAAAATCGTGAAGGAAGATAGAAAAGTAAAATTGCGTGAGATAGCTGAGATAGTGAAGATTTCAACTGGTAGAGTCTTCACCATTTTACATAAACAGTTGTCCATGAAAAAGCTTTTTTCCAAATGGGTGCCGCGTTTGCTCACGATTGATCAAAAGCAACAGCGTATTGATGCTTCAGAGCGCTGTTTGGCTATGTTTGACAGGAATAAAAATATTTTTTTACGTCGGTACGTGACAATGGATGAGAGCGCTGTTTGGCTATGTTTGACAGGAATAAAAAGAATTTTTTACGTCGGTACGTGACAATGGATGAAACATGGATTCACTATTACACTCCGGAATACAATCGGCAGTCAGCAGAGCGGAGAGCACCCGGTGAAAGCCGCCCGAAGCGGCCTAAGACACAAAAATCAGCTGGCAAGGTTATGGCCTCTGTATTTTGGGATGCGCATGGAAAAATCTTCATCGATTACCTTGATAAAGGACAGAGAATAAATAGCAAATACTACATGGGGTTATTGGAGCGATTAAAGTACGAAATCGCGGAAAAACAGCCTCAATTGAAGAAAAAAAAGTGATTTTTCACCAGGACAATGCGCCGTGTCACAAATCAATGGTAACGATGGCCAAACTAAACAAATTGCACTTCGAATTACTTCCACATCCGCCTTATTCGCCAGATCTGGCCCCCAGTGATTACTGGCTCTTTGCAGACTTGAAAAAAATGCTTCGAGGTAAGAAATTTGACACAAATGGTGAAGTAATCGTAGCAACGGAGGCTCATTTTACAGCTAAAGAAAAATCGTTCTACACTCATGGGATAGAAAAGTAAGAGAACCGTTGGAGGGAATGTATCACAGCTGAAGGAGACTACGTTGATGAATAAAAATTGTTTTTATCAAAAAACGTTTTTTTAGTATTTAGTCCCGAGACTTATTGAACGAAGCGACGTCAGCCGATGTAGACACATCCAAAAACACAAAAATCATGAAAATTGGTCCAAACCGTTCTGGGGTTATAAGTGGTGCTAGCTGCAATGGTTCACCAATATCTAGCATATAAACATAAACTCATAACTGAAACAACGGCCTATTACAAATACACACCACAAGCTATCCTGAACAACTCTGAGTTCAAAATGTACTGGGATAGGACACTTATTACCGACAAAACGATACATCACAATAGACCTGACATAACACTCCATGATAAAACTAATAAAACAGTATACCTCATTGACATCGCCGTTCCAAACACACCTAACTTTACATCAACTCCTACTGAGAAAATCAGTAAATACACAGACCTTGCCATAGAATTGAAAACACAGTGGCGAGTTAACAGTCTGAAAACTGTACCAATTGTTATATCTTCCACAGGTATCATCCCTAAGTCATTGCACAATGGCCTCGAAATTCTTCAGATCCACAATCTCACCTTTCTACTTTTGCAAAAAGCCGCTATTCTTAACACCTGCCGAATCGTACGCAAATTTTTATCACTAGAATGAAAATAAAAAAAGGATTTTCTGTTCTGGCCACAAGCCCGTGGGAATGGTAAAACCTCAGAAATGAGAGATTTTTTAGTTAAATTGAAAATAAATAATAATAATAAATATTTATTTATTTCACAATGGAACATTTTTTTTAGGTTATACAGTTTTAGGCACATCATGACCTTATTATATAACTGCTGGTACTTATAATAGGATTTTCCTGTGCTTTGAGAACCAGCTACTTTTCTTTTTTTATTCTTCTTTTGTAACGCTTTTGGTATGAACTAGCAACTCTGTTGTTTGTCTATTTATGGGATAGGTATCTCGCTGCCTGAGAACGGTAGTAACTGCCACTCAGTGTCGGATTGGCGTCATTATGTCTGTCGATCTTCAGCCGTAGTGCACTATCCTGTTTCTTTAAGTACATCTAAAGGCTGATGGTAGCTGAGAGTTTATTAGTTTGCTACCTTGATAATCGGTGTCTAGTAATTTGATACATTGAGGTTGTAGGGCAATGTAGGGCAGGGGCATATTTCTATTTTTGCTCAGCTCGGGCCAGATTTTGATGTTGGATTGTCCCAGATATTAAATTGTTTATTGACATAACTGTTGAGTTTTAATATTGCCCACTGAACGTTAGATCCAAATACTTCTCAACCATAATCTTAAGATCATAAAGTATAGGTCTTTCTTGTCTGTCTATTCACAGCAGCTTCTCGCGCCTGACAGTAGAAACCGCCACTTACCGTCCGATTGGCGTCATTACGTCTGCCGATACTGAACCCGTCTTAAGTTCGTTATCCGTCCGCACTGACAGGTTAATGGTGATTGACGTATTGGATATTAACCCTTTACGTGTTACGCGTGTTGGTGAGACAGATTTGATTATTATTGCCTGGTTTCTCAGTCAAGATCTTGATAAAAAGCCAATAACGTTTTCAGGTGTAGGATTAGCACAGTTTTCGGTAAAAGGGTTGAACAATATTTGATGATACTAAAATACCTATGCCAATTGATATTTTATCGTGAAGCTTAAATCAACATATACCATCACGACTAAATCCCAAACAGGGTAGTCAGAGACAAGTGACTGTTGCCGTCATGGTGAACGGAACACTCAGAAGCTTTCCACCAAATGGTTAAGGACCTAACGTGGCAAAGTGGAAGGCGGTAAACCTTTCGCTGTTATCCGGGTTGATTTGGTTTTTCATCGATATTATCTATCACCGGAGAGTTTGGAGAGTCTGGCCAGATTTGAACTCAGGACCACACGATCCACGATCCGAGTTGGCGCGATTAATCCCAAGGTCACGACGACCCTCAAATCAAGCACGGTGTAAATTTTGGAAAAATTTAATCACCTTCCAAATCAGAGAACACCTTCATCTTTTTGAGATGACGAATGAATGCACTATTGTTCCCCCTGGTAAATAAAGCCAGCGATCATCGGGAAGCTGTTCTGATGCTATCTAAGGGACCTGAATTTCATCATTCGGTCTACACATTAGCTCCACCTACCCTCCTATAATAGTCAGCTACGTGCGATAGACACCTATGAGGACCTAGTTTTACTCTATCACACGTATCGATTTCACGCGAATTTGGCATTGGGGTCTCTTGTCAAACATTTACGCAACCATTATTTCTATGCAAATATGCGTTTACGCGCTTGTGTTCCCATACACTGCAATAACCGCTTGCTGCCGTTCTGCATGCATGCTTGACACCGACGTTGTATAACAAAACAGGAACACCATATCGGTATCAGTAACTTCATATTTTAATTTCCGAACTTGTCTTATGTGTTAACCACAACACAAGTTTTCACTTCTAAGGTGCGCAAATTTATCTTGACACGGCTTCGATCCGTAAATGCCATATACATTTTTATGTGTTGATATTAAAGCGAAAGTTTCTTTGTCTGATTGTAGCCAAGGTATGATTGACAACACATAAGATGGTTATTGAAGGTTGTTGCCTGTTAGAAAAATATTTTTAAATTAGCGCGGAATATTTGTTAGGATAAGGATATCACTTGATTGAGTTTCATAACCTTCAGATCATTTCGAAAGAACACCATCAGAAGCATAGAGAAAAAAACTTTGGAGGAGATTAGATTGATATGCCTGCCAATAACAGCTCGCCCGCAAGATCTTCTGTCACTCCATGATCATGGCGCTTGCAACAATGCCGAAATATCAGAAACTCTTATTTAATTATTTACATGAAAGCAATCCCGTTTTGAACGTGTAGTGAGCATGAGATTTTCCCAATGAGTTATAGTATGGAGTTCTACTAGAGGGGTTTGAAAAGGTTTTTGCAGGGTCGACAACGCGCGAGTGATACCCTGGTGTTGCACGCGTCCATAAGCTGCTTACCATCAGGCGGTCCGCGTGCTTGCTTGTCACCGACGTAGTTTGAAAAAAATTAAAGTTTAAAGAAAATATATATTTCTAAATGTCTCTTTTTTTCTGCCTACTACGAGCTACTTACTCGTACTTTTAGCAGGTTGAGTTGCGGTTGCGCTGTAACACCGTTGAAAAAGTGGAGATATTTACCTGAAACAAGAAAATGTATTATAGTTATTTACTTGAATGCTGATATAGGTAAAAATATATATTTAGATGAACAATTGACTGGCCAGTTGGTGCAATGGTATAGCGTATCCTGCCTTGAGCACTAGAGGTCGTGGTTTCGATCCCCACCTATGACAAACATTTGTGTTTGTTGTATACCTGGGTGCATTGTATGTGTATATAAGAATTTATTTATAAATATTTAAGTATGTTTATCAGTCTCTGTCTAACATACATATAAGTGTCTTTACCACCGGCGTTAGACCGCTGATTCCACTGAGAAGACCCGCCGAGAAACTTAGTAGTTTCCTTTTTGAAAAAGGTAGTTTCCAATGCAGGTTAGTAACTTAAAATTTTGCAATTGTAACCAGAGTCATGCAGTCTAAGCATTAACTTAATATCATTAGAGTTTTCATTACGTAACCCAAATGGTAGTAAACTTAAGCAGAGCAGTTCCCGAAAGTGGCACCTGTTCACAAATTGACGTATGATCCAGTCATCGTTCCACTCAACCATATTTAGGGAATGAATCGACCCGTTCCTCATTTAAATAGCCTTTAATTCAGGCAATTAAACACTAGGATGTAGGGTCTTGGGAACAGTTTATGAATACAGTCCCTAGTTCTGTATAAACTGCTTAATCAATATGTAGCAGCTGCACGTGTTCATTGTGATGCCAGACGCGTGACGTGGTCGCTGGCAACTTGCAGTGAATGAGCAGCCTTATTTAGCAGATCACTTCAACACGGTCACTGTCATACGAATATACTCGTAGTAAGTATTTTTATATGCCCATAGCCACCATACAAAATACATATCATAAGTTGGTACGAGTATGCTCGTAGTTGTGTTGTTCCCAGTGATGTATCCAAAAAAAACTATTATAGTTCTTTTTATGATTAAATAATGGTTTACTTCAAATGCTACATAATTTATCTCCGCCCTCCTTCCACCGCCATTCTTTTAGGATTCGTTAGGAATCGCAAACAATCAATTACGAGAATATTCGAAGTTGGCAGTGATGGGGCCCAGATCTCGTATGTACTACGAATATACTCGTAGGTTGGCAGTTAACGTGTTAAAGAATCAACATAGCGTTATTATGTTGGAAAGGGACATGAGAGTAAGCCACTCTTTTAAACTTAATTTAAATATACAATACCTGTTATTAGAGTATCATCATACAGATGAACCTAATAAGTACAATAAAGCTACAGAATAGAAAACAATAGGCTGGACCAAGTCATTGATTAGACAATTAAGAAAAAGGAAAATGTTAGTCATCAGTTCATCACACTTGAACTTTGTCAGGTAAGTCTGGTATTCTGGCGCTAATTTAATTTAATTAATATTTATCTAAAAGGTAATCGTTGTAAATCGTAGTCAGTTTTGACAGGACCAACGGTTTTTCGTATTTCCCTGAACCTAGCCCTGGTTTGTGATCACCAGGCCTCATTTGACAAAAAAGAAACAAAACGCACTTATTAATTAACAAACATCGTTACACTGAAATAAGGAGGAACAAAAATAAACAAAGAGAGAACAGGAAAAATAACAATAAATCACATCAGACAGTCTGCGGTGTCCGGGCGATGTCATAAATGAAGAGGACCTCACCCAGCGAAGGTTTAGACGCCGATTTTCAGTGGTGTATAGCATAGTAGCAAAAGTCGCGAGTGGCCTAGTGGTTTAGCACCCGAACTCAGATCGTGGATCGTGTGGTCCCGAGTTCAAATCTGGCCAGAACCAAAATCTTTGTGTTCATTGTTAAATATCCGACTTACTCTCCGGTGATGGAAAACATCGATAAAGAACCAATCAACCCGAATTACGGCGAAAGGCTCACCACCTACCACGTTGGGTTCTACTACCGTTAGTGGAAAGTGGGCTTCTAAGTGTTTCGTTCACCATGACGACACAGTCACTTGCCTCTGAATACCCTGTTTCGGATAAAAGTAGTGATGGTATCTATCAAAAGTGATGGCCAATACCCATAAAATGTAGAAAGAGGACTTGATATCTGATCTGGATGCTCAGCATTGTGAGAGTATATAGGCTAATTGAATGAATGAATGGATGAATTACTTCACTTTGCTTTACTAAGCATTTTCATTAGTCTCTGATATCACAAATACAAGCTCTGCGTAGGAGTCAGTACCATTGGCAGTCGCAAGCGCCCGCGTTGACATTTTCTAATGAGATTTAGGTATAGCGCCTATAGTGATTAGATCTGGAACTAAAATAATAGCATACAAATTGCTGAACTCGAAGATCTTAGTTAACATGATTTTGTTCTAAGTTGTACAAGATATAAAAATGACAAAATTTATACAGAGTATATTAGAACCAATCCCGAAATAGAGATGTTTAAACGGCACAATATCTAATAATGATAAATGAGCCTGAATCAATCACACATCAAACAGGTTCATTCCGAATGAACGAGCACAGTCGCGCATTCACTAACACCGAATCATTCCACAAAATCATCGGGCGGAAATTATTGCTATCAATATGTAGCAAAAGCAATAAAATACAGCGCTAAATCAGCTCCAACCCACCAGAACCAATTACCAATCAAATCTGCAATCATGGCTGCTTTCTAAGCGAATTCGCGGTACACTTTCAACAGTTAATAGGATGGGTGATCGCCCAAAATTGAAGCCTACGTGGGACGCTGACATGAAATATGAACAAGAGAATTTGCATAGAGATGATTTTTGTTCATCAATAACTGTTTTTTGCCTTGTATCTCGTTTGTCAGAAGTCAGTCTATCATTAAAGCGTAAAGGTATCGACAAGGAATTCATTTGGCTGGCTAAATGCCTCATTGGCTCGTGGTTAGCGTATTTGGTGAAAAATCCAAAGGTACAGTCGACAGCAGAATTAAGTGATAATTTAACGTGCCAAAGTTGATGATTTTACAAAAACTATAAATTTATTAAACTACTAAGAATATAATTCATTACAAAGGATATATGCTTCTTGTGATCATTTTTTTACTTATTTTTCATTCATAGAAACAAATTGAAAGTGTGTTCCATCATCATTTACTTTTGCTGTTGACTGTACATAACCTGGGTTCATGATCAACAAGTTCGATATCGAACTTCTAAAGGTGTATACCTATTCCACGATAATTGTATGTTATAATTGTATCCTTACTTAAAAAATATACCATAATCTTTAAGCAGTCTTTGACCGAAATACCGAACAGCCATTTCTTGTGAGGTGATATATTATTGTGAAAATGCATAGAAGTTACTGTCACATCTAACTTTCAAAGAACATAAATTTAACCAAGGAAAGTCACTGCAATGAATACTAATAGGAAACGCTCATAACCATTTGTCATAATCTTTTATATCCAATCCACCTATTCTGTCATATTAGTATCTCATATTACTCTGCTATACGGCACACCCACAACAAAAAGAAACTATGACACATGTGAGGTAGAACGTATTTTGCTCATCAAGATAATTCATTTTCTTATATATCAATATAAATCACGGATCGATCAAAACATCATTAAGGAGACCGTGCAAGCTATAAGCTGTTTATGTAGCGTTAGATGTTTGTTTCGCTGTAGCTTATTTTAGATATAGTACACTTTATGTAGTTACTGCTAAAATATATCACTACCTGCTAGTAGGCTCTCGTCGTTATCATTTCACACAGTGGACTATGGTAATATGTTTCAAATGTTTCAAATGAAGTAGTGATAGTGTAGCCGGTGGCTTAAGGTGGGTATAGACTAGAGTATTTGCTAGAGCATCAAATTGTGATGTAACGGTTTTACGAATGATACAATAAAGGCAAATGATTACTTTTTTAAAAGCATTTCCATGTGATGTACAGTTCAAGCTTGGTTCCTAAAATCTAGTTGCAACGAAACAGCATCGAGCACCATGTTCGCGGGCCGATTAAATTTCAAAACGACGAATGCTGTATGTTCTGATACAAGCGAATGTTCAAATCTATCGGCACCTTTTTAGGTAAGTTACACCTAATAACCAGTGAGTTTTCTAGACTTTTATGTCTGCGAATTTTACACGCCTAGTTGCCTGCCGAAAAATTGCAGGGATAGATGTACACTAGCTTTGATCAGTAATAAACCGCCAAGAAGATGCTTATTTCCAATATCGCCGTGACATAAAGTAGCCGCTAAATAAAAAGCCGCAAGGTTGTGTCTGCGGCTTAAAAGTGTATTGTGTAAGATTCGTTTGAGCGTTTTTCAACCCTTTATACATAAGACTCGCAATCTCACGGCAGACAATTTTTAAGAAAATTGGTATCCTCACTGTAGCTTAGCAAAATTTTAAAATTTACCATCGCATTGTTTTGGTGAGAGAAAATATTGGTCTCTTTACTAAACACAGTGACATACATTGCAAAAATACTAGGAATAAGGAGAAAATTGCACTTCAACTCTTTATGTTACAAAAAGTTTAAGGATCCTTTATGGGGTAAGGTATACATTATTACAACAAAATTCCAAAAACCATTTGTGAGTTGACCTTCACATAGATTCCAAAATCACATCAAAACAGCTTTATTAAAAAAGAGATATTATACCACAAAAGAATATCATATGGATAAAAATGCCTGGGTGTAAGATATCTGCTCGATGCGGGATCAGATAGCTATATTGTAACAGATGTTTCATTGTAACAGTAATAAATAGTATAATGACCTTTTGTTTTATATTCTTTTGGGTTTATTTGTATCAAAATGACACACTGCTTGTACTTTACTAACGCCTGTTGTATAATATAACTGCTGAGTTTTTCGCCGGGTCTCCTCAGCAAGAACTAACACTATCAAAACTCGTCTCTTCATAAGCTTCTAACTCAAACCATCGCTTTACGTACTGGGATACATTGTGCCGAGATTGCTATAACATGCGATTAAGAGGTCGCATCTGGGACGCCTTTATACTGACCTAAATGCATAGATCGTTTGAATGTTTGTCTGTTATCGCAAATACTGGATAGATGTCTTACCTAATTCTACACCAAATTTGCTACACCGTCATACTTCTTTCGACAAGATATTGAAATATAGTATTAATTTCAGCTTACTGAAATAAAGTTTTTTTACTTCCTAAAGGAGGTGCCCGTGGCTAAGTGACGGCAGCGGATCGGCAACGATACGATGTTAAGCAACGCCAGTCAGGTTGGGTTATGGATGGGTGACCATCCCGACCGAAATTAAGTGATGTGTTTTTAGGGCATCTCCGTCCTTCGGAAGGCACGTTAAAAGTTGGTACCGGCTGACGTCGCAAGATATCAGTCGTAAAGCCTAGTCAGAGTCCAAACAAGGCGGCTTGATAACATTTCTGACTTCAATATAACGCCTCCGTGGCCAAGTGGTTTCAGAGCTCGGCCCGAAACTCAAAGGTGCCGAGTTCAATTCCCAGGTCGGGCAAAGTATGTTGTCGATTTTTTCGGAACAAAGCTCGGGTTTGTGATCACCAACCAGCATTTGGCAAGCTTGGTGATTAAGCCAATACCCATCCATTGTAGCGATGACTTGATTTCAATGATGGAGGCCTTTGCCTAGCGATGGGGTAACTTAAGTTTATTCTTTTTTTTTACCAAATTTTGCATAAAACAAAGGGAAGATTTCGATTTTTTATATTTTTTTTTATGTTAGGTTATTTTTGGTGTGCAATAACAAATCCAATCCAAGACGCCACTGCTGGGCAAAGGTCTTTGTTCCCTTCTTCCATACACGTCGCAATAAAAAATATTTTCAACCGACTTCAAAAAAAGGAGGAGGTTCTCAATTCGACTGTATGTTTTTTTCATTTTTTTTTATGTTTGTTACCTCATAACTTTCGACTGGGTGAACCGATTTTGATCATTCTTTTTTTATTTGAAAGCTGGTGCTTCTCTAATGGTCCCATTTTAATTTGGTCTAGTTCTGACAGTGGTATCCATGAGAAAACCATATAAGTCTTAAATCTAGATGGACAGAATGCGCGACAAATGGACGAATAACTTAATATTATGCCAACCAATTTTGATAATTCTTTATTTATTTGAACGCTGGTGGTGCCCGTGTGGTCCCATTTTAATTTGGTCCAGTTCTGACAGTGGCATCCATGGGAAATCCATATAAGTCTTAAATCTAGACAAACCATATGCGCGACAAATGGACGAATAACTCATTATCACGCCAACCGATTTCGATGTTTCTTCAAGGGTAGTTTGATGAGTGTTAGGTTCTGATTAAGGGATCCATGACAAAGTAACGGAACTCTTCAATTCTTAGGAGCAATTGGACGATACTTTTTCGATGTATAAAATAAATAAGAACTATTCACTGAAAATCAAGAAATAAACAAAAATTTTAACAAAACAAAAACCAACTTCAAAAAAAACTATTCCAAAACAAAGCTCTAAAAAGTAAAGAAATAATTGCGTATTCTTCTAAAACTTATACGTTAATATAATGTAGGTACAATTATTGTTATTGTTGGAGTCGGTGTCAGCCAATGTAGGTTTGTAACTACCTACATACATACGTAAACGTGATATGTAATAAATTGGTATATTGCTAGGTATATTGTAGTGTTTCCTTAGCTGACACCGCCTCCAACAATAACAATAATTGTACCTACATTATATTATCGTAGAAGTTTTAGAAGAATACGCAATTATTTCTTTACTTTTAAGGGCTTTGTTTTGGAATAGTTTTTTTTGAAGTTGGTTTTTTTTTGTTAATTTTTTTGTTTTACCCTATCTTATAGTCCTTTTTACTATGTGAACTACAATAACTAGCTTGAATGTCCATCACCAGTTGAGTTGGTCCAAGACAATCAATTTGCCTAATTCCATCACGAGGTAAAGCCGAGCCCGAAGCGGAATGTATCAAAAATGTTTTCGTTCGATTTAATCCGCTTTTAATTAAAAACGCCTGGCGTTACGTCAAAGTGAACGAGGTTTGTTGAAACGCTCCAAATAATCGCCGAGTGTGAGAGAGGTTTAAGCATTTTACTAGGTCTAATTTTAAAATACAATGGTTGAGTTTTAATTAAAGTTGACTATTACAAATTATTTATACATACATACATACATACAATCACGACTTTACCCCAAACGGGGTAGTCAGAGGCAAGTGACTGTTATCTACACAATGACTTATAATGATAATTGGCCGATTGAAAACAGCTATAAAATTTAATATTTGTGCTGAAGTCCAAAACAATTGCGAGAGATGATACTGAATGAGAAAAAAAATGCTATTAAAAAGTATCAAATATTTCATAAAATAAATAAATAAATCATAAATCATGCTTTATTGTGGAACACAGGTATATACAGATTACAGATGTTAACAAAAGTGTCTTAATTGTTCAACTGTGACCTACCTCTATGGGCGTACAATAATTATTCAACAGAGTTGAAGGTATTTGATGCAAACTTGCTACACACACACTAAAGAAAGTAAAATAATAAGGTTTGTTTTGAGAGAAGTGGTCAATCAAGATTCATAATCTCACACCGACATTCCGAATCCTGTCTGTCTGTTTGGTATATTCCAGCAGCACGTGAAAACTACTGAATTGATCAAAATTAATAATTGTACGCTACTATTAATCAACAAGGGTAAAAAAAATTAAAAGGCTCAAGTCTTGATAAAGTAGTTATACAGTTGATCAATCCGCAAAAAGTCGGCATTGCAGTATGAACTTTTCACCTATAAAATACCATCAACATGAAAAGCGCTCGCGTCAGTTGCCCCATGAAGTAACGACGAAGGGATCTATCTCGTTCCCGTTTTTCGCACACTTTCCCAAATAGTGTATTTTTATTGTTAGTCCCTCTCCTCCTAACGAATTCTTAATAAAGGCAGTTACCCAACCCAGTGTACAACGCGTGTGACAATTAGGGCAAACACACACGGCCGATTAGTCGCGATCGCACGAGTGAGCACCCGCTGAGCGGCGGCGCGTGTAAGAGAACAATCGTTTGGCAACTATGTTACGCGTCACGCAGAGGAAAATTAAATAGGGCTATGAGCCTTGTTATTAGATATTTTGAGGGAGTGTTCTCCGCTCGTAATAAGAGTTTTATAACACATAACATAACACAAACCATCACGATTACATCCCAAACGGGGTAGTCAGAGGCAACTGACTGTAGCCGTTATGGTGAACGGAACACCCGAAGCCCACTTTTATCTAGATGGTATTAGAACCCAACGTGGTAAATAGTAAGCCTTCCGACATTACCCGGGTTGATTTGTTTTAATCAATGTTTACCATTACCGGATAGTTAGTCAGATAAACAATGAACACAAAGATTTTAGTTCTGGCCAGATTTGAACTTAGGACCACACGATCCACGTTGGGGTGCCTTACTCCTAGTTCATGACGCTATTCCCTCACAAACCTCAAATAAATCCAGTAACACGGTGGAAAGCGTCTGACAAACAAGGCCGATCGATAACTCCGTGCGGAAATGGAGGGCTAAGTAGAGTAAAGTAAAAGTAAAAAATATCTTTATTCATATAGACTTAAAAAAGTACTTATGACAAGTCAAATAAAAAAACCAATTAAAAGCAAAAATATACTAAATAAAAATAAAGTTACATAAAAAGAATACTATGATAGTAAATATCATAAATAAACATAATGTGGTTCGGAGGTTGTTTCCGATCGAGAAGACTCCGGAAAGAAACTCGATGGTTACCGTGACCTGAACGGAGTGAGAGCTGCGAGTATTACTTATTCTGTAGCTAAGGTTTACATGTGTTTATTTTGCTGACACAAATGTTGTCTCTAGTTATAGATAGTCAACAACAGCATACAGTCTATATCTAGGCTGTACAGCTGTGTATTAGTAAGTAAGTTTTTCTATTGACCGCATTAATTGTAAATACTTGCAATGTCATTCAAACATATGGCTGGTAAAACAATGTGGACTGTACAATCGATCAAGGGTTCAGTTCAAAATGACTCCTATTGCGTTAATAATGTTAGGCAATAACAATTATAAATGCTACTTTTCTTTGTGGGTGACTGTACAAGATCGAAAGATTACACGCGTGAGATTAGCTAAACAATCTATAATGATCAAATGATACTTCGATGTATGTTGATTGATATCACTGTAACACTTATCAGATTTAATTAATAACTACTTTTAGGAACGTGGTTTGAGTACAAGTTAAACTTGGGTTCGGTTCTGGGGGTATCTGAAATGTCTTCGCTGTACGGGTCTCTCAGACCCGGTACAGGTCTACCGGACTACGGGCCCTGCAATAGTTCTGCTAAATAACTAAGCTAGGGACAAATTTAATAATGACCTACTAGTTTCGTTTTTATATACAAGGCTATTTAACTAAGGTTCACATTGACAATTTATTTAAGTTGTGACATTGACAATTTATGTATATTAAATGTGTTTGCAAGCAAAGTTTTTTTAACTATCGAATTAAGGTGAATACGAGTATAGAATGTGTACTTAATTATAAGAGTGAGTAATACCGACATAAAGTATCCTTAAATATTGACGCTGCTTTTAAGTTTTACCGAAACTTATTGCCAACAACGTGTTCATGAATGCTAAAGGTCTGCCAAATTTTAATTATCAGTAAATATAGCTACAATAACACTTCCGGAAGTTATGCGTTTCATTAATAACTCGAAAGTAATTTGGTCGCCGTCTGCGCACGCGTCGTATCGACGTTTCATGATTAATCGCTAACTCTGGACTTGCTTCATTGCTTCTGTTCACATTCAATTTGCTAAGATAGTTATTTGTGTGTGTATCTGATTTTTTTATGATCTTTTTGTGCAATTATTTGCACAAATAATAAAAAATGGTATTGACATCAAGGGCTTTGACGTTAGATATTATCATCATTATCAGCCATAACACGTACATCGTACAGCTGCAACTCCTACACAAATTTAAAGCAGCTAGTTCTGGCAGCCTGCGTCGGAAAATAATAAATAACAGGTAAAAACTTATTTTTGAAGTTACAGTACCTGGACAAATAATATAAATATAATATAAATATGCGCCAAACAACACACCTCTTGTAATGATCTCGATCTCAATGTGTTACGAGGTACCACACAAGGAAATAAGCCAGGGGCGTCTCCCAGCACACTCAGACCCAAGTCAATTCATAAAAGATCGTTTCCTGAATTGACCCGAACGGGAATCGTAGCGGAAATCGAGGCGAGAAGCCGTGCTACAGCGCAATACATTCAATATTGAACGCATTTTAGGTTCATTGATCAAAATTAAGTTTCGAAACGTTAATCAATAGATTCACGTAATGTGCTCAGAACTCATATTGTTAAATCTAACTCAATACTTCCATGTGCAAGCAACTGTTTTTATGCTTATTTTATGCTACAATTTGTAGCTGCATTTAATTTTCTCAGCGTGTTGCATAAAACAACCTCTCATGTCAAGTAGAAAATATACAAATAAAAATAATTGAAACTCAAATAGCGAGCTTAAATCATTTATAAAAAGAAGCCTTAGAGCACTTTTACTTTCCTACTAGCAAACAGGCCGCGCACGCGCACTTGGGTTAACCTTTCATTGGTCAGGTGGGTCTGGGAGACCCGGGCGATAAAGTTAAATAAAAGCCTATTTAAGGTTTTTGCAGTATTATTAGTTTTCAATGTACACTTGAAGAATTAAAAAAAAAACAGTACATATACTGGGTACAAATGTATGTTCAAGACATTGTGGGCGAACACAAATTACGGAGGCGGCGCGGCGCCCTGGACAGATAATCCGTTTAGAACAAACGGCTATTTTAATCATGCATACAGACACAGTGAGTTTACAGGCGATACCGGTCAGAATCGGTGTCGCGGCCAGTCGCACTGTCACGAGTGTTTTTATTTTTGTCGAAGTTGGTGCAATTTTTCCATAAGTTATTTTGTTTTTGGCGGATTCTGTCAAGTTAGTATAACCTACCTACTGCATTTTAAAAATTCAGAGCGAAAAAGTAGTAACCCTAGGCGGTCAGGCAAGTTTAGGTAATTTTACTAGAAAAAGGCGAGAGCGGGCATTCTGTAAACTCTTTATTTATTTTGTGGTGGGAACCTGCAAATTTAATTTTTACTGCTTCATGTATAGTTAAAATGAAATAGTGACAGTACCTAATACATTTCGTCATAATATGTTAAGTAAAATACTTCTATATTTCTTTATTAAAATGTAGTTTTTTATTAAGTTATAGAGGTGCCAATGATTTTAACATTCCTGGTGTAAAAAAATCTTAGGACCCAGAGTGACAAATTAAGGTAATTTCTCCCCGCAACTAATTACAGGTTAAGCCACAACTCCTGATGGGCTGACCGCTCGTAAATTGTGTTATTAGTAATCGTCCGCGTTCGCCGGCTATCTCCGCTTTGGAGTTACCAACGCACTTTATCATTTGATCGGGATTATTTCAGAGTTCCTTACAAAACTTTTAAAGGAGCTAATATGACAGGCCCGTTGGAGCAATGAGTAGAAGTCGTAGACTAGCGGCATAGTCCTATTACTCGTACCATGGCAGAGGAACGGTTAAAAAGCAAAATAATTACATTCCCCAAATGTTCCTGATTTCGTTGTTTGTCGCACAATCCTGGGGCCTGATTCTGCTATTTAAAAACCAATGGAATCGTAATTGAATGGCATGATTTTGACAGTTTTAGTATGGACCAAACGTCAAAATCATGCAATTTAATTACGATTCCATTGACTTTTAAATAGCAGAATCGGGCCCCTGGTTTATAGATGTCTTTTAATATTTGCCTGGCTTTTTGACTATCTTAGGGTTTTTTGGTAGATTTTAAAGAAGAACAGTTTTATAGACTTTCAAATTAATGATTTGTATTTTTAGTACAGTTTCAACGAGTTTTGAAAAGCAAATCAGTAGTTTGTTATTGTTAAGTTGGGATTTTGGGAAGCAAACACCTTCAAGGCCATTTTATAGAACCTTATTAGCTAGTACTGATGAAGTTTGGTATTAAAGAGAATGAGAAATAAAAAATTGCGGAAATACACAGTGAATTTTTCAAATCGTATATTTTTTATTCAAATACGAAAAAGCACGACTGTGCAGATAGAGAAATTTTAAACAATTTTTTCTGTACCTCGTATACTTAGTCAGATCAGTTTCAACGAATATTAAGGATTCTTCAATGAAATACTAGAACTCAACAACAAGACTAAGTACTCCTTGCTTAGGTTTACTAAATGTTTTTCGAAGTTAAAATGATAGGCAATAATTATGCCTGTTGAGCTCAAAGCTTCAGTATTTTTTTTTTAATTCCACATTTTTGTTTTCTTACTTTAACGATGTAGGGAAACATGTCCAACAGTGTGTTATATTATAAATTTCCTTTACCTGCAGGTTGTCTTAAAGAAATCGCTTCCTAGAGAAAGACTATATATCTATTCTGCTGTTAAGTTATTATTTGTACACTAGTATGCTCTTCTTAATATTTATTCTTTAACTAAACAATTGAAATTGCATACAGAACCATGCTTAAAAAAATACGACAGCCACTTATCTGTCCTTTTACTTTAATTTTGGAGTCTCCATTTTTATTATTATATATCGCGTTAGTATCTCTTTATTTTTCGCCAATTTAGTTGTTATTTTCATTGGAGATGATTTTGTTGGCAATCTCGTTTATGTTGTTGATAACGGAGGCGCTCCCTGGAACGACATAATGGCAGATATGGGTTCACCATCATTTCTTTCATTTGAATATTGTGAAATAAAATTGTTCGTGTTTCGTAATAAAGAACATCCCTCTTCAAATTTATTTTACGATCAGAATTTTTTACTATTTCTGAGTCTTTGATAAGCCATTGTTATATTTCAAATACTAAGTTTAATTTTACGTCTACATTATCATTGTTATATATTACAATATAAAAAAAAGACAAACCATGAAGATTATCTTATGTAAGTGGATCGTTTTGAGCAGTCTTTAAAACGAAACATAGGTTTAGTAGTTAAAAATAGGACCTAAATTGGCCAGGTAACCCTATTCAAAAACTGATTATAGAAAGAATAAGTGAATTAAGTTCTAGCTATAATGTCAAATATTTTGAAAGTACAGTTAAACTATCTTCTTCATTAAACTTAAGAACATCTATTGAGAGAAACAGGAACCACCGTTTCTTGACGTTTTTATATTTGCTTTCTGCGGTAAACGGTATAAGTTCAACTGCTGCCTGTACCTGAACAAACACCTCAGTTCCTTCACTATAACTTCGTAATAGCTATGTTTGTATACGTTATTGTAACTATAGTAAGCTGCCGCAACATTTCATACTGACGGCAGCGCTCTGCGATAATAATTTCACAATTTTATCTCTTCTCGATTGTTTTATTTATAGTTCGCCACTAAAGGTTCCCACTGTACGCGCTGCATGCTTTAAGGGTGTATAAAATATCGATAAAGTTATCATCGATACATACTCCATATTCGTTGAAACTGACTGGCCTGTCGGCTCAATGGCAGCAATCTTGCCTTTGGGATTTGATCACTACCCATGAAAAATATTCGTGTGACGAACATTTGTGTTTGAGTATGTAAATATAGAAAAGTAATTAAATAAATAATAAATAAATGAATGTATTTATTTAGAATAGAATATTTATTTACTGGCTGAAAACATGGTACAATTATAGATCTTGAAATTAGAAATGTTCAACACATGTTTTATTGATCTGTCGATATACAAATAGTGTCATCAAGCTTTTCGACTTCTTTCTCAATAACAATTCTCAAATTTAATTAAAACAATATTTAAAAAAACACCAAAATACTGCAATGTACCCGGGACCCGGGAATACCAATAAAAGATGTTATTGCGTCGACGTCTGATTTATCATTAACTTACATTACCTTAGGATCTACCTTAAATACTAGATATTATTATGATGAGGCGAGGTGTGTCATACACTACACCTCCCCCCTTTTTATTAAAAGTAAAAAATTATAAAAAGTAAGCTAGAGTATTTTTTTTCCATTAAGTATATCAGCCAAAACATTATTTTATTTAAATTGAAAAAACTTTCCAGATTAGCAAGTAAAAATAATACATAGAAATATCAATAATAAACGACAATGGGTTAATTATTTAGATTTGTTTTGGTCAAAATATAAACACTTTTTGAAATTTTAGTTCATTTTTTTCAGTTTTTCGACGCAAAATAAAATCACTTAATTGTTAACTTCATTTTGCCTAGCGCTGCCCTACGTACGCGGCAGCACTGGCAAGGTCGCTATGCAATGTGGGGACCGGGAGTGACGTAAAAAAGATGTTATTTCGTCGACGTCTGATTTATTATTAACTTACATTACCTTAGGATCTACCTTAAATACTAGATATGATGAGGCGAGTTGTGTCATCACTACAATACATTATAATATGTTTGTCAGTCTCTGACACCCATAGGACAAGCTTTGCTTAGTTTGGGGTCAGATGATCTTGATGTAATATGTACCGAATATTTTAAGAAACTAATTAAAGGTTTTTTTTTTATTATAATTTTAAACTGTCATGATTATACGATAGTTTACTGGTTCTGAGGGCAAATTTAGTGACTAGATTATTAAGCAGACAAAAGCACCAGTCATTTACAATAAAATCTCACAACATTTTGGACCAAATTCAACCGACCCAAAATTCATACGACAAACAAACAACATAATTTTCATTCATAGATTTTAAAACTTTACCTGGAAAATATATCGAAATAAACTAAATTTAAATTGCATTGTGAGAAAGTCGTTATAGATAAGAAAGCACAAAACTCGCTTCACTATCCGTTAGCTCTGCGTGTATCTCACGATCATCTATTTATGCCTCTCTCCCGCGCAGCTCATCGTCCAAACAAACCCTTTTAATATGATACTTCACGTGGTAAAGCATCATCACTTTTCATAAAAATACATCCAAACTATCACTACTTTAAGTATACCTAACGGGGTAGACAGAGGCAAGCGACTTTTTTTGTTATGGTGAAAACTTAGAAGCCCACTTTTCACCAATTAGAACCCAACGTAAGTAGGTGGTGTGCCTTTTGCCATTATCTGGGTTGATATGTTTTTTTATCGATGATCTAACTCGTGTTTGAAATGTACCATTCGTGTTCAATATCTCCCAAAACATTCGTGAAATGCGAGTGGCTATCGAGAATGACAACAATTTTATCGCTTGAACAATTTACGATCGAGTTATTCGCTACTGTACAGCGTCTTATCTTATATACGATTGGTGAATTATTGTCCAATATTTAACAGGAGTTTTGTTTTGATTCGTCATAGTAGGTTCCTGACTAGTCAACAATGATATCTATATACTGGGTTTCCGCCCGCGGTTTCACCCGCGTGAACTTAATTTTATGGGAAACAGGATTTTTTCCGTCTTACGATACTTGTCGTTAATTATATTATTCGCAAAATCCTGTCTAGCAAGTCCTAAAAAGAACCCCCGAACAAAATTTTGAAACTCCTAGCACTTGTAGTTTTGAGATTTCGTGATGAGTGAGTACGCTTTTATATATTATAGATTAAGAATGATTGATGATGATATTTCGAGAAGTAGCGAGGTTTACTACGACTTTAAGCCATTTCTGCTTGAGTACTTACATACGACATCTGATGAACGTCACAGGATTTAGGAATGTGCAGATTTCCTATACCTGGCCACTCTGGCAATCTAAGGGGTTCTATGAAGTATCCATCATTTATGGTTCAAGTGGACTTCTTGTCTATTGTGATATTATAAAGGAGAAAGTATTGATCGTTTGTTTGTATTAAATAGGCTCCATAACTACTGGCTCGATTTCAACAATTTTTTCACCAATGTAAAGTTACATTATCGGCTATTATTATATTGGCTACTATTTGTTTGACGCTGGAGAAGCAGCTGACGGACAGCTAGTAGCTGAAGATAATTTGTTACTGATTATCAAGCCGCTAACTTAATCATGAAATGCTGCAAAAACTTTAATCATAAGAACTATTTGCGCCCTCGCCGATAAACTTTGAGATAATCCGTTCATCGGAAGGTTTGCGAAACGTGAAGTTGTCTAGATCTATCAGCTACTCGCTTGTAATCCGCTACCGGCTACTGTCCGCGGATTATAAGCGATCTAGATCGTTTCAGTTTCTATGATTTATTTAGTTTTCGTTTGAGGCGAGTTTAGCCGCCAACTAGCGCTACCAATTGATTTATTTTTACAACTTCCTAATCAGACATTGCTTTTAAAAACTGAACAATGAATACGAGTATGTCTCAAAAAATACTTCTTTTAAATATTTAATGTCTGTTTCATTCTGTTTTTAGTAGTACTTTTAGTTGTTACTCAAAGTGGCCACTTTTACCAAACACGCGTTCAGAACAGAATGAAAAGTCGTGGACTTGTTCAGTTTTTAACAACAATGTCTTATTTGGAAGTTATGTTGGTAGCGCTAGTTGGTGGCTAAAATCGCTCTAAACTTTTATAGCTACTTTTATAACTGAAAAATAAATTTGTTTGAACAGGTGCGGTTTAAACTCTACAAAGTTATAGCAAAGTTAGAATTTATTTCCTAATTTCAATTATTTATTTTTGAATAAGCGCCAGACAACACACCACTTGTCATGGTACCAGACAAGAATTTTAAGTCAGCGGTGTCTCCCGGCATGCCTAGACCTGAGTTTCAGAAAAGATCGTTTCCTGAACTGACGCGTTCGGGAATCGAACCCGGGACGCCAAGGAAATCGAGGCAAGAAACCGTGCTACAGCGCACTACGCCAATCGTGCCGTCAATATCTTGTTAGTTACACAGAATACTTAATAGTTACTACGTAACAGATAAATCACACCAAAGAAAATTGTCAATTTTGTCATTTGTAGGTAAATGCGTGCTGTCATATTGACAGGCATATATTCCAGGCCTACTTTCGATTTAGATGTCAGTAGTCACTTACATTACGTCATTGCATCAGTTCAACCACAAGATTCGCGTACAAATTCTCTACGCGGCTGTTGACAACCAACTGGAAGACCCGGCGGCTGGTAGGTAATTATCGCGCGCGAGTATATGGAGTGAAAGAAGCCTGGTCACTCTATTTCCAAGAACGTTGTGCATCGCTTAACATAAAAACGAATTACTGTAAGCAAACACAATGATAAATGTTTTTGCCTTTTATGACAGTTTTATGGTGATAAAAAATCCATAATCTACTAGGCTCAACCTGATAACTGGACCAGCAGCTTTATATAAACCACACGCCCATAAAGGTTCTTTTAAACCCAGTCGCAGTGTAGCTGATAGTAGACACACTTACAAAGATAAAAGGCGACTTCTGCGAGGTTCAAATAGCTAAATCAATATTGGCGAAATGAAAATAAAACAATACGATTTTGTTGTCAATAGCTTATCTCAAAGGATAGAACTCAATGAAACAAAAGAGAGAATTCTCGACGCTGCACAATATTTTCTATTCACCTTTGCATTGCACTCGTAAACAGACTACGAAGGTAACATGTACAATGACATTCTATCAGACTTCACTGACCCTGCAGAATCAGCTTAAAAGGTAGTAGGCAGTAGGTACAGTCAGGGCATTAATATACCCCGCATCTAGATCTTAAAAGACATAATGTGATTTCTTAAATTTACCAAAGACCTCTATGCACTCGATGCATTGACATAAATGTGATGTATGGCATCATTAACACAATTATGAATTTATTGACATTTACGACGTTTAGGAACTAGATGTGCGATTATTTCAATTTTCAATTTATTGATTCTCTGAAAGCTATTTTATTTTCTAGTAAGAATTATAGAAAATTTACCTTAATATACAGGTACACATTCTTGCACCATAAGTTAACGGCATAAGGTTTAATTATAAATGAAACTCTCCCGTTACCATTATTCATTCTGAGGAGCACTAAGAGAAGATTTCCCGAAATTCCTACAGAAATACACGATCGACGCAGTGCGCTTTAGTACGGTTTCTCGCATTGACTTGGGTGGTGTCCCGGGTTCGATTTGCGGTCGATTAAAATTAGAAAGCGGTCTTTTCTAAATTGACTCGAGTCTGGGTGTGCTGGGAGACGCCCCCCTGACTTAAATCCCTGTCTGGTACCTCGTAACACCACCATATATATATTCACATCGAGACCGTGACAAGTGGTGTGATGTCTGGCGCATAATTAATTATAAAATTAAGGGACGTTTACGCTACGGATTCGCGACCAAAAGCGAGTACGAAATGAAATTGGTGCCTCTAACTAATAAACTGGGGTTAATTAAAAGGAGTCCGGAAATTGCACACTTGAATGTGGTTTCACTGTTAGTTTTAATTGTGGTTTATGGATTAGCTGATTCGTAGAAATGGTGCAATTGCTAATGGAGATAGTAGATGCGTCCATGTTTAGTAATTGAGCTAACAGCCCCAATGAACTATGTTTATTTGTGTCATGTGAACTTAATTTGGGACGCATCAAAAAGTGACTTATAACCGACAATGGGGACAATTCTGAGGTATAACCAATGAAATTCATGGCAAGAAGAGTCGATTAATCTGCTCTAAATAAGTAGCTCTAAAAACTCGAAAAACTATATTTGAAAATAGTCACCTAATTTAAATCATACTTTTGTAATGATTAACTGATCCCACAATTCTGAGGTATAACCAATGAAATTCATGGTAAGAAGAGTCAATTAATCTGCTCTAAATAAGCTCTAAAAACTCGAAAAACTATATTTGAAAATAGTCACCTAATTTAAATCATACTTTTGTAATCATTAACCGAATTCTAAATGTATACTCGTATAAACTAACTATGATATGATCGCCATTAATTTGTTTTGCATTTAGTAACTGGAAATCTTCCCAACATAATATACAAAGATATCTAGATACATGCAAAGTAATGGCCTTAATTACCTCTAAAAGCAAAATAATGACAGCATCAGTAGACAATGTTACAAATACAGTATTTTTCGGAAAGAATGTCGTGGCTACTATCTCAAGATAATAAACCAACGGCCGACCCGGCCGCTCTAGGCGCTAAAACTGACAGACTCGACACTTGCGTTTCGCGAATATTTACGGTGAAACCGATTGAATTGAAGGGGCTATGCGATTGTCGCTGCCGTCGTCGGCAAGAAAGTGATCCGGACGGCATTCTGCGTGTCAGAGCGCGATTTCACACCGCAATTGTGGGAACCAGCGGTTATTATAACCGCGTTTCCATTTAAAGCCGTGTGTATACTATTGAGTTTGAGTTTATCGATGATCGAGCTAGGGCTTGTTTGTTAGCAATGGGATATCGATAAGTTAAAAGAGAGCCTTAAATTGAAATATTCATAAAAATGGTTAAGTTAACAATTTTGTTTTTATTACGACAGGTTCAACTCCTTCCTCTTTTATAAAAAAGATGAGATTACAGATAGAGACACACTTAGTAAAGAAGCTGAAACTCCTGTACCTCATTCCTAAGGAATGGCTTCAAAGCACAGATTGTGGAATCAGCATTGTGGAATCAGCATTGTGGAATCCACGACATGGTATTTTATGGCAAATTTTCCGACCTTATTGATGCTTAGGGGTTGCCCAATCAGCATCTCACTAATGCTCTATGTATGCATTGTTTCTGTAATTGTTTTGTCTATGCAATAAAGTATCTTATCTTGAAGGCCTACTGTTTGAAAAACATTGTTCTCAATTATTAGTTTAATAACTAAGCTACAGTCACAACGGATGATTTGATTAACACTGTTCCTTATTTGCGATAACTATCAAAAAATTTACTTATAGCTGCATTCGCCCAAAATGTCTCAATTTCTCAATACAACAAATTCTTGTACATCCGTGTAAATGCGACTGAGTTGAATTAAGTGCCACATCACGCAAATTGCTGCTGCGAGCCAATTACACACTAACGACCGACAGTCGTTCACTTAGGTCTTTCACGCATTGTTGACTACTAATTCCATCTGAGGCAAGTTAAATACTAAGGTGTGTACAACCAGAAGAATGTATTTTGGATTCAATTCTGTCCAAAGAATTGCTTTATTATGCCAATTATTGATTTGGAATTAATGAATCTGGGTAAGGTGTGAGTTCTTGTTAACAATACAAAATGCTAAAATAGGTAAGTTATCGGAAATTATTATTTATTGTTTTAAATTTTAAGTCATCAGAATACTATGTAATTTATCACGAATGTAAATATTTATATTATGTATTCTTCTGTAATTGACCTACCATTTTGTATTGTTTCTGTTGCATTGAGGAAATAAATGAATCTGAAGTTTTAAATTTTTTCTGAATATTCTACAAGTATTTTTGAATGCAACGAAAAAAAAAGTTTCAAAATACACACGAATTATCCAGGACTGTGTGAGAAGCCTTAAACCATTCAATTGACAACTATGCGATGGAATATTACTAATGCGATTGAATACCAATTGGGAAAGATCTGAAGTTTGAATGGCTGAGACGCGGAAGCGAAATACTTAGCATTTGCGCCAGAATGCGGTGGCCAATTGCGATTGGAAGGATTGTATTCGCTTAAATACGAGTATTATGTTTCATGGATATTGCTAAAGATAATCATTTCAATAAGTAAACTGATGCTATCGAAGTATTATCACAAATTGCGCTACTTGATGGTGAAGCAATCGGTTATTTTGCAGTTGTAACTGAATTATTTGCCAAAATTGATTTTACACAGGAAAGACACTCAGTAATATAGTTTAAGGATCAGAGCAGGCAGCAGGAACTCAGATCGTGGATCGTGTGGTTCCGAGTTCAAATCTGGCCAGAACCAAAATCTTTGTGTTCATTGTTAAATATCCGACCTACTCTCCGGTGATACAAAACATCGATAAAAAACCAAATCGACCCGGATAACGGCGGAAGGCTCACTACCTATCACGTTGGGTTCTAATTGGTATTGGCTATAGGTTTGATTAGTCACTTGCCTCTGACTACCCCGTTTGGGATAAAGTCGTGATGGTATGTAAAGTAAGTGAGACGAGACTAGAAACCAAAGCAACCACGCAGAAATCCCCCAACCCCGGTGAACCGAAGGTAGGTTTGTGACAATTCACTATCCCGTCACTGTGACTATTCTCAGGGAATTATTGCCATAGCACAGACGTAAGATAATTAAAAGTTTAATAATAACCTTTCCTATAACTCATATTATTCAAATAGCGGCAACATCAATACATAAGGTTTTCCCAAGATTAAGATCAACAAATTTATGCATATCACATAAGCAATCAATCGTTTAAATTCGCACACGCACGTCTAAAAAACATATCGGCTATACTAGTTGTGGTTGAATGAACCCTGTTCTTGATGCCGCGGGCTTAGATAGACGATCAACGAGATTACGATCGGTGTATGATTGTGAATGAATGAATGCGGCGAACATAGACGATGCGTCGCCAACAGGGCGCTCACTAAGACAAGATGAATCAGTGACCTTTTGACAAGGATTCTGGCTATGAATGATAAGATCCCGGCCCTTGGATGTCAGACTACCGAATTCTAGAATAACACTCAAACTTAAGCACCTGATAAACATAACTATGGCTAATTGATTGCGAAAGAGAAATAATAAGCTTCTCAACTTAAATTCATTAGCATCCAAAGCTTATGCAATTTAAAGACGTCCAAGCTACCGATCCTATGTGTGGGGGAATTCCTGCGACCTCATACAGCTCTTTTATCCAATTTGGGGTTAGTGTTCATTCATTTGTCTTAGTTAGTGAAAATTTCATAATTTTGACATCATACAAATTATGTTTAAAGATATTTATTTTTTCAAGAATTTACAAATTCACTTATTAAGAAATATTACAATAGTTATAAATTAAATTATACAATATATATAAGATGGTCGCCGCTGATAGGCTAACATTTATAAAACATTATCTTGAAAAACGTGGTCCCTGAGCTTTTTTTAAAAAGTGTACAATGAATCAGCGCTTTTAATTTCTTCAGGTAAGGCATTAAGCAAATTAAGTATTTTAATATGACCTTACTCAAAGTAATTTTTACATGAGTCCAAATAAAAGCTCTAACACGTAGTAATTTGTTTCGGAAATTCCTCGACGTGACCAAATATAATGGCTACAAAGTAAATTGGGTTATTTCTAAAGTTAAATTTGGCTCATACATTTTTAATAAAATACGTGTCCGGGAGTGTCACAGATTTAGAACATTTATTTGCTATTGAATCACGTGCCACAACAGTTAATAAACACAATATGCGGTAAAAAGAGTAAAATGAAAGTTTCGCACATTATTTTAGATTGAAATCGTGATAATTATAAATCATTCTAGAATGAAAATGATAATCTATAAGTTTGTTTATTAGTATCTCTGTTTTTAGTACGTATATAAGTTTGTGTAGGTAATAGTGACTTATAATACGAGGTTATTGTGAACCGGTAACGGAGATTAAAAAAATCTTAGCGTGTATTAATATACGTAGTTGAGTAGTTTTCTTTTCAAGAAGCTAATACGACCTTAAAGTTTGGGCTAGCTGACCAAATAAGGGTCAAAAGTATAGCGTCTGTATTGTACATAGAGCATTGGTTGCAATTTGGCGCATGGCACTTTCAGAAAAGAACCCACGAGTCATTGGTCCGACATATTATGAATAACTGCCCGCTAAACTTAAAAGCGAACCATCGGACGAGGCATTTGGACGCCAGCTAAAGAGCCTTCTATTGGAAATTTTATTTTATTCTACAGTGGAATTCTTGAAAAAGGATTTTACTGTAGCATAAAACAACATTTGATATTGTTTGTAAATAGTTTATTTATATTTTGTGTAACTTCACTTGACATTGTTTATTTTTCTTTTGACTTGATATTGAAGACATCTTATATTATATACCTATTCTATTTTGTGATTTGCCTCGACTTTTTCTTTATTTTGGGACTTTTTGTATATTTCATTCCATTTTATTATCTTTTACGATCTCATTGTGAAAATCCTTTAATGGACCATCCATAATTAAATGTGTATTTTTGTAATGAAAAATAAATAAAATATCTATCCATCTATCTATCACCGCACACTTCATTTGTGAATTATTAAGTCACGACATTACATTTTCATTCATGGCCTTGTGTTATTAAAACCAGAAACAACGAAAGGTACCCAATCAGCCAGAAATCCAACGCGATTATAAGTTTCATCAACAGGCATTTGTACCCATTCAGGAATCAACCTCAGCAAAAAGTTGTAACAGCTTTTAGGAAGCAATATGAAAATTGCTTAATATAAATATATTATATGTTGTTATAATCTCAAACCTTCACACCGTCCCACCGCCGCTTAGCGAGCTCTATCGGTGCATCGCGGATGCATATCGCCGTATCTGACCTTTCGCCCGCATCTACTTGAACCCATTGATCTATTGCACCCTCAGCGTTAATGTTGGGAATTTGTCTAGGATCACTGACATGATATTTTCGGTAGGATTTGTAAAGTTATACAATGTTTTATTTTGAAGAACTATTTGATACTCTTTGATGATCTACAAGGCTAGTTTCTAACATCGCACCGCTTGCCATTGACTGATTTTACTTTCTGGACCCACTGTGGATGTGAACGCCTATGTACTAGTAAAGAAGGCGTATGGTACTGTGTGTGTTCTGACAGAAAAATTTACTTCCAATCGCATTACTTTTAACGTGTGTTTTTGAATCGACGTTAACCTGTTTTAAATTAGTAAGTTTGAAGAAGAGTTCTTTAAATATAATTCGATACATATTTGAACACTTAATAACACTCAGAAACCAAACAGACACCAATGTTTTCAGCGATTAATTTTGATAAGAGGTAAGCTGCCTGTCTCATTACGTTCATAAAATCAAAAAAGAAAAAGGCAACATTAAGATAATTGTACAACGACCATTGTGCAATTGGCAAGTGTGTCAGCACAAACACAATTTCCGTTGGCGTTCCGCGATAGCGATCTGGAGATGCGCGCGCGCCGGTCGGCGACACCTGCCGGAATCTGCGGGAAACGGAGTCGAAACATGTTGGTGGGACAATTGGCTAGCCACTGCCGGATTGATTAGGATCTTTATAAGAAGGAAGGAAGAAACAAACGAAGGTTTGATGATATAAGTAGGGAGTTATTGTTACTCGTACTATTTGACAGTGTGACGTGGTCGCTGACATGGATTGCTTTCACTCCTATTTAGCGACGCACTCATCAACAACATTGATTGTAAGTTTTTGCTTCAGCGAATGGGCGTGATCAAAACTTTTATTAAATTAGGCATCATAAACCTAGACGAAAAAATATTTATATTTGCTTTCTTCTTCTTCTTCGTGTCAATGATTCTGTGATTGTTGCAACTATCTAACCGCTACCCAGTGCTCCGCCACCGCTAGCCTAAGGAGGTGGCTTCACAGATCTTGAAGGGTACAGCTGGCGGGGCACTGGGGGCAGCACAACAGGTGCTGCATTGACTGTTCTGGAGCACCACACTTGCATTGCACTTTCATTTTGCTTTTAAACTGTCTAACTCTTCAATTGTTCAATTGTCTATGGAAGATGGGTAACTGTTACTTTTACACCGTTAGTGTTAGTGTCTATTACTGCCGTTGTTACCTAAAAAATGGTAAGACAATGTATGATCAGAACTTTTCCCAACTAAGACTGATTTTGTTATCACAAATCCGCATTGCAAAATGCAGTGATTGAGCAAATTGCTCGAAATCGTAACGATGACTTGTTTACAATAAATAGGCTCTAGTTGTGCCCGTTGCCGAAAGACAAATAACTTCACTGAATGGGTTCTAAAATGTGAGATCCCATTATACTTGATGAAGTGCTAGATTAGGTACGGTACGGCCATTAAAATGTACCGGTTTACGTCACTTTTCCTCTTCAGAATTCTTAATACTTAATATATTACTAACTTTTGCTTGAAAAACCTCTTAGTAAAGGTGCAAAATTATGTTCACGGTGATGCGGCCAATTAAATGCGCTGTCATGAAAAGAAAATTGGGCAGAACTTTCCAAGGGTAAATGCAGGTGTATTGTTACTTTGGAATTGTGGATTACATTTTTGGATAACAGCTTTGAGATAATTCTGTTACTGCTTGCTTTTAATTCTCGTTTTTGTGCACTTTCAATTGACTAAGAGGAAACATCTGTGGTCCTTACCTATTATCCGACGCTATAGAGGATGGGGTCGCCACCCGCTGAACATCGATTGAGGGCAATTTGAGTCGAAATAAAATCTAGAAAATTCAGCGTTCGCTCCTTTTTCATTATGAAAGGGGAATTGAAGCTTTTATTCTATCATGTTTTCTAATATCATCAGCGGATGTGGCTTTTATAGTGAACTTCGGGTTGTTTTAATAGCAACATAAGATGTGTGGACTCACAAACAACTTGTTTTCAATCTACCATTTCACTAGTTCATATCTCCTGTCCTCGGCTTCTATATGATGATATACACAACATTGTAAGTAAATAAATAAATAAATATCTGGGACAATTCACACCAAGATCATCTGACCCCAAACTAAGCAGAGCTTGTAATATGGGCGTCAGAGACTATCAGTAAACATACTTAAATATTTCTAAATACTAACTAAATAGATAGTAACACCGAGACATACAAGAAATATAAATGTTCGTCACACAAATATTTGTCATGGGTGGCGATCGAACCCACGACCTCCGGCTCTAAAGGCAGGGTCGCTGCCATTGCGCCAACAGGCCAGGCCAGTAAACTCTAAATACCGAAACATACTGATTAATGAACGACTCGTGCCAAACTAAATGGCTTCGCGTCTCAGAAGCGACGGCCGATACTATCTCGCGACTCGGCGACAGCGATTGCGATCGCCGCTAACGATACTATCGCTCGAGCGGCAGTGAATAGAACTGTTAATAGGAGGTGGAATAGATGTGCTGACAATGGAGGAATAGTGACATCACCGTCAATAGAGTTAGCACGTTTACCAGAGTCACTTCCACACTGGATGATGTATATCTATCTATCTTTATTATTATATAAATACTAGCTTTCCGCCCGCGGCTTCGCCCGCATGAACCTAAATTTTATGATATTCAGAATTTTTTCCGACTTACGATACTTGATTCGCAAAATCCCGTCTTAGTTAGCACCTACTTCCTAAAGAGAACCTCTTTGCAAAATTTGAGACTCCTAGCACTTGTAGTAACGAAGTTTCATACAAACTATCAACCCCAAAAACAACCTCTTAGGGGTTGATTTCGCAAAATCCCGTCATAGTGTGCTCACTATCCTCCTACTATGTGCTCCTACGTCCTAAAAAGAAACCCCATGCAAAATGTTTAACTCAAGACAACAGACAAACTTTAAAACAATAAATATAAAACATCCTAGTCTTACACTTGCCGGATCTTATTATCTTTGTTACACTTTCGTTTTCCAACAACATTCAACTTTACAGGTTCAAGGTAACTTTCTTAGAACACTTGACAAGGTCCTCCCGATAATCCATAAAGGAAATAACACCTGAGCCCAAGTTGCGAAGTTACTCTGTTTTGTTTAGAAAACCCTGAAAATAAAGGATAGTGGCAAAAGGGTTCCAACTAGTGCGGTGTATTCACGGACGGATGTGAAAAAAGGTAAAACCTGGGTCGTATCGTTTTATTTGCCAGACGACCTAGGCTCATCTCGGCCTGACGGTAGTGATGGGACAATCTTTGAATAAAATTGCTTACTTGTTCATCAAGTTTGGCAATGAAATTAAGAAATTGTATCGATTATATCTATAATTTAAAGAAATAAGGCACTTACTTAGCAATGGGACAGTACTGATAGAGGCTCAAAGCTAGAGCTTGACTACCTAGAAATGAAACGCCCCAATACTAATTGATTGCGCCCAATTTTGAATATTTTATATGAAGCCAATGCCCATCCACTGTAGCGATGACATGATTTCATTGATGGAGGCCTTTGCCTAACAGTGGGACAGTAAAGCTAATTACTTTACTTTTCTTTATGTGTGCGTGAATATAGGTATCATTCTACTTGACTACAGCATATTAATATTTTAAAGATTTATGAATGTATGTTATAAAGCCCAATGCAAATCTACCACTGGTTCCGATTATGATTCTATCGAGAAGACTCGGGTAAGAAACTCGATAAGTAGTTAGTCTTTTCGAGTTTGAATTGAGTTAAGAGCATAGTCAATAAATGAACCGAGGAGCAGATTATTCCTACTATGACCACAAACTCTTTGAAGTAGCGAATAACAAACAAATGGATCCAACATCGGTTGCAGCAATGTAATGACTGTGAATCATGGAGCGACCCCGTCAGTCAGCGAGGCGGAGTGCTCTCGAGTTGACGCAAGCGGTTTAATGATCATTGATTGCTCGTATGTGAGGAAACTGAATGGTTGAGAGTGGTTCAATATATCGACATAGGAACTTGTAGTGTAGATGATAGATTCAAGGAAAGCAAACGAAAATGAAACATAAAAGAAAGCTAAAAACTCTATAAACCATGAAAAAGGCTATATGCAATAAAATCGAATCGGAACTGAGGAAACCCATAGAACTTGAAGTTCTCTCGGGAGTCCTGTGAGTAAAAAGCTGCCTTTTCATTTGACACTAAACTGAACAATAATGTACAGGGATTACAGACAGGTACAGTACACATCAAATTGAAGCAATGCAAAGTGAAATTAAGCCTCTAAGACAAGAATCATATTTCATCGCTATAAATTGATGGGTATATCCGATGATACACCATGCTTTACAAATGCGGAAAGTCAAATTCTGTTTAAAAACAATTCAAATGAAACTCACGATACTTTATACGATATAATTTATACATTAATAAGATGCAACACCAAATATAATAATAATATTCGTACTTTTTAGATTTAAGCACTTGTGAAACCAATAGAGATTTATGATTATTAATTTATAAAACTATTAAATTGATAGTAAGCCACGCAAAAACACAAAATTATTTTGTCCTCGGCAGTGATCGAACCCGCGTCTCGAAGCTTAGTAGGCAGTATCACGATTAATTAATAAACCCTTACTGACGCCTACCAAGAGTACCCAAACCCAAGTTCGTTCTAAGTCTAAAACATTAAAGACAGGAATAATTAACACAGTAATCGAATCTGGATCTTAGTGCTCAAATAACGGTTCTATAACGACGTCTTTGAGAGAACGTGATTATGGAACTAATAGTAGTAGGCATTAACTACGTTAGACCGTATTTATTTAATATTTTGATTAAGTTCTAATGGCTATGTTAATTTGAAATTTACATGAAATATGATAATGAGTAAAGCCTTGAATCTAGTTTAAGACTTTCAGCTAGTATCTAGTGAACGAGCTAAAGCACTATAAACAGGTAATTACACTGAAATTGCTTAATACCTTAATTTTTCCAACTTCATTATTTTGTAAGTTAACGTTAGCTATTGAATATCGTTATAATAGTAAACTGTAGGCTTTAACGTTATGTAAACTGCATCTTGACTGTCCCATTCGGGATATTGGCCCGAATGTATGTTAAGTGTGTTGCGATATATATCATATAACATTGCCCCGATTTCCCTGGAGGGGCCAATATCCTGACACATTTATTTGCTCTTATGCACTCCCTTGGAAATACGTTTTATGTTGAGGGATATTATAGATCATAGAGCTAGAAATCGAATAATGTAATAAAATAATATCATAATAATACTGCTTGTGCAGTTTTGTATATCTGCTGCTGAGGAAGGACTATACGGAATTATAAGTGATATCTGGCTGGGATACTTACTTCAAGATCACACCCCAAACCAAGAGCTTTTACTATTAATGGGTGTCAGTTACTGATTAACATACATAAATATTTCCAAATATAAAGTAAAATAGATAATAACGCCCAGACACATAACGAACACAAACGTTTGTCAAAAACAAAACCAAATTCAAAACCAACCTTGCTTTTAAAAAAACCAAAATGCTGTATTTTTTTAAAAAACCTGTTTTTCGTTACAAGTCTTTATTAAATACATTTATTGACCAAAACTTCATGTACAATGTTTGTTAAAAATGATAAATCAAATTCGAACATGGTGAACTGCGGCGAATGCTAATTGGCTTACATGTTAATTTTGTTACTGTATTCGTCGAGGCGGATGAAGTCGCATCGCATGTAATGATAACAAATTAATTAGTAGAAACATTTATAGAAGTGATTGAAGTGGTACTCGTATTTGTTGCATATTCCGGAAGGTAATTGAGAATTGTTGTTTCTTTTCAGTATTAATACCTTGACAAATGAGGGACGATATTTGCTACCTAGGATGAAGGTGACCAGGATAAACATAAGTCTGGATGAGAATGAGGTATGCCTACTTTCAGCAGTGAACTACAAATTATGATGGCAATATATTTATATTACATATTTTTATAAAAAGAAATTGCATTTGATAGAAAAACGATGATCAATTTAATTTTCATCGATATTTGCGCTTTCCCATCACTAGCCTATTTGCTAACACATGGTTGCAAAAACACAAGATGGACGCGTCATGCAGTCTGCAAGCCTGTACTGTAAACAAAAAATAACCACAACCAACGAACGATATGCATGCCAAAATTAACCTTACATCCTATATCTTAAGGTTTGCAAAACTGCATGTATAATTTGTTTGCTCGCCATCTTGGTTTAAAAAACAATGATGAATAAAGTAAGCTCTAGAGCTTTGAAAATAAGGTTATACGTGGTGGTATGGCTTATTTTGTAGCTACTAAGTAAAAATGCGAGGCTAGGTCCCGGTGGCCATTATTTTACTGGACATATCACGGATTTGCGGTGAGGAATGCTGCTTCTAGGTGAAATTAATCAAAAGGAAAATCAAGTATGTAACCGGCGGGTCGGGCCAAGTGTAATATGGCGTTCTGGATATTAAATATAGAGGTCGACTGCTTTCATTTTGCATTATTACAAGTCCTGTATTTATGCTGTTAAATATATATGAGATCTGCAGAGGTCCTATTGGAAGCATTGGTATTCTTTGCAATCAATATATTTCTAATAAGTGGTAGGTACAACAGTGAACAGAGGATCAATCAATTGTTAACCGTATAGACTTACTCTAAAGTTTTTACGAGTACGATCACAGTCAAATTTTTCAACGTTCAATCTTAAAAATTGTGAAAAGAATCGTGATCTTCCTATCCATCCAGAGTTTTAAACAATTAAATAAATTTGTTTATACAGCTGTTGGTTTGAAACTAGAAAAAAAACATGAACCTTCAGGAGATCGTGTGAAATAAAACTCTGATCATCTTCAAATCAATTTAACTTCCATTTTTAAACCATAATTTACTTTGGCGTTGCACTTAAAACAAAAATGTATACTACTAATACCAAACCATATTACCAATTCTGGCGTCGAAACTTTATAGCATGGCCACTTACCCGCTTGATGACAGAACTAAGTGATATTTAAGCACCGGCCGATGGGAATATATTTTAATAAAACCAGCTTTCATCGATGGCTTGAATTAATGTGCGTCCATTGATGGACGAAAGCGATTCAGATTTTCCTTCAGTCGCGAAAGCGTGGTAATTTTGAATAAACATTATGAGGCTCCTGAGACTTAACGGGCAATTTACGTCAGTCATGCTACGGGAGGATATCAACCATAATTATCTGAACAGAATGTTTCAAATTCTATTTGAAACGATGACTAAAGGACAAACATTGCCTTAGTTCTAGAAGGAAGGTCTTTCCTTATTTTATGGAAATCGGATACAACTAGAAAAACTCATTACAAACATAAGTGAATGGGGCGTAAAAATTGATCTAACTTTTAATTGCAATTCCGTTGATGCAAGATAATTTAATGACATTATCACTACGCAAGTAACTGATGAAACACAGACCAAGGTTGACCTTATAGTTAAACATGACAAAAAAACATTACCAGCAAAACTGTAGTACAAGACACAAAAGTGTTCGTAACACAAAATAAATATCCCAGTAACAAATAAAAGGCCAAAGAAGAAAAGACAACACGACCGACTTACGAGACGAAAAAGAACCAACACAACGACATTGGTACAGAAAAGGTGCTCCGGGCTTACACACCGGAATATATTACAGGTTACCTTTGAAATAATTCAGCGTAAATCCGTAAAGATAATAGCCCACTTGCAAAGGAAACTATAACCATTAGCGCGCGTGCTCAGCATAATATATATATACAGCACATGCTATATACAGGAAACGACGCGCATCTCACGCCGATGAAGCTCCTGGTTAGACGACGTACATCGATACCGTCGCTTCCTTAAACGAAAGCGCGAAGACTGAAGACAAGCAATGAAGACTCGACGTTACGATGGAACCGCTTGATAAATTATTCATCACTGCACCGCAGCATAAGTATTCTATAAGGACGGGCGATTTAGCAGAAGCGGTCCAATCCACGAACGAGATCTTAGAATTACGCACGATTATAAAAACTATTCGAATAGCCTATGAATCGTAATTTACTGATTCAATTCAAGATATAATTGCAGTTTTCACTGCTGTTGAGAACGTTTATTATTTTCTTTGTTAGTATTTTATAGTTGATTAAACATGATGCTCTCGAAAGATAATCACAAAAATGACCTCTTTGTATTGAAGTCACAGCATTTACTTCAACAGCAGCGTGTTATTAGATCGACACTGATATTTTTATTTCAAATATAAATAAGATAAAGATTATCTCGCTAGCCATGGGAAATACAAAAATATATAATATTCAAAATACTCTTAAAAGATTATACTTATTTTTGTACACAATTTTGTACCATATTATGCATTACGTAGGCAAGCCAAAACTTGTTGAGTTTATGTTTCATTTTTTGATCAAAAACTCAGTCCTTCAAGCTGCAGTAGAGATTGTAGGAATAAGAATGTTCTTGATCGTAAATTCTCCATTCATATATCAGTATATCGCCTTCTTACACAGTAGGATTGTTAGTATGATAGTACTTGAATAGTTTGTGTTGAAACAATATGGTAATTAGATGAATCACAATAATTTCTGAGTAAGAATATTTCAGGGTAACAGCATTATACGAAGACACTATAGTAAATTCGAAACATAAGCTGTCATCTTACGTACGTTACGAACTTCCTTCAGCTCGCGCCGGTTCGCGTAGGAAGTTATGAATAAAACATTGAGTTACCTGAAACAAAACAGACACAATCAATTTGATATTCAGTTTTACTGAAATTTATATTCAATTGTTTCACTAAATATTAAGGCTTTTAAGATCCATGAGAGGATTCTGGTATTTATGCAGGTACGTAATAATTAAACGTCCAAAAAGGAAGCTACAGATCTCAAAACCAAAACTAAATAGGCACTTCATTGCCTGAATTTAAACTTATAAATTTGAACGGTCTTTTTCCCCTAAAATTATTCACTGGGCAGTCATTTGAACACTTGGTGATAAGTGATAATATGGTCTATGATGGTACATGGCTCTATCAAACAATTATAAAACTACCGTTGCTAATGTAGAGACAGACAACGACCGCCAAAACCACTGGGCGTGAAAGTTGGAATTTCTCATTTAGGCTCCTCGAGGAAGTAGTTAAGCATTAAGAGAGGATTTTGAAGAATTTCCGTTCGTAAAAAGTTTCGGAGAAAAGCTAGCAAGAAATAAAGACCCAAACCCTTATTTCAGTTTAATAGTTATACCACTGTTATACCTACTAAATAAGACAGCAGTGAAAATTTGTCTAGTTACAGACATTGACATTATAGCCTGTATGTATAATGTACATATTCTCGAATCTTATGTTGGCCCACTAAACCGGAAGCGAGGCCGTTACCAATTGAGGTTAAGTTAATAACACTGGCTCTCAGCCTCCCTTGAGTTAATTTGGCTCAGATATTGAGCAGACAAGGTACAAGATATAAACAATACATAGTCAATGTACACAATTAATATTAAACTACATTAATAAGAGTCAGGTTGTCTAAACTGACAGGGAACTTCTTATTTACAATAATAAAGTACCTAAATGTACTCGTAGAAGCACCTAAGTGCCATTTCAAAATATCTAAATATTTGAAAAATATTAAACTTAATCTACAAATAAGAAAACTACTCTCTCCAAGAGGTTACTTCAATAACATACGAACAACTTCAATGGCAATCTGTACAATCAGAAAAGAATCAGAGATAAAATATTCAAACATGTACCAGTAAATTAGATAGGTTTTTAGTATCGTTTACACACTATTAACATGTTCTTCTCTTTTTGGTATTGACTTCCAAAACGTACGCTAATTACTTATTAAGTCGCAATTTTTGTTCTTCAGAGAGCAATCCAGAGATGGCGCTACTAGTAATCTTGAGGATGCAAAACCTCATTGTTTTCTGTCAACCGACAGCGAAGCGAAGAAAAAATTTAGTTCCGTCTCAACGTTTCACCCGGCATAAGCATAAGCCGAAATTTTTAATCACCTCAAGTGTTTAACATGGATCAGTGATCGCAATCTTCGGATCCCTCGATCTAAGTGATAGGAGATGGTTTCCTGAAAACTGATCAAAGAGGGCCATGCTAAAGGCGATCCTGGATGGTTTGCAGGTAGGTGGATTTCCATTAATTGTAGCTGATATTATAGATAGCTTATCGTTTAGAAGTCAATCCTTTCCCCTGTTTTTCTTGTAAACGCGCATTGTATTTTTTGAGACATTTTTACGAATGTATTACCGCCTTTTCACATGGTGTAGCTATTTACACGCCTCACCAGAACTGACAAGGAATCATTCGGAATAAAGGAACTCTTGTGATTTTTTCATTATTCCCGCTTTTCGTGCTTGTAAAAACCTTCAATAAATAATGAAATATCTGGAGCAAATAATTATAATTCATACCATTTAGAGGCGAGACGAAATTCATTCCATTTTGTAATTAAGTTCTAATCTTATTCCATTTGATGAAAACCATCGAGCTAAGAAAAATACTGTCGGTTTAAACAAAGAACACAAACATAAAACGATGTCTTTAATTAACATTTATTATTAGATATAAGGAAATCGAGTATAATCTAATGAAGAAAATGATTATCGTTATTTTTAACTTTGTTAAAGATTCTGACGGCAACACGTGGCAAACAAAACCTTAATGACAAATTTAAAACTAAATAACAAAATAACATCAAATTTAAATCACCATTGAGCATGTCCTTTTTAGCCAGTACATTCCATTACATTAGCCTATGCTCGTTTTTTAACTTTATATGGTTTTTTACTGTAAATCTATCACTACTTATATCATAATTCATTCATCACAATTGGATCAACGATTCAACCGTGAGAATGTAATAAAGTTAGTTACTATTGTATTTGAATATGGATGGACATAACAAATGAATATGCGCCAGAGAACACACTAATTTCCATGGTCTCGAAGTAAGGATAAAAACCCCTTGTGTTACAAGGTACCAGACACGGGTTTAAGCCATGCTTGGGCGTCCCCCAGCACACTAAGGTCTAAGTGGTCTAGACCTAGAAATTGACGGCAGCGGGAATTGAACCTGAGACATCACGCATGTCAAGGCGAAAAACCGTGCTGAAGCGCATTACGCCAATTGTGTGAACATGGATTACTAAACGACGTGTTTATTTTTACAAAGCTGTCAGCAAATTAATGTTTTGTCCCAAGGCCGATTGCTAGTTTCACATTGCTCAATAGCAATCCAAACGTAATTAACCATTACCAGATTTCACTGATTGTAGTAACACAGTATCAAAAATCTTAAGACAATTTTACGCTGCGCGAGATATTATCAAGACCCCGACAACGAGGCAAGGCAATACGAAATATTTGTCAATAGAACCGCGGTACGCGAAAGATGACGATTAAGATAAGATAAGGTACAGTCAGCTACGGTTCAAGCGTTACGCCGGGTTTTCACCACAACCATAGATTCTCCGAATTTTCTGCCGAAGCGGAGAGTAGAGATGTATGATAACCAATCAGAATTAGATATTTACACATTTTACAGACAGATGTGGGAATAAAAAAATCTGATTGGTTGTTCCTCTCCCTTTACTCTAGGCTTGGTACTGTCAGGAATTCAGAAAAATGACAATGAAAGTTGAGCATGCATAGCCACCCTTTGCGTTTTTGATAACATGTGCATGCATCAATTTAAAGGGTGCTCAAGTTTGATTTAAGATTCATGATTCGGTGTTTGAGTAAGACCTGGGAGCGGATTGGCTACATCCATTTTTAGGAAGATTTTCAGTTTTGTTTTACCTAAGTTATAGTAGGTATTATGTTTTATCTATGATAGTGTTATGCATTTAGATAAAAATAACAATCTTTTGAAACATAAAATAATATTATATTATGTATAATTAAGCTTCAACAAAACCGAAAATCTTCCTAAAATTGACGTTCTCAATCTGCTCCCAGAGCTCACTCTCAACCAATTAATTCTTATAAATTTGATTATAAAAAAAAAAACTGTTTTACATTAATAAGCAATACATTAAAAGGACTACTTCATTTTCGATGTTCTAACATGTATTGCAAAAAAATGCAGAAAATTGCAAAACGAATTATTTTTATCGACGTCGAGTTGCCAAACTTTTTTTCATCCTTTTGGCTATTAAAAAGTAAAATTATACATAAACTCAAAGGTCGCAATAGTGTCAGGTAATTTCACAACTTGTATCAAGCCCGGGGCACTAACCGGATGACAGGGCCGAACTCAGGTTGATAGGGCACTCGTGATGACAGGGACGCCTTCGGGATGACAGCGGCGCCCGCGCAGGTCAGAAATGCTTTTGCGGCTTTGAAGGCGTCCCATGGGTTTAACTTATCTAAGGATTATCTTAATATTTAATTATTTTCTATACGAGAGAAGGAAAAATAACCATTAAAGTCTGCATGTAAAATGGACAGAAGTTTTATGAAACAGCTTGAAGTAACTTGTTGCTTCAGCAAACTATATTAACTACTATAATTTCTCTGTTCTTTTTCATGTTTACTCTAAGTAGCATTACCTCGGCTTAGTTAGGGTTCAAATAGCCAGGAGTAAAACTGCCCAAAAAGGGTTGATATCACGTCAATCAAAAATGTTCCTTAAATAATTTGTAGTGCAATTCAATTGGGCTGTCTGAGTTTAGTACCACATAGCAATGGGGGTTCAACTAATACTGTCAATGTAACGCTTTGGTTGACGCATCGGGTACATCCAACGATATTCCATTACCAGATAATGCACGTCATACAATTGAAAAGCTTAAACCTCATGACATCCTGCCTTCTGCCTCTTCCTGACATGTATGAGTGAAAGGAGCAGGAATACATCGTAATGAGGAAAGTGTGCTTGAATGATGTTAAGCAAACCTTTTTCTGTTCCCTTCATTGAGCGCTGGTGCGGAGTCCTTGTTATTCAAATGTCATTGACTGTACCGGAGGAATGAAACAAGAAGTCAGGTAATGAATACCGTAGTTGTGGGTAACGCATGGCTTGATGGGAACGATGAGTTGTAAGAGTGAATGTGAAATTGTTAATGTTACGTTACGGATTAGTAAAATATGTTTAGGGCTATCTACCAAAGCAGTAAAACTGAACACAAACAGTGACTTTGTCTGTCAAAATAAATTAGCCGCTAATTTCAGATTTAGTTAAGTAATACTTCTGCTTTAGAAAAAAATATTCGTGAATATTTTAATGCAATTTCGATAAATTACTAAAAAATAGTAAGGATACAATTTAAACATCCCAGAATACAATTGTTAATTGTAAATATACAATCCACACAGTTTTTTGATAAACATTTATATTACCTCTGAAAACAGGGAACTCCGGGTGCAATGAATATATTTTTTTAGTAGTTTTTCTGTTTGTTGTTAATTTAGCCGTTTTTGTTTGTTTTTTAAATTTAAGTATTGTCAAAAAACTCTCTCGCCTTGGCTTGAGTCACTTGTCCATAAACAGTTAACGTGATTTTATATTTTAAATTGAATCTAGGTCAAGATTAATGTTGTCGGAATAAATTTGGAGATCATGATATTAACCCATTTCGTTATCACAAACCAGTCTTTTATCTTTATCCGATTTCTGGGAAACCAATCGATTTTCGTATCACATTTCCCACACATTAAACTATTAAACCCGTTCTTGCCCAACACTGGGCGCATGTATAATTCATTCCTGGCTAATGATCGTCGGAGCTGTCATTAAATCATTAGCGAATGCCATGCGCCCGCGCAGCGACTGCCACACGCACAGACGTAGATTTAAATAAATGACGCGAGAGTAAATACTTCAAAGTCAAAGTCAAAGTGATTTATTTACGAATAGGTGTACATTTAAGATATTACAAAAAATATGAACTATTAAACCCGTTCTTGCCCAACACTGGGCGCATGCACTTCCACTACTTTTGACGTTAGTCCACGCTCAAACGTTATGGCAACGATTTTTAAAGTAATAGTTAATTATTAATAAATATCATGGACACCTTACACACCAAGATGACCTGAGTGCCTAATGCGAGTTGCAGTAAGACCTAGCGGCCTTTATGTTGCCTGAATTTGCCGCAAGGTGGCGCGGACTCGATGCCATACAAATTGACATTAACGTGCTCGCAAAACGCGATGAAATCATTCGCATAGATCGCAACTCCTCGCACTCGGCACTCTGAACTCAAACCGAGCACCGTAAGGAGACTGTCAGAGAATGATAAACATTCGTAATTTAAATATTTACATAGGTACTTGAATAGAACAAACAGAAATGTCACACGAACTTTGGCGTAAAAGGCAGGATCACTACCATTGTGCCAACGTGTCAGTCAAAATAAATCAAGAATCAAGTGGAATTCTACTTAATACTCCTCTTTCCATGTACATACTAAATCAAAATCTAGAGAAAAGCGCCGATTTCCATTACTTTAACGCTATCCTGACGTCGCTATAATCATCAAAACAGTGGCTCTATATCTATATAGATGTAAGTCTTTGGCCACACGCGTTATTAAGCTTGTTAACCCACTTTTAGATTGAAATGTTACGATCGAAGTTAATCTGTAGTCAGTGATTTATTTTACCTGTTTCTTTGTATACGATACTCGATACGACAAGCAAACGTGTGACTACTGAGTCAGAATGAAAAATCGTGTGATGTCTTGTTAAAACTACCAATAGTTCTAGCCCTATAACAACATAAGGATAATTCACAGACCTCTTGATCTAGTAAACTTTGTACATTAAATATGAACTAATAAAAAGGTAGAAACAGAATTTTTTTACCTGATCCTAGGACTCAAGTGTGATACGAATCCGCGACCTACCACTATCCGGGTGGGTGCTCTTGCAGCCGAACTACCGAGGCCGTTAACAGACCCAGCGAATTTATCTAGTGTATTTTACGTACGTACGTTTTAAGCTAACGGTGATTCATCAATGTTATAAGGCAAGCGCCTTTAACACCAGAAATAAATATTTGATTTTCGATTAAAATGCAACTAGCTATATGATTAGTGATTCAACCTGATCCTAGGGATGACCAGTACGTCTACCACGATTTGCCACTTTAAATTTACGTTATCGTTCGCGTAAAAAAACTGATTGGGATTTAACATTGTCATGTCATGTCATGTCAAATCCCCATGCAATTTTTTACGCCAACGATAACGTAAATTTAAAGTTCCATCTCGTGGTAAACGTACTTTCGAGACCCTATTTTCTAGTTTCTATCTTAGTGTAAAAAACAGTGCATTGTTAAATGCTCAACAATGAACACAAAAATGGTTTCGGATAAAATTGAACTCGGGACCACACGGGCCACAGCTGGAGAGCTCAACCACTAGGCCACGATTCTCTCCGAACCGACGAATGAATCCATTCCGACAAAAAACTTGACTTGATCATTGAATTTGGGTCGAAACCTCTTACCGGGGCGTCATGTATTATTGCTAAATATTGTTTTAATACGTGTTGTCAAAACAAATGCGTGTGGTCTTCTGTTATGGAACCCTGTAGTTTGAGTGATTGTCTGTTTGTCAGTGTGTTTGTTTACGCAGCTCTCTGCCTCTGTCATCTTAACAATGCAGGTGCTGCTGTTAAAATATTTAATATACTTGTAGTATGAACTCTTTAAATCGGCGTTTGGGGAATTTTAAAGGCGTAAAACGTTTTTTGAATAAATATATACCGTTTCAATATACCGTTTATTCTGAAGAACCATTTTGTATTAATATGCCTTCGACAGTTCCTTCAAACTATTCAAAAATCACTCAAAATAATACGCTGTTTATAGATCAAAAACAGAACGGCTTAAACTGAAAAGGGTTTTTGAATTTGAATACTTTTTTCTTTTAATCGAGAACTTAAAATGAAAGAATGATGGATGTAATAATAATTAAATTGTATGTATAGTGATAAAATTCATCAATCTCTCCTCTTTTAGTATTTTGAATGTGCTAAATAAAAACACATTCAATGCCAACTAGATGACTATCCCTTAGTAAAATTTCCTCCACTTCAAATAGTATATTTAGAAGCCAAAATACGCTATAGAACTCAAGAGCGTTTGATCCAATAATAGCTCTGTATAAATCGATCGTGTGCTTTGATCTGGCATCGATACAGACTGTGCATCGATTAAACGTAATCGTAAATTGATGTTTATTTTAAATTAAATGTTATTCGTGTGTTTTAGGAGCGTTTTTTCTTTAGAGGGCTATTTTTAGACTTTTGTTTAGTAGTCTAACGTAACTAAACAGACAAGTTTACAGGATACAAAAATTAATAAATTAAGACAACGATTAATTCATATTTGGTGAGGATACTGAAGTAAACCATATCGACAACTAAGTAAGAAACTCATTTTTTTTACGCTTTCCACCTTTTTATACAGATAGATTTAAAGTTTAGTTTATTGGTCACAAAAACTGTAACTTTTTGGCTACAAAAACTATAACTTTTTTCGGCCAATATCGTTTAACTATCCTGAAAAAGACAGAGACAGATTTTGAGACAGACATGATTTTTATCCGTCGTCTGTTTTTCAAAACCGCTCCTTTTTGACCTCTGTCATAATCATGATCATCATCATCAGTCTATAGGCTCCATCGCCCTATTGAATCCTTTTCCTGCCCGCAGCCTTGCGCATGCGCAAGTCACCGCTCCACCTGGCTGTAGAGGAATCTCCGCTAAGTTTGCTAAGGGCGGTTATCTCTCTAGAAGTCCATGGGTTATCTGTTCTACGGTATTATGTAGACTACCGACTGCCACTTAAACTTGCTGATTCTGAGAGCTATGACAATGATCTTGGTTGGGCAGAGAACTTTTGACATGGCTTGTCATCAGATCATTACTTATCCCCGAATTCAATAACATTACTCAAGTTAGCAGCAGTTTAACTGGAACTTTCACTTTTGCTGACATGTTAACATTAGTCTTAAGTGCTCCTAACTTTGACTGACGTTTGAGAATTTTGGGGTCTCGCTAGCTAATCAATATTTAAATCTTGATTTGTAGGCAGACACAATATTTACAACCGTGTAAAAAGACAAATCGTAAACTACCGGAAGTTACGTCCACAACCGAGATTAAACAAGTGATAAGAGATTTGTCGACGGAAATCGCATATAAAAATAAGCCTTTATCTGACAACCTGCAAATAGTATGCTTAAAATTGCCAAGTTTGAGAATTTATTAATATTTACTGTACAGTAGATAATTTAAGTTCTCCAAAGTTGCTTTTCAAGATTTCCTAAAAAGAAAAGTATCATTATTTCAGAGTTCATATTAATGTGAGAATAAAATAATTAACCAACTTATATACTGTTACATTTCTTGACAAAGTTAGTTTTCTTCAAACAGTAAATTTAGTTAATACCCAACAAACTAGACAGTTAAATTGGTGTCAACTGCCCCTGAATCCACGGAATCTTATACAGTCAAAATTGAAGGTGGAATAGTGCTGTTGCGATAGCGCTAGTCTATCGATAGTATCGTGGTACTATCGTGACCTCAAAAATCAGTCATACTATCGATAGTCCTATCTAAATTATCGACCCGTGACGATACTATCGGTAGTATCGATTGATAAAAATAAGTAATACTATTGCTAAATATCAATATGTATCGATAGTTTTGCCCTATCGATAGTCGAGCATTTTACGATACTATTGCAAGCTCTTATTAGGTTTCATTTTATTTTCAGACGACAGTATCGCAAATACCTCGATAGTTACTAAAGTAAAACTATCGATAGTATCGATAGGCCATGATACTATCTATAGTATCGACTAAATGGCGCGATAGTATCTAACAAGAAGATCAATAGTCAGTATCAGTGATAAAATTAGCAAGTTTCTTTCGATCATTTTACAAAGTTTACTAGGAGTAATCAACAGTACCAGTTACAGCTGTTGAGACACTGTCGAAAAACAACAGAACTCCTAATCGTCAAAAGTGAAGTAGAAAGTCAAGGTTCTTGTCGCCTAATGACAAAAAATGTTAGACATTTTGTCTCGACGATTTTATCTCGCTACGTCTCTCAAAATACGGTAAAAACAGTATATCCTTCACCGCATAAAACTTTTTACTACCAGAGCTTGTTTTATTTTAAGGTTATTTTAGCGATATTGGAAACAAAACTTTCCCGAACTTCGTCTAACAAGTTTCTTAATGCCTGATTGAAAAATCTTATAATTTTTTGTTGAAAATTTTTCACCATTATCTCGGTCAGTCAATATCAAAATAAATGTGTAACTATGAATACTGTGATTAACCAATGACATGAAAATCCCAATCTCAAAGGTGAACAGAAAACCGTAACTGAGGTAAGTAAGTGGCTTTTACTGAAGAAAAATGCAACATACTTACTAGTTATACTTTTTAGTTTGTTTTCTTCTTGTCAGTTTCTCATCATTTATCGCCTGAACGATATTGATTAAATGAGGCTTATTGTAGCTGTCTTACCTGAAACAAATAATTAGATTTATGAAAAAACAATCACTGCTTTGAAAGAACACATTTTCATCTTAATCAATTCTAGGCATACTTAGTGGAAATTCATAAAATACTTGAAAATAACATTTCATTCTTCGTTCATGTAGAATAGAAGTAACCAATTGGCTACACACACTTACTTATGATGAAGCGGAAGAACTTTTTTAACAAGGGTTACATAATGGTTTGTGGTTTCTACTCAGCAGAACCCAAGATTTATTTTTAATTTCATAGGTCATACAGTTACATTCTGCATGCGCGCATGCGCACACACGCACGCACACGCACCCCCCCCCCCCCCCCCACACACACGCATCGAGTGAAGACCGAATCTCTGTATTACAGTAATAGTTTAAGTATTTTGTTAGTTTTCTTTTATTAAATTTCTGAATCACTGTACTAAGAGAAGTAGCGAGCCATTCCCATAAGGAGTATCTACGACTACTCAACGGGAAGACTCATCAATATATAATTGTATTAGATATTTTGGAAATAATAAAACTTTTTATTTTTATTTATTTATTTATTGTATTTTAACTCAAGTTGTCTAAGCCGGCCAGTATTATTTGCAGCCTAAAATACAGGAGCTCTTATCGTCAGCTTGCGACAGCGGTCAGTTGTGAAATGGGAAGTGCCTAAGGTAACACCAGCAGTGGCATCAATACTCGTGAGTCAGAAATGCGGGCGTGGCGTAAGATGCAAGATGTCGCTACAACTTGGAATTATCTTACAGACTTTACAATTCCATATAGCACCAGGAGACTTATTACAACATTACATACCATCACGACTTATCCCAAACAGGGTAGTCAGAGGCAAGTGACTGTGCCGTCATGGTGAACGAAACACTCAGAAGCCCACATTTCACCAATGGTGTTAAAACCCAACGTGGTAGGTGGTGAGCCTGCCGCTGTTATTCGGGTTGATTTGGTTTTTTATCGATGTTTTCCATCACCGGAGAGTTAGTCGGATATTACAACCCCTTATAAATTGTTAAGTTCATTCTCTAAACCAATCGTAGCAACCAATTTCGTAATATCTTTCATTTACAGCCAGTCAGCAGTTACTTGGAACTAACGCACTCACTCGCACTTGTATACTCTCGAAATTGCTCGGCTCGCAGTTTAGAGAATGAACTTGACAAATTATAAGAGATTTTAATTAGACCTCAGATAAGGTAAAATTCTTGTAAGTCAATATTAGTAATTACAGAGTTGGAAAAGCCAGCTGATGTGGCTAATAGTTCCAGGATTGGCAAAAGTGGGCTGCAGTAATTGACAGTTATAGTTTATGAAGCTAAGTGAGATGCTCTGCACTTGCTTTTAAATGATTTCCACTTTAGCCTTTTTCTTACCCTAATGATTCTTCTGAACAGTCATTAGCCATCATTCAATTTCAGATATCTGCTCTTCTTAATTGATTATTATTCTCTTGATAGAGACACCAAGTACCTCCATTTTGTTGGTCAGCTTTTAAACATGGTACTACTATCTTTAAATGCTTACCTGACTGAGAATAATGACTGTGAACATAAGTTACAATTTTGAAAGAAAATTATGCATCAAATTGATCGCTATCATTATTATTATAGACTTCTCTTGTAGGTGATTAATAATACAGTGCTACTCAAACATCAGTGGCTGTGCAGAGAAATCTACTAACGAATCAAATTAACACAGGCAGCCTGATTAAGATATTTCATTCCTGACAAAATATTTCACTTAAACTTTCCCAACTCTTCGCTCCTGACTCACCAGTCCCACGTGGAGCAATACAGTATATTTATGCACTGCTTGATCGCCACAAAGGGACTATCTATCCAACAATTCGATTTATTTTTCAACTCATGACTTCTATTGTGTGTTCCTGATATAATACCGGTCTTATGCAACGGCGTCGCGATGAAATTGCGCCTTACGAAATTCAAAGATCAAGATAAGGGAATTGACAACTGTTTTAGGATACAATACGTTATACCTATAAAGGCCGGAGAGATATTTTGGAATTTCAACATGTCTTGATATTTTGCCAGAGTATTTTCAATGAATTTGCAAAAACACACCAGATCGTATTCATAAGCGGTGTGAGAGTCCTAGTGTGTTAGTTGTGCACTTCTCATAGTTTTCATTACCTCTACTTAGATTGATACAATAGCCTTAGCAATTCCCAAGCCAAATAAAACAACACGTAATAGTGTTTGTTGTTCTTGATCTTCAGATGCTGTCGATCGATACTGCAAGGGTCAAGTTCATGACTACGTCGGATCTTATCGAGGTGCCGATATCGCGGCTTGCTGTCCTAAAAACGAAACAATCGAGGCTGCAGTCTGCATATTCTCACGGATGATGATGTTCTTGACTTTGTTGATTTGGGGTTCGGTTCTTCAAAAGGAAGAAAAAACTTATTATACAATCACACATTCCCCTGTTACAGTACAGGTTTAAGAAGGTTTCAAAAATGCTATAAGTATCATGCAAATTATGTGATCCGTTCTTTGATGAACAAACATATAGTAAATTAACATATACAATGAACAATTTAAAAACTAGAATTATCAAAAAGCGGCATTACACATTTGCAAACAAAATTAAAAAAGAAAATATTCTCACGTCGGAAATTGTGAAGTCAAGTGTTAATAATATATATTTAAAATGTAAGTCTTTTAGGATTCCTTTCTTCATAAATGTATCAAGCTTAGAAGAGACATGAGTAAGGAAGCGTGTTTGGGAATATCTAGTGATTGACTTCAGAAAAAGAAGTTGAAAATAAATTATAACAGTAAGAACACAAAAAAACTTTCAGCACAAATCTCTACAAACAGAACAAAAGCAGCAGCAACTTCTTGGCATAAACTTATTTATTTTAACGTAAAGTGGAAATATGTGCTGAATCATCCGTTGCCAGTTGTACCTCGAGCTTTGATTTTCCAAATTCAGCAAAATGTACGTTCAACTTTACCGCTTACATCTACTCCGTGAAGTTGATTTGATCAAGATATTGCTTTTGTAGCAATATTGGAAACATTTCAGAAACTCGTGAATTGTTTTGTACTGAATATTTGCAAGTGACCAAATTTCCCTTGAATTTCTACCTGGGTTTTGAATACTCCAGTAATCCTTAAATATAATGACTTATCTACCCAGGGGACAACGAGGTTTTACGGGAATCCTTCTAACTAAAACTCCACTCTACCTTCTGTAGCAATCAGGTTCCTCCAGAAAGGTTTTACGTAGCCTCTTGATAGTCAGTAAAGGAGGAAGGCCATGGAAACACTTTGAGTACTAAAGCACTTCCACTGTCCCGGTAAAAGCCACGCAATGTTGGCAAGAGCACTTCAGTCCAATAACCACTGCTGTACTAGGAAGGACCCTACAGGGCCTGCAACCAACTGGGTGCAGCTTAAAAACGTTTTTATTTTCTTTAGGTAGAACCTAGTTCTATAACAAGGAAGTTGGGTGTTTCAAGCTTTACTTTTACTAGGTTAAAACCTACATTTAAATTGAAAAAATAAGTTTTTTAGCTTTTTCTTTATAAAATTCATCTCATGTATTTCCAGTCATCGATTATATCACTGTTAATGCAATCAAAATAATTACATTAACTACAGTTAATAAAAAATGAGCATCACCACACGCAGAATGTTGACCGCGAAATTCGACGAACAAACGATTTCGACCGAGTAATATGTAGTCGTGGCCTTATACGCGACCGCGTGTGTGGTCCGCCTTAAGCTCGCAAAACAAGCAGAATTAAGTTATTAACCAATGCAAATGAAGCTGATATGGTAATGAAAGTACTTACAACACCGGCACTTATATCACTTAAGTCAAGGAACCATGCATGCCAAACTAACCCCTCGGATAATGAATCCAAAGACCACATTTGCATGGAGATTCAGATTATCTGTGGATGTATTTGAAAAGCTGAGGGTAACGGTTACGTATGGTAATGCTCGGTTCAATTCACTCTATACAGAGTTCTTGGAATAATCTGTCAAAGTCCTACATGTCTTTATCTTTTACGGCTTGATAACTTGTGCAGCTAAAAGTTTCCGCAATCCCAGTAAGGTATATTTTATATTGAAGGAGCTTGATCGAACTGGACCTCCAACGAATGAAATTGCATATTTCTTGTTGAACAATTGATGCAAGCTTATGCAATTTTTATTTTTCGGTAGTTTATCAAACAAAAATGATCCACGAAGACCTTAAATGCTTATGATTTTTAAGATATCATTTTCCCGAAAAACACATAAAAAAATTTGAAGAACCTTCTATTCGGTAATGGATGCATATATTTACTGCGGATAACAACATTTTTTCAATAAATATATTTATTGCTAGGGGTACATCTAAGCATGATTTTGATAAGTAAAATCTTTTTAAGGCTAGTTCCTTCCAGAGTCATGTTAATCGAGGCAATCTCATGGCCGGAACACACCACATTTTTGCCCTAGCTCCCACAATTACCCCGTCACCATGTCGGCGACATGAAAGCGACGAGAAATTCCTGAGAGGAGTAATCGTTCGAAATTAGCGCTTCGACCAAGAATCCCAACACCGGTGTAATCGTCAGATAAATCATTGGAAATCGATTAAAACACTATGCGGTCACTACTCATTATAATTGAGGGTTGATTGTCACTGTCACTCTTGATTTTGTTGTAAGTTTAAAGTTGTAAATCGATAAATACGATCAAATTCATTTTTAATTATATGCGAGGATAAGTTACGGCATAAGTAAGTGGTATAATACAAATACTAATAAAATATAATACGTTATCATCTGTTCTTAATTTCTTTAAAATATCATGAATGTTTAACCTACCGTCATTTTACTTCTTCTTCTTTCTTTTGATTCAATGGCAAATAATATTTGAAGTAATTTTTAATCTATAAGGACCGTAATCAAAACCTAGCGACATCCAGCGCAGTTACAGTCGCTATGTGTGGTTGCTCCACAATGCATGTGGTGGTGTGTCATACTTAAATTTTGTGAGAATGACTCATTTCTCGAAAATAATAGTACATGTTTCATTTTTAAATGCCAATTTTTATTGATACTAACCGGACCGGTCTTTTTAGTAGACTAAATAAACAGAAATAAGGTTTCTAGAATATAAATCTTAAATGGAATGACTAAGTGGAACTCGAAAGCGATTTTGCAAAAGCTTTTGACTGTATTCGTAATGAAGATTCGTGAAGCAATACTGCCTACACGAATTCAAATGATGCCGCAACTCCGATCAATCAGACGGCCCTATAAAAGCACTTCAAATCCGATAAAGGATACAAAGTGAGAGGCATTGTGAAGGCAAATGTTTTAAGTATTGGGAACGAGCGTGGATATGCATAGCAGAGGACGCAGGTATCAGAGGTAATTTCGTTGAATATGCATTGATGAATGATATTGCGCAATCAACACCTCCAACTATAAATTTACCTGTCACTTTAGTAATTTAAACCATATCTCCAAGGAGTAAGAACGAAGATTGTTTTGTTAGATCTCCCTGTTTGAGTTTACGATATATTGCTAGGAAGTGTTCTCTTTGATTTTGATTAGAAATTATTTGTCGTTGATCATTATGCAGGATGAAATTGCGTGACAAATGGTTTTGCTCTAATTGGTTTGGAATGTTAATCATAAGGTAAATCGAATAGAAATTAACAATATGGGTCATGTAACCAATATCTAACAAAACAATATTCTTATATTACCGCAGTTCTTCGGATCGATTCCTAACTAGGACAAAGATGTGATGAACAATGTTTTTTTTTTAATATGAAATAAGTAGGCTTCTTTATCGATGTCTGATAACTCGTTATACTCAGTTTAGTTTTACCTGTATTTTGTATCAAAGGGTTATTTTACCACTGACTATCTGGACGCAAACTATGGTAACAATAGGTTTAGCGCCAGAAATTAACAAAATTGCAAAGCATGGCGCAAAAACATCCTAAAAAGATTATTTTAATGATGAAAAACATAAACAATTCCATATTTCTAAAGAAATAAAAGATTCAAGTCCAATAACCATTTCTATTATGCTGTTCGATGTACGGCCAAAACAAAGCTCGAAATAAATAATGCGAAGAAATAAAATGACTCGTTGATTACCGAATACGCCTTATTGATGACGCGCAAAATATTGAAGCAATCATTCATTTCAAGACTCCTTATTTCGCAACGGTTAACGATTCAACAAAAACGGGGATTGAAGATCTTGTGAGCTTGCGAAAATGAAAATGAAGATCAAATTATTGAAACTGAACTACTCCTGTATTAGGGTGCGTTCCCAAAAGAGATGTGCGAGTATGCGTAGCGAGGAATGTGTTTGTTAAGAACCAATAGAATCGCGAAGCTAGGTAAATGAAACAATCCTATTGGTTCTTAACACACACATTCCTCGCAACGCATCCTTGCACATCTCTGGTGGAATCGCACCCTTAGGCCTACCAAATGTTTTTAATAGAAGGATATGAATGGCTTGTAACGTTGTATAGTATGGTTGCTGTTCGTGAACCGTCTTCTCTCATCCTGGATTAAACGATTTTTTGCCCAGACCTTGATTTGATTACTGTACAAGGGCAAAGCCGAACTTGAGCGAGCGTCTCACCGTCCTCATTATTTTGAAAGCGTAATCGTAATTGCGAAAAATATGAACCAATAAAGGTCGTAAAATTTTGATGGTTGCCTACCATCTGTAACCGGTCTAGAAATCTGTGGGGAAGTAGGTATGGTCAGAATTCAACAGAGTCAGTCTACAATAATAAATATGCGCCAGACAACACACCTCTTGTAATGGTCTCGAAGAGGAATATCCCTGTGTGACGAGGTACCACACCAGGGAATAAACGGTGTGGTACCTCGTCACACAGGGATATTCCACTATGGAAATCGAGGCGAGAAACCATGCTAATGCGCACAACGCCAATCATGTCGTCTATGCATTTTTATGTTCTTCTCCTAAGGCATTCGCTTAAACAAAAAAACAAAAAAGAAACCTATTCTATCAAAAACGTAAATCGTGTACGTTAATCTACGTTGTGATTGAGAAAACAAAAGCGAGCGTGGAAAATTGTCTGCGCATTCGTCCAATATTATCATAGGATTATTTTGTTCCTAAGCTCCAAAAAAGGTATTAACAGCGTTTGCTGGGGGTGGGTCGAAAACGTTTCATTTTTGTAAGATTTTTGTAATTATTTTTTTGCATTGAAATAATACTATAATTTATCTCTCTATTATCGTTTGCATAATACTTTATAAAAAAACATTGAATCGTCCAAAGTGAGGTAGTCGCCGATTATTAGCTAAATTAGATAAAAACCGTTTTCATTTAAATATTTTTAAGACATTTCTACACAGTTAAAGTTATCATAACTATGAAATCAAATGGTGCAGGCAATAACAGAGAGATAAATTATGCTTGCATTCAGCTATAATTATAATCACGAAAATCTTCATAAAATGCGACGTTTACGATGTACCCAATGCGAGGTTCACGATGAACCCCCAGCAAACGCTCTTAATAAATGTTTTCTAAAACAACATTGCTTGTTTTAGATATTATATGTATGTACTATATTTTTATTTAAGACCTGTAACTTACCACATGAAGCATCGAATAAATGAATTACGAATTATTATGAATTATAAATAAATTAATAACACACAAGAACGCAATTTAGGGTTTGGTATCCAAAATTACATTCAATTATTGAGTGAACGTTATCTCATTTTATCTCAAGTGCTCCATTCCCCATGACAAGAGTAAACTTGTATTTGGCTACCACATCTATGAAAATCTAAAGAAATTACTGAAGCCCTGCAATGACACGTTTTTACCACAAGACCGTAACAAATGCCAACACTCCTCCTTTAGCAGTTTATCATATTATTATATCAGCTACCGAAATTTAAACTTAGAGATGACCATTGAAGTGCGTCTTCCGAAACTGAGATATTAGTTATTATGACTTCTGAATAATCTCGAATACAGATTACAGTCTGTCTGTGAATAGAGATTGATTTTCTCAGAGACTTTTATGAAATAGAGTGACAATTGCAATCGCTTGCATTTATGACGAGAAATTGTGATCTAATTTGTTGTGGCATGGAATTGAGGAATTTAAGAAATATCGGTCCTGAGGAACATGACTGATGGGATTGTCGCATCACGAGTAAAGTAAAACGTAAGCCTCTATATAGTAAAGGTACACTTAGTATATATGGCAAAAAACATCGATCTTAGCCAATTGTCAAACATTACTCAACGTTTAGGAGAAGAAACGTCAGTGGCAGATATTCCCTGTAAGAGCTTTTCCACTTTTAATTTCCAAGCTCGAAAAATGAAAGTGAACTCTAAAGTAAAAGTTTTACAGAAAATTGCTTCATCTATAACCCACATAAACCTAAAGGGCTGTTTTAACTTAGTAAATAAGTTTACAACTTTATAATGATAATTTTTTGCTCTCCTAGAAAGCTAGCAGAATACCGTCAGCAGGTTCACTTTAGAGTAACTGACAAAATTAGATTTTTCAGTAAAGCCAATTCAAGTTTTTCTCAACTCATAAATCGATCATAACTTTTTTCTACCTATGCTTTTTTTGAATCTGTTTTTACAGAAATGCTTCGAATTCACTGCGGTTTTAGATATAATTTAAAGAATGATTCAATATAAATTTGTGTATACTATATTGTGTATTGTGCTATACATCTCTTCGCTTTCAGAATACCGCAAGCATAGCCTGGAACCCTTCAAAGTAACATTACAAACTGCCGACTCATTAATACGAATTCACGGTTCCGTAGGTCGGCATCATTCGATTGTCAGCTGCGGACCTTCGACTAATCGATTGCAATTTACTTGACAGCTGTGTTTTGGTGATAAATTGAAAGTATAATTTGGGCGGGGCAGGATATTGGGGGAAATACACGTAAACATACTATTTGTTTTGATGCAACCATTAATTGTTGATTCACTGGGTAGAGGGTATTCATCAGGAAAGGGAAGCAACAGTATATGAACAACGTGAAAAAATATGTTATGATTATTTTTATTGTAATTAAAAAGAATAATAATAGAAAGTAACTAATCAACAATTTTAATTTACTACTTATAATTTTTGCCTTAAGGTTTTGAAACAAAAATACGAATGTCTGTTTGTTTTAAAAGTTAATCAAAAACCAATTCAAAAAACCGTGACTAACCGATAAAATGTTAATCTAATCACTGAACGAAACACTAAGCCAGCCAAGTAACTATAATATACATCTTTGTAGAGAACTCTAAAAAAGTGACATCGTAATACTAATAACAAAGTAAGCATTTTTAAAACCTTGAATGGTCACGCTGCGATAGTGGCAACATATTTGAAATGCGGCCACTGAAAGCATTATTGAATAGATGTCGTAAAAGAACAAATAAAGCTATAACAATATGCTTAATAACCTCTTAACATTTTGAAAGCATCTTCATCAAAGACGCGGTTACGGTAACAGTTACCGGACACTCGAGATGTTAACTAGCTTACGTAACAGTCGATTATACTAATAAAGAACTCATACAAACGCTGAGTTTATCTCGACTCGAATCTTTTGTCTCATCTCGGAATGTGGCTTGATGTTTTTGAAACATGACCCTCGTTGAGACGAGAATCACACCAATTAATCCTATTGAGAAAGGCGTCAAGTGGGATTGTACTTGTAAAAGTTATGGCTGATGTCAAAGATACTCATCAAATAAGATCGACGACCCTGCTGTTGCATTTGCCTCAAGCACACAGCTGTATAAGATAACACACCTTGTTAACCATTTTTAGATTTGCTACTGGAGACATTCACATAAATGACAGTTTGTCTTAATATCATCTCTGTAAGGTCATTGCCTTTGCCATGCCGTTTGACTTTTCGTTTATACTCTTTCGAACTCAATGTTTTTTTAACAGTTTTACCCCTGTATCCAAAAACGCTTATCAAAAGTTTAGGAGACCTCACATTGATGCTGCCCTGTCACATGTTAATAGAGATGATAGGGACAACTATGCTCAGCTTAGATTGACGTTTGTGAATTCGAGTGCTAATCTTTCATCATAGAAATGAGTAGCCCCAAGCGCCTCTCTCATATGCATCAACCATAAATTCACAAACTGACCAATCCGAAGCCTGCATTCACTGAAATCCTTCAATTCTTGTTCGTTTACCCTTATCATCTTCTGACATTAATCCTTTCAGACAATAATGCGATAGCACGTGTGCCTAATGAACCGTTCGGACAGGCCATCGCCGTCATTGTTCGGGTCAAGGTAGATGTTGGCCAATGTGGTGCTTCTGCCAAACGTTTGCACAACGCTGCTGGGAGCCAAAGTAGAAAAATATAGTCTTAAGATTAGTAAGGGCAGCCTGAAGGGCTCACTTATAAATAATAGATATACACTTAAGTATGTGTTTTATGCTATGTACATTTAAATTATTTTTGCTTAGCCCTTTGATGTATTTGGTTCTCGCATATACATACACATATAAAAATAACAACAAAATTATGAATTTAACAGAAAACTGGCAGAAGTGACCAACCATTGTACGATTTTACTACCTCTGAACAAATATCCCAGACACGCGTTCTCTACTCTGACAAGGCTATTTGCAAACACATCAAATGCAGTACCAGGTATTGGTTCTAGAAGTGCTCAGCTTTGTGTGTGCATCCAATTTTTTCATTTGGCTGACTTCTTAGGAGAATTATATGTAACATCCTGCACATGGAACATGTTAGTTTACAATAGAATTAAAAATAAATATATCCGCCAGACAACACACCAATTGTCATGGTCTCGAAGAGCAGATACATTTCATTAAAAAAATGAATCTAATGGAATTAACTAAATCTATAAGTGTATGTTTACGCCTTCGCTAGTTACTTCACACTTGCTAAAAATAACTCGCATGCAGATCTCCATCACCAATAACATTTGTTTTAATGTATTCATGATGGCTACCGCGGACCAAGCTCTTCCATCAATTGCCGGCTTTCATGTTTACGTAAGGGTTCCGTCGCTTCGATTATCCAATGCACTTGTGGAACTCTACTTTCCAACTGAATAAATAATGTTTGACATTCCCGGGACTATTGTGTGTTTGTCACATGTTTAACAAGAGATGTGCTATTAGGAATTTGTTGCTAGCTTCTTGGATATAAGGCAGAATAGTTTTAGTGTTCTGAAATACTTAGAGCTGAGCTGTCTTATTTAGAGACATGGCAAGATTTAGGTGATGGTACCACCTAAATCTTGCCAGGGAGTCCTGCAAAATTTACGCAGTGGATGGTTATTCATTGCGGAAATTTTGCAGGACTCCCTACAATATTTTGAAATTTACCAGTGGACGTCATTTGGCTGCGAAATTAATATGATATTGATGATATAGTTTTCATAGAACGTCGTTGTAAAGTAAAAGTTGCAGAATTTATTTTAATATAGATTTAAAAAATAGCAAGTTAGGTGATATTATTCAAACGAAATCATTGTCCTTCCTTTCTCATCAGGTAAACCCGTAATTTTCCTCGTAGCTGCTAGTTATTACTCCTTAAGGTAACTATACAAAGTGTAGGAGCTACTGAGAATCAGTGAATCATTCGAGATGAAAACACCTTGTGTTAATGGATGAATCATGATCATTTGGATAGAATACGCAAGTGTGAAGAGCTAGAAAGGCCGTTGTTAGGATTGCAAAACAGCTGACTAACAGATACTCAACAGGAGGATTTCTCTCCTAATTTTACTTGGATTTTGAAGCAAAAAGATTACAATTCATTCAATAAACGATGTAGTTAATAGTAACTGTAATAATTAAGAGAATTAAGAGAAATTAAGAGAAGCGGACACTTGCAACACTAACTCGTAAAGTATGTCAAAATATCTGCAGCGCAGTCATTAACAGATAGGCGTTGTTTTACGCACGTACATTCCTCAATGCCATTCAGGGAATTGGTAATTTGAAACTCCTTAGATACGATAATATTATAACATTGTTTAAAACGAGCTACCCAAACATTATCACATCTCGCTCGCTTTGCTCCGACTTGATTTACATATACTATTATTTTTAACTGATTTTTTTGTGCAATCATAAAATGAATAGTTTAGCTTTCTGTTAGTGAAAGAATTTTTACGACTGCATCAGAAGTTTCGGAGCCAATTCAATACAAACAAAAAACAAACAATCAAATCTTTCCTCTTTATATTATTAGTAAAGAAAACACTACCAATAAAGCATCGATGACCCGGCAGATCACGGCGCAGGTGGCGTGATGAATCGGATGCCTACATGAAGGATTGTCCTGTATATCTTCCATGGGTTTCATGTAAACTACGATAGTTGACGTCAGAACTTTTTCTAATCACTAGGGGCGCTGTACCGAATCCCATCAAAAACTTCAACGTGGTCAACGCAGGCGCATGGGACATACAGAGAAGGCTCTGAATAGACTGTCTGGTGCCTCGTCACACAGGGATATTTATCCTCACTTCGAGACCATGACAGAGTGTGTCTGGTGCATATTTATTTATTGAAATATTCTCAAGTTTTATGGTGCCTGTAACTCATTGTTGTTTTGGAGTGCTCTTAGGAAAATTACGTTGTGTTATACAGTAACAAACTAATGTGAACCAAAATTGGCCTCAAGAACGCAAGTCGCAGCTAATAAGATATTACTTCCACATACATCAATCTAAAATAAATAACGCAAAGTGCCCCGTTTTTATAAAAACCCAGCAAGACATTTTCTCACGAAAGCTGCAAGTGATAAAAACACTTCATTTCTCATTCGACTTCTATTTTGTTTAAATGACTGTGAACCTACTTCAAGCGGGGCATTTTTGCAAGACTACAAAATGAGGATGGCGAGCTCAGTGATCCTTATCTATGACTATGCTTGTCAGCCTCATATCTGGACCTCTCGACCGCTTACCATCAGGTGGAGTGATATCTTCTTGGCGGGCAATATAAAAAAATTGACATCCGATGCCATGGCAGTTGAGCGTGGACTAAAAGAAGCGGCATCAAAGTAGGTACACTTTTTTGCATTGCACAACTTTTTGACCCCCGAAATTTCCACTCACGACATCTATAATCAATACATGTATGTGGTTACTTTCCTCATGAACAGCAAGGGTTTGTTTGTTTACTCGTAGTCAATTTTGCGGCAAAATTAGTCATTTCCCGACGAGCCGCAACGGCAGCCTCGTTCGCGAGCTCATTACCTCTTCATTGAGTCTTCGTGTTACGTACATAATTATACTGGTATAGGACGGTATAATGTGGAGCAGAAAACGTTTTGGAAGCAGTTTGTGCGCCGCAATTGCAATGGTAGCGCCGAAGCAAGTCTTATGTAATTTTGCCAAATACATTAGTTAATATGAGACAGAGAACGAGACACAGAAAAGAGAGAATACGAGAAGAAAAGACTTCCAGAGTGTGGTAAGGCCTAATTTTGACATAGTTAAACATTGCGCGCACTATCAGGCGATCAAACTGTTTAACAGATTACCAGTCAACATAAAAAGTTCAGTTTACCATTCAAGTTTTAGAAATACCCTCAAATCGTTTCTTTTGGAAAAGTGTTTGTAATATAGCGTGGCGGAGTTGTAGGTTGTTGTTATTGTTTCGTTTTTGTAATTTGTTTAGGAATGTTTTATGTTTTGAATTTCTTTTGACATTGCTTTTCTTCCCAGTTTAATCTAATTCTTAACCGTTGACTACTAACCTTATAATTAATAATTGTTCTATTGTTAATGATAATATTGTTTTTAAATGTGCATTCACACACAATGTATGTTGAATTTGAATAAATGAAATGAAATGAAACTAAGTGCTTGTACTTCCCACTGCTGGGCAAAGGCTTTCATCATCACCATGCTTGACAACCACGGTTCGGTGATCGCAAACCTATTTTTTTTTATTAACATGGGGAAATCCTCATGGATACCTCGCCGCTCGGGGGAACTTCGAGGTTATGTCGGACTTCTAGGAAGTCCACCGCACTGCCATGCCTGAGCCCTCTTAGCTTCCCGGTGGTTACACCTGCCACTAGTACCTACTAAGAAAGATCCCCCCGCCACGACAAGGCGAAGCCTCATGGGGGGGTGATTGCAAACCTAGGGCAAGTTCCAAAAAAACCAAAGGCTTTGCCCTTCTTGGGACGGATAGTGCAGAATTATTTAAGCATGTTTACTTAACTTATTTAATTGGGGTCACAATGATCTTGTTGTACGATGTCCCAGATATTTATGTTTTGTATTTATATGCGAGCTTTGCTTTTTCCAAGGGTAGAGCAAGTAAAAATCAATCACACGTATTACAATGTTTACTGTTTCACTAGACGGTAGTTCTAGGCATCTATAATTAATATTATAAAGAGGAAAGATATGATTGTATGTTTGTTTGTTTTAAATAGGCCCTGAAACTGCTGAACTCGCACATAGGCTATATTTTAATGGGACATAATAGTCTACGCAGGCAAAGCCCTGACGAACAGCTAGTTAGTTAGATTACTGAATCATCATTGTCATCGTCATTTACACATAATCTGCTTCTAAACAGAGGTCCCGCTTAGGTTTAAGTGACCTAGAGCGACCAGCTACAATATTTACTGGAATTTATCTACCTGCCTTCAGGTACGTTCGTCTTCTAAGATAAGATAAGATAAGACAAATCTTTATTTGCATAAAACATGGTAGTACAGATAAAGTTGTTACATTTAGAAATGAGCATTCATGTTTAATCGATCTATCGACAAGCAAATATTTTGTTGTCGTCATGCAAACAAATTACATATTGAAATTAATTGAATAAGTATAGTACTTTAAAATTTATACGAGTCATAATAATAAAGAATGTCAGAATTTTAAAAGTAAATGTCAATAAAAATTTCAAGAATCATAATTAAATCAATTCCACATACAATACAATGAATGTCAAAACTTTTAACGATTAGTTATCAGAAGCTCAAACTCCGGAGTAGCAACAAGGTATAATAATGATGACTATTCTGGACCTTCCCTGTCTCAAAGGCCTGGCTCATAAATGTGCTATGTGCTCTCTTCTCTACGTCCAATTTTTTTAATACTTTTCAAATATTACTTGTTTTAGTAAAAAAATTTAATAAAGGATTTCCGGAATTATTAACGTAACCTATGGACCCCTTAGCGGAGTATTCCTTACATGTTGTGAGCCCAAAATAATAATTGATCATTAAAACGCCCACACTTCAGGAAATGAATCATTCGCATTTTCGCATGCGTTCAGCGCAAGCGCTCGGCCCTTGGGTCTACTCCGTTGCAGCATTGACCACTTTTTAAAACTTTGAAAAGCTTAAAGCGTGTGATGAAAGAGTGTGATGTTTATAGTTTTATGTATGTTAAATAGGAAAATATTAAGAACTTTATTTCTCATAGTATTGAATTCACTTACATGAGACTTATCTTAACAGTCAATAACATATCAATCCATGCTAACCAGTAAAAACAAGATACAAAACCAATGTCAGCGAACCCCTCTGGACATTCAGTTCGTCTCTCCGCCTTCCTCCACACCACAGCCCTCCCGCTCTGCCGTTGCCAGTTGGGGTAAATAATATGCAATTCATGCGTGAGTATATATTTTTTACGCAAAACGATTTACGTTATTGCGTTCGAACGAACGAGAGTAGACCTCTTGTCTGAGACCGCGGCCGTATCTTTAGCGTTCGTGGAAATGATTTGCAAAATATTGTGACCGGTATACTAAATGATAGAGTGCAGGATGTTTGACTGGCAATTGCTAATCACTATACCAATAGTTTAAACAGTTTTAATTGGATTGAACGCTCTTAAGATTGACTATTGGTTTTTAAGGGTTTAAATAACAGAGATAACAAAGATTTGAAGTGAAAGAAAGTGGCCGCACTCGGCTTACTTAGTTTTCTTACGACCTGCACTGTCAGGCCCGCAATTAACTAAGTACTAGATATTAGATAGACACTAACTACATGTAGATGCATTTAATTTTACAGAACAGCCTCAGAGTAAAGAGTGCTCTTTCAGAATGGGACATAATAACAGTCATAAACAAATTGTTTCACTTGTAAACGATGCAAAGTAAAAACCATTAAGATTAGCGACAATCCTTTCAGATAGACGGTCCTAAAAATAACAACAAAATAATGCGGTTTCATGATTAGCGGCCGCCATTAATTTTTGTTTAAATTAATATTAATGTTTCCGAGGGCTGAACCCGCATCCCATCGCGCATTGTCGTTTCAAATGCCCGTGAAAAGGTTTAACTTTAAAACGACTAAATAAACTGGGTTCTGTAAAAGTAGAATAATTAGTTAGGGTTGAACATTTAAGTATATGTTTTTAATGAAAGAGCTTTACTCTAAAATAAACTGCAAAAAAATCAGAGCATTTTTGTAGTTTTAGATACCAGAAACTTGAAAACGGTGAACGGGAAAATTGGTAGTATTAAATTTACACTAAAAGTCACATATTTCCGTTAAAATAGACGGCGTTTGACGGCACGATTGGCGTAGTGCGCAGAAGCACAGTTTCTCGCCTCGAATCCCGTAGTGCCCCGGGTTCGATTCCCGGTCGGGTCAATTCAGGAAACGATCTTTTCTAAATTGCCTCGGGTCTGGGTGTGCTGGGAGATGCCCCTGGCGTAATTCCTTCTCTGGTACCTCGTAATACAGGGATATTTATCCCTCCTTTGAGACCATGACAAGAGGTGTGTTGTCTGGCGCATATTTATATTTATATTTATTTATTTAAAATAAGACTATAACATGTATATCGAGTCTTAAATCAGTAGAAAAAAAGGAAGCTACTATCATCATTTCCAGCCACCCATGTCCAGAACAGCTAGTTCAGCCTGCACCCACCGAAATAATGCATTTAGAGTAATCCAGCTTCTATTCACAACATTTCGGTTCTAACTACATACCTCTACGCGCTATGTAAGTACTTTAGCCCGCTTCGATAGCTTTCGAAGATTATTTGGAATTGATCACAAAAGCAAAAAGGAATGTGCAAGGATCTTATTCCACTGCTACTATTATTATTTCGGGTCGCTGTTTTAAGTTGCTAATAAAACAATAAATTTAATATTTCTTATTGCAATAAAAAGCTAAGTATGCGAGACAGCCCTAACACCGCCAAAACATAGGGATTTCTCGAAAGGTCGAGCGATGACCTTTATACCTGTATTTTTGGCTCCACCGTTTTGACGTCGGATTTTTAATACACCATCTAAGACGAGATCAAAGAGATACCATCCTCGAGTGAAATATTAACTTGGGAACTGCTCGTGCGTTGTCAGAGAATCTTAAACGCAAGTAGTTAATAGGAGTTTGTATAAAATTAGACTAAATACGATTGATCTCTTGAGATTATTATTCCGATGAAGATATTTCGGTGAAAAAAATATTTATCGACGTCAGAATTCATCAGGATGCTCATACATGTGTACGTATTAGGTTTGATCTTTATTTTTAGACAAGTGTGATTAGTTTCGCTTGCGATTTTTTCTACTTATTCTGGTTATATATTTCTTCAATTTTAATCAAACTCAGTAGGTACTTGTTTTACGAACGAAACGTACTTGTTTCGTTCGTAATCAGGTCGAACAATATGCCTTAATTCAGTTTCTACCAAATTGGAAAGTGTTTCAGGATTTGACGGTAATTTGAATGAGAATTTCGTAATTTTAAATAACATCAGAAGTCCCATTTGCTAGTGCTTGTCTGTAAGGCTGTACATGAAAAAGCTAATTGAATAATATCTCAAAACACGAAAACAGTGAAAAGTACGTGTTACACAAACTTTCCCTTCTTTAAATGATTATTATTATCGTCATTATCCAAATTGCTTCATTCGCTTTTCTTTCCGTGAGCGACTGTTGGTTTAAAAGTTTAAAATAAACCGCCATTACTGCCCATTATTTGAGAGATACACCTTTTAAGGTTTTGTAAAACATTATACATACACGGTCAGATGATACTGGGAGAAACCAAAATAAGTGAACAATTAAACCTTATTTTTCAAGACATAAGATCGCATTTGGTACATATTTGCTGTCAAGTCCAATTTACTTCCGAAAAACAAGGGAGATCAATGATTTATTTACAACACATGAGATTGTCTCAGCCCCGGATAAAAGCATTAAATGTCCAAAATCACTGTTTTTTTAGTGAAAGTAAGGGTGGGCTCAGACGGAGCTTTGACTATGAAAAGCAACAATATTAACTGTTTCACCGTCGAGATTTTGGAGAGAACAAACTTGAACGTCGAGAACTCGGGCAAACAATCCAGCTTAAAGCTCGTGAGGTTACAAGTTCTAACCTGGCTGGAACGTCCACTTTGAGGCCTTATTTCTGGTAATGTAAAACGCCGTTGAAAACAGTATATTAAATGGCGGTCCTTGCAACAGGACTTTCAAAACCAAGTTTGGCTTTGCTAGTCATGCTCGCGCTCATGCAAGGACCCAGGCTAACACAAGCTAAGGGTGTCGCCGTCGACGGATACGTCTGGGAGGACATCATCATCATTAAATGGCGGATAATAGCGGTAAGCTACCACGTTCGGTTCATAGGCTTCTGAATGTTTCAGATTCATTTATTGCAAGTCACATTAGAAATAATGTTACAGGGTATATGATAAGGTTAAACGTTAGATGAAAGGCAACTATTGCCTATTTACTTAAAATATAACAATATTTAAATTATGTTCTCTTAGCCACGTAGGTAGCAGTTAGCTAGCCTCCGGGCCTGACTTCCACATTTTATTTAAAAACGTGGAAATGCGTAATACGTATGACTTAAATGAAGGAATGTAAAACCCAGTGCCCACGTCCGCCGCCCGCCTAACGTCGCAATCCCCGACGCCTGCGGCGAATCCGCGCAACTAGTAATTATTGAAACCTACACTCTGCTTGCAACGGAGTACTTGCATAATCCGCAGATTTGGCATGCACTGCGGTTCGATTGTAATCGTTGGGATAAATGATTTAATGTTCGAATGTAACTAATAGGATAGGAAGTTGGTAGTTCAAAAGAGAAAGTGAAATAGTGGAGTATTTATGATAATTAAATACTTCTAGCTCCTAGTCCTAGTTAATTATGTTTTAATGAATGTGCTAATAACTCAGTAGTTGGACTACATTGTTTATCATAATTCATTCACTATTTTAGCATAAAGTAGTTTGTTTACAACGCCTTTTTTCCAGAATCTGAAGTTGAATTCAACCATCAACAATTATGAATGTGTTTTGCCATGCCAGAAGATATTTCGTTTAATCCGCATAAAAGTTGAAATGTTTTCACGCTTTTTATTGCTTGTGATTTTTAAAGGTTTCAAAATTATTATTATGTAATAACACAAATTTTAACATCCTGCTACTTGCAGGCTTATCTTTCCTATTTGGCACTTGGGGCCCGTGCCCAAGGGCCCTCGCCCCTAAAATCAGTTTCATAGCATTTTTGAAAGCAAAAAAGCCCAATTATCCTAATGTGTCCAGAGCCCCAAATAGGTTAAGGGCGATCCTGGTTGCCAAGCTGCCTCTGTTTTGAAAAGGTTTCCAGTCAAGAACTTTTCCGCCTCAACGGCCATCCCCTCTTCGCGCTATGTGCCCTGCATACTGCCACTACAATGGGTATGCCGGGCTACGTCGGTCTCTTCGGATTTCCTTATTTTCGATTCGAGCTTAGCCCTCCCCATTAGCTCCTATAGCTCGCTGACTGACCTTGTGCTTTCTCATGAGGCCTACAGGCAAACTTTTGTTTACAAAGTTTATTCTTAAGACTGGCACTATATAATTAACTAAATATATCACTTATACAGATGGTGTATTACAAGGGACGGATTCATGTTGATTACTAAGCAAGGGTAACCTCGTCCGTAGTACCGTCCACCATCAGCGTAATTCTTTAGAGTTCATTCATCGCGTCTGCGCATAGTATGCAAATGTACACTAATGGGAGCTCAGCTTATGCTGGCTGCGTTCCGTTTCTAGATAAGGCTGACTGTACACGTTGGTAGAATGCATTAATTATGGAACTAAGGCTACGTAAGTGACGTCGGGTATTTGGATTCATTAATTTTATATGCAGCTTTGGTGGTTTACTCGAATGTGAACAGTACGTCTACCACGAGTTGCCACTTTAAATTTGGGTTATCGTTCGCGTAAAAAAATTGTATTGGGATGACACATGACATGACATGACAATGTCAATTCCCAATACATTTTTTTACGCGAACGATAATGTAAATTTAAAGTGGCAACTCGTGGTAGACGTACAGGCTAGTGGTATTAACGTAAGTGTACTACGAACAAATGGTAAGAGGGAGTAATAGATGAAGACGACTGAATGTGTGAAAGAGGCAGACCAGCGGTAGAACATGCCCAACGAGCCAGGAAATCGACGTATATATTATTACGACGTATTAACTAATAACGCTAATTGATGAAGCAGCAACAAATCTTTAATGTAACTTACATAATACATTTTAAAAGCTACGATAGAATACAAGCTAACTAAGTTTAATTAATAGGGTTATGATCATTGTTCCTTTATTTTGGGCGCAATATTCTATCCCTAACCCTACAACCACTCATTTAGATTGATCTAATTTTATAATTTCTTTGACTCTACCAATGCCGTACTAAATTCAAATATTTCATGAAGCTTAAGTGCTTTCTTTGACTCTAAAGGCTAAGAACTCACGAGGCGTTTTTCGAGCGCGCCCGCCGCGGTGGTGGTACGGCGGTTTTTTACCCAAACTCACGAGACCGGAGTTTTGAGTGTTGCTCATTTTCTCTTTTTGAGTGTTGCTCACAAACTTGGAGGGTGACTATCGCAAAACGGGCGGTCGGATATACGCTTATCAAACGCAAAGCGCGCGGCCGCAAACCCCGTGTGGGAATCGCGCACGCCACGGGAATTATGGGCCCTTTTCCGCCAGGCTGGGAAGTAAAGGTGCGGTGCGTTCGAGCCGTTTTTCATTATAATATTTTATATAAAAAAATATGTGCCATATTATAAATCTATCCAACAATATCCCTGTTAAACTCGTTTAGTAAATAAAAAATATATTTTCTTAAAAAAATGCGTTTCCTCCAGTCTCATTCAACTTAAAATAGTTACAAAATCGAGGTTCAATATTGTGTTTTATCCAAAAAAGTCAAACGTGTATTTGTAATATATATTTTTTTGCAATTTTTAATAAGATGATTTCTCTGAAAACAACTCAATCTAAAAACATAAATTTCGGTAAAATGGGCTGCTTTTACGCTTCGTGAAATATTCTTTTAACTTTCTATACATTACTGCATTCTATAGAAGCTGCGGGCCCGCAACCGCGGCGGCCGCGGCAGAAAACCGCTCCGTCCGTTCTCAGCCTAAAAAAATCTCAGAAATAATGTCCCACATAAATATTGTATAACTCAAGGGAGCTAAAAAGAATAAACAGAGACCAAACTCTCACAGGTGAGTAGGTCATTCGTTTCTCGTAACTTGGCAGTAATAACAGTTCTGTCAAGTCCGCCATGCGGTCGGTGTATTTCAGCCAAGTATACTTACAGAAAGTAATGGTGTATCTTTGTATCCGCCTCAATACTAAAAATACTTGTTACGGCTAGCGTTGTCTTTATAGATTGAGACAGTTAAAGCACTACATTTTTAACCAGATATTAACCTCATGTTCATGTGGTAACTTTCTTTTTGCCAGGTTAACTGAATAAAATACCATTCTGCAAAACAAAAACTCACCCATGAAGCTGTAAGAGGATAGTTTTCCTATTCTCATTAACACATAACCTCCAAATAATTTTTCGTGCCGTGCTGGTGGCGGCACTTTGAAAGAATACTTTCCACAGCCCCATATCTTCCCATGGGTGTCGTAAGAGGCGACTAAGGGTTTCTTCCAGCAGACCATTTGCTCTTCAGGTGGGAGACTTATGTCGGCCGGTTGTTGTTACCACCATGCAGTTGCAGTTGTGTAAAACCCGCCAAGTGATTCTGACCTATCTCGGTCAGGTCGCGTTCCGGGATCAGCACTGCACTAACCGGTGCCAGGGGGACTGTGATCGTGGCAATTGTTGGACCAGTGGGGGCCCTAGCGGCGGTATTGTGTGTGTAGTGTGTATCGGCCCGCCGGCCAGGGAGACCCGTAGAAACGGTGGTGCCGCTGGCCGCCCGCGGCATAGTACAGGGGCTCAAAAGGGGTTAACCACCTCTGGAGGCTGCCCCACCAGGTCGCGCATAATCTCGGGGTGGCTCGTCGTGCCGGGTGGTGCCCGGTTCCGGTGGGGCCCGGCGACCACACCCGAGGGGGTACGGGGGCCCTTCCGTCCGGCGGACCGGCCTACACTATTCCACGCGATTAATACCAATGCAGGGCACCACGCTTTGTCTTTCATTGCCTCGATCACAGTCGTCCTTTCACGTCCCTCCCATCCTCCAACTTCTATGGCAGTCAGAAGCACGAAAAAACGGCCTACAGCGGCATCCCCATCCCCCACCAACACGCTGTTTGAGGTGGAGTTCGCTAACATCCGCGGACTCCATGCAAACCTCAACGCCGTCCATCAACACCTTGAGACGGCGAGGCCTGCGATGCTCTTTTTGACGGAAACACAGATAGGCCGCCCTGCCGATACGTCATACCTGCACTACCCCGGCTTTGTGCTGGAAGAGTCCTTCCAACCTAAAGCCGGTGTATGTCTATTCGTCAGGGCGGACGTCTGCTGTAGCCGTCTCCGCTGCCTAGAAGACCCATCCTTCTCCACTCTCTGGGTGCACGTTGACCTGGGCTCCACAAGCCGGGTCTATGCGTGCATATACCGCTCCCACAAAGGCGACGCCGAGACAACTCGACTATTCACCCAGCCGGGTATACAGTATCGGTTGGTGCTCCATTGGACTCCTCCGATCACTGTCTGTTTGGCGCTACAGTGCCTTGTGCAGCTCCCCCACAACCTGTGGAGGTGACGCGGCGGTTATGGCACTACTCGTCGGCAGATTGGGACGGATTGCGAGAGTATTTTGCCTCCGTCCCTTGGCGGCAGTGCTGCTTTGGAGAAAGGGATGCTTCAGAGAGTGCATCTGCTATCGCTGACGAGATCGGTACCGGAATGGAATACTACATTCCTTTTACTGATGTCGTCAGTGCTAGCAAAACTGGTCCCTGGTTCAATCGCGAGTGTGCCGCAGCTGTTGAACAAAAACAGGCGGCGTACCGTGCTTGGTCTAGGGCCCAGGCACTCAATGATCATTCAAACCTTGCCTCCCTGAAAGCAGCCTTTAATAAAGCCACCAAGGCCACGAAGAGGGCTTACATTAGAGCAGACGCCCAGCGAATTGCACGTGTTGGCCAAGAACTCATCACGCACCCTACGGGTAGCCGCTCCTACTGGCGACTGGCTAAACACGTGCAATCTAACTTCTGCGTGCCTTCGCTGCCCCCACTGAGATTCCCTGATGGATCGTTGGCTCATCAGCCGCAAGAGAAAGCCGATTTACTGGCTAACCTCTTTGCCGCAAACTCTTGCATCGATGACTGCGGTGCTGCGCCGCCTGATATTCCACATTGCGGCTCCACAATGCCTGATATTCGTATCAGGCAGTGTGATGTACGTGCCGAACTGCAGTCACTCGATGTCAGGAAAGCCAGTGGCCCTGATGGAATCCCAGCTGTGGTGCTGAAGAAATGTGCAGCGGAGTTGTCTCCAGTGTTCACTAGCCTGTATCGCCTCTCCTACAATTCGGGTCTTGTGCCGCTGTCTTGGAGGGAGGCGAACGTTCAACCAGTTCCCAAAAAAGGGGACCGGTCTGACCCTGCCAATTACCGTCCAATAGCCGTAACCTCAGTTTTAGCTAAAGTGTTTGAGCGGATCATAAACACGCAGCTCATCCGCTACCTAGAGGATCACTCTCTCATTCACGACCGTCAGTACGGCTTCCGACCAAAACGGTCTACGGGTGATCTTCTAGCGTACGTAACACAAATCTGGGGGGAGGCTATGGACAAGCATGGGGAATCTTTGGCCGTCAGCCTTGACATTGCCAAAGCTTTCGACCGTGTATGGCATCGTTCGCTTCTTTCCAAGCTTCCGGCATATGGTCTGCCACCTCGCCTATGCGACTGGGTCGCCGGATTTCTGAAGGGACGTAGAATTCGTGTCCTTTGCGATGGTCAAAAATCACGCTTTCTCCAGATTAATGCCGGAGTGCCGCAGGGCTCCGTCTTGTCGCCGACGTTGTTTCTTCTGCATATCAATGACATGTTATCTCTTGGTAATATTCATTGCTATGCGGATGATAGCACGGTCCACGCGCGATATTTCGAGCGCCCTGGGGCAAAGCAGACTGACATCGAGGAGAAGAGGCGAAGTCTTGTTGTTGAGCTTGACGGAGTGTTGGACCGCATTTCAGAATGGGGTGCATGCAATCTTGTCGAGTTCAATGCCAAGAAAACGCAGGTGTGTGCATTCACAGCAAAGGCGTCGCCGTTCCTTTCCCATCCCACTCTTCAGAGCACCCCACTACCGATTAAGGATAGCCTAAACATCCTTGGCATGGATGTTCGTAGCAACCTAAACCAGCGGGACTACATTGAGAGCGTCATTAGAACTGCATCCCGTAAACTCGGAGTCCTGAACAGAGTGAGACGATTCTTCACGCCTGAGCAGCTCTGTCTGTTGTATAAGACACAAGTTCGCTCGTGTGTGGAATACTGCTCTCATCTCTGGGACGGTTCCGCTAAGTACCTACTCGAAGCTCTTGACAGGTTGCAGCGGCGTGCTATCCGTATTATTGGAAACCCAGAGGCAACTTTGACCCTTCAGCCTCTCCAATTGCGTAGAGACATTGCCAGGCTAAGTGTTCTCTATCGCTTCTACAATGGGGAATGCTCTGACGAGTTATTCCAGCTTATCCCACCCTCACCTTTCCACTCCCGTACCACGCGTGCTGGACTACGGCGTCACCCACACACAATTCAACATTTGTTGGCCCGAACTAAAAGGTTCGGTGACTCGTTTCTTTGTCGTACCATCCTTCCTCTTATAGTCCCGGGTTCTTCAAGCGGGGCGTGAAAAGGCATTTCTGCAGGCCTTCAAGGTGAGGATGGCCAGCCCAGTGATTCGTTTGAATGACTGGGCTTGTCAACCTCATATCTGGACCTCGCCACCGCTTACTATCAGGTGGAGTGAGGTCATCTTGACGGGCAATATAAAAAAAAAAAAAAAAAAATAACTGAGGATTTCGCCATAGGAATCACGCATGACGTGTCGATGAAACACGTAATTTTAAAAATAGTTCTCCGAGAGAGGTCTCCACGCGTTTTAATTTACACGGAGTTAATGAGAGGAACAAGCAATTAATATTAATGATGTACAAACACTAACCAGAATTACAATCAACATTTATTGATCGTCTCCTTGGTAAACATTACAACTGACTAACCCGACTAACAAAGTAAGTTCAGCAAATAAAATTTATTGAATATCAAGTCGTGAAAATGGTGTCAAATGGTGTCTTTTCACTCCTCGAATCGTTTGTAACAATTCTCTCGTTTCATCACCAAATTAGAATTCTTTCGAGAAACCCGAGAGGATCGGCTGTCGATGGAATCTGAATAAGTTGTTGAATAGGCACAGAGGCGCTTGTATTGCAAGTTGTGTCGCAAGAATTGGATAATGAGAAGGACATTGCTTGGGGCGAATAAATACATAAACTTGGGACGAGAGGAGAATAGTCATTTTAGTCGTGTTGCAATTTTAATTAAAAACATAAGATTATTTAATGGACATAACGATTTCTATAGTGGACATCGTTTAGGGACGAACCATAGTTATACCAGGATTTCATAGATAATTTTAATCAGCTGAAACTAAAACTCTGAGCTAGGAAGCTTTTAGCCTAAAAATAAAAATTCAAGAATAACATACCATCAAGACTTTATCCCAAACGGGGTAGTCAGAGGCTAGTGACTGTGTCGTCATGAGGAACGAAACGCTCAGTAGCCCACTATTAACCAATGGTATTAGAACCCAACGTGGTAGGTGGTGAGGTGATCCTTCCGCCGTTATCCGGGTTGATTTGGTTTTTTATCGATGTTTTCCATCACCGTAGAGTCAGTCGGATATTTAAAAATGAACACAAAGATTTTTGGTTCTGGCCACATTTGAACTCGGGACCACACGATCCACGATCTGAGTTCGGGTGCAGAACCACTAGGCCACGACGCTCTCCACTCTCACGATTCAAGACTAGACCGAGTAAAATTTGGTATTTTCATCATTCGCAGCCCTAATCGGTAAACAGCCTCTTACCGAAGATTCCTAAAGTTGCTGGTATAGACGATTTACATACACTAACTAAACCATGCGACCTTAATCAGGTCGTCCGTACACCATCAACCCAACCCACCCAACTTACAACGTTAAACTTTTGTTCTACTTGCTTTTGAATCTCGATAGCACCAACATTGCAATCATCAATCAATACGTGCAGAATGTTGGTAACAACTGCGCAGACAATGACTCCACGCATCAATCATCGTGCGAAATGTCATCAATGCGATGCAAGGCAACTGGATATCATGGGATTTGTTTGAACAGAGATACTATCAGGATGTTTCTGTGTGGCAGGTCATTTCAGTGATGCGGAGTTTTAGAAAACTACCAACAATTACTGACGAGGTCCAAATAAAGATATTAAAAGTAGTTTTATTTTTTGTTCTGGCATAATGTGGTCTGCGCATCACTTATGTGTATTTCACCATGTGCAGCACTTGAAAGTTAATGAATTTTTGATTGTTTGACGCGCGTTACCATAGAGACGAAGGCCAGCATTAATAACCAATGTCAGTGTATAGTTAAAATATTCGTGCTTTAGCGGCAGAATTGCATAGCAAACAAAGAAAAATTTAAAGACATTGTTTTGTCCTTTCCAAAATCTTTTTAGTTCTTTTGATACGGATTATTTATTTTAGGGAAGCCTCCTGTTTTATTCATTCCAGAATTTTTGCCGTATAGTGTTACAAGAACTACAGTTAATTAGTCGAATTAGGTAAGGAAAAAAAAATAATGCCAAATTATTTTCCGTGTTTGCGAGAATCGATTAGTATAGTAGAAGCTTCTAACACACATTTGATTACGACACACCAAAAACAGCCGGCACACACTATGCCTGAATTCTCCTGTGCCTGCGACTTATGAGTCGAGTTGTGATCGACGAGCAATAAGTCAGTGTCGCGTGCGCATCGGTTTCCGCGCCGAATGTCAATCCTCGGACAATGGAGCTGGCTTCCGTTTGTGGAAGCGCACAAGTCACAAGCGATACAAAATGCACATTAAAAGCCACGGACAAATCGGAATGTGTGACTTGTATACTTCAGGATACAAAGAGACGCTGCTTTATGTGGTCACACTTTCCCGTATGGATGTTGATATGAATAAGATTTCCATTCCTCTGAACTCGCTTAAAAATAAGGGTATTAATAGTGGAAGATTTTCGCCACAAAATCATAACGCGGGACGTTGTCATAATAGACGGACTTGCGTTATTTATCTTGATTTATGTCTGTGTTAAATATCATGATCATTATATTGTTACGGAATAAATAAATGTTAAACGTAGCTAAAGCGTATAACTTAGGATACATTAGTGTTTACTCTAGCCATAAAGGAAATTCTATAAAAGAGGAATACGTTCTGAAACAATTCCGACGCGGTGGTAGAGTCGCATTATGTCTGTATACTGTGTATTTATATATCTATATCATTATAGTATTTATGTCCATTATTCAGTATATCTTGCTTTAAATTTGACGATTTGAAAGTACTTACAGTGAAAGTCTATTTGAATAATGTTATTTGGGATTGAGTTTGATTCTGAACCGAAGCTACTGATAGACCTGCTCGTGACATCTATTAAGGTGGATGATACTTCAATTATTATTTGAGTCGGTAAGCCCTCATTCTCACAAGGTGCTGGTGAGACTGATACTCATATTGTTAAGTATCTTTCTAGCAAAAAGAATTGCTTAAAGTTTACAAATTGGACCTTATAGAGCACAAAATGTGGTCGCGGTCCCAGTAATGGACAGACGGATAGCGCCGTAATTAGTCGCCGGTGAAACTGTTGCGGCGACAGGGCAGCGATTTGCAATTTAAAGCGTTAGAATACAAAATCGGATGTTTGTAACGGGCGAAACATTGTAACGTGAATTTGAAATACCTGAGTTGGTATTAGGCATAAATTATTTTCCTTTTTCAGTTGTGAATAACATAAGACTAACAAGAACTGTCAGAAAGTTATTAAATAGTAAGTTACCTAGCATCGTCAGACTATTTTAGAGTGTATAAAAACAACATCACCAAAACATGGCGAAAACATAAATATCTGACTCCTGGGCAAATTCTTTCATCATTTGTATTCAAGTTACCGCAAGGTATTTAGCAAGACATAACGTTCTTTCCATTCCTAAGTAATTTTTTTGTGAATTGTATATTTGTGTTTCATTTTCGTAATTCATTTCATATTTTACCCAACAAACTTAGATTCCATTCCAGTTAATTGTCGATGGCAATGCGCTGTTGTTTTCCAACATAATGACGATAATTGCTAAAGTACCTATGCTGACTAGATGACTCATTCACATGCCGTCATGGCAGGTCATGTGCCAATTACTTGGTCTCTCTAGAGCACGTTAAACAATGAAGATCTTAAATCATCAATTATGTTTATTTGTGCACTATGAAGTGGCGGTCAACCTTGGGTGAGGTTCGTTCATTCAGTGTAGTGATGAAGACCGCCAATTGAGAAGTAAGGGTTATGAGTTCTAACTCATTCTCACTCACTCATTCCAGCATCGTTAAGCACGATCAAAAAAAAGTGTTATTCATGAGTTATTGGTTTAGGATAGTTTCTAAATACGTTTGATTTTTAACGTTGAATTCTAAGTTATCCTTTTACATTGATTTTATGTTAATAAATTAATAAATAAATATCTGGAACAATAATTACATCAAGATCATTTGCACCCCTAGCCAAGTGGCAAACGCTCGGAAACGAAACGAACTTCGCCTTCGCTAACGCTTTGTCGCAAACGCTAATAGATTGGTAGCCAAGATGAACGGAACGCGGCGAACGCTAGTTCTCTTCTAACTTTCGTTAAAAATAAGAATTTTGCCTATGGTTTCGCAAGACGCCAGCCAGACGCAATGTCAAAGTCGAAGAGTTTGACGTGACGTATGCTTGAAGTTTTAGTTAATGAAATATTTTCAGTGTTTTTATATCACTCTAAAGTGTATTTGTATTTGTGAAGTGAATAGGTGTGCAGCCCACAATATTTCTAGAGCATGCATTGTAATAAAAAACTCATAAAATACTAAATTTCAAACAAAGACAACACCAGCTGATTGAAAAACCGCCATTTTGTTACGTTGGCGTCAAGGGGCCGGCATTCGCTAACTATCGTAGCGTTGAAACGCTCATGGGGCGTAGTCGCTTGTCAAAAAGTGCCACTTGGCTGTATTTAGCGAACGACTAATGTTTCGTTTTATCTATTAGAAAAAAAATATGCACTTGGCTACCAATCTATGATTCGTTACGATTAAGTCACGTGACATGTCGATCGACGATTATTTTCCATACAAATCTTTGAGCGTTTTCGCTTAACTTTTGACACTAGTCATGTGGGCTTGACATGACACATTTGTGTTTGTTGTGTGTCTACCCATACTACCCATGGGTTACACCCAGACATTTGTCTTAGTTGGGGATCGAACGCACGATCGTCGGTGCTAAAGGCCGGATTGCTGCCATTGCACCAAGAGCCAATTCATTTAGTTGGTTCTATAGTTACATAGGGTTAAGTTATAATTGATAAATGAATAAAATATTATTCATCGTTCCACGCTACTGCTTCGTATGCTGCCGTAATTTAAACATAATTTGGGACGAGGCTAGAGAAGCCTGTTTTAACTGTCTGAATCATAAAGTTCTTGTTATCACAGTCCCAGCGATCAAAGACCACGAGGTAGTAAATACAAACGTTATGGTTTAGTGTCCACTTTGTCAGCCTCAGATAAGCACGACTCAAGTCCTGAGGACACTTTATGAGACGACAATTTCATGAAATTCAAATGACTTACGCACGGTACTTTACGCAACTAACCTCCTCTTCTTTGTTGCTTATTCACTTAAATGAGACTTATGATACAGTTTTTAAACTAGAATTGTATGTTCGATGTAGTTGTTGTTTTTCGATCTAGTAGATGTAACTATGTACGAGTAATTAAAACGGTTAAACGGTTTTAAAACGCTCAATTTTAAAACCGTTTTGATTGAGCTAGTCATCAATTGTAGCCGTGACTTAATTTTAATGAGAAAGGACTTGCCCAGCTGTGGGACGGTAGTGACACACCAATACTTTTAATAAACGACAAATATAAACAGTATCGAATATTTATACATAGCAGTCTTGGTAATTTTCGGAAAACTTGACCGGGACACGAATTTTAGGACTGCAAAAACATCTGGGCTTCTTTACTATAAATGACGTCCTAAATTTCGAGGGTTATTGTTTTAACTATAACGACATCTTTATGCTAAGCATTGAACAATTTCGCAAGCAGAATCTCTCCGGATTCTCTCCAGGCCGACTCGAGTATTCCATCCAAATGACAACAATAATAATATTTGCATACAATAGTCTTTATGTTTATGAATTTCGAACTGAGAAACTGAGAAAGGATTTTATTTTTGACGATGCAATGACTCTTGCTAAGTCGAAAGGATTTTCGTGTACTTCAGGTCATTAGGTTATCACAAAATAAAACAATTATAAATTGAAATATCTTTATTTTTCACCACAATATTACTTATTCGTTTTATATTCTAATGCTATACTACAGGAAACAACATCAGAAAGGAAGAATGGGAGTGATACAAATATATAATATTGGGGAGATCTGTAGCCTAAGCTAGGGTAAACCTGTATTTCAGGACTCCAGGAACTCCCACTCGGACCCTGATATACTATTATTAATAATTTAACTAAGTACTATGTTACAAATAAGAAGGTAAGAAATAACAAAGGATTTAAAGAAAAAGAATAAAAAATTAAGTGTCTGACTATGTCTATGTATTGTGGAAATTGTGGTGTAGCGACATACGAACTAAGAACTATCGTATCCTAGATCGCGATATTAAAGTTATCCGAGCGATTGAACATAGATATAAGAACCCGACAACAACCGTCAGGCAGTAGCCCACCAGACACAACACCCGTCTGGTCGGAGGATCCTCCCTTTTCAATGGTGGATGTGATATTATCACACCCTGTTCCTCACATTCCCCATAGTGGCTATGTTGCATTTAGTTTGTGTATTTGTGTGTGTATGAGTCTGCATGTGTGTATGAATCTGCATGTGGGTGTGTGTTACAATACATAATTTTAGCAGCAATTCTGTGTCACTGTAGTGACAAAAATGATATAAAAAAAGCGCTTTACAATGCTACAGTTTTTGTTTTCTTTTAATCAAAGAAGTTGTGTCTGTCTGTATATCTACTAGGTTCTTACACCAATTATAGCTGACGTTTAACGTTCAACGTTTTTGTATGGGATTACGGTACAGCGCCCCTAGTGATGAGAAATGAAACCAAAAATGGTAAACAGATTTCAGAAGTCAACTATCGTTTACGTGACAGAAACTCAAGGTAGACAGACATACTGGCTTAATCAAAACTTAATCAATATCTATAATTAATAGTTTTCTCTCTTGCAGTTTTCCCTTGCTGAGAAAGAACAAACACCATAACGTAAAGTGTGTAATATAATAATCAGTATTGTATTATTCACAACCGTGTTCGTCCATTTGCATAGTATTTTTGTGTATCCTTGTAACTCGTGAGTCACTATTGCTACCGCCTTTTATTCATTTAGAAATTCTTAAGTATTTGCCTTTTGACTCATACCTTTCATAACTTTTGTCTATGAATTATTAAAATAAGATACGTTTAAACCTGTTTACAAACGACGGGCCAACTGGAGAATATACGAATTCTAAAATCTTTGGTTTTAAGGCCTCTAGCCTCTACGCATGATCGAAATTATCACGATGGTCCAGGGAGGTACAACCTCCTTCTGAAGTTCTGAAGAAGCGCAAATTATTAAGAAGTTTGTAAGAAGCTACACCTCCTTGTCGCTATATTATGAATCAATTAATCAAAATATTATTTTAAAGGTTCTTAAGGAAAATCGCTCTCGAGCGATAAAGCCGCCTGAATTGTACGAATAGGAGTTTCAGTACCTATTGAAAATATTAATAAAATTGTTTATTTGTACATACAATTGAGTGTATCGTCTTTTTTATTATTCTGTTCATATTATTACTAGCTTTCCGCCCGCGGCTTCGCCCGCGTTATCGTTAAGTATATATTATGGCCAGATTACATAAAACGTTTTTAAATTGTAGCCCATGTGTAATTCTGATGTATAAGCTGTATTACTGTAAAGTTTCATCTAAATCCGTTCAGTAGTTTTTGCGTGAAAGAGTAAAAAAACTTCATACATTTTCACAAACTTTTGCGTTCATAATATTAATAAGATTGAGGTACAAACAGAGAAATACACTGCCTGACCTGGCATTCGAACCCAGCAGCTCGATTCCGGACAAAGCGCTTACGGCCACATATTTTGATTATAATAGGAGACGATTGATGAGCATTTTCCACCATTACCCAAGTATCATTCTTCTTCGATTGTAATAATTGGTTTCTTGTAAAATATCCGTAGGCTATTATTATTTAGTACTCTGTTCATTGCAAGCTTCGTTAACTGACCATTCGGCACTGGTATGAGTTGTCCAACTAGTCAGGTTGATGACAACAATAGTTGACTTATAAGGAACTAGTCCAATTGTTGAGCGGGCGTTAGTTGAGTGTGGAAATGAGTTGTGACACGCTAACAAGCGTTTGTAACAAGCATGAATAAGATAACAATTAAATTAATCAACACAAAACTAACGACTGGTAAAAACCAAGCAAAACTTAACCTTAACAGGTTTTAGTGTACTGTGGTTGGTAGCTGATTGGATGTCCAATTATTTTTATATTATTGATAAATAAAAAATCAAGATTAGAACGTAAAAAATCAAATTAAATAAATTTGAATTAGCATAATTTAGCTTAAATTTAAATATTACAACATGTAGGGTATGCTTGTTTATTTATTGCACTTATGAATGAAGTTATTACTTGCAATTGGCGGACCTAAGGCATTTTCTACCAGTCAACCGCAAGGTTTACCGTTTGTCTTTCCGGAAGCGTCACTTGGCATACATTTTAGGGTCAGTTTATGTAAGTAACAAGAAACATACAATATTATTTACATTAGTGGCTGTTAGACATTTGCCTTCATTACAATAGAGGTTATACGCAATAAAATTGCATGTGATACACAGTAAACACTGTGAAAAGCACGAGTAGTGCAATGCCTTAGTAAACAAATTAATTATTTGAAAATTTAAAAAAAAAACACATCCAAAACTAATTAATTTGCAATAAAAAGTAAAAAAATAATTGCGTATGCATCTAAAATTTTAAGATAATATGTTGGTACAATTATTGTTATCGTTGGAGTCGGTGTGGTCACAAGATTTCAAATAAAAAAATAATTATCAAAATACCAGTCGAAAGGTAAGCAAACATAAAAAAAAACTACAGTCGAATTGAGAACTTCCTCCTTTTTTGAAGTCGGTTGAAAAAAACCACTTGACATTAGCAATTTATCATTCAAAAAGAGGCTTAGAGAACAGAGTCTTCATAAGTTTACAGAGCAAAAAGTTTCTGAACTTCACCTAAATATTTGCAGAGTTGGCTTACCCAGCCAACTATTCGTAAAGGTTGTCTTATTAAGCATACTTTGGCTTCCGCCTCACTGAAACTTTGCAAGTATGTTGTGTGAGATAAGTTATGGTTTCTGACGTCACGAGTGAGGTATATCATAAAAGGTTTGAAAACAAAATTATACAGTTTCAAGAATTTTGCAACTGGATTTTAGGCCGAGAACTCTTATAGACGGCCGCGATGCGTTGTTACTATTAATGAATATTTTAAATAACATTTAATTATGGGGTAACGTTCTTCATTGACAGGTACAAAGGAATACCTGGAAGCTGTAAAGTTCAACCACTAACCGAAATATCTAAAATTATGACAATGTCAAAAATTATCAACAGTGGTGCAGCGCCAGCGGCAGTGGTGTAGTTTTTATAATATATAAAATGTCGAAATATTTACGATGTCTGCAAGTGAAATATTTGATTCACCCAAATAGATGTTTCCAGTTTAAATTTATTTCTGTTACATACCTCTTTTTTGGTAGCAGATCGCAAGATAGGAAAAACCTTCAACTCTATTCGAACAGCTGTTTGCCCGTATTAGAAGATGCTGGTGCAACGACTTTTAGTTAGCAAAACCATCTGCCCTAAGACCCGGTGTACACTAACAAAGCAACATTCATATTTATTGCACATAGCTTATCTGATGAAGTTAATTGCATTTCTTTTGCGAGCCAGGTAAGCATTTTTTCACTTTGCTATGTTGATTGCATGTATTTTTTGATATTTAACTGCTTGTGCAGATTTTTTTGTCCTTTTGTTGCATTTGCCAATGAACGTGACTTACTGTAGATTCTGCGTATTAGGTTTTTAGGTTGTTATTTATCAGAATTATCAAGGCGATTCTTTGGGATAAAGCTTTGTACAGCTATGATAAAGATCTTTCGCATTCTTTTTTGCTAGAAATTAAACTTATTTTTAGACTATTTTTTATTAGAGCTTTCACGAGTTAGAAGATTAAGTTATATGTAAATGAGGGAAATTCGCGCCGTAGAGACCTACTACGTCGCAAATTTCCCTCACTACCACCACAACACAATAAAAAAAAAACATGAAAATGACTTGAAATTATTTTCGACTGTTAGTATCTTCATGCACTTCAAATATCGAACAAAACACACAAATCCCCACTGTAAATCATAGCAGGCCCTCTGTCTACAACACCGCATTCAGGAAAGATGTCAAAAAAACTCGTCCTATCGTGTAGGATCTAATGGACACGACTCCTAACACCTAACCAAACACGTTGGCTTTGAATGGACATTCCCTCACAAAAATCCCATTCACTCGCACAAAGGAACAAATGACGGCGGCGCTTCATCACAAACGCCGTAATTGGGGGCAGATGGCTTAGAGTGTGGTTTACACGTTCAGAATTATTTTTGAAGAAACAATAGCAATAAAAAGATTTTTTTCCAGAGCCATTATTAAATTTATCATTAAAAAAATAATTTAAAATATACTTAAATGTATTACATTCAAATTGTTAAGCATATTTAATTATAAACCGGAAAAGGTTGTGAGATCGATTACGCACCAACGCTGATGCCATAACAAAAAAGGAAATATTTTATTATTCAAGGATAATGACATTATCTTTATTAAACTGACACCACACACCACATTATTCAAACATAACTGGATATTTTCTGTAACAGTTAGCTTCACATGAACTCTTGAAGTCACAAAAATGTAAATCGAGCCATATAAATCGCCCGTAAGCCCACGTGCCCGAACAGTCTCACCTGCGATTCCTAGGTCCTGTCGTATCTCAAAGCAAGAACATCAAAAGTGTGCCTTATTACTATGGCATACATAGTCTCAAACTCCTCGCTTTACAGCAAGGTTATAAGACCGTTGGCAATAACGCGGATGAGACCAAAAAAAGTCAAATCTCCGGATAATGGGGCTGTTGTTTGGCGTTTTTCTGTTCACCGAAATAGTAGAAGTTTGTAGGTCGACGCGTGTTATCTGAACTTTCTACAGCTGATTCAGGATCATACTATACGGAACGGGACCATCAGCTTACCTGAAACAAAAATAAAACACGTTAAGGCATGGAAAAGGACGCAAAATAATGCGAACTAACTACTATTTAAGGAATGAAAAAACACAGATGTACGCACAAGATATACTTAAATCAAAATGAATACCATTAAGTGTCTACCGCATGGGTCCCACTGTTTACAATAAGTTACCTAAATCATTTAAAGAACTGAGTGTGCCATTGTTTAAAAGAAAATTAAGGGATCTTCTAACTGAATAATGTTATTATGCTATTGCGGAATTCTTGGATGACAAATCTTTTATTTAATTTTTGTAAGTATGGTAATTGTTTTATTTGTTGTAATTGTTCTAAAATGTATTATTTTTAAGACTGACTTTGTTTTATTATTCTCTAAGTCTAAGTCTAAAAATCACCCTTTTATTTTATGGCTGGGAAAATACTTCACATGAGTATTATTCAAGGTTGAACAATTGAACAACTAGCCTACGACTTTCGGCGCTACAAGAATTTTACCAATTGTGACGGCAGGAACGAAATATTCGAAAATATTATCAGTAATTTATTACATACATTTATCCTGTCACTAAAAGCTGTTGATTAAAAATCTATACGTTAAGAACCAGTCCAATTTAAGTAGTCCTTAGTAATTACTCAACATTTGTGACTGTCCACTTCATTAAACTGAGATCTAATTATTAACTGTCAATTGATCGGCGATAGAAAACGAATTTGTTTGTACAAATTAATCACTCTTTCTGTATGTGTTGACAGCTGAATTATAACCAATCTTGGGTTTAATCGTGACAGAATCTAGCTGATCATTTGCATTGGATTGATTATTTCACTTCGGAAATTATTATTCAGAAGAAATACTGTTACAATGACAGCCGAATAATTTACGGCATGGAAGGTTTTGTCCAACATGTTCAAACCGCCAACGTTATTGAAGCTACGAAAGAATGATTGTTGGGGCACTTTCACACAAATGAGGGAAACCTCACAAAGTACATTACCTAAGGGGAAATTAAAAACATGTTGCGCTTCTTACATAGCATAAGCTTAGCATTACGGGAATAGCTCGAATGCAAAAAATATCTTAAATCAATAGATTATCTACTGAATTATTAACGCTAGCTAATTATGCTATCTACATACACCCATACAAGTTACAACCATTATCAGGTCGTTCGTCCACCTTTAAATTCAAAATAAAAACTTACTTTATTGCTAGATTGCTTATTGCTTCAACTAAATAAACCTATTAAATACTTAATTATTCAAAGAAAACCAGTATTTTTGCAATCAATCACTCTTACTGTGTAGATAGTTTTACTATTGCCGTTCGAGCGCTTATACAATGTACTAGTATTTAAAAGAAAACATGTTAAAAACTCTGTTTATTATTTAACGATTTAATTATGAACCCATTGAGGGTTGCGGAAATGATCAGCTTTCAATCAGGTCATCTGACATCGTGGTACAGTCGAACAAAATTACGAACCGACGGTTTTTCTAAAGTTAAAAAACATGACCACATATATGCTTGACACTATTATGTGCAACTACACATTACTATTAACGAGTCAAGAAGCTGTAGTTAAACTACATTGCTCAATTGTCCTCACGAATATACTCTCTAGTATTTTACTTAAAATCAGGCAGAGAACATTATCACAGGAGCTTCATATCGACTAACATTATAATTGCAAGAAGACACGCAATTTTGCAGGTTTTATATACGAAAATTATTTTAACATCTTAGTTTCATCTCCTCATTTGATTGCTTTGCCAAAATGTCTATTACTAAGCCTTTACCTTAAAAAGTAGTCTTACAACGTAAAAAATGGTCGCATTGGACTTGTCCAGCGAACAAGTTGTGTTATTGAGTAAGCGTGTAAAACTGCATCTCATTTTTCTAAGCGACTGTACGATTCATGTTTATTACCATTGAATAGCATTCCAGTAGCGAAATAGTCGTTAACAGACGTGTCCACACTTCTCCAACGCACCGCGGTAGGAAGCCCATATCCGTCTGTCGCGTCCGCGATTAACAGATTTCCTATTTTCACTGAGGACGTGTGAATTTGTGTGAATCACTTTTTAAAGACATTTATGTATCTACTTTCGTTTTCATTTACCTTTTGATGAAGTCTGACAACACATTAATAATTTACATATGGTCGTTCGGTCCAGCTCTAAACAATTGAAAACGAGTACATGTGAAAAACATTTTGAAGTCGTACCTATTTGAAAAGTACGAGTAATGGACCCAGGTCAAAAGGGCGGGAAGACACTCAGCGCCATCCCATAATCCCTGGCCTACTCAATTAACCCCACACTATGCTTTGGTACGGGGTATCTTGATGTGTTATATATACTCAAACCACTAACTATGTATTAGAACGAACCAATCCTAACTATTAAAATGTCATCCCAAATTCAAATCACTATCAACTTCCTACATTCAGCAAACTTTCTCCAATTATTTACATAATTTGTACCAGAACTAAAGATATTCATTTTTTAATTCATAATAATAGTAAGCTGACTAAGAAATATTATGATTTGGGTGGAATAAGGGTTATCAAAATGTCGCCAATAGTTCCTCAATAAACGAAAGTTATAAAATTTATTCAACTAAAGTGTTAGTAGTTGTTATTATTGTAATCAATCAATTATAAGTAATATAATATGCTTTCCTATGTTTGTAATACATCCTCGGTAACAACGTGTTTACTTCTACTTTTTTAAATTTAGAATATATTTTCTGAAACAATAGAAATAATATCAGCATCGTGTTTCTCTGACATATTCCCTTGAATTCGCTTCTCTTAGTCAACGTATTCAGTCTCACTTCTTCATGTTACACTTTCTGCTTTAATAAAAAGATATCTGATATAAATAAATGATCTTTACTTCTGTCAAGTTGTTAGCGACCGACTACCAGAAAAGTCGCACTATCGCCAACCCTGTCTAAACCCATTAATACAAATTGAGCGCGTGTCAAATGCGATTTAATATATTAAAAACTAAATACACTATTCTGATCGTCGTAATAAAACTAATAAATGACCACTAATAAGGCTAAAACTGGTACTATTTTGAACCTAATTCCTGTTACTATAGAGTTTACAAATTGTAAGTTTGTCGCAGTCGGTCACGGTCGTGGCAATAAAGTAAAATAGACATTAATCAGATGAAAGCGAATATTTTACGGTGGTTATATAATTCGCAGGTAGATAAGGCAATATACAAACGGGGTAGATACTTTTTGATATGATTAAAATAGCTTATATGATTTATGAAGTTGCTACGAATTAAGGTGGAATGGAGATTGTTGCAATAGGAGATTTATGGGGTCCCTATTTCATGATTTATTATGGTTGCAACTGATGACACTGTTTAAAGCAAGTACATAAAAGATAGAAAAAGGAGTGTTTGAGGTGGCGTAAATGTGCATTTAGACCGAACGTACATAGAGCTATAGCAAGAATGTTCTTTCGTGATCTTTTAGTGTCAATAATAATTCCTTTTTATTTTACACCAAAATAATTCTAACAAAAAAGACCGAGAAATCAAGAACGAGCATTCTAGCTCGTGCTCTAGGGTCTCCGCGAACATAGATAGAACAACGCAAGAATGCTCTGTGATATGCTCTTACACAAAGATAGTTTGATAGAGTGCGGATAGAATAATCATTCGCTCGTTTGGTCTAAATGCACCTTAATACGTGTGTCATTGATGTGAGGGACACTCAATGAATGATTTGACATTCCCCAGTGTAAAGAAATCTAATGTGTCATGTGAAACAATTTTTTTTTATTATTTAAAATGGGTTTGCGTTTGGCCTCAGTCTCGCCTGGTGGTAAGTGATGACGAGGCCGATGGTGGTGCACGCTTACCCAGAAAATGCCTATTCACTTCCGGAAACACAGACGCAGGGAGAGCGTTCCACACCTTAGCGGTGCGGACCAGAAAAGACGCAGCAAACCTTTGGGTCCGGATTGCTGGGAAGTCAACCATATGGTGGTGAAAGCCCCCCGGCGTCTAGTGGTCCGGTGGTAGAAACTAGAGGGCGGTATCAGGTTATGTAGTTCCTGAGCACACTCTCCGAAATACATCTTATAAAAAACCGATAGACGGCGACATTTCTTTAGTTTTAATTTACTGAAAGGCTACCGACCCTATGTCTCTTATTAAATTAATTTCATTGACAGATAAGTCTCTACTGTCTTTCTTTTCTGTGGCGATTTCGAACATACAGACCGATATCTTTCAATTGAATTTCTTAAGGAACATATTTCAACTCAAGCAACATTTTAGGCAAGTGATTATGCCCGAGATTGCCATAATCCATCCTGGATCAAGGGACGCCCCGTCGCAGATTATCGATATGTTTTTGATCTTGTGTGGATTACACCATTGCGGGCATTGACGAGAAATCTATAGCTCCCAAATTCATAACACGTAATATCTACGCGTTTTTATAAAGAAACACCTGGGACACCGTACGTCAATATCATCGGACGACAAATCGAGCAGAGTTTTTACTGAGGATGTGAGGGACTGATGAACTAGTTTCTTCACTCTTCCAACTGAGCTACCGAGGCCGTTAACAAACATACCTGAAACGACACTAAGTCCTAACTGCAAGACGCAAGAGTCTCGCGGGATTAGTCTTGTTCTTGCTCAAATCTTGCACGGTCAGTCTTGGTCTTGGTCTTGCTAAAATTAGGCGGTCTTGTTATCGGTTGGACTGCAAGACCAAGACCGATTTTGGGCAACACTACGTAAAATAAACGATATAAATTCGCCATATATGTTAGCGGCCTCTGTAGCTCAGTTGGAAGAGCAGCCACCCGGATTGTGGAAGGTCGTGGGTTCGAATCCCTCTTGAGTCCTAGGGTCAAGTCGATTTTTTATAGTTTTCTGTCTTGATATAGAAAATAGGGCATTGTTAAATGCAAAAAATAAAAATACACTTACTAATAAATATACTTTAGTATTTCTAAATAGATACAGTTAATAATAACGTTCGTCCGCATCTTAGATCTCCTGGGTGGGATCAATCCCACGTGCTTAGGCGGTAAAGACAGGATCACTACCGTTGCGCCAACAGGCCAGTCGTTTCGCTCTTGGTAAGGCCTTCAGTTCTTTGCTTAGTGAGTATAAAAGACATAGATTTAAATCACATAATATCATGATTGTCATCTACATGACATAATCACCCTTCAAGACCATAATGAATCATAGCAACGCGGTCGTTAGATATATCTATCCCATCGATAACGATCGATTTCTATCTACCGCTCGATATCTCGTTACTTCCCAATAAATCAACAACAACAAATAGCGTTACAAGCACAGACTTGAATTGAAAAAGATAACGCAAGTCACACCGTCTAGCGTTTGTAAGAAACCAATCCTACCAAATTTTTGACACTTACTATGACGTTACGTTAGCGCTTTTGTGATTTGTGATTCATAGACGGAGAAATCTATACTATACTAATTGTGTAAAGATTTAGTTATTAATTACGGGTTTTAACCATGTTTTTTGTTTCCGAGTTTCAGACATTTCGGCACTATTGCAAGTGCCATGATCACGGAGTAACTGCAACCGGGACGAAATATCGGAAATTCTAAAACGTGGTAAAAAAACCCGTAACTAATACCTATTCTAATGTAAATATATAAATATCCGGGACAAATCACGCCAAGATCATCTGACCCCAAACTAAGCAGAGCTTGTACTATGGGTGTCAGAGACTGATAAACATACTTAAATATTTCTAAATACATACTTAAACAGATAATAACACCCAATACGAGTATATTGGGAAAATATCAGTTTGTTTGTAACGAATATGCTCCGAAACTATTGATACGATTTTAAAAATTATTTCAGCAATATACGAGTGAAGCTACATTATCAGCGAGTGATATTGCCTTTTTTTTAAGCTTTTAGGTAATATTTTGACGGGAGAATTAATCTACGCGGGCGGAGCCGCTGACAGACAGCTAGTGATCAATGTAAATCTACTTCGACTGGCCTGTTGGTGAAACGGTAACGATCCTATCTACAGCGCCAGGACAAACATTTATGTAATGAACGTTAGGTATGATGTGTTTTTGGGTGTTATTATCTACTAGCGGCCCCGACAAACTGTGTTCTGTCAAAAGTGATTGGCAAATGCCTGACAGCCGTGAACATTTAGTATGGAAAAATCTTTTTGCTTTCATTTTTTTTTCGTCAATTTACTAATATTTTTAATACTTATTATCCTATTCACGATGTAGACAAATCCAAAAATCCAAAAATTATAAAAATCGGTCCACCCGTTCTTCAGTTATAAGTGGTGTAACTAATACGACTTTCTTTTATATATTCAGGAATATATTTAAAAAATGGTATGTTTGTTTCAAATACAGCTTATACCTAAGTTTATAGTATGTACAAGCTTGCTTAGTTTGGTGTCAGATAATCTTGGTGTAATATTTCAGATATTTATTGACGACAGACTTGGTGTAATGGTTAAGAAGTTGGCTACTACACCAGAGGTCGCGGGTTCGATCCCCGCACAGTACAAACATTTGTGTGCATGAACATGTCTGTTTGTACTGGTCTGGGTGTCTCCTATGTATAATAAGTATGTATTTACAAAAGAAAATGTATTTAAGTATGTTTATCCGTTGTCTAGTATCCCATAACACAAGCTTTAATTAGCTTACTTTGGGGCTAGATGGCGCTGTGTGGAATAATGTCCAGGGATATTTATTTATTTATTTAGTTATTTCCTTGCTCTACATTCGTTGCCAGAACGGTAATAGAGCGCAGACTAAATGAAGCAGCGAAGAATGAAGAGCATTTTGCTGATGCCGATGTACACTCGCGTCATTTGTTTCACTGTATGTTTTTGATTACAACACTCCCAAGTGAGATTAATGGCGTAACCGAGGAATATCCAGCGGAAGCAACGGGTTCATACAAATTACCGAATGAGTTAAACAAACATGCTTTGTCTCTGTCTCACATAGTACGTGTGTTTGTTGGTGAGAGAACAGTAAAAGTTTTCAAGCAGGCTTTTTTATGTATTAAAGCTATTTCATTAACGTATGTATTAATTATATTTTTAATAGTGCCCGTCCAGATGACCTCACTCCACCTGATGAAAAGCGGTCGTGAGGCCCAGACATGAGGCTGTTAAGCACAGTAATGCAAAGATATCACTGAGCTGGTCACACTCATCTTGAAGGCCTGCAAATATGCCTTTTCACGCCCCGCTTGAAGACCCCGGGACTATAACAGGAAGGAAACACATGCGCTGGGAGAGCGTTCCACGTCTCGATGGTTCGACAAAGAAAGGAGTCACCGAAGCTTTTTGTGCGTGGGAACAAATGCTGGACTGCGTGTGGATGACTCCGCAATCCAGCACGCGTGGTACGGGAGTGGAAGGGTGAAGATGGGACGAGTTAGAATATCTCTTGAGAGCATTCCCCATTGTAGAAGCGATAGAGAACGCTCAACCTGGCAATGTCTCTACGCAATCGGAGAGGCTCAAGGGTCATAAATGCCTCTGGGTTTCCGATAAAACGGATAGCACGCCTCTGCAACCTGTCAAGAGCGTCGAGCAAGTACTTAAAGGAACCGTCCCAGAGATGTAAGCAGTATTCCACACATTAGCGACCTTGATTATGAACGTTTTCATAATGAAAAAATATTGTCTTGAAGCAAATTTAGTGTAAAAGTTCAGCACAGTAGTTAAAAACTGCAGCTTAGACCCTAGAGTCAGTTTGTTACACGGATTAGCACGAAATGTCTGCTGTTGCATGATGCCGGGTCTAGGTGTTGTGGTACCCTAGCAGCAAAAACTAGGTCGAACAGTCGTTGTAGTAGTCGTAGTCTCAAACACCCAGACCTGACTGTTAAAGCCAAACTACGATTCCTTTTGGAATATTGAAATGAGTATTAATCATGATAAACATTTAATTACTGCAATTACTATACCATCAAAAGATGTAAATTCTTTCAAAACAACAGCTAAGCAATAGGTAAAATTAATATGGACATTTGCGTATTTAATTATTTTCTGGAAGATAAATGATATGTAATTAATCAATAAAATTAAAAGCACTTAGAGTAACATTGATTATTAACGCTGCATTCTGTAATAAATAGCGAAGTTTAGGTTTTCTTTATAACTAATTAATTTCATTCACGAGTTAATTAATTTAGTATTCCCTGTAATCGTTTCCCATTCGTCACACACCAATGTAAAGCCCTCTGCCATTGGTTACCAGAGCTACCGGTTAAGTAATTGAACGGTTGCTTATGGCAACCCAGACTCAAATAAGTGGTTAGGGGCGAAATTATCGTTCAAGTTAGATGGTTTATGGACTACAAGTAACAAAAGGCTGAAAAATCTGTGTCTTTTTTCCTCCTTGGTTAATGTTTTAATTGATCTCAGCACACAAGGTCATGTAGCTTATACACTGAATGTATATGCAGAAGATACATACATTTTTCATCGAATAATGGATGGGTTAATTCGTACAGGAACTAAAGACACCAACATCCACTGAACTGGGCTTAATGCCATTTTCACTTACCCCAGCAGGTAAGCAGGACACATAGTATATTTCAAGCCTGGTGACCATTTGAAGGTAAACAGTGTGGGACGTCCAGTAAACGTGGACAGACGACTTGATTATAATCTAAAATGACGGCGTATGTTTAGAAGTGGTAAATTATTTTATTAAGTAGTAAATTGAAATGTAAATGACTGGGTCCAATAATTTTGCATGCTGTAAAGTTGTAGAGGGAGTCCGAATCACAAGAAATTGACGTCACGCGTAGCTAAAAACGATGGATATTTTGGGCTATAAGTCTTATTGAACTAAACAATCGGCTCTTAATTTTCCATTAAAACGACCACAAGCCTCTTTTGTTCTCATAAACATCCAACAGAAGCGAAACATCACATTAGCGGGCAGCTTGACATTTCCGAAGATTTATTTCTTCCAACGCATGTGGCACGCATACCGATACAGAGCCCCATTCAGCTCGGAATCGGCGTTGCTTTTAACTCTTATTAGGGTTCCGTGGGAAGATAAGTAAGGGGACCTTAAGATTTCACTTAGGTCGGGCAAAGGGTTTTTTCGGACTTTTCTTAATATTGCCTCGGTTTGTGATCATTATTAACCCACTTACTGATTCAGCAAACTTGGTGGTTAAGCCAATACCTATTGTAGCGATGCCTTGATTTCAATAATGGAGGCCTTGGAGTATATTTGCTAATTGCTTTATCTATACTATATTTTCAGGTAAAAGTTTTTTTATTAAATCTAATTTGGCAGTCCTTCTCTTTTCATGTTTCCCTATGTCTCATCCATATAATATAACACTTGGAACATCATCTTAAAGGTATAATATATACGTTGGACTAGGTACGCATTTAAATATTCAGTATTTAATCATACTAACCATCTCAAAGAATGTCTAGATAACCAAACTCAGCGGACACACTCTGTTTAACTTTGAAACAAGCATAGTTAATTATTCCTACTGAACCCACAGCTAGCAATTCTGTCTCATACTTAGCTGCCTTTTTAATTTAGTTTAGTCCTTCAAAAGCATTTCGTCACCGCCACATTTACCACCGAGGGGAGGCTAAATTAGATGTTATTCCAGTAGATGTTTCTCGTAATAATCAAATAAACAGGACTAATGATTGTTTGGGATCCCCTAGTTTGGGTGAACAAGGTTGATGAATGCCCGGCTGGTGGTAAGTGATTCTAGAGGGTTTATTGTTAGTTTCGTTGTTTATATTCATGAGATAAATCGTGATGAGTGATATAGTAACAAGTACTTTTATGAGGAATTATTCCAAGCACCAAGTAAGAAAAAAGTGTTGCACTCAAAGTGAATTATGTAAACAAAAAATCTAAGACCATCAATGAATGGTCTAGAACATTTCAGCGTGTGTAACGCTGTTAACAGACAATATAGTTAAATAGCACGGATTGCATTAAATTAGAATAGTTAGTATATAGTTAAACCTAAAAATGGGCTACGCAATGTAACGCGTGCAACAGAAAGCGCCTGCGTTTGTGTGCGTGACTGTTACGCATATTGTCTAAATTATTTAAAATTATACTATTCAGCTTCACATGAAATATTTTCTAAGTAAAAAAAAAACTTTAAAAACACAGAAATGAATGGGTCTGTACTTAAATATTTTTCGTAACCACCAGAATGTACGATTATCCTTATTGTAATTGAAATACCCAAAACTCCGTAATTTATGCATTGTAGAATATTGTCAAAGAGATACTCGTATATACCATCATCGAAATTCCTATCTACTGCTGACCCAAAGCACTTATATGTTGAATGTTAACATATTTTCTTCGGCAACTTCAACCTTTAACCCGAAACAGGGCAAGTTATAACGAATTAATATTTATCATCGAAAGTTACGGTAAATTTGATATTGTCACAGTATAGGTAGCATCTTCAATAAATTACAGCTGACTATAAATTGAATACCAGCGGCTACCACTGGAATAGACATAAATTAATTGAATATCCCCTAAAACAATGACTAAGCATTACATCCCGTGGCTTTGTGGAACCCCACGGCCCTGTGAGAGCTTCCAGACGGGGTTCACGCAGGGACCGTAGCGGTTGTATAAGGCTGCCGTAACACTATAAGTCTGGCATTAGCATCATCTGTTTATATCAAGGATTTGGACCCTTTTCTGTAAAAAATACTTGAATGTCGAAAATTAGTTTTTTTTTCCTTTTGTTTTTTGAAATATCAGATAAGTCACCATTATAATATGAAATAAGTCGTACTAAAAGTGTACAATCATCTGAGATCACTCCCTAAACTGTTAACTTCGGGCTTTCTTAAATTAATTATAAAATAATTTTAAAGCTTTTCGCGTGCACATAAGTGTGACTTGCATAGTTGGAGTCTAGTTGACGTTGAGGACGAAAAAAAGAACAAAGTTGGGTTACATTGCTTAGGTAAATAAACAATTAATTAATTTATTTATATAACACAATTAAAAGGGATAATATATGATCAAACGAACTTCGAAGTGAAGTTCGATCATTATTATATGAATAGCTCCATTCGAAGATATAGTATTATTACCATGTAGTTTCCCTAACGTACTAGGTAGTGTCGCACTTTTAGATTAAAATCGATTAAGTTGTTATTCGAGTTTACAACATCGATTGAAAAAACGTCACTGTCAGTCTACCTTGTCACTAGCGCTCGGCGAGTCCTCATTCTTTTTTAGAGAGATACCAAAACTTTGTAGTTATTAGGGCAGAGGTGGGTGGGACCTATATCTTCGAATGGAGCTATTCATATAATAATGATCGAACTTCACTTCGAAGTTCGTTTGATCATATATTATATTTTCATAGCTCCATTCTTCAGATATAGTATTATTACCATGTAGATGTTCAGAGAACAGAATGAATATGCATTCGTATAGTTTTGGTATAACACAAGGTGAATCAAATAAAATAAGATTTTTTGTAACAAAAAACATAATAATTTTACTGTAACAAAAACTTTTGTTAACAAAAAATATTAAATTTAACGATAGATTAATTGAATAATTTCCTATAATTAAACTAATTAACTTCTTAGGTACTTAAATTAGTTTCAAGGACAGACCTAGCCAAATCTTGTGAAATGATTGGACGATTATAAAATTTTGCGAACGTTTGAGATCTAGTCGTCCATCCAGCTGTTTTTCGAATTGTGTCTAAAGACACACCAGCGGCGCGAGCGGCCGAAGTTGCGGCGTGACGCGTGCTGTGAGCGCTAAACTTAGCCACATCGACGCCGCTCTCCGCTAACATTTATTTTATCCATCGACTGATGGTTTGAGACGTCACAAGTTTATGTGGACGTCTGTAAGTTAGAAATAATAAGGGAGATTCGTTCTCATTCCTAATATTTGCCGTGACTTCTAATTAATCTTCTAAACATTTCGCAGGACATATACTAGGTTTGTCAATGAAATAAGGTATTACTAAAGTTGGTTGCTCTCGATTGATCGCTGAGGTTTTGATCAAATTTGAAATAGTTATAATTATCTGGTCTTGATTAATAACAATATTATTTGTTTTAATAAGAGAAAGTGTCTGTACACGGTGAGCTGTACATAGAGCTAAAAGAGTAGCTAACTTTTTTGTTATCTGACATAAAGTTAAATTTGCATGAGGAAACATTTTATCCATGAAGTCTAAAACTACCTGTGGATTCCATATACTATTGTATTTAGGTATACTTGGTCTACATTTAAATATCCCTTTTAATAGTCTAGATATTTGTTCATCTGAACCCATATTATTACCTAGAAGCAAGGATATGGCAGAGCGATGACTATTAATCGTACCATAAGATGCTCCACTCTGATATTGTTCTGTAAGGAACAAAATTACTGCAGTTTTTAGTGCTTCTAAGTAATTAATATGGGTATTTGTACAGTAACTCCACCACAGTTTAAAAGAGGTGTTATATTGTTTTACAGTATTTTTCGCCAAAGAAGAAATCATTAGATGTATGGCTTCCGATGGAATGCCTTGTTTAATGAAGGCTTCCCGGAGACAATGGCTGCTGCCAGGGTAGTCTGCGCGGATAGATGTATCCTGTAATCAGACCGTATTGAATCTTTTAGAAAAATAATGTCTGACATTACTATCCTATTCAACAAAGGAAACCACACTTGTGTGGGCCAATAAGGAAAAACAAAAATTCCAGTAGATTGTTCGCTGACAATTTTTTGTAAACATTTTTGAATTATCGCAAAAGGAGGGAAGCAGTAAAAATAAAATTTAGTCCATGTTATCGTAAAAGCGTCTACAGTAAGCGCGTCTGGATCTGGTCTCCAGGATATGTATACCCTACATTTGGCATTGGTGCGAGATGCAAACAGGTCTATGTCAGGTTCACCAAATCTATTAATAATTTTTTGAAAATAATTTGTACTTAACTGTATTTCTGTGTCTGGATTAAGCTTTCGCGATTCTATGTCAGCATCTTTATTATCCTTAGAATTAATATAAGAAGCAAATAACCATAGGTTCCGCTCCTCACACCATTGCCAAATGGACATTGTTAATTCATTTAGGTGGGGGAATTGTATACCGCCCATTCTATTGATATAGCTAATGGCAGTTGTGTTGTCTATTCGCATCAATATAGCGCTGTTGGTGATTTTTTGGGCAAAACATTTAAGTCCAAAGAATGCTGCTTGAAGTTCTAAATAATTAATGTGATATTTTAATTCACTTTTGACCATTAACGCGCCTATTGTTACAAACAGCACCCCAGCCTGACCGTGACGCGTCTGTAAAAATTTCCAAGTCATATATTGGGGGGATTATGTAATTTTTAGATATTAAAACATTTCTTTCCCACCAGTTCAAATCGAGCAAAATGTTACTCGACAATTGCATAATTGCATCGTAATTATTGTTATGTTTTTGAAGAGCAAGATATTTTTCTCTTTCAAAATGTTTAGTGTATAACCAACTATATTTTATAGCTGGACATGCGGCTGTCAAAACTCCTATAAACTGAGAGAATTCTCTTCTTAATATTTTAAATTTTTGTACCAAGTGTAATATGTGAGTTTGTTTATTCTCTGGTAAAAACATTGTCATGTTTTGTGTGTCTAAAATAAAGCCTAAAAATTTGCATGTTTGTTTTGGTTTTAATGAGCTGTTTTCATAATTTATAATAAATCCTAAACATTCCAGAATTCTGACCGTTTCTTTCACGTTTAAAACGCATTCTTCGTACGTGTTGCCAATGCACAAAGTGTCATCTAAATATGTGACAGAACTAAAACCCTGTTTTCTTAAATAACCAATTACTTACTTCCTTCATAATTTTCGTGAATGTTCTAGGCGCTGAGGATAAGCCGTAAGGCATTGCATTAAATTCATACGTAATTAAATTGTGTTTATCATTTTCAATTTGAAACCTTAGATATTTTTTATATTCTGGATGTATAGGGACTAATAAATAAGATTCTTTCAAATCAATGCTAGCCATATAACAGTTTTTTGATAACAATGTACATACACTTCTATAATCCTCCATTTTAAAATGTTCATAATCTACATATTTATTAAAATATTTTAAATTGAAAATAAACCGATCAGTTTAGGTCGTTAGGTTTTGGAATCAAAAATATAGGTGATAAAAATTGTTCTGTGCTGTTTTCGCATTCGGAAATAGCCCCTAAATCAATTAAATTATTCATAGCTAGCCGCATTTTTTGTTTATCTTTATGTGATAATGATTTATTTGAAATATGTGGCAGAGTAATATTCTCTGTTAATGGTAAACGATAGCCATTTAAAATGTAATCTAACACAATTTTATTTTTGGTTATGTTGAGCCAACAATCATAATAATATGTTAATCGACCAGCATGTACCTGAACTATTGACGTGTTTGAGCACGTTGTTGTTTGTAGGCTGCGGTCGTCCTGGCCTGTGACTGCGCCGACGGTTGTGGCGGCGGCGGCGGAGCTTGAGGGCGAAATTGTCTGTTCAAATGTCCTCTGCTCGTCATGTATGATCCGCGCCCCCCCCTGCTCGTCGACGAGGGATACCGAGGAGGAGGTGTCCAGTTTACCGACTGTCTGGCTTTTGATTGCGTTTGATTTTGATTTACTTTCTGCGGTACAATCCTTTTAATTTGCCAACTTTGCTTTTCTATCGCCTTAGCGGCCTTTATTTTCTCAGATAATTTATTTCCAAATAAAAATTCATCTCTTTCTTCTTCTTGAATTATATTCAGTATTGATTTGTCTAGGCATGGAGTGATACATTTAGTACGAATTTGTGTTTCTGTATAATGAAGATCCGTCAAAATTCTACACCCTTCTGAAAGAAGTTTAATAATCTCCACTTTATTTCCATTGTTCAGGATAATTTCCATAGCCCTTGAGATGGCAGTGATTCCCAAGCATAGTTGGTTTTGTTTAACCTCCATTTTTTTTGTCTCTCGCTCGAACAACTTCTGCAACCGCAGCGGCTATCTCCGGGTTTAAACATGGCGATTTCAGTAATCTACAGTTATCTGGTACATGGTGCTCTTTTAGCAAGTTTTCTTTTACGTCTTTGGCCAAACCCTTTTTTAGTATTGGTAACCAGCGTTGTGCCAAATCATTATGAATACTGGACCCGTATTTGGGACTGTCTTCGATAGGGTCACCCAACGCCAGACGTATTTCTGGATCAAGTTCGACAGGTACTTCATTAGAGGTTCCCGGAATCGAATTATTTTGTTCTAGAGAAGTTTGAGGAGCTTCAGATAGCTCAGCATCTTTTTTAGGAATGTCTTCTTCGCATATCTGTGACAGTTGTGGTTCGTCAAAGATTGGTGTACTTGACAAATTTTCATCTGGTATCATTGGTAATGATTCATTCGGTATATTAGGACAATTTTATTATAGTCGTTAATTAACCTCGATCTGATAGTTTTCGGGTATCTGAATATCTGCAAATTGTAAAATAATAACTTTATTTTTAAGGTAGCTATAAAATTTTCACTGTGACACAGTAAACATTTATTTATTTAATTAACTAAAAGCATAAATGCTCACATTATGTAATTTACCTTCGTGAATGACTCTCGGTCAACCTCCAGGTTTAGATATTTGCGTCATGTCTAAACCTCGTGTATAACTCGCGGTTAACCTCAAGGTAGACTCAAAGACGCCCATATTATACGGGTTTTAATTTCGTAAAAATCACTTTTTTCACCAGTTTTATTAAAAATAAGATGTAAACTTACCCTGGTTTTCGATATCAGATTCTGAATCGGAAATTATGTTGTTACGACGACGTTTGTTCACTTTTTGTTTTTCTTCTAACTTTTTAATTTTTTCTTTGTAACGTCTTATTTTTGCCTCAGACTTACGTTTCGGCATATTTTTAGCGCAAACTTTAATCTTTGTCCAAAAAAAAACTCAGTTGAGGGTAGGCACGTGCATTCACTACCGCGCACAAAAAAGGAATGAGGACTCGCCGAGCGCTAGTGACAAGGTAGACTGACAGTGACGTTTTTTCAATCGATGTTGTAAACTCGAATAACAACTTAATCGATTTTAATCTAAAAGTGCGACACTACCTAGTACGTTAGGGAAACTACATGGTAATAATACTATATCTGAAGAATGGAGCTATGAAAATATAATCCCAGTTACATAATTATGAAAGCTACAGGAAGGAATAAATTACACCAATTTTTCGACTTTGTTTAAAAGCGATTGAGGACTGTCAATGAATATATCCAATTCAGGGTTAGCGACCAGTAACATGTTTAGCGCCCTCTGCATACGACACAGCGGGGATTGCTCACGAGCTACTGTACGACACGGTGGAATAGCGAACAGCCGATGTCTCCGACTGGAGCGAATAGGTACGTAAAAATATTTTATAACATATTTGCTCGTAAAGGGTCTCTTATTTCACCAATTTCAATAACGTAATGTATCTCATTACGCACTTGTGCGGTAATGTAATGTAAAACGCACGAGTTTTTTTTATTATGGTAAAACGTACGGTTTAGCAAGATGCTCCGTCTAAAACGGACGGTACTTTTTTAAATTTTAGCAAAGAGTTTTTATGTCAGAAAAGAGGTCAACATTTTATGAATAAAATTAACTTTGGGAGATGAAATATAATAAATAAACATTTAATTCTTTAATTTATTTAATTTTGACAATAAATTACAACCATCTGTAACAAAAACACAGAAATATTAATTTACTTTATTAGTAATACTGGCTGTTTTTAATGCCTTTTGCCTTAAAAAAAGCGCTGATGCGCGCGCATCGCTAATTTGTGAACAAGTAAACATTTTCTAACTGCTCTAGCAAGTGATTAAAGATTTTATTTGTTTTAGAAAGTCCGATTTTTATTTATTTCCTCTCAAATATGTTATAAAACGTCGTATGACATACGTGCGCTTTGATAATTACAGCCTCTGCTTTCTTGTAGCCCTCGCCTACGGCTCGGGCTAGCAATATCGCCTCGGCTGTAATTTTTAAACTTACCGCACTTATATCATAATGTACTATATCAGGCACATATAGACGAGACAATTGCTTAACACACTCGGGCGAGTCCATCCAGCCCCGCAAGATTGCTAAGGCAGTTGAAACCTCCAAACGGGCTCTTCTTACTTCTAAAGAGTTCATCTGCAACATTCCCAGCAAAAAATCGGTAGGGTACATAAAGGGATAATACTCATACACTCGCTTATAGAAGTACCGAAGAAAAGCCTTTTGAATCTTTTCCAACATTAGCCTATACTTAGCTTCGTGAGGATTCCAGATACATGCGCTAGATTCTAATGAGCTTTTAACAAGAGATACAACAACAAGTAGCTACGTTACCAGCTAGCTAGTAGGGAACAAGTTCCTACGTTGGAGCATTTGTTAGACTGTTACATCATAGTAAAAAATGCCCGTTAATTTTAAAAGAGTGTTGCCTATTCCTATTATAAATAATGTGATATCTTAAGCTTGATATTATGTTTGATGGATGTCACATTTTCTTATAATGATGAGGCTTCATGATGCAAAATTACTTTTATGAAACTCGCTTATATTTCAAAGACAGCGTACGTAAGATGTCGCCATTTTATTTGCTGTTGGTTTTAATAAGCTTTCTAAAGATGAGTTTTTAAAAAATAATTATTTTAATATTCTAATGAAAACACTTTTTATTTTACATTGGTTAGCGAAATCAATTTTACGTCTCTGTAACAATTGGCTAACCAACTGAGCTATCGAGACCTGTTAAATTATTCTAATGTATTTGCTTCAAGCTAGCGTCATTTCAATGATGCCTTGTGGATACTCCATTTTATATAACAAAGGAATACTTTTACAACTCAGACATTGAGCTTTGCATTTGTTTAGGTTCAAAACTGATGCAGCATAACTGTCAATAGAAAATAAAATTTGAATATGTATTACTGTTTCCTTCTTTGATGAAAATTCTAGCTTTGTTGTTCACACAGCCAACTTATTATACTACTATTACTTATTTTACAGTGAATTAATTACTCACCGTCCATATAAAGAACCTAACTTATACAAGAAGGAAGTTAAAGAAACAGGCTACGCTTTGACGTTAAAAGATTATGGAGCGGCTTTACACTTTTTAAAGAGGAGAGTAAATTAAATATATTCGAAACATAATATCTAGTATGAAATTAAAATATTTTTTTAAAGAATCGCCTAGTAAGTTTTTCTTGCGTATTAAAAATATGGAAAATTATTAAGAAATAAAAAACATTGAATTAAATTGTAGACATTGATTATATGACAGTCTACTTTGTAGGTCTTTGTTCAATTCAATGCTGTGTAATTCTAACAACGCCAAGAATACACTGCCCAAAACAAACAAATAGGCTATTCCTTAAGGAAGACTTTAGTAAACAATGCATTAACAAAACCAAATTCGGCACTAATCTTCATCACATCATGTTCTCACGCTTGACTTTCCAAATCAGTGCACCCAACAACAAGATCATCCACATAAAACAGAAGCGAGCAAATAGCCGGCTCCGTAAACGAAGCATATTACACCTACATTCACATGCCCACCTGACCTTTGGGCTCGCATTACACCGCCCACGGGGCCTGAATGAGGCCCTGTGCCTTATAAAGAGCAATTAGAGGTCCAAAGGGCCACTAACGCTGTTTGAAGGAACGCAATTTTGGAGACCAGGCGTTACCTAATGTTATTTACAAGTTTTAGTTGTCGTAAAAGTGTTTTGTTTATTCCATTTACTAAGATTTTTCTCTTTTGACTTAGCTTAGTAGGAATTAGGTTCAGAAATAATGAGAAAACTTTCGGTTAAAGAGTAAGGTGGCTTCATATTATTTTACACCTAGTTTGCATGCATTGAGTTCCTGATCTGTTTGCAGTAAAATTAGTAAATTATTACTACATGGTATAACATTTTCAAAGTTTTCACAAATTCCCGTTTTCCCGAACAGGGAGAAACACGCTCCTAAATTTATAATTTATCTTCAGTTAAGATCGGAGGTCCTCTCAAGTCCTTCTAACTAAATCAATAGCTTGGTCTTATTCACAATTTCACATTACACAATTTACATAACTGCCTTGATTTAACAATTTTTCTTGAAACTGGTTAAAAAACGTGCCTTAATCGATTGTACTTAATTAGTTATAAGATCAGCTACATCTTGTACCTTATTTCATGCTAAAATAAATAAATAAAAATAAATGAAATAAATTAATTTGAAGGCTTTGATGAATTTGATGTGTTATCACATCAGATTTCAGAACCAATACTAGAAGTATTCTGGTATTGTATTTTTAATGGACGTCCTTGCGTAAATTTGACTAACATCAATTAATCATCATTGTTTATTTCTAAAACGATATCTTTTTTCAGGGATATTTATTATTTTTGCAGTAATGTGTAATTTTTTTTCCTTAAAATACTTTACAAATTATATTTTTATAATTTAAAAAACAAGTTAATTCAAGGCCCTCCAAATTGTTCCTATTTCAACAGTGTCTATCGATAACATAACATTGTACATGTAAGTAGAGTAAAGGAAAGCCTGGCACTAAAATATTTTTAGTCTATTTACGAGGTTATCACTCTAAAAGACTACCTACCGAATACATTTAAAAAGTAGATACGTGTAACACTAACAGTCACGACTAAAAGCACAACAAAACGCGATAGTTTAATGTTACTAGCTTTACGCAACGCGCCTGCGCAGATCCCGTTATGTGCGTCCGAGCTGGAATTGGTCGGATTGGGTCAACACTATCGTATGAAACAGCTGTTGTGTTGTGCTTTTGGGTAAAGGTGACGTGATTTTTGTTACAATGGGAGCGCGTGATATGGTTAACAGCTGACAATAATCTCTATAAAACTCGAGTTAGAAAAAATTCAAATAGGATAAAAACGCAAACCAAAAACCACCAAAACGACATAATAGTATCGGAAATTGTAGACAAATAAAGCTATTTGAACAATTAATATATTTAACGTTTGGTGTATGAGACTGCATTTTTTGGAAACGAAGTTTAATAATACCTAGATACTATTTTGAAATAGACTGACTATTTAAATCCCACTAAAATCACTTCTATGTACACCAGAATTTTCCATTCTTAACGATATTGAATGCCCTAGGAAAGCTCAACTACGCTTTCCAAAGGAAAACAGGGAATCGAATTGCGTCAAGAAGTATTTGATCGCCAAATCCCTGAATCGAAGTTGTTGCTCAAACAATCTGGACATCCCTAGACGTCACGAACCGGAATCCGACACGTAGTCACAATATCTGCCAAGCCGTTACTTGTCGCAGGCGACTGTCGCCGGCGACAATGCGCGTGACGCGAACAGTTAGATGAGACAAATAGTCAGTGCGCGACCTCTGCGAACCGTAGCATCGGTGTTATTGCAAGACTTGCACAGAATAACTTGAACACAGATGAAGTTTATTTAACAAGTAGGAACAAGTTCTTAAGGTAGTAGCGTAGGCGATAGTAACTAAAAGAAACAAACAATACTATGTTATATGCGGTTGGGTTTTCAATATCAATTCAGGACCCAGTACTATAATTTATATAAATCTAAATTTTGAAATGCAACTGGTCGTCGTTAGAGCAAGGAAGTATGGAGACCACCAAATTGTGAGCTAACACAAAAAACATCGTCAGGTGTCAACCAAGGGTGACGAGTGACCTGTAAAATCTACCATGGAGTTTTCGCCACGTAAACGCGGCTGTCAGAAATTTGTATGCAATTTTTGATTCCATTTTAAATCACTAGGAGCGCTGTACCCTAATAATGCACAAACGTCAACGTTGTCACGCGGACGCTAGTGGCTGTCATTGGTTTAAGCTCATGGTAGGACATACTGATGATGGTAGGAATATCCCGTAGAATAAAGGCCGCTTTAGAATTTAAATGTTTTTGTTCAGCAGAGGACATCTCATCCTTAGAGATAACCAGAACTGCTGTGGCACGGTTTCTCGCCTCGATGTCCGTAGTGTCCCGGGTTCGATTCCCAGTCGGGTCAATTCAAGAAACTATCTTTTCTGAATTAACTCAGGTCTGGGTGTGCTGGGAGACGCCCCTGGCTTATTTTCTTGTGTGATACCTCGTAAAATAGGGATATTATTCGCTACTTCGAGACCATTAAAAAAATATGCGCCAGACACCTCCTGTGTGTTGTTCGGCACATATTTTTTTATTTATGTCAAAAATATAAAACTCAAGTAATAACAATCAACAGAAATGTTTGTGAACATGCCTGATAATCTTAGTAAGGTCATGTCAACGTCTATTAACAAGCGATATAACATTTCGATAGTAAAAAAAACCTCAAATGTAAAAACCTATGTTGTTACGTTGTCCACAGCCACAGTTAACAAAGATAATAAATCTGCCTACTGCAATATCAACTCAACGCGGTGCTATAAATATTCTATTTTATCATACAAAGGTTGAATGAACGAAGAACATTAAAATAAATTTACATACAATCAGCAATATTGAACATATTGTGTTTTTTACGCCCTTTGACTACGGGGAATACTGTTAGAAAAACGGCTGTTTCGTACATTTGCTGAGTAATTTTCGGTGTTTTGGGTTTGTTCCTAATTGAAAAAGCGTGTTAAAATACGATAATGAGGAGTTTTTGCCGCTAAAATTTACGGTTTTATGATTTTCTACCAAAAAGTTTTGTTATTCCGTTATCATAATGTTGTATTCATTTTGTTGTATTTCGCAAAATTATGAACGTAAAGAAAGTCGCAAAATTATGAACGTAAAGATAGTCACATCCAAAACATCGTATAAAATTTCAAGATGAATCCCACTTTTTTGAGAAACACAACAGGAATCGATCTGTATCTAAACTACTCTGTGCTCTGAGGTCAAGTACAAATGAGTTCGTCCACAAAGCTGTGACCAAAACAGCCCATCCAATACGGGATATGGAACAGCACGCCATAAGCCGAGCTGACGAGGTCACGCAAAGCACAAAACTCAGCTTTATACACGTGGAAGAATTCCAGACCATAAATAGGTACACTTTGAGTCAAGTATTTTATTCGGTTTTCGTCATAATTGAGTGCACTCTTTTTTGATTTAGATACAGCTTAGTGGGTAATGTAAGAGCACAGTATGTCTTGGTTACACCTACCACATAAATAAACGTGAGCTTACGGATAGAGTAACTTTGTATTGGTGGTTAAGTTCCATAATAACGTCATGTCAGTCAAGCGGCGCGTTAATCGATTCCCACTCACGATAGGCATTCTTTAACGAACAAAATTCTGGGTCTGTGTCATATTTTAAAATTAATTTGTTATGCTGTTCCGTTCAGTTTCCAAAGTACACATATTTTTTTTTACATAACACATCATCATCATCATCTATGTTTTTACATGTGGCCAGCAAACCCATCCCAAGACGTTCATGTAATGTGTAAAATTAATAACTGTTCAAATAAGGCTTTTTTTTTTTAAAACATACTTACAATTTTAGATTATCAGCCATAGTTAAGTTTCATGGAACTTAAAAACGTTCGTTATTCTGCATTCACAATACCAAAATAATTATGTAAAGATGGAATTACGAGATAATATACAGGGTGGAATTTACATATACAAGGAAAACCATGAAATCTAAACTTATAAATTCAATGGGATAAGATAAAGCACTTTTACTAAATGGTCCATCAGATTTCTTTGTGTTTATTTGACCCTATCGATCGATGCCGTAAAAGTACAGGGTGTTATTTTTTCGGATTTTACCAGGTTCGATTATCGGGTGTGGCAAGCGAATATTCGAAAAACTGCTAATGCAGTTCTGTTTCTTTTCAAAAATAAAGGAATGTTTCCTTTGAGATAAATTGTCTATCTCCAGTATGTACAGTACTTTCCCTCCAGGTGGCGCTAAAAAAATCCACCCTGTATGATGGTCTTAGTACAGTCACCCGGTTAACGAAGATGCAGGTTTGATTCCTCCCAGATTCCGTGACCATTATTTTTTTCTAGTATTTATTGAATCTCCTTAACATCTTATATTTTAATAGCGCTATTTTCCAAGTTCTGTTAAAAAATAGTGATTGATTGTGAGTAATTAATCAGTATTTTTAACCCAAACTTCGTATGTATGTCATGTCGGTCAGATTAGGTTCGTGATTCATGTATTTCAGTCAAGTCCGTCAGATCCATAGTTACGTCGTAAGGGCATTTATCGATAGCCCCGCGTCGGCGCACTCGCCCGACAAAAGGCCGGAATGCGCATGCGATCCGAATACGAACGATACTATTGTCACACACAGTATTAAGGCGGAGGTGAGTTGTACAACCAACAGCTTGTTATAGATCTTTATTCAAAGTGTTAATTTTCATATTGCTTTGCTACTTAGAGATTAATAATTTGTATCAATAAAAAAGTTTTGCGAACTGTAAAATAGGTACCTACTACTTTTAGATAAATGGATGGATAATGATAATGGATAATGGATTGCTGCGAAATAACACCTTTTAAGATATGAGTCCACAAAACCAGCAAATTAGGTTATAATTAAACAATTATCGTTATTAAATATAAGTGAGTATAGGAAGGAGGAAACTCTCTTTAGGGATTGCTAGCATTTCTTCTATTTTAACAGGCCAAAATCAAAACCAGAAACATTAGTTTTAGTGGTTCAAGTTTGAAAAATACAATTATTAGTTTGTTTATTGAAAACTTGCTAGCATGCTTAAACACATTAGAAGTATTTGAATGCAGGTATACAAAAATAACAATTACTCTACAGCTGTCTTCACCTTAACTTCACTCGTCAACGCCACCCGCGTTGACATACTCCGCTTGACATGCGCAAGCGTCTCCACTCCAATCTCTGGTTAATCCTACACCTTATCAACAAATCGATAAGGTCCTTTTTCGTTTGAATTTTTAAGATGGCTGCACTCACGTGGTCACTGTAGGAGAGCTCACAATGGAAATTGAATTTTTTCACTTTGATTATAAAGTTTACAATAATTTAGGGTTAAATGTACGATTTGTTTATGTAAATCTAGTCCAGTGTCCCACGGTCAAGTCATACGAGTAAGTATTTGTGTGGTCACGACAATAGTAATGTCAAATTATGTTGAAATGGTAGTGATGTGGCCATGATTACAATTACTGCTCTGGGAGGCCAAGTGTATAACGCTATTGGACACGCTATTTTACGTTATTTAAATCAATTTAAAACTTTTGATTAGCCGTCAGCTCTGAAAAGTATCATAGATTTTGCACCTACGCTGTGCCGTCAGTCGTTTTTTTAAATATTTCGTTCTGGACCTTTTAATTCTGAAGCTAATAATATAGTGTCTTTGGACATCTTTGCGCGCGTCCTTCTGACGCCAAAACCAACTTCGAGTAGGTATAGTGTTTGACGCATAAACTACCGGCTCTAATAATTTACGTGCCAGAGACTCATAAACTGTTAGAGTACTAACTAGTTGGTAAGGATCGGTGAAAATTGAGACACCTTCTTAAAGTAAGATACATTATCAAAGTAGTTAAAGAATTGAGCCCTTTATAATGTGGCTTCATTTTTGGAATTGCTTTAATAAAGTTCTTGGTATTCCATGACCGCATACCATGCTCGAATGAGATAATTCGTAGAAATATCTACGTCACCGACGTAGTTTGGTTTAGCAAGTAAATAAAGTGGCAGTTGGCAGGTGGAACCACACATATACCACAAGGAACTGACGGCCGTTGGGGTGAATACTGAAATTGAGACCAGTGGTTTGCCTGTAATTAAATAAATTAATATTGGTACTAGTTATCAATTTACTGTAGTGGGATGCAATAATACGCAATGAACGGATGACCTGATAAAGGGCGTAAAAAAATTATACAGATCTATAGAGCTCCACTTTCAGCAATGGCTGATGATGATGTTTTTTTTTTATCTGTCAATGGCAACATCACTGGTAATTAGCTGCATTCGATCGTTGCCCTACTCCAAGAACCGATGTGTAACACCAGCCCACAATAATAAAAAAACAGGATTACATATCATTAAGCCACATTTGGAATCCACTCTCGCTATCGGCCGTAGCTAAAACAATCGTGTCGTCAGCGCCATCTGGCGGCTTCATCGCCCACACGCGGTGACGCAACTCCTGCGCAGCGAGCATGCAGGCAGTTTGAAGATTTAGTAACGGTCGCCCACGGGCTAAGGTTACATAGGTTAGGGTGCTATCAGTGTGTGGGCATTCCTGACATCAGTTATTGGCAACACTTTGTTCTATTTTCAAAGTCTTAAGGAATCCTCCTTCATTGAAGTATATTAATAAGATAGACCAGATCATTTTTTTTACCTTAAAATTAATCTTCTTCTGCCAAAAAGTTTAATTACCACTCCTACACACTAAGTGCATGACACCATGTTCCTTTTAAGTGGCATCATTAAAAAGTGAGTAAAATATCGGATGGGGTCTCGTTTAGCAAATTAAGCAATCAACCTGAAAATAATATACTCGAAGATAATTTCTTGGCTTCAATAAAACTGTACATCAATGCCATTATTTTATAGTTCTTATTATAAGGTTTACTACTCATCGATAGCTGTCAGGTAACTGTACAAATCGACACGTCTCGTGTGTAAAGGCATTTCCAATCTTGAGACTAGTGCCACTACGTATCACGTAAATAGCAGGACTTTAAATTTTTGGAAAGCAATTTTTACTTCATGTTGTATTTTTAGTTATTTAGCAACAATGTCCGCTGTTGTACTTTTTCATGCACAATCTAGTATAATTATATATATAAACCTGGTTGTAAATTGTATACAACATGCACCACTAGACACATAATATAGATCAACAATGAGCACATTTTCACACTTGTTAATAAAACAAAATTAAAAGATACTATTTTATATCTATCTCCGACGATAAAATAAATATGCTAACTAAATAAAAACAGTAAAAAAGTTGAGTGAATTTTTATTTTAAGCTTTCATGAATGCATTTTCTACACATAGATAAAACTAGAAAAATTGAATCTGATCTGTTAACGGCCTCGATAGTTCAGTTGGAAGAGCAGCCACTGGGACATTAGAAAGTTGCGAGTTTGGATCTCGCTTGAGTACCTAGGATCATGACAAATTTTTCTAGTTTCTATCTTTGTGTAGATTATAAAAAAGGTGTCTCAAAGGACATTGCCAAAGTTCGGTTCAAAAATCCACGCACATCTTCCAATACAAGTATTTAGAACAAGAGGCTGTTTTTCTTTGGACACCTGGGATAGATATTTATGCGCTATGATTTATGAGATTAGTGATAGTCTGAGGAACAAAATGCACAATGTGAGCATTCTAGGCAACAACTTTCATACAAAATTAGGCAATCTCCTAGACGTTCGCAAGCAATAATTTAAATTAGTATTCCTTGGTAGTTATCGTCGTTTTCTCTGCTGCGTTATCTTCCAGTCGTTAAAAAAACGATCCTGTTCTTATAATTGTTCATGGTATACCTTCGTTGGCGACAGTTACGCCGCGGCCGGGGCGTGCGCATTCAAGTGTCAGATTTCGTAAGCGGTGACAGGCGTCAAAAGACGCTACTTTGTTTATTTTGCATATGACTGTTCTGTAATTTCGTCGGCATCCTTTATGGAGGTGATGGGTTTTCAATTAGTTGAGTAAGGCTAGCAAAATAGATTTAAAAAGTGTTTAAGTTTCTAGCAAACTTGACGCAATTCAGCTAACATCTTTTAATAGGAGCTTCTTAAATTAGCTGTTGAGCAATTTAATATAATATATTTGCAATTTTCGGCGTCTCATGTCACTATTCTATTTTGAAGTCAGAAGACTTCTACTGTAGTATCTTTGTTGGTTGATATCTTAGTAAACGAATTTATTATTAACCAGCCTTCGCACGAAAGTTTGAATGCTTAGCTTTAAGACTATTCAAATACTATGTATTTTTTTTATAAAATGTCCTTGTATTTTACCTAAGCGAGATATTTGAGATATGCTGCGAAAACTGTTTATAATTTTTGCGCACCATGCATACCGCCATGCACACCTACTTCAACAATTATGAGGTAATTTTACGTTTCCACGTATGCGCTAATTATATGTCTGTCGTCTTGTACATATTACCTATATTCGAATAAAAAGGTAAAATCAACTTGCTACTGCGATAAATCCAGGTTTCACTTTCATCTCTGCTGTTTTATGAGTAATAATGATATCATAAAAAGGCTTTATTGATGCCGACACTGGGCTACTAGACACGGCCACCAGAGGTTGAGCTGACTAGACATGGCCACGGAAGGCCACCATTAGGGGCAGCACTTATACTCTACCACTGCTGAAATTTTGCGATATCTCTTCTTGAGAAGCGTATTATTGAATCATACCTCTTCGATAATTCCTAGCTCTTCAAATAGTCTCACCTCTTTGAAAATGCCATTTAACATAACCACAAGCTCGTAACAGGCGTCATGGCTAAGTGGCACTTATTCCCGCCGCAAATCTCGCGAGTTTCTTTTTGTTAATTTTATGGCAACACCACGCCGCTTATTCAATTACGTTTTACTGCTGGCAACACTGAATTGCTTTACGATTTATCGCTTCGTTTGCTTGTAGAGCTGAAAGTGTTTGCAATCTATCGATAGTGAAAGTTCTGAGTTCTTCGTCTTTGTGAAAACCTGTCGCAATTTAAGAAGAAAATATATGAATCTCATCAAAATTAGATGAAAATACTTTGCCCCATAATTAACTACATAGATATGCTACGGAAAAGAAATAAATTAGGTACGAGTATAATTTTAGTGTACAAAGTCTGAAAACTAATTTAGGAACATACAAAACCAATGCCCTAATAAAAGAGCTGGGTTTTCTTTTCAGTGTAATCATTTATGCTTCAGGTCGTTAAACTATGATAAGCTAAGGCTCCAAAGCTGCCGCTGTAGTATAATGCCTTTTTATTATTTTTCAAGTAATGTAAAGAGCCTTGAGAATTAATAGTATTTTAAAATGCGATATAACTGACGCAAGATTGATCATATTGGGCATTATAGTACTACTGATTTGGATTGAAGTTAATTGATTTGAAATGTTAATATTGTCGTTAATCAAAGTGTGTCTTGATTAATGACTTCTATTGATGATTCAATAATGAGCGCGAGATGTGCAACCGATAACTAGAGCAGATGAAATCAAAACCAGTTATAATCACAACACATTTTTATCGAACCGCAACAACACTATTCCATGTCCTTTTGTGTTGCGTCAACGAGGCAAACGCCGCGAATCACCGAGCGATATACTTGGCATACTGACCGTCGGGTCACTCCCAGTGCGCAGGAGTGACCGGACTGTGTCACCGTGATATACGACGCGGCTGCTTGCGATTTGTATTGTTATGATGGCTGGTTTTAAGTGCGCTGTTTAGTTCAGAAATGTCGGGGTAGTAAATGTGGTTGCGTTAGGTGAAATTGGGCTGATAGAGTTTGTGATATGGTATGTGTGTGGAAAAGTGAATGAATGGAGTCGTCCTTTGAAAAAGTAGTTTTACTTTTAGGTGTTGAAAATAAAAATCGAGAAGTAAGATTCTACCATGAGCATGAGGCCTTGATTCAATTACCAGGACAGGATGGTAACCACCAAGTCCACCAACCAGCATTTGGCAATAAAATTGTGGTGATCAATTGTTGCAATAAGTTAATTTGAAAGATATCAAATATCACTTAAGGGCTTAATAATAATTGGTAATTGCAAGAATAGGCCCTCAATTTTATTTTTCTGACATAAAGTAAGGACAGTCTGTGTGGTGCGAAACACCCAGCCTATCATCAAATTTTATCTCAAGAAGAAAAATAGGGCAAATAACCGCGTCATCCCGTCACTTAGTCCAAACCACAACAACTGTATTCTGCAGCCCGAACTATTCCGTCACACTCATTATCACACACCCGCGATAGAGACATTCGATGTATCGATAATGGATACGTGAATGTGACAACACGGTCGTGTCGCGCGTCAACGAAACATGTTTCTGGATGGCGAAGGCTGTAAAAGCATTTGTTGGCCTTTGATTGGGTGGAACTTTCGAATAGAGGTTGTAAATTTATATCTTTTTTGTCAATGGCTGTGCAGTTTACTGTTAACTTTAGAAATGGAGTTTCTAAAAGATGTTATTCTGGATAAAGTTTAAATTAGATAAGCTTAAGATTGTACTTCTTGATCACAAACGATCAAGTAGTACAATACTACAACTTTTCCATACCAATTATTATCAGATCTTTACCCTAGCAACTACCACTTCAACTTACTTATTATTATTTTCAACTAGGGACGCTGGCATTGGGCCGGGTGATCGGTCCGCTAGTTGTGACTTGAGCCATTTCACCCATTTCCCCGGGCCCCCTTTGCACGGGGTCTTTAGGTTGTCCCATTTTCACGGCGTCCCGTTGCTTTGAAGTATCAACTTACTTAACTGCTAGCTACGTTTGCACAAGTACCGCTATCATTTCGATTCTTTGAGGGCTGCTTATTGTAGAATAACTTTTGAGAAAGCTAAAAAAACTAAGCCTTTTTTGAAGACTATCGTTATAATTTGATAAAGTTGGTTAATGATATAAAAAATTTAATGACACGACCAAATTTATATCTCATCAGCAATTTAGATGGAAAAACTTAATAATTTATCTACAAGCAATCGACCCTGTGGAATGTATACCAATAAAACTATCGCCTAAAAATATCTTTGCGTATTCTTAACTCCGTGCGCAGTTCGCTCAAGCACCTGCGTTATAAATATTTATTTGTGAATTAATAAATAATACGTATCTTGGATCTTGCTGCGTAATAATCCCAAGGCATTCCCTGTGTTTGTTTGTTTTTCATTATAAATACGAATAAGTTTCATTGCGGTAGTGAAATATTACGGCTTTAATAAAATGACAAACAACTTGCGCGGTTTGCTTGCGTACTAGGCGTAGCTAAATCAAAAAGATTTACAAAGCGAACAATTTCTCAATAAAAGCTCTAACTTAATAGTTAGACTAGCCTGTTATCGCAATGGATAGAGAGCCTGCCTGTGATGCTGAATGTTGTAGGTTCCAAACATAATTTTCGTGATCTTGATACTCGTATAATTGACCGTTCGTTTTATCTCAATATCGCGATGTTGCCCCAAAGCCACAACATAACTTCAGCTTACGCCTCAGTTCAAGATTCAAATATTAATAACATTCATATATTATCACATACCAAATCATTAACCCGTTTATCATTAACCCCAAAGTGTTTTAAGTTTGTTAAAATATTGGACATCTTACACCTAAAGCATCTGACACTTATTTAAACAAAACTTTTATGATGAAACTAATAACATACATTAAGTTACTTTAATACATACTTAGTTAGATAATAACACAGAGACACCGAATAAAAACACAAATTTCAGCACATCCATATGATACACTTAAATATCCGTCACATTTTTTGTCATGTTCGGGAATCGAATCGTATTATAAACTCAACCCTTTACCTCTACCCATCACACCAACGGGCACGTCTGGATTGAAAAAATAAGACAAGTATAGTATACTGACTGTATTTATGAGGGAAAGGTTTCTGTAAGCTTTGTGTGAGCTTCAATCAATCACACGCATCAAGGAAGGATAAGCATAGAAAAAATATATACATATACCACCACGATGCCATACAAACTTTCTGCGTTCAAACAAGATAGAATAAAATGCGCTCTCTGCATAAAGAAACCGATACGACTAAAGATATTCTCTTGTCCGAGTGGCGTCAAGTATTGTTTATGTCCGAGAGCGGTGCGCTTGCGTCGTGCCGACGAAACGAATACCGCACAGAGGCCGATTGTGATGGGGAAGCTTTTCGGTAATATGGGTCAGCTGACCGCTAGGGAGGGGAGAAGATGTCGATGTTTTTGTGCTAGAAATTGAAAAGATAAGAAAAAGAACATTTATTTGCAAAAAAACAATATGAATGATAACTTTCCATGACATATTTTTCCAAATATAGGTATTATAGACTAACTTTCTATCAGAGGCTTTCCCTCGCAAACTTTTTCTTCTCTTAAAATAAAGCCGATGTTGCTTGCAAAAGTAAAAGAATTTTCAAAATCGGTCCATTAGTTTTTAAGTTTAACCATTACAAACAAACAAAAAATGTGATCTATCCTCTTCATAATATAAGTTATGATAGGATAATCTAGCTGGCTGGTTACTTCATGTATTATATAAAAAAAAATACTTATAAATTTAAAGGTTTAAGTATTGAAGGTTTTTTGTTTGCTTTAAAAATTAACTGATTAACACACACTTAAAAATAAATAACTGTTCTTATTACAAACATAGTGAGCCTTGCGTGAAGTCGTTTCCTCAGCTGGATCATAATGATTAAATACCAAACAAACAAATAACTTGAAACATTAACAAATAATTGTTGTACTTACGGAACAAGGAACGTAGTTAATGGTCGTAAGCTTACCTGAAACAAAATAGATGGTCTTATTATAACTGTTCAGATGGTTTCATTAATTTAAGTAATGCTATAATTAAGATAAGTTTAGGAACTAATTAGGCGCTTGTGGTGTTATTAATTTTATGAAGTTTTATTTTTCTGTTAAAATATATGTTAGAAAATATTGTTCTCAACCTGTGAATTAAACATAGAACGGAAGTAATAAATAAATTATGCTACTGTATATTTATTGCCAGTGCCTATAAAACAAAACTTGATGACGACAATCGTTATCAAATTCAAGTCATTTGACGCACTACGAGTGAGTGATGTGATGAGTGTGAGTGCTACGTAGTTTGCTATGTCATCAAATCAAAAATTTTGGAAATTTGGAAGTCATTCAAAGCCCAGCGTGCTAGTAAGTTAAAGTCGAAGTTTCATGAAATATTAGAATGGGGCCATTTGATAGCAAACTGCTGGCAACTTGCCATTCTAGACATCTATGGGAAGGCCTATGCCCATTGCCTGTCATTAGTAGCTGACTTCTCATAGCTCTAAACGATAATGTGTCATCATTCCATTAACCCGTCTCGTGTTTCTATTGTTCCGGTTTTGGCATTGTGAGTCATTGTTTGCCATTTTTTTCTTAGGGTTTTCTTACGAACACCCGTGTGTTCGGCTGACACTCAAAGGGTTAAAGTACTTTACTGTTACCCATGATAGATTGGCAAAGCTTTATAGTCAATGTCACTCATCAATCAATTGCCAATATTTTATGTTTATCGATAGACAAAACACGCCTGCCCCATTACTAGCGGCTTGCATCACAGCTCGCAGTGATTTACTCTGTGCTTCGTTTTGCCCAATTTTTCTTTGTACCGCTGTTGCCTAAGCCGCATTGTTTCCGTACAATGGTATAATGGTACCGGGAAATTATTAATTGAGGACACCGGTTGTTTGGTCTTGTTTTCGAGTTGGTCGGATTTGGAAAACGCAACACTAGAGGTGTATTGTATTTCTTTGGAAATGTAAACATATGGCTGTTTGACCTCAAAGTTTAAGATTATATTGTGGATGACAGTATAAATTTTTTAAATGTTTTAATTATTTTTATTTATTTCATATTTTTGGTATATTTTGACCGTTTCAGTCTAAAAACGCCATGGATCCAATTTAATAAACTATCGCTTTGCTGCAATGGTTTGGAAAGTAAGAAAAACCATTATTAACTTATTCTAGTAAGATCTAAACTGGTCTAATTAGTCCCTTAGTCGACTTTTGGAATACGATTTTACGTTTAAATAGAATTTTATCATTTCGACACATCAATACATTTTCATCAAAACAAAGACCTTTTAAAGTCTAATTAAACAGGTTTCGATATATCCAAATAGATCTTAAATTATCTGTCAATCCACACACAGGAAAAAACAAAGAAGAATAACTAAGAATCAAACCCATTTATCACTTATTACAAGCTGTAATACACGACTGTCAGCAACATCCGGAGTTACTTCGGCCATAATCGACCGCCTTGACCCTGCCTCCAACCTTCGGCATTGATAATGCCACATAATAAACTCTTCTGTACAACCATTATACTGCTTAATGACTTAACTATTTGGCTAAGGCCTTCGACAACCTGGCAACTGTACAAACAAGCTTCGAGTGTTTGGATAGTTTTAACGTTATACTTGCATTGAATGTCACGACGCAATAGTCAAAGATAACATTATAGTTATTGGTTTAGGAGCAATTGTTCTTGAAGACCACACGAAAATATATGGCCCCTCACTAAATAGTATTGAGAAGCCAAGTGAATGCGTAATTGTGATGAATACATTCCAATGAGTGTGAATTGAGTAACGTGTAATTTCGGCCTTGGTTGGCCGCGTGAAGCCCAACAAAAATGTTTCTACATTTCAAATACTTGTGAAAACATGTTTTATTTAGGAATTTGTCACCTTTGTTTATTTAAACTTCTTTGTATAAATGAATGTCAAACTGAGAAAAAACCTGAATTTATGATCTTCAATTAGTTTAACATTCATATTATGAAGGACCTACAAGGGGATAACGCAGGCTCTACTCTTGTTCTGCGATACAAATAAAATTCACTAACTATATCTTACTTTATCTGAACGATTTTTCAATGCAGGCAAAAAAGTATGTTCTAAGGCTTTTTGCGGTTGGTTGTTTATTTAACAACACGAACAACACTTGAATGACGTCTAAGATATCAATTATAATGATTTTATTAAAAATCACAATCTAAATAAGACAGTTTTTAATGATTGGTAACTCGATTTAGCGTAAATACGCTTTTTAATTACTTTTTTAATACATCTACAACTGCAGCCCGAACAAGAGGTAGTCAACCTTTGATCAGCTCCACGGTATTTGATTTTGTTTCATTCAAAGATTAATTCCGAATAATTTTCATTGACAAGCCAATTTAACGGAAAGGCAATTATTTTCTTTGTTTGTTTCATAAAATCGCGACTTATTTATTTGAATAGGATAAATTGTAATGAGTTTGAAATGTTCAATCAAGCGTATTGTAAACCTCATAGAACTGTGAGATGAATGACAAAACTGCGCATGTATGCTGGAACGAATAAGTTAAGAAACCCATAATATTAAAACCCATAATGTCAAAAAAGCAGTAACAGTTAATCATACAGTTTTATAATGCGAATCATAAAACGTATTATCGACATAATTTTCATTACAACACTCGTTAGTGGTCGTTATCGAAATTATTTTGTTGTGTTTATATCACAAGTGCAAGTGTGTGCCAGGTCATTGTACCTATAGCTTTTGGGTCGCACCTTATTTTGATAAGTTTTTGTACTCCGACGATGGTATAATACCACAGTATTAATGATACATAATAAATATTTCATTCACTTGTTCCACCGCATAAAATTGAAATATAGTTGAAAAATAATACGCCAGTCTCCCCACAGAGATTTTTGTTTCTATCGCACAGACTAGCAAGCGAAACACGTACAGGGCATTTTAGACCCAGACTTGCAATCGAACAATTTATTCTACGGCCCGAACGCAAAAAGGTTGAACAGCAGTTAGCTTTTAACTAAATGCCGACGGGGCAAAAAGAAAAAGATAATACTGCACGTGTAGCACCCATAGACATAGTACGAAATAGACCGAGCCAGTGTATAAATAAATAAGTAAATATGCGCCAGACAACACACCCCTTGTAATGCTGTCGAAGTAGGCATTAATATCCCTGTGTTACGAGGTACCATATAAGAAAATAAGCCAGGGGCGTCTCCCAGCACACCCAGACCCGAGTCAATTCAGAAAAGATTGTTTCCTGAATTGACCCGACCGTGAATCGAACCCGGGATACTACGAGAATCGAGGCAAGAAACCCGTGCTACAGCGCACTACGCCAATCGTGTGTCGTCAGTGTATGTACTTAGCCTGTAGAAAGGGATGCAATGCTTTTCTTCATACACTACTTCATTTAATTCAGTCCGCGCCTTATAGTCATGGCAAAATATCACAAAATAAATTCAAAAATTCTATTAATTATTCCGTTGTTTATGAACTCGCATCAAAAGTCTTAGAGGCTTGGCTGGAGAGTTCCCATTACTTAAGCGCTATCGTGACGTCACAGTCAGCATCAAAATAGATGCAGTGGAGGAAGCGGCGATATCCATTTTGATTTATCTCTGAAAAAGTAGCATACAACAAAACCTGAACCTTTTGTATCGGTTTTTGATTTTCACGAAATAAATCTTCAAGTTGTAAGTTGTCAGCGATGACAAATTTCAACAAGACGTCCGGTCGAGGTGATTAAATGTGATCTTTGTACTCCTGATTGTAGTATGCTTTTGAAATTGTGAATGTTTTTTTTAAGGTAATATATTTTACCTAAAACAAAAGTGTTAAATATGACAACGTGTATACAATAGGCTTTTGTTTTAGAGAAATGGGTTAGAGAACTCGAAATGGGTTAAAAGTGTAACCATAAATCACTTGGAAACAGTAAGGCAAATCAATAATTTTAATTCGATATTTTCACATAGAGCTACAGATCGAATCAAAAATAGTCGAACGATCTTCTGGACAACGCAGTTTAACGTAAAGAATTGCATTTAATCTCAGCCACTCGTTATCACTTTGTTTGCCAAATACAGATTTACACAATGACATATTGCCCTAAATATGTAGTCAATATTTAGGATTTGTTCCGAAAAATCTGAATTCTGGCTTATCGATCCGAGGCTCAAATTATCATGTCACACACACACAGCACATTTTTGAAGCTTAGTCTGTGTTTAGTTTATTTGATCATGTGATCAGGGGCCTGGTGTCAGTACGTCTATATACCAAGAGCAAGAGATCCAATTTGTATGTCATTTTTAGTTCCATCGAGGCTTTCTGTACCGAAATCAAATACAAAAACGTCAACACTGACGTTAGTCTTACATCGGTGTAATTCATGGTAGTGATGCATCCAGGCCCTCTGAATTACGGACTTCATCACTCTAAGACTGAGGGTTTTCAAAGTTGACCAACGGAGTACTTAGTGATAATTCACTGTTACCCGTACCTCAATCCCTAATTGGTCTCCATTTATTTCTTCTCCTTGAACCTGAGTCCTTGAGTTTCTCTTCGTGTGTGGTTCAATGATTGACTGGTCCCTATCGATAGATCCAATATACTAGCACCGGAAGCGAAGCCAAACCTAATCTCTTAGATTAATGCCTGTGGGTTTACGTGATGAATATTTGTAGCCGTAAGTGTTTAATCTCGTTTCGATAATACTGATTTATTGGTAGGTTCAATGAATATTGAAATTATAGTTGATAACAGATTCGATAATATTTTAGCTTCTGTTACTTAAAATTTTAAAGTAAGTTAACTTACAATTAATTGAAGAAGAAAAAAAACTGTGGAGTAATTAAATAGTAAAATATATATTTATTTATACCATTGCAGGATCAATGACCTCTGCACTGCCTACTGTAGCTAAGGTTTATATGAAAGTTTACTCCTTGAAAAGCCTACTAAGGGAACATCCTACATGAAATAGGCTTCGTAAACCAGGAAGACGCGATGTCCCACATGCCTCATGTGGTCGGAGACCTACAAGTAAGTATAGCTCAAAACAGAGAGCGAATCTTCAAGCAATAACAGGTTCACACTTCCACAGAATGCCTTTGTTTCGCGTTCTAGATAATTGCTATTGTACGAAGCGTGGCAGTTCACACAATTGAAGGTTAGCGCTAACTGAGCAATTAGGTACGGCGACATTGGCAGTTGGCTGCGCGGGAGTCGGTATTCGGGTCATGTCCCATTTGCTCTAGTATTTATGGCCGTTTTATGAGTTATTGATTATGGCTGATGCTGCTGGTCAGGGCTGGAAGAATATGCTTGTCAGAAGTTAGTTGAGTTTAGTAGTTTTGGCATTTAATTGTCGGTCTTTACTAATTTTTTTTTAACAGTAATTGCCTTCCTTACCTGGTGATTTTTTTTTCTTAATAATTTACTTTAATTAAGTTTGTAACTGTGAAGGTACAATGGCAATATCGCTGTGATAAAGCCCGAAATCAAATAAAGAAATAAAACATTTTCATGAAGAGGTATTTGTATTCTTGTATATTTGTTAAGAATAAAATCAAATACTGCTGGACCGATTTTGAATAAACCTTCACTAATATGAACATATATGACATTGTCAAAACATAACATAGGGAGTATTTCAACGAAAGAAATAGGCCAAGCGGGCGAAGATGCTGGCAGATAGAAAGTCATTTAACTGAAGGTTTAAGGTCAAAATATAGAAGCATGTATGTGGTTTATTTTGTAATGGTGACAATGGGTAAAAATAAGCAACCGAAGATACATTTTATAATAAATAAATAAATAAATATGCGCCAGACAACACACCACTTAAATAAATAAATAATAAATATGCGCCAGACAACACACCACTCGCCATGGTCTCGAAGTAAGGATAAATATCCTTGTGTTACGAGGTACCAGACAGGGAAATAAGCCAGGGGCGTCGCCCAGCACACCCAGAAACGAGCCAATTTAGAAAAAGTCATTTTTCTGAACTGACCCGACCGGGAATCGAACCCGGGACACCACGGAAGCCAAGGCGAGAAACCGTGCTACAGCACACTGCGCCAATCGTGTCGTAATAATAATAATTTGATGCTGTTTCATACGTTTCAATAAACGATTGTGAAGCTGATATTAGAACTAATAACTCCAAGTAGGAAACTACTTCATTTAAATTCTTAGCCTATAGTAATATTGCCCGCTACGAAGGAAAAGATTCCATCATACATGTGTAATTAGTATTACAACTTGACTTATTCTGATACTGCCATAATCACTCTTGCCAATGACTGTGTAATTAATAATAATAAGCACGAAGAAATCTATTATACATAAATAAATGAACCCTAGCACCAAATTCATAAACGAAAAAACTCGCTCGAACTTGCCAAGTCATGTTAGCAATTTCAACTCAGTGCAAATGTGGCTGTCACATAATGCTGTCGGTTCGAGCTTGCCTAAGCTTAGTCCAAATGAGCCTAGTCTTTGTTTTCGTGCGAGTTCATAGGTAAAACGGCATTTAACATGCAAATGTGTAGTACTCGCAGGAACCCAGACAAGAACCGTTGGTAGGCGCCGTGACTTGAATAAGAATAAGTAATACTATTCGCTTATCTTTTTTTTTGAAGTCATAATATTAAGTCAAATCTAATTAATGGCCCACACGCGCTATTTGCAATGACCTTTTTTCGCAGGGAACAGTCTGAAAACCAGCGCTGGGCTATCATATGCTTAGCACCATGCTGAGACTAGTACCCATTGCCAACATATTTTTAAATGCAATAACTTATTATTACTTTTATGATTAGTTGTAATAGCATTTTTTTTTTTTTTGGTTTGTGTTAAATTATTAATCATGTGGCAATATTTTTTTTTTTTTTGTAATTTAAGAATAGTTATTCAAAAACACTTGTTAGTTCTAATTCTAAATGGAAGAACGGTTTAGGTTACTTGAGCCTTGAGAGTACACCGTTTGCCTACACTTATCAAATCATTATTATTAATTATCAACAGCACCCACAAGATGTCTTAAATCTGAACAGAAGTCTCTCATTATTTTCCATTCTGATAGATACTCCTAGGTCTTTTTCCGAAACGTTTCTGAAAACACAATCATTCACGTTATTGTCCTAAAATTTTCATGTTAGTATTGTTCACCAGAATAGTTCAGTGACTTAAGTCCTATTTTGGCTTCATCATCTCGTTAATGCTCCCTAACCAAGTGGAAATCCTTGTGCTACTCATGACTTATCACAATTCACCCTTTTTATCATATTCAGTAGTGAGATGCAAGTCATCGATTGGTTTGATAACAAATAATAAATATGAATACAAAATAACAAATTGCAGGTCTTAAATCTGACATCGGATCGCCACAAACATCAAAAATAAAATAAAAATGTCGATAAACATCGAAGTTAGCCGCCCAGCATTAGCAAATCGACTTTCGTTCGAACTTTTGCAAAGAAACCGCCTTAAATATGTTTCAATACAACACAGTAAAATACAAACTTGTTTTTATGACAAAAAAGAACAAAAATTCAAATTGTAGGTATGTCTTTGACTCTTTGTCGTTTTGGTATTCCATCTAAATGTTTGTTACTTTTTGGAACATTTTTTGAACATTTTTCCTCATACATTATAAATAAAAGTTATGGAATGTTTGCTGACGTTTTATCGCTGATTTACGATGTATAAATAAATAATTAGTGTTATTATTTGAAATGAAGAAAATACTTCGGCATATTTAATATTATAAATCTTCGAAGCATTGACCGGGTGCTAACTAAAACTTTATACAAGACGAAATAGTAAGAAAAATTCTAGAAATAACACACTAACCACATAAAGCTGATGATGCCACATGATTGTTTAAATTAGGTAGATTTCGTCATAAAATCATCAATCATCATCCCAATAGAGGATCTGAACACAGGGCCTCAGGAACTTTAGAATCTTAGTTCTGACTTCAAAACCTCAGAATCTTACCAAAACTCGGGGCAAGCCTATCATTTTGAAGATTAACATAGCGACAGACTGTGTACTTCATTTCTAGAGACATTCTCGGGCGACTGATTGGGTGTTTAGAGTTTTCATAATTTTACAATTCAAATTTATTTTAAACGTAACTAAATAGTGCTGCCCTCTGCTGTGTGCGAATTAATTTTTGAAACTTCTCACGCCATCTATTGAGTTTTGTCGTAATTTATCGGAAACGTCCACATTGACAAACTGTCAATGCCAGATTTGTAACTGTCAGTGTCAAAAGTATCACTGTCAGTTCGATATTATAGTTGACGTTAAGTTGGGAATCGTAATAATTGGGGATTCTCTTGCCGATGGCCGTTGCGAACGGACGTATGGCTCGCTATGTGAAACCAGCCGCGTTTTCCGAATATTGTGAACCAATGTGATTGTAATTGTGAAAAAACACGACAGTGTTTTCCAAAAAGACTATTATTTCTTATTTACCGCCGTATATGACCATTCTGACAACGAGACCGCTCACCTACCCTCGTCAAATATAAATACTGTTAGCGTATGCAAAATGAATGCCAATATGCATCGACATAGACAACAGATATCCAAGGCTGACCAGTAGACGAAGCGGCGTGACCTGTTCAATTCGGACATTAAACTTGAATGGATTAACGAGGCAGAACTGATTTTATTAGAATTCTCTTTAGGTTTTTATGATTGTGATTGAATGATCGTGTAGTTACATCATTGATCATGTAGACACAGTATTTGGTAGAGAAATTAACACAGTTATGAGATTTTGACATTAGAAATTGTGTGTATCGAAGTGTGAATTCATTCTAAGTATTCTATCAGCTATCGAATTTATTCATTAAACTTCGGGTGTTCGGTCTCCTGAATGAATTCAATAGCTGTTAAATAAAACGTAATTGACTTGAGTGAGTGTCAGAAAGTGCTTTTATCGTCAGATATTTAATTTCTGATGTAGTTAGTTTTAAATTCTCAACAATATAGCTAACCGTTTTTAAAAAATCAAAGCACGACTAGACTTAAAATGTCAAGTATGTTAGTAAGTCGTGCTTACACTATCACATCAAGCTAATTAACATTTGAATACATTTCTCATCTAGTTAGCAATTGCTATACTTGAATATCAATTACTCAACTTCGAGGTCGTTGCAAGCGATCGGCAAAATCGCCTAAAACTCTTGCGCAAGTTAGGTACAACTTCACTACATGGTATAAAACAAAGTCACTTCCCGCTGTCTGTCCCTATGTATGCTTAGATCTTCAAAACTATGCAACGGATTTTGATGCGGGTTATTTTATTAGATAGAGTGATTCTAGAGGAAGGTCTATAACATACATAATATAGTAGAAAAACACTGATAATTTTAGAAGTTTCTAATGTGATGTCGTAAATAAACAAATTTTTTGCGCTTACATTGCAAACGCTGGCTTAACCCTACGAGATAGATCAAAATAATGTACTACAGTATTGTACACCTTAAAAAGGTCTACAAAAAACCAATCTTTTAGGGATCTGGTATTCTATCGCTTAGCGATAACCCACAATAACTTTTTTTTTATTCCTAACTTTCCATATAATGCTCCTTTTCACTTGTAATGTCTAGATGAATATTTTCATAGAAATTACAGATTTGAAATGCAGGGACATAGCGGTTGCAGCGGTATAGGCCTGATCGCAAGTTGGAAAAAATTCTGTATGTCATAAAAATTAAGTTCACGCGGGCGAAGCCGCGGGCGGAAAGATAGTTGGTTACAAAATACTCGATATCTCCTGTGATTTCGTGGTTTCCCTAAGAATTTTATGGATTCCCTGTATGTCTACCATGAGTTTTCACCAATGACATCCACTAGCGTCCGCGGGAATCGCGTTGACAGTTTTCAATGGGATTTCGATACAGCGCCCCTAGTGATTTGAAATGGCATTCAAATATCTGAACGCAACGATCGCCCTTTACATGGTGGAAACTTATGGTAGACATACAACGAATATGTATCAGTAAATTTATACTTACTTTACATATTCGCGATTCGCAAAGTGAAGAAAAAATGAAGACAAAAGAGGATCTACTGACATAATAATAGTACCTTATCTTTGATGATTGTGTCGATCCGTGTCCAAACACATCCACAAAGAACCTCCGCACAGCATTGTTCTCCACGTTTTTCTTTACTATCTAGTGTCACATTTTCATTAACTACATAACACAAATTGTGTATACTGTTACAATAGTACTCACACCGAAACTCGACGATCCGATGCGATCGTCTATTTCTATTGTGTCCATGCGAGTAGACACAATAGAAACAACAATACAATTTACCGCATCTGGCATCGACTGACGAGGTATTAAAACCGAACACAACTTAATTTGATAATTTGATTGTATAACTCCTTCGGTCACGCGTACGGGAACACCCAAAAATTCAGAAACACGTAATTCCGAATTTCAAAAATCCGAAACAACAAAATTCCTAATATTCAAAAGCACGAATGTTATTTTTCCGAAAGTCACAAATCAGATATTTCAAATTTCCGACTTTAGTAAGATCGAAGAATTAAAAATCCGAAGTTTCATTTGTCCGAAACACGATATTCCGAATTTGAAAATTCCGAAAATTCGTTGCAATTATTAAAGAAAAAGTTCACATCATAAATAGTATTTACATATAAAATTAAGCAGAGACTCGACTCGCCGTGGTCATCCCGCCGTGATACTAGTCTGCCCTACTCTGGAGTGTAATTCAAGAGCCTGATTAAAAAGCTACTATTGGTTAGGTTAGATTAGAACCAGAACCAGACTGTCGGTAAAGTAACTATTCTGCTAAAAAAAAGATTATAAGATATAAAAGATTTCGGATTTATGATTTTTCGAAGTTGTGAAATTTTGGATTTTTAATATTAGGATTTATGAAAATTCGGCATTTTGACTTTTGAGTTATGTTTTTTGGAATTATGTAGTGTACCCCGCCGGTACACGTATTTACTATTTATTTAGTTCGTTGTTGATCAGTCAGTCAATCACATTCTATTCATAATCAAGATTTCCTAAAAATACTCAAATTTGAGAATGTTCAGACCGTTGTGGCCGAGGCGTGAAGCAGCAGGCAGCCTGGCATCCGTGATGTCAGACTCAGGATGCCTTACTTTGTATTTATAATGCTATACGTGTACCAGGTGATCATCAAAAAATTAAAAAATCGATATGGCATACCTACTCAGTAAGTGATGGATGTAGTAGTAACTGTCTAAGTAAAAATAAAAAAAATCTATTGACTTTAATCTTTGGTTTCCATGGAAACCAAAAAAAATACGGACTGTTCTACATTCCTATAGAGTGTATCGTTTTTGTCTCTTGATAATCATCCAGTATTTAATCAGTATCCGCAATTATTTACACCAATCCAAAAATAATACCCCAGACCCACTATTTGATTACTCTTAATGCGTATTTATTTATCCTAGCTGTCAGTTATGATTTGCTGCACAGTGGAACAGTGTCGGCGATTCTCACGCTCTATTCGCGGGCCACGGTACGAGTTTATTCGTCAGCCTTATTTTGATAGGGTTAAGGTTTACTATTGGTTAAATTGAGGTTTGATTACAGTAAATACGGCGGTCTTTGACTGCGCACTTGAGAGCCTTGACAGCGCGCGTGGGCATTGGTTTAAGAATATAGCTTCTGTCTGTGGATTTGTTTTGTTTTTGTTCTTAATTTAAAAAATCAAAATAAAATGGAACAGTTATCGATGTGAGTTTGTTGAAATGACATGACAAGTACCTAAACTGCGAAACAGCGTAATTTAAAAAAAAACATTTGGTTTGCTCTTGACTTGACCGCGATCTATCCCTAGAGGAGAGATTCTCAGATGATGCGAGCAAGAAAATAGTATAAAGAACATAAAGATTATAACTCTACCGACAGTACGACTCCTGCAAGAAACTCCATAAATTCCGATTCAGATTATTTATGTATCATTGCAAAAATAAATAGCAAAATAAAAAAATAAAAATAGTCACTCTTTTCAACTGGCATACATTGTGTGCGCATGAGCAGATTATTGCCATGATGACCACAAATTCTTGTGATTAAAATAATCTCCAATAGCACAAAAAAAGTGTAAAGCAGAAAATATTATTGAAAATTTCATTCAAACTGACTAAAGATGAAACGGCAAATTATTGGATATTGGTGCCAACGTTCGTCATGGTAATTTGTTGTGCGTAAACAAAATATTTTCCACGCCAAGTGTTGACCCACTGTGCACTGCTAGGAATCTTTGGAGCGGGTGGTTTTCCTTTAAATGCTTAAGCCCACGCTTTGCATAGTAGGTAAATCATTGTTCAGTGTGCTGACTAATAGCATAGATAAACTGAAGTGCAGAAAAATATACCGATATTTTTTATAGTGCAAAATACGAACTGTCTAACTTAAGTGAAAATGAGTCATATAGTGTATTGTACCATTGCTAGGTAAAATCCATCAATGCAATCAATCCATCGAAATAATTGATCATCAGGCCTACTAAACAATAGTTCAATTACCACAATTGGCAAATATTCCTTATCCAATACAAAACTCTTTCTAGCATCACCCTCCAATCGTTAGGTTACTTTGTTTTCTGCAAAATTGATGTTATGATCAGGATAAAATTTGTTAACTAATTGGTTATATGTGAACGCAATATGATTGCAAAGTTCTTGATTGCTCGAAACTATTTGGCATTCGGTAAACTAAGATTTTTTAAAAAGCGTGGTAACTAAGTCCTCTGTTTGGTAAGCCTGACGATTAATTTAAGAACGCGTCACTTAATATCAAGAATCGAACCCGGAACCTCGTTAATCTGTGAGTAAACAGTGCATCGGCGCATGAGTCACCGTCGCGGCGTGCGCCCGCGCACATGTCCGCTTGCCGCGTGTACATGCAATTGCAACTTAATTGTACAAACGCATTCACATGAACTTTCTATAAGCGATTGCAAAATGGGTCATAAGTCAGCAGCATAAGGTGCCCTATGTAAAACTTGACGTGAACGCGTGTGTAGAAGCTTTACGTATAAGTTCCGATCATCTGAAAATAATGCCGCCCAGAACCGGCGAAGTGAGTGAATGTAGGGCCAAATTCGTGGCATGAACCCCCTTGCATACTGTTCCATCAAAACCTACCCTCCACCGGAAAACAGTACGCTTAAGAGCAAAGGCAAACACATGTTATAGCAATTTCAATGTTGCCAGTATTCAATACATTTGAATTTGATCCTCGTACTGCGTCGCATCTGCGTAGGAGCAGCATAATCGGCGCAAGCGCACCTCGCTGCAAATTGCCTTTTGTTCCATCAGCGCCCACAGACTTATGATGAATTAATCCAGCGTTGTAACTCGGATATAAATCACAAATAGATAACGAGTGAATTTAGTTTTCACGTTAAAAGCTCTTCTTCCGATGCTGATTCTTAAGTCAGCGCCGTGCGCGTCACATGTGTAAATAAACAGAAAATAGAGACAAAAGCCTAATGTTCTCATTGGGCTGTGAAAGGTACACTCACACACATGCGTACGAACGCTGACTGCCAAATCGCGTGCGGAGGGATACAGGTTTATACCGGTGTGAACTCCGTGATCAAAATGGCGGTTTATTCTAATCGGACTATCTGTCCGGGGTGCCGCGCATGCGTATTTTGTGCCACACGTGCGTAGCACTGTACCTGTCACAGCGCATCGAAGTTTTGTCTTTGTTCCATTTGTGTGTCAAAATAAAGTAAATTCACATTTATCATTCTTTCCTCCTTAAACTCGAATGAAATTTGTTGGAATTTTAGAATTTCCGAAATAAGGCCCTATTTTGACAATTGTAAGCTTTGGTTCTCAGTTGAAATACTTGAGGTATGTATTTTGATATATGTCAGTGCTGTTATTCATACGTCTCGCTAGTTTCCCTCGGGATTACATGCTTGGTTATTCGATGATTGGATCACTTGCACAATGTAGGTACCCCGATATTAGCATAGTTTTAATAAGTTTTACTCACGCGTGAAACTCTTGTGGGATTGAGAGCATGTATTGTTTTTTGTCTGAGATATAAGTTTTGTGAAAATGGCTTCAATTCTTCAAAGAGCCGCAATTCAATACCTTAAGAACAACGCTCGTTCTTCTACACATGCCGCTACTGCTGGTGGACACGGAGGTGGCTAGCAACTGTGGAAGAAGCTGTCAATCTTTATAGGTATGCCAGCTGTAGGTCTTGGCATGCTGAATGCATACCTGGGTCACCAAGAACACGCATCTCACGAGCGCGCAGAATTCGTACCCTTTGGGTACCTGCGAGTCCGCACAAAGCGCTTCCCATGGGGTGATGGCCAGCAGTCTCTCTTCCACAACCCTCATGTCAATGCGCTGCCCAGTGGCTACTAAGACGGTCACTAAAGGCTAATAACAGCTTTTAGTTTATTGAAAATATGCACGCTCGCGTTTTTTGAACTAAATTGTGTATGTGATGATAAGTCATTATATAATATGTAAAACTAAATTGTTTACGATACTGAAGTGCCTTCTAGTCTAACAAAGTCGGCAAGTACTTACATTCGCCCATGTTTGGTCAATCGTTTGCTCGTTTGCCATTGACTTACATAGATGATTACAACACAGTTACATAATTGTTGTTATAATATAATCATCTTCGTTTTTATACTAAATAAGACCATGTTAGTTCGCCCGAAGCTACAGATATTGTGTAGGACACCGAGGAGTTGATGAAAAGATATAATAAACATTTTTTCTTCTGACTTGCTTAACTTTTCAAATGATGCAACAAGACTCATCTTCATTAATAATACAGTAAATAAAAAATAAATAAATATCTGGGACAATTCACACCAAGATCATCTGACCCCAAACTAAGCAGAGCTTGTACTATGGGCGTCAGAGACTGATAAACATACTTAAATATTTCTAAATACATACTTAAATAGATAATAACACCCAGACACACAACAAATACAAATGTTTAAATACAGTATTTGCATTCTTTTGACCGTTCCGTCGCATCATAATATCTCGCCCAGATGGAACGCCAGTTATCTCATAAAACGTCCTGTTGGCTATACTTTCAAAGCTTTATACCCAGGAGAGGGCTGGAATGATGCTCAGATAAAGAATGCAATAATACCCAACTGACCGTTTCAATTTCCACATTCTATAACCCATTAATTCATACGTTACGCTGATAAATTGTTTAAATAGCGCTCGTTTCCAGTCCCGATATATCCTTGATGTTAACTACGTAGTATTTATTGTTACAAATCATTTCAATAATTCATGAAACATGTAAGTTTAAAAGATTGCTGTTTGCTCTTTCGATTGAATCTACTTCACTTTGTTGAATTATAGATTATACCGACTGTTTTGTCAATAGGTTTTCAGTGTATTATAAATAACACTGTGTAAATAAAGTGACAAAATATTAAAAACATCTGGGCTTAAAAAAGGAAAAAAGCAACATAGATGAATTATCCTAAATTCGATCCTTGACTATAGTTTTTTATCTTCACGCACTGTTCTATACTGAAATCAAAGTAATATTAGGTAAATAATAAATAGATATTATTTCCCATAGGAAGAGATGAATTTACAGATAAATTATAAGTTAATTTATTTATTTTTATAAAGTATGGCAAAAACTATTCAGTATGTAGGAAACAACATAAGTCTAACATACAAATAGGTATTTTAGAACATTTGATACCGGATGTGTTCCAAGTGTTGTGACAGAAGCCGCGTTTGAGCAAGGGAGCGAATGTGCCTTCCTTGCATGTTATTTCTAAGGATTCATTCAAAAACGGATCTTGCTTATGACACTTTTTCCTTTTGCATGCACACATGATCACCGTCTACATACTCAAAGTTTTTTTCTGATAGGCATTTTAAGAAAATAAGTTTTTTTTTTATTGCCCGACAAAATGACCTCACTCCACCTGATGGAAAGCGTTCGTGAGGTCCAAATATGAGGCTGACAAGCACAGTAGTGCAAAGTGCAATCACTGAGCTGGCCATACTCATCTTGAAGGCCTGCAAAAATGCCTTTTTACGCCCCACATACCCCGGGACTATAAGAGGAAGGAATCACATCCGCTGGGAGAGCGTGCCACGTCTGGATTGTTCGACAAAGATAAGAGTCACCGAACCTTTTCGTCCGGGCCAACAAATGTTGGACTGTGTGTGGAAGTTGGTAAATACGAGTACATTAAAGTCAGGTCGCGAACCTATTTTCTGCTCTAGATGTGTCATAACAAACCTTCAAAAATAAACAAGAATGCAAAAACATCCGTGCGTATACACAGTTACAATAAAAATTCCATTCAATGTAAATTGTTCTTTAACTATGCACTTTATTGGAACTACTATCAATTTGTTAGTCAGTGCAAAAACCGCATGTTTGTTTCTGCGAACCGGTTGGTTAGTGATGTTTTGAAAAACTGTTTTATTGTCGATAGTGGAGTCCGCTCTGGGATATCGATAAAACAAGGTAATAAAATTAACTTGTTAATTAATAATTCAAATGGTAGCAGTTGGCAGTTACGTATTTATTTAAGCTTAACAAACAACGGCTAAAGTTCAACATTAAGAGATAAAAAAAAACTGATAAATGTAATGAAAAGGAGATTTCTTTAAATGCCTCTTTAAAAACCATTTTGGTTAGCTTTTATTCATTTGGCAAACGTCTTTAGCAATACCAACCATGAAATTAGGGATAGTGACAAAGCTATTTTATATGGAATTGATATGAATATTGCAGTGGTTATGCACTGTGAATTTTAGTAGTTTCTGTCAAATCAAAATTCATACTTGGATCTTCATTCATACTTGTATTTTTCCTAAAACAATTGAAATACAGACCGATAAACTCGTACCTAAGCAGAGTATCAATGACTATTTCCCTTCAATATGTGCCCAACTTTACTTACCTATCGATAAAGTCAAAGTCAAAATATCTTCATTTAAATAGACCTGTTATAAGCACTTTTAAATCGTCAGATTTACATTAAACAAAATTATTTATACTTAATACTAAACATTCAATGAATAAAATAATGATATATTATATTATTATTACATCTACATATATAGTACTTCGATAAACGTGACTCTACCACCGGCGTCGGAAGGCTGATTCGTACTGAGAAGACCCGGCAAGAAACTCAGCAGTTATTCTTTTCTACTTTTTATCTTTTTACAATGGACGTTGGTAGATTACAACAAAGAACAAATAATAATAATGAAAACAGAATTAACTACTACTCAGTAGGTAAAAGTAAACTGTAGTATCATGTCATTAAACGTTATACATTTAAAAGGTTAGTGCAGTAATAAGCTAATTTAATTCTTACTATTACAGTGGTTAACTAGAAAAAATCTTGGGCTAAGGATTTTTATCCACAAAGAAATCCTTTATGGTGTAATTTTTTTTGAATAGGGAGGCCTTGATGTGGCTCTTAAATCTGTGTAACGGCAACATACAAATTTCCTTCGGAACCGGATCGATAGTTAGCTACAAAGACAATACAACACTAATGCTAAACCTTTAATACCCGGACCGATTCAAGCTCAACCATATGCAAATCGGAATCATTGTATACCCCACGGTCTGTTTGTTCGTCAATCACGGTAAAAGGAGCGATCCGATCAATACAAAAATTTGCATACGAATCGTACGAAATACATTTGAAAATGGGAGAAGAGGAGGATTAGCTACATGATACAGTTAGTGTTAAAAAATAAGAATAAAATATTGTTGATGCATAAATAAATTGATCTATGTCGTATCAACAATGAACAAAATCGTTCTCGGAGATGAAGTATATCTTCATCTTGATGAACTTGCAGAACATGGACATAATCGCCATTTGTACGTTTGAACATAAAATGCAATTTCTTCAAGCCTAATAACATTTGAACACACGCAACCAAGAAAATTCACCAAACATTCTGAGTGAAGGCATTATTTTTTTTGTGTTTGTCATTACTCTATCTAAGCTGAGTCGTGAGGGTAAGTTGAATTGTATTTTGGACCAAATCCTTCCTAGAAATTCAAGCTATAAATACACTTGAAGTAGCCACACTGAACCGAAAGAACCGCATCTATTCTCAAATTAATAAATCCGTTCGCTTTTTTGCTCGATTCTGTTATCTTCCATTCATGAAGCAAGACGAAAAAAACAAAGCGCTTTTTGTTGCGCGTCTAAAAGGATTTGCAATATAAGGACTCGTCAAAACAACTGCTGTGTTAAATTCATTTTTAACTGAGATAAAATCGTGAACCTTATTACTGAAACAGTGAAGTCTTGTTTACAGCGCAACGCAACGATCGGCACTCCGAGATAGTTGCTAACAATTGACTGAATCATGATTAGCTTTATAATAAGTCACGGAATAAGCTCTTTACGCTACCTTATCTTATTACTAAGCTTTATCACAATCGCAACAGAGTCTAGAATCATTAAATCTGACAGCATCATTAGAAGTTTTTGTTGAATCTTGACAGCATTAAGCTAGTGAATGGCTAATAACATCTCGATTGACAGTAATTCTTCCTTGTTGCGCTTCTGATTTGCATAAGCTTGTGGCCGGTTCTTGTTGTGGAAAAAGAATGACACTAATTCTTTTACAATGAGGATTGTCACGATTTTGAGGTGTTAGTTTATAAGTGTGGGCTGATCTACTCCGAATATGTGCGGGATTATAAGATAATGCTACTGAAACCTCTAAGGAAAATAGGGTCACTATACTTATTGAATGCAGAATGTTATGACTATACAAATTTTGTACCAGAAAAACAAAGCGACGAAAACTTCATAGTAAAAAAATATTCTAAAGCTTAACCATATTGGAATGAAACCTGACAACGCCATTAAAGTTACTGTGACAAAGCCAAAACTTAAACCGATTATAGATCGCTTGGCTGAATTTAAGCGTTTTGGCTTCATTAAACAACGATAATCGGAATGAAATTTTGTGTTGACGTTTTCAATGCCAAATTATATTCAGAAACTCGATTACGCAGTCTAATTATCCGATAATAATACAATCTAATTCCTCCGTTTTAATATGTCCACGGTTTACCTCACTTACATTTTTGATATCAACGAGCTGCAAACCTTGACTAAGATTAGCTTAAAAATTCAGGTTTTTGATTACTGTGATGGTTGATTTGATATGATCATTAGTTACAAAGCCAAAGTGAAATGGCCCAAAACAAGCGGACCGATCATCTAGCTAGCCCGCTGCCAGCGACCCCAATTGGAAATAATAATATTAGTAACAAAATTATTACCAACATAATATTATTTAGTAACAAGGTTTATCTTGGTTGGACCTTCAGTGATGGAATCCACAAAAAAAGATTACGCCACTTCAATATTATCACACTTGAAAATCGTAGAAACTTGCTGGACTTATCTTTTTTGTTTAAATTTTTTTATAATAAAATGTGCTGCCCCCCTCTCCTTCAAAAATGTAGACTTCGGGTTCCTTTCAGGAATCCTCGCGCCCCCATTACTCCACTTTGCCCGCCTTTTCGAAAAACACTTTTAGGTGCAAGTTCTCCTGTTCCACGATTGTGTAAACTGCTTAATGAGAACAGCCACATGGTCGACATACACGCCGACTCGTTTGCCAGACTTAGATCCATCTTAAACCAAGCCTGACTGGCTGGTTGATGATGAAGTTTTTTTTCTTGTTCTTATTTTTTATTCGGTGCTCAAGTTCGTACCATTAGTAATTCAATACCTTTTATAGTTTTATTTTTGTATTCTTCTTTTGCATGTTGTGTTTGCCTTGAAGTTGCACTTAGTTTAAATCATTAATTTAAGTTATTTTGTAAGAAATTATGTAAACAATCACTGGTGAACCTTAATAAATAAATAAATCTGTTAGCACTCCTCTGAACAATTACCAAAGTAATTTTAAATTAAGGCCGTCTCAAGCGGTCATAATTCTTAATCCAATAAACCATCGAAGACACCGCGTTTTAAGCGAGCACGAATAATCTTTACCGCGCAATCCCTGCTATTAGTTCTCTCATATCGACAGATTTGTTGCTAATAAAGCTAATAATAGATCGTGTCATGATTGCGACCTTAAGCCACTATTAGTGAGATAATGGCTGCGCAGAGGTTACGGTTGGTTACACTCAAGCATTTGATATATTGCAGTGCGTGCCGTGACCCTGCTATAGCGTATACACTTTTGCTGGATGCATTGTCTGGATTAATGGTTGTTTTAATTGCATTTTATTTATCGGTCTTCATGGGCTCTTTGATTATGTCTTACACGATTTTCTTGATCGATTGATTGTGTGATTGTCTGATAAATCTTATGATGTAAGTTTTGAAGTAACAGCAATAGTAACATCGTAGTTAACCATAAAAAGGTTTTCAACCTTGAAGTTCGTTAGAAAATGGGACCTTGTACGTCTTTTGCCCTATCGGTAGAATCCGTAGCCCTTGTGGAACTTGGCAGACTAGGGCACCACTTTTACTCCTCTTATCACGTTGTCATTCATAAAAGTATCCATAACCACTATCATTGATAGCTTATAATTGATTAGTACTTTTAAATAATTGTCCATATTAAAAATCTAACTTACAAGTTGTAATAAATATCAATCACAATTGCTCAAAACAAATCGAAAATCAAATTGAGGGTAACTGCGATTTTTAAGTTAGTCCAAAAGTACTCCATCTATTTTTATTACAGGTTGAGCTAAAAAGTATGAACAATATAGTTTTAAGGGAACACAATTTTGCATGGAATGAACATAACTCGATTTTTCGACGCTCACTTACCATAACAATGGCTACCACCTATTAATAGGTTCCTTGCTAATCTTGTCGTCTATCAATCTAGCGTGTAGGTGGCGATCAAAGCTGATATGAATTAATACTCTCTTCGCAATCACCATCTTGGGTGGCATCAGATGTCGCCGTTCTTAGCATACAATAACATTTCAAATGCACAACCATGACTCGGGCATAAAACTTTTATTTTTACTCCATTCGCGATACTCAAGACGCTTTAAAATAGTTGAATATCACATCGCAAGTTTGGATCTAGACGTTTTTTAGCACTTGGGTGGTCTCAAGATCTTCGATAAAAAGCTTAACTGAGTGAGCAGCATCGTTTACTGCTGATTTATCGTTTTTATGCGCCATTACCTCGTTAATTATGTTATTTATTTTATGACCGATAACAGTAAAGTGAACGTATTTTCCCGCGTAATGAGTTATGTTTAACGATAAAGGCTACTCCGATTCAATTAGCGCTTGATCCATTTACATTTTAATGCTGTTCCTTTCTTAGCGTGATTTTGCGTACACTTTTTTAATCCCTGAATAATTTTCATCACAATGTAAATTTGTTCCATCTACATTTTTTTTGCAACATTATCAATGATCACCTGAACAGGCAAGGCTTATGTATCCAAGAGATCTCAAACTAAATAAGTCAGACTATTTAGAATCTCATAATCAGCTACTAAGGTGAAATGTGTATGTGGACCTTCTTCATTATCTTGATGCACTTTTGCGAATGCTCAAAAGCGTAAAGATAGAGTTATATAAATGAATTTCAATTCTAAAAGCCTTCTTGATAATAGTACATCCATAAAGAACCAATTGTGTTATCTCACAGAAGTGCAGTAAAGCCTGCTGCAAACGGCATAATGTATGACTGTATGTGCGTCGAAATCCGAAATTTTCACTTTCTAATACCAGTGCATAAACATAATCAAATTATGTGCGGTGTGGACGCAAGCGAATGCTACCGCTTGTACGCTTTCTAGAAATGAAATATACAATGATATTATACTTCGGGTTTCGTGTCAAAATATATTCCACCACAGTACCATAAAGGAGGAGAAAAATCATCTGCGTCGATTAAATTGCATGATAAAATGACCATTCTCTGTGCGGTTAACTTTAGCTACTTCTCCATCACAGTTATTTTCATGGGCAAATGCAGAACATAGTATTTCACCTACAAATATTTTTTCCAAATTAGCTGCTAAGAAATAAGGCATGAAACATGATTTTGATGGCGCAGTGACCCAAAGTGAGCCTTGGCCTCCGATATCAAGAGACGCCATTTTGGTATGTCGAGCGCCACCTTCTTCCAGTCATCTACTTACCTGGAGCTCGCGCAAGTCCTCCATGACTTGGTCAACCCAGCGGTTCTGGCGCGGCCGATCGGGCGTCGACCGCTCGGTCGTGCATGAAGTATATATAAATAAAAAAAGTACATCAAATCTAGCTTAACTGAGCAAAAACCAAACTCTTTCTTCATAAAAAATAAAAGTGATTTTCTATTTGTTTTTTCTAGCTATAGATAACCATCTCAAATACTTTAAGTAAACCTTTAAAATCTGGTTTAAAGAAGAAACAATTACTGTTTTCTTAATTATCATAGTCTTTCTAGGGATTTCCAAATAGCACCCAGGGCGTCACTTTCATCGGCAAACATTTACGATGCGGAATGTTTGTGTGCGGTGAAATTCTTTTACTTAGACGTGTGAAATTTTCTTTTCTGTTTCACTGTACTTTAGGGCCACGATGAGTCTGTGCTGCGTGAGCGTTGTTCTGAGTGTTAATTTTGGTGAACCTAGCAGAAACTTTGAATAGTCATCATTTTCTTGAAATTGGGGATTCTATTTGGAACCATGAAGATCAAAATATATTTTTGTAAATAGACCTTTCAAATCTTCCGCACTTTAAAATTATCTACAGTTTGATTCGATAGTCAGTTTGTTTTGGATTTTATATAAGCAGGTAGCGAAAAATTGTGTTTGTACCCAATGCCAATATTAAACCCAATGCCAACTATTTCGAGCATATTTGCTCTTTCGTTAGATTACAATAAAAAAAAAAAAATCAAATTGGGCCAGCGGCTCTCAGCACACCCAGAGACGAGTCAATTCAAAACAGATCGTTTTCTGAACTGAATCGAATCCAACAGACACAACGAAAGCCAAGACGAAAAATCGTGCTATTGCTCACTGGGCCAATCATGTCGTGTGATGGCGTTCTTATAAACCTGGCTCTTCTCATTCGCAATGCGGCGAGACCAAGGACGGTTGACCTTTGACGGAGTCGCCTAAATTATGAACGGCTACTCGAAAACTTGGGATTTGCGATATTTGTTCTGAGAATTGAATGCAAAACCCTTTGGATGCAAATACTTTGAACTCTTAATTATATTCTGGCGGTGTCTTTGTTAAAAAGTTTTATTTCTTTTAAGTGCCCAGTCTTTGAATCAAAGTTGAAGGTAAGAGTAACTCCTTAAGTTCATTAAATTGAACCGAAATGAAACGCAAAAGGGTATATCTAATCCTTCTTATTCTATTCACATACAATACATTATACGACCAAGATTGTTTTGATTATCTGCCTCTGATAAAATAAAGCAATTACATTACATTACATACATTACATTACGTTACTGGCGTTAACGTTATTAATGATTGTGCAAAAATCATGCTTTTCAACACTGATAACCTGCAAGTGGGCTACTACTGACTCTCAACATGAAGCGTTTAATAAACCACGTTACATCAGCAGGCAAGAAAGTGAAACCGAACAGTCACAAAAGCAAATAAGTAGCGGAAGCAAACAACATGCAAATTAGATAAATCTCTTTAGATGCAGACATAAGAATAACAAACATTACAATCACAAACGTGTGAAACATTTAAAGATGAAAATCAAACTCTTGTATATCTAAAAAGCAGGCTAAATATAGGTATAAGACAGATGATTCAAGAAGCTTGTGCAAGAAACAACGCCGTTCGTGGCTTAACCAATACAGGAACGGAAGATTTTTCCACACTTGGGACACATAAACTAAGAAAAGCAGCGTTAATTTAAATATATAATGTACTGAAAATTGAACAAATCCAAATAAGGCAAAGTGTACTAACATGAGCACAATAGGAGTGCGAAACGTCAACCACTCGAGACTCGGAATATTTGAACAAGACTCGGGGAAACGCGACGCAAAAACGAAATCCACATTTGGTGAATTAATTAACTCCTTACGAGTGTTTGCGGAGAAATTAGATAATTTAGGTAAAAGTCAATTTGCTTTACTTGATTTTAAAAGCGTAGAAAGTGTCGTCGTCACCGGTTATTTCTACAAATTGGTAGTGGTTTAACGTAAGCAAATGTTTGGGTAAGATATTAAAAATCACCCATACATAGCTTTACTTCTGGTTCATTTCGAGGTTGTGGCATACTCATCCACATACATACGAGTCTACTGCTAGCAGATCCACCAACGCAACTTATAGTAAAAAAAAAGTTAATTTTACAAACTCTTCGCTGCTTTTTGTGCTTTATTGAGCTTCTTCTAAAGCCTTACAGTCCTTCCTTCCAGTAAGAGACGCAGAATTCATTAAAAACAAATACATAATGTATCATGTTGCACAACTGTGGTGTATTAAAAATAGCGCAAAGTTATTTCTTTCATGAATTTTAGTCTAACTGTTCGAAATTTTCGTTCATGATATAGTATACTAATACCAATAAAGTAAGTTCGTATGTTTTCAGAAAATAACAAAAATGTGTTACTCACACTAAGATGATAATTGTTAAAACAACTGACCAATGACATCACTCAGATAAACAGAATACAGACAGATACGACTTTATTCATCGTACGCATAAATTTCAGATAATCGAGATAAAACGTCTCTCGTTGGATGTACCAAATATTTGATGACTTAAGCACGTGTCGCACGCATTGAAACTTTGTGTAGGTGACGTAATCTGGCATCAAGCTGCTCAGCCTTGGTTGAAAATATGCTAATAACAGCTGGCGATTATGTACCGGTATGGTAATGTGTCCTGCGCATTACTCCGATAGGTTCTGTCGTTTACGCTACAATGTACAAGTTGTAGCTTTCAAATTGTGTATTCGAGTGTCTTCTGATTAGGAACTGGATATGCTTGAATTTGCAGCTAGCTATTTATTTCAATGAAAATCTTAAAGGCTTTCAATTAACTCTTATATTCCTGTGAAATACCGTCAAAACCGATCAGCATAAGTAAAAAACCACATTCGGAGTTTGTTGAATTTGCATCTGACAATCTCCATTCGGTTTCATTAACTAAGGCCCATATTCTAAAAACATATGCTTGTGTAAAGATCTGAGTGCAAATTTTGTATGAACGAATGTTTTCGAAATTCTACTCAAGCGTAGATAAATTAATGCTCGAGTAATGTTCTAAAATACGGGTCTTAGTCCGTCAAACAAGACTCGGGTGTGATATCAACCCACACAATACAATCGTGATTAAGCCAATTCTCATCAACCACTAGTATTTCTATTGTAAGTAATTTCATTAAAATCTTGCAATTTCAAAATTTGACGTATTTTTCACAAAGTGAAACTTGATTCTCTACATGAGGTCATTCAACCACAGATTTAAAAGGTACCAACCACACACTCTGGTATAAATCTTTCAAACATGGATCGACTGGAGACTGCTAGACAATCACTAAAGGTACCTGAACAATAATTGCATTTCCTATTCCAGTATGCCCAAATACAAACTCCTTGCTTGTAAATGAAGCCTGAGGGCCTCCACAAATCATCACAGCCCTTATTCAGATCCTAGACCTGGAGACGGTCGTTATGCCATAAAAGCGACCGAAGGTTCGCCTTTGTTGGGGGGAAGTGACGTAAATGCCTTTTGTTTACTCAATTTTACCAAATATATTATAATAACAAGCCTGCACAGAAAGTGAAATAAGGTAAATACGGAACAGCCATTTAAACAAAAACTGTTACAAAATTTGATGAACATTACCATATCATCAGAAATAAACAATGCCCAACATTTTTTAAACTAACAAAAATTACCACTATCCTTACGGTAAACGTTGTTTTATTTTTTCAATCTTGGTAATTTACCTGAAACAAACAAAAATGTTGTTAATGACAATATAAAATAAATACAAGTTCTGCTGCTTATAAAGTCTACTCGCACCAGATACTCGGTGCAATAAAGCTACTAAGTTACTGTTCTAAACAAACACATAACTCTGAAGTCAGAGTTCTACGATTTAAAATTTCAAATGGAAATATTTATAGGCAATTTAATTTGACTTTGTAACGAGGTGTTGTGTGGCTTATATCATTGGTTGTAAAATAAAGTCTACTAATAGCTAGGTAAATCCCGTTTTTGTTGTGATCCAATAAAAGAGACACCTTACTAGAAAATCATTTCCAACTCGTTTATGTGTGTGAGTGTATGTATGTGGGAATGTATTTTTATATAAATATTTTTGTAGGTATTAACTTCTGAAAACTAGTTTTAAAGTTAGCATCAAACTTTAGGAATAGTTATCCTAATATTTTTTAGAAAATCAAACTTCAAGATACGAAAAACTATGAAACAACAAAGCTTCCTCCAAGTATTAACAGAGAAGCACAATTTGGGCCTCTTTAAGAATAGATGAAATATAAATTTTTTTTAGCTATCGCCGTGTGACAATATCACACAAACACTTTTGGAAAACATTATCAAAAAATGAATAAAAATCTCGTTGCAGCGTTTTAAACTGATTCAGACACTCTGACCGCGGTTGAATATATCCGCATATGGCGCACGGCAGCAAACGAATTCACGACTTGGCAGTAATTTAGCCGCTTGACCCGGCGCCGCTCAGGGCTTGGACTTATTAGTTCTTAATGTCTAGAGGCAAAAGAATCTCATTTTTTTTACAGTGATGTGTAAGAAATGCAGTCAAAATGAAAGCTCAGCGCCATACATATCCAAATAAATAAAGAAAAAAATCATCGCCGTCGTCAGCCAAAACTGGGTGGGTTTGTGATCATCACAATATGCAAAATCCTAAGATAATCGCGACATATAAGACTGAGAATTTTTTATAGTACCTATTTTCTTGATTTTAGTACAATTAAAGAGATTCAAGATAGCTTAATGTTGCCGGTCTTGTGAGATTCTTGATCTAAAATTAAAAACGAAAGTTTTGCGCATTTTTAATTAGTGTCTTAACGCATTTAAATATATTGCAATTTTAAAAGCTCGTCATGATCATAAAGATTTGACGATAACTAACCTGTGTATATTAGTATGTTAATGCAATCATTAACTCCGTAATATTTCAGTTTACGTTTATAATACAATATAATACAATAATTACAATAATTAAAATCCACCACTAGTGAGCTATAATTCTTAAAAACCAACATCATTTATATTCACATTTTATGTTTGTTTCATATTTATTCATATGAATACTAAGATGGTAAATATTCTAAACATTCAATCAAAATCAATAAATATAAAGCATTATCTATTGGTCAATCTAACTTTTTGATTATTAATAATATATTTGAATCTGATACAACTTTCTAACAGTGAGATAAATAACTACAGGACGAGGTTCGGTGGATCTCAAGTTTCAAGGCAAATATTATTTTTATGGCTACACATAATTATAACGGCAACAGGTCACGATCCTAAATCATGAACTTGTATTATGAGAGGTAATTTATTGCAAAATTGATTTAGTATGGCGTCAGATGACTCTTGAGTTTTATTTTGAGTTGCCGTCGCGTGATGGGCTGATCTTATCCTTTGAAGCGAAGGTTTAACTGTCATTTTTTTTGGATTTCTTTAGTGTCCAAATCAAGCTCATCATTATTTATTTTCTAAATTTCAAACGGTTATTTCATTATTTTGTGGTTGGAGAATCTTATAATAACGTAAAATTAGTTAATCCATGTGATTTTTTTTGTATGTCGCATTAAAACCGTGAAAAAGGTCTTAGAAATTAAATTCAAAAGGATCATTTATCATTTAATTCATCGACGTCATAATTATAGCAGATTCAGCTATTTGTTCTTTATCTTTGCCATCACCATACTCATTCCTTTTGTTCTCACAAAAGCGCAAAAACATATTCTGTTTTTACAAGATATTTGAATACAATCTACCCGAATACCTCAAATTTGTCGAAACATTCTAGCAGACTTAAAAATATTCGGTTGAATATAAAATGGTTACGTTTCATCAGCACAAAAAAGAGGTAATACTTAAACAACCTGACGTCATAATCATAGTTTTGACCATCTAGCGCTGTTGCTATGATGTCATCGAATGAGTGTATCATCTGTTGATCGTTTTATTACAATTTAATATGGTTTGAGCTCGTTTTTTTTAAATACGACTGGGCAGACCTTTGACAACTAAAGCTCCTGGTAGGAGTAATACTTCTTCAAATTAGTATATTTTGGAAAACACATAAGTATGCCAAAATTGGAAGATATAAGAACCCTAGTTGGTTATTCAATAAATGTTAAACTGGTTATTTTTATTTGCACATAAACTATTTATAAGGAAACAAGATATGAGTTGTATGTACAGCGTAAAACGTCTTACGACACTGCATACTCGTTGGTACTTAACAAAGTAGCATTTGTGTGTTTTTCTTCAAATGACAACGTAAGTGAGGGAGTCTCATTATCACTCATACCAGCTTCTGACGAATCAGAACAGCAAAAGTACAGAACGATTTGCTATGCTTAGCAGACCACGGCAGCAACTATTTTTATCTAAGTATGTTGAACTCCCTACCGAGGTTTTCCCGGGGTAATACAGTATGGGGTCCTTTAAGAGGAGAGTTAATAGGTAAATGGTCGGCAACGCGCACGTAATGCCTCTGGTGTTACAGGCGTCCATAGGCTTCGGTAACTGCTTACCATCAGGCGGGCCGTAAGCTTGTTTGCCACCATGTGGTATAAAAAAAAGATGTAAGATTAAATATATTTTGTACTTTAATTCGAATTTACAAATTATGTTTTTATTACTTTACTTGAAGCTAAATTTATCATAAAAGGTAGTGGGTTCAATTTTCATTGCACATTATGATTCTGTTTTGTATCTGGATGTCAATTTTCGATTATGTATTCAGAATTACTTTAGTATGTTTATCAGCCTCGGAACCCATAGAAACTCTGCTTACGATCAGATGAGAGCCAACTAGATCGAACAACGTAAAATTTCTTCATTACTTAGACTTAATCAGTCTGGCAACACTATTCTAAAAATCAAAAATATTTTTAAACAAATAGACCACGTTCCATATTAGTACGAGTACTTTTGAATAGTCAAATCAAATTAAGTAGTAAATATAAATTTACATCCAATAATACTATGAACGGTTGTATTAAATACTAGCTGTCCGTCGGCGGCTTCGCCCGTGTAGACTGTCTTTCCCGTCAAAATATATAACCTAAATAAAATAAAAATATAACCTATGTCACTCAGGAAAAATGTAGCTTGATATTGGCGAAATGCTTAATAAATCGGTCCAGTAGTTTCGGAGCCTATTCAATACAAACAAACAAAAAAACACCCTTTTTATAATATTAGTTTATGTACAGTACATAAATATGACATAAATATAATCTACCACTGGAGACCCGGCGGAAGCAACTAATAAATTGTGGTCTTGAAGCATCGTTTAAGTTTTTATGAATACACCACATCTTTTTTCTTTAACGCAAACTATTAAAAGGTAGTTTAAACGTATGTCAACACAATAATGTAAATTCAAGACACGTAATACATAAACTAGGGTGCAACTGTAATCCTAAATTGCCTCTCCCGAGTCCATCCCCTATTCCAGCAGGGTTGTGTACACAACCTTCAGTGTGCGCACTCAGTGGAATGGCCGCTTACTTCGCAGAATAACTTTGATAAGCTTTTGTTTTGTTAAATATAAAAACATAGTTAACTTTAGATTATCTTGTTGGTTCTGATCCTGCCTTCTTAAGCGGATGGATCGTGAGTTTAATCGTTTGTTGAGTTTCTATCACACAGGTTGACGGCGATATTTTGAAGTTGTCAGAGTTAGAGTAGTACTACTCTTGACTTTCCCTGCGGTTAGGGGACGAGAATACTACCGAGGTATCCCTGCCTGTCGTGAGAGGCGACTAAAAGGGCCCTTGGGGTCGCGAAGCGCACACGGGGGGCCTGCGTGTGTTTCGGTTTGCGATCCCGAGGATGACGGTCACGCGTGTCTTCGGACACAGTGGTCTATGTTATCGTGCACTGGAGTTGAGCTTGCTCCTCCCGAAGCTGGCTGCCAGGCGGCCTTGCGCGCCGAAGGGCCCTGCGAGGAGTCTCTCCCTTGTTGGGGATCCTGAGTCCCTTCCATTCTGCGCCGAAGATGACCACCGTCAGGCTTTAGTGGGTAGGGGTCTCTGTTTTCCCAGGAGTGCCGAGTCCCACATATCCCAGGTGACCCGAACCCAGGGCCTTGGGAATGCTTAAATGCATTTCCTGACGCAAAAAAAAAAGTACTACTGATGACAGTAGGCCATTTTTACACTATTGTAAAAATGATGCTTAAGTCTGGCCCTGGACCTGATACTCTTGAAAAACTGATTAACCAGTAATTGCTTCAAAATATTATCATACACCAGATTCTTATCATTTCAGAAATAAAAAGAGTGAGAATCTTATTTCTAAGAAATGACATAATTTACTCGGAACCAGCATCAGATATTTTCGTATCATTCTAAAAGCAAATAAACTCTGGTTTTCTTTGATGATCAAATACTTATTAATATTCTGAAGAGGCAAATGTTCTTCTCAAGAGTTTGCCGGAAATATCAGACTTAAAATACAAAAGTTAACTAGAATTTGAACAATCGAAGAAACACAAAAACGTTACTTGTGTAAGGAAAAAAATTGTCAAAATCAAAGTGCTCTTTATGGTGGAGAACAATACCTACGTAAATAAGCAGTTCGGTAAGTACCTCACTAATTGTAGTTATTTCAGAAATCTGACATAACTATCAGTCTTATAACTCTCGAGTTGATAAAAATAACAACATGCAACCAAAAACCTGATGAGGTCATCATAAAAACAGCAAAAGAAATCCACATTTTCATTCAAAAATACACTCTACGTCACAAGTTCCTGCTCCAATTCCGCATCCGGCGGGTGTCCTCGCCCGCATTTAATGTTTCTAATTAACACTAAACAAAACGCAACTCACGACCAGGCGTTGCTCAATTAAAAATGGGGACGCTGAACTCAAAAGCCACTCAAAACATTGTCGCGGCCGATAAGCGCTGCAGTTCAGAAGCGCGACGCTAAAGCAAACATGCCGCTTTCGGTAAGGAAAGCAAACGTTAGGCAATAAGTTTTTAAATATTTAGATGGATATATTCTTTACTAGATTTTGAGATATTTTTTTTATCTGAGTTTTATTTTCACAATACAAGGTAGCCAATGGGAAGGGCTCCAAGGTTCAACCTATCTTTATACAAAAATACAACAAAATTTGTGCAAAATTATACACGAATTTTATAAAAATTTATATCACTAAGTTTCAAAAAAAAGACCATGTTTGTTTCAAAGTTATCAATATCAATCACAACATCCTACTACATAAAGATAGAATCAGTATTATATGAAACAAAAATTTGAAAATACATGCGTACACACGAGTTCACGACAAACTTAATATAGAGGCACCTTATGTTGCTGACGTCTGCACAGTAAATATAAACCGCATTCCAAAGAGACCACATTCATAAAATAACCACAAAGGTTGCATGTTTATTCACTAAAGATACTGCACTGATTAGTAGCTAATCGTGTTTAAATTGAGCCTGAAAGCCTTCGAGACTATAGTTTGAAAATAGTTGTTTTTATTACTTGTCTTAGCAATTTTTATTGCCCACGACCATAATTCAGGAGCCATTCAAAATTTCCAAACCATAGATTCAAAGGCATCCATCCATTGCAACTGTAGACCATTTGCATGTACGGATTCCCACAGAACGAGGCCAAATATGGAGCTGCAGTTCTACGAATGCGCCCGTGCAGGCAATAAAGACATTTGCGACTATGCATCACTGGACGGCAGATAGCATCTAGGGATGCTGCATATTTTGTGCATCTGCTTTGGGCTTCAATTTGTTTTTTTTTTCGAGAAGTTTTCCTCACCCTATCTGATAGAAAGCGGCCGTAATGTCCATCTATGAGGAAAGCAAATTGAATTGAAAAGTCATGTTGATGGCCTGAATAAATTCTTACCCACGTCCTGCCTGCATGTCTAGATACTCGTAGCTACGAGTATGTCCAGATTTGACAAAAATATTGAATAAAACCATCTCATGCAACAACATTACTAATAAAGCAAAACAACGGGAAGGTTTGCCCTGTACCAAATCGGTCCCTAGCTAAGAAGCGTCATGAGTATGGGCCATTGGTACTGAATGTCTACCATGAGAGCTGCTAGCGTCCGCTCTGACGTTCTTGTATGGTATTTCAGTACAGCTTCCCTAAATAGAAGTGGAACCAAAACCACCACAAAAATTTCTGAAGTCAACTTTCGTAAAATACGTGGCGGAAACTCATACACACAACACACATACTGAATTTTTACTAGTCCTTTACCGGCGTGGACGCCTTTTAGCTAGGTAATAGAATGAATCAACAATGCAAGCCCAGCCTTGATTGATATTAAATATCTATAGGAGATCATTCGAACAACAAATCAACTGTTAATCATAATATTGAGACACTCATCAAGTGAAAGACGAATGTTAACTAATGTTGCCATATGCAAACTTATACTGCAGTAGCCAAGTTAAGGCAACCACAACATCTGCTACAATTTATGTAATAATAGCTTTGGTTGCTGTTTAAAAAGTATACAGATGGTTTGCATTTGTGGCTTGAGATATGGATATAAGCAGTTTGGAAAGATAAGGCTGTCATTATGAAGCTAATATGCCACTTTAATACCGAATCGACACATTATACAACTGGTGGATGCTCTTAGCTTCACTCAGCTGTCTTTTAACTCTTTTTTAATGGATTGCTTAGGGTTGGAAAAAATATAACCAGACAACAATTAAATAAACAGTGTTTCGAGTAGATACCTTTGTGAAATTGATTTTAATCCTTGTTGTAACTTGCCCGGCGCTTTTTACGAATTTTTTTCTTTGAAATTGTGCGAAGAAGTAACACAATTTTATTTTGCAGGGCCAGTGATTGGTTTCCCTTTTCGCATCTACTTGCTTTCACCAATTTAGTTATAAATTGTCACTATTTGGAGTTGATAGTCATCGTCCCTGCCAAGCCGAGGCTTGCTGCTTCCAGCCTCAACCAAGATAAAAACTCTGGGTGTTCAAATACATTTAACTAGCCACTCACCCCGTCTTCGAACGGGTGCAATGTAGCGTATTTTCTTTACTAAAACATGCAAGTATTATTTTAACTAAAAACCGTCCTTTTGAAACAGTCTATCTATTAATAAAAACCGAATTATGCGTTGCGTAGTTAAAAAGATCTACCGTAGACTGCTGGAAGCGAGTTAGTTTTATTCTATGAGATAGAGTTGTGCCTGTAGTATAAGCTCTGCTCATCCTAGAGTCAGTTGGTCTTTGGTTAATTGTGTATTATTTACTTTTATTTAACATCATATCTGTTCGTGGTGCAAACTTTTTTACTCATTCCAAGTTTGTAACGTCCCTAGCGTTTTCTTTTGGTAAGTATGACTCACTCACATTCACCTCTGCCTCTTTAGCATACGTCAGTATGAGTGACGTATCGGGTTTAGAAATGCTTACGACCTCGGTGTCGAAGATCACCGAATCGCTACACATTATTGTGAAAGCGATAATCGTGTTAGTCTGTGCATCCCACCGAGATGAATCGAAATAGATAACGCAAGTATGAAAACCAAGCGTGGATCTTTTTTGGCCATGCTTGTGACGTCAACTGTGGCGGACTATCCCCCATCGTCTTATCGGACACCAGAAACAGATGCAAAGGGAAAACAATTGCTTACCATATCACGTCTTAGGGGCACCAGAACCAGTTTGCCTGGTGAAAATCCTTCATATTTTTCTTTATCTTTTGTTGAAACTGCATGAATATTGTCAGAAGGTGTGAAAGATTGTATTGTTTATTAAAAAACTTTTAATTTTTATTTTTTTATTTTCTCAGTAGATAGAAACCGCAGTTCGACCGCGTCGGTAGCGGAAGGGCCACATTTTATTATGTTTATCGCATTATTTTTAAGTAGTAAAAAGTTTACATAAATTGAAATGTATCAGTCTTCATTTTGTTCCATTGAAGTCAAAAATGATTTATTTGAGTCATAACAGGAAAATGCTGAATGACAATCTACTAGGTTTTATCACAGACTAAGATAAGATAAAATATAAATAATAATATATTTTATCGTACACCTAAAAAAATAATTACAATTGTACTTTAAATATAAAAGCTTAGTCTAGTACACTTTAAGCAGCCTCATCGCTAGAAAACGATCTCTTCCAGGCCACCCTCGTTTTAGGAAAATGCAAAAAAATGCTAAATGCAGAATCAAAAGAAATGCACTAATCTCGTACATACACTCGTGCTATCTGTATCAATGTATGTCTGCGGCTGTTCCCAATACTTAAGTGAGATCGTTTTCAAGTTCGAAGCATGTGATGCTATCTTTGTTTGTTACTTTGTAACACAAGGCTGGTCTGTTGTTTAATAACCATCTTCGTCTTTTTTATACTTTAACTCCATATGTTGTACCTACTTGTGTGAGTGATTGCTTAAGATTAAGAGTTCATCAAGGGATGTTTTTATATTCGTTTAGTATGTGTCAGATAGAAGATTGGCCACGTTTTCTCGAAGATTGATTCGAAATATTTGCAATGAATTTTAATAACACCTGCTGTTTTCTTAATCCGGTGTAAGGGAATTCTTCAAGACACATCTTTAGGTAAGTTTTGATTTACTATTTATTTGTATAACAAAGTGTTGTCATAGTTGAAATTAAGTTGTGTCAATAATTTGACTTAGGCAAGTAATACTAAATATAGATAGCTACTGCTGCTAGGGGTGTCCACGAATGAAAACTTTCTTGAATATTAGTTTTATTTTTATATTTTTGTATTGATTTTGGTTCCTCTTTTTATATATTATATCACTTTATTTTGACGCTTTTAATAAAACAATTGAGTTTTTTGGTTTATAATTATGTTATTTCTATTAAACACCCAATAGAAAGCCCGTTGGTCTCTTAAAAGGTTACTTTAACAGGTTACTTGGAAAGACGACAGACTCAATAGAAAAAATAATGTTGTATCACAAATGATACATGAAACAAGGGAAAGAATTAATTTTATTAAAAAAATTGTAAAGCTATTACAATTTTTTTTAAAAATTGTGTTTAACTTCTAACAAATTAAGAAAACAATTTCAGATGAATTGCTTTGTATCGTTAATTTAAGATTGATCTACGAGTACGAGCATGTTTGCCTAAATTTGCAAAATCGATTCCCGGTCGGGTCAATCGATCTTTTCTAAATTGCTAGGAGACGCCCCTGGCTTATTACCCTGTATATCACCTCGCAACAAGAGGAAATGTATCCTTACTGCGAAACAATGATAATTGTGTTGTATAATATTTATATTTAAATCTCCCCTTGTTTAACCGTGTTTAAGGCTTTACGCCAATCGTGTACAAATTGTCGTGTCTTGCTCAACATTGTCGTCAACTTCTTTGTATCATTTTATCTCATTCTCATTCATTAATCGTCAATTACTGACATCTCCAGCCTCCACTTGATATCACAACATTTATCTGCGTGACCGAGATGCGGGGCAAGTGGCAGATGGTCCGTTATCGCACATTCCGCCGGTTGATTGATAACTGCTCTTATGTAACTCGTCACCTCGTGTCAGTGACTCGGGAATTACGATGTTGCTCTGATTAAGGTGGATGTTGGGGTTATATGAATCAGATCGCAATAAGCATGCACCTTAGATAATATGTATAAGGTGATCCAATTGAAACTTACGAACTTTCATTTAAAAAAAACATCTTGGTGGCCAGTTGACATTTTGACGTGAATTTTTGTCCACCGGACTCATTTTGGTAATTGTAATGATTTACATTAATATACATTTGACGTTCGAAACTGGCGTCATTACTAACAACTTTTTTTACAGTATAATAGACTAAAAATGGATTACCCTTTATAAATATGCGCCAGACAACACAACAATTTTCATGTCAATTCCTGTGCCTCACGGCTAATCGAAATGCCTAATGTCAAATATCTGAGGAAAACAAAAGCAACCTAGGTACCTAAGTTTCGAGAACACACTGCATATCGGAGATTCGAACCCAGGAATCCTTGATTTTGGGCCGAGATCTGTCTACTCATCCACACGGCCACACAGCTGTTTATTATTGTTATTTAAATTATAAATTTTTCCTTCAACATATAACACATTAAATGTGTGATAAAAAGACTATCTATATGAAGTCGAATGAAGAAAAGCAACTGAAACATAACAAGATTCAAAACCAGCACATTTCTTTTTTATACTACGTCGGTGAAAATCAAGCATGCGGATTACTTGATGGTAAGCAGTTACCGCAGCCTATGGACACTGGCAACACCAGGGGTATCACTCGCGCGTTGTCGACCCTGCAAAAATCTTTTCAAACCCCGCTTGAAGAACTCCATACTATCGTATAACTCATCGGGAAAACCTCGGCAGGAAGTTCATTCTACAATTTAAGCGTCCTCGGAAGGAAACATCTCTGAAACCGAACTGTACGAGACCATTGCGGATTCAGAGTGTGAGGATGAACGCCCTATCGGTGGCGAGCGGTGCGGTAGTAAAAAGTAGCCGTGAGCATCATATCGAACAGTTCTTCAGAACAAAACCCGTTGTACAAGCGGTAGAACACGCATAGGGAGGCGAAGTCTCTCTGACTTAAGCACATGAACATATTACGCAATGTATCGAAATGTCCTCACCACCTTGATATTTACTGTGACAAAATTATGTTGTACATTCGCTTCGTAATATTACTGTAAACAAACTTAAACTTAAAACTCAGTAGGTTATTCTGTTATAGCCCATCTGACACCTCGTAACCTCCTTAGTAATATTGCTTTGAGTTTGTAACGACGGCGTTACATGCAACAATATTGAATTTACTTTGTAGTTTGCTGAATGAGGTCTCGAACCTACTCATGATGTCATTCTTCGGTTGTAGTTTACCTTATCTTCGTTTTTACATTTTCTTTGTTAGTTTTCAGATAGTTTCGATCACCTTCATTTTGTAAATGACAAATACATCTCATACTTCGAATATATTGATGGCATCAATTTGGAGATTCAAGGCCATTAATATAATTATATGGTAGGATTTTTTTTTTGCGCCATACAACAGAACTCTTGTCATGGTCTCGAAGTGGGGATAAATATCCCTGTGTTACGAGGTACCAGACAAGGAATTAAGCCAGGGGCGTGTCCCAACACACCCAGACCCAAGCCAATTTAGAAAAGATCGTTTCCTGAATTGACCTGACCGTGGATCGAACTCGGACACTACGGAATTAAAGGCGAGAAACCGTGCTACAGCGCACTACGCCAATCGTGTCGTCAGGATTCAGATGGAGGAGGTTGAAATTAAACTAATAGGACTATCTGGGCTAAACGATTTAACTCAAGAACTATTATTTACTATCACGTGATGAGAACACCTTCAAAATGTGAATATGTCAATATGACTAAAGGTGGTAAACATGTAACCTCTAAAAAAAAAATCTAGAAATTATATCTTTAGATATGAGAAAAAGCATTGAAATATGCTAAAATAATCAAAGTAATAACAGTAACCTGTTCACGAGGACAGCTTGAATTAAAATAACCAGCATCTACCGAAATTCTGCCACCTTTAGCTAAACAACTATTGATCTTATAAAAACAATCTTTTCTGTAAACCTTTCCTTTTAAAATTCAGTGAAAAATACCTTTTCCACGTCCATGGCCATCATTTGCCACTTAATCCCTAAAAGCAGCATTTTTTTCTTCGTCTTTCATATCAGCATATTATATGCCGAATAATTATTTGACCTATTCTACAACTTACATGTTGAAATCATTAGATTCCGAGACGCTGTACTAAATGAAGAATACTCTGAACACCGAAACACATCAGTTGATGATGCATACGCCTCTCCCTCACAGGATAAGGATCAATGTTTATAACGTAGCCAATAAAACAACAGATTTCTTTTAAAAGCATTCTGCGGCGTAAGAGGATTATCTTTAATAAACAGAAGAATGAACATTAAATTGTACTTCACTTTTAAGACGTTATGCTCGGTAAGGTTTGACGTCAGATCATAATAATGAAGGTACTTACAGAATGGTTAAGTCAATTATACTATTTAATACTAATCCAACATTGATGAAGTAAAATTCAAATCCTTTAAATTGAAATAATTGCCCCACTGTTGGACAGTTGAAGCCTTATATATTGGATCTCCAATTCCAAATGTTAGACGGGTTCGTGATAGCCCAGGTAGGTTACATAAAATCTTAAATTATTAATTATAAATAGGCCATGACCCTTAATTGCAAAACCACTCATAGCACTCGACGATCGAGACGATAAGGAAAAAAAGGTTTTTATGTTAGTAAAACTTAAGTCTTAGCAAGATTACTAAATGGGCTGTAAGCATTGAAGATGCCTTTATGCCTTCGGAGATCGTGGGTTCGGTTCCCACCTATAACAAACATTTATGTGACGAACATTTGTGTTTGTTGTGTGTCTGGGTGTCAACCCAGACACACAACAAACACTTGTCTTTTTTAGGGTATATTTAAAAATATTTAAGTATTTTATCAGTTTACTACCTTACTTACTTACTTTACTTTGGGCTAACGTGATGATATATAGCCTATAGCCTAGCTCAATAAATGGGCTATCTCACACTGAAAGAATTTTCCAAATCGGACCAGTAGTTCCTGAGATTAGCGCGTTCAAGCAACCAAACGAACTCTTCAGCTTTGTAATATTAGTAATAGAGGACACCCAGAGTACAAACTCTGCTTAGTTTGGAGGCAGGTGTTCTTATTGTAAGATGCCCTAGATATTTATTTATTTTATTCATTACTTATGTTCTTGTAGAGATGGGATGCGGCAACCACTCACCATCCCGCGGTCCGCATGCTCATTAGCCTCACATTTTGAAAAAGAAAAGGAAATTATCCTCCTGTCAAATCGTGTTCATGGAGCGTTTTAAGAGGAAATGCTTCAGAAAAATTGTTCCGCCGTGAGAAAATCAGAGCATGAGTGAGAGGAGCATTAAAAGACTTCTGTGGTATTTTGTTTGATAAATTTTATAAAATGTCCAACATTATAAAGATCCAATGTTATACATAACGCTGATTTTCCCCTTACGTATTTGCTGCCATATGCTTTCATAGTTATCATTCTAATCACACTTTTTTACTTGCTTCTTGTTTTTGTGATAAATAATAACATAGGCTTTAAGTCCGATATCGATTATATCATATTTACGCAAAAAATAATGAATCAATCCAAATAAATCCGGGCTATTGGAATCCTCAAAAGCAATTTGGATTATGTACAAAACGACCAATTCGTATTTCCTCTTAAGATTTCACTGCATGCGAGTTGACCTTATAGCGGCGTCCTTACAGAAACCACGTAAGTCGCTTTTTAATTAATACAATTTAATCGATAATTAAATCGTGACTTTACGGCCAGCTCGCGCATTCGTATCCTTGTTTTGGCAACGTGTTTCATTTGACGAAGAGATAGCAATGTTACACAAAAGCATAGTAGTACAGTATGTCCACCATGAGCTTACACCAATTACAGCCGCAAGTGAATTCAGTACAGCGCCCCCAGTGGTTAAAAATGGAACCAAAAGACGTGGAGGATACTCATGATAGACATACAGGTTTATTCATATACTGTCTGGCGTAAAAGCCCCGGTTTAGATGCTAAACGATACTATTATCAAACTGATTGTCATCATAATGCATACACTTAATTGGGAATAAAATTTTAGTTGAGTGATGTATGTTAGTATTTTTGGTTATGTGAAATAATAACAACGAAACCCGAAAAACGAGGATGGTCCATTTTTAATTTGCTTGCAAAGTGTATTTTCGGACTCAAGTTGTACCCTTTGGAGAACCATGCATTAGTGCGAAGGACCCAGATCAACATATCTACATTATAACTATATTTAAATAAAAATATTTATGTGGGCCAAGGAGAACGGTCGGACCCACCCACATTAGCAATTCATATTTTGTTTTTCTATTCGGCTCGTGGTATATGTAACACTTATAATAGTTATTACGCTTATAATATGTAATAGCATAAACCAGAGATGTTTTCTCTTGAAATTAATTAAACTGCCTTAATAATGATTCATTATGTAAAGAGCTTTGGATTTACCCTCCTAACAAGCAGGCCGTAACACTAAATTTATCTCTTATCAATCAGCCCACTTTATATTGATTCCGAAATTTGCGGACGAGTACTGTCAAAAACCGCGTACTATCTTAGGTTTATTTACGCTCGATGAAGTGTGGGCTTCTAAGCGGCCCCATCACCATGGACGGCTACAGTCACATTGCCATTGACCACCCCAGCTTGGCATAGTCGTGAGCGCATGTATGTTTAATCATTTAATTTGTATTTATACTAATGTTACATTCTATGTCATTTATAAATGCATGTGAATGTCAGAACATAATTTAACGATACATGAGACGTTCATTCTGACGAGACCCTAAGAATTATTACATATATTTAAACGAAACTAAACATACTTTAAACATCAACATAATAAAATGAACCTAAAACTAAAAACCTTAAAAAATATAATTTAATAACTAAAATATATTATTAAAAGAAGTCCCTTTAGGCAAGCAAGGTTCCGAAGATACTGGCAGCGTTCCCTCTTTGAATAGCTAGACTAATTCTTTGTCCGAGGTAGCTGCCAGCTCTTCGGTCTCCTGTGATGTCGACTAACCTTTTTGTTATTTTCTTAAAAAGCCTTATAGCGCTAGGACCCCACGGACCAAGGGTTATATTATTGAAAGTGGTTGTGCAAAAGCAATCAAATTATTTTTTTATAAATTTCAGTTAATAAATTTGTTATATTTTGTAATTATAAACTTTATAATTTAGAAATTATTGTAGTACTTTTTCATGTTTTATTTTTATAAAATTTATCTATCACTTATATTGTATCTATATCATAGAAAATATCAGAGATATTTAATCATACGCTTAACATATGAAGAGATTCGAAATACATAGATTGCTATATTGTAACATTACACAGTTAATTAAATGATGTATGTAACATTCTCACATTAATATATTTATTACTGGTAAGGCATATTCATTTACCTACGTGCCATTATAAGCTGGTTTACTTTGTCTAGTTCTAGATAAACAGCAACTAAATAAATACTTACCTAACTTCGAATTTCCTCATAACAATACCAATAACCGATTTCCTCATTCGATAGGAATGCGCATTCATTAAGTAACGTATCAATACAAATAGTATGTTCTGCGTAACATTATATGTTATAAACGTAATACTCGTACAGAGCTGTTAATGATATCCCGTTTCTCGAATCTCGTCAATCGACTTTGGTGGAGTACTTATAATGAATAATATTTTAAAACAATGAAAAATAATACAGCATAAGTAAACAAAACTTCGGTTTTCAGAATTTTGTTTCACTCTGGCTTGGCACGCGCAGAAATATCAATCCGATATTTATCTACATTTTTTAGTGAGTGTAATCAATCAATAACTCAGTAGAGTGAAATTACTAAAAAAACCTGCTCGCAATAGCAAAGTTCGAATTTTATCAGTCACGGATTTAAATAAAAGAATATCATATACGTTTCCACATTTCTCCCTTTCGTTCTCAATTAAAATGGCTTAAAATTCGTCACCGTAGGAATTCTCGAACGCTCTGTTTACTCTTTAATATTCTTAGTAATCTTAATTCCCCCAGATATATGAAATGTAATTTTAAGTATAGGGGCGAGTGCAGCACGCGCAACCAGCGCTCGCATAGCCTTTTGCTGCTTCACACTCCTCTTCATACGTCTTCCCATAATATGTCGAATTCTTTCACATTAGCTGCCATTAGGCTATGGAACTCGCTGCCTAATAAAATTAAATTGTCGACCAGTAGGTTCTCCTTCAAAAGAGCAATCCACAACTTCTTCTTTGATAAACCTTAACTCATAACCAAACCTCTCTCCTTTCAAGACAATATTTTAAGATCTAGGTACGATATTTAGTGTATGTATCTTTAAATTTATGTATTATGATTATGTATAATTTTGGTATAAGTATGTTTTTTGTATTAATAGTATATTTTATTTCCAGTTTTATGAGACACCGCCAACACGATTTCTGCTTCGCCCAGTGGTTGACTGGTAGAGAATGTCATTAGGCATTAAGTCCGCCAATTGTACTTTTTCTTTGTGCAATGAAGAATAAATAAACCTATTGCCTCGCGAATTAGTTCGCATCGAGCCTTCTGGTTCTTTTTGCCATGCCAATTGCAAGCCAACTGATCCCTTTATAATCTCAGGATCTATAGGCCAGAACATATTATTGGTTTACCTAAAGCGCCGACTTCGATTCTCACCCAAGAAAAACCTGGAGGTATGTGATGAACATTTATGTTTATTTTGTTTTTTGAGTGTTGTTATTTGTTTTAGAAAGCATCCAGAAATATTAAATTGATTTATCAGGCTCTGACTCCTATATAACAGGCCAGCTTTAATCGTTACCTATCTCAGTGGAAAATCTATTGGTGATGTTGATGTCATTACCAGGGAACTTGTCATTAGTTCCTTGGTTTTATACATTCATGAGCTTATGTTGTTGTTGTTATAAATTATAATGAAATACAAAAGAAATTGCTGACATAATATTACAAGACATTCCTCAAGTTATTAACTACTTAACACGCAGACAGGCTGATATCATGTTTCTGAACTCGCGTCAATTAAATTTGACGACGGTCTTGCAAATGATACGGGACTTAGTTCCTTATCGGCGTAATTACACCTCTTCGTTACTGCACTAACGTTAATAAGATAATTATTCGAAATTAACAATTTAGCTAACGCAGGGATATCACATTTCAAAATCTCTTGCGCAAACAGATTCGCGAGGATTTAACGCACGAAATGACGTCATTAATAGCAACGCGCCATCTTCACGTTTTAAAATTTTGCGTTTTGCATTCATGAATGTAAATTGTAAATATACAACTTGAATTCAAATTAGGGTGTATAAATTATGAATTTTAATAACAGGAATAGTATTTAGTTCGAATGTAGGTTGAAATTGGCCACAGTTTTGGTTATAAGAGATTACAAGGGTCTATCTGCCTAGGAAGTTACTCATACATATTATGTCTTAATAAGGCTGTGCGAATAATATGTAAGACATCAAAAACTAATGAAAAAGCGCTAAAATTCGCATGAACCATGTGTACAGGAAATGTTTACCTAAATAACTAAGTAAGAGTAACCTAAAACCCGCATTTTTTACTGAAATCGATAGATATGTAATCGAAAGTCAGGTATTTGCAATAATATATCTTTCGGGTGTTAAAAGGCGTTTGCCTTATGACATTGATGAAACAACGTAGACTTTCAACGTAAAATACACTAGACAAATTCACCAGGTCTGTTTACGGCCTCGATAACTCGGTTGGAAGAGCAACCACCCGGACTGTGGAAGGATCAAGTCGAATTTTTCTAGTTAGTTTCTTTCTTGTGTAGAAAACTATGTTTTTACTTCGTTTTATCATTTCATTTTCATCGGAGACCGGTGACTCGGATGAAGGACCTCCACACACATCCACATTGGGCAGTGGACGGAACGTTTTGATGATGACGATCTACCTAGACACATCATTACCACGAGTATAATAACATTTTAAATATTTAAACCTAAACCGAGCCCAGAATATAATCAGTTCTTTATTTTCAGGCTCACATACACAATGGGCCTATTAACCTATTTTTGCCATGAACCAGCCTGGTATTAGAAATTCAAACTACCTACCTACTTCGTGTTCAATTGAACAATTTCAATTGATGTTTTATTGCTCTTTGTATTTAACACCTAATTGAGCTGTTACAAGACTATAATCAAAATATAAATCATTAAATACTCGAACAATGGACATGGTAAACATTAAACAACACATAACATAAGGTTATGTTTTAACTATTTACAAATCAAATCTAACTTTAAAAGGTTTAGGCTCAGTCCGAGGTAATCGATACCATATAACCAAATAAATGATTTACCCAAACAATCACTAAAGTATACGAAATTGGGGCTATGATTCATACATTTTCATAAAACTAAAGGTGAACCCGTTTTTTTTGCCATATTTTCATTCAAACATAGACAGCGTCAAGCTCACACTGATAGTAAAAAATACTACGAAAATTGCAACACCTTTCAATGCTTTTTGTTAAATAGCAAAGAACATTGAATAAAAAGACATAAAGTAAATAGACAAAACGAATGTTAATAATTCATATAACCTATATTAGAATTACAATGATGCAAAAAATTACATCGCCATTACCACTCACACTAAGATTGTACATCGAACTATAAATGCCTCATTGTAATTAAATCTGCCATGCCAATTTTGCTTTCAATCAAAGCCAATGTAGAGTTGTAATATTTTTTACGGTCCTGCAATGCAATAATAATTGCTGGGCTATGTAATATTCTAGCACAAAAAACTTAAACAAGCTTATATCAGTACAAAAACAACAAGGAAAATATAAGCTCTAATGCCATTAGATATTCTATTATTCAGCCTGCTTTGATGTATAAAAGTGTAGTAATTTTTTGAACTTCCATTTGAAGGAAAGGACTGTCAAGGCTAGCGCTACACTTAACCTGACTGTGATTTACTACGCAAGGGCGAAAGGGCTGCATTTCCCGCAGCGCCGGAGGAGAGGCCATCCTCATGCATGCTTTCGTGCATGCTTGCTTGCATGCGTGTTTGCTTGCATGCTTGCTTGCATGCTTGCTTGCATGCTTGCTTGCATGCTTGCTTGCATGCTTGCGTGCATGCTTGCTTGCATGCGTGTTTGCTTGCATGCTTGCGTGCATGCTTGCTTGCATGCTTGCTTGCATGCTTGCGTGCATGCTTGCTTGCATGCGTGTTTGCTTGCATGCTTGCTTGCATGCTTGCGTGCATGCTTGCTTGCATGCGTGTTTGCTTGCATGCTTGCTTGCATGCTTGCTTGCATGCTTGCGTGCATGTTTGCTTGCATGCGTGTTTGCTTGCATGCCTGCTTGCTTGCTTGTTCACCTGCTTTCTTGCATGCTTGTTTGCATGCTTGCTTCCTCGTTTGCGAGCAGACTTGCATGTCATTGTATGCTTAGTAAAATAATAAGAGAATGGTTATCGGTAGTTATTCTGCATGTATATTTATTAAACACATTACATTATTTCGTTGGTATTTTTTTTTAGTTTCACAGTACTTGTTTTTGTAATAAATTTTTTTCTAGTTTTGAATCTTTAGAAATACTTATAGTGCAGTGCAGTCATTGAAGCATTATTGCTCCGATTTTTTTTACTGTGAACCGAATTGCATACAATTTTGGAATTAGGTTCATCTTACCCTTAACTTCAAAAGTGAAAATGATTTGAACTCCGCAACCACCCTGGGGGTGGTTGCCACCCCTTCTCGGGGGTGAATTTTTTTTTGCAAAATAACCTCGGATATCGATAGAAGGCCTAATTTTAAGCAAAAAATCATCTCTAAAGTTTTTCAAAAAATCCAATACTTTTCAAGTTATTGGCAATTGAAAATTCGCAATTTTTTCACGTTTTTTGTCGGTTTTTTGCAAATATCTCCAAAAATATACGTTTTATCGAAAATTTTACGAAGAACAAAATTGTAGCAGGTAAAACAATGAACAATTTCGTTTTTTATAAAGTATTCTAAGTGCAATATTAAGCTAGATATTAAAGATCAAAGCCGTTTTTTATTTTGTCCAAAATTTAATCGATGTGGTCAATGCCATCTAGCGGCGAGCAGATGCATTTTATGCATTCTAATACAAAAGGGTTTTGTAGTGCTTGAAATAAGCACTATTAAAAGTCTTTTGCACGTAAAATAAGTGAGCTGTATTGCAAATAAGGGGAGCATCTAATGTTTTTTCTTTTAAATCAATGGGTTTCATAAGTGCCATTTCCACCAAAATTAAAATTAATCGTATTCCGCCTAGAATTAACTTTATTATGAAGAGTTTGATAGATAGTATCAGTTTGGCTGCTTCAGGACACATATTTTTCAAAAAAGTCACGATTAAAAAAAAATCAAAATTTTAAAAAACCCACTTTTTTTCATAATATCTCAAAAATGACGACAGATACGTATAAAAGTGTACGGATTAAAAATTTAGGTATTTTTCTGACAAACAATTTGGTTTTTTTGTTTTTTCTGTCAAACAAAAATTGACGGAGATATGATTGTTTAAAGAGCGCGTGGCAGCGCAATCACAGCCTCTTTTAAGCCCTTTAACCCGTCACCGTTTTAGAAAAAGGTTTTTTACTATATATTGCAATAAAGGATGTTGTAGCTCTCTTAATTACCTTTACAATGGTTTTTTATAAATTGTGATAGCATGAAAATTGAAGGAGTTATGGTCCAAAAACTTATCATATTTTTTTCTACTTAGTAACTGAATTTTTTTTTTTTTTCAAGGGGTTGAAAATGATTTTAATATGAGGTAATTATGTTAGAAAATACTTTACAATTTCACCACTTACTATTAGACATGTTTTCTAGCGACAAAATGGCTCAATGTCAATTTTTCCATTAAGGGGTTGTTTACACCCCTTAAAAATAATAGGCGGAGTTCAGATCATTTTCACTTTTGAAGTTAAGGGTAAGATGAGCCTAATTCCAAAATTTCATGCAAATCGGTTCACAGTTAAAAAAATCGGAGGTAAGACCGTATTTTTCGCTTCAATGACTGCACTATTAATAACATTACTTTTGAAAGTTCTATTAAATATTTCCTTCCACTTAAGTAAAAACAGTGGTGTAATGAATGTTCGGAAACATAATACTTCGAACAAATGTTAATTCGGCCAAGCATAGCTTCGGTTAAAAGTTTTTTTTGAGTAAATGAAACGTCGGAGTAACGAAAAAAAGTGAATTGATAATCGTTCAACTGATACAGTGGCAATCGTATCAGCAAAAAAGACGAAACGCAAATAGTCAAAAAAAATCGGTTAAAAGATATTCGGCCGAAAAAAAATTCGATCTTAAGATAGGTAACCAGCCGGCAAGCATCCACTTCCACGAGAATCAAGAAGTGCAAGAAGTAGAATTTAAAGCGAAAAAATATTTTTTTGTCAAATTTCATGATTAAGGATCAACAGGAAGTACCCTAAAGTCTTAATTTTCTTGCAAGCTAAGGTCGTGCAAGTTTGAGCCTTCTTTTTTTTACCTCGGTTACTCTACGCCTTGCTGAGAAAAAGGTTTCGACTTTGCTTCTTTTTGAAGTAACCCTAATAATGTACAAAGTAGGACACTATTCCCTAACGAGTGACGTTAACTGTCAAATTTCAGGGTTCATTTCATGCAATTTCAACTATTTCAGCAACACCGGAACCACTAATTTATGATCCACACCAGCCGAGAAATGTCTAGACTCTACCCGAACGCTTCCCACAGTAATCGCCCGCAATGAACGCTTGCGTTAGGTACTGCATATTAGTGCAGTGCATCGATTAATATTGTTCAACGGAGCTTAATCATCAGTCTGAGAAGACTACGCAATTAAGGATAGCTCAGGGCAGAGTAATGGGCTGAAATCGTTGTAAATACCCGCTAAGTTGCAGCCTAACGACCGCATTTGTGCTTTTGCGCTCGCAAACCGAGAATATGATGAGTCTTGAGCGATTCCGAACACAAATACCCTCTATTTCTGGTTTTTGCGTTTTGAAATGTAAGGGATGTTAGGAATCAACATATCCCTGACTTCGCAAAGCTTTTGAAAGCTCGCCGCGCGAGATAAGTCGAGACCCTTTTGTTCGTTGATTGTAATCTCTGTTTCTTTCGCCCTGACGACAATGTCGGGAAACAAACAGAGTTATAGGTTTCCTAAACCGTAGTGAATTTGATTAAATTTCGAATTTATCTACAGCTCTTAATATTTATTTCCGATAACTCGAACTTTTCTACACATTACGTCTATGCGTTTGTGTACCTACTCATTAATATGTGTGACCGGAGTGAGTAGAGGCATGTTTAGTTTGCGTAAAACATTTCATTTTTTGATATAGGCTTTCATAGAATCTGAATGTTGCTAAATCGTGTGCTAACATGCGTGGGCATGGCTGAACGTATTAAGTAATAAAAATGAGTGTTATTATAAAGTTAAGCAAACAAAATGATAACGTTCTAAAAATAAAATAATTACAATATGTGTCATTTTACTAAAAATGCGATTTAGCAAACTCTTCTATGCAAATTTCAAAGCGATTGTTGCGCATCACAATAACTTGAAGATTACCGCATTTAAAGATTACCATCATAATATAGGATGAACAGCTTTATGATCTATTTAATTCGTCTATGCGGATTAACTAGCTGCCAACAGCTACTATCAATTAAAACAATGCGTTATTGGCAGTTTCACACACTTAAGATTACCGTACAGCGCGGGGCAAATCAATGACCCACTCGTCTGTCGCTGCCTCCGATTTGCCTGTCGACTGTCGCGCGACACATTCCAAGCGATTAGCCGCGGTGGGAGGCGTATTTGTTACATAGGCTTTTGCAGTACAGAAAAAGTTCGTTACAAGGATGATGCTCGTGTTAAAACAAAAATCTATTTGTATCTTCTCTATCTCTATTGTATCTTATCTAGGTCTTCGCTTTTATCAATGTTGCTTTGGTTTTCATTGGAAAGTTAGACGCAAATTGAACAATATATACAGGGATGGTTCTTGAACTCGAGACCACTCGGATTCTGAGCTGTGTGTGTAACTCTTAGTCCGTACTTTAACTCCTAGTCCGCGATTTATTTATAGTGAAACAGCATTCAAAATACAGAAGTTAAAATAACTTTTGCTGAGGTGATGAAATAATTGAATAAATTATAGTGATACTAAGACTTTAGAATTCCCCCCCGTAAAAGCTGATTAAGTTCATAATAGGACACATCACCAGAAACTTGCAAATCGTTGATAGAACCAAACTAAAACAAAATCTGTCTAATCTTTTGGACACCTAAAAGAAGGCAATGGTGTCTGGAATGGCGGTATTACTACGACTCTAAAACATACGTGAACCCAGCACACACCATAAGAAGAATTTACGCATTCTTCTATGTTCTACGCCTGTGACACACACTGTTTACTATTCAGAGGACGTCACCGCGGGCCGTCGTCTCGGCGTGACACCGCGGTGACACTGAGCCGGTGAGGGTTAGACCGGTAGATAATTGTTTATCCAACTGCGGTGCTTAGGATTCTTGAGAGCTACTTGGTTTTATTTTCATAGTCAAGAAAAAAATACTTGGAATAAATAAATATATATGCGCCAGACAACACACAACTGCCATGGTCTCGGAGCATAAGTATCCATGTGTTACGAGTAATCACACAAGGGCTCAAGCCAGACCCGAGCTGATTTATAAATTAACCCGACCGGGCATCGAACCCGGGACACCACACAAGTCAATGCGAGAATCGTGGCGTGCTACTACAGTGCACTACGCCAACCGTATCGTCAAACAAACTGATACGGAATTGTCAATATTTAGTAATTGATTTACTAAAACATCGAGGAACCTGTCGTTGGTTAAGAAATGAATATTAAAAGAAGAAGCTAATGAAGAACCATTTTAGAATAGAATAGAATATCATTTATTTCAGGCAACAAATTACATTTTAAGATCTCATCTAAACATAATCGGCCCATAGATAAATAACATACATATAACATAAAATAAATTAATTAACTGATTTCCTAACACATGTATGGTCCATCGGCGATCCATTTTGTTTTTTATTTTAATAACGGGTTAAGACCACGATATTACTTGTCCGCATTAAACTTAGTAAACAAGTAAGCTCAACAAATTATCTAAATATCAAGTTTAATCTTTATGAAAACAATTCGCAAGAATGTGTTCCGATATTTATTTACGCTATCGAGTCCTTAAATTTATAAAACGTAGCTCTAACGACAGCAACAATCTGTAAATTACATTATATCCAATCTTGACGACCGACTTGGTGTAATGGTTAAGAAGTTGGCTACTACACCAGAGGTCGCGGGTTCGATCCCCGCACAGTACAAATATTTGTGTGCATGAACATGTCTGTTTGTAATGGTCTGGGTGTCTCCTATGTATAATAAGGATGTATTTACAAAAGAAAATGTATTTAAGTATGTTTATCCGTTGTCTAGTATCCCTTAGCACAAGCTTTAATTAGCTTACTTTGGGGCTAGATGGCGTTGTGTGGAATAATGTCCAGGGATATTTATTTATTTATTTAATACTACACCAATACAAACCACCGCAGAATGAAAGCAAATCCCATAACATTACAAAACGGGAACCACCATCGCATTATCATACTCATTTTAATACAAGTAATATTAAACCTATCTCATTGTTCAAAACCGGCGTTATTAATGATAAGTGCGTTCCTACTTCCTGATAGCTAGCATTGCATACTAAAGTGCGTTTTAGATAATCCCACACCGTGTGGTCTAGCCGTACCAGACTGCATGCCTTCGTTGCTCCGTAATACCCACTTGCAGATTTTAACAACATCCTCTTCAAACTCTCAACTTGAAGCAACTTCTAAAACAACACTTACATCATCGTCTTAAGATGGTAGATAGCCTGATCTCACAGAATCAGTGGTCAAGTCATCATTACCATTAGATTGGAACTCGCTAGTTGTGTTTAACTTAAGTGTTACATCCGTTCGAAGGATAATTACATCATTCAGTTTGCAATAGCCTCTGTTAAGTCCAACCAAAAAAATCTCACACAAGTGTGTTGCGGTACCTTTTGTTATAAAAGTTCCTTCCTAGATTTGCATTAATAAAATGATTGTTGCACGTAGGTTGAAACACGCCAAAAGTCACGTGAGCCAATAATACTGTTACAAGCCTCAATGGAATTCTAGCGATCTCGCTACAATAGCATCCAAGCGATAGTTTTGACGCCAAAACGAGTTTCCTTGCTACACTCTTAAGAATGTTAATGCGTTAACTTAGCATAGCCTTATAAAATTAAAAAATAGCAGCCTGTTTTAACCTCCGTGTTGATAAAACAAATACAGTTACTGTGCAATTAGGTGGAATGAAAGGCAATATTTCTTTAATTAAACACATGCCATTGTTGATAATAAGAGTTAATAAACTTCTAAAGTTATGCTCGAAATTTGTATGGTTTGCAGAAAATACCAACGAAGGGTCACTGAGTAATTGACTTAATGGTAAATTATGATGATGGTCCCAGGCAAACGGTATCCCCATTGGTCGACATTTTATTGGCCTTCGAGCCAACAAGTTTACAGATTGAGAGGGAATTAATTCCTATTTGCGTGCCTTTAGGAAGTATTTGTAAAGGACGCTTTAGGACTTCGATAGGCACAATACATAATTGTACTCTCAACCACCGGATCTGTTATTTAAATTAAGCCGCAATTGAAGTTTGGAGATTCCCAGATGAGTTTGGGTCTCGGGCGAATTTAATTAGTCATTTAAAATAAACTCTTAGACCGCCTTGTTTTGAATCCACGTTTTGATCGGTTTCGTGAGCAGTTGAAAGTTCTGTTGAAGTATTTATATCATTGTCTTCCCCTACTTACCTGTGGTTTTAAGTTTGGGTTTGCTTAATTATTTTCATTTTACGTGCGAATTTATTGAATGAAAAGAAAAATTATTATTTTTTATACCGCAATCGCAAATCTTCTTTTATTACATAAATTTATAAAAACGTAATTGATTCAAAAGTGCTAAACCTACTGTTTCTTCATCGCATGACGCAAATGTTGTTCTACTCTCCAAGACTTTTCACGATTCTCTGGATAACGCTTTAGTTTATTTAGCCGTCGCATTGGGTAAGGCTCGACTGCTATATAAACAAAACACTAATAGGGTCAGTTTTTACAAAGAAAGCAGCTGTTTCCTTTTTTTGTCCAAAACTGTTACTGTTAATGTTTTTATATCCAAAAACATTTGTTGTTACTATTCAGCAAATTCTAAGAAGCTTACATATCACAACATTCATTATTGAATGTTTATGACTTTGACTAAAGAACTTGTCTCATACTTCTAGAATTAGGACGACCTTAATTCTTCTATAAACACTAACCACGGTTACAATATTCATAAACTTTACAAATTAAACGGAAATTTTGAGGTGCATAACACATTAAGCTCAAGCGTTTGCATCCACTAAACATTTTTTATCTCTTAAGGATAACCTACGAGTACACACGATTGCAGTTGGTGATAAAATATCCTTTAATTCAATAATATAGCTAAATACAATAAGTAATCAAGCTCGATTACAATACATATAACTATTGTATTTTTGTCTTTATATTTGAAAATCTTAAAAAAAACTGCAAGAAAACTAAGAAATGAGCACAGATATCTTGAAATGCTCAAATTAGCGAGAAATCCGTCGAACCTTAAAGAGAATTCGCAGTAGTCACAGATAATCTCTGTCCTATAGGTCAAGGCCATATATCAATCGAAAGTCAAAAGGCACCGCGGTTCGACGGGGACCAGAGGCTAGTTATAAGTGTAGTATAAGTGATGAAGTCTTCAAGCTATGTAAACAGGCGAAGGAATCTAGCTCACCTTGGACGCCGTTTCCTACTCACCTACCGGCCGTCGCGCCTCCGCGTCACACGCGACAATCGCGACCACTGTCAAAGATATAGTGGTTTGCGAAACTGAAAGTGCTTTTTTGGTACTTTGGTGAATAAGTAAATGTCTGGGACCACTTACAACCAACTTATCTGACCCGAAACTAATCGGGGTATATGAGACTGATACCTAAAACATATAGCAGTAGACAATGCATGGTTTGAAAACTTTGTAAGAATTTGGGATTGCCAATAGCATGATATTAAAAAAATGTTTTGTTTATAAATAATGTTGTCTTTAGTGGGAGTGTTATCAGTTTGGATTTAGTTTATTCTAAGATGCCAATTTCTTTAAGTATAGTTTAAACTGTAATGCGAGTCCGGCGCGTAGTTTTATTCGCGTTTTGACTGTATCAATAGCTTTAGCAAGGTCGCGCACAACATCAAAATATTTTAGGTTTTTGGTTTTCTTTTTTATCGCACAATTTATTTCATTGTGAAGATTACTGCGTTGTTATTTTGCGAGCTCAATTCTAAGCTAGAATAACTTTAAATTTGTTGAATAGGTACTTTGATAGTGACGGTATAATGAACTCAAATTGGTTCAAAGAATACAAAAGCAGGCAATTGCCGTACACGTAGGTACTTAGGCTCATTTGTTATCCGGTTAGCACTTTTGTTGTTTGTAGAATTCGTAATTAGGACACTGCTGTACATTTTAACAAGAACAATCGGTCTAGTGATGAAAAACGACTCAGACGCTCATTGAATATTGTAAATACCCAACATTGCCTACTTTGTAAAAGACAATAAGGATGCTCACACGTCACACTTACCGTTTTGCAATGAAAGAGCAAATAGTTCGTCGTCTTGCAGCCATCTCAACTCGCTAATTATAGACATATCAGCGTCGAAAGACATCAATGCGACATGATAACAGCATAACAACACAAACAGATCGCTCACAAAACACTCAATTTGATCACATCACTAGCACAGCCGCCGCGAAACGTCAAAACATTTACTGAATTATTCATACGAAAAAATCTCGCGCCATAACAGATCGAGGTAAAATAAGCTCGGTCTGATGTTTGGCCGCGTCACGATACAATATTCACGCGGTAATCGTCCGTGGATTGTTACGAAACGTCAGATTTTGACAGTTGACGATCGTGCACTCGGAATTCGGGGTGAACGAACGGCGCGGTCGCGTCGTGTGCGCAGACTCGCTACTCACTGACTGACTCGCGCGCACGCCGGTCGAGTCGCGCGGCTCGTCGGCGGGGGGTCGCCTCGCATGACACGTCCTAAAAACCACACGTTATCGATAACTTTGTGGAAATCGACAAATTGGACAGCACTAAAATCGCTACTTGCAAGGCCGCTCGCACTTTCCAATTCATGCAAGTGTTAATTAAAATTGTAATATTCGGTAAGGTGCTTAATGGCGTATTTATGGTTGTTTTGCCGTTGTAATTATACGCTTTTCGCTGCATTCGATGTTATGACTTTCTTTAATGAGAATGTTACAACCTGAAGTACCTTTAAAAACGAGCCGATTCCAATGGCTGATTAATATTTCAAGTTACAAGTTTTTAAGTCGCCGGTCAAGTTCTCAAGCTTTAAATAAGTTCATAATGATTAAAACTTCGTCATTAATACAATGTTAGGATCCATATTCAAACATCCTTATCGAGTAAGCAATGATATCGTCGAGGTAGCGCACACTCAAATTATGTAAGTATACGCATGTAGATCAAAATTAGGTTCACAGTGCGTGAGAGTGAGATATCATCCCACAAATTAAACAAGATAAGCATGTCATTACTCACAAATAAACAGTCACTAGATAATGAGATATTCTAAAATTAACTGAGGCAATCATTAGAGAAGTTGTTAATCAAATTCGATGTGACATGATGTTCGTTGGAATGAATGACTTAATTATTCACTTTGAAGACTTTTTTTGGCATTACGACTGTTTTCGACATGTTTTCATAATTTTCCATCTCTTTATTTTCTATGTTCAGCTTTTCTTTGATTTTGATGTCGGAAACCAAAACATCATTATCTTGACCCTATTTAAGTCACCCACTCACCATGGATATTTTTTAGTTTTTCAGAGCGTCTGCTAGCAGGCGGTGGGCATCGTTATCCTGCTTCCCTTCATCAGGTCGTCCATCAACTTTTCGAGTGTGCGTCCATCCCCATTCTAGAACTCTCTTATGCCAGTGGCCATATGCATCAGTATTTGACCATGTGCCTTATTCACTGTCGTTTTACATACTTACTAACCCGCTGAGTTACGCCTTTAGTTTTTACCAAATCTCACCATGTCATATTATTCAAGGATCATACATTTACAGATTCTACTCCAACGTAGCGATTGTTTGTGATTTGTATCCCAATTAACGCTCCAATTGCTTTGTATCTTGACACCCATTGTGATGCGTGTTTTCATGACGCACTTTTACATACTCAGAGGGAAATAGGTCAAATTAAAAACGAAACCAACAACTAATAGGTTTCAGATGATGTCACTGACGTGACAATTCACAAATTTGAAATTGGGTTCATCTTAGATGTCTTGGATTACTCTCTTCCAACGCCATGCAATTCTTACAACATTTTGCAGTTTTTTTTCTAGATGACAATTTCAATAAACAGCAAGCAGCAAGCACTACTGAGCTTTCTAGTTCCAATGAAATTACTGAAACTCGAAAAAAGACTTTAAAAATGACAGATGGTCTATTGTTAAAGTTGTTTAACACGGAGACGCGTTTCTCGCGTTGTGTAACGCTTGTGCAAGCGTGCTTAGAAATCGTAGACAGTAAAGCAAACAAACCGTAAAGTAATAGTATTAATCTTAATATTACCAATTTACATAACAGCGGACTCGTCGAATTCTTGGCAATCGTAATGGGGAAATCTGCAGAGGATCTCAAGTCAGCGACTGGGCACGGTGGATATTAAGTTAAAAAAATCTCCAAGAACATTACCCATTCAGAAAAAAACACATCTAATCTGGAAAACTCAAATTTCGTATTCTTCAAAACTAAAAATGCTAGAGTCCAAGCCTTCAACAACGTGTCTTTTAAAAGCGATAATAGTTAATAATCCACAGAAGAATTACAAACATAATAATGAGGCATTTTTTTAACTTCTTTATTTGGAGGACCAATTATTGATTTAATTATTGGGCTCATTTTATAATTTTTATGTCACTGTCTGACGCCTCCGTGGCCGAGTGGTTTCAGAGCTCGGCCCAAAACTCGGAGGTCCCGGGTTCAATTCCCAGGTCGTGAAAAGTGTTTTCAGATTTTTCGCCAACAAAGCCAGGGTTCGTGATTACCAACCCGCATTTATCAAGCGAGGTGACTAAGCCAATACCCATCAATTTGTAGCGATGACTTGATTTCAATGATGGAGGGCTTTGCCCAGCTGTGGGACATTATACCTATAGGCTAATAGGTAAAATGTCCCACTGCTTGTAAAACCTAAAACCTCAGAGGGACGAACGAAAGCATATACTGGAAAGATTCGTTTGTACCTCTGAGGTTTCGGTAGCTCAGTGGTTTAGACCAGTCACCCGGATTGTGAAAGACGCGGGTTCGATTCCCGTTCGAGATCATATTCAATGTCCGAAATCTATTTTTTCCAGTTTTTCTACCATACTTTACTTTACTTATTAGATTTAAAAAAAACGTTTATTTCGACCGACTGAGGTCATATCTTTGTCAATGTTACACAATAACTTAACCTAATGTTAGTCAGAGACTTATGTCACTGTCAATTTAAAATAAAACATTCTAATTCTGGCGACAAATACCACTACAAAAGATTGAGATTATTTTTTTCCATTGTGTTATATTCTTTAGATTGGACACTCGGTAGGTTTATTTGTATCAAAATGACACATTGTACTTTACTAACGCATGTTTTAAATCCAAAACAAGTTTAAAAGAGTAACTGCTGAGTCTCACGCCGGGTCTTCTCAGCAAGAAACAACTCCGACGCGGTGGTAGAGTCGCATTATGTCCGTATACTGTGTATTTTTATACATATCTATCTTATTATAGTATTTATGTCTATTATTTAGTATATATTACTTTAAATTTGACGATTTAAAAGTACTTACTGTGACAGTCTATTTGATTAAAGTTATTTGAGATTGACTTGAAATAGATCGCGAAATTGGCATCGAATTCGCCAGATAATTTTCGGTATATTTCACTATTAAACCTGTCAGATAACCCAACAAGCCTTTGCAGCTGTGTTATTCGGGTCTAGCTGAAGCAGTATTTTGCTTCTTGCACATAACTGACGCCAGAGGCACTGGCTGCTTAAAATTGCATACAGTTTGATACATCAGCGTGATGTTTTGATTCGCTAGCGACTCGGGCTCGGCATGCTTTACCTGGCAACTACATCTCCTTTATTAATTTAGAGTATTCTTTTATCAAAATATTATTCAATTTATAAATATCTCTTTTTATTTCAAGAAGAGTTGTTGGAAATGGAGCAGGAACAGCACAATCACTATTTCAAATGGAATCCCACTGGCCTAATATTCTTTGGTCTCCTCCCAAAAATGTCTTAATCGCTTCTTTATATTTCTACAAAGAAAATGTTTGCAATCACTCTTTTAGCTCCAGCGTATATGTATTTTAAATGCGAAGGTACCTCTGTCGGTTATTTAGATTTCACGCCTATCCACCGTGATAATAAACCGTTTCTCTCCGAAATAAAACCCTTAACGGTGTGGGGTAAAAACCGGTGTAAGAGGAGAAAGTCGCGGGCAAAAGCTAATTATATAAAAGCGGAACCGCATGAATAAATTATGAACTCATGTGGCTAAACCCCTGAAGTTTTTCCTGACACAGAAATATGGACGCCAAAAGTATCGAAATCACACACTGTACGATCGACAACAAGGTTTCAGTAAACCCGTTTTCAGTAAGCTGGCTTCACTGCTGCGAGAATCTAAGTCACACAAATAAATGAGTTCCTCATCTGCTTGCAAAAACCGTGTTTATTTTTACCCTCTGATTTTGAGTTTAAAATCACGCGTCTAAATAAGGGCGAGTGTAGACAGGCGCCTACGCGCAGAAGCCTCGTTACGTTACGCTTTCGCAATCAACGCGCTAGACGAGCGAGCGCGATTAACAAGATATAGACGGAAGCGTGAACCAAAAACTACTCGTATATTTACCGTTGAAAGGACTGAGAAGTCATATTTTTTAAATATAGTCTGTGCATACATAGAGTATGAAAAAAAATGCTTTGGGGGCAATAAACTCGATGTTGTCTACCATCAGTTTCCGTCTCGTAAACGGCGACCGTTGCGTTACGAAAATTGTATGTCATTTTTAGGTCTATTTTAAACCACTAGGGGCGCTGTACCAAAACCCATACAAAAACGTCAACGCGGTTTACGCAGACGCTAGCGGCTGTCATTGGTGTAAAGTCATGGTAGACATACTGTTATAGTAACTGACGTCGACAAACATCACATACACTAAGGTTTAAATTCTTTAGTGTATGTGATGGTTCCCTTTTTTTACGCAATTTATGAGAAAACAGAAAAAGACTACACAAAGAACTTCAGTCTGACCTGAAAATAAGTAAAGCTTCTAAGGGTGTCAGAGACTAAAAAACATATTTAATACATAGTAGGTACACATATCAGCGACGTCAGAGCCCGAATTTCCGCAGCATGGGCACAATGGCGTGAGGTGACTGGTGTTATTTGTGACCCCAAAATGTCGATCAAGCTGAAGAGGCAGGTCTCTAAAACCATCATTAGGCCTGTCCTTTTATATGGCAGTGAAACATGGCCGTTACTAGAGCGACACAAGCAGGAGCTGCGCGTCACGGAAATGAAGATGCTGCGGTGGATGTGTGGAGTCTCACGCAAAGATCGCGTGCGGAACACCCACATCCGCGGCAGCCTACGTGTTCGTGACATCGCAGTCAAGCTGCAGGAGTGCCGCCTTCGTTGGTATGGTCATGTCTCACGGAGATCGGCAAACTATGGTGGGCCACAAATGTCTGGCCATGCCGCCCCCCCAGGTACCGGCAGAAGAGGTCGACCCAAGAAGCGATGGCTCGACGTCGTCAAGGGTGACATGCGTGCCAACAGACTCACCACTGCGGATGCTCAAGACCGCGCGAAGTGGGCCAAGAAAATAAGAAAGGCGGACCCTGGGAACCCCCCAGACCAGTGTGGGTTCACAACCGGGATAGACCGCATGGATGATGATGATGATGATGGTGACATAATTTATGTAAATAATACATAGCGAACTTTAACAAAAAAGGATTACATTAAAAAAACGTAACTTCATTAACTTATATTAATTCTAAACAAAAATGGATTTCACCAATTTTTAACAAAGCGCAGGCAATTGGTTTTATTAATGCTCACGCTAACGAAAATCAAAATAATATAGATATAAATATAATGACCAAGAAAGTCACTAGGTAGTTCCATACAAAAAGACGTAATTTTTAAAATAATTGTTTATCGAAGTTTTTACAGGAACGTGAAATTGAGCACTGACGCGATGACGGTACGTTCAGAATATATTTAGTCGTCACAGCTAAATATTTGTGGTATCACCAAGGGTGCCCGGACACTTGAACATACCAACCTGCCTAGTTTATCAGGGTAGCAATTTAGATCTCTTATGCATTAGACTACACCCTTAATCATCTGAAAAGGCGTAAATACATTTAGCGACACATAAGTCGGACTTGAGTACGCCTCAAGAGGCCACTTCTGTAAGCAAATAACCTCAATCGCGAACCAAATTACTTCCCTCCCCTGCAAATATTCGTAAAAATAGAGCTATGAAATGTTCATACATTTAACATCAAACGTTTAACTGATTTTTACGATGAATAAGTACTTGCTTAAGATAAAGAAACGTTGGGGCCTTTTTAGAATATGTTATTTCGAAATTCAGTTTAAACCTGCAAATGATGTTAAAGGCATGAAAATCAGAACAATTGGTATTTAGGCCATATTAATCACTTCGACCCGTAGCACGGAAAAAAAAAAGGGGAGGAGTTATGTCGTCATCTTTTATTTTGTATGCAAAAAAAAAATTTTGCTCTGAAACCTTTCGTGTGTTGTATCTAATGAAAGGGCTTACTGAGCCAACTCTAAATATATATCTTATCATTACCTTTCAGTCAGTTGTATTCAATTGAAAAAAAAAACATTTTCAAAATAAACCAAGTTTGGGCTGCTCCAGATATGATACGGTTAAATCATTATTTGTAACATATGCTTCAAATGGAACGTTATATCCTCCTTACTAACTCTAAAAAGTTTTTATGAAAATATTTACATTAGGTATTTTTTTACACATACGTTTCAGTTTTTTTTTTTCTCGTACATTAAAAAGATGACGCCATAACTCCTCCCCTTTATTTCTTTTTTGCCGTGCTACGGGTCAAATTGATTCGTAAGGCCTAAAGATCAATCGTTCCGATTTTCATGCCTCTAGCACCATTTGCATGCTGAATCATGTCGAAAACATCCAAAATTTACCAAACATCAACATCTGGGACACCATGCATTAAGATCATCTGACCCTAACCTAAGCAAAGCTTGTAATGTAATCGGGTGTTAGAGATTGATAAACATACTTATATAAATAGATTATATTACCCAAACCAAAACACAGAAGAAACCGAAATGTTTGTTTTTTTGGGCATGAAACCCACGACCTTCTGCGCTAAAGGCAGGGTTACTATTATTGCACCAACAGGCCAGTCGAAATATTATCCGAAGTAACTACCTTCACAAGTACCTACCGCAATCGAATGACTGAGTTTGACATTAAGTTTACTAAGTTAGTTAAGTTAGACCGCGTAGAACGCCCTCCGACCAGGTGGCGCGATGACTCGTGGAAGGGTGCTGACAGGAAGTGGATTCATCAAGCTGAGGATAGGGCGCTATAGACGCACTGGGGCCACTGGGGGAGGCCCATGTTTAGTAGGAAATATCACATGATGATGAAATTTGATATGAATCTCCTAATAAAACACGTCTGAAATTGGCAAATATGTAAACTTTTGTAAGACATTTATTTTCTCAAATCAATTACATGAATTATTCGAGAAAATAAATGTCTTTAGCCCGAAATGTTTAGCCCAGAAGATAGAAGTGTAGCAGTGTAACGAACTAGTAACCACTAACTGGCTGGCAAGAAGCAATAGATAATAATACGAAACTGCAACGCAACTCAGCTAACGGTAGGAAACAATCTTGGAATGAGAAATTGTAATAAGACCCCTGACGATTGCTAATAACACTACACACACTAATAACAGTTTATGGAACATTTATTACTCATTGAATATTATGTAATACGTTAAATTATTTTATTTTATTAAGAACACATTACAGGTAACAGTTACAGGATATTATGAATTTATGCATGCAAAGAACTTACAGACTAAACTATCACCCAAAAACATGTGTTCCCGACTTGATGGGCGAAGAAAACCAACATTTCCTGGACTAAATTCTTAAAACTAGTTATAAATTACAATTTCAAATTGAACAGTGCATTAACAGTCAACTTCTGAACATGTTCGAGTAGTTGTACTTTGACATGTACCTGAGCGAGCAATTCACGGGTAGAGGGCTTCATGGCGCCTCTTGAAAATATTTGGACTGACAGTAAAGATATCAATATCCTATACTAAGTCATTATATTGACGACACATGCGGATAACTTGAACAATATTGAAATCATTGTCAAAGGATTGGCTTCAAAATATTTAGGTACATACTAAATTTATAATACTTAGCAGTTTTGGTATAACTGGAGTACCGTTGAAAATAAATAGGGTTCATTAGTAACTGAGAAAGTATGTAATTACTGTTGTGAATAAATCAATAAAAAATATATGTATTATAAAATATCATAAAACACATCTGACCGTTTTGGATCAGCTGAAGCTTTGGAATTACCGTCTTTTATCCCAGAAATCTGATCCTTGTTTAGGAAGTCTTTTAGAGGGCACAGTAGCTCAGCAAACAACAGCAACAGTAACTGTTGTTTTGATGGGTCCAGCTCGACTCCGTCTCGATTAAACGTAAATACCGTTTCGAATTCAAACGTAATTCCGAGTATACCAAAACGCAATAAACAATTATGAGGTGCAGTGTGCGTGAACCAGCATTCGACCGACTTTACGAGACCTCTGCGTATCTTTCAAGCTATTATTGCGTTATTCATAGAAACTCTTTTTGAGGAGAACGGTAGGTCTTGTGATTCTGGCCGTAGAGGTGCGTAACGACAAATAATTATTTTCTGAACCCGCTCTCCCTTTGAATGGGAATGTACTTTCGTTTGTAGCGGTGTCTACTTTTTGATGTGAATGAGTGAATGTAATCGACTGCCTTCTTGTAAGGGATCTGTTTGCAATTCGATACGCATTTCTTATTGAAATACGATACCATTCACTAACACCTTTTATGGAAAAACCCGTTGTTTAATTTCACCTCTTTCTGTCTTTAAACGAAAATGTTTAGTAAGTAAATAAATATCCGGGACAAATTACACTATAAACTTCGGACCCTAAAGTAGCAGAGCTTGTGTACTATGGGAGAGAGATACTGAGACTGATAAACATATTTAAATATTTTTAAATAAATAGATAAATACTAAGTATTAACTAGGTATTACAAAAAATTTTCAGAGCTATGACTATATTTGTTAAATACTTAAATGAATTTGCTTTAATTTGAATTTAAAATGGCAATGAAAAAAATCTGTCAAATTTCCCAAAACAATCACCGATTTTGTTTTCAAAAAAAAGGGACATTTTTAAATATTTTTTTAAATTACAATAACAATTTGCCGGCTCGTATTGTATGTCTTTTGTCGATGAATTTGATCCTAGTGTACAGCCTCTAAGTTTGTTACACTACGAACGGGTCACATTGTATAGTTATTGAATAACACAAACAGATACTTTTGTCATTGGCATCGAACCCACGACCTTCGGTGCTAAAGGCAGATTCGCTGCCATTGCACCAACAGGCCAATTTCTTTAACAATATTTTAATGGATATTCCTACTGGCTTTCCTAATAGTTCATTTTCTTAAGATGGTAGCCCTTATGTCCAAAGGGACTAAAGGACAGGACTCTACGATACCACGGTAATATTACCACGGTATTATTATAGATAATATTACCGTGACGATACATAACTTGATTCGCTCAAAATTGCTTCTTAAATCAAATCACTAAAACAAGTTGCTGATACCTTTCATTACAATCATCAACTTACTATAACTTTAACTTCATGTTAACCTAAGCGTGTTATGAGCGTTAGCTGGGGGTGTATCGAAAACGTTGCATTTTGTAAGATTTTCGAGATTTATCATTGAATTGAAATAAAACTTGAATTTTTGCTCTATTATTGTGTGTATATTACAATTTAAAAACGCATTGAATTGTCTAAAATTAGGTAGTCGCCAATTATTTGGTAAATTAAATAAAAAAACGTTTTTTTTTAACAATTTACAAGACACTTAAAAATTTACTGTACACAGTTAAAGTTATAATTATGAAATTAAAAGGTGCATTCAATAATAGAGAGATAATTTATACTTAATTTGAATTCAGCTAAATAATCACGAAAACCTAAAAAAAAATGCGACGTTTACGATCTACCCCAAACGCAATAAGCAAACCCTCTTAACAAATTACTATGTAACCAAACCAACATTTAGAAACTCCCTTCAACTACACCATCATGATGAATACACTGCAAAAGCGCTTCCACTTCGTGACAAATTGTCAGCTTTTTCTCTAAATGCTTTGCGTCACGATTTTTACTAAACGGCTGAGGGCCCGGCTTCTAACCTGTGACTCTGACACGCCAACTCATAATAATAATCACGTCTGTGGTGCAATATAATATTGCTATTGCACGTAACACGTACACGATCGATCATGGCATTAGCTGATGAAGCCGGTCGGGTGGCAGGAAGCGCGTGACGCGTGCCAACATGACGCCGAATTGGTGGCCCAAGTTGGAGAGAGAGCGATTAACGCTGAATTATAAAACAAGCATCGGAGTTGAGCACCCCTTCTATGAACAGCTGTCTCTTTACTCCCTTTCATTTCTATACATACATTTGGCAGAACAGCATTAATTTAAAGCGGGCCCTTTGATTGTCGTTTCAGAATTTGGAGGATTGTGTGCCAAACTTGGGTCAAATGACACATAACAAAGGCAACTTTTTATAAACTAAGCTTCTTGAGTAAAGTTTCCCTCGTGTTACAGATCCCAGAAACACAAAAGGCCTCGAGGTGTTGGTTTTGTTTCGTGTTTAACTAAAATTAAGTGATTTTATTAGGTATATTCAGTCTTGGGGTACCCCCCACAAGTGACTTCCGCGTAGTGTACCCCGGGCAACGTTGTTTCAGTGACCACCGTAACGGAGTGGCACTGGACAACGGCAACAACTTGTGGCCTTCTTTGCAATGTCGGATTTGACGAACTCTTCGTCTCTAGCGCGCGGGCCAAGTCCTTCTCAGGGCTTGGCTGCAGCTGCTGCTTTATTCTCTCCCGGTGTGACTGGTCCTTTTCAGGATAAGTCACCCGACAACCTGGCTTTGTCTCTGGACTCTGTTTCGGCTCACGGAATGGACTCTGACGAACTGGCGGTGGGAGCGTCGGCCCCGATGGTCGTCGCTTCTGCCAAAAACTCTGGCCTACCCATAACGGACCGATCGGATGCTGGCTCGTCTGGCAAGTCGCTGCCTGCTGTCTCCGGCAGTAAATTCTTTTGCGCCGAAGACATTGATGTGTCCGACTCGGACGACACCCTTCAGGGTATGTCCGACGCGGTTTCCGTCATGAGTGACAACGCTGACGGAAGCCGCATGGGATTTTTGAGGCCGCGCAAGCGCATGGCCACTGAGGACGACTCAGGTTCGGCGAAATCCTCTTCGTCGAAGAAGCCGTCGGCCAAGCGCGGTCGAGGTCGCCCACCAAAGTCGGGCGACACTTCCTTAGCCGAAAGCAAGGCCAAGCTGGCGGTGGCCAAACGGGCTTTGCTGTCGGCTGAGCTTGAGGAGCAGGTTGCTGCAAAAGAGCGCCGCACCCTACAACGGCTTACTAAAAAGAAAGCGAGTTAGGTGGACTACTCGGCTATGTCGATGGCTGACCTAGAGTCGCTCGCGAAGGAGGACGCCGAGGACATCATTGGCATTGGCAGCAAGTCCGGAAAGGTGGCACTACGGCAAGCCCTTAAGGACCACGCTCTGTCCTTCCTCAGTGTCGCGTCCGAGATGGCAAAGAGGAGTGTCTCCGATGAGACTGCCGCCTTGCAGGCGACTGTCAAGCGGCTCTCGGAGGAGCTCGAAGCCATGGCCAAAGAGCTGGCCGCCTTGCGGGCGGGACAGGCCGGCCATCCTAAATCGCCCGCGCGCAAATCGCCTCCACCCATCCCGGAGCCCATAATCCCAGTTCCGGCTCCAATGGGCTTGGAGGCCAGACTGGAGTCCTTCCTAGAGAAGAAGTTCGCGGAGGAGCGCAGATACACTCGTGCCTGCTTTGCAGGCATCGAGGATCGCCTCCTCCCGGAGAAGAGGCTCCGTCCGCCGCTCGCACACGAGCTGAAGAAAATTGTGGTTGAGCCCGTAATTGAGGCCGAGGTTTCTAAGCCTCCCCTACCGCCCAAGGGCAAGGGCAAGGGCAAGGGCAAGAAGTCGAGGGACCCCGAGGCTTCCACCCCGGTGGCTCTCAGCGCCCAGGTTCCGTCCCTCGGCTCCACCGCTGAGGCCCCTGTGGCCAATCTGGCACCTCAGGTGCCGATGGAGGAGGATGTGCTTCTCCCGTCGACGACTCTAGCCAATGAAGGCTGGAACAAGGTCGTCGGCCGGAAGGCCAAGGCCAAGGCCAGAAAGGCGCAGGACCCCAAGGTGTCGGCCCCTGCGACCACTTCAGGGGCAAACAAGAAAGGGCAGGGGAAGAAGAGGGCGGGCGAGTCCTCCTCTGCCCCAGCGGCAAGTAAAGCCGCCAAGAAAAAACTGGTCTCCCCCCGATCCGCAGCTGTCGTCGTGACCTTGACGGACGAGGCAGTAAAAAAGGGGGAGACATATGAGACTGTCCTCAAACGGGCTCGAGAGGCCATCGGCGACGCCTCTGCCTTAGGTGTCACGCCGAGAAGGTACCGCACCACTCAAACGGGCGCTCGATTATTTGAGTTCCCGGGAGCGCAGAGCTGCACCCAGGCGGACACCTTCGCAGAGAAGCTGCGTCAGGTGGTGACGGGTGCGGCCAATGTGGCCCGCCCAATCAAATGCACCTCCTTGCAAGTGGCGGATCTAGATGACTCCGGCACTAAGCAGGAGGTGGCTATGAAGGTAGCAGAAATTGGCGGCTGTCCGGTGGAACAGGTTAAAGTCGGTGAAATACGCACCGGCCGCGGAGGTGTTGGGACAATGCGCCTCCAGTGCCCCACCACAGCTGTCAAATCCGTGCTCAGCGCTGGCCGACTGGTGATCGGCTGGAGCTCGGCATCCGTTCGCGCACTTGAGGACGAACCCCTCAGGTGCTTCAAGTGCTTGGGCACCGGACATACCAGGCCGCGCTGCCCCTCCTCTGAGGACCGCACGGAACTCTGTTTCAGGTGCGGAGTCGAGGGACACAAGGCGAACAGTTGCACAGCCGAACCCAAGTGCGCCGTTTGCGCCGCTAGTGGCCGGCCAGCTGGGCACGTTATGAGGGGGAGCAAGTGCAATCCCCCTCCCACGAAGGGTAAACAGCCGGCGCTGACCAAGGCCGCCGCTACTGTTGGTGCCGGTCCTTCAACGGCGCAAGATGGTGCAATGTCCGAATAATGAATCAGGTCGGACATTGCACATTATTACAGGGTAACCTGAACCACTGCCGCTCGGCCCAGGACCTAATGTCCCAGACCCTGGCTGAGTGGCAGGTGAACATCGCCGTTGTGGCCGAGCCCTACTTCATCCAAGATCGCTGGTTCGGCGATCTGGATGGAGTAGTGGCCATACTCACCCGGCCTGCTCCGGATTTTCCCCCCCTTTCCTTATTGGAAAGGGGGTCAGGCTATATTGCCGTCTCCGGGGGGGATTTCGCCGTGGTGGGAGTCTATTTCTCCCCCACCCGGCCCTACAGGGAATTTGAGGACTTCCTCGACTCCCTGTCCGCGGTTTTGGGCCGATTGGCACCGCGGCAGCTGCTCCTCGCCGGAGACTTCAATGCGAAGTCGACGGCGTGGGGTAACCCGACCACGGAAGGCCGTGGTAGGGCCCTACAGACGTGGGCAGTGTCACGCGGCCTGTCCCTACTCAACAGGGGCAGGACGCACACGTGTGTCCGCTACAATGGTGGGTCGGTGGTCGATATCACCTTCGCCACTCCTGCACTGGCCGCCCTCATCACGGACTGGCGCGTGGACCCGGTGGAGACTCTTTCGGACCACAAATTCATCAGGTTCGAGATCTCCAACCGGGGTCCACAAGGAAGGGCTCCAAAGCCGGCGTCCCCATTCCCACGCTGGGCACTATCGCGGCTCGACCCACAAATGGCGAGGGAGGCTGCGTTCGTCCAGGGGTGGTTCTGCCCACCCCGACCCAACGTCGACGTAGAGGTGGCCGCGTCCCAGCTTCGGGACTCTCTGACCGAGGTGTGTGACTTCTCCATGCCTCGGTCTCGCCGCCCCGATCCCCGACACGCCGTATATTGGTGGTCGGAGGAGATCGCGGGTCTCCGGGATGCCTGCACTGCGGCCCGGAGAGCGTATACGTATTGTAGACGCCGGCGGAGGAGGGTCGACCCGTATGAGGAAACCAACCTCTACGAGGTGTACAGGGCGGCACGGGCCACGTTAAAACACGCCATTGGCCAAGCCAAAGACCGGGCCAGAGCTGAAATGCTCGAGAGTCTCGACCAAGACCCGTGGGGAAGGCCATATAAAGCGGCACGTGCCCAGCTGTGTCCCATTGGCCCCCCCCTGACCGAGACTCTCAACTCGGCTCTCCTGGAGCAGGTGGTCCGGGTTCTTTTTCCGGCCCGCCGCGAGGACTTTGTTCCTCCGGCAATGCCTCCGCACCGTGGCGCGGCCCGACTGCCCGAGGAAATTCCCGGTGTCTCCGCGGAGGAGTTCGGAGCGGTGGAGTTCCGGTTGCGGGGAAAAAAGACGGCTCCAGGCCCGGATGGTCTGCCAGCCAAGGTTGTGGCCATAGCGGCTGGCCAAATGGGGGAAAATTTTAGGGACCTCTTCGACCGGTGTCTCCGGGAGAGCAGGTTTCCCGAGATCTGGAAGGTGGGTCAGCTTTGCCTCATTCAAAAGGCGGGGCGCCCAGCTGACTCACCTTCGGCCTACCGACCGATCATCCTGTTGGATGAAGTGGGGAAGATGTTCGAGAAGGTGGCCTCTTCCCGCCTTCTCGAACACCTACGAGAGGTCGGTCCAGACTTGGCGGATACCCAGTTCGGGTTTCGGGCACGGCGCTCCACCATCGATGCCCTAACCCGTCTCCGGGAAATCATTGTGGAGGCTGAAGAGAGTGGGGAGGGAGTGATTGCGATATCGTTTGATATCAAGAATGCTTTCAACTCCCTTCCTCACTCTACAATATTGGAGTCCCTGAGGTATTTCCGGGTACCCCTGTACTTGCAGGTACTCGTTGAAAGTTACCTCAGGGACCGAGTGATACCTACTCGGACAGTCTTGGCGCGATACAGCGCCACACCGTTGAGTCCGGGGTTCCACAGGGGTCGGTGCTGGGGCCGCTCCTGTGGAACATAGGCTACGATTGGCTTCTCCGCAGCGAACTTCTCCCGGGTATGAGCGTAATCTGTTACGCTGATGATACGCTCGTGACTGCCCGGGGGAGCTCCTACAGGGATGCGGCCCTAATAGCCGAAATCGGAGGAGACCTCGTAGCCGACCGGATCGGCCGTCTCGGACTCAAGGTGGCGCTTGAAAAGACCGAGGCCATTTGGTTTCATGGGCCTCGGCAACCTCCGGCGCCACCTGACGCACGTATTGTGCTTGGGGGCATCAAGACGCCGGTGAAGACCGAGTTAAAATATCTCGGTCTGATTCTTGACTCTAGGTGGCAATTCCTACCCCATTTCCGTGAATTGTCACCTAGGCTGCTCAAGGCAGCCAACAGTTTCAGTTGGCTGATGCCGAACACTGGCGGTCCGGGGTCGAAATGCCGGAGGCTTTACTCCGGCATTTTAAGGAGCATGGCCCTTTATGGTGCCCCCATTTGGGCAGCGGCCCTCTCCAAAAAAAGGAACGCCTGCCTCCTCCGAGCGCCCCAACGGGCGATTGCGCAACGGGCCGTAAGAGCTTACCGCACCGTAAGCTTCTCTGCGGCCTGTGCGCTGGCAGGCACCGCTCCCTGGGAGCTGGAGGCGGCCGTATACCGCTGGACGGCCGCCAAGAGGGCCGCGGGCGAACCCTTTTGCCCTGAAGAGCGGGAGGCCGTCCGCAAGGAGGCGTATGAAGGCCTGGTTCGGTTGTGGACGGCGGACCTGAGAGGTGCGGAGTCTGGCCGTCGAACACTGGAGGCGCTCGCTCCGGTCCTTGACCGGTGGCTCGAGCTACCGCATGGCTCCCTCTCCTACAGGATGGTGCAAGTGATGACCGGGCATGGATGCTTTGGCTCTTACTTGCACCGCATCCGTCGAGAGGGAGCACCACTCTGCCATGAGTGCGGCGCTGTGGAGGACACGGCGCACCACACACTAGCGGTGTGCCAAAAGTGGGCCCCACAGCGCAGTGCGCTTATTGCAAAGGTGGGCCAGGACCTCACTCTGCCCAGCATAGTGCTTGCACTGCTGGCAGATAAAGAGGCCTGGAGAGCTTTCGCCACCTTCTGTGAGGAGGTGGTGACTGCCAAGGAAGCCGCGGAGCGCGCGCGGGAAGAAGATCCCGACGCTGATACGCTCCGCAGGGCGAGGAGGGGGGGGAGACGGCGACCACCTGTTCGTCGCCTCCAACCTCTCCGTGGAGGAGGCCAGCTGGCGCGCGGTACGGGGGTCCCCGCGCCGGCATTGCACAGGCCTCCACCATCGCCTGGTAGGGACGGCTCGACACCCTCGGCTGTCCCTATCGACCCCTCCTCTAGAAGGGGGGGTCGCTTCCGGCCCGCCGTGTAGGCGGGCCCCGTCCGGGGGAACGCGTAGAAGGCTTCGTGCTACTTACCGTGCTCCCCCATTATGGACGATGAGAGGGAGTAGTAGGGTTTTTAGTCAGTAGGCCACTGGGCGGTTTCCTTTAATAGGAAGTCCCCCCCAGTGGAGAGTCCGACATAACCCGTCCGCCCCCCGGTGGACGGGTATGCGTAAGGCATTTCCCCTACTTTAAAAAAAAAAAAAAAAGGTATATTCAGTCTCCAGATCGGAGATTAAAAAATTTCGCTTCAGTTTTCTCGCCGCTTCACATGATACTTTCTGCCTTTGATACGAGTACTCAACGTTACAGATAGATAACTTTGTAAAAGCTAGCTATATCACAGGTCTAAAACAGTAACTCGAAAACTTTTTCACCTAGCAGATCATCCGGCTTACTAACAATGTTCTGTATTTCACTGCATTTCAAATACTGCTCCAATCCAACTTATGGAAAACCATTTTTTCTCCTGGAATCGGAACACTATTTAATTGCAGCAAGAAAAAAATATCAATTTAAGCTGACCAACCCTTGAATCCGTTGCATTTACGCAGAGATTTAGCTTTTCTACAGCCCATGTGCGGTTAAGACATAATCCACTTATATGTGATAATAAGGAAGGTTCTTAGAGCTGCTTAGCGATATATTGAATTGTGAATGAATTACATAGCAAAATCGTTGCATTTAAACGGTGAGCTTCACGTATTTAAAGTAAGTGCTAGTTATTTCATTTCGGGTTACAACATAATAATATTTACAAACATACATGGAAGTCAAATTTCTTACTAACATACAAATTTACAAAATTTTGTACAATCTCGTATCTTACAACTTTTGGATTACAAGCCGTGATTAGGAGTCAGTTGACGTAGATTCTGAGCCGTCCCACGTAGTTATTTCTTATTATTTATTTGTAAAAGTTTTGACCAACTGTAATTGTTTTCGTTCAAACTGACTATCGCTCCCCATATTCATCGTTTACTATTTTTTTATTTTTCGAATAAGCATAGCGCCATTTTTAATTTTATAATTTAAAAACCACTACATAGTATGCTGCTTTTACAACAGAATGCTTTATTCACGGCCATATTACGTGCGGATAAAACATTATTCTCACTTAAATATTATTCTTCAGAAAAATGACACTAAAAAATAACAAGTATGTTGCATTTTGCCCCTCGGCCTGACTTTAGACTTTCTCACAAAAGATTAACATGCTTAGTCTCGCCATGAATGCATTGACCTTAGAATCGTGATCCGGTGCCGATCGCTAATGCACCAATAAAAAACCGCATAATTTCAAGCCATCAATTTCTATAAGCCCATCGTTACCCATTTCACAGGCATCATCTCATGCTACGCCAACTACTCCTCACTTAGCGCGATTCGTCACAACGAACCATCAACAGAAGCTAAAGCTAATGTTACCAGATACCGCACACGAACAAAAAAACAAACTTCCGATTCGCTTATTCCGTTAGCCACAAGCGGTTTGCTGTCCTTGTTACTTTGTTTGACGCTGAGAAGGATAGCGAATGGGAAAAAGCGGGATCGTACGGAATAAGGCCGTCGTATTTTTAAACAATCGCCCCATGTGCAGATATCCGATAGTTGATGGGGCGGGAAGCTACAGAATGATTGGAGTAGACACTTTACACTTTAAATTAAAAGTTAGCCCATTTTTCAGCTTAATTCGTTTCTGAACATGAAATGTTTTTTTCACAATAAATTATAAAACAGTGGTTGTAATTTAACATGAATTAATAATCATTATCTCAAATTAAAAAACATGAAAACATCAAAAAAAAGTGGACCCTACATCGAGCAGAGCCAAATCAAAACAGTGTTCTCCACATCCGGCAGGGCTAAATCTACCAGTGGTTAGGTAGGGATGCAGAAAGGAGCCTTCAAAACTAACTTTGCCATATTATTGCTTTAATCATTCTATACACATACACGCTAAAAGTCAAGGCTGAAATTAAAATCTCTGCTGTCAAAATGAAAAACAACTTCATAACTTATCTGAATCATAACTCGTAAATCAGGCAATTCGCTATAGTATAATCAAACGCCCTTGTGCACCGATAACATAAAAATAAAGTTGCGCAATGCCACTCCACAGACTCCCTGTCCCACGGCGCCCAGACACAACAAGGGGTCTTTGTATCTAATTACCAATAAGAAATAGTGCAAAGAGAATGAAAACTTGGCCTTCGCTCGCTCGTGACACATCACAGCTGACTGCGGCTTGGCCGGCCGGAGTGAACGTCTGTCGATACTTCTCTAGGGCTAGGGGCCTACTTATTTTCGTTAAAAGACGTAGATCGTTGTCTTAAGGCTTTTGATAAACGTAATTGGAGTTTGTTTTGTCAGCGCTTCATTTTTTATTTAACAAAATACACGTACGCGTACTTCCAGTATATTGGTTTTTTATAGTTTTCTGAAGTTTTGCTGGCTTCCGTTATTAATCTACGAGTATTTTCATTCCCAAATTGATACCTATCTAAATCATGATTTTATTCAAGGTAAGCCTCTTTGTTTAGTTTTAAGCTAATTTTTTGTCAACGTGAGATTATAAACCAATAAGAACGTTTGTTTTTGGTAAACATTATTTCTAAATGGGGTTGCTTATAAGCGTTAAGTGAGAGTTAATCTTCCCAAACTTGGTCTGCTTGTTGCGTAGCAAGGTGTTTATTTTAGATTAACCCTCCTACAAACTTACGTGATTTCTGGAGCATAATTTTGCACATAATTCAGTTTCCGTAAAGTTATATTAGGATACTTATTATTAGGTATATTTCTATATCTTGATGACGCGATTGGCGTAGTGCGCTGTAGCACGGTTTCTTGCCGTGACTTGGGTAGTGTCCCGGGTTCGATTCCCGGTCGAGTCAATTTAGGAAACAATCTTTCCTGAATTGGCTTGGGTCTAGGAGACCACCCTGACTTAATTCCTTGTCTGGTACCTCGTAACACAGGGCTATTTATCCTTTCTTCGAGACCATGACAATTGGTGTGTTGTCTGGCGCATATTTATTTATTTATTTTTATCTCTGGTATAAAAGCACCAAAGAAGTACGCCCACTGTTCGTTAAGATAATGAAATACAAATCTATACTTATATTATAAAGAGGAAAGATTTGTTTGTTTGTATTGAATAGGCTCCGGAAGTACTGGACCGATTTTAAAAAATCATTCACCAATATAAAGCTACATTATCAGGGAGTGACATAAGCTATAATATATTTTAAAATATATATTTAGGCTATATTTTGACGGAAAGGACGGACAGTCGTTAATAAACTAGCTAATTTGAAGAACGCAATGATCTCGAGGTTACTTACCTCGCAATCACGGACAGAACAAAGGGGTCCCGTTCGAATCACGCTGTAATTGTGTTGGCCGCCGACTGCTTCGGTCTTTGGCACAAAAGTACAAGAATATTTTAGATGCTTTATGTATTTTTTGGATTTTTGATTGAAAATATCATAAAAAATAGGAAAGTTACCACGAATTAATTAAAGTAACTGAGCGTTTCATCTGCTATGTTTGTGCTGTGTGTAGTTCACTGCTTGCTTTCCCCAGCACCTTTACAAAATCATATCTGGACCTCACGACCGCTTTCCACCAGGTGGAGTGAGGTCATCTTGACGGGCAATATAAAAAAAAAAAAAGACCGTCTGGACGCTAATTTTTTCACCTTTACACTGTTCATATTTCAACTATCCGTTGTGTTTTGCTATCTTTCTTATTATTGCAAACAGTGTTTATTGAGTAAGTGTTCCTGGACGGAGGCAACTTGGTTTTTTTCAAGACACAAGTTGCTAAACTATACTTATATACTTGGCGAGGCAGAAGCATGATCACAAAACCATGAAAATGATTCAAAATGGAACGAGACAACGAGAGAGACTAAGTTTTCATATTTATTCAAAAAGGTAAATACTTCCTAATACTTTTTTTAATAATTGCATTACTTTTTGAATTAGACACAATCTAAAACATGAAATCGTCTTTCCAAAACCGGAATTATTCTAATCCGGTATTAAATGCTAAGTTTCGTCTGCCATCTATGTTCATCGACATTTTTACGAGCCTGTAAACATCTGTAATGATTTGTTGATTGATATCTTCATTCATATTAATGCATGTTGTTAAATTATTGGAACCATAAAAAAGAAAGGAAAAGTAATTTGATTAACTTTTGATATTATGTGATCAAAATGAGAGTAATTTATTGCTAATTTATAATAGTAGCAATCTAGATTTCTTTCAAATTAATGAGTTTCTATTTGATATTTACATAAATTATACGTAATATCCATTTGGAAAATCGGTAGATTTTTTATATACTCCTTGCTTATTTTGGCTAAAGCGTCTTCTTCTTTGTTTGAGCCATTTGCATACATGTATGGGCATACTTCAATCTATATCATTCTTCTCTGTCCTGATCTGCTTCTGCCTACTCCACAGAGGTTGTTCCTTTGAAGTCCTCAAACCAACCCATCCACGGTCTCATTGCGTAGGCATTTATCGCCGAACATTAACTCTACCTATGTCTTGCAGCACGAGCCATGCACGTCAGCACGCAAGCTTAGGTGTACAACCATCATTATAATGACTAAGGCACTGCGCAAACGTAGACACTTTTTGTTGCCATTTTGTGCCGTGCACCCAAAATGGCAACAAAAAGTATCTGCACACGGAACACATTTTGAACGTCATGATTTTTTGTGTCCAGTTGGACACAAAAAATGTTTACGTATGCGCAGGGAGTGGATGATTTCATACTGGTTCTATATAAATCAAATATTCATCAGAAGCTTGTATCTAACACAAGACACAAAAGTGCCCACGTTTGTTGCCCTGCCTTAAATACACAATTTACGCAAAAAATATGATACATTTTACACCAAATAGACGCAACTGACAAGACTGTGTGTTTTCATTTATTTATAGCTAGAAGGGCCCTTTTTAAATATTCACTGGATCTAGTCCACTGTCGAGTAAATCATTAACATTCAGGAAGTGTAATGATGATTAATTACCCCATTCGTAGTTGTTTAAAACTTGATTTCAAAGTTAGAGGGCTTTTGGTTCCGGTCGCTTTCGCCAGATGACTGTCATAAAAACCAGTAGTGTCTAAGGCCCGAATACACAAATAGGGAAAACTACTATGCGTAGTATTACGATTATATGATCATGTGAGCTTGTTGAAAGAACTTTCGACAAGTTGCTTACAAAAAAAATCCACTTTATGAAAACAGACGTCAAGAAATTAAACTATGAAAATAAACATAATGTGACTCTACCACCTTTACTGGGGCACATCAGTGACTATATTTCTAGTAGCGAAATACCTAGCATAAGATTTAGTAGGTCAAGCTCAAGCTCGAACAACGGATAGCCCGTTGAGCTTCACGTTTGACCAATAACTGAAAAATGTATCTGTCATTCTTCAATGATGATAGAAAATAAACAACACCCAAAACCGTAGAAATATATAGCCCAAATTAGGGCCTAAAAGAACATGTTTCCACGGGTTGTAAAACCTCAATGAACTCCTGCGCATCAGAGCGATGACCTACGCCAATCTGACGTAATCGTGTTACCATTTGGCGTACAAACAGCCATTAAGTCGTTACATTGGACGCGGTGGGTTTTGTAAGATGCACCAGTACGAGTTTCAATTAGTTGATTTGGTAAAATTGCTAAAATAAATTAGTGCACATCATTTTCATTGAAGGCAATAGTGTTTTATACAAGTGAAGTGAAGTAAAAAATCATTTATTCACTTGAGCTTTAACAAAGAAGCACATGAAATGACAAAGTTCACAAAAAAAATATATAAACAATAATAGACATAAAAAAATAATACAATAATAGTACATATCCTAAATAAACCTAATGCGAATCTACCACCGGTTCGGGCGATGTTTCTTATCGAGAAGACTCCGGCAAGCAACTCGATAGTTACTCATTTGAACTTTGTTTTTTTTTACAACAAATAAATTCAGAGTACAGTCAAAATAACAATAAAAATACATTATTTGAGCAGATTGATACATGTTATGAAAGCCATACTAAACCTTCAAATGTTAACAAATCAATAAATAACGTTACAGTAATTCGTTTTATTATGTGTATCATCATTACTACTAATAAAAAGCAAACAAATTGCCCAGGATCTTAGAAAGAAAGAAAGAAAGAAAGAAAAACCATTATTTATATTAGAGATAAGGTGGTGTTAATTAATGAATAATTAAAATAAACAAAACCATTAAAATAACAAAAAAAAACTAACCCTTTTTAAGGTGGAAAGTAGCCTGAGTGACAGGTTTACGTAAGAGATTGTACATGTTTAGTTGGGAATAAATAAAAATTATCAAGGGTTCAATTATCGAGAGAAGGCAATAGAGATTTTAACTAAACCGTGAATGATGTGTTAACTAGAGTTGCTTGAGGCAGTTGCAGTTTAAAGACAACGTAAAACTCAACTCAAAATACCCGATAGCGTGGGCGATTTACCCTTTCAGGTAAATAAAGGAGATAGGTAGTCACTTCAAGTACTGAATATGGTGGGCACTGTGGGCAGGAGAGCACTCGTAGCTTCAAAGTTCAGTTCCTATCGCAATGTGGTTTGTGAGCTGCAAAACGGGAAGTCACAAAATGGCGTTTGGGTGATTTTAATACCAGTAAAAATGTTTAGGTTATCAGTGCAAACAATAACATTATATTTTTAAAAGCACGCTGATTCAAAAATCTGTCTCATTGGTTTTACTAATAATAAGTTGTGCAAATGGATGATCTGATATCTGAATGCGAACCATTTTTTTGGTCGGATCTGTCGGTAAGCATTTTGATATGAAGTTTTTTTTTTTGGGAGTCGTGTAATTTTTTTTAAATTATAGCGTTTGTAAGTTATGATGGACGTTCATTTTTCTTGTGGCATAGTTATTTAATTGCATTGCAGTGCAGTCCATAGTAGTTAAAATATTTATTTTATTATTATTATGCGTTAATTATTAAATATTATTTAGCAAACAAGTATGCATAGTAAAAAATCACTTAGGTGTACGCATAAGCTTCGCTAAGTTTGGGATAATTTGAACATGTTGAAAGATAGAATACCTAATGTATAGTCATTGGTACTGATTTTTTTTGGTAAATACTAGACTTTAAGTAACTAAACAGTATTCAGCAGAAAGAGCTGAACACGGCAGCTGTCAACATAGTAGACACAATACAATTTACCACATCTGGTTGCATCGAGATACCAGGTGATAAACATCTTTTAAAAGATTAAAAGCTAAGAGGTTTGCTAAATTCTGTGTAAAAAATATATTTCTTTTATCACATTTTCTAGACAGCATGGCAACATCGTAACGGTTGAAACTGATAGTATAGTGATTATACAAAATTAGGGAATCGTAGTTCAAATTTGTCACTAGTTTTTATCTCAATTAACTGTAAAATCATATTCACTGCAGCAAAACATTAGTTCCGAAGAACGCGCGTCGAGTTCCGAGTTTTTGCGAACACCGTTATTTAGAATTGTCGGATTACCTGCGTGGGCCTCCTCGCCATATTATAATTGGCGTTTTTTAATCACTTTATTGCGTTTTTTAAGTGTGGTGGTTTTGGTTATACGGCACTAAAGTAAATTCTGAAGGAAAAAACACTCAACCTCCCGGTGCGGTCCGGTCGGTACGTGCTTAATACGGGTGTCGTAAAATGTCCATTTGCAAAACGTTTTAATTGTCAGATGTATTATGCAGTTCATTAGATGCTTAAGTAATTAAAATAGCAAGTTTTCTAGCAAGCGATGGGCTTCTTTATAATCAAACCTGAACCTGGAAAACCAGAATTTTTTTGTTTTGTGTTAATGTATAATTCATAACTGACTAGCTTTCCGCCCGCGGCTTCGCCCGCGTGAACTTCATTTTTCTTTCCCGCTTTTCTGTTGAAATTTTTCCTGAATTTTCTTTGCTATAAACCTCACGGAGCCCGAGACCTTTCCAACGAATGCAAAACCGTGGAAATCGGTTCGTGCGTTCTGGAGTTATAGCGTCAGGAAGGAAAACCCGACTTATTTTTATATAATACGAGGGGTGATCCAAAAGTAATGATAATCAGTTATTTCTAGTGCACACAAAAATACAAAAAACATATCAGTCACTTGCTCAGTTACTCACTAGTTCAGGAAAAAAAATCATATAAATAGGCCACGATTCCCGGGAGCTACATTCATTTGAATACGAACTGTCAAGGAGTGAACATCAAGATGGAAAAACACGAAATCAGAGCTGTCATTAAATACCTCTGCTTGAAAAAAATGTCTACCAAAGACATACACAGCGACTTGGTGGAAACATTAGGGGACTCTTCTCCTCCATATTCCACAGTTGCACGCTGGGCTAAGGAGTTTAAGCTGGGAAGAACATCGACGGAAGACGAACACCGCGAAGGACGCCCATCGACGTCCCTCACTGAAGAAAATGTTAAAAAAGTTGAAGAAGTTGTATTGGAAGATCGAAGAGTGACTATCAGGCATGTAGCTGAGGTCACAGGGATCTCATATGGCAGCATTCAAAGAATCCTTGCGAACGAATTGCATATGAGAAAGGTCTCCGCGCGTTGGGTACCGAAAATGTTAAACGACGAGCAAAAGTAGAAACGAGTCGACCTCTCAAGAGCAAATCTCGAAAAGTTCCAGGCAGACAAGGATAATTTTTTGTCACATTTTGTGACCATGGATGAGACCTGGATCCACCATTCTGATCCTGAAAAAAAACAACAATCGATAACATGGAATCGATCCGATGAACCGAAGCCGAAGAAATTCAAAGTGTCAAGCTCAGCAGGGAAGGTTATGGCGTCTGTTTTTTGGGATGCTGAAGGAATAATCATGGTGGACTACTTGGAAAAGGGGGCCACTATTACAGGCTTCTACTATGCAGAATAAATAAGAAGATTGCGGGAGGCTATTAAGGAGAAAAGGCGAGGTAAACTGCGGGCTGGAGTGCTGTTCCATCAAGACAACGCACCGGTTCACAAAGGTGCAATTGCCGTGGCTGCCGTTCAGGAAGCGGGCTTTGAGCTGGTGGAACACCCCCCCTATTCACCAGATCTAGCCCCCAGTGACTTCTATCTCTTTCCACGACTCAAGGAACACCTCCGAGGCAAGAAATTTGACGATGATAGCGACGTGATGGCCGCGGTTGAGGACTTTTTTGAGAGTCAAGATAAAGATTTTTTTTCTAAGGGAATTTTAGGTTTAGAAAAGAGATGGACTAAATGTATAGAAATTTATTCATTATGTTTATTATTGATTATCATTACTTTTGGATCACCCCTCGTAGATAAAGTAGTAGAGAAGGTGCTCAACGGCATTTTTGCAGTGCCCCTACGGGGTTCATGTTTTAGTACTGGTGTTATACATTTAAGATCTTGTAAACCTACATGGAGCAATAAATGATATGACTATGAAAAAAAAAAGTTGCTAAAATATTTTTAAAAGTACTCGTTTGTTCTTTCAAAAAATATGATGAATAATAGGAGATACAAAACCAATGGATACTACACTGACCCTGTAAGCTAGAACTTTTATGTGATGATGATGATGATGTCCTCCCAGACGTATCAGTGGACAGCGACACCCTTAGCTTGAGTTAATAATGGGTTTTCACTTTAAAACTACGCCTGTCTCGAGCAAAGACACAATTTGGACGACTTGACAAAAGAACCTAGGATCCCAAGGTTTCTGGCCAAACACTCTTAACTACTCGGCGACTAAGTATTATCATGAATGTGTTAAATTAAAATAGAAAGCGGGTTTGTAAATAAAAAAAAACCTCTTGAAATCTAAACCTGACTGATATGTTTGACCCTCCAACTCAGGTTACAATATTATTGAGTGGAACGAGTTAGATATATAGTAGCTGTCCAGTCTAAAGAATACGCTATTAACTCTCTTCGCCAATATAAATATATCTTTTTAATTCCAATAAAATAATCAATTAATTATAAGCACGACGTACCACTTTATATTGGCAGCGAAATACATTACCTAATCAATTCTCTAATTAATTATAATGAATTGACATTAGATAAAATAAAAATGTACCGAGGACTTTGCGTTCGCCGCGTCTTATTTGTCAATAGTGATGTGAAAATCACATCACTATTGATATGCTAATGGTTCGGTCAAAACATTAGAATGTATTTTGGTAAAAATAATGTCACAAACATTATTACACACCCGTCTATATGTGTAGCTTGAACTTCAGGGAAGATCACAAACCACCACACACCACAAAGGCCGTAAGTGAATAAATTATCGAAAAAAAAATATCTCCGACTTCATGAAAAAATAAGAAAACGTTACTATTATCTCTGCATCAAATTTTAACGTTTAGTAACAATTAGGATTTCTAGCTAAACCCCTTATAAACTTGAATTCTACTCGTAGGTTCGGGTCCAGAAACCCATGGGTCATGAGTAACAACAGATGCAATAAATTTAGTTAACTTAGTCTCAAATTAATGAAATGGACCAAAAATTACTGTAGTCAAACTTACAAGACATTGTTTTAGGGATATCAATTTTCGATTTTTTGGACCTTCCTTGAGGTAGCGGTGGCGGAGCACTGGGCAGCTTTATTTAGTTCTAAACTAATAGGATCATCGACACGACGAAGAAGAGAAGGAATATTATGTATGTCCGTTTGAAAACGTTATAAACGTAACGTTATAACGTAACGTCCTAATACACACATCTGATTCTGTGCTCATGTAAAATATTTTACATAAGCACAGAATCAGAGACCGAACAAAACAATAAACATACATCTCATACATTTGTTATGTTTACAGAACAGAATTCTCCCTCCACCTCCACCCCAAGCACCGCCAGATACGAGGTTTCAACCATACAATAAAAAAAAATTTCGACGATTGTCATTAATTTTTCTATTTTGCATCACTAGTGCCACCATTAATTTGAAATAAAGGATGTCTGTCCAGTCGTAAGTCACTTTCCATTTTGTCGTTCGCTAATAAAAATGTATCGCAGCTATTAATTCGCTATCGAAGCGGAAATTCGTTTGGTTTTGCTTATTTGTCTTAACGATAACGTTTTGAAACTTGCACTTAAGTCACGAAGCATTTCGGTTTTGTTTCTTTTTCGCAGCTAGGGGAATATGAACTCACTAGCTTTAGCTAGTGACTTGGTTCAGGCCAGACGTTGTCGATAGTTAAAAAAATGTGATGAATGCAAATAATTTCCAAAATGTTTAACACGCAGCATCAGTGCTTTTCAATCGTACGTTAGGATACGTGGCTGATTTTACTTTATTTAGTTTCAAGCCATCTTTTGCCCGTGACTCCGTCCGCGTAGACCACTTTTTTCTACATTGAGAAGGGTTGATTTCCTAACAACGGTAATTGTATTGAAATTTGTACATGGTACATACTACAGCCAATTTAATTAAGTTATTTCTGTAATTTGATAACATTTTTACGATCTTTTGTGGAGCACGATTCTTTAAACTGACATTACTTTTTATACACACGACACGATTGGCGCAGTGTGCTGTAGCAAGGTTTCTCGCCATGGCTTGCGTGGTGTCCCGGGGTTGATTCCCGGTAGCGTTAATTCAGGAAACGAACTTTTCTAAGTTGGCTCGCGTCTGGGTGTGCTGGGAGACGCCCCTGACTGATTTTCCTATCTGGTACCTTGTGTTGTCTGGCGCATATTTATATTTTAATTGAAATGAAACGTACATTCCATTTTAAGCGAAGTTTCCACAATACATTAATAAAAATCACATGCAAATCGGTTAAGCCGTTTCTGAGATTAGCGCGCACAAACGCACAGACAAACAGAAACAGTCCTAAAAAACTGTTTTGGGTTTTATTGCGTTTGCAATTTTATTATATGCTCTGCTCAACGCACACGGTGTTTCTGATAGTGTTTTTGCTATTTGAAAGAGGGTACTCCATACGAATACCGTAAAAAGTATACCTCATACAAACAGTTAAATAACACCTGCACCTGTGAGTCTAGACGTCGTTAGATAACGAATCAATTGAGCGAACTAATTAAACAAATTGAGTTTTGACCTGCCTTCGCTAGTCAACCGTAGAAAGTTGATGTAATGTTATTTGCTTCGAAGTGACAACTTGAATTTTTAATAGTTTAATCAGTAGTGTTGCTAAAAGATCGACTGTTCACTAGTCGAATTTTACATCAAAAGTTTACTTAATATTCGTATATCACCTGTAGTGACGTGATAATATCGTTTCTTTAATATTTATTTATTTTATTTTATTTATTTTTCATGGACCATTCACATGGATAATCGTTCGCAGTAGCACGGTTTTTGCCTTTGCTGACGTGGTGTGGTGTGCCAGGTTCAATTCCCGATGGGTCTAATTCGGAAACTATATTTTCTAAATTTGCTCTGGACTAGGTGTGCTGGAAGATGTACTTGGCTTAATTCCTTGTCTGGTACCTCGTAACACAGGGATATTTATACTTACTTCGATACCATGAACAGTGGTGTGTTAACTGGCGAATATTTATATTTACTTATTTATGCTTTCGTTAAATTTCTCCCCCATAGAAGCCGTTGTATTTCTGTCTACTGTCTGTGAGTAGATACGATAATAATATTAATACGAGTATAAAGCCGTCACGCCCCTAATTTGGGCACTGGATGCATCTGCATACCCACTAACATCCCTTTTTCATTAAATTAAATAATGTACCTACCAACATAGATTTCCAGTTTCTACTTTCTGTTACTAATAATTATTATGGACATATTTTGATAAAAAATAAATTTTATTATTATAAAGAAAATAGAGCTCAGTCAGTATTCGTGAAAATTCGAGAAGTAAGCTAACTTTGTTCATTTTGGAGTCAGTATATCATTACATTTTAATAACTGAATAAAAAACTATTTGACAGAATTCACAGTGTTTAAAGGAGGTAGTAAAAAATAATGATGTTTCTGAAAAAAAATGTCACATTTTTTTTATATTAATTATCTATGCTGTTTAGTATTAACTACCAAAACAATGATATTATTGGAGGATGTCTACATACAGTTTGATTAAACCTTAACGAATTTGTCATCTTCATTAAGATTCACTCATGCTTTGAAGTTCATTATAAACATATTTCCGAATGATAGTAATGCTTATAATTCATTGTACAAAACAATAGTTATGCAAATTGAAATGAACAATTTAGGCGACTTTATTTTAATTGTATGTATAAATGAATAAAATTCGGTTTAGAATTTATGATAAATAAATCTCAAATCTTTGTTGGCTTCTAAGCCAATTGAGACATTCCCCTTTCTGTACATAAAAGTTTCTTCTTCAAACTCACAATGGCTATAGTCGTCGTACAATCTTATTTGGACAGTAAAACTGGTAAATGGATAATAAATCAAAAAGCTTTGATAACTCCACCTCTAGACAAAAAGAGACGATAAAACGGGTCTTGTTTACCGTCTAAATTGCGGCGTTATCAACTCTGTCTAAACATTGTTATCTTTAGGTGCTGTCGCACAGTGGGCAACCAGTCGTGGCAACTAGGCTTGGCGACTAGTGTTTGTACTAGGCCACTTGATGGTAGCTACCAAACGCGACCTCTAGTGGCTGGGGTTCAAGCCACCAGACACCGCAACTAAGGCTGCATTGCCACCATTGCTGTGGATGCGTTTGATATCCACAAAACACAGGTTCAACTGCTGGAAACGGGTTCTACTAGGCTATGTTTATTGACGACACGATTGGCGAAGCGCGCTGTAGCTCGGTTTCTGGCCTCAATTTCCGTAGTGTCCCGGGTTCGATTCCCGGTTGGGTCAATTAAGGAAAAGATCTCTTCTAAATTGGTCCGAGTCTCGGTGTGCTGGGAGACGCCCCTGGCTTAATTCCCGGTCTGGTACCTCATACCACAAGGATATTTATCCCTACTTCGAGACCATGACAAGCGGTGTGTTGTCTGGCGCATATTTAACTATTCATATTAATTTATGTTTTAAATATGACACATGACATGATACATGGATGCGTGCCGTGAATGCATGCTATGGATACGTGCTGTGCGTCCCTACTGTCGATACATCGCATAGCTGGAACTGCGCATCTTCCTCGCCTATAAACCTTGCGGCGGCACATCTTCGTAGCACGCCATACTCGCTCCATTACATAGCATAGCATCAGTGGTCTAATTCCGTAGCTTAGCTTTCACATCCTCGTAGCATAGCTGCATTGCACATCTCTGATGGAAAAGTAGCCTATCTATATGAAAAATCTCGTCTGCAGCTTGTGACGGGCACTTGTAATAGTGGCCCAGGTTGCGGCAGCATTAAAGGGAGTGAATTGCTTTAATGCTTTGAGATTCTTGTGAACACAAATCTTTCACGCTAAGAAGCTTCAACTACTGCACTTGAAAGCTTATTGCTAAGAATGCTAGACCGGGCTTAGGTTGTTGAACCACACTAAGTAATGAGAACATTGTAATTAAGTGCTTAAGTACGAATTTGAATATTTGAATGTTGATGTGAGTGTTAAATACGGTTACCAAATAGTTCCACGAGGTTTAGAGTAGCTTTGGGATTGCAAGCGTTGTATGGAGACATGACACAAGCTTACACACAGTCAAGGAAGCGGTTATCAGATCGTGGTTTTTACTTGATAAGAAAATTCAACTCTTTTGTTTTCAACTTTCAAAAAGATATAGCTAAAAAACTTGAAAAGTAAATATATTTGGAAAGTATATTGAGTAATATATATATTTGGAAAGTTAATTTTTCGAAGATTCGTAAAATTTATTTAGATATTTCTTTAATGGATTATCTATGTATGTTTTTACGATGAAACAACCCATGGAGGGAGAAAAATATCTGAACTTAGTCGAAGCTTTTAAGACTTACCGACGTTTCCCGATGCTTAATTTATGTTTATTTCTAGTTTAGATACTCTTGAAAAACATGCTACTAACGAAGATATATGAAAACATGCAATACTAGTTTGGGAGTGAAAATCGATATCAATTGCGGTTTTTTTATTTTTATTTCAACCAGTACGTTGTGTTATACTTTAAAAAAAATTGTTTTCTACTTTTATGACTTTATTGATAAAAATTGTTATTATTGGTGTAATTTTCTGTGAGAAAATAGATATTACAAAAAAAATTAAAATAAACCCGAACAGCTAACTTAATCGATGTGAATCTATTTATATTACTTAACTTAAAACAAAATTTGATAGCTCTATCTATAATAAATAATAATAAATAAATATGCGCCAGACAACACACCTCTTGTAATGGTCTTGAAGTAGGGATTAATATCCCTGTGTTACGAGGTACCACACAAGGAAATAAGCCAGGGGCGTCTCCCAGCACACCCAGACCCGAGTCAATTCAGAAAAGATCGTTTCCTGAATTGACCCGACCGGGAATCGAACCCGGGACACTACGGAAATCGAGGCGAGAAATCGTGCTACAGTGCACTACTCCAACCGTGTCGTCAATAATATTTACGAAGTTATAGATTTCTGATCCTAAACGGACCCAAATATTCCACAGTGCAGCGTGCGGGTGAGCGACCGGCCGTCTGACTCCACGCGTCACGGTGGATAAGGATAAGCTTCGGAATGATGTTTGCTACTTTTAGAAACCCCACACTGGCGTTCTTTGAGCGTCGATGGTAGCCGGCAAAACCCCGATGCTCAAAAAACGCTTGTGGGCTCTCTTTAGCACGAGTCTCTGGAGGTCAGACGGGAAAGGCACCGGATTTTTCTCATGTGTAAAATACAACGCGGAAATATCGACGCACCTGATCTACAAGAGGAGTCATTAAATTATTTGTTCCCAATAATACAGTAGTTTGAAACCGTGACGTCACTGTACCTCGTACGCTTTTCTTACAATTCAAAATCTACATTTGATTTGGTAAAGACGAATGGAGGTGAATCTGCTTGTATATGTGTTTCTGTTAATGTAATATGTACTATTTATTTGTATTTATCGAACTTAGCTCTCTCCTTATCACAACACCAAAAGCATAGTCACTTATTTTGATGCGTACCTCTAGGTACAGAGGCGTTCACACACTTAACAAAACTATTGCGTAATGGGTCTTATCGAAGCAGCTTAAGGACTCTATGTAAGTTGATGATAACGCCACTGTACGTAATAATTAAAATTTACACCCAAAAAATGCAATGGATCCTTTTTGATCAAATATACTTTATTCTTAGAAAAATATTCAAGTATTTTTACTCGTTTTTATATGAAATTTAATGCTTACAAGCACGCCCTTTTCGTTTTCCGATTTAAAATAATACGTTTAACAAAACAATACCACAGATAAGATTTCGAAATGTTTGTAATTCGAAACCTTTTGATAATCGACCATCTCTTGTTTTCATTTCACATGCCAGACCTTATCTTCGCGAAGAACCTTTTTAAGAAAAAAGTCTATACTTTTTTTGATAAAAAAGTGTTTTAAAAATACTGGCCAAGTGTGAAGCGGAACTTGCACATTGCACTTGAAGGTTATTAACCAAAGTGAAAAGGAAAGAAATATAAGTCTGTTAAGTGAATTTTTAATAATTGATTTTGTTGATGAAACATTATTCAGATCTGATCGTTCTATACAGGAGTCATTAATGTTATGGAACCTAATGACCATGATGACTGGCCTGATGATGCACTAGCTACAGGTTCTTCAGAGTTTGTCGTTTCAATCCCTATTCCTCACCCGGAAATTGTTTTTTTCTGAACATGTTATCGTAAAATCTACTCTAAATACCAGTTAATATTTCTTATGTACGAGTACCATTAGAAAATCCGCCATATAAACATATCTCAAATATCTTAAGAAGGTTTCCCCTTCTAATCTCTCACGGTATAAATCCAAATGATGTGTCCAATTTTGCAAAAAAAAACTTTTTTTTTATTATCATTGCACAGACAGTTATAAAACTTAACAAAAGCGTAATGTCAAATGGCTTCAACATTCGACCACAGACTCCTTGCGCTAAAAAGGGTCCTGTAAGTTCATAAAGCGTGGTGCTCACGGGTAGCGCGGGAGCACGCACTCATTGTATGGTAATGGCGCGCGTGCGTCGTTGTCTTAGGACAGGGATGGGCAAGCTTTTTCTGTCGCATGCCAATATTTACAAATAAAAAATCTATATAATTCATTTTTAACCAAATTAATACTTGTACCAGGCCTCTGCCACTTCATGTACTTGCGCGCGATAATAACCTACCAGCCGCCGGGTCTTCCTAGACCTATTTGGCAGTTGGTTATCAAGAGCCGCGTAGAGCATTTGTACAAGAATCATGCAGGTGAACTGACGCTCATCGCGTAAATTAAGAACTGACTCCTGACATCTATAGCGAAAGAGGTAGCCCTCGCAATATATACCTGTCACATGACAGCACACATTTACAATTTGACAAAGTGGTCACTTTTCTATGATGTGATTTATCTGTTACGTAGTAACTATTAAGTAATCTGTGCTTGTACTATGGATTTCAGAGACTAGTAATATAAAATATATATATATAAAATATATATATATATATATATATATATATATATATATATATATATATATATATATATATATATATATATTATATATATATATATATATGCGCCAGACAACACACCTCTTGTAATGGTCTCGAAGTAGGGATTATTAAATCCCTGTGTTACGAGGTACCACACAAGGAAATAAGCTACGGAAATCGAAATAAATAAATAAAGTATGTATGTGTGTATATTTGTTACTCTTTCACGCAAAAAGTACTTATCGGATTTAGATGAAACTTTACATTATATAGCTTATACATCAGAATAACACATATGTAACGAAAACACGTGCGAAGCCGCGGGCGGAAAGCTAGTAAATAAATAGTTCTCACATGAATGTTTATCAACAGACTTCAAAAGTACTTTCAAATAGTCAATGTTGTAGGTACCTACTTAAGTCAAGTCAAGTAAGCCTGTAGGTACCAACTTAATTAAAATATAAACTATATTTTATTTTAGGCTTACATGACAGTGCAGGTCAAGTTTTCAAACCTTTGTTTATTTTTAATGGTCCAATGGGGTTCGATTCCCATCTGGGACAGATACTTATACAATGAGCGCGATCTAATTAATTTTTGAGATATGACAGTGCTGTCAGGGAGTTTATTTTTACGGTATTTTGTTCTTCTTTTGTAAGTACATAATAATTGGTCACAATTTTTTATCGATGCCTACAAAAAGAATGAATGTTTATCTTTATTATCTTTTTTTTTGCAAGCCGTTCCCAGCCTAATCTGATAAAAATGAAGACGGCGCTTGATTTTTCATTTGTGGTCATAGACTGAATGTGAACCATTCGCGTACCGGAGTCGGCCGCAGCTTGCCCATCCCTGTCTAAGGAAGTGTGCACACGGCGGATTTGTTGGACACGTCTGGTCGTTAGGCCGCGACTCACGGACGGCGTGCGCTTAAAAATGGATGACTGCAGTGTAGGCCGGTCATTAGCTGCAAGTCTTTGCCACAGTGTATTAAATACTGGTAGCTAAGGAGTATAGATTGATTGAAATTCTTTGCAGAAACAAATTAATATCTGGGACTCCTTAGACCAAGATCGTCTGACCCTAAAACTAGCTGGTACTAAAGTCTGAAAAAAGTAAGTACATCAATAATCATTACACGAAGGTTTTACCTGATTATAGATCCAACCGCCTTTTGGCTATAAAGGCATATTGTGCCGATTGGCCAGTCATTAACAGTTTTTCATTACAGAAAACTACCATTTAACAATTTAGGCAGCCTTATCACTAGAGAGCAATTTACACCAATTTATTAAAAATACAGTTCCAGAGATTAGCTGCACGATAAGCTCAAAATCTACTGGGTTGTTGCATGTTGGCGCATTGGGTAGTTCTGCCTATAGCGCCGAAGGTAGCGTGTTCCATCAAATTGTATGTTCGCTTTGTGGCTGCGTGGGATTATTGACATATTTTAAGTATTTGGAAGTACTTGAGTGTCCCATTTTCATAATTATGACGAGCTCTGACGCTTAGCTTTGGGGTCAAATGTTGTTGATAATAACGCTGCTTCGAATATTTTTTCTAAACATCGGCTTCACATAATCATCTGTTTGAACATAAAGTCACAGAATGTATGATATGATAGTTACCTGGTAAACAAGGATAGACAGAAGTTTCCTGGGACCTTTTAAATTTAAACAAAATTTAAATTTAAATATGCGCCTGACCACACACACCTCTTGTATCGGTCTCGAAGTGGGGATTAATATCTCTGTGTTACCAGGTAATACACAAGGAAATCAGCCAGCGGCGTCTCCCAGCACACCCAGAACCGAGTCCATTCAGAAAAGATCGTTTCCTGAATTGACCCGACCGGGAATCGAACCCGAGACACTACGGAAATCAAGGCGAGAAACCGTGCTACAGCGCAGTACGCCAATCGTGTCGAAAAATTTATTCAAATATCTTATTTGTTCTAAGCACCACAAACCAAAGCAGATGTCATTGACCTTCTAAAGCATAGTGCATCGGGCGCGCCACATCGGCACAGATGTGCCCGCGCATGCGTGAAGCTGCATGTAAACAAATGTAATGCCAGTGACTCATGTTCGGTAAACGTGGATGTTTAGTTAGTCTTATTAGAAACTTATACTTCATTCATTATAACATTATAAATAAGAAGCAGGGGTGCTAAAATGAAAAACAATTAGCATTTGACGTTGCCATGACGATGACATACCCTAGTATAACCTGGCAAAATTAAAAAACCCTTCCGCCATACCGTATGAAGGGATAATGTAACATTTTAGATTTGGTAGAGTTATAGTGACAGTTAAAATGTTTCCGGATAAAAACCCCTGGTTCTTTTAGGTTTTTGCATCGACAATAATGTTTGATGCAAGACAAAATAGATATTTATAAAAGCCTCATAAATTATGAAGTTACTTTACTTTATATGAGAACAATTAAGTGAGACAGCTATAAGTAGGTGGATTTTAATAAATTCGACATAAATCTTAAAAGTAAAAAAGTTATTACTTTAATTACTTTAGCATTGTAAAATGAAATTTAAATAAATAATATAATTTAAATAATTGTTTTTCATTGAAATTTAAAGATATAAAAACTGGAAAAATTCGATTTCGGACCTTGATGATCTCGAGCGGGAATCGAATCCACGACTTTCACAATCCGGGTGACTGCTCTAAATCACTGAGCTACCAAAACCTCAGAGGGACGACCGAATCTTTCCAGTATATGCTTACGTTGCAACTGTTGCAAGCCAACGTTATTCCATCAATGTTTCAAGGCAAGTACGTACCTACAAACATCCAAAAAAAAAAAAATTTTTACAAATATTTAAACTTTCGGTTAAGATGGCTTTCTAATCTTCTGGATGGATTTCAAATAACATTTCAGACCTATTATTTTAGTGGAACTAAGGCAAAAAATAATACTTTAAGTAATCATATATCGGCTCCGATATTACCTAGAACAATTCTGACTACTCAGATATGTTTCTTTATTAGGTGCTATAAAACAGTGCTAAAATAATTGCTGGCCGCTAGTAAAAAAAAATGACGCCATGGGTCCATACAAAGTTACTCGAACCCCTTTGGAAAATGATATATGTTTAAATTTAATTGACTTGAAAAGTTGTCAAAAACTCGTTTTTATCATGTTCTGACACTGTCAAAATAACACTCTTCCGGGCATATTGTACATCGTTTTACTCGAGCGGCCTGTGGGTTGACTTTACCCAAAAGTCGTACAACGGCCTTCGCGTTCAATATATCAATGCGTTCAGGGCACTGCTGCGGCTGCCGCGATGGTGTAGTGCATCAGGCAAGTTCGCGGATGCGCAGGTCGACAGTTTCCCGACAATACTGTGAAAAAAAGCAAGTTCATTGCTCAGGCGGGTTCGCGACGGCCGCAATAGTGTTTTGGATGCCATAGCCAACCGTGGGGACTGTCCGCTAGGGGCGTCTCCCAGCACACCCAGACCCGAGTCAATTCAGAAAAGATCGTTTCCTGAATTGTGGCGACCGGGAATCGAACCCGGGACACTACGGAAATCGAGGCGAGAAACCGTGCTACAGCACACTACGCCAATCGTGCCGTCAAATATATATAATAAAATAAAATATATAAAATAAATAAATATATGCTATTGTAACTAACACTCTGGATCTTGTTGTCTGATTAATAAATGATTTTATTTTATTTTTTTATTATCATTGTCATCAATGACTACACACGCCAAACATAGACCATAGATAGGCTGAGATGACTTGAAGATCTGCAAATGAAGGTACCATCTATTTTTGATAATTCTAAATAACTCTCCCAGCTAAGGCCTTTAAATAATTGGTAGGTATGTAAGGTAATTAGAACGCAGAATAAATAAAACAAACACTAAGTAAGACCGAAAATAATGCCTACTCAATAATCCAAATAGGTACAGAACTTGAACTTCCTTTCGCGTATACCTACTTAGTGGTTCCCTAAGGCTTCGGGAAGAATATTTGAATGATCAATGGATTATAAAACAATGTCTATTAGAAGTATATTATTTTTTGGTTATTTTATTATGGTATTTTAAATTGTAAATCTATGTCTTATGTTATTTAAAACTTTACAAAGGTATCGAACTAATTTGTTGTTTATGTCACCAACGTTACGTTTTACCAGTTACAATAGTTCATTCAGAACTTTTGAGGTCATACGAAAAAAAAAATGTTTCGTTCTTTTATAGTTACACATTCGGCCACATGTTAAAAGATAGATAGACAGACACGGAAGTTAATATTATAACTGTATTAAGGCAGAGGCTAGCAAGTAACCATTAATGCCACTCCAAATATTGTTTCGCTTGTTACCGGCGCCTGTTCATTTCTCAACGGCTATGTGCGCAATTCAAAACATCGTGACGTGAGAAAGAAATCAGGCGCTAGAGACCAAATAAAAATTCTAATACGCATAATGTGTGAAGGACTGGATGACCATTGTGAAGTAGTTAAGTCCTGGTTTGTAGACATCTTTTTTTTTTTTTTTGATAGTTATCTTAGTAAATAAGCCCACCCCAAGGTAAAATACCCCATCCTCTGCATTAGTTGATTTATTATAAGATAAAATTAGACTTGTGTATCAACACGAAGATACCAATCGCTTTGGAAATCTATGGGATATCCTTTCAGTCCGTTCAGCTGTGTACGTCTTGCGCTTGCTTACAATTAAGATTATGATGACATGATTGTTCTTTTGAACTAAATATATACCTAATAATACTGAAAACATAATTATAATGAAATCTCAATGCTCAAATAGGGCAAGTTAGCTGTTGCCTTTACGAAACGAAATGTTCAATACATAAAAGCTTGACGAACTTTGAAGTAAAATATGAATAATACCCGCTGGCGAAGGATGGAATTGAATTGAATTCTAGTTTGTGTATGATTGAGAAACTATTGAAAGGAAGTACCTAGCCAGTAGCCTCAAGATGGTATGGCAATTTTGTTACACTTGAATTAGGATTTGTTGCAATGAAGAAGAAAAAAATCACAAAATCTATTAATGCTTAATAATAACACATGCAAATTATGAATACAAAATCAAGTAATGACTAAGAAAACAAATGGCTGCATCACAGCCTTCTGCTTAAAACTTTTTTACAAACCGAATCAGGTTGTTGACGAGGCGTGAAAATAAAGTCTAATTCGACTCATGAAAGTCAAATGAAGCTCCCAAAACGAAAAATTACTCTCGGAACTCGTAAACACTCTTCATCACGAGGGAATACTTGAGGAGCGGACTTAAGGCCGTATTCACTTTGATTAGTACTTAGTGTAGGGGCTCAGTGATTAGTAACCTGCGTAATAGAGTGATAGATGTGTGTTCTATTTTTTTGCAAGTGAACTGCGAGTAACCTTGTCCCGCGCGGCTTCCTTCCTCCTCACTCGCAGCGTGCCTGATACTAAACACGTCTAGACAGCAGTTGTTAGTGTGTAGTGTGTAGCGTTTTGCAAAACTTGCAAAAAATGGCGAAGTAGACAGAAGACGTCATACCCTGAATGTGTGCAGGAGTATGTAAATACGAGTATGAATGCCTTTTAAATTGTAAAGACCTTAGGACCAAAATTAAAGGTGTCCGAGATAAACTAAACACAGCCACTAAACAAAATTGGACGATGCTCACTGCTCGTACTATACACCTGCACCAACTAATCACCTGTGTGGCGTCACTCGTGTGTTTTCATAAACTTTATTTATTTTTATTCTTATTTTTTTAGATACATATTTTGGTTGTACGAGCAAGGCCGGGCGTGGGACTAGAGAGGCAAAACCTCTCACGCTTTACCGCGATGCGCAGTGCGGCGGTACCATTTCAATATGGGAGCCGTCTGCGCGCGTCGAAAGCGGTTGCGCGCGCAACCGCGGCCCGCTGACGCCGGCCGACACCATCAGCAGCCAGCAGTCCGTTCCTAGTTAGCACCGCGAATGCACGCCCGGTTTCGCTCCTAATTTTTCACGCGATCTTTTGTTCTGTTTCTTTGTAAATAATTTTGTGTAAATATTATATGGAGGGATCCTATTTTCGTTGATTTTTTTTCACTCCCAAGTAGGGCTCCCCATAACTGGTGACCCCAAGTTTAGAAGCACGCGAACGTTGGACAATAAAGTACGCGATACATACACGCGCGTCGCCCATCGATTGTTCTAGAAAAACGTTTGGCGGAACAAAATAAAAACGCAGCAAGAAAAAACAATGGACGAGCAGACTGCAAATGCTGTTGGAGAGAAAATGGAAGTGCAGCGCGTGGGAGTACGCGTACCTCCGTTTTGGCCCGAGGACCCGGCCCTATGGTTTGCGCAGTTGGAGCATCAATTTTTACTATCCCGAGTAACAACAGATGAGACAAAATTTAGCTTTTTGGTATCAAATTTGGACCTGCCATACGCCCGCGAGGTCAAAGATATTATCACCAACCCGCCGGCAGAAGACAAGTACAACGCACTGAAGTCGGAGCTTGTACGTCGATTGTCCGCATCAAAGGAAAGGCGTATCAAGCAGTTGCTAGCAGATGAAGAGCTAGGTGACCGCAGGCCTTCGCAATTTTTGCGACATCTGGAGAGCCTTGCTGGTCCAGCCGTGCCTACAGATTTTCTGCAATCACTGTGGTCTAGTAGGTTGCCGCAGAATGTACAGGCCATAATGGCGTCCCAAGCCGACCTACCACTTAGCAAGTTGGCTGATCTCGCAGATAAGGTGTTCGAGATTGTCCCGCCTGTGCCGCGTGTCGCGTCGATGTCGCCGGCTACGAGCTCTTCGTCGGCTGGCGCGCTGCCATCTTACGGAGATCTCGTGGAGGAAGTCAGTTTGCTACGTCAGCAGATGGCAGCACTCGCTACGGGGAATAATTTGCCGGGACGCTCTCAGTATCGAAACCCTTCACGCAGTCGCTCGAGATCGCGGGAATACCGCTCAGACCACAAGCTCTGCTTCTATCACTACATGTTTGGCGAAAAAGCTAGAAAATGTCAGCAGCCGTGTAGTTTCAAGACGGAAAACCACCAGGGAGGTCGGGATTAGCGGCTAGCGACTGTCCCTTATCAACAGGCCGTTTGTTTGTCATTGACCGAGTGACAAAAATGCAATTTCTCGTAGACACTGGCTCCGATCTCTGTGTATATCCGCGGTCAGCACTCCAGCAGCGGCGTGAGAAGACTGACTACGAGCTTTTCGCGGCCAACGGATCTTGCATCCACACTTATGGCTGGGCACATCTACGGCTCGATCTAGGTCTACGGCGCGACTTCAGATGGCGATTTGTGGTTGCAGACGTTACCAAACCGATCATTGGAGCTGACTTTCTTAAATTTTATAATTTGCTTGTAGATTTGAGGAACCACCGCTTGATCGACGGGCTAACTACGCTCACCGCAGCAGCCCAATCGGCACAGCAGTCGACAGTGGATGTAGCTTCGGTCAAGATGGTTAGAGGAGACTGCAGGTATCACCAGCTGTTGCGTGAGTATCCTGACATTACTAGACCTGCAGGTGTCGAGCGATCGGTGAAACACCAGACGGTGCACCATATTCGAACAACAGCCGGCCCGCCGGTGACATCGCGACCGCGGCGCCTGGCGCCTGACAAGCTGCGGATAGCTCAGAAAGAATTCGAAGACATGTTGGCAAATGGTACAGCGCGACGATCAGAGGGTTCCTGGGCATCGCCTCTTCATCTTGTGCTCAAGAAGGATAATGGCTGGCGCCCCTGCGGTGATTACCGAGCACTGAACTCTCGCACTATTCCAGATAAGTACCCCGTCAGGCATATACAGGACTTTGCTCAGCAACTAGCCGGCAGCAAGGTTTACTCAAAAATTGACCTAGTTAAAGCCTATAATCAGATTCCGGTGCATGGAGACGACATCATGAAGACAGCTATCACCACGCCGTTCGGGCTGTTCGAATTCCCTTACATGACGTTTGGGTTGCGAAATGCAGCGCAAACCTTCCAGCGGTTTATTGATGAAGTGCTCAGAGGCCTGCCATTTTGCTACGGGTTCATCGATGACATTCTGGTGTACTCTAAATCAGAAAACCAGCACCACGAGCACCTTCAGCGGCTGTTCCAGCGGTTAGCAGATTACGGTATTCTGATCAATACTGCTAAGTGTGAGTTCGGTCAGTCCCACATCACCTTTCTCGGGCACGAAGTAACACCTGACGGTGTCCATCCGGTGACAGAAAAGGTGAAGGCTTTACAGGATTTTCCAGTACCCAAAACCGTCAAGGAGTTACGTCGTTTTCTTGGAATGTACAATTTGTATCGTCGGTTCGTCCCCGATGCAGCGCAAATCCAAGGTCCACTGAACGTGCTCCTATCCGGACCTAAGACGAAAGGTAGCGAAAATATTACTTTAACACCAGACATGTTAAAGGCTTTTAATGGCTGTAAGGCAAGTCTAGCAGAAGCGGCGCTGTTAGCTCATCCCGAGCCAGATGCGGAGCTGGCGATTCACACTGATGCTTCAGATACGTCCATAGGGGCATCGCTGCAGCAACGCGTCAGCAACAGTTGGAAGCCGCTGGCATTTTTTTCCAAACGCCTAACATCTGCACAGAAGAAGTACAGTCCGTACGATAGGGAGCTTCTGGCTATTTACGAGGCCATACGGCACTTTAGACACATGGTCGAAGCTAGAACGTTCACGGTATACACTGACCACAAACCGCTGTCATTTGTTTTCAACCACAATCGTGACAACTGTTCACCCAGACAATTTCGTTACTTGGACTACATAGGTCAATTCACAACTGATATTCGCTACATTACAGGCCCAGACAACGTGGTAGCGGACGCCTTCTCCAGGATCGAGGCTATCTCACCACCAATCAGCTACGAAGACCTAGCCAAAGCCCAGAGCACTGACCGTGAGCTGCGAGACCTCATACTGCAGGGATCAACAGCATTGGTTTTACGGAAGGTCAAGATTCCTGGTTCCAGCACAGAGGTTGTATGTGACATATCTAAACATCCACGACCGTACCTGACTCTCAGATTTCGGAAGCCTGCATTTGATGCTCTTCACGCGTTGAGCCATCCTGGGGTGAAGGCGTCAGTGGAGTTAGTCTCAAAACGATTTGTCTGGCCTGGGATAAAGAGAGACTGCCGCATTTGGGCTAGAGAATGCACAGATTGCCAAGCAAGCAAAGTAGCTAGACATACTCATTCACCTATCTCTTCATTTCCCATTCCATCATATCGTTTCGCTCATATTCATATGGACATTGTCGGACCGTTACCATATTCCAATGGTTACAGATACCTCCTCACCGTCATCGACCGCTTCACCCGGTGGCCCGAGGCGTTTCCACTGGCTGACATCGCTGCTGAGACATGCGCCCAGGCCTTCATCGCTGGCTGGGTGTCCCGCTTTGGCTGCCCTGAAAAAATCACCACCGACCGCGGCAGGCAGTTTGAGTGTGAGCTGTTCCACTCGATGACATCCATCCTCGGTACGCAGCACCGTCCAACAACGGCATATCATCCTGCCTGCAATGGCATGGTGGAACGGTTCCATCGACAACTGAAGGCAGCCATCATGTGTCACGCCACCCCAAGCTGGGCGGAGGTTCTTCCTCTGGTGCTATTGGGTATCCGCAGCGCTTGGAAGGAAGACATAGAGGCATCAGCGGCAGAGATGATGTACGGGGAGCCACTCCGCCTCCCTGGGGAATTCTTCGCTCCTGCCGCTAACGTGCTGCACGACCCGTCGAGTTTCACATCGCGGCTGCGATCTCACATGGCCAACCTAACACCTAAACCAGCGGCGCGACACAACAAAGAAACATTTTACGTGCCAAAGGATCTGGCCACAGCAGAGTACGTCTATCTCCGGCAAGACGCTTCTAGGCGTTCCCTTGAGCCGCCATACACGGGGCCTTACAAAGTGTTGGCCCGAACGGAGAAGACGATAAAGCTGGCTGTCAGAAACAAAGAGACCACGGTATCAATAGACAGGGTCAAGCCAGCTTATGTCACCAAAGATGACACCGAAGAAGTTCCACCATCAGCGGTACCTCGCGACGCCACTACAAAGACGAGGGCTGGAAGGACGGTCCGGTTTCCTGACTACTTTCAACCTCGGTAGCCTCGGTCTCAGCAGGGGGGTAGTGTGGCGTCACTCGTGTGTTTTCATAAACTTTATTTATTTTTATTCTTATTTTTTTAGATACATATTTTGGTTGTACGAGCAAGGCCGGGCGTGGGACTAGAGAGGCAAAACCTCTCACGCTTTACCGCGTTGCGCAGTGCGGCGGTACCATTTCAATATGGGAGCCGTCTGCGCGCGTCGAAAGCGGTTGCGCGCGCAACCGCGGCCCGCTGACGCCGGCCGACACCATCAGCAGCCAGCAGTCCGTTCCTAGTTAGCACCGCGAATGCACGCCCGGTTTCGCTCCTAATTTTTCACGCGATCTTTTGTTCTGTTTCTTTGTAAATAATTTTGTGTAAATATTATATGGAGGGATCCTATTTTCGTTGATTTTTTTTCACTCCCAAGTAGGGCTCCCCATACCTGCACTCGCACTAATCAAAGTTATTGCAGGCCTATAGTGCTCCGTATAAAAACATCTCCAAGTACAAACATCAGAACTTTTGTATTTAGGGATATTCCGCGAGTTTAGTTAGTGGGTCTGGACGTCTTTTATCGATTCGATAAGAATAAATAGATCGATAAGCAGTCTGGACTGATTAATGTAGATATAATTTAAAAATAATAGCAGTATGTTAATCGCATATGATGTAGATTTAGATTACCATCAAATACCTACTTGTACTCACTTCAGCCAACATACACAATGATCGTCTGCTTTTAACTGAGCCAAGTACTCAAATATACTCGTATCTACATAAATATTATTTCTAAACCTACATGTTTTAAATTCAGCTCATAATTACTCCAACTGGTAATTAGTATAATAATTAAACATGATACTTACATGCTACATATTGCATGTTATTATAATAAAGCGAATTTATAGATCTTGGAACAGAATAATTGAATTTCATGAACCATCTATGTAAACAATATACTCGTACTTACGAGTAGGTAAAAATAAAACAAATATGTATGCTTTCGGGCTTGGAAATACCTAAATTAAATAACATATAAATCAACATTAGCTTCTGTTGAAAGCAATGAATTAACTTTTGTCAAGAGACCGCAAAATTTAAACCTATTGCTATTTTTAATTACATCATAAAAGGGTGGCATAAATTAACTGAAACTGAATTGATTGAAATACCATTAATTCCTTTAAAAAAAGGAAAGGTATCTGGTGAAAAAATATGTTACTAGTAAGGATGATATTGTCTATCAGAATAAAAAGGAATCTAAAAGATGTGAAATGCAAACAGTAAGTAAGTAGGTGATATAATTACAAATTCCTTGAAGCAATAATTAAATATTTTTTCCACATGCCAACAAGCTTTATAAATAATTTATTACCATTACAAAACGCGTTTGATTACATAAAAGTACCATGAGATCATTAATTATAGCGTGTTAAGTGAGTGTCGACCGTTAGCGCCACAAGCATCCGCGGTGTTATTCTGTAAATATTTTATTATATTTTATACATCAGGTGATAAGTGGTAAGTAAGCGCTTAGTAGTAACGGATGTAAGTAAAATCAAATATATTTAGGAAGACTTGGGTACTTGTTAGCACTTGAAGTATTTTTTTATTATTCTCTATTATATTTGTAGTAAATAAAACCTAAACTAATATTATAATGCTAAAGAGTTTGTTTGTTTGTTTGGTTGACCGCGCTAGTCTCAGGAACTACTGGTTCGATATGAAAAATTCTTTCAGCGTCAGATAGCCCATTTATCGAGGATTTAAATGATCACGCTAAGACCAATAGGAACGGAGCACAAATGAAGAATGTATCAAAATCGGGGTTTTTTCCCTTTTGAGAGCTTCCGCTGCGTGCGCTGCGTAAACGGTTAAAGTTTCGCTAAAAGCATGTATGACAGAATTATTCTACTTTAAAATTTCTAAAAAAAAAATTGTACTTTGAAAGTCTGTGATGGTGTAACTAAGTTATTTTCTTCTGTCGTTTCATCTTCAAATTGAAAGTACCCAATCATTCAATTGAATAAAAATATTTGTTGCCTGATTAATTAATGACTGCGATTAAATTGTTATACTTATATGTATATCTTCTTTCTATAGTAGAATAAAGATATAAAATACAAACTAAAGCAAACATCTATGCTTTAGTTTGTATTAAGTATATCTCTTTATACTATGCCGTATTTTAAACAACATGACGGTTTTTTCTCTTTCTTTTTTATAGCCTCTTCCGTATTATGTGAAAAATTTAAAAAGTATCATAACGCCGTACTTTTAGGTACCTAATCATATTATATTACGTATCTTGATTTTCTTTAAGTTTTCTAATACGTTAATTTCTGACCCTTACATGCTTTATTTAATTGATCCTCTTAAGAGATTCACTAGTACCTTGCTGCCAACAAATAAGTCTTTATGTATATATATTAACATTCATGATGAAATAAAACTCTCCTGATGAGATAAGGATTAACAGTTTACAGAATACGGATCCGCCTTGGCTCTCTGCCAGTCTCGCCTGCAAGTGTGTTTGCTCCACTAGCCCAAGGTTAGGGCCATAAACTGCACTCGCGTACGACCGCATTAAAAAGTGAATATGGGACGTTTTTATACCGCTTTCACGAAATTGCGAGCGATATGAGTTTGCCCTCCACGGTAAAGTGAAGCCACATTCGAGCACGAACGGTTATATCTTGTCAGTATTAGAAGTAACTTAGTAACATCTTTTTAACCTGTACCATTTAAGATTAATTGAAATAGATTTATTTATTGCATTTCAAAAATAACAGTACAGGTTGGTACATGACCTAAAACAATGACACAATCACACGGTCTCATTGCTAAAAAGCAATCTCTTCCAGACAACCCAGTTAAAGGAAAATGTTAAGAAGGGTGTGTTTGTTAAGCAAGTGCACAAAAATAGTAAAAAGTTGATGAATTCAAAAAACTCTAAATGTTATGAACAAATACTCATCTTTCATAGGATATCACAGAACACCCCTTTTTTAATACTAAGGCCCGATTTTTAATTCTTAGTTTATTCCCTAGATAGCTAACTGAAGTATAAAATTAACTGGATGTTTATCAAGCGAATAGATATTTTTAATTTTTCAATCGTCTTTTATGCAAAGAATAGCTATCTATCGTTTGTCCATGTATTTATATCGCTAACTTCAGACTGATTATCCACAAGCGAGATGCACTTATACAATCATTGCAATGTTAGAATGAAACAAGACAAAAGTGGATGTTTGAAATTGACACTGACGTAGAAGAAAAGCAACCTCAGTTTATTTTGTTGTTTAAAGTTGTGGTAAAAAGTATAACACTCCAAAACTCCTTAACAAAATGAGAATAATCTCAAATGACACACCACATAACCTCAAAATGTCAAAGAAAACGCATAGATAAATCTTAACCAGCCCCTCAAGAAGCAGATAACTTTATTCCTCAGTTAGCGGCTTTATTCAACAGATAACATCTATCTGACCATTGAATTTCTTTAACCTTCGAATAAAATTTATTCTACAGATGTATATCATTATCTGATAATTGAAAAATCGGCCCTAAGGCATTTACATTAATTAAAGCACAGCTCTAGGCTGAAGACCTTGTCTTGGCAAACGCACCGTAGGACCCGCGAGGTGGACGCACGACCTGGTAAAGGAGATTTCAGGTGGATGCTGACCGCCTGCGCTCAGTTGCTTTGGAAATCTATGGTAGAGGGCTTTAGTAGTCATTAGATCCACTTCGCATAACAATAAATTTAAAAAAATGTATAGATTCTTGAGAATATTTATAATTTAAATGCTCCTTTAGTAGGTACCATTAAAAACATAAACCTTCGTTTAGAAACATTTAAATTAGTATGATTAACTTATTACTAACATTATAAAGAGAAAAGATTTTTTTGTTCGCATTGAATAGGCTCCGGAACTACTAAATCGATTTTATTAATTCCTTCACCAATATAAAGCTACATTATCAGGGAGTGATATAGGCTTTTTTTTAAAAACAAGGCTATATTTTGACGGGAAAGATAGTCTATGCGGGCGAAGCCGCTGACGGACAGCTAGTATAAAAAGTAAAATTATAGTCCTCTTGGGAACAGGACACGAATCAGGATGAACCTAAACATGATTAGATAAGTTTATTTATTTCTAGGAAACAGAGGACAACGTTTGTATGGAAGAACGGCGCTCCTGTATCCTCTTAATGATACCAGGGTCAATTAAAGGATTTTCGCAATAAGATCGTCGAAGAAAATAAAATAGAACAAAACAAAATAAGGTAAAATAACATAAAAAACCAAATTAAATACAAAATGTCATGGGAAATTAGTTTGGCTTGGAGTATTCAATGCATGAAGCAGGTGGACGAAAGACCTTTTAAAATTTATACTGGCAGAATCTAGTCTCGATAAAAATGTCTTTTAAAACTGCAACTGATTCTGCAAAATGGACAGTATAAACCAACAAATGCAACTAACAAACAGAGACAGCAATTAGTTACTGTAATACGAAACAATGCATTAAGCTCCCAGGCGCAATTGCTCTGACAATTTAAACAAACATCGTTCGCAACTCTGAGTTGCTATGCAACCGTAGTCACTGCTTGTTTATGTTCAGGGTTGTGTATTGGTGCTGAAACTTTCAAACAGAGTTCAAAGTAGTGTGTTTGTGCAAGTTTTGATGTTACGCATACGATTAGAATGTTCAAATAAATATTTCGACATCTTTACATGTGGCCATCTGCCCTTAAACTAAGCAGAGCTTTGGATGTCAGATACTAAAACTCATTGACGACACTATTGGTGCAGTGTGCTGAAGCACGATTTTCGCTTGACTTGCGTGTTGCTTGACTTAATTCAACTCTGCTCGGGTCTGGGTGTGCTGGGTAATGCCCCGGGGTTAAATTCTTGTCTAGTGCCCCGTAACACAAGGATATTTTAACCCTGCTTCATGATCATGACAGTAAAATTGGTGTGTTGTCTGACGCATATTTATTTTTATATTTAAGTAATTACATGTTTTTTTAAACCAATACTCATGTTTTATCTATATGCACATTTTATTTTCTTTGGAGCACAAATTTCTATATGAAGGCCTCACTGCAATCAGGACTGAACTGTACCTCCACCACGAGTTGCCACTTTAAATTTACGTTATAGTTCGCGTAAAAAAAATTGTATTGGAATTTGACATGACATAACAATGTCAAATCCCGATACAATTTTTTACGCGAACGATAACATATATTTAAAGTGGCAACTTGTGGTAGACGTAGGTACTGTAATACGTGAGTCTAACGTAAGTAAGTTAACATTAGGAAAATCAGCACAAAAACACCCTTGCAGGCAGGGTCTATAATGACCCCGACCCAGGCAGTGGGATAGTACTCGTACATAATGCATTTCACACCCCGAGAAAAACAAGGGTCTATAATGATCTTAATTATTTGAAAACAACACCTTTTACCCAGTTTGTAGGAGCAATAAAGTATTGGATATTGAGTAAATAGGAAGCTAGAGTACTATCATCAGCATAGCGAAGATTCCAGATTTAAAATAAATAGTTTATAAAGAGAAAACTAAGAAAAGCCATCTTTAAAAACTACGAGGAATTTTCCGTTGACTTCAAAGAAACATCTACTTCTAATGACGCAACAAGCGGCTTCCCCACTGCATGGAAGTAAGAAGCAATTTTCTACACGGCCCAACATTTTTAACGAGCGAACTGTTGAGTTTTTCCAATCTTTGCGCCCATTCCTCTTTACGAACAGAATCTTACGCTACGCTTTCACAAATGACAAGAACATTCAGTGTTGATTAAAAAAATTGTGTTGGGGTTAAGATCAGAAACTTTAACCGTGGAAATCTTGTTATGAGTTAAACCTATGGCTTTTCCATTATAAAAAAAGAAAATAGACAACCTATCGCTCTGCTTACACAACACATACTTACAAGTAAAAATAACTTTTCATTACTCATACTCTGAAAGTAGGTCTGAAGTTGCCTGAGGAGCGGGATGAAAGTAATACTTTTCATCCCTAGGGAGAATCACTTTCAACTGACAGCTGTCAAATTATTTAAAAAAAAACGAGTTCTTTTTCACATATCTATTGAACCATGTTCCACTTTCTATACAGCCACGATGTAAAATTGAAATAACTTAAAGTTAAGTATTGATTAAAGAATATATATTTTTTAAATAACTTTATTATAATTTAGTTTCAACAATTTCATTAAAACAACTTAGATTTGGGCAAAATATTTACCATTTTTCCAATGATGAAAATAAAAAATAATGGCTGAATAGCTGGCCGGCCACAGAAAAAAATACAAACAAAATAGGCGGGAAAGCGGCAATTCGATCTTCATTTATTTTTTCGATTTGAAGATTTTTGTTTATACGTATAGCAGAGATTTGTACCTATAAAATGAGTTCATCTGATTCTGATATGAATTTAACGCCTGATTTTATAAGAGAAGAGGCTAAAGCGGTAGTGGAAAATAAAATTTACTCATTTTTTCTTTAGCTAATTCATGTTTTTATTTTTACTTTCCTTGTATTTGTAATGAAAAGCACAGTGTTTACCTCGGGTTAAAGACTTATTTAGTCCCTCGAACTATTGACGCCCTCACTTCGTTCCGGGCGCCAAACCCCGTCTCGGGACTAAATGAGTTACTTTCACCCCTAGGGTAACAATGTACTATTGTAACAGCATGTCACAACATTTGTCCGTGAAAAACACAAAAAACAGGCTCAACGCGACAACCTGTGAACGTTTTTAATTCAAGGTTTAGCAATTTTTATTTTCATTCAATTTCCCACTTAGTGAGAACAAGACGATTTAGGTATGAGACACTCCACAAATTGCATGTTGTACGAAATATCTGACCTTTTTTATACCGTACAATTTGTAAATCGTGCTGATTGATTGATTGTGATGATTTTGACAACACTATTAACGTAGTACACTGCTGGTAGGATTGTCTGGCGAATATTTATTTATTTACTACTTTCCATCAGGAAAAAATTTGGTTAGTGTACCTACATAAACGAGTAAAAAAAATACGCAAAGTCAACGGATTAAGATAAAAATATTGGTAAGAAGCAATCAAAGCGGCTTTTCGCTGACGTCGAGCGCTTCAAGCTAAACAATTAGAGGACGTCGTAAAAGCTTTACTGCTTCCGCGAACGGACGCGACTCCGACGGAAAATCCATTGAAAACAGACTGCAAATGAGTCGATATCCCGGGAAAAATTATATTCTGCTCTTTTTAATACAATTTCGGTGGTGTAGTGTATGTGAGTGAGAGAGAGGGAAGCATTATGTCATCTCTAGCGCACGTGCGGTCGTTGTGCAGCTCAGTCGGCTGTCAGCGGCGAGAGTGAGAGGGCACGCGCGTCTAAGAGCCGATAATATTGAATAAGATACACCACATTTTGGCGACGAGGAGTAACAGGACTACTGTGAGTAATTAATATTAAATTACCGTTTTGAAAAAAAAATTAAAGAAAAGGAAATAGTGTGCGGTGTTGGATAACTATCAAACTAATTATATTTACAGTACAAGTTACATTTAAACGAACATCAAGGTTAATATTTTTCATTATTAAGACACTCGAGCTACTTACATAAAAACTGTTTTAATGTTTGTTTTCACTTCCCGATGTCACTCCGAGTGGGTAGGTACATACTAGTTTACCTACACTCAAATGAAATAATCAGATCACAAAGTACGAAACTAATTCACATTCTTAACATTTTTATGAACAGGCAGAATCAAACCAAAATACCCGCAAATAGCAGTTAATCGCCGCACCGATGTATCAGATCCTTCAAACAAAATTTAATAAACTATGATCAATTAGAGCCCGGGTTCGATTCCCGTTCGGCCCAGAACTGAGTATACTTTTCAGATTACAAATTTAAATATAAAAAATACTAAGATTGAACGAATGTTAGATTGTTTATTACTCGATACAAGTAGGTAACGATGCTTGTTGATGAAACAGGAGTCCAGAAGACATGGACAAAGTAAATTACAGGTGACGCCTGTTATGGAAGTTCTGATGTAATGATGAAATTAGACGCAAACGGGTGACGCCTGTGTTAAGCTCTGATGTTACCAGATGATGCCTGGTAGTCCGAAAACGAGTGACGCCTGTGAGGACTTGTAATGAAGTACAGGTGATGCCTGTAGGTATATGATGCGATGTGATGTGACATATTATGTGTGATACATGTGTAAGTTTTATACGGGTGACGCCTGTAATATGATGTTTCGTGTACGGGTGATGCCCAAAATATGAAGTTTTGTACGGGTAACGCCTGTATTCTGAAGTTATGTACATGAGTAATTCTCGTTCACTGAAGTTAAGTTGTTACTTTACATTAAAACTACCTATGGTATTCGGTGTATGAATGAACGCTGTAAGAAATAAATAAAGAATGTATCAGGTTGTTAAATGGATGATGCCCTTTTGGTGACCTAAATTAGACTTTTTTTTGTTTCTTTGTCCTGATGTCATGATGTCAAGTCTTAGGTAAGAAAAATTTAAATGCGATGGTAAAGCAGGATCGGTAGGAGCTAGATGAGAACGTTGCGAAAGGAGTATTTATATTTATCTGGAAGCTGCTGATGTTAATACTAGTTCGAAAAAAACGCGCCCGTCTGTTGCATTGGTGAGGACAAGAACTACAAGAAATACTGTTTAATATACCGGGTGGCTACGTTCGGGTGACAGAAGAAAATGATCAGGACATAGACATTTGAAGTAGCAATAAAAAAGTTAGATGAATAAAGCAAATATACGGTAGAAGAGACATCGATTCAGACAAATGAAACAGGAAGAGAGCGGGAAGTTTAAAAAATATTTAGTTCGGCTAAGACAACAAGCTTTGAAATTTCAATTCACGGACGTGATGATAGTCTGATTGATCAGATAATTGAAAAGTGCTCATCGGAAGAACTCAGGAAGAAAGTACTACAAGCAGGCGAAAAAAATATCCTAACGAAAGTAATAACCGACGCAAATACATTAGAGGTGGTGGAACGGCAATAAGGTAATTTAAGTCAGAAAGGAAAAGAACAAGTTGTTATTAAATTGATATACAAGTGAAGGAAAAAACATACATAAATAGAAGTAAAAAGGCCTGTTATCGGTGTCCTTCCAGCTAGGAATCATCTAGCCTATGACACGAAGTGTCCAGTTAAAAGTATGTAACAAATGCAAGAAAGTGGGGCATTTTCAAGCTCAGTGTAAGAGCACAGGCTTGAAACGGAGCAGTGAAGATATATAGCAATGCGGAAAATAGTGTACCTAGATGCGTAAAAATTCAAGAAGTCGAGCCAAAGAGTTAAGAGATTTTAGGCAGGCAAATGCCATAGAAGATAAAATGACTATGTTTTTAATGTCCTCCATAACGATACACTCGCTTGTTTAGTAGGTCAAACTCGAGTAGAGATGCTGATTGATTTTGGGTGCCAACATAACTTAATAACAAATGAGACATGGTCAGAAATCAAAGAAAAAATGTTGATGACAGGCCAAGAAGTGAAAAATCCAGGATAAACATTTGTTGCTTATGGCAGTGAAGTCCCTCTCAAGCTATTAACGTCTTTTAATGCAGATATCCATGCTGGAACAGAAACACAAAACGCCACCTTTTCCGTAATAGATAAAGGAACACGTAATTCATTAGGTAAAACGACGGCAATAGCTTTAGGCGTACTAAAACTTGGACTAAACATAAACCACGTCGAAACGAAATCTTTCCCTAACCTCAAAAACATTCAAATTCAGATACCAATTAATAGTAATGTTAATCCGGTTGCACAACTCGATAGACGGATATCGATCCCACTAGAAAAAAAATATATATTAAAAAATAGACGAACTACTTCAAAGGGCGAATGATATAATGTTAAGACAAGATAAATGTATTTACGGAACCACTAAAGTCCAATTTCTAGGACAGGAGTTGTCAAATCAAGGAATTCGACCACTAGACAAATATTTATCGGCTATATAATATTTTAGAACCGCCATCAACATTTCGGAACTACAGAGCTTTTAAGGGCTTATTAACTATAGTGGGAAATGGATTCCTTCTATGGTCACCCTCACAGAACCATTAAAGAAATTGCTTTGTCGAAAATCAGCCAGAAATGCTGATATTAGACTAAAGGCTGCATTGAGTGACATACCAAATTTGGGGTACTACAACGTACACGATCAAACGATGTTTTTTTGCAGATGCAAGTCCGATCGGACTCGGAGCAATTTTAGTGCAGACAAATGAAAGTTGTCCACGCATTATTGGGTTTGAAAACAAGACTCTCAGTGATTGTGAACGTCGCTTTTACATGTTTTTGTATCTGATACCCATGCCTTATTAGATCTGTAAATAACTGCTACGAAGAATAAATATAAAACCGAATTTATGCCGAGATAGTTCGCATTCCTGGAATTAGCTTTAAAATAAAAGACAGGCTTGCACCTACAAATCAAAGCTATTCTAGTACTTCTATAATAGCGTGTTGACGCAATATGGATAGTGCAAGCGCATGACAAACAACTAGGTACACAGCTGTTTTATTATTATACTATTACTGACCATAAAACTCTTGGGGTTATATTTGGTCGTGTGGTCCAAACCCTGCGCACGGAGTGAGCGTTGGATACTGAGACTTCAATCCTATAAATATGTACAATGTCGTTTATCGTCCTGGAAATCGTCCTATCGTAAAAATAATATAACCGATCCCTTGCCTAGACCATATACTTTCAGCCACGATAAGACTCAGTACAGAGACTACGTGCATGATATCATTGACCATGCTACCAATAGCCGTATCGCTTAAAGATATCGAAGAACACTCGAAGATTGATATTGGCATACAAAAAGTGAAACTGGGATGACACAGTAAAGGGTTATAAGCTTTTTGAGAACGAACTATGTTTCTTTGGGGATATACTGTTAAGAGGGACTGAAATAGATATTCCGACAGAATAAAGACGACTTGTTTAAGATGCTGCTCATGAAGGCCATCCTTGAATGGTCGCGATGAAGTTGAGACTTAGAGCAAAAGTTTGGTGGCCTAACTATGACAAGGTTGTGGAAAACTTAGCTCGGTCCTGTAATGGATGCACACTGGTATCGGCACCAAATCCACTACACCCACTTAAGAGGAGAGAATCACCTACTCTATCGCCAGCTGAGTTGATATCGCCATAGACCTTTTAGGTCCGTTACCAATTGGCAATTACCTTTTAGTTGTGATTGACCATTATTCGAGGTAAAAAGAAATCAAAATATGTTGAGACATTAGCAGCAAGGAAATGATTCGCCTACTTAATAAGATTTTTAGCCGTTTAGGCCATCCGGTTTCCATAGATAAATAGATAGATTATTTATTTCTTATTACAAAAATACACATTAAATTACATTTGTTCATGTTCATGGTCAATTAAAGGATTTTCACAATAACTATCAATAATGGCAAACAATTTATTAGTGCACACTTCAAGGCTTATTGCCATGAAAATTATATAAAACTGTTTAATTCAATACCTTACTGGCCACAACGTAATGGAGAGGTGGAGCGGCAAAATAGGGATATTATTGAACGTCTTAAAATATGCCAAGTAAAGAGAAAAAGCTGGAAAGAGGCATTGACGGAGTATTTGACGATGTACAGTAGCACTCCGCATCGTGTGACTGGAAAAACACCGGCAGAGCTATTCTTTCAAAAGAAATTCAGAGACAAGATTCCAACGATAGATATTGCAGAACAAAGTTTTGAAGACATGGATATTCGAGATAAAGACAAAGAACGAGAAGAAAAAGGAAGAGAGTATACAGATAAAAAACGAAGAGCACGCAATGTTGACTTACAAGTGGGAGATAAAGTGTACGTGAAGAACGCAAATAAAACAACTAAGCATAGTCTTGATTTTGATACCACCACGCATACAGGGAAGGCTAAAATCGGTGGAGGTGTGGAAGTGCAGAACGACGAAACTGCACAGCAGTCCAGACGCAACATATTGCATTAAAAAAAGTGGAGGGAGAATGGAAATCGGTAAACAAAGAAATCGATCGACATAATTCACAAATGGCAGTAGAAGATAGCTCAGAAGAGGAAATCGTGGATGATTAGGATGAGGAAGACTAAAACTAAAAACCATAACATTATATTTGATTTCCAATCATGTAATCAGAAATTATGGTGATAGTAAATTAATGAAGTAAGAAATTGAACATAGTTTTATTAAACAAAAAAAATAAAAATAAGGAAGGGATGTAGTGTATGTGAGTGAGAGAGAGGGAAGCATTATGTCATCTCTAGCGCACGTGCGGTCGTTGTGCAGCTCAGTCGGCTGTCAGCGGCGAGAGTGAGAGGGCACGCGCGTCTAAGAGCCGATAATATTGAATAAGATACACCACAGGTGGCAAATCAGCTTGTAGGTCGTCTGATAATAAGTTCCCGCCACTCATGAATGCATGTAACACCAGGGGCATCACTCGCGCGTTAGAAACCTTTGCAAGCTTCAATTCATGACGAAACCTCCTTTAAAAAGGCATGCCCTTTAATGTCTAATTTGGTAAGTAGTTATTTATTTTCTTCTATTTCAAATAGTTTTGCATTTGGGCGACGAGGCTGATGGTGGTACGCTTACCTAGAAAATGCCTATTTATTCTGGCCTTGAAGACACTAAAGTTGTATCCTTAGAACATTCCTAACGGTATCTTAGTTTCAATATAGTAAGAACCCAATCCTACGGGAAATTAATCGCACAGGATAAATATATCTGAAATGGCAGGTATAAAATATATTTTGATCTCGCCCTAAAAAGTCTCCCAGACAATGACCTAACCACGTAAGTAACTCACAGTTTTTTTAGGAAAGAATGCTCTGTTTCCTCAAAATGCGATAGGCGCAGTGACGATGGCATGTGACACGTCCACATGAGTAAAAAAACGAAACTGAGGCAAAACTTAGACAACCGCAGTTAGTCAAGTTCATTACGCGTGTGTGCGTGAGTCATAGCTCCATACCAGCTCCATCCACTGGCCGAGCTGGTAGGAGTCGGTTTTTTTAAGTACGCGACACAAATTAAGCATGCGGCGCCTCTAACAAATAGTACGCTTAGAACAAACCCGCCATTTTGATCACGCACACAGACACAGTGAGTTTACAGTGATACTGGTAAGCATTAGTGTCGCGGCCAGTCGCACTGTCGCGAGTGTTTTTGTTTTTGTCGAACTTGGTGTAAATTTTCACATGATGAACTTACCTACTTTAGTTGAAAAATTCAGAGCGAACATAGTAGTAACCCTAGCCCTGGGCGGTCACGAAAGTTTGGGAAAAAGGCGCAAGCGGTCCTTTTGGGAACTATTTATTTTGTGTACGCGATGAGTTCGCTAGTGCGTACGCGCAAGTGTAGTAGTGTCACCTGTCTTAGCACGGTAGTTAAAGCTTTGTCCCTGTTCCATTTATTTACTCCTGTGGTAAGGTACTGCGGCGTTTCTTCAAGTGAGTTCACCGAACTCTAACATTTTCCCGCCACGCAAACCATAAAGAAGGTCATAAAGCGAACCGCGACTATACGAGCGTCGTAAATGTTACGAAAACAGTAAACCTAGACAATCTCCTGGTGGCTGTAACCTGAATGTTTACAACCGAAGATCTTGACCTTCATGGAACCTTTGATGAGAACCCTCTGCTGAGATTCACAGATAGAGAAATAAGTAGATCTAATGTTGACACAATCGTTTTCTTTGCAAGATACTTTTGAAAAGTCCGATAAACCTGTCATTTGATCAATAAATTGTCGCGAATCTTAAACAAACACCGATACAATATCGAAATGCATTATTTAACAAATTGACACTTTTATCAGAAACATGTTTGTCAAAGTTCGTTTACCAAAATATTTGCTCGATTATTATTATATTATAATTAATGTTCGTTATTATTACGCAAGTATCACTTTGCAACATTTAAAAACGTTTGATATTTTATCGTTCAATGGAAAACTTATTTTATAAACTTTTCAATACTAAAAGCGTATTTACAAAGGGTTTCGCTATTATAAAGTTAGTCGTCCTTTTCCTTAAGCTTGTTTTCTCCAGAAACATAATCAGTACGCCTTAATAATAACTACGGGCCCTGTAAGTAAACCGATTTACGACGAACGGTTACAATGAAAATTCTATACCTACCCACTTGGCGAAACACAAATATTATAAAATCGTCGTGTTGATACTCTATTATTACGTTTGAAGTTATAAATGTGTTCTCAATGTGCCTAAATTCCGATTGAATGAATTTGTTCCACAAAACAAATAAACACTTTCTAATATAAATAGATCACTGACGGAAATATGTGCGAGATTAGATCGATCTTGGCCTCATTCATAGAGACGTGGATCGAGCTAGAGATAAAAACAGCTTTTAATAAAATATTATTATAATTTGAACTGTTCTAAAAGAAAAATAAGGTGATAAAACGTTCCGTGTAGGTAGATAACAATGTTGAATCTCGCGCGGACGGTCAGGTACTCGTAATTATGCGCAAATAGTTGTTTAATAATTACGTTTACACAAGTTTTGTAATATCTTACTAATATTATAAATGAGAAAGTTTGTGAGGAGGTTACATACATACATACATGTTTGTTACTCTTTCACACAAAAACTGCTGAACGGATTTAGATGAAACTTTACAGTAATTTTGCTAAGGTATACATCAGTTGGTACGTCTACCACCTTTAAATTTACATTATCGTTCGCGTAAAAAAATGTATTGGGATTTAACATTGTCATGTCATGTCATGTGTCATTTTTTTTTACGCGAACGATAACGTAATTTTGAAGTTTTAACTCGTGGTAGGCGTACAGAATAACACATAGGCTACAATTTATAAAGATTAAAACTATGTTTTTGTACATAAAGTACAAAAATAAATTTCACGCGGGCAAAGCCGCTGGCAGAAAGTTAGTCTAAAATAAATAAAGGAGTGTACAAACTGAAATACGATAACAACGTTGGCCACTCGTACTTGCTTCATATTTTCAAACCTGTGGCTATCAGCCCGGCTAGCCCAGTCGGTAGAGCATGAGACTCTTAATCTCAGGGTCGTGGGTTCGAGCCCCACGTTGGGCGCATTCTTTTTACATCTATTTTTGCGAATTAAACTGTTGTTGTAAATTATAAAATGATTACCACTGCAAGGAAACTAAACTTGAGGTACGCTTTTGTTTATATACAGGGTGTCCCTGGAAGTAAGGATCAAATCAAAATAGCGCTTAACGGGGGTCATTTCTGACCTTTTAACCCTATCAATATTAGTCCGATTACTAACCGGTAAAAACTTATGACCAATTTTAGTTTTTTCCAGAAAATCACCTAAGTCCATACAAAAATAATTATTAAAAAAAATGTATCATAGGTACTCACTTATATTTTTTGCCAAAAGGTTAGCAGGTGATTTGTCTTACTTTGACTAGTTATTGTAATGAGTTAGAAAATCCATGTCAATATATAAACTTAAAATATTGCAAGCAGAAATCTTATTTACTTCATGTTCAAGCAGATGAAAATGTTTAAGTAATTCTAAAAGTTGCTCATTTAATACAGATTCTTTAGAGGTAATAAATTGCAAAATTATTCTTATAATTTCTAAAGTTGTGAGTATTTTGCACAGGGCAGTAGTCTTCTTTGGGGTTAGTCATTTTAACCTATTCAACTTTTTTTGCAAGAAAGTCAATTTCTTGTTACTTTCTGACAACTACAGAATGGTTTCAAATTAAGTACTATTAAAATGATTGAAAAAAAAACGGTGAACGAAACACTCAGAAGCCGTTTTTCCCCAATGGTAATAAAAAAATAAATCTTCCTAATTCGGATTACGATTATCGTTAGACGAGATTATCAACAATAGTTTAAATGTTTACTATTTGTACTTTACTTTGTTATCAATCCGACTGCCAGTGCCATCTATTGGCAGCATCGAGCGCTGCTTATAAGATTTCAGCATTTACAGGCATTCAAGGTTTAACATTGAAGTAAAAAACCCGGGTTTTAAAAATGATTAGTTCTCCATCTTTGATTATACATTAAAAAGTTATTCATTGCGCGGGCAGAATTACTAGAACCATCTTCACCCCACTTTATGCATCGGGGGTTGAAAATGATACGAGTATCTTTTTTTATACTTTCTATTTGTAATTTGGAGTCATAAAGTTGATTTATTGTGCGATTATTCGTGTTAAACATCAGTGGAAACTTAACTGATTTTAGTGTTATTTATTTTAAGTAAGCTTAAGGTAGACCAGAATTGTTTGTTTCCTAAAATAAACACATAAAAAAAACCCCAGAGGATAAGTAGCAAAATTTACGTATTTACTAGATAATTAAGGCTCATATATCTTGTGACTTGCATAATCAGAAGAAAATAACATGAATTCTGTTCAATTTTTTCGAATTTCTATATGAAAATTTGATGTATCGAAAATCTATAATTAATTCAATATGGGCCGGAGCGCGCCAAAAACAACGGCGATGTGCTTACACGGTCCCAGCGAATGATATTGAATCAAAAAATATTGAGATTCGAAGAAAAATTTGAAAAATTTAAATTTTAGTATGGAACAGTATGGAGTGTCTATGTAAGAAATATGAAAAAGTGTAAAAAGGCCAAAAAATGGAGTAAATACGATTTTAGTTCGCTTCTTTCGCTGTAACAATGCTGAAACTACTTATTAGAAACTTATAGAAGCGCAAGAACGACTGAATTTCAGCTAAAAGTTCAGTTTTTAAGATAGTTTGTATGCGAGCAGCGATTCACCACATCACCTTTTTTTTTTTTTTTTTTTTTAAGTAGGGGAAATGCCTTACGCATACCCGTCCACCGGGGGGCGGACGGGTTATGTCGGACTCTCCACCGGGGGGACTTCCTATTAAAGGAAACCGCCCAGTGGCCTACCGACTAAAAACCCTACTACTCCCTCTCATCGTCCATAGTGGGGGAGCACGGTAAGTAGCACGAAGCCTTCTACGCGTTCCCCCGGACGGGGCCCGCCTACACGGCGGGCCGGAAGCGACCCCCCCTTCTAGAGGAGGGGTCGATAGGGACAGCCGAGGGTGTCGAGCCGTCCCTACCAGGCGATGGTGGAGGCCTGTGCAATGCCGGCGCGGGGACCCCCGTACCGCGCGCCAGCTGGCCTCCTCCACGGAGAGGTTGGAGGCGACGAACAGGTGGTCGCCGTCTCCCCCCCCTCCTCGCCCTGCGGAGCAGATCAGCGTCGGGATCTTCTTCCCGCGCGCGCTCCGCGGCTTCCTTGGCAGTCACCACCTCCTCACAGAAGGTGGCGAAAGCTCTCCAGGCCTCTTTATCTGCCAGCAGTGCAAGCACTATGCTGGGCAGAGTGAGGTCCTGGCCCACCTTTGCAATAAGCGCACTGCGCTGCGGGGCCCACTTTTGGCACACCGCTAGTGTGTGGTGCGCCGTGTCCTCCACAGCGCCGCACTCATGGCAGAGTGGTGCTCCCTCTCGACGGATGCGGTGCAAGTAAGAGCCAAAGCATCCATGCCCGGTCATCACTTGCACCATCCTATAGGAGAGGGAGCCATGCGGCCGCTCGAGCCACCCGTCAAGGACCGGAGCGAGCGCCTCCAGGGTTCGACGGCCAGACTCCGCACCTCTCAGGTCCGCCGTCCACAATCGAACCAGGCCTTCATACGCCTCCCTGCGGACGGCCTCCCGCTCTTCAGGGCAAAAGGGTTCGCCCGCGGCCCTCTTGGCGGCCGTCCAGCGGTACACGGCCGCCAACACGCCCGCCTCCAGCTCCCAGGGAGCGGTGCCTGCCAGCGCACAGGCCGCAGAGAAGCTTACGGTGCGGTAAGCTCTTACGGCCCGTTGCGCAATCGCCCGTTGGGGCGCTCGGAGGAGGCAGGCGTTCCTCTTTTTGGAGAGGGCCGCTGCCCAAATGGGGGCGCCATAAAGGGCCATGCTCCTTAAAATGCCGGAGTAAAGCCTCCGGCATTTCGACCCCGGACCGCCAGTGTTCGGCATCAGCCAACTGAGACTATTGGCTGCCTTGAGCAGCCTAGGTGACAATTCACGGAAATGGGGTAGGAATTGCCACCTAGAGTCAAGCATCAGACCGAGATACTTTAACTCGGTCTTCACCGGCGTCCCGATGCCCCCAAGCACAATACGTGCGTCAAGTGGCGCCGGAGGTTGCCGAGGCCCGTGAAACCAAATGGCCTCGGTCTTTGCAAGCGCCACCGTGAGTCCGAGACGGCCGATCCGGTCGGCTACGAGGTCTCCTCCGATTTCGGCTATTAGGGCCGCATCCCTGTAGGACCTCCCCCGGGCAGTCACGAGCGTATCATCAGCGTAACAGATTACGCTCATACCCGGGAGAAGTTCACTGCGGAGAAGCCAATCGTAGCCTATGTTCCACAGGAGCGGCCCCAGCACCGACCCCTGTGGAACCCCGGACTCAACGGTGTGGCGCTGTATCGCGCCAAGACTGTCCGAGTAGACTATCACTCTGTCCCTGAGGTAACTTTCAACGAGTCCCTGCAAGTACAGGGGTACCCGGAAATACCTCAGGGACTCTAATATTGTAGAGTGAGGAAGGGAGTTGAAAGCATTCTTGATATCAAACGATATCGCAATCACTCCCTCCCCACTCTCTTCAGCCTCCACGATTATTTCCCGGAGACGAGATAGGGCATCGATGGTGGAGCGCCGTGCCCGAAACCCGAACTGGGTGTCCGCCAAGTCTGGACCGACCTCTCGTAGGTGTTCGAGAAGGCGGGAAGAGACCACCTTCTCGAACATCTTCCCCACTTCATCCAACAGGATGATCGGTCGGTAGGCCGAAGGTGAGTCAGCTGGGCGCCCCGCCTTTTGGATGAGGCAAAGCTGACCCACCTTCCAGATCTCGGGAAACCTCCTCTCATGGAGACACCGGTCGAAGAGGTCCCTAAAATTTTCCCCCATTTGGCCAGCCGCTATGGCCACAACCTTGGCTGGCAGACCATCCGGGCCTGGAGCCGTCTTTTTGCCCCGCAACCGGAACGCCACCGCTCCGAACTCCTCCGCGGAGACACCGGGAATTTCCTCGGGCAGTCGGGCCGCGCCACGGTGCGGAGGCATTGCCGGAGGAACAAAGTCCTCGCGGCGAGCCGGAAAAAGAACCCGGACCACCTGCTCCAGGAGAGCCGAGTTGAGAGTCTCGGTCAGGGGGGGGCCAATGGGACGCAGCTGGGCACGTGCCGCTTTATATGGCCTTCCCCACGGGTCTTGGTCGAGACTCTCGAGCATTTCGGCTCTGGCCCGGTCTTTGGCCTGGCCAATGGCGTGTTTTAAGGTGGCCCGTGCCGCCCTGTACACCTCGTAGAGGTTGGTTTCCTCATACGGGTCGACCCTCCTCCGCCGGCGTCTGCAATACGTATATGCTCTCCGGGCCGCAGTGCAGGCATCCCGGAGACCCGCGATCTCCTCCGACCACCAATACACGGCGTGTCGGGGATCGGGGCGGCGAGACCGAGGCATGGAGAAGTCACACACCTCGGTCAGAGAGTCCCGAAGCTGGGACGCGGCCACCTCTACGTCGACGTTGGGTCGGGGTGGGCAGAACCACCCCTGGACGAACGCAGCCTCCCTCGCCATTTGTGGGTCGAGCCGTGATAGTGCCCAGCGTGGGAATGGGGACGCCGGCTTTGGAACCCTTCCTTGTGGACCCCGGTTGGAGATCTCGAACCTGATGAATTTGTGGTCCGAAAGAGTCTCCGCCGGGTCCACGCGCCAGTCCGTGATAAGGGCGGCCAGTGCAGGAGTGGCGAAGGTGATATCGACCACCGACCCACCATTGTAGCGGACACACGTGTGCGTCCTGCCCCTGTTGAGTAGGGACAGGCCGCGTGACACTGCCCACGTCTGTAGGGCCCTACCACGGCCTTCCGTGGTCGGGTTACCCCACGCCGTCGACTTCGCATTGAAGTCTCCGGCGAGGAGCAGCTGCCGCGGTGCCAATCGGCCCAAAACCGCGGACAGGGAGTCGAGGAAGTCCTCAAATTCCCTGTAGGGCCGGGTGGGGGAGAAATAGACTCCCACCACGGCGAAATCCCCCCCGGAGACGGCAATATAGCCTGACCCCCTTTCCAATAAGGAAAGGGGGGGAAAATCCGGAGCAGGCCGGGTGAGTATGGCCACTACTCCATCCAGATCGCCGAACCAGCGATCTTGGATGAAGTAGGGCTCGGCCACAACGGCGATGTTCACCTGCCACTCAGCCAGGGTCTGGGACATTAGGTCCTGGGCCGAGCGGCAGTGGTTCAGGTTACCCTGTAAGAATGTGCAATGTCCGACCTGATTCATTATTCGGACATTGCACCATCTTGCGCCGCTGAAGGACCGGCACCAACAGTAGCGGCGGCCTTGGTCAGCGCCGGCTGTTTACCCTTCGTGGGAGGGGGATTGCACTTGCTCCCCCTCATGACGTGCCCAGCTGGCCGGCCACTAGCGGCGCAAACGGCGCACTTGGGTTCGGCTGTGCAACCGTTCGCCTTGTGTCCCTCGACTCCGCACCTGAAACAGAGTTCCGTGCGGTCTGCAGAGGAGGGGCAGCGCGGCCTGGTATGTCCGGTGCCCAAGCACTTGAAGCACCTGAGGGGTTCGTCCTCAAGTGCGCGAACAGATGCCGAGCTCCAGCCGATCACCAGTCGGCCAGCGCTGAGCACGGATTTGGCAGCTGTGGTGGGGCACTGGAGGCGCATTGTCCCAACACCTCCGCGGCCGGTGCGTATTTCACCGACCTTAACCTGTTCCACTGGACAGCCGCCAATTTCTGCTACCTTCATAGCCACCTCCTGCTTAGTGACGGAGTCATCTAGATCCGCCACTTGCAAGGAGGTGCATTTGATTGGGCGGGCCACATTGGCCGCACCCGTCACCACCTGACGCAGCTTCTCTGCGAAGGTGTCCGCCTGGGTGCCGCTCTGCGCTCCCGGGAACTCAAATAATCGAGCGCCCGTTTGAGTGGTGCGGCACCTTCTCGGCATGACACCTAAGGCAGAGGCGTCGCCGATGGCCTCTCGAGCCCGTTTGAGGACAGTCTCATATGTCTCCCCCTTTTTTACTGCCTCGTCCGTCAAGGTCACGACGACAGCTGCGGATCGGGGGGAGACCAGTTTTTTCTTGCCGGGTTTACTGGCCGCTGGGGCAGAGGAGGACTCGCCCACCCTCTTCTTCCCCTGCCCTTTCTTGTTTGCCCCTGAAGTGGTCGCAGGGGAAGACACCTTGGGGTTCTGCGCCTTTCTGGCCTTGGCCTTGGCCTTCCGGCCGACGACCTTGTTCCAGCCTTCATTGGCTAGGGTCGTCGACGGGAGAAGCACATCCTCCTCCGTCGGCACCTGAGGTGCCAGATTGGCCACAGGGGCCTCAGCGGTGGAGCCGAGGGACGGAACCTGGGCGCTGAGAGCGACCGGGGTAGAAGCCTCGGGGTCCCTCGACTTCTTGCCCTTGCCCTTGCCCTTGCCCTTGGGCGGTAGGGGAGGTTTAGAAACCTCGGCATCAATTACGGGCTCAACCACAATTTTCTTCAGCTCGTGTGCGAGCGGCGGACGGAGCCTCTTCTCCGGGAGGAGGCGATCCTCGATGCCTGCAAAGCAGGCACGAGTGTATCTGCGCTCCTCCGCGAACTTCTTCTCTAGGAAGGACTCCAGTCTGGCCTCCAAGCCCATTGGAGCCGGAACTGGGATTATGGGCTCCGGGATGGGTGGAGGCGATTTGCGCGCGGGCGATTTAGGATGGCCGGCCTGTCCCGCCCGCAAGGCGGCCAGCTCTTTGGCCATGGCTTCGAGCTCCTCCGAGAGCCGCTTGACAGTCGCCTGTAAGGCGGCAGTCTCATCGGAGACACTCCTCCTTGCCATCTCGGACGCGACGCTGAGGAAGGACAGAGCGTGGTCCTTTAGGGCTTTCCGGAGTGCCACCTTTCCGGACTTGCTGCCAATGCCAATGATGTCCTCGGCGTCCTCCTTCGCGAGCGACTCTAGGTCAGCCATCGACATAGCCGAGTAGTCCACCTGACTCACTTTCTTTTTAGTAAGCCGTTGTAGGGTGCGGCGCTCTTTTGCAGCAACCTGCTCCTCAAGCTCAGCCGACAGCAAAGCCCGTTTGGCCACCGCCAGCTTGGCCTTGCTTTCGGCTAAGGAAGTGTCGCCCGACTTTGGTGGGCGACCTCGACCGCGCTTGGCCGACGGCTTCTTCGACGAAGAGGATTTCGCCGAACCTGAGTCGTCCTCAGTGGCCATGCGCTTGCGCGGCCTCAAAAATCCCGTGCGGCTTCCGTCAGCGTTGTCGCTCATGACGGAAACCGCGTCGGACATACCCTGAAGGGTGTCGTCCGAGTCGGACACATCAATGTCTTCGGCGCAAAAGAATTTACTGCCGGAGACAGCAGGCAGCGACTTGCCGGACGAGCCAGCAGCCGATCGGTCCGTTATGAGTAGGCCAGAGTTTTTGGCAGAAGCGACGACCATCGGGGCCGACGCTCCCACCGCCAGTTCGTCAGAGTCCATTCCGTGAGCCGAAACAGAGTCCAGAGACAAAGCCAGGTTGTCGGGTGACTTATCCTGAAAAGGACCAGTCACACCGGGAGAGAATAAAGCAGCAGCTGCAGCCAAGCCCTGAGAAGGGCTTGGCCCGCGCGCTAGAGACGAAGAGTTCGTCAAATCCGACATTGCAAAGAAGGCAGGGAGATGTTTGCAATGAAGGCCACAAGTTGTTGCCGTTGTCCAGTGCCACTCCGTTACGGTGGTCACTGAAACAACGTTGCCCGGGGTACACTACGCGGAAGTCACTTGTGGGGGGTACCCCATTCACCACATCACCTCGGTATAGCTAAGAAAAAGTGAAAGTTTTGCGATTTTTTGCCCCCATGACGTCAGAGGGTAGAAAAGTGGGGGTCTACGGGTAGGTCTCGTCGGCGCGCACAAGATTGCTGAAGAAAGCGACGGGGTGTTCTATAGAAAAAAATTAGAAAAAAGATATGAAATTGCACCTACCTTTAACTGTAGGCAGGCCATCTTACTTTAATCACACAACACTACACTACACTCACTCTAGTGATATTAAAACCAAAATTACAACAAGACGGCACAATTTAGAATTTAGTCTACATTTCATTTTCAAATACTCAAGTTTAGTAATTGTCCAATTTGTAGCAGCTGTATGTTAAGGCCTGTTTACCATTTGCTTAGTAGTAAGTGCAGGTGTTTAGTGTTAGGTGAAAACACCTGTGGACAGCGATTGATTAGTGCGATTGAAGAGTAACCTGCGTCGTGAAGGGATTAGAAGCGTGTTTTATTTAATCGCACTAATTTAATCTAATTTTTTTAATCATGAGACACGAAAACACGCGTTTTCTCCTAACACTAAGCACCTGCAGTAACTACTAAGCAAAGTTAATATGGGCCTTTAGTAATGAAGTTTTCAACCGAATTCAACCTGACAGGAACATCGCGGGTAGTAAAGTAATAAGGTTTTTTAGTCCTTTTACGGCTACGGACGACGTTCATTTCATCCATTCTTAAGTTAGATGGTGAAGAATAGGGTTTACAGTCTGCAGTCAATGGTTAAACGTATCCAAAAAATATAGGTAAACCGTGGGTCAGTTGGGTACAGTGAGTCAGGCACGTATTGACGAAACCGCTATAGGTACCGCCGCCGCTTGTCCGCTCAAGGGAGCTCCCCCGCACGCGATACACTCTCGCCCAGTTCCCGTGCCGCTGCGTTCATCGTAAGACGTTTGGCGCTTGATTTTGCTGAGACACCACTAAAAGTTTTTAAAATACGAGTTGGTATTTTGTTTATAATTCCTAACTTATTATAGATATCGATAAAATTGTACTATCGCACCAATGCCTTGTTAGTATGCTATAGTATAGCACAATTAAAATTAACTAGCTCTTCGTTCTTAGCATGTTATTTCTTGTTTGTATTAAAAATGGTCCTATGGTCAAGAGTGGGTCTGATTCACTGTGTACATAGTGGGTCGCGAATCACTGTGTACTTTTTGTTAAGGCGATGTGCATGGTTCTGCTAATAAATGATAACATTTGTTTATTGTTATTGTTTGGTTAAACCATAATAAAAGGATAGAAGTAAGCCAAGTCGGGCCGTAGGGGCCCGACTTGGCTTACTTATATCCTGAAGTGCGATAGTTTCCTAAACACGTAGGGCTCTTGCATGTAGTTTATACAATCGTCAAAAATGCAGCGTTAATATAATTTCCTTTATCAAAATTAAACTTGCTGAATCCAGGTAAATCATAAAACACACTATTTTTTTGTTTATTTTTCTCGTTACACACTGAATTGCTTAGATTGCTATAGCCTGCCAGCTTATTCCGATTTGTTAAATGCCCACACGTAACATAACTGCCCCTTTTTAGTTATTTCACTGCTCAATATTTATTCAATGATCCCTTTCAATTTATTTATGACCAATTTAACATACCAAAACTACTACCTATATACAACTGCTAAGTTTAATCATAGCCTTTAGTTTAGTTCAAAAAAAATGTTAAACCCTAATTTTAATGGTAGGGGGCGTAGTGAGTAGTGATCTGACCTACAAATCGTATCCGATTACACATAATGTAATGTGAAGAAATCATAGGAAAATAAAAGACAATTCTGGATTTGATGAGTTCTTAATAAGACATCCATATTCAATCACTGAAATATTTACGCATACTATTTGTAGCAATTTTTGAGCTTGAATATAGGACGTACTTGTACAGGCACACTAAATAAAAATTTACGCACGGCGCAGCCACGACTGTCGCCCCACGAGCTACCCTAGACTTTGTTAGTGTGTGCGTGCGACGCGCGTAGGTACGGACATAGAACAGGCGCACTCGCATACAAAAACCGCGCTCGAAGCGTCTTATATAAACAACGACAGTCAACTAATACGTCGAACTTAAACTATGTAGAATTGTTAAAATTGTAATACGTGATAATCCATATATTCGCAATTTCATAATATTTTTAATGTTTTATGAAAGTGCAGAGCCTTAACAAAAAAATAATAATTTCATGCTAGTGAAAACTAAATAAAATATTATCTGTACAAGTTTTAAGATTCAAGGTGCCTAAAGCATAATGCCGATTTAGTTTTTTTTATTAAATATATAATTTACTAGTCAAACCCCTAGACCCATTGTGTACCAGGGGGTGATTCATTGTTCACCACCCGGTGTACACAGTGAGTCAATTCTGCCTTTTTAAAAAAACCCTGATTACTCTACTGTCCCCCATTGGAGAATAATGATTTAGGCATATTCTGAAAGTTAATGAAATACACAATCCATCAAACTTAATTTCAAGCCAATCTGAATGGTAGGTTGAGAGATGTGAGTGTTCAAAAAAAAGTGACCCACCGTTTACCCGGTGACCCTAACTTACCCTGCGTAAAATTGATTGTTTTACAGTAAAGAATATGACATGGTAAACTCAGTAAGCTACTCGTATGTAGAAATATTACTCATGTAGAAACAATCTAAGTAATTTTTTTATTGTAAGACTTTTTATATTATGTCTGACATAGGGTTATCAAATAGTAGAAAATAACGCAATCAATAATAATAAATAACGTGTGCAAAGAGAAAAAAAAAGCCACAAATTCGTCTTTGTGTAGGTATGTTCATATATTGTAATTAAATTATTGAAATGAAAACTTACTCGTATCATTCAACTTCACCTTGCGTAAGGTATTTGATTTTCTTTACGGTGAAAGAAATCATCATGTACCTAACTAAGTACATACGTACATAGCACGTACATACGTAACCAAGTACATTTATTATAAATTATAATCAGGGAAAATGTAACTAGTTCTCCCGCGGTTTCATTAGCTTGAAAATCACAAATTGGAAACACGTATAAAAACGTAATGAAATGAGTAATTTCAACGTAATATATCTAGTGGCAATTTCTCTACACGTAAGTCCTTGCGTCTTACCTGCAATTTTTCGTTCCCGCATCTTCCGCCACAGCTGCTCAGCCTTCCTCATCGGCCAGTTCTCGACCTTCGCACTGAAGGATCGGAAGAACTTGTACTCCTTGAAGTGAGACATCCGTCGCTCCATCTTGCTCGGCCCGTGGCCTGGTGGCGGCGGCGGCGGCGGCGGTGGCGGCGGCGGCGATGGCGCGGTCGGAAACCCTGAAGGCGACGCCATCTTGTCGAAATCCAAATTCAAACTAACTTTTTGTTTCGAACTCCGAATTAGAACTTTGTAAGGCAAGGTGACTTGCTAAATTCGGATTCCTTGGTCCCTCAACGGGTTGTTTTGAATTTCCATTTCACTATAATAGTAATTTTCTCTTGTGATAAATTCATTTTATCTTCTAAATGTTCACAGTCAAAGAACCTATATTCTTACTATCACAAATTATTATCTTAAGTGACTGATATTTCTTAGAAACCTAATAACATAAGATTTTCTTTGACTATTTCATAACCATTTTCACTTTAGTTTTCAACTGTACCTAGATATTTAACTTCATAATACTCTCAGGGAATTTAACTAAATTTCAAAGCCTTATTCTGCCCACTGTTATAACTATATATACACCGCAGCATCGCCGGATGCCAACTCCGGCCTTAGTTGATTAACCTGAAACAAATGAGCTAGTTAGTATTTTAATGGAAACTGCATCTAAGTGATTAGTTTCCAAATTGCAATTACGACTAGAGTAGCTTTTAACGGCTAGAACTTTATTATTTTTTCGTTCCATACCTAACTTGATCACCAGTGCGATAACTATGGAGTAGTCTTTAGAAATTTATATCCTAAGGGGTTGAAAAAGGTGAATAATTTAACAACGTGGTCAATTATCAAACAACCGTTATTAAGTCAATACATAAAGTAGCTCATTGCCCGAGCACTGTGTGGGATTTTACACAAACGTTAAAAAAATACTCTGGGCTGCATAAAATTTAACATCGTTTTTTTTTTAGTTGTGGCCCTAGCAATCTTGCTTAAACCGCAGATTGATTTCGCCAATGTCAGTGTGTGCGAAATTCAAGACTATAATTTGGCCAGTTTTTATTTTTGATTTCTGCCGACGAATCTGGTGATTAAAGAGACACAGAAGCGGATGGCCGGTGATAAAAAGGTGGATGTTCTGTCTCCGGAATGTTTCTGTCTTCATAAAAACACCATCTACAATTATAGACAACTTAACATTGTTGCCACCTCTTCAATAGGACGTGAAAAAGAGGAGCTCATATATAATGTTCTCTGTGAACAAGTTGTTTTTCTTTATTTTCAGTAATTTCAGCAAAGTGTTCGTAAACTCTTTGAATTTCACTTAGTATTTTTCCACGGATTCGTATTAAAAAAATAATGATAAAGTTTATTTGAAAACGTCCTAACAATACAATTTTTCACGCGAACGATAACGTAAATACGTTACGTAAGTAGCTCCTCGTGGTAGACGTACGGTAGTAAATAAACTACAAATTGACATTATTACTCATTGAGTACGATTAATTGTTATTTTTGTTTGTACCCTAATGTTGGCTGTGCTATTTAGCTGAATTTTGTAAGTTAACTTGTTTTTGATGAACTTTATTACGTTGGTATACTTATAGCAAACACGGTTGTATTTACCATCCAGAATTAACGTTAAATAATATTGAACAGTAAGTTGCAGCTTTTGAATCCAAAACAAAACCCCTCAAAGCAGACGTAAGTTCTATTGTAACATACAAGGCGGCTTTAGCAGCTAACTTGAAATGTAATTACTCTTTGCAGGTGGTGTTACAACGTTGATGGCAAGCATGTGAAAGGCTGAAGGTGAGTAGTAACACGTGCAACATCAGAGGCTTAAAATAATAACGAATGGAAGGCGGGTGGCACCCGTGATGATGTCACAAATACTTAGCCGTAACGGCTAAATATGCACTTACGAGTTACGTAAGATCTTTGACAATATGTTTATTTGTGCAGTAAATGGAGTATCTTACACTGTATAAATAATGGTTGACTATTTTTCGTAAGATCCGAAAACACTTTGCCCGGCAAGGGATATGAACTCACTCGGTACCTCCAGATTCCTCGGTTCTGTAACTATCCACGGAGCATGGAGGCGTTACTTGTGTATCTACTAATTACCATAAAAACTAAAATTATTTCTTTACAAATGAAATCGTTAGTACACCTAAATGAAATCATTTGAATAAAATCCCGCTACCGAGTCTCAAAAGCCCTCAGTCCTCACGACTCGCTTGAAACATAATAATGTTACCGACGCACGTGAATTTTCTACCTATTTTGTTATGTAGGTATATATCTTGCTTAATGCGGCGAAGCGCTTTGGGACACCTAAATATATTAAAGAATTTCTTTTTGTTCACGTCTAATATGGGTTTTATCAAGTGTATTAAACGTCTGTAAAAATGGCGAATCCACACGTGTTGTTTTTGAACTGAAGAAGAAATACATTTTCTTATTTACTTTTAACTCGATCCTGGAATATAACATGGGATCTTACTGGGGCTTTCTTTAACCTTTATCAATTAAATAATAACTGGAACAAATTACACCAAGATCATCTGATCCCAAGCTAAGCAGAGTTTGTACATACTATGGGTGTCAGAGACTGATAAACATACTTAAATATTTACCCAGACCCGCAACAAAATACAAATGTTCGTCACACGATTGTTTGTCATGGGTGGGGATCAAACCCACGACATCCAGGGCTAAAGGCAGGATCGCTGCCATTGCACCAACAGGCCAGTCAATTGTTTATTGATCCTGTCTTTGTTATAGGTATGTATGTTGAGAGCGACTATTTAAGCGTCAGCAGCTGCCTGAAGGTCAGAAAATGGGGATGTAACACATGTACCAATTCATGTAATGTTATGTTTTATACATTAATGACAGTTTTTAAAAACCCATAATACAATTTTTAGCATATAATTATTCGTCATAAATTAAAGAAAATTAATAAAAATAATACCCATTATCACGTGACTGCGAACGCCCATCAAAGCGCGATGACGTCACTGACCGGCAATTAAGCTGACATAACTGTCATCCCTAAGTCAGTATAACTTTGACAGAGCGCGAGATTGTTATCGGTCTGTGACGTAATCAAAGTGACATGACAGTTCGGAGCGTTTTGGCGGGAATTCTAGAAACTAATTTTAATTACGTATTTTATTATTGAAATTTGAGGTATTTTTTCATGAAATTTAAATTTTCGTGTTTAATAGGGTCTATCTATGAACAAAAAGTCAACATTCCTAATGACGCTGCGCTGCGACCAATTCTGTATGTCTGTCATTAGTTTACACCAATAACAGCCGCTAGCGTCCGCGTTGACCGCCTAGACGTTTTTGTATGGGACTTCGGTACAGCGCCCTTAGTGATTAGGAATGGAACCAAATATGGTATACAAACTGAAGTCAACCATCGTAGTTTATGAGATAGATATTCATGTTGGACATACATCACACCGATGCCGGAGACACTTCTTGTCACCATATTTTTGTATTTTATACGTTTGATGACGACGACGAAGTGTCTGCGCCAGTTTGTGCGCAGACACTAATCGTCGTCGTCATCAAACAACGTCGTATGTGTGTCGACGTTGTACGTGACATACGACGTTGTTCGATGACTACGGACGACTTGTCTCGGTCTTTTGTCACGGCACCGTCACCTTAGGACTATTGCCCAGTGCACTGTAACCGAACTAACAATTATTTGGTTCTAGAGAAGCTTTTCGTGTATGTTCGCTTTGGCATACGCGGGCTACTTTTGCGCTTCATAAAACCAAACGCGCGTACATGGGCATTGGGGCGTATTCGCTCGAGCCGGTAGTGGTGAGTTTGTATCTAAAGAGTGTAAAAAAACCCTTAACGAAGCCAACACCTACGTATTCTGCACATCATCAGGACTATTTTATCTTTCTAGACCATACCTGGGAACTCAATAGTTACCAAGTTATTGAGGGTTAAAGTCAAATAAAAATAATCTCAAGATTTTGATGGAAACAAACTCTAATCATCATTACTTAATTTTTGTCCTAAGAAATATTATAAAAATTTCAAGTATTTCCTAACAAAAAATTGCTTCATCATGCACATCGTGCGTTAACCCCGTGATTATACTCGTACGTAACAGCCACGCACAAAAGCACAGGAGCGGTCTGTTGCACGCGTTACATTGCGTAGTCCGTTTTTAGGTTTAAAATTGACACCTAAAAAAATTTAGTTTCCCATCAATAATATTTTTTTTCTGTGACTTCATTTAGGTAATGTTCTGAGTGCGTAGACGCCGGCTTCGTTAAGGGTATTTTTACACTCTGTATATGGTTTATACAAGCGTATAAGCTTAAACGCTCTACGAGTTACGAATGTGGCAGAAGCCTCCAAAACGAGCGTATACGCGCGAATAAAACGCTAATCTGTAACCACTTTGAACAGTGTGCAGCATCAATACGAGCTATGTCGCACGTGCGAGTAAAACTGAAGGATGAGTTCATTCATTCGATCAGTCTACTTTCTATTTGGTCAATCGTTCACTGTCAATTGCTTTCGGAGGAAAATACTCCGTAAAATATCTTTCGGAAACAATGGTTTCGGTCCAACATGTCCGAGTTATTTTTTTTGTTGGATTATTTACTCACAAATATTAAACACATTAACACCTTTATTGCCGGCCACGCGATATCGTGTGATATACTCGTAACAATAGGTTATCTATGGTGTCTGGTTTTCTGGACAGTTATTAAAAAGGAACTGTCTGCCCAGTAGGTAGTAGTTGCCTTGCCAGACACTCAGTCTCCGTCTGTAATAAGTAATGTTTTGGTTACCTATTGTACTTTAGACTTTGTCTCGACTTTTAAAAAAATATCGTAGTGAGGTGACGATATTGACCACAACCTGTCAATTACAACAGATTTATAGTTTCACAGCAGGTCACAGCTAGCGTAAACAAATTGGCAAAAACTAGTGATTTACGAGCAGGTCGGAGAAGCCTTTATTGGTTGTTGGCAGGTAGATAGAGTCGTGGGGAGGGGTAGACTGTTAGGACCAAAGGGGTTAGAAATTTACAATGAATTTATGTCAGAAGGCCAATACGGATAGTGATATATATTGTTGAAATATAAATATGTGCCAGACTGCACAACAAATTGTCATGGCCTCGAAGTAAGGGTACATAATATGCTTATCCCTATACTAGCCACTGCATCTTCCAGCATACTCTGACCTGAGCACATTTAGAGAATTTTAGTTTTTTATTGACCCGACCGGGAAACGCAAGTTAAGGCGAGAAACCGCAATAAACGGCATTGCATTAGTCGTAAAATTAAAGAAGATAATTCTGTTGGAGCCATGTTTCTTTTAGCGAGGTCTGTGGAGAGCAAGCATGGGGACCACCCGATGGATCGCGGTGACTGCAGCTTACGGATACGTGTATCAGCAAGGTTAAGGAAATCGTGAGATTTTTTGTAGACAAAACTATTAATGACGAAACGTGGGTACCACAATTAGTGATCAGCTCTGATCAAATTAGCTACTGCCCAGGAGGAACGACACTGCCAAAGTAGTATTATTTGGCTGTAGTTTCACGAAAGATGGACGAATTTCGTCTCATTGTAAAAAAACTAATTTTATCTTGTGCTTCTCAAACCCACTATGAAATAAAAGAGCTATGGAAGCTCAGGGTGCACTTCTTGTGTCATATTTAATAAATTGTAATTAATGAAGTTTTAATAACTGTTGGTTCCAGTGCATGCAGCTATTCTCTAATTACATGCACTTAGCACACTCGTATAATCAGATCGTGTTTTACCTTGTTCGCGCGCCATAAAACTATAACAGTGAATTCACATTGAAATACTTTTTTTTTAATTTAAAATGGGTTTGCGTTTGGCCTCAGTCTCGCCTGGTGGTGGTGACGATAGTGGTACACGCTTACCCAGAAAATGCCTATTCACTCTGGCCTTAAAGACACCAAGGTTGTAAGTATCCGGAAACACAAACGCAGGGAGAGCGTTCCACTCCCTAGCGGTGCGTACCAGAAAAGACGCAGCAAACCGTTGGGTACGGACAGTCGGAAAGTCAAACACATGGGGGTGGAAGCCCTTCGGCGTTTAGTGGTCCGGTGGTAGAAAGTAGACGGTGGTATCAGGTTGTGTAGTTCCTGCGCACACTCTCCAAAATACACCTTATAGAAAACCGATAGACAGGCGACTTTACGCCGATGCTACAAACTCTGAAGTTTGGAAACGAGCGCATCGTCGTCCACTGAGTTCGTTGCATCCAACTGGTACTTGGCAGAGCCATCCTACAGCTGGCAGCAGTACTCCATACACGACCGAACTTGTGCTTGATACAAGTGGAGCAGCTGTGCCGGTGTGAAGTATCGCCGAACCTCAAAGAGGATACCAAGTTTTTTGGCAGCGGTTTTTGCTTTCGACTCAATAGAGCTACCAAAGTTAAGGTTGGAAGAGAGTTCCATACCTAGGAGCTCGAGGTGGTTGGTTATCGGTATCGGTGCATTCAGGAAAGTAGGAGTCAGATTGAATGGACTCCGTTTGGCGGAGAACAGACAAGCCTGGGTTTTGTTGGCGTTGAACTCAACGAGGTTAGCTTCGCCCCAGTCGGACACTGCTTGTAATGTTGAATTCATCCACTCAACCATGGCCTCTCTAAGGGACTCAGTCTCAGTGACACTGACGCGGGCACTGGACATATATTTCTCTGTAACAGTGCTGTCATCTGCGTATCTAAAGATACCTGTGCACAATAGATCATTAATGTGCAGCAGGAAAAGTGTCGCAGAAAGAACAGACCCCTGAGGTACTCCGGCATTTATAGCCAATAAGTCCCTTATTGACCGTTCGCTTAGGAAGTCAGATATCCAGTCACACAGTGCGGCGAGAATTCCGTATGAAGGAAGCTTGCTTTTGAGACTGTCGTGCCAAACCCTGTCAAATGCCTTCGAGATGTCGAGAGAGACAGCGAGTTCTTCGCCGTGTTTCTCGATGGCTTCGCCCCACAAGTGAGTGGCATACGCAAGAAGATCACCAGTTGATCGTTCACGGTGTAACCCGTACTGTCGATCACTGAGCAAACTGTTGTCCTCGAGGTACGCCAGGAGCTTGCTGTTTAATACACGTTCCATACTTTTGCAAAGTATGGAGGTGATTGCGATTGGTCTATAATTGGCAGGGTCAGCTCGACTACCTTTTTCGGGCACAGGTTGCACGTTGGCAAGCTTCCAGGACTTAGGAACTTGTCCCGTTTTGAGAGAGAGGCGGTACAGGCGTGTCAGTACAGGAGACAACTCGGGCGCACAATTCCGCAAAACCACTGCAGGAATCCCATCCTACCTTGTACCTAATAATAAGAAAAAGAGTTGACGCTACAATTTTTCATGAAATAAAATTTTGCGTTGCTGACTAAAGAGGGTGAGTGATTCTTTATAAGTTTTGTTTTAACGCTAAGCAACGTCTGCTTTTCAATATCGATGAAAGTATGTAGATTATTCATTGCATCCCAACTGCTGCGTTTTTAGACTATCTTCAGATCTGCACCTGTAGTTCCTCATACCCTAACATTATATTCTATTGTAATGTTTAGCACTTCAGGAATTTCAATCTCATATAAAAACTACAGTTATTTACTCATACTGTTATGAAAATAACCACGGCATAGAGCTCATTCCAAACTTTAGCATTTGGTAGTAAACTATGTACGCAATACTCTAAACTTCAATTTGTTATAAAACTTTATAGAAACTGAACGAAAAGCTGTCCCTGTTACACTAACGAGCACATTTTAATTGGCTTGCCAATCAACTAGATTATCCTACAAGCAATAACTGGCTTATTCCTTCTTCATTTTATTATGTCATTGATTTTAATGAAAATCATATTTTCATTGGAATCAATGATTCAGTATTGGCCCTAAAATTAGTAACACCCATAATAAAAGCATAGGTTGACATAAACCGATCCGGAAAGATAAACTCGTGACAGCCACCAATTGCTGAATATCATTAACTTCAGGCAATTTTTTTGTCTTTTTGTTGATTTAGCAGTATTCTCTTTTTAAAAGCGATGTTCCTCTTGCAAGTGTACAATTATGGTTACAATAATTCACCTTCACTGTCTGGCCATGGCTGCTTTCAGCTGTCACGCCCAACGTTCCTTACCCATTGACCATTGACCCCATTTGTTTATTTTCCTGTCTGGATAAGTTGTTTGTATAATGATTTGTCTGATATGTGCTCTAGGTAGAGCACGTTATAAACAAAGCTAGGTATATGTATTATTATGGGTCCTATGGTCTGGCCAAAATATTTTGTACCACAATTGAGCAATCAACCTGGACTAACGTAGTTAAAAGGGTAGATGGCTAATGAACAGTATCCAAACAAATGTAGAAAAACATCATTTGAAAATACGTTATGAATGATCGTTCGGTGGCTTAAGTCATTTTGCGAAATGATCACTTATCATCAAGAGTTTGAACCGTATACATATAGGCCCAATAAATATTATTGATTAAATGTACATATTAAAAAAAAACATATCTCAACAAACTTTTAGCAAGGCGGCCGCAAGCTACCAAATGTTTGTGATGAGGTAGAGTTGTTTTTGACGTTCCATTTAAACGCTCCTAGTTGAGGTTGATGTTTTCAATTTTATAATGTATTTTTCAAATCAAATCAAATCAAATCAATAATTTATTTGCAAGAATACAGAGTTACAAATAAGGTCTTAATATAATGGTATGTCATAAGTATTCAGTCTGCAAGCAGACGTGCAAATATTAAATTAAATTATGTTATATGAAATTTAAAATTCAATGCAATTAATTATTCAAAGTCAATTATTAAACTACCTATACTTTGAAATTCTAATTATTCAAAAAATACGAATCATTTTTTACACTTATTGCAGAAGTCAGTATATTCTTTAATGTCATAAAAGCAATTTATTAGGAGCCAGTCACTTAATTTGTTTTTAAATTTGTTACCGTCGAGTATTTTCAGGTCATCAGGAAGTAAATTATACATGGTTATGCACATATTAAAAACATTTTTGTCATAAATATACTTTCGGACAGGGGGTTGATAGAGTAAGTTCTTGAACTTTTCTCTTTTTTGTCTGGTGTAGACCGCATCACGCTTAGTAAAGTAGTTCGGATAGGTTTTCACGAACAGACATAGGTCTCTCAAGTAGATACACGGCAGAGGCAGAACATTACAAGCTTTGAAAAGGGGTCTGCATGAATCGAGGAACCATGCCTTGTTTATTACCCTCACGCAACGCTTCTGCACCTTGAAAACTCTCTCCATTTCGACTGAGTTACCCCATATGATAATCCCGTAGCTGATAAGGGATGACACATAGCCGTGGTATGCCATCAAAGCGGCTTCTCTGGAGACTGTTTGTCTGATTCTTTTCAGTGCAAAAGCGTAGCGCTCAAGTTTCTGACATAACTCGTCAACATGAGTTTTCCAATTTAAGTGTCTATCCATGTGTATTCCCAAAAATTTTACATTTTCTACCTCTTCAACGTTTTTATCTTTATGAATTATATTTATTGGAATTGAAATTGTATTGTAGGAGTTAAACTGAACAATTTTAGTTTTTGCTATGTTTAGGTTTAAATTGTTAACTTCCATCCAGTGGGTGACTTCAGATAGGGCTCTATTTATAGACTCTTGGGTATTTTCTCTTTCACACCTCACCACTATTGTAGTGTCATCAGCAAAAAGAATACACTTTTGAGAAGTGGCTATTGGGAGGTCATTGATGTAAATCAAAAAAAGTAGGGGACCGATTATGCTGCCTTGAGGGACGCCAGTGTTACTCAAAAGGGGTGTGGAGCGAAATATTTGTTTCATGAGGACCTTATTATTGCGCGTAGTGATTTTTGAGACCTCAGTGCACTGTTCCCTATTTCTAAGGTAACTCGACAGCCAATTATTTGCATTACCTCTGACACCGTAGAAATCTAATTTGCAAAGAAGTTTCGAGTGGTTTACGAAATCGAAAGCCTTGCTCATGTCTAAGAAAAGTGATACTGCAGGTCGTCCATCATTTATACTGTCTGTGATCAGCTTTACTAGGTTAAAGCAAGCAAGAGTTGTTGAGCTTCCTTTACGAAAACCGTACTGTTGGTCACTTAGTATGCCATGTTTTGTCAGGAAGTCCTGCAGTCTAACGAGCATAGCTTTTTCGAATATTTTCGACAGTATGGGAATGGATTTGGATGGTTTGGATGTGTTAATTTAATAATAATGTAACAATTTAATTAATACTGCAGGGCGCTTGGTGTGAAACTGTGAGGCCTCAGTAAAACAAGAAATAAATAATAATAATATTTGTACTTTTGCTTTTAGATTACTTTTACTATTTACCCAGTACGGGTAATAATTATAACTCCTAACAAGAAATTATATGCCATACTTATAGTTTTGTGTAAAAACCCTAAACGTAATTAAAAATATCAGAATATCACTAACACAGTATTAAATCAAATTAGTATTAGATTAGGCTATGGTTATGATAAGGTTAAATAATATTTGATACGTCTCTGTGGCCGAATAAAAACAGAGCTCGTCTGGAGATTCGGGTTCGTTCAAGTCCCAGGTCGGGCAAAAGAGTGTTCGGATTGTTCAGAACATAGCCCGGGTTTGTGATCACCTACCCGCATTTGACAAGCGTAATGATCAGGCCAATACCCATCAATTGTAGCGACGACTTGATTTCAATGAAGGAGGCCTTTGCCCAGCAGTAGGGCAGTTTATAGACTAATTACTTTACTAGATTAGGTATTTGTTGGATGTCTAGAGGAGATGACTTTTAATAGGAACTTCTAAGTTGAAGTCAAAGTTGTTACAATGACTGTTCCGTACCGTAGTACTAATTAAATGTTTAGCTAGGTCGCAGAACTTGTTTTGACTTGAGGACTCAGGTCTAGTTAGCTAAAACTTTAACTAGGTTAGTTAGTTAGTTTAATTTGCTTGCAATTGCAGGTTTATCAGGTAGTTAAGAATTTAACCCCTGAACACTGAGTTTGAAACTCATAAACTTCATATCGGATCTAGTATGACCTAATTAACTTTTCTCAATCGGAATATTAGATGCATATCATATTTGACACGATTGGCGTAGTGCGCTGTAGCACGGTTTCTCGCCTCGATTTCCGTAGTGTTCCGGGTTCGATTCCCGGTCGGGTCAATTCAGCAAAGGATTTTTCTAAATTGACTCGGGTCTGGGTGTGCTGGGAGACGCGCCTGGCTTATTTTCCTTGTGTAAACCTCGTAACACAGGGATATTAATCTCTACTTCGAGACCATTACAAGAGGTGTGTTTTCTGGCGCATATTTATTTATTTATTATTATTTATTTATTTCTAGGCTTTTTCATTCCTACATTGTCGACAATCCAACTATGCTTACAAACCGTTCGCTTACTCTTTCATAATACTAAATATCTAATGCCCGCCTTCATAGCCACAAAAATGTTTACTAAAGGATATATAGATATATTGTATATACTTTTTATGGTCGCTTATTAAAGGTCTCAAAAGGTCTCTTAATGAGCTACGGTAGCCTTACCACAAGCATAAGAGACAACATGGAGGAATAAGCGGATTATGGCTCGAATTCTATAACTTTTCTACTGACATGTATAATTTCTGATCTCACGCAGGGACTTTTGTTAGCTTCGGGTTTTCGTAACCAGTATTTGCATTCAGCTCAAATACTGGTGAGTAATCTTGGTCTACCTTTCTCTTCGTTGTGAGATAAGTTAAGATTTTTTTAATTGCACATCTAACAAAGTATGAACAAATAAGTAATAGACTTAAATCTTAATGTACAATTTAGGCGGTCGTATTGCTGAAAGCAATTTTTACTACAAAATAGTCTTGTTATACCTACTACAAAGATAAGATAAGATAAGATATTTTTAATTGCACAAATATAACAATTACAAAAATAAAGTTTACATAACTTATTAGTAAAATTTAGGCGGCCTTATCGCCAGAAGCGATCTCTTCCAGGCAACCTTCGGGTAGAGAAACAAAAAAGGGTAAACAGTTGAGGTGGTGCAAGATGAGCAGGTAATCAATAAAAAAAAACATATAATAGTCCGAACGATTTGTAAGTAATAACAAAGTTTATTTTTCTTCATTATTTCTATTCACTTCGGCGTCTAATTCCGCCCATTAGCCGCTATTGAGATCATTTGCAAAACAAATCAGCTCCTTTGATTCGCGACCTTTCGCATTTTGCTGTTTCCTTTCATTATATTCCAATTTTTGTTTAAATTTTAGTGACTTTGACTTTAACATAATTATAATAATACAGCGTTTTTAAAATACATTGTCTAATAGCTAACTTATTACATGATTTTATTCAACCTGACTTTTATGAGGACTTGGGAGATTTAATAAAAAATATTTTTTTGTATGATTTAATTGCTAAAAATATTCAGTTTAAAATGGACGCTTTCACTTAATGTTTATTTGAGCTTGTCCTCTTTAGAAAACACTAAAAAATCTCTTCAAACTAGGTATCAGAGTCTTTAATGCCTGAAACCGATTTTTCTAACTGAAGAGGAGAGCCAATACAATACTATTATGAGAACAGAAATGTATCTAATCCTTTTCATGTGCAAATAAATTTAATTTATCCATTCATTCATTAGTTCTTTCTCCTAAACATAGTACAGAACGAACGCTAATGCTTGTTCTAGGTCAGTATAAAACTAACGCCTTTTAGGGCCTCCATCCTTTCGCTGTTCAGTCTCATGAGTACTTTTTATTTAATCTATATTCTTAAATACATTTTCATCAGTTTTAACTAATTTAAAGTATTCGTGTTAAGATAATAAACCAGTCCCAATTGAAATATTTATAATTCACAAAGTGAATAACTTAGTTTACTCGTAATACGGCTTTAAAAGCTCTGCTACAAGCCAAGTTCCTTTCACTAACAGGTATACTGAAAAACTTCGCCAAAGAACCATTCACTAGATGAATACGTAGGTAAGCCTTCTTTTCACGTTCACAAAAACTTTAGATGCGTATTCATTTCAATGAAATAGCTACACATTTAAAAGCTACTTTGAAACTTAAACTAGCTATTCACAATTCCATTACCTCACTATTACGTCTTCCATTAAGTTATGTACAATTGTGCACACACTAGCACTAAACTACACAACACTAACGCGGTACTACACTAAAGTTGCAGAAGAGAAAGTTGCCTACGGACCTACGGCCCAAGCTTGCCGAAGCGTCTTTACATCGCGCGCGAAGCTACAGGTCTGAAACTGCCAACCGCATTGCTTCGCCATTTTCCCGCGTCAACGCGCGAAAGGGATAGCTTATAAAATGGTCGCGTGGGAGAGGGACGGGCGGATTCGCGATGCGGTCGGAAAAGCCCTGAAACAACGCGGTGAGTGGGTAGCATGGAGGGCCAGGCGCGGACTTAGGGTAGGGCGAACGTATCGAATTGTGTGAAGTTTGTAAATTCGTTTTAAATCAAGAAAAAATATGATGCTGCCAGTTTTATAGCTGGTCTTAAAGAAGTAATACCATTTAAAAACAAAGTTTTTTGATTAATAATGACACTATACAATACTGAAGCATTCATCTTTAAACCGTAGTATGCATGTCCATAGCATCGAGAAATCAATTAATGTCGATTGTGTTACGCTTTAGCTGGCTTTTGCTTTCTAAGGACTGACGGCGCGGTTTCCTACCGCGGCCGCCGCGTTTGTGGGCCCGCTTAGTTCTATAGAATGCAGAAATGCATGAAAAAATTTAAAGCATATTTCACGATGCGTTTAATTCCCGCTGTGGGCGCGATTCCCGCGCGGCAGCCGCAACCGCGGCCGCTGCGGCATCGCACAAAACTCCGGTCTCGTGAGTTTGGATGGAAATCAACCTAACCACACCGCCGCGGCGGGCGCGGCAGAAAACTTAGTTTAGTTCTTAGCCTAACCCTTTTAGAAAAACATGATGTATGCCGTCAATGCCTTATCTTGCCAATATCTTCTATTTTTACTGGCGGAAATAAGTCCGACTCTGACCATAAATATTAGTGAAGGTAGGAACCCAGTGGTCAGAGTCTCAGAGGTCCTGCGCCAAAGGTGGGTTTTGATCTTCACAAACATTTATATTTGTCTAGCTAGGTTTATAAAAATAAGAATGTGGTTAGAATTTTTCAAGTACATTTAATAATTCATTTTTACGTAGGTAGGTACTAGAATCTTTAATATAAAGGGGTCAGGTATAGGTTACATTAAGAGACGACACGGCCCACCGTGTGCCGGCCCACAATGCCCACATTCTGTGCTGTTGCGCTGTTTTTCGCTTTGACTTGCGCCGTGTCCCGGGTTCCAATCCCGGTCGGGTCAATTCAGAAATCAAGTTTTCTAAAGTGACTCGAATCTGGGCGTGCTAGAGATGCCCTGATGGTTTTAATACTTGTCTGTTACCTCGTAAAACAAGAATATTCATGCTTATTTTGAGACCATGACAAAATAGTGTGTCAGACAATAAAATTGTCTTTCGCAAGTTAATCAACTGATAGGTTTCTGACTCCTATAAATCCTCCACTGTACGTTCGACTTTTGTGCCAGCAGTGCTTTAACATCACATGAGGCATGCACCTCAGAGTAATTGCTGCACCAAATCCCTTAAGTGCGTCCCTGCTCGGATATCGAATGCGCCATTCTATTTCACCGGCATCAATGGGGCTGTTTATGTAAAATGCGATATTTAGCCCCAAGCCAGCTCTGCCGTGATCCCCACCTGGAAACAGCCACAGTACCACATCCTACTTTTTATTTGTTATATCTATGGCCTTTATCCTGAAATCCTGAGGGAGATTGAGAGTTTCTATGGACAGTTATATTCCACGCAAACACCTGTTGAAAGCAAGGCTAAAGATCCTAGAGCCAAGCTTACCCGACACTATACCGAAGATATCCCGGACGTCAGCCTGTACGAGATTAGGATGGCTCTCAAGCAGCTTAAAAACAACAAGGCGGCGGGTGGTGACGGAATCACAACCGAGCTCCTGAGAGCGGGCGGTAAGCCGATACTTAAGGTCCTCCAGACGCTCTTCAGTTCTGTCATCCTCGAGGGAAAAACGCCAAAGGCATGGGGCAGAGGCGATGTGATGCTGTTCTTCAAGAAGGGTGACAAAACTCTCTTGAAGAACTACAGACCCATCTCGCTTCTGAGCCATATCTATAAGCTGTTTTCGAGAGTCATTACGAATCGTCTCGCTCGCAGGTTTGACGACTTCCAACCTCCCGAACAAGCAGGGTTCCGAAAAGGCTATAGTACCGTAGACCACATTCATACGCTGCGGCAAGTTATACAGAAGACCGAAGAGTATAACTTGCCACTTTGCTTAGCGTTCGTGGACTACGAGAAAGCCTTTGATTCGATTGAGACCTGGGCAGTACTGCAGTCTCTCCAAAGGTGCCAAATAGACTACAGGTACATTGAGGTGCTAAGGTACTTATACCAGAACGCCACCATGTCGGTCCGATTACAGAACCAGAGCTCTAATCCGATCCAACTACAGCGAGGCGTGAGACAAGGAGACGTTATTTCTCCGAAACTGTTCACGGCTGCGTTGGAGGATATTTTCAAGCTTCTGGACTGGAAAGGACGCGGCATCAACATCAATGGCGAATACCTAACACACCTGCGATTTGCCGATGATGTAGTTCTTATGGCTGAGACCTTGGAAGACCTGAACATAATGCTCGAAGATCTCGGTAATGCTTCTCAAAGAGTGGGTCTTAAGATGAACATGGACAAAACAAAACTCATGTTGAATGCCCATATTGCACCCGCTCCAGTTAACGTTGGGAACATTACACTCGAAGTTGTTGACCACTATGTTTACCTGGGACAGACAGTCCAGCTAGGTAAGTCCAACTTCGAGAAAGAGATCTCTCGTCGAATCCAGCTCGGATGGGCAGCGTTCGGGAAGCTCCGGCATATATTTGCGTCCGAAATACCTCAGTGTCTCAAGACAAAAGTCTTTGACCAGTGTGTGTTGCCAGTAATGACCTATGGGAGCGAGACGTGGTCCCTTACTATGGGTCTCATAAGAAGGCTCAAGATCACCCAGCGAGCAATGGAGAGAGCGATGCTTGGTATTTCTCTGCTCGATCGAATCAGAAATGATGAGATCCGCAGGAGAACAAAAACAACCGACATCGCTCGAAGGATTGCATCGCTGAAGTGGCAGTGGGCGGGACACATAGCGCGGAGAACCGATGGCCGTTGGGGCGGAAAGGTTCTCGAATGGCGACCGCGTACCGGACGACGTTCCGTGGGCAGGCCCTCTACAAGGTGGACCGACGATCTGGTCAAGGTCGCGGGAAGCCGCTGGATGCGGACAGCGCAGGACCGATCGTTGTGGAGATCCTTGGGGGAGGCCTATGCCCAGCAGTGGGCGTCGTTCGGCTGAAATGATGATGGCCTTTATGTGTGTGTATGTGTGTACCTTTGCATCTAAAATGTGGTATTCTTCAATAAGCCTGATATGAAATCTCAATTTCGGCGGGGTGGCATGCAGTTATTAAAATCCTGCGATACTGATCAGCAACCCTACCACTAGTTTAGGAGCGTTTGTTGAGGGTGGATCGAAAATGTTGCACTTTTGTAAGATTTTCGTGATTGTTTTATTGAATTGAAATAAAACTTTAATTTTTGCTCTATTATTGTTTGTTGAATACTATATAGAACACTTTGAATCGTCTTAAATTAGGTAGTCGCCAATTATTTTCTAAATTATATATTATTATTTTTTATAATTGTTAAGAAAATTACAAATTCACTCTACACAGTTAAAGTTATAATTATAAAATTAAAAGGTGCGGCCATTAATAGAGAGATAAATTATACTTAAATTTGCATTCAACTACATAATCACGAAACTTTTCAAAAATACGTTTACGATCTACCCCCAGCAAACGCTCTTAAAAAGTATGCCGATACTCTTTGTTATAGTTAACTACCTACCATAGTTGCCGCGACGTAAGCTCATGATATAGGCCGCCTACTCAACTATTCCTGCGTCAGCGGTCTTCACTTCTTTGTGCCTCCGCCTATCACTGCGCTACTGGAATAACTTTCCTTATGCATACTACCCAATATCACCGGGGAGACGAAGGTGCAGAGACTTAGCTGTCTTGGTCACGTGGAGAGGATGGAGGAAGATCGCAACGTCAAGAAGGCATTTATCGGAGTCCCGAGTGGCCTTCGACCTGTCGGACGGCCCAGATACCGCTGGATTGGCGTTGTGGAAGCCGACCTTTTTTATCATTATCGTGGCGAAATCCTCATGGATACCTCGCCGCCCGGGGGAACGACGAGACTTCTACCGACTAAAACCCCCCGGTACACGACCTCAACAGTTCAGCGGCGAGGCGGGGTCTCTGAAAAGTTTCGCAACGCCCTGCCGCCAGTGATTCCCCGTATTGGGGCCCCCTCCAGCCGACACCCCAATGAAGAGGGGAAAACTCGGAAGCACCTGGAGCACATAGGTACTTCCGCCGTCACGGTAAAAGCCGTGCATTGCGGGAAAAAGCGTTGAGTACGGCTCAAGCCCGCTGGCCGAGCCGCAGTGCACAGGAGGGGCCAGCCGCAGATCACTGTCCCCTTCCAAGCGGTTGTACACCGCGGCCCCCACCTCGCGCCCGAAGGCGCTGCGCCCGTGGGCGCCCCTTTGGGCGGGCAGTGGTAGGCACCATACCACTACCACGCCTTCCCGGTGGCTCCACCTGCCACCAGTACCTACTAAGCCCCCCGCTACGACAAGGCGAAGCCCCCCGCTAACTTCGAGTGGATGACTGGCGAGAGTTAGCGCGGAACAGAATCCGGTGGCATTCTCTGGTGTCGGAGGACAAGACCCACTCCGGGTCGCTGCGCCAAAGGAAGTAAGTGAGTACTACTAAATATTTTTATAGACGACACAATTTTCGTAGTGTATTAGGTATAAAGGCGAAGAGAAGCAGATTATTCTTAATTAGTATTTATCTACATCATGAAATGAATGACCTTGCTTTATAAACTTTGCGTTCATTTCAGTCTTGTCCATTGACGGGGAGCAAGACAGCGTAGTGGACCAAGGGAGTAATGGAATTAAAACCCCAACAACCTTTGCTCCACTGCTTCGCTTCGCGTCAATAGACTGTGCATTGTACACAAAGGAATTTCCTGCCGTATGAAGTCTAAAACTGAGAGTTATAAGTTTGTTTCTATTTCTCATAAGTAGGTATAACGTTCATGAGAATCATGAGTGTCACTGTTTTTGTGAAGCAGATGCAGGTTTTAATAGTAATTATTAATTTAAGCCGCGTGCGCGCAGAAGATATAAAATAAATAATTTAGTAATTACAAGCAATCATTGGAAAAACCTTGTTTCTTTCACTCTGAGGATTTTACAAATCTTTTTATGTTCCGCATACAAAACAACGGTGGATAATGTACATTTTAACAAATTACATTTCTGCTGACAATCTCATTTGGATAATGTTCTTTATTACACGCCTTCCTGAACGCGCTTTTGTTCAGGCCCAGCTACACGTGCCTGTAATATTTAAAGGTCTTACTTTTGCCCCGACTGGGTGAGCAAGAGTCCCGTACTGGACACCTACCATGAGTTTACACCAGTGATAGTCGTTTGCATCCACTTTGACGTGGGATTTCAGTACGTCTACCACGAGTTGGCCAATGTGTAAAATTTAAATAAGATTCCGCAAACTCTATTTGAACTGCCTCTTCACAACTTTATGTCACAAATCAAGGCTAAGTTAATGAAGCGAGGTTATTCTAGTGTAGAGGATTCCTTAAATGATAAGAATTTGTAGTCATCTAAGGTATTATCTGCTCCTCTGCACACTTTTTGTTATGACTTTACTCTGTCAATTAAATTTCGGTGTAAAAAAACAAGATTGAAAAGAGTAACCATCAAGTTTCTTGCGTCTTCTCGATCAGAAACAACCTCCGAACCGGTGGTTCGGAGGTTGTTTCTGAGTCACAGTCACATTATGTTTATTTATGATATTTACTATCATAGTATTATTTTAAGTAAGTTTATTTAATTTAGTATACATAATATTTTCGCTATTTTTTTTTATTTGACTTGTTCTAAGTACTTTTTATATAGATATAAATATAAAATATAAATGTGCACCAGACAACACACCTCTTGTAATAGTCTTGAAGTATGGATTAATATCATTGTGTCACGAGGTACCACAGAAGGAAATAAGCCAGGGGCGTCTCCCAGCACACCCAAACCCGAGACAATTTATAAAATATCGTTTCCTGAACCCGACCGGGATTCGAACCCGGGACACTACGGAAATCGAGGCAAGAAACCGTGCTACAGCGCACTATGCCAACCGTGTCGTGTTTTATAAGTCTATATGAATAAATATATATATTTTTTACTTTACTTAACTTTAGTTGCCCTCTTAAATTTACGTTATCGTTCGCGTAAAAAAACTGTCATGTCATGTCATGTCATGTCAAATCCCAATACAGTTTTTTTACGCGAACGATAACGTAAATTTAAGAGGGCAACTCGTGGTAGACGTACTGTACAGCGCCGCTATTGATTAGAAAAGGAACTAAATGGCATACAAATTGCTGAACTCACCTATCGTCGTTCACGTGGCGGGATCTCACGGTCGACATACCTACTGGTTTAAATTCCCAGGTTGCAAAGTGTTGTCAAAACATTGCCCGAGTGTTTTCTTCACCGAACTCGCCGCACCAGGCCAATATGGTAGTTGATTGTTATAAATTGAAGGGGTAATTATGAATATGTGTATAGTCTCTCTCTGACAGAGTACAAAAATAAATAGTACTTTCTAAAGATAGAAAACTAAAAGAATTCAAATTTCGGAGCTTTATAAAATCAGGCAGGATTCAAACCCGCGTCTTCCACAGTCCAAAATGAAAACAAAGTGAAAATCAAATAGCATATTTCATCTTAAGTTCTTAACCGAAACTTTAAATATTTGTAAAAATATTTCTTTCCGATGTTTGAAGGTTCTTTGCCTTAAAAACAGTGATGAAATAACGTTAGCTTGCAACGTAAGCATGTACTAGAAATATTAGCTCAGTGGTTAGAGTAGCCATCCGGACTGTGGAAGACGCGGGTTCGAATCCTGCCTGATTGCATCAAGGTCCGAAATTAGAATTTTTAAGTTTACTATCTTTCGATATGAAAACAAGCATTGTACAATAAAATGCTAAAATAAAAACAGAGTAAAATGTACTAACTAACTTTGGTATTTTGCTATTTCTAAATGAATGCTGTTTAGCCGCAGGTGACTGATAGAAAACTCTAAACCTAAATTGTATTCAGAGTCCTAAGGGCGTCCCAAGGTGGCGCACGGACCTGAGGATGATCTGGTGTAAGGTGTGCATTCATTTATATACGTATCTAAAACGTGGTCTCAAGTAAGGCCAAGGTCCCTTACTGAGTACCGAGTAGCGTCACGTTTCGGGGATCCCAGGACCCTTCCATTCTGTGCCGAAGACAACCACTGTCAGGTTTTATTGGGTAGGGGGTCTCTGTTTTCCCAGGAGTTCCGAGTCCCACATATCCAATGTGTATCCAACCCGGGAATAATAAAAATTATTTATTTCGGACCGGAATCCATAGTGTTAGTAACAAATGACCTTATCAACTATGTTAGTAACAGAAAAATTAGTTTAAAAATTAAGACAAATAAAAGACACTACTATCCCGCAAAATGATTGTACGTGATAGCAGTGTCCTTAGTTAGGTGGACGCGAGTCCAGTGCTGCATTATTGCACTGTCCACGTATAACCTTCCTGCCACTGTCTTCAGGATGCCGTTGGAGCTGCCTCGCACCCGCTGCATTGGGGACGCCACACGTTTTCTGATGATAGCATAAAAGCTATCAACCTCAGCATTGGCTAGCATTCCTGAAGCTCTGCAGTAGCGTGGAAGGCCCAACAGCGCCCTGTTGGCATTGTTATATAAACCGCAATGGCCGCAATAAAAGCGGCGAGTAATCGACCTCATCTACATTATGTATATTCCTTTTCTACATCAGCTAGTTCATAATTACGTTACGACTCAAGAATGGACGAAGACCTTAGCCGTTTTTTCGCTGAATTGCAAAACTCGAGGCGAAATACTTTGCGGCTCATTACACCGCGGTGGATAATAATTATTTTAGTGTAGGAACACCATGTTAGAGAAAATTATGATAATCTGTACTATTATTGTATTATTTTATTAACATCTATAATTAGTTAAATATACTTACTTTATTGACTTGTCATAAGTGCTTTGTGTGATGTACACGATTATAGATATTAAATCCGCTCGTCCCGCACTACCCTCTGAGCACTTGCGGCGAGCAGGCGTGTCGCAGGCGCATTGAAAGATATTCATTGTTTAATTTGTGTTCATCCTACCTAAACCCTTTGTGTATGTGGAGACAGCACACTTTGTAAAAACTCAAATGCATAGTGTTTTTGTATTTTACTTTAAATCAAATTAATGTTTTGTAATTTACAGTTTCCTTTACCATATTTCACGACCCGTATTCTGGATGTTTTGATACCGCTAGGAAAATTACATAAAGAAGCATAGGGCTCTTTTTCGTTTTGCTGTCTAAAAGCAATTAGGATGACTCAATTGCAACTTACTGATCTTGTATTACTTAGTAGTAAGTGTCCTTACTCCCTTACGTACCTATCAGACATACTCGTATATTGAAAATTTAATTCTGAAGGATAAGGTCATTAATCATGGCAGGTAACTCATTCATTTATTTAAGCATCCGAGGAGGAATTTGGTGGTTCTAGGGTGAGGACGAATGATGTCCAGTAGTATGCGCTTCTTTTGTTTTCCCGCTGTAAGATCTAAAGAATGTTCATTCTGTTTCAAGTGGGTCTAACAATCACAGCCATAAAAATTAATATTATGAGAAATTATACATTTTTCAATGTTTGTTTTTAAAACATAACTTTTATTCCAAATGTCATAACAGCATAAACAAGGCGTCAATTGTGAATCCTAATAGAGCACAAATTGTGTTACTAAATAGTGCTGCCTTAAAATAGCCTGCAACACATAATATTATCCTGTAAACCTTCGTGCTAAACCTGGTCACTTGAGTCTAACACTGACGTCCATAGGTCTGACGACCTTCGTGCCCTGCGGTGCCCTGAACTTGGGGTAATTTAATTACGACTCCACAATACTTAGTGAGACAAACTATAGCAATAACCTGAAGCTAAAACCTCACAACTTAATTCTAAGTAGGACTCAAATTAACTTCACCCAATAATTACTTAATTTTGGTCTTGAAGTTCCCACTCTGAAGTCTCGCTTTGAATTAGTAGGTAACCCAAATTAATAGTTAAATATTGTCAAATCTAGCTAATTCATCAAACAAGATGTTCTTATCTAAAGTGAGCATAGAGAAAAAACCTAGGAAAACACGTCTCCAAAAATGAATTAGTGTTTATTGTTCCTTCTTCCAAATAGGATGTATGCAATAAACAGGTTATAATAACATCGAGAATATTTCGATCTAAGTAATCACGTCTTTGATTTTCAAATTAGGAATATTTGTCGGTTTCTATGTAAGTATCGTAATCGAATCATTACATAATTTCTATTTTTCTGAGCAGTAAGTGTGCTCTCTCTTGTATTAAGGGGGCGTGGACTCAATTTACAGGACAGAATTTTCGAAACATAGCCCATGTTCCTGATGATCACCAACCCGTATTTTGCATAATCTCCACCGATGCAAAATACGGGTTAGTGATCCAGAGCCAGAACACATCAATGCGGTTACTTGATTTCAATGATTGATCACAGTACAAAAAGTACAGTATTGAAAAGTAAATATTCTCGTCTTTTAAACACAGAATATTTTATGTTATTTCCATGTCTGAGTGTTCCTTCTTGTTAAATACTAAAGCTTGTTTTCGCTCTTTATAAAAGATTAAATTTTATTATGTTTGCATTCTAAAAACACATTTTACTCCAATTTAAACATATGCATCGCCTTACATTCTTTCTTACTGATTTTATTAAATTCAAACAGCCATAATGCCGTCATCGGCCCTCTGATGTATAACGCCATCTGGGTGAAATCTTGTGTACAGTCGGCCAAGAAAGTGGCCAAACAGTTCAGGCAATTTTCCGTTGGATCTCATCTCATTATCGCTACGTTGAGTTTTCTGACGAAATACGTAGCTATTTATTGTCCATTAAGTATTTGAGATTTCTGAGTTTTGAAGTCATGGGTTAGATAAGGTATTCTGACCTTGATTATCAATGCAATACGTTATTATTTAGCAAAAATCCCTTCCCTTCCATTAAAACCATTTAACTCGTTAACCTTTTTGTCAAATATCAAATATTTTTGCTAACGTAATATTCATAAAATTAGTCTTTTCATGGTCATTATTTTTGCCTCGTGATTCATCAGAAGCTAAACTAATATTATAGCACTGTATAAAAAAAAGCCTTAATAATCGTAAGATACATGATAATGAATAATGTCACATAGCATGAGTAAGTTTAAAAACCTAACTATGGTCACTGTCATATTTTTTATGCTTGACTAGACAGTCATTTGATCGCAATCGCACCTGGTGGTAAGTGACACGAACATTACATGCCTAATAAATACTTATTTAGTGTTGTCTTGAAGATACCCATATTACAAGGGGAAATCGATCTTCATGTTTCATAACGTTCAAATGAACCGCAACCGTAGAATGGTAGACCATATTTTTGGCCGACTGTACATACCGCACATATCCTGTTTACGTAGGTAGTGTCTAATATACCTGCGTAAGTCCCTACGTAAGTATTGTTTTATAATAAACACCTAATTACAACGCTCTACGCCAGACTGATTTACACGAATGCCCATCATTATTTGATTGGGGTGGTGTTGGTTTTCAGTGAATAAATTGGTACTGAGAAGCAAATTAGTGTAATCGTAGATTTGTTTCTGTGTTCAGAGAATTTTTTCTGAGGTAATTTAGCACGATTGAGCAGTGTTATTTCCCACAGCGAAAAAGTGTTTTTGTTGTAGGTAAGAGCGGTTTTAAAATTGAGATTAACATTTTTGCGCGCTTATAACACCAAACGTGCTTACACGAGCTGATTGCTGCCTGTTCGCTCAAACCGCTAGTGGTGTCAGTAAGTGTCTCGCGCTTATACATACAATTTGCCAGACAATATTAAACCTTTAAACGCCTAATGAAAGTCGGATGCATTTCAAATGGCATGAATTTACTAACCTTTAAAAACTCGAACGGTAAAGAGGGTCTAATAGTAATAAAATGTTATATGCGGACTTAAATTTCACTTCGACGGCACTGGACCACTCTTTGACGCGTAGGTTCTTCCCGAGGCGACCAAAGACTGCTGCCGACAGATACATATACCAAGGAGAAGTTCTTCTCCTTCATAGGATGAAGGTGAACATCCTTGCCAATGGTAGTGAGGCCGATATCGAGGGACAATCTTTGATGTGATGATAAAATGTCTAAATATCTTCTTTGCACGATGTTATTTAAACGCAATTATAATAGAAACATTATTCCTGTTTCCAACTGCATAACCAAATACCTGTTCTTCGTAAATAGTTTCGACAAATTGAATTAAATGTAGCGAAATCTGGGAAAAGGGACACTAAATTTGGTGAGATTTTCAGTACTTTTTTGAATGAGTTATATTCGCTAAGAAAACGAAAATTATATTTGTTGCTCCAAGAAGAATAGTGGTATATCTCTGTGTTACACTATCATTCATTTGTTTTTTTATAATATAAGTGTTCTTTGTCATCCGCCGTGCAATATGCACATTCTCAAAGACTTACCCACAAGCTTACATGCGCGATAACGCGTTGTGCGTGTGGCAAATGGCGCGCCTACGTGCGCTCCCAATATCGAACTTATACGCACGTATGAAGCGCTAATCCGGGACCGCTCTAACGCCTCTGCCCGAGTGGGGACAGAGATCAGTCCGCATTCCGCTGATCCTTCCGGGTCCAAATCCCTGGTCCCTCAAACTACTTGAATTATTTGACGACACGATTTTTATGGTGCCTCATGTTTGATTACCGGGCGCGTCAATTCAGGAAAACGAACTTTTCTAAATTGGCTCGCTCGAGACGCTCCTGGCTGAATTCCATGTCAGGTACCTCGTAACACAAGGATGTTTATCCTTACTTCTAGACCATAACAAGTGGTGTGTATAGCCCGGGTTTGTGATCACCAACCTGCATTCGGCAAGCGTGGAGATTTTAAGGCAACAAACTTCTGGGACCTTATTACAAACTCTATTAACTTGAATTTTTTTACCGTAACTGAGCGTAACAAGCAATTTCGAAATAAAATGTTTTTTCATTATCAGCCAGTCAGCGGTTACCTGGTACTTAGAGTTGCCACTGTAAATTTACGTTATCGTTCGCGTTAAAAAGTTGTATTGGAATTTGACATGACATGACAGGACATGTCAAATCCCAAGACAACTTTCACGAGTGGCAACTCGTGGTAGACGTACAGTTTAGGGAATTCCCGTGACTCGAAATAAGCGATTGTAATAAGGCAATTAATGTTGGAGGTTTGCCCAGCAGAAAGTTAGGCTAATTAATTATCTACTTTGTATTTGCAATGTGCTAACGCTGGCATTCGCATTGCCTTTGTCTGGAAATTAAGTACCCTTTAAGAAAACCGTTACAAAGGTCTGGTTTTCATTAAAAATCTTACGTAAAGAAGTTACTACAATACGTCTACCACGAGTTGCCATTTTAAATTTACGTTATCGTTCGCTTAAAAAATTGTATTGGGATTTGACATGCCATGATATGACAATGTCAAATCTCAATACATTTTTTTACGCGAACGATAATGTAAATTTAAAGTGACAACTCGTGATAGACGTATATTACTCAAACTAAGAAAATCTTTTGCGAGTTTGATACATATGAGTAGAAAATTTAATAATAAATAAAAGTAGCGATGACTGGCCTGTTGGTGCAATGACAGTGATCCTGCCATTAGCCCCGGAGGTCGTGGGTTCGATCCCCATCCATGATAAACATTCATGTGACGAGTATAATATAGTACCTGTGTGTTTGTTGTGTGTCTGGGTATTATTATCTATTTAGGTTTGTATGTAGAAATAATAAAATATGTTTGTTTATCAGTCTCTAACACCCATAGTACAAGCTTTGCTTAGTTTGGGGTCAGAAGATCTTGGTGTAAGGCATGTGTCCCAGGTATTTATTCATTTATTTAATTTTATTATCCCAAAGGAAGGGAAAGGCAGCATGGAAACCTAGCCATCGCATCGCTCCGATTGATAATTACAGTTGTAACGCTTGCTAAATGCTGGTTGATAACCACAAACTACGAGATATTTTGATGCCTTTGTCTCTCTGAAAAAACGAGTAAAATGCTTCCATCCCTTGAATTTAGCGAACAATTAGGTGAATACTGACCCTAAATAGGGTTGATAACACTCATTTCTACTTACGTACCTTACTGCCTAACCCGCCTTACCAGCAACTTTTCAAATGAATATATATTTTTTTAATTAATACTATTTTATAATACAGACGTGTCGTTTTTCCATACAACGGAGTCTCTTGTTTCCTCCTTGGGTATTGCTAGTAGAGGGATGTATTTTTCCAAAAAATCTATTGCTACTATTAGCAGTCCCTATTTTTTATTAAAAATTATCAAGCGATATGAACCTTCAAAAATCAAAAGAATTAGCCAGATTTTTCGCTAGTTTAAATAAAAAAAGGAACATACAGGAACACGACTACAGTTCTTCTTTAATATTTAATGAAAAAAGGTAACTAAATCGGTCAACTTCTCGAAAAGGGATCAGGGGACTACGAAACTTCGATTTTGTGCACTTTATATGTACGAGTGGTTCTGGTCCGATTTGCATCTGTCTCTATCGCACTCTCCGGGGGGCTCGAGGTTTGCAAGAGACAGCAATAGATTTTACAAATACTTTTGTTAATTCTCTCAACCGTGCTGTGTCTTGTTAAGTGCGCCAACCCTACGGTCAGCATTTGTGTTATTTTGTAACTCAAAACAACAACGCAAAAGCAGTTTACATATTCTCTACACTCAATCATAACATTTGAGCATACGTCGGGTGCTCGAATTCAACGTACGAAATACCTTTTGTGTCCCAAACCCTATTACAAAAACATACATTTTATCACACAGTTGAAGAGACGAGTTGCAGGAAAACTAACCTTCATGAATGCGGCTTCGAAAAAGAGAAGTTTGAAAGTGAATATAGGTAAGATGAAAACTATGGTGTGTGAAAGAGTTTACCATATCAGCACGTCCATTGCTGACTGAAGAGGCCTCTGTAGGGCCTGCCCAAAGGGATGTTGAACATCTCGTAAAGTTGTGAAGTTAACTGAAATAAAGTACAAATTATTTATTCAAAGCAAAATAAAGCCAGCCATCGTCACTAATTTGTCGTATCTGTCTTGTCATAAGTCTTTGTCTGAGTCGCGTCTATCAGCCAGTCGGCCAGCAGAGCCATTTAGTCCATAACAGTTGTATTCATTCCAGAACGTTCATAGTAGAGTCAGAGTAGTGCTGCTCTACCTAGCCTTCAGTTACAGACAGTGATGTCTTCTGCATTAAAAACATATAGACTGACAAACAGCTATATTTGTGGCTTAACTCTTTATTACTTAACACTCAAACTTCTGGCTCCATAAGATTCTGTTCTTGTCCTAAAACGTTAAACAAATGTGTGACTGGACAATCTTACATAAACTTTACATTTAAGTACCTATGGCTTAATTTTTTACTAAATTATGCTGATATGATGCATGCATTAAAGAAAGGAAGAAAGAAAAAAACATTTATTAATTTCATAGACATCGCAATACAAAACATCACAATGCAACAATTATAAAAAACAAAAAAAAACTAAATAAAAAAAGACAATAAAAAATGCCAACAGGCAGCGGTGTCACTATGTCCAAGAAATTAATTGGACCGCGCTCTAGACGCTGATTTTCATCGGGTCCAGCGAGTGGGCGCACGGACAATTTGCGTGTACGTTTAAATAATTGGATGAATAAATATTTTATCGGAACATAACAGTATGCAAGCAATGAAGTTGGAATCCCAATGTGTTCTTAATCCCAATCCCATGAACAGACTGCGTTTGTTAGGCCTATAACATCTTGTACCATATTACCACTCAGGACCAGATGAAAAGTATGTCACATGTCAGCACCAAAGAAGTACCAGTGTTAAAAACATAGGAATCACATTGAGTTTGCTTTTTTTTTCAAAGTACTCATGTCCAACTTCCATCTAAACGTTATCTGAGTAAGCGTGGAAGTGGTTAACGTAAGCCCTCATAATAGTGAGTAATTTTCATATTCCGTTTATTTCGGTTCGCTTTCGCTCGGGATCCATTCGATATCATCGCATCGGCGGCTGACTCACGCACTAAAAGCGGCACTTCGACTGATCAATGAAAATATTTACAATAGTTCGAAATATATGTCCGATAGATTTAGAAGTCTTTGAGTATTTTTATCGTGATATTATGATAATTTGATCTGAGAAAGCGGTGAGCGAGGGAATAAATGTTTGTGGCGTGTATCGTCCTTTAGAATGCTATCCCCCGTATCCACAAACGCTAATCAAAAGTGAAAGACACCACAAGTTGATGCTGCCCTGTCACATGTCAACAGGAGTGAAAGGGACAGCTATACATGTAGGGAATGACTGTAAGTATTTTGATTGCAGTATCTCTCATCTTTACTTGGAAAAGGATTTTAAGTAAAAAGTTCTGCCATAAGATGTCTTTGCTGAACATAGACTTCATTTACATTATTTTAGAGTGGCTTGACAGACTTGACTGACGTGGAAAACACTGAAATTTTGCTAAAAATTCTATGATGAGCAAAGAGTAGGTGTTCTGGCCCAGTCGTTTCATCATAATAGAGCATGGGGCGGGATCCCGTTTTGTCGACATTTTTTTTTGTACTAATTTTTTTGGCATAACGAGTTAGGCATAATGGACAACTACGCTGAGCAGCTGGTCTTCTAGACCCTAGAGGTACAAAAACATACAATATTATTTATTTATTTAGCATACCAAAACAGAACATATATTTTTTTTTCAAAATATTATTTTGACATAATTACTATTTCAGCATACCTACTATTTCAGTAAGCATAAATAGTCAAAGTCAAAGTCAAAATATTTATTGCAATCATGTGGTTACAAAGATGGTAAACATATCAAACCAGTACCAATAACATGAACCCTGTTAGGGCATAGCAACGTTGCCGCGTTGTTTGAGTAAATAAAATTAAATCAAATTAGAATAACATAAAAATCAAATTAAATCAATATTCATACATAATTATAACATACAAAGTAAAAACAAATTAAATTAAATGTCATTTTAACAAATTTCAAAATTAGAATTGAAATAAAATACGTCATTTGTCTCATTACATACACAAACACAAACCGGCCGAAATAGCATTTTTTTTTTTGAGAGAAAGTCATTTTCAAAAGCAAATAACATACGAAATTAACAAATCAGACAGAAATCATAAATCTACAACTTATTCTCAAAATATTCCGTCAAGGTATAGAAGGCCTTCTCAACAAAAAATTCCTACAATAAATTTTTAAATCTCTTGATTGTAGTTACATTTTTTATTCTTTCAGGAAGTTTATTATATACCTTCACAGCCATAGCATACGGGCCGGTGTGAATTAAATGTAATTTTGAAGTTGGGGGGGCTAATTTTATGTTTGGTCTCAATCTTTTGGGTCTCTCTTGCTGGGGGAATAAGTGCGAGTGCTTTCTTATGAAGATGCATAATTCCAATATATAGACGCAGGCTAGTGTTAAAATTTTTTCGCTACGGAAGACAGACCTGCAACTCGTCATATTATCAATATTGAAAATAATCCGGAGACATCGTTTTTGAAGAATAAAAAGTCTTGTTGTATCCACGCTATTTCCCCACAGGACGATGCCATACTGTAGCCAAGCGTGAGCATATGCATAATATGCTTTTATGGCAGTTTGTTTATCGGTGGACTTTTTTAACTCGTAAAGTGCGTAAGTAAATCGTGATAGTTTTGTAGTTATTTTCTTAATGTGATTTTTCCAATTTAAATGAGAATCTATATCAATGCCTAACAGTGAGTAAGTGTCAACGCAAACAAATTTAGTATTTTCGAAGGTGTAATCAATTTGTAATTTTTCCCTTTGGTACGGTCCGAACTGCATTAGTTTAGTTTTTGAATAATTTATTTTCAGGTTGTGATCAGTTAGCCAGTTTTTTATGTCTAGTAGTATTTTTTCCAATTTGGTGTTCAATTCAGTGTTATTTTTACAGGGGACTAGTACGGAAACATCATCTGCGAATAAGGTGCAATGAGCTTCAATTATATTAGGGAGATCGTTAATGTATATCTAATATGGTGTGGTCTAATATGGCTCTAATATGGTGTAGTTTGCACTAATTTTGATTTGCATAAAGTTTTAAGGCATATTGTTTATTTGTCTAATAGATATGTTAATAGACATAAAGATCAAAAGGCATAGTGGACCTATCCACTATGCCTTTTGATCTTTATGTCTACTTACTTAGTTTTTAATTTATTGATAGCTATTTGAATCTGAAAAACCAAAAGTAGGTATTAGGGCACCGTAGTGTAACAGTAGGTTAGGGTGCGGTGGCTAAGCCGCCAACATGATTAATTTATTGTATGCAAACACAAAATTGTGTTAGGTTTTAAAACTTTAGGAGTTAGATATTTATTCGGCGTATAATTATTATGCCTATGAAACTTTTGCTTGAATATCATATATCTATGCGTGAGCATATTTAGGCTTTAGAATAGTATGGTTAACAATAAGCTATCATGCTTATAGTAGGTATGCTTAAAAAAATTGTGTCTAAAAAGTTATGCCAAATTAATATTGTGCGTAACTATTATTAGGATAAAAAAGTATGCCATGTTAAATTATGACATAAAACTTTATGCAAAAAAATAGGGAACCGCCTGAGACAACAGGTCACTGCTAAACACAAAGGCCGTAATACTCCCTTTCAACATGTAAGTGGACGATTCTTTAGAGGTCTGATTAAACTTTTCATGTGAAATTGTTAACTTTGTAAATTGGGTTAAGTTTATTCTTCAAGGTTAGTTTTCGCATGAAAAACGAACCAAAACATTCAAACGATAAAGAACGCGATATTATCATACACAAACATCAAAAACGTTTCTCAGTATCCAATTTATTTATGTTTCCCGAATAGATCACAGCGGCGGAGTTTCTTTGATTTACAATAACTTTACATCATTTATTATATTCAAAATAGCTCGGACAGTCGGCCATTGCTCTAGCTTGAATATTTCGGTATATATTTGACTGCCAGAAAACCACACAATACATAATCTATTGTTGGCTGATCACTCACCGTGTGCCCTTATGGCGCTCATCGTGTCAAGACTTCGCTTACCTTATAAGTATTAACTGTTCAATGTTTAAACTTAGCATTGAAAATATAGATCGTAAAGGATTAAGTTCATCATCATCATCAACAGCCTTTAGAAGTCCACTGCTGGACATAGACACCCCATAGACCACCACAGGTGGCGAATTTGGGCTATTTGCATCCAGCGGCTTTCTTGCAACTTGCACCAAGTCATCGGTAGAGGCCTTTTCTTACTTTACATAGTCTTTTACACTAGGCACATATACATAGTTACATCATCACTTTAATAATTTCTAGACAAAATATCACTGATCAACGTAGTAAATGTCCAAAATGGCTGCGTTTGCCATCGAAGACTTACGTGTGACGCCATCCTGCATGGTGGACAGACCACCTTGTAAAAAGGACAGGATTTCAGTGAGTTTATGACCTACAAGCCGCTTTGGATCAATATGGCGAGGCCTATTCACAACTGTGGCCGTCTTTATTTTTGTAAATGATGTGGACATTACAAAATAACAACATAATTGATGTATTCATTTAAAAATGGTGACACTAATAAATATTTAATAAACTAGGGTAAACAATAAATACCCAATCTACAAGTTAGTGTACACTTGCTGATCATTATCTCCTAGAGGACGGTTTTACTTAAACAATTAAAACACAGACACATATAAACAGGAGGATTTCAAAATATACAACATTCGATTGACTCGAAAACTCGGGGTTTGAAGTTGGTGCAAAAAATTGGTTCTGGTGCAAAAAAGTGCATATTTAAAAACATGGTTTACTTCTAGCTAATTAAATCTCAACATGGAATCGAACAGACGTGGTTACGACGCGGCAAAGGTAGTAATGGTGTATTTAACGATATCAGAGGCTTTTATACGAGTCGCAGCCGCAGCTGAAAAGGGGAACGTGGGGGCGGCTACAACAATCTTATTACACGCGAGACACACAGGAATACTGCAAAGGAGAGCGGGGACGAGAGGAACCGTGATAGGAAAAGCTTTCGATTTAATTTCAGAACATAAGTATTTCTTATTTCAAGATTACTTAAAGTACATTACAGTAATGTCAGCTTGGTGTAAGTTCTTATGACCGATCCCTAAGGATTTCTTGATAACGTCAATATTTAATCAATAAATTCAAATGTATGTACAACGTGTACATTTTAATTTATTCAATCAATCAGATTCTAGTTAAATTACGCCGCCACGGCTTAAAGTTGAATTTGTTTCAAATACCATAACATTGATTAACAATATTTAAGGCATATAAAAGAGGGTAGCGTAGCTGTATCGGAATTTATTTTTTATTGCAAAAAAGTTATTTTATGCAAATACCATTATCAAAGGAATGATGATTTTGCCAGACGTATTACGTATTTTTTTAAAAACGGCACTAAGTAAAATAAACACCAGGACCAATAAAGTTTTAAAGAACAAATATTTGGCAATATGGAAATATTTTAGGGTTCAAAAATACATAAATTTCGTGCATATAAATATATAACTTGCTTTGTTTGCTACTAATCGAAAGATTTCGTAAGAGATCAGTTCAGCACTGATAGTTTCAAGCCTTAAGGTTAAACCTTCCAAATTAATATATAATTAATTTTTTAGATAAAAATAAATAATTTATTTATTATTTTTTACTCAACAAAACTCAGTTCCAACTGCCCCAGCTCGCCCCGCGCAGTGTACGCAATCACAGCCACCGGCGCAACGTCAACTAGCCTCTGTGACCCTTGACTGACGGGTTAAGGGGTAGACATTTGAGTTTAAACTAAAACATTTGTAATATTTTTTGTGTTTTATCACAAATAATATTACAAACTATCAAATGGTTTGTTTCAAAATATATGCTCAGTAGAGAATAGTACTTCCAGTGTACCTTGTAGCAGTACGTCTCCCACAAGTTGCCACTTTAAATTTACGTTTTCGTTCACGTAAAAATTTGTATTGGGATTTGACATGACATGACATGACAATGTCAAATCCTAATTCAAATTTTAACGAACGATAACGTAAGTTTAAATTGGCAACTCGTGGTAGACGTACAGGACGACGAAAGTTTGTCACTGACTATCTATAACATCTATAATCTTATCTACCGGATTTGATACACGATTTTCTTACTATTATTATAATATATCATTTATTTCGGACCATGATCCAAAACTTTATATTTAATAGCTTTCCGCCCGCGGCTTCGCCCGCGTGAACTACATTTTTATTACAGATTTTTTCTGACTTGACGTGATCACCTACGTCCTAAAATGAACAAAATTTCAAACTCCTAGAACTTGTAGTATCTGAAATTTCGTGATGGACCTTTGCTTTTTTATGTTTTAATAATTTAGGTTACGTATTTTTTAATTTCACGATACTTCAGAATCTGATAATCCAATTTATGTTTTGTAAAGAACGAAATTTATCTCCGTAAAATTATCTTGATGATGGAATAACTTTCAATCATATGAACTGATATGCTTAAGTAGTAATAATTACGCAATACTGTAATAATATAATAATACAGTTCTATGAGCTGTTGGTGCGTAGCGACACCATGGGCTACCAGCATCCCGACGCCAACCCTCAGGGCAGCTTGTGGCGAGCTGTTAGTGTGTAGCGACGCCAAGGACCCGAGTTCCCCCGAGAGTCGGTCAGGCCCTCCGCCTCCGCTTGCGGCCGGCTGGAGTGGACCCCAAGGCCGCAAGACTTGCACCTCTGGCTTGCCTTAACTAGCCGTCTAGAGTGGGGCGTTAGAGCTTGAATGCTCGCAGGGTGAAAATGAAATATGCCTAAGTCGCCAGTTGGGAGATGGTTTATCCAGCTCGTAGAAAGCGGTGTACACCTCTCCACGCCCTGAGCCGTTTACGGCCGTGTTGCCACCTTTGCCTTCCTTTTGCGTGGGCACATTTTGGGTGGCCCATAAAGTGAATGGATAGTCACCGTCTGCCAGGAATAAACCTTTTTTGAGATAATTTTATGGCAGATGCCCGCTGTCTCAGGTAATAGCCCAATTATCAGTCCACTGATTTTACACCTCCCTAGACCGGTTTTGTAAGTTTTTCATATTGTACAATAGTTCATGCACCTGCCGGGTGTTGTCTTTGGGTAGATTTTCAATATTTATAGAGACAAAACCCGGCAGATGTAACTAACAATGATGGCGCAGCGACTCAAAGTGGGTCTTTGCCTCCGACACCATACGCCACTTTGGTCTATCATGTGCCACCTCCTGCCAGTCTTCGACCTGGAGCTCGCGCAAGTCGTCCATGACCTTGTCATCCCAGCGATACCTAGGACGGCCGACCGGCCGTCGCCCACACGTTTGTCCCATGTATGCGATCCTCCTCCTCCTCCATCAGGTGACCGAGTCAGCGAAGTTTGTGGCCCTTTATCTCGCCGATGATATTGGGTTCGGCCACCAGTTCTTCAATCTCGCGATTTGTCCTCCTTCTCCAAACTCCGTCTGCGTTTTGGGTTGGGCCCAGAATTTTTTGCAGCACTTTCCTCTCAGCCACAAGCAGCTTTTGCTCTTCTTTAAGAGATCCAGACCTCACAGCCATACATAAGTATAGGTCTAATGACCGTTTTGTAAATGCGGATCTTGGTGCACTTGCTGAGAAGCCTGGACACCAACAGTTTGTGTAGGGCTGCACTGCAACGAAGGGTTTTTTGAATTCTTATCTCTATTTCCTTTCCCCTGGTGTTGGTATCTGTTACAGTGCAGCCCAGATACTTAAATTTATCTACGCTTTTGTAAGTTATACTCGTATCTCCGGCTGTTAGATTTTCACTTGGCCCTCGATTATTTCTGTAACGTCTCATGTGGATAAACTGTCTTGCTGTGATTGAATTCTGAGCCTAACCATTCTTGCATCCCTTTCTAACGCTTGTGCTGCTCTTATCACTTCTGCCTCACCCGGCAGATGTACCCATTGCAAATTAGAGTAAATGCTACCAAAGGCCTCTACGTGTTGGCTTCGGCCCCACGCAAGCCTCAAATGACCGGGACCCAGTGGGCCCGAGAATTTTCAAGTACCTAAATAATAATAAGGGGTCCGAGTGCACAGAACCCAGTAAAAATTATGTGTAATTTGGCAGTTAAGATTTCATTATTGACCCTATCCACTACGAAATCGTCTGATAGTAAGCTGCGAACTGTCTGATGGTAAGAAGTTGTTATCGTAGCCTATGGGCAGGTTTGGGCTACCCACCTACTCCTGCAATAATATAAATAGGTAGAGAAATCCTGCACCTTTCCCCTCTCCTGCTTTCTGAAACTAAACTACAGTCTAACGCCCGAATCCATAATCGTCAATCAAAGCTGAGCAGTCCTTACAATTAAAGCTGTCCCTTTCATTTCTATTGTGATGTGACAGGGCAGCATACGTTTGAGGTATCCTCAACTTTTGATTAGTGTTTGTAGGTATCTCCCATCTCTGCGAAGTTTGGGGTCAGATGATATTGATTTAGGGAGGTTTTTTTTAAATTTAAACCAAAAATAAGGGAATAGGATTGGGTTAGGATTTCTGTACTGCCGGTGCTGATCTTTTATGATTGCTATGATAATCAAGGATCCAAAAGCTGGGAATGGTAATATTAATGAAAAAATACGAAGCTATTTCGACAAAACTATGCGATAAATAATTTCTTCGAAAAAGGAGTACGATTCTTGGAATGTAACTGAACTAGAGTTCGATTGACGGTCCAGGCTTCGTTTGTACGTCTGTCTCCTGCTTTTATTAAAGAAACTTATTATTAATGTTGGATTACAATATTCATTGAGTATGCGATCTTTCATAAAAGACAGGATTAAAACATTCTCGTCAATATACGAGTAGTAGTCCTTCATATCGTTGCTGACATAGGCGTCCGATGCATGCCTAGCAGTATGAATTTGTGCAATCTGAAAGTAATAATAAACAGAAGAAATCAATTTAGGTCCTTTGTCTTCCAAAACGTACTAAAGCCTAATAGGGACCTGCTTCCTAACACGCATGTTGGTTTTTAAAAACAGACACATAGTGTTTTTAAGAAAATGATTTACTTGAAAAGAGGTGTTGCAGTAAATGGTCACGTACTCGTAGTGCTCTTAATACTCGTAGCAGTTTTTAGGCTAGTCAATATAGACTACGTCGTAGCATACGTCTATCTCGGTGTCGCTTGCTACGATAACGTAATTTTATATACCTCACTACTGGCGTTAACCTGCAGCGTAAAAGGCTGTTGACAGTGCTATTGGACTATGTAGCGAGCCCAGGAAGCAGGATCTTATTTTTTTTCTTCTGCAAATTGAAAAAAACCAAAAAACACTGCCGTTAAATCAAGTCAATAAACTTTCAGCAAGTGAACAAGTCATTCAAAGCAGCATTAATAATGATTTGCTAGCACCATTCAAAAACATTTTCAGTTTTCCTGTTTGTTGCATTTTACCTCACCAATTTCCCCTCCAACTTCTTAATCGAAATTGTCGTTAGTACTTGTGTATCGAAGTTGCGATCATCAACAACAAGGTGACATACAGAAACCTATCATTAAACCATTTGATTTCAGACGCTGTATAAATACCTAAAACATATTTTAAAAAAAAGTTAAGTCGTTTCCAAGAGACCAGCCCCCTGATATAGAAAGTAACTAAGTTATCTACCGCCTCGGTAAATTATAGATAGATATTATACCTAGCTAAAAACGTTTATATTAGCATCTCCAGTGTGTGTTGGATATGCTAATATGAACGTTTTTACGTACGTACAATACAAGCTTAGAATGCTATATTTTCATTTGTTTTTCAGCATGGGATGAATGTCATTGTGTCTTACCTCTGAGCAAGTAAATTATTATTCCATGTACTGAATCGGCCGATAAATTCGCCCTGAATTGTAGGGCTAGTTAGCTTGATAATAATATATAACTTTACCAAAGAAACTATTTACGAATGTACTTCTTCAAAATAAGAAACAAATAGCTCAGAAACTTTCCTTTAACATGTTTTATTCCACATCCCAAGCAATCGCAATCCACAATGTTTTAATTTAATAACGGTCGCGTCCCGCGACGCCGGACCAACTGTGACAGCCCAGGGGACTACCCGGCTGCTTATAAGGGGGCAGGAGAGGCCCTGGACTCCATACTTACAGGAGCGGCCGACAAGCATGGTCGCGGTAGAACATCTTGCTTGGGGAAATATGTAAGTACAGTCCGTTTAATTCATTTGTATGACTTTTCGCCTGAAAAATATTTTTATATTTTGTTGATCACAAATTTCTTAATTTTTACTCATAACAATACAGCTTCGTCTGTTGTTCGTTTTACGGCGAAAAAGTAATAAATCCATTGAGCCACTGTTTTTCTTAAATGGCAGATCATAAAAACTGGCCTTTTTTGAAAAATGAATTGTAATCGTTTCAGTTTCAAATATCAATGCAAGTTCACACGTTAACAGTAATTTTAAATGATTACTATGATATTTTAATTTATGGTTCGATCTCAAGACAATATTGGTAAACTTATTGATAATACTTTTTTTTATTTTCAGATAGTACCAAAAATGCAAATGCATTTTATAATGTACATATTATTGCTGCTCCTTCTCGTATCAACTGATATCGTCCTCGGTGGCATCAATAAGACGAAGACAAGCAAAGGAACACACAGTAAACACAACACAGATAAAGCTGCCGTCAAGACCCGTAGCGAGCGGACAAAGAGATCCCTCGACGACGACCAGGAACCTTTCTGGCCAAACCGAGGCAAGAAAGAACTTGATTTAAGTAACGAACCACCTTTTTGGGCAACACGCGGCAGAAGGGACAGCTCATCAGAAAACTACATCAATGCTCAGAAACCTCCTAAACCTTTTATCTCCAAAAATGACAAGTTTTGTGAGAATTGTTTTTCGCCCGGTTTTTCGGACGAAGTATACGGTAATATGAAGCAAGCGCGAGATGACATAGCTATGCCCTTTTGGGGACACCGTGGCAGACGGAGTTCAGAAGAACTCAACGATGATAACGACCTACCCGATGATCTTTTTTGGGGAAGCAGAGGCAGGAGACAACAAGAAAATGAACCTTTTTGGGGAAATAGAGGCAGAAGACAGGATGAGTCGCCGTTTTGGGGAAACAGAGGACGCCGGGAAGAAGAACCTTTTTGGGGGAATAGAGGCAGAAGAGAAGAAACACCTTTTTGGGGGCACCGCGGTAGACGAGATGAGGCTAATCCGTTTTGGGGACATCGTGGACGTAGGGAAGGATCGGACTCTCTTTGGGGAAACCGAGGGAGAAGAGAAGATAATGAACCCTTTTGGGGTAACAGAGGACGGAGGAAACCTGACGATATTTATTGGACCGGTGAGGGCAGACGTAAAGAGGATCTCAAAGAATCAATCCTTACTGCTATAAAATACATTGAAAATGATATAGAAAATCTCTCCAGACTGAAAAGAAGCCCATATGACAATTCTTTTTGGTCTAATAGGTCTAGGGATAGTAAATTGAAACATTTATTTAATGGCCCCACGAAAACTACTAGACCTTATCAGACTCAATCTTTTTTACCTTCTCCAGAGCTGGGTACTTTTCGTGATGATAGAATTTACGCCGAAGAACCTCATTATATAGTTGTAGAAAGGAGCAGTCGTGGTTCAGCAGAAGTCGATCCGTTTTACATATCAAGAGGAAAAAAAAAGTATTACGTTGAATTAGACTTAGAAAAAGCCGCGAGAAATAGACGCGGAGCCATCGAGGAAATAGTCAAATCAGTGAGAAATGACCCATACTACATAGCTAGAGGCAAAAAAGACGCTGTTGTCAAAATTGGTAAAACGACGATGCCACGAGAAGAATTCGTCAAAGCGAAAGACCTGATTTGTGCTACGGTTGAATTAGTTATGATTAAACATGGCAAAAGTCAGACTAAGCGAGAAATTGATGAAAGTGATCGGGATAGACGGACTATATTGAAAAAACTAGCTGCCCAATTACAAATGGATCCATACTTCGTCAGCAGGGGGAAGAAGAGCGGGGACGGCGGCTATAACGACGGTTACTTACTAGAATTGATCAATGAAGTAGCCGGCAAATGTACCTAACTTAATGAATGTTCCTTGTAGCATACTGCTGAAGTTGTTTCAAATTAGAAGCTCTATTTATGTACTAATAAATTAACTATAAGATAAAGTCATATATCTTAATTAAATAAATATTTTGCGAGTTATGAATGCCATGAGTATTTTATTTCCCTAGGATATCAATTATTATACTAAACAGTGTTAATCTTATATTCAGTTCTCATGTAATTTATGTTTGTATAGTAAGATACATAGTTAAGAGTTGTTACAATTTAAAAGCAAGAAATAAAACCACTTCATGTTAATGCGACCTCTTTTATTACTCTGCAGTTATAAATATAGGATACATCATCCAAACACACTATTATTTGATTTTCTCACAAATGACGGGACAGGTAACGATGGATAGTTTGAGCAATCACACAATTTATTCTAACCTTGAAACATGTAGTTTCCGCCAGGGACAAAATAATTTTCCAAGCTAAGGTAAATTGATGTAAAATTAAAACAGCAATTTTGTACTAGCTAATGAAGTAACTACCATGTTCACATAAATATCGTGTTGTCGTCTAAATGTAGGTATGTTATCTCTATTATTTTATTTAGCTTTTCATACAATGACATCAAAAAACTATTTACAATTTGATTATTTTCGGTATTTGAATTTCATAAACATTTAATAGTACCTAGTAAAATATATTTGCCTCTAGCAAACAAATCGCCAGACTCTAGTATCGCAATATCACAACTACTCAAACAGCTATCTGGTTGATATGGACACCTACGGTGAAGGATTCCAAAACAAGACAAGAGTGTCCGCAGTAATATAAAAAAGTTTATAAGGTACGTAACAGGCCGTAAATATGATCAAAATCAGTTATTCAATCAATAATACTGTGACCTTTATAAATAAATCTCAAAAATTTTGTTAAACATTTATTCTTATGGCATTACGATGATATTCGACATTTCATGTCCTAACTAATAGTTAATAATCTCAAAATCATTTTCAATCACGCTCACAAGCGTAAAACACGTTATTTTTGAACGTTTATTATATTTATATATATTTTTTAATATTAGCATACATCAACGATTTACCCTATCTGAAAGCTGGAATAATACTAACATTTACCTTCATCGATACATTTAAAAATAAAACTTTAGGCGTCTCGTTCCTAGAGCGCGCGGCTCGCGAGTATGTATCACTAAACAACGTCAATTCCATTCAATTGAATCTCCAGAAGACCTTCCTTTTGGAAGGCCTGGGACGTGCTAGAACCTTGTAGGCCGTGTCTTGCTTTCAGACGCGCCAGAGGAGCAGGTGGTTGGTGGAGTCCTCGCGTCCGGCGTCCTCCGTCATCGTGGAACTTCGGAAGTCCTCGTAGCCGTCTCCTCCCGAAATGATAAGAGTTTCCTTGTTGGTGGTGGTCGTGTCGGGGTGCTTCTGCAGCTTCTCCGCATTGGCGGACCGGCGGCTCAGCGCTTTGGTCTTCAGAGAAGTTTGTGTAGTCTTTGCTGGTTGTCGGTGCGGCGCGGGGTTTTCCACAATCGTCAGGAACCTCACGTGTCCCGTGTGTCCGTATGGTATGCCTGGGGAAGAAATAAAAACGTTATATTTCAATGTCATGCGCATTGGAATTGTCGGGTCAAAAGTTGAAATGAGATTAACAAGCTCAGTAATGCAAATCAACAACCAAGCTGGTCAACCTATCAATCAACCTATGGCTCTGAAGTAGTTAGCACGCTTTCACCAACAGTAATTGAGCGCAGTAAAAGCACCTAGCTCCAATCGGTTCATAGACAGAAACACTTGCAACGACAGTTAAAGGTAACCGCTGACGCATACTGCAACGAAACAAGAGATCATTCTTGACTTTTTTATACGATTATGTGTCCGGCACCGCATGCCACAGCGTTGAGCGTTACGATCGTGAGACCAAAGCTTTTAGAGCGCCCTTAAATCTATTTTAGCTTGTATCTTACCGCAGCCAAAGACACTTGTCTGTATACATACCGGTCAGTATCAGCACGGTGCCGGCGCGGTCAGCAGCACGCCCGCGCTGTGCCCGCCGCAGCTGTTGTGTTGGATGTAGTGTCAGTACATACCGGTCAGTATCGGCACGGTGAAGGCGCCGGTCCGCGGGCAGGGCGAGTGGTGCAGCGGCGCGGTCAGCAGCACGCCCGCGCTGTGCCCGCCGCAGCTGTTGTGTTGGATGTAGTGTCAGTACATACCGGTCAGTATCGGCACGGTGAAGGCGCCGGTCCGCGGGCAGGGCGAGTGGTGCAGCGGCGCGGTCAGCAGCACGCCCGCGCTGTGCCCGCCGCAGCTGTTGTGTTGGATGTAGTGTCAGTACATACCGGTCAGTATCGGCACGGTAAAGGCGCCGGTCCGCGGGCAGGGCGAGTGGTGCAGCGGCGCGGTCAGCAGCACGCCCGCGCTGTGCCCGCCGCAGCTGTTGTGTTGGATGTAGTGTCAGTACATACCGGTCAGTATCGGCACGGTGAAGGCGCCGGTCCGCGGGCAGGGCGAGTGGTGCAGCGGCGCGGTCAGCAGCACGCCCGCGCTGTGCCCGCCGCAGCTGTTGTGTTGGATGTAGTGTCAGTACATACCGGTCAGTATCGGCACGGTAAAGGCGCCGGTCCGCGGGCAAGGCGAGTGGTGCAGCGGCGCGGTCAGCAGCACGCCCGCGCTGTGCCCTTCGCAGCTGTTGTGTTGGATGTAGTGTCAGTACATACCGGTCAGTATCGGCACGGTGAAGGCGCCGGTCCGCGGGCAGGGCGAGTGGTGCAGCGGCGCGGTCAGCAGCAAGCCCGCGCTGTGCCCGCCACAGCTGTTGTGTTGGATGTAGTGTCAGTACATACCGGTCAGTATCGGCACGGTGAAGGCGCCGGTCCGCGGGCAGGGCGAGTGGTGCAGCGGCGCGGTCAGCAGCACGCCCGCGCTGTGCCCGCCGCAGCTGTTGTGTTGGATTTAGTGTCAGTACATACCGGTCAGTATCGGCACGGTGAAGGCGCCGGTCCGCGGGCAGGGCGAGTGGTGCAGCGGCGCGGTCAGCAGCACGCCCGCGCTGTGCCCGCCACAGCTGTTGTGTTGGATGTAGTGTCAGTACATACCGGTCAGTATCGGCACGGTGAAGGCGCCGGTCCGCGGGCAGGGCGAGTGGTGCAGCGGCGCGGTCAGCAGCACGCCCGCGCTGTGCCCGCCGCAGCTGTTGTGTTGGATTTAGTGTCAGTACATACCGGTCAGTATCGGCACGGTGAAGGCGCCGGTCCGCGGGCAGGGCGAGTGGTGCAGCGGCGCGGTCAGCAGCAAGCCCGCGCTGTGCCCGCCACAGCTGTTGTGTTGGATGTAGTGTCAGTACATACCGGTCAGTATCGGCACGGTGAAGGCGCCGGTCCGCGGGCAGGGCGAGTGGTGCAGCGGCGCGGTCAGCAGCACGCCCGCGCTGTGCCCGCCGCAGCTGTTGTGTTGGATTTAGTGTCAGTACATACCGGTCAGTATCGGCACGGTGAAGGCGCCGGTCCGCGGGCAGGGCGAGTGGTGCAGCGGCGCGGTCAGCAGCACGCCCGCGCTGTGCCCGCCGCAGCTGTTGTGTTGGATGTAGTGTCAGTACATACCGGTCAGTATCGGCACGGTGAAGGCGCCGGTCCGCGGGCAGGGCGAGTGGTGCAGCGGCGCGGTCAGCAGCACGCCCGCGCTGTGCCCGCCGCAGCTGTTGTGTTGGATGTAGTGTCAGTACATACCGGTCAGTATCGGCACGGTAAAGGCGCCGGTCCGCGGGCAGGGCGAGTGGTGCAGCGGCGCGGTCAGCAGCACGCCCGCGCTGTGCCCTTCGCAGCTGTTGTGTTGGATGTAGTGTCAGTACATACCGGTCAGTATCGGCACGGTGAAGGCGCCGGTCCGCGGGCAGGGCGAGTGGTGCAGCGGCGCGGTCAGCAGCAAGCCCGCGCTGTGCCCGCCACAGCTGTTGTGTTGGATGTAGTGTCAGTACATACCGGTCAGTATCGGCACGGTGAAGGCGCCGGTCCGCGGGCAGGGCGAGTGGTGCAGCGGCGCGGTCAGCAGCACGCCCGCGCTGTGCCCGCCGCAGCTGTTGTGTTGGATTTAGTGTCAGTACATACCGGTCAGTATCGGCACGGTGAAGGCGCCGGTCCGCGGGCAGGGCGAGTGGTGCAGCGGCGCGGTCAGCAGCACGCCCGCGCTGTGCCCGCCACAGCTGTTGTGTTGGATGTAGTGTCAGTACATACCGGTCAGTATCGGCACGGTGAAGGCGCCGGTCCGCGGGCAGGGCGAGTGGTGCAGCGGCGCGGTCAGCAGCACGCCCGCGCTGTGCCCTTCGCAGCTGTTGTGTTGGATGTAGTGTCAGTACATACCGGTCAGTATCGGCACGGTGAAGGCGCCGGTCCGCGGGCAGGGCGAGTGGTGCAGCGGCGCGGTCAGCAGCAAGCCCGCGCTGTGCCCGCCACAGCTGTTGTGTTGGATGTAGTGTCAGTACATACCGGTCAGTATCGGCACGGTGAAGGCGCCGGTCCGCGGGCAGGGCGAGTGGTGCAGCGGCGCGGTCAGCAGCACGCCCGCGCTGTGCCCGCCGCAGCTGTTGTGTTGGATTTAGTGTCAGTACATACCGGTCAGTATCGGCACGGTGAAGGCGCCGGTCCGCGGGCAGGGCGAGTGGTGCAGCGGCGCGGTCAGCAGCACGCCCGCGCTGTGCCCGCCGCAGCTGTTGTGTTGGATGTAGTGTCAGTACATACCGGTCAGTATCGGCACGGTGAAGGCGCCGGTCCGCGGGCAGGGCGAGTGGTGCAGCGGCGCGGTCAGCAGCACGCCCGCGCTGTGCCCGCCGCAGCTGTTGTGTTGGATGTAGTGTCAGTACATACCGGTCAGTATCGGCACGGTGAAGGCGCCGGTCCGCGGGCAGGGCGAGTGGTGCAGCGGCGCGGTCAGCAGCACGCCCGCGCTGTGCCCGCCGCAGCTGTTGTGTTGGATGTAGTGTCAGTACATACCGGTCAGTATCGGCACGGTGAAGGCGCCGGTCCGCGGGCAGGGCGAGTGGTGCAGCGGCGCGGTCAGCAGCACGCCCGCGCTGTGCCCGCCGCAGCTGTTGTGTTGGATGTAGTGTCAGTACATACCGGTCAGTATCGGCACGGTGAAGGCGCCGGTCCGCGGGCAGGGCGAGTGGTGCAGCGGCGCGGTCAGCAGCACGCCCGCGCTGTGCCCGCCGCAGCTGTTGTGTTGGATGTAGTGTCAGTACATACCGGTCAGTATCGGCACGGTGAAGGCGCCGGTCCGCGGGCAGGGCGAGTGGTGCAGCGGCGCGGTCAGCAGCACGCCCGCGCTGTGCCCGCCGCAGCTGTTGTGTTGGATGTAGTGTCAGTACATACCGGTCAGTATCGGCACGGTGAAGGCGCCGGTCCGCGGGCAGGGCGAGTGGTGCAGCGGCGCGGTCAGCAGCACGCCCGCGCTGGTGCCGACCCACAGCGTGTCGCGGTGCGCCGCCAGCGCCGTCACGCGCAGGCACGCCGCCTTGTGCTGACGGATTATGTCATCGCAGCCTGGAGACAATAAATATAAGATGTAGTGTTAGTAACAGGCGATAGGGCGAAAACGAGGAACCAAAAGTGTGAGAAAACTTGGATAAAACCGCTACAAGATATAATTTATTATCTTAACTCAAATTTTATTTATTTCTAAAAGCTTGAAAATGTGATAAGCGTGATAGTAATTGAAAAACATGACATGAGGTGCTGACTGGTGCTGTATTGGTCCTGGGAGGAGATGATCCCATTCCACCACCAGCTTTCTTTTAAAAAAAAATATCCGGGAACCGCTGGATACTGCAAGAAGAGAAGATGTTTTAGTGCCTCACCGTGCAGCATCTTAGTGACCTGCGGCGTGATGTTGATCTCGGCGAGCTGGTCGCGGCTGGCGGCGCGGTAGCAGCGCAGTTGCGCCGCGTTGTGCAGCGACAACCAGATGGCGCCTCCGCTCACCGCCATGTGGCTGATCGGCTTAGATTCGGAACTTATTTGGAATGTTTCTTCTATCTGTGGGAGGAAATGTTAAAATATAAATATATGTATTGGAATAAGAACATCTAGCCACAAACTTAACAGAAATTGTACTATGGGTGATAGACACCGCTAGCACGTAATCTTCAATGTTTACATTTGGATATGAAAGGTCAGTCATTTACCGGATCCGATCACTATTTACAATTCCGTCACGTACCATGATCGCTAGTGTTGACTTAACATCATTCACTGGCACTAGATCACCATAAGCGGTCTCGATTCGCTCCCCTGGTACATCATGGAGTACGTCCACATCAGGGAACAAAAAACAAGCTCGATGAGGAACCAAGAAACGATACGTGATACCTCACAAAGAAGAATAAGATGCACAAATGCGTCCCTTAATTTGTTGTAAGCGCGCTGACGACGTAGCATGACGTCAAGGCCCACATCACCAGTTGTGCCAAAGAGCACTTATACTTGTAACACCGAAACACAGTTAACATGATTTAAAATTTTAATGAGAAATACGTGCCAAATATTCTTTATTATTGTTTAATGTGTACCTGCAAGGTGTGCGGGTTGATGATCTTGATGCAGGCGTGCGAGGCGCACCACAGCCGCGCGCCCCACAGCAGCATGCCGCTCACGGGCGCGCCGTCGCCCACCGCTATCGACGACTTCTCTGCCCACGAACCATCTGCGATAGGGCGGAACTATGTTAGAAGAATTGTACGAGTTTTAAGTCTTAGAGTGCCCTCACACTAGCGTTATTTGACCGTCAGCTGGCGCGACGCCGATGCAACGCTAGCGCAGCGGCGCGGTTCAGCTCGGGCGCTTGCCGCGCCGAACGTCGGGATTGCCAGGCGCGCAGGCGTCGCGTTGGCGCGACCAGCGTACAATTTACAAATTTTACTCACCTTTCTAGTCTCCTATGTGCGAATGTGTAATCTTACTATTTAAGGTAAGCTTTTTGAACTTAACATTCAAAATCATGTAGGTAAACATTTTAGAACACGACGCAAAAATATCTCAAATAATGATAAAACTTTCAAAATGCCCTTTTGATGACGGTTATATTTACTTTTTCGTTTCAGCAGCAATGCTATCAGTAGTGTTTCTTCGTCGGAATCCATTTTCTCACTGAGTGTATGGCCGTCTGCGAGCCACGACGCGACGCTCGGCGCGCAGAGGACGCCCAGCGCCGACGGTCCTAGCGCCGCGCCGAGACGACGCAACGTTCAAATTACGCAAATGTGGGGGGTCGCCGGCTTGATGCTGACGCTCAAAGAACGCTAGTGTGGGGTGTCTCTTAGTGTAGTATTTCAATAAACTATAAGAAGCAGCGCTAATTCACGCTGCTATCGTTTCACTGTACCATTTGAGTTCACACGACCAATAAAAGTCGGTAGCATCACGAAACTAAAATACGTCATAATGAAAGACGTTTAGAACGGTCTCTTGTTCCGTCGCAGTATACGTCAGCGGGTCCATACGATATGTGTCCGGCACCGCATGCCTCATGCTGCATGCCGCATACCGCAGCGTTGTGCGTTACGCTCACGAGACCAAAGCTTTAGGGACCTAATTACCATATGATGTAGCACACCGTGCTTTTTCGTTATGTTTGCGATGACTGATTTAAAAATGCATTAGGTAGGTACCTATCATAATCAAACATCTATATTTACAGTTACAACTTGTGCTTTTCACACCATTTTTGAAACTTCATTGCTGATCAAGAAGAATTGGCCAGACAGCTAAGATGCCTTTTGTGAAAACGTTCTAAATACTGTTTAGCAGAAGACTAAGATCGCCTACTAATATCTGTTATGAAAACACTCCCTATGTTTTAAAATGAAAACTTGGGGTGGACTTACCTGTGTCTCTACAGTAGACCACGAGGTCACCATTGCCCAGTGCAACGAACACCTTTCCTTCTACGAACCTGCAAAATGAAAGATGTATTCTTGTGAGCATCATTTGTCGTAACGAGTGTTCGTTCATGTTTCTCAAAAGCTAATTTTTGATTTCTTTCACTTGTTTATTAACAAGTATAAATAAAATAAATAAATATGCGCCAGACAACATACCACTCGTCAAGGTCTCTGAGTAATTGAAGGATTGATATTCCTGTATTACGAGGTACAAGACAAGCAATAAAGCCAGGGGCGTCTGCGAGCACACCCAGACTCGAGTCAATTCAGAACAGATTGTTTCCTGAATTGACCCGACCGGGAATCGAACCCGGGACACTACGGAAATTGAGGCGAGAAACCGTGCTACAGCGCACTACGCCAATCGTGTCGTATAAAACCAAGTAGGTGCATACATTGTCATTGCTATAGAAACCCAAGTAATACTTACACGATGGAGTGAACCCCCGAGTTGTGCTGCATCTTGACCTTATTCTTCTTGATCCTGATGTTGTCCAAGCAGTTGTAGACGTGAATGCAGCCGTCCTCGGTGCCCAGCCACATGGTGGGCTGGTTGGCGCTGCTGCTGCTGTCTTCTGAGGACTGGCGGCTGGCGGGCGAGGAGAGGGTACCTGATGATGGAGGGAACTATTAGTAGTAGTAAAAGTCAGTAGCATATATAATGCTAGGCAGAGGCCTCTATCGTTGCAATCCAATCGAAACTATAATTGATGGGTATTGATTTAATCACTACGTGAACCCGAACATTCCTTCGAAAAATCCAAAAACCACACTTTTCCAATTGGGATTTATGAGGGAACTGCCAGTTGCAAGTTTTAAATTCAATGTCTCGACTACAGGGAGACAGATCATGATAGTTTTGAGTAGTATTAGCAAGCCAAGCATCGCGATATTTCATAATTTTTTAAAACTTTATTCTAGCTCAAACCGTGTTGGAAAATTTGGCATGTTGCTTCTTCTAACCTAATTTATTTATGTATTTTTAAAATGTTACGTTTTAAGAACATTTCCCAAAAAAATTTGAAATTATAAAACTATCTGAAAACATGCAAAGCAACATCAAGAAATACATAAAGTTAACCAGAGCTTAGGACCTTTTGGACTACCGTCCTCGTGAAGTAAGTTCAGTTGTGACCCTTACTATGATTAACTGTATGTATAAAAATGCTAATTAATAAATACAGAAGTAGTTTACCGAGCATACTGCGTCCATGTACTAAGTTGCATTGAAATAGAAAGAGCTACAAGTTAGGTAGGTTGAAAGTACAGTGAGGTAGGTATAAATCTGGAATAAAATACGTAGGAATTGCAAAAATAAAAGTTGTTCCGTGCAATAATTAAATGTAGATCACTTAGGTACCCTTCGTTTTTTAAAAGTTTACGATTAATTATTAAGTTAATGTAAGTAAGATGATTTATTTAATACTAAACCGTCAAAGTCAGCAGAAAATCGATTGACAAATAAAATGATGTCAAGACGAGTCCACGAACAATTTAATTTGGGTTAAACTTAAAAACCAAAGCCTTTTAAAAACGAAGGGCTATTAAATAAACATTTACATACTTTTATTACATTGATTAAACGTAGGGTTAACATTATACATATATGTGAATAAGATGATCCCATGGAAGAATTACTCACTTCAGCACCGACCAAGGTAAACCTATTAATTTGGTTGGTTAAAGTGGTCTGGCGCTATCAATGTGATGTGACCAATTTTACAATCAAGGCAAGTTTTGTAGTTAATTAAAGAACTTTATTTCTCTTAAGAATTTTACATTTACTTGCATGAGATTATTTTATAAACATGACATTTGGTTTGAGCTATTTATACAAAACTTAACATAATATGATAAAGGTACAATATAAAATAGAATGACATGTAACAATTATTCTAAGCTCGTCGCAAAGATGAGTACGGCGATGCAAATTTCTCACGCGGTTTCTTTCTCTCGATCATACGGATTCCACGAGAAAACTTGTGACCGAATTGTCTCGTGTTGCGCATTAGCTTTACAGGCCAATATTTGAGTCGTTATTTTTATATTAATTTATAGTTTCAACATCCGTGGTAAAATAATAAAATTGATCCTCACTCTCAGAATAAACTCAATAGTGAAAAGTAAAAAAGCTTACGTACACCCACCAGTGTTGATCCCCATCGCTTGCTTGTCAACCGCGGGGTTGCTGTTGGACTTGGTGACGGGGTGCGGCTGCGCCTGCGCGGGCGGCTGCGCGTGCGCCGGCGTGCTCAGGCTCTTGGCGTGCTGCGGCGCGAGCCCGCGGGGGGCGGGGCCGGGGGCCGGGGCAGCGGGGGCGGGCGCGTCCTGCGTCTCGCTGGTCGAGGAGCCGTCGTCGTCCTCGTCGCTGGATGATGAGCTGATAATAGGAGGGAGTGTTAACTTTATCATGTTTTGTTTCTTTTTAGTTCTGCCTAGTGCCGTAACTATGACTGTTCTACGAGGATCATTTGAAAAGTTCTTAGCCTAAAATAATTAGTCATTGTTTTTTTTTATAACTACACTTATTTTGTAGCTACATTATTTAGTAACAAGTATGCACAGTTTAGTTTATTCACTATAATTCATTGTTCGTTTACACGTGATACCGTATTTCTTCAAGTCAGATATATTTTTGAAAATGGATAAAATTGAACATCGTGCAGTGATAAAATACTTAAATTTGAAAGGTTTAACTCCAAAAGCTATACATGAAGATATGACTGTCTGCTACTTCGGATGAGCCCGCTCCTTAGTATGCGACTGTTAAAAACTGAGTGGCAGAGTTTAAACGTGGTCGTGAGACCATTCAAGATGAGCCCCGTAGTTGCCGGCTTTCCACTGCTTCCACTGATGAAAACAAAGAAAAAATCTGTGATTTAATTTAATCTGATCGAACATTGACTTTCAAAGACATAGCTAAGACTGTAGGCATCTCTTTTGAACGAACACATCATATAATTACTAGTGAAATTGGATTCTCTAAGGTGTCTGCGAGGTGGGTACCGCGGCCGCTTTCAGTGGAACAAAAACGCAACCGACACACAACTTCCCGCGACTGTTTAGAGTTATATGAAGCACCAGAATTTTTTAAAGGTTTATAACCATGGGTGAAACCCGGGTTCACCACAATATATCAGAGACAAAATAACAGTCGAAACAAAGGAAAAGAGTAGGATCACCCACCCCCGGCAAAGTCATGGCATCGGTTTTTTGGAATGCAAAAGGTACAATTCTGGTGTATTATTTAAAAAAGGGTGAAGAAGAGAAGAAGAAACTCAGATTACTATTGCAACCTGCTGCATCGTTTGACAGAAGAAATGGAAGAAAAACGTCCAGGTTTATTCAGAAAGGTCTTGTTGCACCAGGACTATGCGCGCGTTCACACCTCTGTGCAATCCGTGGCAGAAATCCATCAGTGTGGCTTCGAATTGTTACCCCATTATATTCACCGGATTTAGCCCCGTCCGACTTTTATACTTAGCTGACAAACATTTTTAGGTGGTAAACATTTTTTTACAAATGAATAGGTCATAGCCGTCGCGGACGCATATCGAAGAAGGGTATCGCCTTACCGGGTCAATGGAAAAAGTGTTTTGAGCTCGGGAAAGAGTATGTTGAAAAATAAAATGAAATCAAAATAATGTGGTATCATTAAGTATGTTAGGCTAAGAACTTTTTTAATGCCCCTCGTAGCAGTGCTGACGCACGGGGCGCAGATGGGATTCCCAAATTCGAAATCGGTTTCCTAATGCTCGACATAAGCGACTAACTGCAAAAGTACTTTTATTAACAAGAAAAAAATGAGAGATGGGATTTTAAGCTTAATTTGGCCCACACAGGTCACCAGCCATATAAACCTACCTATCGAGTCGTATGTTCTTGCAGCTGTCATCAGGATCCGACACACTGATGCCGGGTTTCACATTGCAGTTTAGCGAACTCGTACTCCTAAAACGATTCAAAAATTACAATGTTTTAAATCATAATACCTACTCAATGAATGTTCATTAATAATAACTTTAGCTATTTATACACTAATTCAGAAAAGTACTTTTGTTCCGTCTTTATTATACCTTTGTTGTAAAACTATTCATTGATACAATTGCGACCGTTAAGTTGGACCATATTTATGGTCCATAGAGTTAGTTCCTTATCGTGGGGAAATGCTCATGTATACCTCGTCGCCCGGGGGAACGACGAGGTTATGTCGGACTCCTACCTACTAAAACCGTGTAGATCCCCAAGGCAGGGCCTGTGTAATATCCTTCTCGAGGTGCCCCCTGTTATTGGTCTGATTCCTTATGAAACAGACGTAACTGAAAACTCAGGCCGTACCCCCACATCCTCACCCCACCCCTCCGCATCCCCGCTACTATATGCTCGTTGCCCCGGTGCCCTTACGGGGAGCCCAGGCAAAGCGAGCATTAAGTCGGCATCCTTCCCCCACATCCTTTCCTATCCCCCAACCCATTCCGGCAGTCCCGGTCAAATAAAATAAAAATGAGTGCAAATAAAAATATAATACCCCAGGAGGGTACCGGCAAGGCCGGAGAATCCCTCCCTGGACCGTCAGGTTCGGGCTGCCCCTCGTACTCTGGGGGGGGGGCGAATTTGCGCACCACACAACATCCACGGCTACACAGGTGCGTCCCGGTAGGTCTATTTCTGAGACTCTCGGGGACGACCTGTCACGTATAGCCCTTAGGGACAGACTAACAGACACACAGACAGACAGACAGACGCACAGTACCGAAGAATTTAAAGTAAGTACAAGCGTCTGAAGGCTAAGAAGAAAAGAGAGCTGGCGGAGCAGAACCACACCCAGACACCTCAAACACCATCGAGAGGGGGGGCAGGCTCTCGGGCTCCTAAGCTCAAGACACAGGGGACAGACCCAGAAGAGCCGACACAGCAACGCCCACCTAAAAGGCAGAACACCCGCGCCGAGGGATCGTCGCGACCCCATGTGGGCCAGACAGATCTCTCCATCATCATCGAGCGGGTGGATGGCGGCAGGATGGACGAGGCCACAGCAGTGACGGTTCGGAAGAGGCTAGTGGCGATCATGACCAGCGCCGTGCGGGCTAAGGTCGGGGGCCTCGGGGTTGGTGGCAGAGGGATTTTTCCTCGTGACACCCAGCACCGAGGAGGCGTGCAACTGGCTGCTCGGCTGCGACCTTAGCGGGCAAGGCGAAATGCCACTGAGGGCTCGCAGACTGGAAAGCCAGCGCGTATCAATCTGGCTGCCGGGCAACCTCGGGGAGCCGGGTAGTGATCCGCTGGAGATGCTTCGTGGTCAGAACGATCACAGGGTCGAACTGAGGCTGCCTGAGTGGAACCTCATCTACAAGGAGACGTTGCCAACTGGCCAACGACTTGTGGTGGGGGTCCCTCAGGACGCCCTCAGGGACCACGTGATGCTGCACTACCAGTTCACCAAGGTGCAAGCACGGCTTTTAAACCGCGACAAGATGACTCAGGGGGGAAACGAGCCCGTCGGTGGGATAAGCACCACTCAGCCTGGAGATTCAACAGGAATCCCTACTGAAGGATGCAGCAACGACCGTCGGGGCTCTATCCCAGGACACGCCGTACAGGACACAGAGGGGGGGGGTGCTTGCCGGCGGGGAGAGCAGTAGTCAGATCGGGAACCCTGCAGAAGGACCCCTAGACTACCGCACACCCAGCCGAATAGCCAGCCCCGAACCTCCCACACACCACACCCACCCCCCTCACGACACCGCTCAGGGATCGCGCTCCCCCGCCAAGTGTGGCGCTTCTGCAACCGCCTTGGTACGGGGACCCGAAGACCGAAACGGAGTAGTCAAGAGGGGGCCACTAACACACCAAATACACACACACACACGACACACACACTCACCACACATATGAACACACACAGTAACACAACACAAAAACACTAACAAAGGATAAAAATAGTTCAACTCAACCTGCACCACTGCCGGGAAGCCATGTCGGAGCTGTGCCGATATGTGGTGGAGGAGAGCATAGATATCGCTCTACTGCAAGAGCCATACGTCATAAACAGACGGGTGGCCGGGCTTGGCTCCCTGGGTGGAGACCTCATCGGTAGACTCACCATCATTGTGGTAACAATGATGGTGAGTCCAACCCGAGAGCATGCATCTTCACGAGCAGTAGAGTAAGCACACTAGGACTAATCAAGGCAGACTGTTACAGAGATCTGGCAAGCGTTGAACTAACAATAACGAGCCTAAACAAGAACAAAGCAAGGGTGCTTCCTCGTCTCTGCATATCTTCCCAGCGAGAGTGAGTTTGAGCCGCCAACAAGAGAAATGGAAGATACCATCAAGAAGTACCAAGGTAAGAACATTCCTGTTATTCTAGGGTGCGACACCAACGCACATCACGTGGTATGGGGCAGCACGGACTGTAACAGGAAGGGGGAAGCACTCCTAGAGTACATTAGCGCATCCGGTCTGGAGTTATTAAACGTAGGTAACACACCAACGTTTGTCAACAGAGCGAGAAGTGAGGTACTGGACATCACTATCGCATCAGAAACGATCAGCCGACAAATTAGAAACTGGAAGGTAGACGAAAATGAATCCATGTCAGATCACAGACGTATAACCTTCAGCATAGACTGCAGCATCGACAGGATCCGAGTGAGAAACGCAAAAAAGACAGACTGGTCTACTTTCGAAAACTACATCAAACAGTGGACACCTGGAAGTCACGACTTACACAAGCACGAAATGGAGATAGAAAAAGAGGCGACAAGACTAGATGAGGCCCTCAGGGAAGCCTATCATAAAGCATGTCCGCTCAGAGAAATCAAACTAGGCAAGGGACAACCATGGTGGACCAAGTCACTAGAGAAGTCCAGAAAGAGGACCCGACGTGCTCTCAGGGTGGCCCTCAAAAAGGGTGACGAAGAGAGTAGGCGTAAGTACAAAGACGAGCGAAACAAGTTCAAGGGCGAGAGCAGAAAAGAATGCAGGAACAGCTGGAGCGCGTTCTGCGAAGGGATCGAAAAACACCCAGATGCCGCAAGGCTGGTCAAAACGCTATCCAAGGACAACACCTGCAAACTAGGAAGTATCAAGAAGGGGGAAGAGCTGATAACTGACCCAAAAATGATACTTAAGACCATGATGGAAACTCATTTCCCAGACTGCGAGCACGACATAGACGAAGACATGCCAACCTCAAACCCCACAGTGGTAAGGGCAGGCGAGGCCATCGCCATATCGGAAGAACAACTAGTATGGAGCATCTTCTCCTTCCAGCCATACAAAGCGGCAGGCCCGGATGAAATATTTCCAAAAATGCTGCAAGTAGCGTTAAAGTACATCAAGGAAGATCTCTTTAAACTGTTCAACAGCAGTATAAGAATGCAGTATATTCCCAAGAAGTGGAGGGAAGTCAAGGTAGTTTTCCTACCGAAACCTGGCAAGGCCACATATCAGGAGGCGAAGGCCTTCAGATGTATCAGCCTATCCTCGTTTCTATTGAAGACAATGGAAAAGATCCTTGACAGAACTATCAGAGCCCAGATAGAGAACAGTGGATCCCCGCTACATGAGAACCAACATGCATACATGGAGGGTAAGTCCACAGAAACAGCCCTCCACAACCTAGTTACTAGAGTACAAAGGTCTCTGAGCAACAAGGAATACGCACTGGGCTGCTTCTTCGACGTAGAAGGGGCATTCGACAAGGCCAGCCCTAAGTCGATAGAAGCCGCCTTAGACCGCGAAGGCATTCACAAAGATATATCAAGATGGGTGAAGAATATGCTTCAACAACGCCTGATAAAGGCTGAGCTAGCAGGGGTTACACACACGGTCAGGGCGAGAAGAGGATTCCCGCAAGGGGGATGCCTATCCCCTCTACTATGGTGCATTCTAATAGATGAACTAGTACACGAGATAAACAAGAGACACATATACACACAGGTGTACTCTGATGACGGGGTATTGTTAGTAACGGGAAAGGTCCTCAGCGTCATGTGCAACATCATGAACAGAGGACTGAAAGCGGCGCTATCATGGTGCAGAAGTAAGGGACTCAACCTCAATCCCGAAAAGACGAAACTAGTCCTATTCACCAATAAACGTAAAATTGGTAGAAAAGAAATAGTGCAGATAGACAACTCCGAACTAGAAATGGTCAAGGAGATCAAATACCTAGGAGTTATGCTGGACAGCAAACTAACTTTTAAAGCACACATAAGTACCACCTGCTCTAAGGCCAAAATGGCCATGATGCAATGTAAGAGAGCCATAGGACGCACATGGGGAATCAAACCGGCGACTGTACTATGGATATACAAAGCAATTATCCTGCCACGAATCCTCCACGGATCACTGGTATGGTGGCATAAGGCGGCACTAAGGACCAACAAACTAGAGCTAGACAAGGTCCAAAGACTAGTGGCACTGATGATCACAGGTGCAATGAGAACAACACCCACATCAGCGCTAGAGATCATGCTCGGGCTGGATCCGCTAGACCTAGCGATCAAAGGAAAAGCGACCGAACAATGGTTCAAACTCAGTAGCACGAACCTCTCGATCGGTAACCACACGGACAGAGGGCATCTACGCATTGGAAGTGAAATCGAGAGCAACATGTCAATGATCTTTACCAACAACGACCTAACAAGGAAAGAAAAGATCTTTGACAAGAAATACAAAGTACATATAGGACAAAGAGATAAATGGAACATAGACACAAGCGGAACAGTTTGCTACACAGATGGCTCCAGAATTGAGTCACTGAAGCTATCTGGCGCGGGTGTGCACATAAGAAGCGAGGACGGCACAGTGATAAACAGATCAATCTGCCTAGGCAGGTTCGCCAGCGTATTCCAAACAGAAATATACGCTATCATGGAATGCGCAGATATATTAGACAATCAGGACAGCGTCACCAAGGACACTATCTACAGTGACAGCCAGGCAGCGCTGAAAGCGCTTAGCAAAGCAGAGACGACATCGGTAACTGTCAAAGAATGCAAAAAAGCTCTAGGGAAACTCGCAAACAAAATAGAAGTAGTGATTGCATGGGTTCCTGGACACGAGGGAAATGTCGGCAACGAGTTAGCAGACGAGCTAGCCAGGGGTGGTGCGGCCGAAGGCTTAGTGGGTCCGGAACCCAGGCTGCCAATAGCACACAACATCACCAAGGGAGTAATCAAAAGGTTAACCACAGCAGCAACAAACAGACGATGGAAGGCTGCAACAGGCATGCGACAGTCTAAAATGTTCATAAACGGAATGGACACGAAGAAGACAGGTCATCTACTGAAGCTGTCAAGGAACAGTGTACGTATGGTCACAGAAATCGCCACAGGGCACTCTAGACTAAACAGGCACCTAACAGTAATAGGCATCAAAGACAACCCCAGATGCATGGAGTGCATGGACAGCGAGGAAACGAGTTTCCACCTACTCGCCGAATGCCCGATGTACTCACACATACGGTGGGAGCTCATGGGGTCAGACTCGTTAGATGAAGAAAATCTGAAAGAACTGACGGTGGACCAGATAGTAAGATTCAGCAAAGCAACAGGAAGATTCGACGGGACGCCGTGAAAATGGGACAACCTAAAGACCCCCTGCAAGGGGGCCCGGGGAAATGGGTGAAATGGCCCATAACCAGCGGACCGATCACCCGGCCTACTGCCAGCGTCCCCAGTCGAAATAATAATAATACTCGACCTCAACCTCAGAGAGCTAGTTCCTAACCCAACACACCCTTGGGGTGCCGTGCAACACATTAAGGGAGAATAGGTATCACGTCATGCTGGTTCACACATTGCGAGCAATCTAGCGATACTTTGATCGTAATTATTATCGTAACGGCTTACTCCGGTTCGTCAAAAACGTAGTTACGTGAATTTTCAGTCCTTAAAAGAACGCACTTGCCGTTCGAAATTGATGCTGATATTCTGGTATTCTAATAACCGTATTTTATTGCACAAAATACATAAAACCTATCAAAAACATGCTATTTTTTGTGCCCTTTACACTCTTCCAAAGTTTCACGAATCCTCGCAGATTTCTACCGTAGGAGGCCCCCAGATCATAAAGAAACAGGTAAGTGAGGTTAATTAGGTAAATAAAGGCAGCTGTCTATTATTTTAGAATATCTCACGGTATGTCGAGCGTGTGTCCGCGGGCGAGCGCGGGCGCAGGCGGCACGCAGGCGACGCACAGGATGCGCGCGTTGCACACGCCGTTGCACGACGTCACCTGCGGCCGCGGGGCCAGCGTCAGCACGCACACCTGCCCCACGTAGCCGTCGCTGTTGCACACCTGCGCGCGATCATGAGGTTTACATTTAACAGAAAAATATATTAGATCAGGTTTTCGGTCACCTGCTTTGTCAACAAGATTTTAGTCTCACATCTCACGTCACTTAAAATACAGGGAACTAACTACTTATGCCTTCGAACGTAACTGGAGAGAAAAAGCGCAAAAAGTATGTTGGCGAATCGAGGCAAAAGCCGATCAGTTAAAAGATGCTAAAGAAAAGAAAGTGATGAGATTTCTGATATAAATAGATTTTTGAGATATGATCTGAAGAGAATTTACTATTTTCGCAGCGTCTAAGGCGCCATGTGTACTCGTAATGATGGTTTTTCCTGTCTATGGGGTGTCTGGTCTAATTTAGTTCTTTGCGATGAAACCGCCGTCAGGTCGAACGATACAATCTGGGTCTGATCACCGCTTTCCTATAAAGAGAGGCCACTTCTATTGGCTTCTGATTAGGCATCGGTTACATACCCATACATCGGGCGGCTGCCCCTTGGGCGGGATGGTGGGCGCGGCGCACGTGAACTGCAGCCCGGCGCGCGTCTTGCGGATCGGCACCGGCGACAGGAACTCCGGCGCGGAGCGCTCGGCGCCGTACATCGCTGTAACAAAACAACGTGAGGTTACAGCCAGACTTGACTGGAGAAGAATCGGAGTCACGGATGTAGACTGATGTGTCAGAATTATGTCTTTTGAAAGACGATGCGAGTAGGCAAGTAGTGACCATAAGTGACTACCGTATCAATAAACCCAGGGTAGAGAAAATAATGTGCCTTTATTGAAGTAATTAAGGGTGAATTCTGATAGCTCAGCAGGTGGTTCTTGAAACGCCTAACCGAATAAATAGAAAAAACCTATACGGTATGAACTATGGGCAAATTATGAAACCCTTTGTCAAGCTTGAGACTTCAAAGGCAGTGAGAATATAGTCCGCAAAATTATCTGCAGCATTTGAATTAGCATTTAGATTCATAAAACAATCAAAGTATTGTTAGACGGGACTTCGAAAGCTACCAAGTCTCTTTGTCATCCACTAAAGTCTCAAGAAATCAAAATAATACTTACATAGCTTCTGTTTGGTTTCATTTAACAGCTCCTCCCAACTGCTTCTCTTGTCGGTCTTTGGAAATATTATAGTTAGGTTTTCTGGCCCGTTTCTGAAAAATTTAAAAGGTAAATTGTGATGGAAAAGTAATACAACTTTTGCCCCATGACAGAACCTCATGGGTTCCGTAAATCTGGAATATTCTATGAGAATATAATATTGCTGTTATACATAATCTGCCGTCAAGAGCAGATTTAAGTTCAGTCATTTAAAGCATTAGAATGAAGACTCATTTGATGGAAACTAACAGTTTGGGTTACCAGCCTCCCGCCCCATTGGCCCTCGCTTACTGGGGCGGGTAGAATTAGGTACTAGTGAGGGGAGGAATCAGTGAGCCAGTGGTTTGCAGCTCTCCCGCATCAGCTCCTCAGCTGCTGCTGCTGTGAATGCTTACTAAGTGTTGACCCTGAGCTCCAGGTGGCCTAGCTGCCGCGTGCCCCCCAGCAGCATCTACTGCACCAGCTCCTCAGCTGAGCTCCATGTAGCCCAGCTGCCGCGCGACCCCTAGCAGCATCTCCCGCACCAGCTCCTCAGCTGCTGCTGCTGCTGTGAATGCTTACTCAGTGTTGACGCTGAGCTCCATGTAGCCCAGCTGCCGCGTGACCCCCAGCAGTATCTCCCGCACCAGCTCCTCAGCTGCTGCTCCTGTGAATACTTACTCAGTGTTGACGCTGAGCTCCATGTAGCCTAGCTGCCGCGCGACCCCCAGCAGCATCTCCCGCACCAGCTCCTCGGCTGCTGCTGCTGTTAATGCTTACTCAGTGTTGACGCTAAGCTCCATGTAGCACAGCTGCGTGTCGCTGCTGGCACGCTCCACCAGCTGCCGCGTGACCCCCAGCAGCATCTCCCGCACCAGTTCCTCAAGCTGAGCGTGCGGCGTGTGCAGTGCGGCCACTTGGGATGAGATCTGAGTGAGTGTGTTTGCGTCGTGCGTTAGAGTTTCCACTTCTTGCATTATCCGGCGGAGGTTTTCATCTTTAGCTGGAATAAGAGAATTTAAATAAAGGGCTCATTTGAATTAATGACTCTTCCAAGAGATTGCTTCAGTGACTGAGTCTCTAGCCTGTCTCTACTTCTTTGCAATAATAAATTCTGATTTTAAAAACATTCAAGTTGGCTACTATAAAACTTAGATAGTCATATTTCTGTTTTATTCTAACTAAAATTTGGCTAAATGTCGAAAAAGATGAAAAGTAATGAAAAAAAATGTAAGCAGGTTATGATGAATATGCTGAAAAGTTACCAAAAACGGCTGTAAACTTGTATTCAAGTGTCATAAGCTGAAAGAAGCGAGTAACTCACCCTTAACTATTTCGAGATCGGACAGCGATATCCTCATTAAAAGTTTGTACTTATTTCCTTCCATCTGACTCGCTATATTACTTTGGTATGTTCTGAAACAAAAGGTTGAAACTCCCTGTCAGTACGTGAAGGGTTACAATATCACATTTTGAATGAACAAAGCATGAATGAATTAACTAAGAGCAATTTTGTCCTTAACCTATTAAAATATTATGACTTTAGTTCACGAAAGATAAATTAATTACCAAATAAAAGTATGTACTCACGGAATGGGTTTCTTAATAGTACCAGTCCTTCTCTTGACACTCGTTATCAGCAGAGTGTCATTGAAGAGGAAAAGAGCTCTGTCTTTAATGGCCCCCTGCGCAGAAGGCATCGAGACCGTGACGTGCCGCAGGAACATCCTCTCCGCCGTGGCCAGGTTAGACAGACCCTCGATCATCTGCTCTAGCTCCCTCAGCGTCTGCTGCTGCTGCTCCAACTCAAGGCTCTCTCGCTCTGTGCAGTTTATCAGTTCTAGCAACTCGTGGATTTCTTTTTGTGCTTCTAGTAAGAGTTTGTGGTCTGGGTGCGTTTGATCTGTAATGCAATGAATATAGTTCTGAACAGGGTTTCACGGATCAAAACAAACATTAGACTGCAAGGCGATACATAGAATCTGTAAAAGACCACACCCATTCGTAAAGTAGACGGATGAACTGATGAAAGTTGCAGGATTTGGTAGAAAGCAGGCCACTTGCAAAATGCCTATTTAGAAATATGTGGGGTAATCTGGCAACTCCTGAACAGTCAGCAGAGGTGCTCAGAAAGATAGTGCAGGCTTGAAGATTGTAAAGAACTGTATGCTTTCTTTATATTTAATTTAATTTAATTTAATTATTTATTTTAGGTGATAAAAACTCATATTGTGCTGAACAGTCAGCAGAGGTGCTCAGAAAGATAGTGCAGGCTTGAAGATTGTGAAGAACTGTATGCTTTCTTTATATTTAATTTAATTTAATTTAATTATTTATTTTAGGTGATAAAAACTCATATTGTGACATGCAATTGAAATTAAAATTAGAATTAATAGAAACATAAAATAATTGATAAATAAAATACAAATTTAAAACATTACAAATAACTCCGTCAAAGTAGTCTCTCCATTCGACATTGTGGGGTGTGTCTATCACAGCAATGTCAGATGTAGGGACAGTCCAGCCTACTAGCAATCATAGCTAGGACGGCATTGGAACTGGCCTTCGCCTCTTCCAAGGGGGCTCCCCTTTTACGCATACTTGCGTGAAAGCAGTCGGTGTTCGCTGCTGCAAACATGCCTGACGCGCTACAGAAACGAGTCAGCCCCAATACCGCCCTAAACGCGTAATTAAATTGGACACGGAGGGAATCATATACCCTCTGTGAATATTTTGCCCACAAGCTGCACGTATACAAGGATGTGCAGTATGCCCGGAAAAGAGAAACTTTTACAGCAGCGGAACTCAAATAAAAATAAATTAATAAATTTAGAGGGACACCATTGAGTCGAACAGACGGTAATGTTTGCGGACACTTAGCACCGGCATCCTCAAACACAATGTATTGGCATGTATTGTATTATATACTACGGTATGGCAAAGAAGCACTTGGGCCGCCTGATGGGAAGTACTCACCGAAGTCTATGGACGCACGCAAACCCTCTTTTTCAAACCCCTCTTGAAAAACTACATGCAGTAGCTCATTTAGTTGCGAACAAAGTAAACTGCAGCAATAACAGAAGATTCACCTGTGTGCTTGATGAGCCTCTGTATTAGCAGCTTGTAGCTCGGGAACTTCTGCACAGGCTTGATGAGCAGGTTGTCCAAAGACAGCTTGCCCTTATGGTCACGGGCCATGGCGTCCAGGAATCTGGCGAAGGCTGGCCGCGAAGCCGCTGCCGCCTTGATGGTTTCCCGGGCCCGACGCTGGTTGTTGATGAACAGCATGTATGTGTCCATCACCGTTGGCTTGGTGAACTAGAAAAGCATATGTGCAGTAGTAAGATTAGTCTAAGGTCTTACCAAAAACTATGGACTTAAACGGCTTAACAAGAAACTTCTCCTACCCCTTTGGTGACCCACACACGAGCGACGGATAAATAAAAAAATAAAATTTTGTGTACATGAAAAACACGGTACCTACATAAAATTGTAATGACAGTAACATGGTTTTGAGTAATGTAAGTAACATTTTGATTTTTTCAATGGCATAATTGGAACTGTGTAGATATTTTAACGCTAAAACCGACTTCGATGGAATTAAGTTCTTAAATGTGGGTATTCACTTACCACATCCAAAAAGACGTCTCCGACTTTCTGCTGAAGATCCCATTGTTCAAGCCGCCTCCGCAACTGCTCCAGAAAGACCTGATGCACGTTCAGGATTGCGGGAACCTGGTTGAAGATCTCGTCTACTACGAACGAGTCCAGGAGACCAGCGTTCTCGGGGCTCTTCAGTGGTTGGAGATATTTCTGGGAGACAATAAAAAACGCGGTATAAGAATGTCAATGTATAAGAAGTAAAAGTTTAGTTTATTTCAGCAAATACCAGTAGTCCAGTCAAAATTGAGATGGGAATGCTAAGATGGTTTGGTCATATGGAAAGGGATGGAAGACGATGACCAAATTTACAAGGCGGACTTCACTTAGGACAAGTCCAAGTCGTCCTTAAAAAAGGTCAGGTCACGAGTACTCATAATTGATGAGTGAAAGAAGCGCAAGATGTGTGTATGGACCGTAGCAAGTGGAAAGATGTGGTCTCTGCCTACCACGTTGGGAAAAAGGTGTTGTGGTATGTAGGTAGAGAGTTCAGTCGGGCTAAGGTGTGGACTTGACTAATGTTGACCACACAAAGTCGTGACAAAATCTAAGAACGGCGATTTTATCTTATTTTATTATAATCACTAACTATACGTACTGCTGTTTAGGTGCAGGTGGCTTTGAAAGCGCTACCGATCTCTAGGGTGACTGCAGAAGATGAACCGTTATTTACGTTACTGAGAGCATTCATATTTATGTTACTAACTAGCAAAGGTACGCTGTCCAGTGCTTTACATATTATAATGCATTGATTGTGGTCTACTAAAGCTAAAAATCAGCTCCACCCAATGTCAAAATGGGCTTCTACTATAACATTGGTAAATCAGAACGTACTTGCAATAAAACTGATTCAAATGTTAGCAGCGTGCGTGTGTCGCTAAAAAATATTCGCATCTTGCAGCTTTCCTTACAAACAAATGTATCTGCGGAACATCCTTTAACCACGCGTATTGAATTGATATCGTAATTGAATCTATTATTTATATCAGAATGATAACCTTAAAGCTGAGGGGAAAACGCCGCCTCGACACAATCTTTGGCTTTAACGAAACAGACACGAATCGACTAAGCCGATCTCATTATTTTCAAGCCTGAAAAGCCGGGAAACATCTAATAATCTGTAATTTATAAACAAGGTTGGATGAGACAGCTTCAGAATGAGTTTTATTAATTAAACTTGAGTGTGGCTGTTCAAAGAAAATGAATGCAATAACAATGGCAATAACTTTTTGATGCTAAGTGGTAGGTAGGATAGGATGTTCTAGTTCTTTTTTAATTAATGTCTTTGTAACGACTGGTAGGAGCGCATTATTGGCAACCGTGGCTTGTTTTCACCGATAATGCCTTGGGACACCGTATATGTTACGCTTCTTTTAGAATAAAACTTAATCAATAAAAAGTTCTTTCCTGTCCTAAAAATAAGGTGCGAGGATCCTACATCAAAAACTTCCCCCATTAACCCGCGGTATCCAAAATAACTCCAAAAGTCGAGCTCTACCAACTTTCAAGTTTATGACGTCACGTCGGACTCTATCTACCCCCACAGATGTTACAACTTATGATTTGCTTCCAAATCGCAACTTGCGAACTTTCCCATTCGCTCAATGTGAAGCTGTCTCAACTTTGCGGATAGATTGACTTGATGTCCCATTTTGAGGGTTATTATTATAGCTTGCACTTAAAGGGTTAATGTTGTTGTGCCTGTAAATTATGCCTTTATGTACCATTACTTAAAGGATTACTAAACGACTTCAGGCTGATTATGCGTTAGAGCGATACAACATAAACGGTGTGAAATCACGTTCACATATTATTTTATGTATGTTTGTCGCGTCACGGATTATACGCAATGCATCGTACTTCCAAAGAATGTTTTGATCAGTCAAACTCAGCTTAGCTTTGTGCAAAGTGGGGACTTCATTTGGGATGTTTAAAAACGAGCAAGACCTAAGATATTTTGGCAAAACCAAACAAATACGCGACTCTATCGCTACAAAGTATACACAGCAAAATTGGTAACAGTTTTATTCTGATTTTGCTAATTAAAAAGTAATCGATTTAGAACACTTGTTATGAAGTAATAATAAGGCAAATTGGCTTTACAGAATAAATCAGTTGCAGAACAAAGAAGGAACTACAAGGTCCTTTAGAGCCGAAAGCGACTTCATGCGACAAGGACGTCCTCCACCCGAGTGACAAAGTTACAGCCGCTGCCGGAGCTCCACGAATAGGTGACCTGATGCCCTCATTTGTTGATATCGATTGTGAACGATAGCTTAAATACAAAATAATTTATCTGTCCTGTTGTTTGTAACATTTAATGGGCTTGCGACTGGTGAATTTCGCTTGAGTACAAACGCAACTAACTGTGCGCGCAACGGCGTATTGCATTGAAGGTTGTGATTTCGGAGGCCACACTGGACGAACATGTAACGAAGAGTCTTTGAGGTTTCGAAAATAGTAAAGTTCTTTCTTTTTGGCATGTAGTTTCGGAATCCTTTGTCCAACCTAATACATTAATTTGTGTCATTTTAGGTAGTCGCATAGGTAGAAATTCAGGTATTTGTCTTTTCAGTCAGTATTGGATGAAAAAAAAATTATAGATGAAAATTTTAGTTTCATGATGATAACGAAGTAGTAACTGATGCACAGAGGCATTTTGTGTCAGCTCTGTCTACAGGAACCCTGACATTTAACTAATACCTAACATGTCGCTCGACTTGCTCTAAAATAATATTACAGTTGGTTAAATAGTTGTTATGCGTTTTAGAATACTAATATCTGTCATACAACGTATTTTGTGTTAAATTTATCCACGACATTAGTATATTATATTTATTCTTTTATTACAACTCTCTGTACAAGCCAGAAAATAAAATGCAAGTTATGATAATTTACGTGTTTTTATTTATTATGTTGTAATTAGAACACTAAATTCTTAATTTGTGTCATTTTCATCTACAAAAACTTATTATTTGGAAAAAGGCAGCTTTGTTCGAACGAAACGGTGCGAGATTTGTAACTGTTGTTACATATTGACCTTATAACGAAAATGACACAAATTAGATTTGCACACTCCGCAGGCTATACTAGATATTATACGATAAAGATTTTAAACTTTAAATTAATTCTGGCAGTTTTATTTTGAATAAAAAGTATGGCATACAAGTAGTCGAATTGCTGAGTATGCGACGGTCAGATGTGACACAAAACGCAATAATAAGCTTCTTAAGTACGATTATATCGACCGGCAGGAAATAAGAATCTTTAGAATTTTTGAAACTTATGACCTCAAAATAGCCTAGCGCCACGGGTCTAATCACGACTTTAACCCAAACGGGTAGTCAGGGACAAGTTACTTTGCCGTCATGGTGAACAGAACACTCAGGAGACCATTTCACCAATGGATTAACCCCAACCCAGCCTGCCGCCGTTATTCGGGTTGATTTTTTTATTGATGTTTTCCATCACCGGATATTTAACAAACACAAGGATAAAGATAGAAACTAGAAAAATTCGACCTGGTCCTGGGACTCAAGCGAGATTCGAACCCGCGACCAAGGATGGTTTTGGCCAGATTTACACCGGGACCACACGATCCAGATTCTAGAAGTGTAGCTATGAGTGTTCTCTGACACTATCTTTCGTTGAAGTTAGCATGATATCGTTTAATGTGATATAAATAATGAGAAACTACGAGCTCGTCGGGTACAGTTTAGATAACTTTGTCGATTCAGATCTAAACTTTAAGCCGTACGTGTCTTGCAAAGAAGTTTTAATTAGCTCCAACATTACCTTGCATCAGTACGTCTACCACGAGTTGCCAGTTTAAATTTAATTGGCATGACAATGTCAAATCCCAATACGATTTTTTTACGCAAACGATAACGTAAATTTAAAGTGGCAACTCGTAGTAGACGTACTGATACAAGGTAAAAAAAATGTATTGGTATTTGACATTGTCATGTCAAGTCATGTCAAAACCCAATACAATTTTTAAAAGCGAACGATAACGTAAATTTAAAGTGGCAACTTGTGGTAGAGATACCTGCTTATTGCTTTGGTAAGCTACGTCTCACTTAATCATGATATAATTCGCTACGATAAAAGTCACTCTGAAAATTCCATACAACTGCAAACTTGAACCTGTATAATAATTTACATAATAATGTAATATATATACTTGCTCAAGCGATAATTAATACTTGCAATGCCACACCCCGCACCGGTGCGTTTTAACAATCGATTTTATTCGGCAGTGAATGGATTAAGTAAATTCATTTTTTCTTTCCCTTTGCGAGCAGTTTATTCATCTAAGTTACAATAAGCGAAATTATTTTAAGGACTCTACTTGAATTATCATCAATGTATCAATATTACACACAATCACAAACAAACAAACACACACAGACACACACTCACACCAACAAACACACAACACACACACCCACACCTATATTGCATATTTTTTATTTATTTTTTGTTAATTTAAATTTCATTTTATTTTACTTTTTTTTGTCTTTTTTACCTGCGTTATTGACGGTGAACCGGTGTCTCAGTGATAACAGATTTATAAATAAATAATTTGGTTCACTGCGAGACAAGCCTCGAGCTTAGTGCAGAAACCACTGATAATGATGTATGGCTGTAATTGTTACTTTTTGGTCGATACATTTTTATTATATATTATCATTATATTAGCCCTGAATATCTGAGAAATTCTAGGTAGTTCCCACATATTTTCCCTCATCTTCATTTTTTGTGGAAAAGTGAGTATTTTATTTATTTATATTTTTGCCAGACAACACCTCTTGCAATGGTCTCGAAGTAGTAATTAATATCCCTGTCTTACGAGGTACTATACAACAAAATAAGCCACAGGCGTCTACCAGCACACCCAGACCAGAGGCAATTCAGAAAAGATCGTTTCCTGAATTGACCCGACCGGGAATCGAACCCGGGACACTAGGCAAATCGAGGCGAGAAACCGTGCTACAGCGCACTACGCCAATCGTGTCGTCGATTTATATATATATATATATATATATATATATATATATATATATATATATATATATATATATTATTTGGTATTTGTGTATTTTTTATATATATTTACTGTGTTATTATTATTATTGTTTTTTAAAAGACCAATTATTCGTTTCTATTTTCATGACATTGTGTTGATAACTTCATTTCTGTGATATGGATCCCTGTAATCCGAATTAAATGATTTTTATTTTTATTTTATTTTATTTATTTATTATTTATTGATTGATATAGGTATTAAGCAGTTATTTTTTGTCATTATTAATATCTTTGTTTCTTTTTTTCTTTCTCAAACTCAGATACTAGCACCACCAACAGCATTTCTTTTCCGCCCGATGGTTGACTGGTAGAGAATGCTTTCAGCATTAAGTCTGCCTTTTGTACTATTTTGTGCACTAAAGATTAAATGAATAAATATTTTTTTACTAAGTGCATTACTCAAGTTTCAGTATATACGTTTTGATTCAATTAAAATATGTATTAATAAACATATTCTTCTAAATTAAATAAAGTATTTTAGAAGATTAGACATAGTGTGTGTGTGAGTGTCTTCCGTGAAAAATACACAATGTGAGCTTTATTGTTTGATCATCTTTCATATAAGAATCTCTAATTTCAGACTGGAGCAAGTCGTTTGGGTTAGCAGTTAACCCCGCTAAAACTCAAGTAATAATTGTGGGTGGTTCATGGCTGATTTCCAGGGTGGACTGGGATGTTCTGCCTTCAGTTGTATTTGATGGCTTTGTAGTTCCTTTTAGTAAAACTGTCAAGAATTTAGGTGTTTATATTGACAATACATTAACTTGGACAACTCAGGTTGGTCAGGTTAGCCGGAAAATGTTTGCTGCTGCAGGTTCTTTAAGTAGGCTTCGAAATTTTTTGCCAATACCCACCAAAATTGCGCTTGTTCAGGCATTACTCTTTCCTATTCTTGACTACGCAGATTGCTGCTTTTTAGATCTTACTGAAAATCTACTTGACAATCTTGAGCGGCTCCAGAATTTTTGCATTCGCATTATTTTTGGACTGCGCAAGTATGATCATGTCTCAGAGTACAGATCTCAGCTCAACTGGCTTCCCATCCGTTATCGTCGAGATTCCCATGTTCTTTTTCTTCTTTATAACATCCTATTTAACCCTTTGTCGCCACGTTACCTGAAGGAGCGTTTCAAATTTCTGCAGCCAGTACGAGGTCAGGCGATGCGGTCATCTAAGAAGCTTCGCCTTCAATTCCCTCCTCATTCCTCACACTCCTACACACAGTCGTTTACGGTTAAATCTGTACGACTTTGGAACTCCTTACCCTTATTTATTAGGGAGTCAGAGTCTCCATCTATATTTAAGAAGAGGATTAAAGCACATTTCCTCGGCCTTTAACACTCTACTTTTTCTCCTAATTACTTTCCTCCTTTCACTTCTCCTCGTCCGTTTATTTAACTCATTTTCCTTTTCTGATCTCTTTGGTTATTGGTGGGCTAATTAGTACATATCCTGTATTATTATTTTGTTATTTAAATTTACATTTGACTATTATTGTGCACATACTTACCCTTTTTTTTAACATTTTCCTCTACTTGGGTTGTCTGGAAGAGATTGCTTTTTAGCAATAAGACCGCCTAATTGTGTCATCTTACTATTTCGTGTAACAAACCTTCATTGTTATTTTTTTGATGTGCAATAAAGAATATTTATTATTATTATTATGTTGGTAGGATTAAATTCACGGGCCCATAGGGACCCGGTCCTTTGAGGCTTGCGTGGGGCCGAAGCCAACACGTAGAGGCCTTTTCGTACCATTTACTCTAATTTGAAATGAGTACATCTGCCGGGTTTTGTCTCTAGATAAATATTGAAAATCTACCCAAAGACAACACCCGGCAGATGCATGAACTATTGAACAATATGAAGAAAACAATAAAAATTGGGCTATGGGTATGTACATTCGGTGGACTGGATTACTGGGTTATTGCTTGAGACGACGGACGTCTGCCATAAAAATTGTCTCAAAGTTTTATACCTGGCAGACGGTGACTTGCCACTCACTAGATGGGCCCCCCAAAATGTGCCGACACAAAAAGACGGCAAAGGCGGCAACATGGCCGTGAGCGGCTCAGGGTGTGGAGAGGTGTGCACCGCTTTCTACGAGGTGGATAAACCACCTCCCCAACTCGCGACTTAGGCATGTTTCACTTCCACCCTGCGAGCATTCCGCTCTAACGCCCCACTCTGGACGGCAAGTGAAGGCAAGCCAGAGGTGAGAGTCCTGCGGCCCCCCTTGGGGTCCACTCCAGCCGGCCAATGAAGGCAAGCGGAGGCGGAGGGCCTGACCGACTCTCGGGGGAACTCGGGTCCGTGGTGTCGCTACACACCAACAGCTCGCCACAAGCTGCCCTGCGGGTTAGCGTCGGGATGATGGTAGCCCGTGGTGTCGCTACGCACCAACAGCTCATAGAACTGCCCTGCGGACTTATTATTATTATTATTATTAAGCTCAAGCCGCTAACGGTTCAAAAATATTATTTATTTTTGTTTAAAAATTGAGAACAACGGTTAAGCGTAAGCGTAATATACCTGAGTATGTTATACATTCGTACACTACGAGTGAGTATCCCTGACCCAACGTCGATCTGTAAACACGGCGTATGTCACTGGCCGTTCGGTTGACCGAACTGAGTCGCTAACAGGCCTGTTTCAACACCGTGCCGGAACAGACAATCAATAGAATCGTATACAGAGGTGCGAGCACGAATATTTTGACGTTACCTAATGGTATCAATCTAGATGTAGTATCTTATGTTGATTGGGACTAGAGCCTAGTTAGCGATTACAAATAAAATAAGTATTAAAATTGTTACTATGTTGTTTTAATTTTTTATTTTATATCTCTTTGAAATCAAAATTTTGTGTACATGTTTTATTGACTATAGTCATTAGCTATATTTTTACCGATTTTATCATTTATACAAGAGCTGAGTAGCATTACGTACACCGGTAGACCTATGTTAATAGAATAGGGGTGTGCCATTGCACATACCGGTTGATTATTACCGTAAAACGATCATAATATGGTTGGGTATACTCTGTAAGCGATGTAGAAAATATTCAAGCAGAAATTAAAAAGTTTTAAGCAACTTTTATACGAACGTTATTTTCTAGAAAGGGAAATGGTAATAGTAGGTATGTAGGTACCTTGACAAGTATGTCGAGCGCGTCCACATACGACTTCTCCGTCTCGTACAGCTCCACCACCACGTGCGTGCGCGTGTCCTGGAACGGAAAGCAAATCATGAACACAACACTCGCATTCATTAACACCGTGATTGTTTCTAATAAATAATAGCAAAAAAAGTTCAAGATATAGCTTCTCTGATCGTTTTAAAAACAAAAAAAATAGCAGTACAGTTTCCATTGCTATAACTTCAGATGGGGACGTGAATAAAATTCTCAGCTACTTAAAATGGTGACTGACTAAGCTCAACAACGCCACTTGTTTTGCCAACTGTATTTGGAATGATAGCGCATTCAGCATCTTTTAAGTCCAATGTTTACAAAGATAAGAATATTGATTGATTTAAACACTTTCGTTTATGCAATTACACGATCCGAGATCTATCCCGCAAAGGATTTTTATAATCATGTTTATTTTTAAGTGACACGAAATAAGCTGAGAAACGATGCTTTCAGGTTACATAATTAATAATAAACCCTGATAGATTCTCTCAGGCCATTTTTCACAGGTATTTATGAATTACTGATAAAAATCTACATTGGGCAGGAATAGACTTGACTTTATTTTGCATTATGTTGATGTAGGTAGTTCTCGCAATAATTATACACAAAAAGCGTGACTCGTAAGTCATGAAAACTACATTGAAATACAACACTACCACTGTGTTGTAAATCAATGTAGTTTTCATGACCTAGATTAATAAAAATAATCAGTGCTTTAAGACTACGTAGAACTAGACTGTCTCCACAGACAGTCTAGTTCTACGTAGTCTTAAAGCACTGATTATTTTTAATGAAAAAGGGGGTTTACGTGCTTCATTTTAACAACTAAGAAGACTTGTACCTGTGAAAATAGACAGGGGAAATATTCGATTTTCTTTTTGTAATTTGCAGACTTATTACTAAAAGTCAAATTATTAGCCCATACATATACTGTCCCACATCCCACTGCTGGGCAAAGGCCTCCATCATTGAAATCAAGTCATCGCTACAATTGATGGGTTTTGGGCTAGTAATCACCACGTTTGCTAAATTCGGGTCCGTCATCACAAACCTGGGGTGTTCCGAAAAATTTCGATAACACACTGCCCAACCTGGGAATTGAACCCGGGACCTCCGGGTTTCAGACCGGGCTCTGAAACCACTCGGCCACGGAGGTATTACTTATACCCTTATTCAGAATAAAAGACAAATACCAAAATGTTAAAGAAATTATTAAGTTTTAGAAACTACATCAGTACTAACATCAGTCATATTATTACATTTAATTTATACCCTTATCCAGATGAGAAAAACGAGTGTTTAAGCACCAGACCGGATTTCTTCTCTAACACATTATCTTTACCTATCAAAGTGTTATCACCACCCGTAAATGACAATACAATCCCCATCAACACGTAACCAGACACCTGAATCACGTAACTTTAGTAATTAATGGACGTCGGTAATCAAGGAGAGGTCATTGACGCATCGATCGAGACGCGCGGTCAGCTGACCGCAGCGACGACCGAGACACAATTCAGATTCATTTTGGCCATTTGCAGACCATAATTCGGGCCAGTGACCACTAATCTAAATTTTCGAGGTGATAATGACAGTATTTTCGTCTACAATGTGTCCGGTCACTAGTTTCGATGTTATATGATACAATCTATCATATTAAATAAATAATTTAAAATATCTGGGACAAATTACACTTAGGCCCAAATTCGGTACTTAGCTTAGCACAGATTTATCACATTCACGCATCGCGACGCATCAGAGTTGTAGCTCTGAGTGTGAGCATTGTTAAAAACATAGAATTAGAAGATCTTGGTTGCAACTTGCAACCACTAATTTTATAGAAAACGACCAAGGCACACTGGCTTCTCTAGCGAGCGAATCCACTGAAGAAAATGTGTTAGAAACGGATTGTGAACAGAAAATATTTGTTCTTACAAACTAATTCACCAATTCAGAATCCGTAGTATAGTTAGTTTAGTTGTGTTCTAATTACTGACTGCTACAGCACAGCTGACCTGTAGCAGTAGACACGTAGAGGGCACACGTTCGTAGCTAGCTAGGAACTAGACGCGGCGCGTGAACTCAGCTCGTGCTACGGAAGCACGGGTCGTAGTCACGTGTTAGCTCCACTTGGAGCATTTTAATAACTTATCATTTGAAAGCATTCATTTGTTTCCATGATATGTTAATGTATAAATATGCTTACAAATTAAAATCATCATAATAAACAGACATTTTACAGTTTGTCTAAAGGATGATTTATTCATAAAATCCCTATCGTCATTGCAATTTGCAATACTAAAAAAGCTATTAAATATATGTGTTTGTAAGGTATGTGTCTGGATGTTAATATCCATTTACATTTATTATTTTTTTAAAGAGAATAAATATGCGCCAAACAACACACCTCTTGTATTGGTCTCGAAGTAAGGATTAATATCCCTGTGTTACGAGGTACCACACAAGGATATGTCCTTGTGCCAGGGGCGTCTCCCGGCACACCCAGCCACGAGTCAATTCAGAATAGATCGTTTCCTGAATTGACCCGACCGGGAATCGATCCCGGGACACTGCGGAAATCGAGGCGAGAAACCGTGCTACAGCGCACTACGCCAACCGTGTCGTATTACAGACGTTTTGTTAGTTTCCCGTTGGATTGTTGTACCATAACTAGCTTTCTTGATTTTATTTAAATAACAATAGACACATAATACTATTCTATAGTTGTAATAGAAACAACACAATAGCGGGAATATTGTATACAAGTGTACTATGGCTTTACTTTGTGTATGTTTTGTAAGTTGTCCTGAATAAATAAATAAAAAAATAGTTACTAGTTACTAGTAGGAGACTTACTACAATAAAGCGGGACAAACCTTGAGATATGGTTCTGTCACTGTGTCTGGGTGTTATTATCTATACTCGGTATTCAATACTTAATTGCATTTCATAATGTTATGTAAGATGGTACATTACTAAAAAGTGGTCATAATTATGGGCCCTGTCGGGCACAGCAAAGTTTAGTTTTTACGAGGGAGACAGGCATAACATAATATACCAACAAGACTATATCCCAAAAGGGGTAGTCAGAGGAGGCAAGTGACTGTGGCAGTCATGGTGAACGGAACACTCAGAAGCCCACCAATGGTATTAGAATCAGTGAGGCAGAGCTTGATTCAATTAGTATTATGTTTATAATATGATACTCGTACGAGTATTCAGAGCTAGTGGTAATTGTTGTTGCCATAAAAGAATTGCAACAACATTTTTTTATTGTCATTTCTAAAACTAGCTGATAAACTAGTATTTCTTTAACCCACCCACAATACCACAACTGCTACTGCAATAGCCGTGTGTAATTGTGGGTCGCATTGCTACGACTTTGCCCATTTTAGTTTTCCTCCAATTCTGCGACGCGTGCGACGATCCCGTTGAGAGATTTAATCCTTTCGTTTCGTTTTAGCACACTGCGCCTGCGCACGCGTCGGTTCGGGTTTCTCCGGCGCACGAACGCGCATTTTCCTGTTTACTCCCACATTCGCGCGCATTTCATTGAAACTAACACCAGTTGTTATCCACGCATTGCCGCATTGAAAATGATTGTTAACACGTTTGCAAAGAATGAAGTGGGAAGAGTGACCTAGATTTAATGTATTTCAATCAGCATTGAACAATTCATAGAAAATACATTAGATCACGGCTGACGCATTAACGTTGTACTCGCTAGATCACATCAAGCTTTGCATGGAGGCAGCTTGTGCTGCTGGCATAAGACCCATTTTGCAATGGTTTTGTAAAGTGTTACCTGTCGTCCTCCGTAGATAGTTTTATAGATCGTCGGTGTAGAGGCATTCATATCAACCTTTACATAGGGGCGCTTTATGCTGCTGATATAAGACCCATTTTGCAAAGGTTTTGTAAAGGTTGATGTGAACGCCTCTATACTTAAAGCTGGCACTGCAATTGTATAAAAAACGGCAACTGGTTGTCAGTTCACTGCAAATCAGTTGTACTTGAATCAAAAACCGATGCGCGCTAGCTATTGCTTTAGGATCAATGTTATAAATAACGGGAAAACCAAACCAGTTTTTTTTATTTTGATCATACATCTTTTTATTTATTTATTTCACTTTACATAAAAATATTGATTAATAGGACTTCAATTGGATCACATAACTTTATTTTAATTTGTGGGTCCGAACTGAAAGTTATCATTAAATTCATTTGGCCAGTTTCGCTGTTTTTATGTTTCAACAGAAACGTCTGACGTTTGAAGGTTTTCGTGGCCAGCTGAAGCATGACTAGCTTTTAATTTCAGCTATATAGTTCACATTCATCATTGCCCATTAGCCTTTAAAGAGCGAAAAACTAGGTCTTCATTTTGTTAGTAAATTGGAGTTCAAATCTACTTACATCTGCATAATTCCTTTAAATTCTCATCTTTCGCTAAATTGCGTCATCTCTTCCATTTGCATTCTCCCCACCAGAAGATTTAAGCAGTTGCCTTAGTCGTCAGCGGACGGACGGACGGAATTACTAATAATCCTGTCCGACATTATTAAGGTGCGTCGGAAATTGCCCATCAGCTACTCGAGGTCAGGTTAATATTTCTTAAACATTGTTTGTTTACGTGCAAACTTGCATTTGGCAGTTCAGGAGGTAAAATGATCACTTACGGTTCCGAAACTTGGTTTTTGATAGTCAAGTCAAAATTAAAGTTCTTTGTTTCCAGTAAATGTGGAAACAAGTGGTCTTATTTTAACAAACTAGTGCAAACACTGAACTGTATAACAGCATGAAATAATTATATTGAGATTCATTAATAATCATTGAAAACCCAGTAAAAATTAAACAAAAAAAATAATAGTAAATACTATTTAAATTAAATTATAAATCACCATGTCATTTGTCATAAGTCTGGGCATGATTTAAGACATAATTATCACACATTAGATTGCCACGGACAAAAATCAAAAATACTTAAAAGATTTTATCGTACGAAAACATTTTTGAATACCATTGTATTTGTACGTCTTGGCCCTCTGTTGTTTAGCCATCGCAACAATATTTTAATTTACTTCGTATTAAAAAAGAAACCTTGTATGTGCAAGAAAAAGCATTTGTGAACTTACTAAAGGCTCTTAAAAATGAGTAACAATACATTATTGTCAATGCGATAGATGTTTAATCGACTTTTTATTTTAGGTTAGATTATACATTGGCTTAAATCAGCTTTGTGCGAAGCCAAAAAAAAAGATAAAGTCAATGACGTTTGGTTGACACTTCAACACAAAAAAAAATACTGGCACCACTTGTGTTTTTCGCTTTCGAATTATTGCAACGCTGTGTTATTGTTTTTTTGTATTTTTACCAATCGGCTTAAAAACGGACATTGATAGCGCTGTATATGTGTATAGTGACATACCTGCCTAGATTTACGGACTTTGTAACCTGCAAATACGCTAATTCGGCAATAACTACGGTCAATCATCATCGAAACGAAATCAATATTTTTTGTGAATTATTGTGGCTCAGCTAGTGGTTGCATGGTACTGGAAGATCGACAGAATGTGTGCTTGAAGAACATTAGTACCACCCCACGCAAGTAAAACCTGGCAATATATTATTAAATATAACCTCCAATTTTTTAGTTTTTTAATAATTAACGATTTCTCAGAAGTGTCCGTCCATAAACTACGTTGTGACACTAAAGTGTATGTATTTATGAACCCTAAGAGGTAGTTTTCATGATTGTTGGTTCGTAGGCAGCAATGTATGGGCGAATGGGCACTATCCTTTACAAATTTCTAAATTTCCGCATAAAGTTAAAAGTTTAATTTCCCAAAATTTCCTGAAGTTCTCGCAAGAAACTTTAAGGTCAGTTGAGACTCCTGGATTCTTTTAAAATGATTGTTATTAGCTGAAGTACCGACTCCGGTAGCATATTTAAGTTGATTCCCTAAATTACAAGTTTTAGTTTTATATGCAGGTTCATACAGTACTGTACTGTGCTGAAGAAAATCATATCTACTCATTTCGAACTTTTTCATCTGCAATAAAGTTTTGTTTTGTACAAGCATTGTTCAATTCAAAACTCTCTCAATTTCAAGTTTGTAGTTATTGCTGAGCTAAGCAGCAGTAACGCAGTAAGTTTACCAATGTGGCAGGTTCTACCTACGCCATCACTAGGTTTACAATATTACAAAAAAAACTAATAACCTACTAGTATAACTTACTTTACTCTTTTAAAAGGTATACATACACACGAATGTACATCAGGCTTTACATGTGTGGCTTCTGATGCTGAGTGTTAAGGCTATGCTTTCCCAAGATTGACAATATTTGATCGACTTTGTTTGGAGATAACTACTAAATTTTAAAAAAACTAGCAAATAAAAAATTGTACGAGTAGGCCAGTGTATTTAACTAAGGAGACAACTTTTCTGAAACACGATATAGCATAATTTCACCGATAAAAAAATCACGAAGAAGTACGTCGACGATTTTTTTGTTTTACTCTCAAATATTCATTATTAACATTTTGCACTTAAAAAAATAAAAATATATAGTAGGTCTTTGTATATTCTAGTCTAGGTCGTCAACTTTTTAATTTTTTTAATTTGTCTTACGTTATTTCATAGTAAATTTATTACCCGAAAACAGAAGGAAGCCGCGGCGTTATTCCGTTCGCGCAGAACTAATCAGCGGCCCACCGAATGCTCTATCGGCGCGCTAAATCCCAGCTTATGAAACATTTTGCAATGGTTTTGTATAGTTTTACTTGCTGTAATATAATTTTCAAATTAATAATATTTTCCAAACACCATTCTTGGTCATTTTCGGATGGCTGTCCTTCATCAAACCGCCGCCCGCCATGGTGGCCGGGCGGCCTCGCGCTGGACATTTCACAACACATTTACTGCCCGCCCTGGGTCACGCTATCAGATAATGACGCCCTATCTGCTATTTACAGTCAATGAAAACCATTATTGACATAAAAATATATTGTATATCTGCTGCTATGGTATGCTAGTTATTATGAATGTAAAAGTATGGATTTTTAAGTTATGTGATTTGTATAAATACCGTTAGATTACATACATTCCAACTGATTTCGATCTCTTAAGTTAAGTTGAATTATTAATTCCTTAGTTCGTACACATTACAGTTGGCAATTGAGGATAACAAAAGTACAGTTGAGCTTTTCTCTAAACAGAGATTCCTTCCAACAGTCTCTTTAGACAGGACAACATTTAACAATTAAGTAACTATAAAATTTAGTTATTTCTTGTACATACTTTAGATTTTTAAGTACAAATAACTAAAAGTTATAAATGTTACCGTGGTTCTCCTACTGCAGCACTTAATACCAGAATTAATGCTGTTCTTTGGCTGAAAACTCTGCTGCAATATATTTAAACTTTTGAATAATATGCCTTACGCTAGAAAATAGTCTCATTACAGGCATCATTCAAATCTATAAGATAAATAAGCTTGTGAAACTGTTGTTGTCACCTTCGTGAACCTACGTTACTTGCGCAACGGAAAACTCTTGAATGTTAGCTAGAAACTAGAAATTCCGCCCGTGCAAGCAACTCTGCTGAGTGCCACTAAAACGAAAGCATCGCTACTTCTCGCCCGCCCTTCAACGAGTCAGGTGCGATGCGACAGAGACAATGGGATGGCTAGCAGCTACTAACAGCCTCTTACGGATTCTCTTTGCTAGCTGATAGATTGACACGACAGAAAAGAGTGAAGAGGAGAGTGTACTTTTTAAAAATTTAAATCGGTTTACAAAACATCCTATGGTGAGGGCTCGTATATCGCAACGTGAAAACAACCGGAGACAAAGACGAGTAAAAATTATATTTCTTCATTATGATTCACATGAACTTATTAAATTAAATTGAAAATCGTTTATTTCGAACCAAGGAAGGGTCCATAAGGTTATGATAACGTTTGACGACACGATTAGCGTAGTGCGCTGTAGCACGGTTTCTCGCCTCGATTTCCGTAGTGTCCCGGGTTCGATTCCCAGTCGGGTCAATTCAGGAAACGATCTTTTCTGAATTGACTCGGGTCTGGGTGTGCTGGGAGATGCCCCTAGCTTATTTCCTTGTGTGGTACCTCGTAACATAGGGATACTAATTCCTATTTCGAGACCATCACAAGAGGTGTGTTGTCTGGCGCATATTTATTTATTTATTATTATTTATTTATAACAGATAAATTATTGAATGACAGTAATAGACAAAAACATAGTATACTATATGTTGCAGGACATGACTCTAAAGTCTACTATGTTCGATCTGGTGTACTGCAGGGCTCCACCCTTGGTCTAATTCATTTTTGATCTTTATTAACAATATTGCCAAATGCATCAAACACAGTAACATCTCGCTGTTTGATGATGATTTTAAAATGTCTGTCAGCGATGTTGCCGATGTCCAACTTTTACAGTCAGACCTCAAGCGTAGCGTCAAGCTTTGGTGCACAAGCTATGGCAGGACCATGAACCCGGTAAAATGTTTTTACATAAGTTTCACGAAAAGAAACAATAAAATAGACTCGGCTTACACGCTGAATGGTAGGATTCTATCGAAGGTCGATAGGGTAAGGGATCTTAGAGTTGTCATAGACAGTAAATTGAAATTAAATTTTGACATTGACGCCATTGTGAAAAAATCTGCTCAAATGCTAGGCTTCCCGAAGCGCAACTTACAAGGATTTCAGCAACGCGAAACATGAATTATACTATATAACAGTCTAGTTCGAAGCAGACTTGAGTTTGCGTCCGTTGCTTGGAACCCTGTCTATGCTAACTCATCACAAAGGGTTGAGAGTATTCAACGGGCCTTCTCGAGACATCTTGTATATAACACTCCGGGTATCTATCATAAGGTACTATACAATGTGCGTTTAACGTTTTTTGGCTTGATTTCGCTAAAAAACCGTCGCACATTGCTGGATTTGATGTTCCTCTACAAAGTTCTTAATCATAATGTTTCGTGTCCGGATCTGCTTGTCTCTATCAACTTGACTGTGCCTCGTAGATGCCTTCCACACAGAACGAATCTTGGTCTTCATTATCCCTTGGCTAGGATTTGTAACAGTTACAATAATTTTAATCTAAAGTCACCTGACCTGGATGTTTTCTGCGTTTCTGGGAAAGTCTTTGAAAGCAATTTGTTGAGGGTGCTCGAATCTCATTTAAGTTAATATTTAAATAACATTGTTTAAGCATTTTTTTCTTTTTTTATGTTTAACTGTATATTTTAGTAGGTATACCTGTCACTGTATTTTCAAAAATGTTGTGAATGCTTGTAAAGGCTCACATGTATGTCCTAGATATTAAACGTATCTATATAAATGCTGTACATGTTTAGCTGTAAACAAACCTAAATAAATAAATAAATATGTATATAATGTGACTCTACCACCGTTTTGGAGGAAACATGAAAGTTACTCATTGTAGCATTGCTGTTGACAATCATCGAGTTAACAGAGTAAATTCGACGGAAATGTGCAGATCCGCAAATTACTCGTGTATCTAAAATGACCACAAATTTAAGAACCACTTGTCATTTAAGAAATAACACAATATTGACCTTTATTTTCTTATAGCAGACCATGATATGAAATGTAAGTGTTCCGTAGCTTTATCGATGTCGTCATGTTAAGCGCTCACTTTAATTGAATCGTTTTGATTGCTTAATGGTGAAATTATCACCAATTAAGTTTTATGAGTGTACCTAACATAACAACTGATTGTAAACTTATGTTTAAGTAAATAGAACTGATACATATTTCAGGGATCTTCAATCATACTTCCCATTTGCCAACATTGAGCAAGATTGCCGTTGGGCAAGCCCCTCTTTCACATTTCAAACTTTAGGACTTATCCAGAGCCCCGCGATCCTCCTTTAAAATCAGTTTAATAAAATATTTGACACTTCAAGTCAAAAAGGCCCCATTATCATAATATCTAGTCTGGGACACTTTACACAAAGATTATCTGGCCCCTAAGCAAAGCTGGTACTATGGCCGTGTCACTGACTAATACACATCGTTAAATATTTCTGAATACATACTTAAACAAACATTAATACACAGAACAAACACGAATGAGTCCTGAGTGGAGATCAAACCGTGACCTTTGGCGCTAAAGGCAGGATCTCTGCCATTGCTCCCAACAGGCCAGTCATGATGGCATGATAAAATGAACATCATCTATTTGTAAAAACAATAACGCTATTCGTTTAGGACTACGAATTCCAGCGAGTGCTTTAAATTCCCGAAGTTTCTTCAATTGGCATTAAATAATTGGCTTAAGAGAGCAAAAGAATTTTTCTTGCCCTGAATTTTAACTGGCTCATTATGAGATACTGACTTCTGAACGGATAGCGTACGCCAAAAGAGGATAGAGAAATTATGAGAATATGAGTAGACTCATAATAATCAGCAAAGACATCAGTTGCCGTCTTCTGCATTGGTGAGCAGAAATCAAATCATTCGATCGGAGGTCAGGCAAACCAACTTACTTTAAATCTGATAGAAAGTGGCTATCGCCACCCCTGGACGTCTCCAACAATAGGGTCACCTTACGGGATGCCTATAAACTCGACTCTTGAAGAGCCTCATGTTATAGCACAATGGGTAAGCTCAAGCGCAAGAAACCAGTGTTCTTAGTTCATTCTAGAATAAATAAATAAATAAATCCCTGGACATTATTCCACACAGCGCCATCTAGCCCCAAAGTAAGCTAATTAAAGCTTGTGTTATGGGATACTAGACAACGGATAAACATACTTAAATACATTTTCTTTTGTAAATACATACTTATTATACATAGGAGACACCCAGACCAGTACAAACAGACATGTTCATGCACACAAATGTTTGTACTGTGCGGGGATCGAACCCGCGACCTCTGGTGTAGTAGCCAACTTCTTAACCATTACACCAAGTCGGTCGTCAAATGCTTAAAGAATAACAGTTTTCTCACAATTTCTACAATGAATGTAGCAACGCTACATCATTCCACATACCTTCTATTAGATATTGATATTGAAACCTTAGCTGAGAAACCTTCTGTTAGACCTGTTCCTTTTTATTGCACTGACGAATATTTCAATTGTAGTAAAATTTAATTGATTCATATTATTTTGTATAATTTTTTCTGATATTTGACATATTTACATGTTTTGATTCTGTTTTACTGTTTTTTATTTTATTTTATTTTTACTTTGTTTTTAGAATTGGAATTTTTCATTGTTTTTGTTTGATTATTATTTTTTCTGACATTTGTTTTGTATTTATTATTGATTATTTTCTTTGACGATCTCAGTATTGATTCCCATATATGACATACAATGTATAATATACGTGTAATTTAATAATGAGAAATAAATAAATCTAATCTTACACCCCATACATTTCTAGAAAATTGCCTTGACGCAATGCAATAATGTTATAATAATAGAGAGTTATGCAGTTTACTTAAAGATTAATATAATAATTTTTTGATAAATATATTTATCTGACTGACTTTTAATTCTATCATTTTCTTTTTTTATTATTGTTTTTTTTATATTGCCCATCAAGATAAGATGACCTCAATTTCACCTAAAGGAAAGCGGTCGTAAGGTCCAGATATGAGGCTGACAAACACAGTAATGCAAAGGAATCACAGAGCTGGCCATACTCACCTTGAAGGCCTGAAGAAATGCCTTTTCACGCCCCGCTTGAAGAACCCGGGTCTATAAGAGGAAGGAAACACATGTGCTGGAAGGCCATTCCACGTCTGGATGGTACGACAAAGGAACGAGTCGCCGAACCTTTTAGTTCGGGCCAACAAGCGTTAAATTGTGTGTGGGGGACGCCGTAGTCCAGCACGCGTGGTCCGGGAGTGGAAAGGTGAGGGTGGAAAAAACTGAAATTCTGAAATGGCTGTGCTGAGTGTTTTTTTTTGTATTTTCCTCTTTTCCTTATTAAATCTATTACATAGTGCAAAACTGCAAACACATAGGTAGTCTTCATTAATAGTATAAGATTCTATACTCCTCGTTTTCAGAATGCTTTGTCCATAATTTCTTGAACAGTTTATCACAGACGGCTTATAACGTATTTTCCTGGAATACCTATTAACGAACCGCTTTATTTCGATACTTATTACGAACAGAGGAAAGATAAGTAGGTTGCTTAATCTTTTTGTTCCAAAGTCAGCTTTAATTGAGGACTAAGATGGGAGGATCCGCTATTTCACCCGGGAGCTTTAAAAGTTTCCTTCTGGGGATATTGACTGCCTTATTTGGACAACATAAAAGGTAATTTAATGAAAAAGTTGGAGGTAATTAATGCGTTGATGGGAATAGCTTTAGGCCGAGGGTTCTAAACTGAAATGGTAAACATTAAACTCTTATAGTGCTACAGATAGTTAATCTGTCGGGTTGACAAAACTACCTACTCATGTGATCGATTTCTAATTTTGGAAAGTTTAAAAAAGGCTACCACGAGCATAGTTCTACCCTACACTACACAACCGAAGAGAATATGATATTACTCAAACAGATTTTTACTAATTTTAGCAGAACAATTTATTAAGAACTGTAATGAATAGACTCCTGTTCTCCCTTTTCATTTCATCTATCTATATCTGGCGATGCCATTGTCCCCCTCTTGTTCCATATTTTCAATGCATAGTTTATGTACGAGATTCTTGAAACATAAATAAATAAAACAATAAACACAACATGAATGAGTTTGAAACTAAAATAATCCTCCTAAAAATGTTAAAAATAAAATAAATGAAAATCAATATGTTAATAGTAATATAATTTCTCTCGTATGTGTATATTTTTTTCCTTAAATGTTTAATTTTTTTTTAGTTTTATTATTTTTAACTATATCTTTCGCACTGCCTGTAATATCTCCGTCTGACCGTGTTATCTGGTAGTGAATGCCTCTAGGCATTAAGTCCGCAATTTGTACTCTAAATTCTATGCAATAAAATATAAATATGCGCCAGACAACACACCTCTTGTAATGGTCTCGAAGTAGGGATTAATATCTCTGTGTTACGAGGTACCACACAAGGAAATAAGCTAGGGGCGTCTCCCAGCACACATCGTTTCCTGAAGTGACACGATCAGGAATCGAACCCGGGACACTGCGGAAATCGAGGCGAGACGAGGCGAGGCGTTTGAACAGCGAAATATAGGGAGCGTGTAAGCACGTACGCTAAAATGACCATAAACGTGCGATAAATATCCCTAGTCCGAAGCAGCTCTCAGTCCTACAAGTACATCAGCCATGGTATCTCTACGTTGACGGTAATTTCCCCCCTTATATTTTTTCATTTCCTTTCGCGCCTCGTGCGAGCGCTCACAGCCTTCTTGAGCTTTCGCTCGACGAGACGTTCCACATTTACATTTATGCGGAACATGCTACTGGCTGAATACTACTGAACGTTAATAAAAGAAAAGTATGTTAGCAAAAACAGGGGACTTTACAAACATTCCTTTAATTTTTTATTACGAGTATGTGCAGAGAAATTGAACGAGTAACAAAATTGTATCTATCAAAACCGGTACCTGTTAAGTGCCTGAGATTGGTTTCAAAACACTACGCACAGTTATTTGTGGTTAAGATGTTTTTTTGTTATACTTTGTATGTACTCCAGGCTGGAGTCTCCAGCGATATCCCTATTCCTTATCTACCTTAAGGCAGACTAAGTATTTGGATGTATGTTATACGTTCTTTAACGGCGCCAGTCATCTTGGCAATTAACACCTTGACTCCCAGAAAACCAAACATTAGCAAATGTAATATTTGTGTATTAAAAATGATACACATGGCGCTGAACGTGTTAATAGTACGCCTTTTCGGATTCTGGCGTGGAAGCGTTAAACCATAATTTATTTATTTATTTCAGCAAATGAGAATTTAGTAAGGAATATCATGTAAATTAATAACAAAAACGTCAACTGCAAGTAAATCCAAGTTGTATCATTGGATACGTTCGTATATATAGCTAAAACAATTGTTGTATACGCTAGGGTAAAATAATCATAAACAAGTACGCTTTATTCAAACCAAGGCCATAAACCCAGGCCCTGGAACAGTCTTCCACAGATCAAGAATGACAGAGGAGTTTGCACCGTCTGCACGTGGCATTAGAGTATGAATCGGTTGTATAAATATTTTTCTGGAGTTTCTGTAAGCTGATGTGAGCGAGCACACGTAAACAGGCGTCAATCAAGACGAGCGAGTTAGGGCTCTCTGGGGAAGACCCTAGCCCATCCTGAATCAAACTATCTTGAAAGAACCCTTGTTATTACCCACACACACGTCAGAAAGGGTCTAGCTAGAGTGGATTACTGAAACACAACCAGTTCAGAAATACCTTCAGTTTATATACTAAACGTACGTATACAGAGGTCAAGTTAGAGAAGACGGTTCAGGGTCGAATGAGTGAAGGAATCAGAAGGGCAATAGTCGTAAAGAAGGTCGGTTAGCCCCAGGCGCTGACTGGCGAGGTTGAAGAAACACCGAAATCGCATTATTGTGTTAGCGATAGCCAATAAAAGGTGACCGGAAAAGGAATCGAATGATGACTTCACTATATAGTACCTACAAAATAGGTAGCACGGTCAGATTACACTTATATAGGTATATTTACTTAAAGCAGACTTCCGTGCATCGTGCAATTCCGGCCTCAATAGAAAAAATATACCATGCGCTTCTATCGCAACCCCCTGAAGCGGTGCCACACATTTTTATACAACAAGTATTATGTTTAGTACACGAATGTTGAAAATTGGGAAGTTATTGAAAAACTAACTGACTTAAAGTTTGGCCGTAAAATTGAGAATCGAAAAGATGAAGAACTACTCCAGGCTGATTTGGACGAACTGATGAACTGGTGTGACCTCAATAACATGAAACTCAATGCTGAAAAGTGCTTTCATGTAAAGTTTTCAAGAAACCTTCATCAGGTTAGTTCGAATTACCATATAGACGGTGACCCAGTGCTGGAAGTGGAAACCATTAGAGACTTGGGTGTTCTTTTTGATGAAAAAGTTACTTTTGAGCCTCACATTGAGTACCTAGCCAATAAAACATCTAGGATTTTAGGTTTCGTGATTAGGAATGTAAAAGATTTTCGCAAGGCTGAGACTAAAATCCTCATTTACAATAGTTTAGTGCGTAGTACTTTGAAGTATGCTGCACCCACACTATGCCGCACCCACCTTGCGCCTGGAGCGTCTACAGAAACGTTTCTTGTGGCATCTCTCTTCTTGTGCAGGAAAGGCAAGGTCACTAAAATCATATGAGTCTAGGCTACAGTACTTCAGAATAAGTCCTCTGGATATGATTAGAGAACTGAGAGATTTGCTTTTCCTGTATAAATTGATAAGAGGTAAAATAGATTGCCCCAGACTGCTGAGCTATTTCTTGTTCCGCGCACCACCTAGAATACCACGTAAGACCATGGTGCCTTTATGTCCACCTTCACGTAGAACAGTACCGGGATTTAACTCTCCTGTGCCTAGGCTTAGTAGGACTCTTAATGCAGGCAGTGAATTATTGGACGTACATTTTGATTCAAATGGCAACTTCTACAAAAACGTTTTAAACTTTTTAAAATTAAAATATAGTTAACCGAACGCAAACGAAAAAAAATTTTTGCTAAAAAAATTAGTTTTTGTAAAGAAATAAGGAATTCTATTATAATAAATAAGGAAGATTCTTAATGCATGTGGAGCTAACCTTCAAGTATTTGATGCACTTAGTTATACATATATATACAAGGTATAATAAGCATGTAATAGTGTAAGCAAATGTTGGTTGCTCTAAATAAATAAATTTAAAAAAACTTAATTCGAAAATAAAGGATCTCCCCCCCTTCGTATCTTCTCTTCCAGAATAGAGCAGAGCCTAGACGACAATAGTTTGTGTTTCACTAGTGACGTAATAGTAAAGATTAGAGATAAGATACGAATACGTCAGGTTACAAACCTAACGAAACTTCATTTCGGTGGTCGTCATAATACGAGTAAGCTCAGGTGGTTTTACGATTTTCTAAAAAAGTGAACGCGAAACTTTGGCCGTTGTCATAAATATTGCAGAGTAGCGACTAACGACTTTGGACGGAAACATGCGTTCCGACAGACGTGAAGTGAGCCGGGACAAGTTCTTAATGAATGAAAAGCAATTTGTTTGCAGACATATTCGGAAGCTATGTAATTTTCCTACAATTATTAAAATTAAGGATGTTCAACGTGTTAGTATCGACAAGAATCATTTCAGTTTAATATTTGATTGTCGTTTATTAAGAAGTCTCTTTTATCGCAACAGCAAAACATTCCTTACTACAAAATTTAAACACTATCGGGTTTATGCAACAAAAAAATTTTAATGGAAAATGGATTTACCTATTTTAACTCGACGTTTCGACGACAATCCGACAGTCCGCCGAGTGAGTCCGCTCGTGACCACGATGAAATGCAATTTTCGTCGAAACGTTGAGTTAAAATAGGTATTTATATTAATAAATGACTTTTTTTTCTAATTGATAATTTGTAATTTATTGTGTTTATTTTGTAACTTTGAGATATTTGCACGCTCCTCATTACTAGCAAGTTTTAGTGATACTTACTCAACTTTTAAGATCAATATTGTAAGGTTAAGCAAATAAAAGAGTGCAGCTAAGAAGAGTTAAAAAACTGTGAAATAAAAACAATGTTTGGGCCTCGGTTATATGTAAGGATTTTTGTAAATTTGTAATTTTTCTTGAAATAAATGATCCAATTTTGATTGCTTTACTAATATCGCAAAAAAAAGACATGCCTTGATTTTAAACTTGTACTGTACATGTTACCGTTACTTTGACATTGGGTTCGAATCAAGTATAATTCAAGCTTTATGGAGGAAATGACAGTACACTTTCATGGTGAAGTACGTTGAGCTAGTCTAACTCGCACAATTAATAATTTCGTCCACAGAAGGGAACTTGGCTCTCCATTCGCTTAGCGTTATGGCGGGATTCATATTTAATGTTAATAATTCCCGCGGGCGAGCCCCTCAGCCCCCGCCCCCGCTTCACACGTCGCGGCAGTGATTAATACTAACGGCTTTAAAATTTCACCGCGAGTTCATACTCAGTGTGGCATAATGTTTTGCGAAAATTACAGAAAGTGTTCTTGATTTAAAGTACATCTGCTCAACTAGATAGTTGGTTAAACAAGAAATTTTGAAAGGATCGCTGGGACGACGTAGTAATAATTTTGGCTCCATGTCGCCCTATTCCATAGCGGTGAAGTATACCCCGCTCGTTTATAGAGCGGTAACCCGCTCGGTGAAGCCGACGCGTCGGGGCGACCTACACTCCCCGACTACTGCCTACCTAGTGGCAGGGGATAGTCCATAAAGGATTCTTTGAGGGTGAAAAATTTTTTTTGAAAGTGTAAAATAACATGTTTATTGTTTTGGTACTAAGAAATACAATATTTTGACTGGTCTGTTGGCGCGTTAGCGATCGTGTCTATAGAACTCGTGGGATCGATACTTGTTCAGGACAACCATTCATGTTATGAACATTTTGTTCTGAGTGTATTCTGAATTAAGTATGTTTAACGCCCGAATCCAGAAACGTTAATCAAAGCTAAGCAGTCCAGTTATATGTTTTTTTTTATGCGCCACACCTCTTGTAATGGTCTCGAAGTAGGGATTAATATCCCTGTGTTACGAGATACCACAAAAGGAAATAAGCAGGGGGCGTCTACCAGCACACACCACCTACATGTATGGCTGTCCTTTTCATTTCTATTGACATGTGACGGGCAGCATCAATTTGAGGTATGCTCAACTTTAAGCGTTTGTGGATACGGAGGTAATTCTGGGTAAAAGAAAATATTTTATTATTTCAGAATTATTATAAGTAATAATAATTCTGAAATAATAAAATATTTTCTTACATTCTTGCGTTTCTAAACTCGATAAAAAACACTTCTCGCAATTCCCGACTCACCGGTACACTTGAGCGGGCGTTCACGTAAATACAACATCAAGCCGCCATCTCCCGAGTAGGCTTGTCAAACGAATTATCAGCGGAAGATGGATGAAGCGCCACACGGCAAATTGCGCGGAAGAACCACAGTAAACAGAGTGTGATCTCAATATTTCTTTTCCGAATTTTCAATTTGAATTTAGTTTGTTTACGATAATACCTAGAGTCATCATTATGCTACCTGCGCCCTAGCGCGACCAAAAAATTATCGCGTTTATTTAAATGCGGCATTTTTTAATTATAGAGCTTTATCGATATATCGTATGTCGGTTTTTGGCGTATGCGCTTATTAATAATACTTAATCGTGAAATTGATCACAGGAGCGTCTGTAGTATGTGCAGATTCTTATCTACTCTCTTTAATAACATAATGCAAATGTGAGCCCTCCCCAAACCATGAGTCGCCTTCTTTTGGTGCCCTTAATGTCAGCTGCATACGCGATGAGTGCCAACAAAATTGCTGCCAAGGTGGCAAATCATTGGTCATACCATATTTTAAGTTTTTTTTTGACACTTGAACAAACATGATAAGTAAAAGTGCTTAAACTCCTAACTTTTGTCGTATCAAAGGTGGTCACTTACTTGAATTGTCCTAGTTTTTTTTCCTTTTAACAGTGAATATAAGCCACAATTTGGGAGTAAGAGGAACCAAGGTCCCAAAGTCTGTTATATTGAAGCAATGCACGAATGCATCAGACTTATACAAAACTTGTCTAAAAATCTGAATAATTAATGATCACCTGTCCAGTAGGAATGATCGGCGGCAGTGTCACGTCATCAGCCCCGCTGCGGGAACTCCTGGAACCTCGCTCACTCTCGTCATCCGAGTCCGACGCGTGGAAGGAGGCGCTGGACCCCGCCGTGGGGTCACTCAGCCGCAGCTTTAGGCCGTCTCGACGCATCTTGAGACACCACGTGTCTTTCGGTCTACGTTGTCATCTTTGACGGAAATGTTTGCACAAAAATGAAGACCAGCAGCAGTATCTTTTACTCATATGCGCCAATTCCCTTCAGGGTTCAGTTTTGGTTGGTTCAATGTGTAGAGCAACTGTAGGATCCATTTTCTTCAACCATGTCACAAAATCGGTCCAATTATGAGCTGTTACAATGGCTAGTGTTCTAAGCTGGTCGTTTGCGTTATTCGGCACGCAACACAAAGCTTTGATTACCCTTTGAAATTTTAATATTTTTCGATTTCTATAAATAACTAGGCTGTTGTGAGAAAAACAGTTTATAAATAACTTCACTTGTGTTATTTTATTGATTGTCACTAATCCACGCGACAATATGCTTCCTTTGGTTTAACTTTGGGAATGTTTTGTACGAGTATCACTGTTTACAGGAATACTTCTCACTTTCATTTTCTTTGGTTCATTTAAAAGTATAATTCTGTAATCAGACCTATTCGTATGGTTGATAATTTTTGCGGGTTCGGCAATGTGTTACGCTTTTTTATACAAAACAAATAATGAAATAGTGGCTCGTATATTCTGATGCGAAATTAATCACTGATATTTGATTGCAGGCACGGTCTAAATTAAATTAATCAACAAATTATTTCTAAAGGTTAAAAGTTGAAAGATGGTAAGTAGGTCGCAGGATTTAAGTAACCACAAAATGTATGAACATGTTATGTGTGCTATTATTAATTGCCTTTAGACCTGTAATATAATCATACGCTTTTTGATTGAAACAAGCCTACACAGACTCAAAAATATTCGAAAATCGATTGGTTACTTTGCGAAATTTCACAGCATACCGCTCACGAAAGTAAATGGTTTACATAACACAATTCGGATCAAAGAGGACATTTAGATCGTAACCCGAGCTGCGTGGTCGGTTACACAAGCTGCGCCCGCGCGTTGTCGCGGCGACCGGCTCGGTCGCGGCCCGCTACTGCCGCAACAATGGCCGCTCGAGACAAGCACTTACTCAGTTTCGGTTGTGCACAGTGATAAATGGTCACATAAATGTTATTTTTATTTACAAAGACACAAACAAGGGGGTTTGAAGACTATAAGACTATAAATACAAGGCAGGAGATACCTTTTATTCAATATTTTCATTATTTCAAAGTTTTCAAAAATTGCGTTAACGTGACTCATATTTTTGTAAATACAGCGTAAGAGTTTACGCCCTTCTAACAAAAATCTTCAAAGTAATTTCAATGCTTGACGATATTGTAATTTCTATATTGATAAGGCAGTAAGACTTCAATTTACAAACGTTGTTTGCTATTAAAATCCAAAATTATGACATTTTGTATCATTTTGATACAACATATAACTTTATTCTTAATATTGAATATTGCGTCGCATTGAAATATGATCTGGTAATAAACCTGAGACGATATCTAAATTCTTAAAATTTATCAAAGTGGAATATCTCGACCTTTTCCATCGTTTACGACATATTCTTTTTTTATAACTTTTCGACACATTCCATATGGTTCGGTCCTCGTAGTAAAAAACTCGTACTTGAGATATTAAAAATATGGAGCAATCCTTTTAAGGTATTTTTAATAACATACGCACATTCACATAAACATATCCCTTCTCACACACGACACACTTTCCCTTGGCTGATAATCCTGTTTTTGAAAACTGTAGGAAATCATATTTTTTTGTAGTTTAAGGGAATTGCCCTTTTTTTACTAAACCAAATCTTTATTTTATAAATTATTTTGATGTGCAATGAAAAGATACGGTAAATTCAAAACTCACAAAAAGTATGTGAAAGGCATAAGGTAATTCAAAATGAAAAGTTTGATAATAAAACTGCATTTCAAGATTTATTGGGTGCACTTATGATACACAAGGCCCCCGACGTTGTTGCGACAGCTTCGACCGATCCAATATCGGAGTCGATTGAAGATTTATTGCACTTTAAGAGATAGTAGTATCTTAATATTGCACGCGAGGTTGTTCGTTAAAAATAATTATACTGGGCAGTATACTTGCGTTAACACGCCGCCAGGTATCGAGATCACAGCGAGTCTCTCTACCGCAGACGCCAGCGCCAATTACATTCAGTAAACATACTTCTATGAAATTGAATTGTAAACTACCATTAGGCGAGCATGAAATTCTGTCTTTTATGTAAGTATCGATAATCCGTCAGAGATCTCTGTGGAAGATACTGTACATTCGCATAAATTTGCAATTTTAAGTATATCGTGTTCTAGGAACGATCTCACACTACTTTATGAGGTCGTAAATATTATTGGTGCTTTTTTAATTGATCTATCTCAGAAAAATAGCTTCTGTGGTATATTAAGTTAAGTGATTTTATCTGAACAGAAACTAAAAATTCTTCAATAACTTTAGAGAACAATAGCAATGCAATACAATTTAGAGAAAATCTTCACAATTCGGTGAAATACTCGCGCAAAGCATCACACGTCAATACTCCCGAAAGGACCTATTGCTTTCTTTAATCAAAATATTTTACTGCCAGTAACCTTTTTCGGAAGGACCAAGGAAAATAAAACCCCGTTTTGGAAACTGAGAAAACAAGTTTTAGTTTCATCATGTTTATAATAGTTTTATTATGAAGGAAGTATTAAAGATATCGCAAGCGTGGAAGGCATTGTGTGCGCCACAATGAAGATCACTCAAGGACGCTCTAAATATAAATCAAATCATAAAGTGTATCTGTGAGATGCCCCGGCTGCAATAATGTAGCAGCTCGATGACTTCGACCAGTGGGTAGCTGGCGTGTAATTACTATCCCACTCATCTATTTATATGATTACGATACGCTATGATGCAAGTTCAGCGAGAGGCACAATCGCATCGGACTGTAAACACAACGGATTTACGTCCGACTTATGGATAGTGCTTTTGTTAGGAATGTGGTCTGCTACTAATATATTTTATTCACCGGAATACAATTCGATAGATACGTACGATAAATAGACTAGACATATGATATGAACATATGCATTGTAATTGTACAGAAAGACATAACCGTACAGCAGTAGAAGGTAGGAGACATTAATATGGTCTAAATAAGACCGTCTACGTAACGATTTCCTGAGTCTAAATTTTTAACCATTAAAATGATGTCACCGGCAGAAACTAATATTAATGATTCATTCATATCAGGCAGAAAATAAATGTTAACTCGGTCTTTACCATACATTACATAAAATTGCGATAACATACTGACCCATGTAATGTGAAGTTAAAGTATCACAGACTAGAACATTTGTCTAGGTGCTATATTAATGCACGGGGCCTTGAAAAACATTAATTCATATTGAAAAGATTATTAAATACGGGCCTCAGTGTTTTTTCCGCTAATTATCAAAATGCATGGTCAGAATGAAAAATACCTTAAGCAGAACAATAATGATATGGGTTGATTACAAAATAGCGGCAGATCTTTAGCAACATGGTACATGGTGTTACTAATTGTGCATTTATTATGTTGTGTTTTGATTCTTATGTATTTGTACAGTCCGAGAACTTAGCAAAAACGTCTACCATGCCAATTGATCGTATTCGAGCTTCATGCGAAGGTGTAAACTGTCAAAACCGACACCGACACATGGGTTCCTCAAAAATCCACTCGAGATCATTTTCGCTCCTTCGCCGCGTGGGCCGCGCTCCTGCCGCTACCACCCCTGACATTTGCCGGGACACCCACACAATCCTGTCTTGTCTAACATTCTTTTAATTTCCAAATTATCTCGAGATGTTAACTTGTTGATGCCTTTTCTCCAACACAAAAGAGAATAATTGCCATGACGACTGCCCAGATGGAAATACTTTGCAGGTTTCAATAAATTATGCTAATAAAGTCGGGAAGGGCAGATGTCGTGAGTCGCGGCAAGTTTTAATTATCTAACTTTTTCTTCTGAGGTGTGACTTGCGCTCAGGACTTGTGCTGAACTATGTTCCTCATCTCTGATGCGCTGAACACGTACAACTAAGATACCTCTTATACACTAAACATACCTAATTAGTTAGGCTTTTCTATACTAATATTTTTAAGAGGCAAGATTTGTTTGTTTGCTTGTATTGAATAGGCTCCGAAACTACTGGACCGATTTCAAAAATTATTTCACCAGTTTAAAGCTACATAATCAGGTACCTAGTGACAAAGGCTATTTTTTTTTAATTTAGGCTATATTTTGACTGGAAAGACAGTCTACGCGGGTGAAGCCGCTAAAGGACAGCTATATTAATTAAAAGTAATTTTCACGTAAGGTATCATTCCGCCGTCAGCCTAAACCCGAAAGTGACAGGCAGACCAGTGCATTAGCTTGCTGATATTCTTATCAAGTGGGTGTGACTATGTCTGTAAGTTAGTAGACAAAAATTTTCTTTTTGTTGCAATTTCGTTAAGAATAGTTGTATCGTGAACGCTAGTCGTTATCGATACGGAAACATTGCTCTACTCTACATTTTGTTATAATATTTATAGCAAAACCTTCATAGGGAAAGTTAATAAAACGTTATCAATGAGTACGGCTCCTGATTTATTGCGGAAGGCATACAACGAAATCGGAGCCAAATTAAGTTTGTTTATCCTCCATTGTATACAATTAGGAGTTTTTTCTCGACGTAGGACTACAAACAATCCGGATGGGTCACCGCTCGACCACTCTCCGTGAATTCACGCAAATTCACCGCCATCGGCCGTACAACACCGTTAAATACGTATAAAACACTATTTTTGTATGGTTATTTGTAAACCATTGCCGAACGCCGATCACAATCGGACGCGTAGTCGACTAGCCGCGTCTATACGTTACGCAATCGCGCACTATTTACATTCCGTTTAACATGTCAAGTACATACAAATCGTTTTATGTATTTCTTTTTTTTTGACAGGCGTGCGAAAAGCGCGAGTTCCGTCTCGAGAGCGTCGCGACGCCCCGTCACAGTGGCGCCGCGCGCGGCACTGACTGGAACTCGACTAGCTTCGGAAACAGGAGCGTTCCATATGGGCTTGCAAACTTAAGTCTGCGGCTGTGAGCGGACTTCCTGCCCTCTAATAAGGGCTAATTTGCATTGTACCTGTTCCCTTTTCAGTTTTAGGTAGTAGAGTATAGATAGGTATCGGGATGTCCCTTTTGTTCCGCGCACTGTTCCGGCGACGGCCGCTCCGCGGTGTAATCGTTACATTAATTACTGTGGCCATAGTTTGAATGTATTCTTCGGTTGTAACTCAATTTGCTGGATATCATTTGCTTAATTTGGCAAGTCATTAGAATCGGCGGGAACGTTCCCCGAACCGTTAACTTTGGTTGGAAAATTTACTGGTATATCTTTTGAGGCGGAAAGGACTTACTACGGACAATTTTCATAGCAAATGTATAATTATTATTGAATGTTTTACTATAGAATGTCACCTGCGAGTAAATAAAAAAGAGTAAAAAATTAACGTAGGATTTCAAATATGTATAGATACTGAAACAGAAATAGTTGGTTAACCTTGATGTCAAATTATTTTCAGATTTTTGTTTTCAGTCCCTAACCTTGACGTTCGTAGTTAGCTACTAACTTCCATCGTTTTACGATCTCTGTGGTTTTAGGTAGGAAGAGCACCATAAAACCTTTCTGATGCTGCTTATCTGATATAATATTCGTGTAGAGCTGACGGAAGGATATATTTGTGGTGAATGGACTCCTGAACAAAAGCATTATAATCATTCATTTAAGTATAAGAAGCAAGGTAAAGATAGAAAACTAAAACAATTCTAATTTCTAACGTGTAATGATATTCCACCGATGAACACCAATGCTTAAGAACGACCGTACCGCTGATGTCCACACACGTTGCGTGTGCGATTTCGCCATTTTTACTTCCAAATTAATTGCCAAAAAGTCATTTAACTAACTGATGATGTACGCAATATGCCAGTAATATAGAATTTATGTATTATTTGCAGGTGACGTTTTATAATTCAGGGGTAAAATCACCATTTGATAAAAAGCGTATGTCAATCCTGGTCATACCTATGCCAAGTTCAAAGCGCTCAGTAACTAATCTTGATTTGGATACGTAAAAGGGTCTACTACAAGATTTCTTCACATCACATCAGTTATTTTGTAACAGGAATAGACGGGATTAATAAAGTAAGCTACAAGCCCCTTTCACTGATATTGTCTACATGATATTATATTAATTTCAGCGACACAAACCTTTCAAAAAAAACTTCATAGCCGAAAACTGCCACAAGACAAGCAACATTTAAAACGTAATATTTAACTACTACTTTTTTGCAAACTAATCGTCTTCCTTCCTCATTTGAATATTCTATTCATATAAAATTTTCTCGAAAATACATTTCTCTGTCTTTTGAATCCAAGAAACGTTAACCTACCACCAAACAAGTAACTTCTAGAAGGCACGCGTTTCTCCCGCATGACTGCTACGAGTATATTAGCAATTTAACAATTAATTATAACACAACAGTAAGAACCCTATAAAATGAGCCGAAACTTCGAGAAGATCTAATCATCAGATAAAGAGACTCGACTACAAAAGCTTAATAGTGTAATTTATACTACAAATATACAAACCACAAGGTCGAATGTTCTCGAGAGTAATTTTGATGGAAAACTAAATTGATCCTCAATTTGGTTAAAGCGTATAATGCGCCAGTGTGTGAGGGAATAGTTTGCGATCACTTAATTGAGTGGCATCCTAATAAATACCACTTATAAATATAAAATAATAGCCTTGTTGAAGGCCTGATAAGCTGCCATGAAAAATTCGAGTAACCTTGCGAAGCGTGGCCGACAAAACGATATTTTTCACCAAAGTAATATCCGCTCATGATGATCTAAAATATACTATAACACTACTAAATACATGGTCAAACTGGATACAGTTTTGTGAAACAAAGTATTATAATTGTAAACTATCCGGCTCGAAGGACCAAAATGTATGATGCTGGCTTAGTTGACCGCAAGCACCATACAGTAAGTAGTTGTTGTAGTTCGAGTTAGTGTTTTCTGGCACGTAGTTGACGGCGCCAGATATTAGTTGATATGGATGGATGTTGTGGAGAACAGAAAGATTCACTTCACGAGACTTAAGTTTATTACGTTAGATGTGCAAGTTACAGTTAGTTAGAGATGAAAGGGTCTTGTCTCGATCGTGGTTATGAACGAACTCTCTTAGTAATTAAAATGTATTTAACATGAAGTAAACAGCCGACGCGCGCGTGACTTAAATTAGCCACTGCGCTTACTACAAGAAAATGTACAGTGTTTAACCGTACAATTATTTTAAATAATAATAAAAAATCGATATTGACATAAAACGAACACAAATCTCCAACGCATTTATGTTTTTCCCCGGGTCAACCTTCGATGCTACAGGCTGCCGAATACTATCACCGAGAAAACAAATGGTTAAGACAACACAAAGTATAGAGAACTGTCCTCGGAAAAACAAATGCTTCAGTACAGAGAACATAGATATAGTTGGAACATACATCCCTGGATTGTTTCCTCTCTGCTTTCCCGATGCATCTGCGGCACGCGCGACGTTTCAATCACGCCCATTTCCCGGGCCCAGCAAGTGCCGTCTATAAATAGCTGACCCATTTCACCTGCTCCTGCGCTATGCCCATAACCGCGCGATAAATATTCATTATTCAGGCGTATGCGACTCACCGGCGCTCGCACTTGAATAGCCACCCTAGATAAACAATGTCTCCATTAATATACTGACAGGACAAAGGACAGCAATGATACTCGTAGTGCGAAAAAGACAAATATTAAATTTAGGAGATTTTAGTAAAAAATAAAAAAAATAGTTATTATGACTTGTCCATGAAGTAAGAAATAACGTAAAGTAAGAGGAATAACTCCATTTGTTTTATATATTAATCAATAACAATTTACTTTAAAGAAACATAGGTGACATGAGACAACATAAATTTAGTTAAATAGCACTAGAACTCCTGCATTAATCTGACGGCAAAATAATCATAGCTTTTCTAATATAGGTGGATGATAACATTAATAATTAATACACTAATATAAGTATCAATGAATGTTTGTCTTTAACCCTCGGGCTACTAAAAAAACATTTTAATTAAAAAAAAAAATCTAAGAAAATAATAACTGATCAACAAAATATATATAAGCCACTAAATAAAGCTGTGCGCATAAGCTCTCGCGCGCAGACAGCGCGTGGCGCTAGCGCAGCGACTGCACACGCCGGGCGCACGCGCGAGTGCTCGCCCGGTGCGCGTGCACTCAGGCCCCAGCCAAAGCGTCAGACCCGTTACAGACTATGTCTTTTCGGCATACGCACGGTGCATTTCGCGCTTCAAAAAACCGAACTCGCGTTCGGCTTATTACAGCGCGTTCGCTCGAACTGGTAGTCTACAGTAAGCGCTTGTACAAGTTTATAAGCGCATACATGCTCGTAAATGCGCTCGTAAAACTTATAGGCGCTGGTTTGAAATTGCTCCTCATGGCATGGCTACAACTACAGATATAAATTTAAATAAATGACGGAGTGTGTGTTCACAAGAACTCACATCAAGCTTTACCGTGTTTTACTAATAAGACCCAATTTGCAATATTTTTGTAAAGGTTGATGACCTATCCTCGCTCCACAACAATTACAGTAACGGATGTCAAATATCGATTGATTGATGGCGGATTCATATCCATAAAATGTCGTCTATCAATAAACGTCACAATTAGCCACCCTTACAAAATGACCCCCTCATCCAACGGCAATGCTTGTATATGCTAATATAAGGACACGAATAGAAGTGAACTTTATTACATTATTCAGTTCAGTTTCCACGCAACCAACCACAAACAATATTAATTCATTAGTGCGCCGCTGCGCCGAGTGTGCGACAACCTGCAACTTGCAGGATGCCCTACAAACTTCTCGAAGCTTCGGGAATGTCGGCAAATGATTAAGTTGAGGAAGCCTTCAGGACAAATTAATTGACTTAGAATTTACAATTTCATGCACCGAGCATTAACAAGTACATAATATGTATTACTATGTACTACCATACCAGTGATCTATATACAACGTTCGACTACCAATATCGAGCGAATAATGCATGCCCTATATGCCACAGAAAAAAAGGCCTAATTTAAATCAGTTTGATTGAATAATTTTCACCCTATATTGGTTTTTAATGATATATACTTTTATAGAAAATTTCACAGATTTTTGACAGACTTTTACAGAATTTTAGAAAAAATTCCAGAATTCCTTAAAAAAACAAAACTATTCATCCGCGGAAGTAATGTTTTGTAAATATCAGTCACTTAACCTATGGAAAAAAACCAATTTCAACTTGATCGATATGGAATAGTGCTTGTAATAACTACATATGTAGCTTCCCACTCCCCTAAGAATCGGCTGACGGATTCCTTAAGCCCCAACGATAACGATAGAAAATACATTTACAAATAACTGTCTACTTCTCAGGCAATTTGTGTCTGAGTTCGGAATTATACCACGGCGGTGCATATTTTATCACTGCAGTTAGATTTAATCAGTGTTAAACCAAACATGCGACGAGATTTCTTATCTAGATAATGTTTTGCAGCTTTAGAGCTACAATCATATTGAGAAACCGTAAGTCGTTAAGTAAACTAACAGGATGAAGGCCCTTGTCAAGGGTCAACTATCAGCAAGCACGCCCCGGGGCGCGAACAGGGCAGTAAAGGGCCAATTATCCGCAGAAGCGTAACGCAGTTGTCTTTACATCCCCATTAGCGACGCTCACTCGCCAGTCGCCGTGCTCGAGGTGCGGGGAAAGTGAAGGGATCTTTTTCTGATTGTACAGATAAATAACAATATGTCCTGGCTTAAAGCGTAGATAGGGTCTGATGGTTTTAGCGAGATGCCAAAACACGTAAAGGTATTTTGCTGGCAGAATGGTTGCTGGGGATTTTCAAATTAGTGACCTAACTTTTCAGTTTCTTTTTGATGTATAGAATAATAATATTTTATAGTTACATATATTGGTAAAAAATTATAATATGGTTCTAAATCTCCAGCAGTATTAGTACAGCATTAACACTATTAACTGGTTGTCAATGGCAAAATCCAAAGTTATAGGTTCCACGATTAGACGATTGTTTATGCAAAGAGACCCACCTCATTTCCTCAAAACAGGAACCGATTGAAATGGGTCGCTAACTCGCCAGATTTAGTCGCCAATTGAGGTCATAGAGCCAATCGATCAGCAGTAGGAAGCTCTCCGATGAGCTGGCGATCCAATTATTCGAGCGACGCGTGATCGAACGGTTAATCTTCGTTTCGATATCGATTGCGAAAAATAGGGTAATCTACGAAACAAGGGGTCATGATAAAGTAAACGACGTCATTACTTAAACAGGGTGTTTCTTTTAAGGTGTCAAGCTGGAGCGGGGTGATAACAGAGTACCTTACCTATCGATTTAGCCCCCATGTATGTTAGGTGATTATTTGTAGTTTTGGAGTTATATTTATTTACACATTTTTCAAAAGTTGGGAAAACTACGGTCCCTCTAACTTTTTCATTTTTATTTTCTAAAGTTTTGATAAACGCTATAAATATAAATGCTTTCCAATCAACTAAACCAAATATTCATCTATGTACTAGTGAAAAAAATAGGCATTTATCTCAAAAGATTGCGGCAGTGACTGGAAAAAAACTTTAAAAAAAAACACCAAAACTACAAATAATCGCCTTTCATACATGGGAGTTAAATCAATAGGTAAGGTACTCAGCTATCACCGCGCTTCGGCTTGACACCTTAAAAGAAACACCCTGTATACATTCAATGTGACCCATTCGTAATGTATCAAACTTAGAGGCTGTAAACTAGGATTAAATTCACCGGAAAAAAACATGTTTTTTTTGTCTAACAGAAAGCTATTACTATTCAGGAGTGCTAGATCCGGAGTAGAGCAGCTTTCCGTTAGTGAAAGTATTTTCATGATCGGAGCAGTATTTCCGAAGGTACCCTTGAGTAAGTAGGGGGTACCCTACAAACAAACAAAGCTAGAAATTTTACCTCTTTATAATATTGGTATAGATCTGGGCTGTTCAGGAGGCTGTTAGGAACCCTCTTTATCACTTAGATGGAACTATTTAGACCCTAGCAAAAAAACAGTTCCTGCACTGCACTGTTAAAACATATTTTTACAGATTTTCATATCATGTACTTATATGTAAAGTCATTGTATTAAGTATTTGTTTTATGTATATTCAACTGCTATGTCAGAATTTGAATTTGGTATCAACCTGATCTCATTGCAATATCCAAATTGTTACATAGGGCCTGTTGACTGGCCTGTTGGGGCAATGGCAGCGATCCTGCCTTTAGCACCGAAGGTCATAAGTTCGATCCCCACCCATGGCAACCATTTTTGTGACGAACATTTGTGTTTATTTATTTATTTATTTATGAACACAAAACAGAATAACATCAAAAACAAACACTTACATTAGAATATTAAGATTATGGTCTAGATATTATTCCTAAGCATGTGTTACAGCTTGATCATTAATTTCAAATTCCAATTGTTTGTTGTCTGGGTGTTACATGTTACTTTCTATATAAGTACGAGTATGTATGCAGAGATATTTAGTTATATATTTATCAGCCTCTGACACCCATAGTACAAGCTCGGCTTAGTTTGGGGTCAAATGATCTTGGTGTGATTTGTCCCGGATATTTATTTACTGTATGGCCAAGTTGACACATTTAAATTATTCAGTCACATACATTACTAACACTACAAATATGAGTGTTATCTTGCCAACAAACTGCTTCTGCAGTTTGTGCGAGAAGTATTTAGGGAAGTCAATGTTGTTTTTTTGATTAATAAATAAATAAAAATAAAATAACACGACTGTTTAATCTTGTCTATTTACTTGTCTATTTCTCAACGCTTTAACATCCCATTTGCTACTAAAGCTGTCAGAGCTGAGCCTTTAACCCTTCGCAACTGCGGCGTAACTAACCCGCGACTATAACTACGCGGACGTGACCCAGAACCGGCGCGCGCGCAGATCGCATGTAAACAGAGTGTGGTTGATGCCTTTGCTTATATGCGAGTGTGAAAACGTCCCGTTTTTAAGAGTGGAATTTATTCACAATTGTAATTTTCGTTGATTGCTGCACAAATGTTCTTTATTGTCATACATTATTGTGTTAGTAGGTACATTTTAATTTCAAGTTCCTATGAAAACACGGTCCTTAATAACAAAAAATTTTACCTAGGCGTGACGTCACGCGATACTTCAACGCACTGTATCGTCGTCATTTTTCTTTTACGAGAAAAAAGAAAAATACGTGTCCAGATTTTTCTGATAATCTAACTGATGGACCAAATAGTTTTTTTAGTCTTCTAGCTTATTGTACCTACAATATATTATCGTATAAGTTTTAGAAAACTTTTTAGGGTTTTGTTTATGAATAGTGTTTTTTTGAAGTTGGTTTTATTTTTTTGTTAAAATTTTTGTATTTCTTGATTTTCAGTGAATCGGTTCTTGTGTCTTTTGTAAAAAGAAAAAGTATAGTTCATTTGCTCGTATGGATTGAAGAGTTCCGTTACTTTGTCGAGGACCCCATAGTCATAACCTAACCAAACTCTCATCAAACTACCCTTGAAGTATATTATCCTTTACAATAAAAAAGAAGCATCGAAATCGGTTGGCGTGATATTGAGTTATTCGTCCATTTGTCGCGCATATAGTTTATCGAGATTCAAGGCTTATATATGGTTTTCTCATGAATGCGACAACACGGAAAGCAACAGCTTTTAAATTTAAAAAAATATCAAAATCGGTTAACCCAGTCGAAAGTTATTAGGTTACAAACATAAAAAAGTGGGGTCCAAAGAAACCAACATGTAGAGTTCTTTAGTACTATTATTTAACCTTATTTAATATTTTACATCTTAGTTTTGTCCCAAGATGAATATCAAATTTCTACCGCTAGAATTGTCCATAGGTAGTACCTGGGAAATACAAGGATTATTGTACAAATTGTAAAAAAGAAGTTTAACCTGGCTCAGTTCGTTGGACCTGGCTACCGCCCCATTCTCTAAGATTTTATTTATTTTGGCAGACGGTCACTTGCCGCTCACTTGATGAGACAAACAATGGCTCATCACTTCATCAGCAACAGCATACATCATTGGTCATAGCGCACAGCAACCACCTGCCTTCGCGTCGCAGAACTATTACTCTTGTGTTGACAGCAGCCACCTATCAGTAGATCACCTGCATGCCACGAGGTGTTATCAAATTTTTATTATCATTCTACATTTATTTTAAGGTTTAATTAGAATCTTGAACGTAGGACTGCAGATTGCAGTGAATAATCTAAACTTGGTTTGATAGGTAAGTTCGAAAGTTTAATCATTACTATACCAAAATCGAAATTAAGTAAGTTTTCTATGAAACATATCGTAGTTCGAAAATAAGTATATATTTTTACTACGTCGGTGGAGGCTAAGCATGCGGACCTTTGATGGTTACGAGAAAGAAATCAGCTGCCCATGCTGACCAAACCACAGTGAACTTTGAATCCCATCTATTATCATTACTAACGCCACTAAAACCAAAAATCATTATAATAATGATACATTAGTTTTATAATACACGTAAGAAAAATAGATAAAAATAAACAAATATTAGATGCATGGGCAAAGATGTAAGTGTTTTTAGTTTGTCAATCTCACGCGTGCTTCTGAGCCAATTCTGGGATTCTATGATTATATCACGGTCTAAATTTGTCATTGGATCTATTTCGACTGCCGAAGACGAAAATGATTCCATCGCACCCGTAAGAACTTCCAACTGTTATTCCGTGGAACAGCCAGTTTTTGTTGCGGTTTAAATCTTGATCGCCGATTCCGTGAACTCTGAAGCGAGCGACAAAACGAATGACTCACAATAAGTAGACGACTAAAAATAATTGAGTTTGTATCTCATTCATAACGGTAGGTGCGTATAGTGTTGCGTAATACGCGGATTCCTTGGCAATGGCATTCGCACTGAAATAGATAGTGCATCGTCAGCTGTTCGTCCGTCATCCTACGCCGACAACATTTTACAGCGGTAACACTCAATATTTATTCACAATATGACGTCTAGTTTCCTGTGAAAAATATATTAATTTGTATAGTTTTAAGTCCTCAAATAAGTAATTTTAAGATGGCAGGGTGGCGGTGATAGTACTTAATCAAACGGTTGTACGTTGTTTTTTAGAAAATGTTTACATAGTATTTCTCAAATTATCATTTCATTGAATAATCAATACGCAGAATAGATACTTATAAGAAATTTAAATCATAAATTTTTGTCACAAATAAAATTTATTTCATAGAATACCGATTCAAATAAAATTATTGATCATAACTTCACGTCACTTACTTTACAACTAATTTAAAAAATATTTTATTGAGGGACAATTTATTATCACATTGTGAACTTAATAACTACACATTTTTTTGTAACTCTTGTTCATTCGCCGACAATTCGGTTCTGGCTTTATTCTTTTAGCTTTACATCGCGATGTGGGTCGATGTGGTCACAGTTCTAACCTAATCAATTGGTGTGAAATATGTTTCTATGAAGTAAATAGTCGTTGAAACAATAATATTGACCTGTTGGTGCAACGGAAGCGATCCTGCCGTTAGCAACGGAGGTCGTGCGTTCGATCCCCACCTATGACAGACATTTATGTGACGAAAATTTGTGTTTGTTGTGTGTCTGGGTGTTATTATCTATTTAAGTGTGTATTTAGAAATATTCTGCTTAGTTTGGGGTCAGATGATCTTGGCGTAATTTATCCTGGATATTTATTTATATTCGGATGGAGAATATATGGGCTGAATATTCTATGAAACATTTTCTGCGGAAAGAAATTCTATGAAAGTTCTGTCTGTGAAATAAGAGATCACCTAATCAAATATATTAGTATAATATGAACAATAACTAAATATTCAGAAGATGAAGATATGGTCTATATGTGTGATTTGTTTCGATTAATACACACATGAATGCTTGAGAAAAGTTCTCTAAGGCATGCAAACGGAGCATATGTGAGGCGGACGGATGAAGACATAGTAAAGGCTGAATAAGCCATTTATAGCCACCATCTGACTGGCCTGTTGGCGCAATGGCAACGATCCTGGCTTTAGCACCGGAGGTCGTGGGTTCGATCCACACCTATGAAAAACATTTATGTGACGAACATTTGTGTTTGTTGTGAGTCTAGGCTAGAAATATTTGAGTATGTTTATTAGTCTCTAACACCGATAGTACACTGCTTGAATAAAATTAAGTGGTCCCAGATATTTATTTATTTATCTCACCACTGGATGAGGTAAGCAGCAATCTGTATATTTGAATTTGAATACCTCACAAATTGTTATTTTATACACAATAGCCATGAAATGACATACTTCGATTTATCCTTGAATGCCAAAGATTTGTTAGTAATGAAATTGATATGTAAAATTGAACACGAATTCCACTGCGCTTACGCAAAACATTTATCAGATTTAAAAATTGCAAAGTTTCCTTCAAATGTAATAACGTTTACTGAGGAAATTGATCAACATTCTTTGAGTTCTGTCTTTGATAACTCAAACTGAGATGAGGAAAAAATGCTAACCTTTTGCACTTTTATCTCAGGGAATGGATTATTTTTAAATCTGACCTCCAAGTCTGAACATTACGAGAGCGTAACCTTTTACCGCGACTTTTAAAGACATCGAAAAATATATATTTAACAATAACACGGCTGACGCAGGCACCGCTGAACCCATGACCCACATACTTATAAAAACCTTAACGAAAACTTTACTGAGACAATAAAATAGCAATAAATTACAGCGCGGGTAACAGACAAATGCAAATTCTCCATAAATTGAGTATTGAGTGAGCTAATATTGCAGCCCCAAGGAACTTCGTAAATAGTTAGCTGAAATACGAGAAGCCTTTGGATCGATACGAGTAATAACGAGCGATTGCTTTCCAGGAATCACTATCAATTCACTTCACTGCATTCAGAGCACGAGGCAGAATGAAATATTACGTCAGGTGTTCTTGTAGTAGTTCACTTCGCTGGCGGAAATGAAATTCTTTGGGATGCTTTCGTCTGTGATTGAACAAAGTATCAATGGCGAGGCTGCTTAAATTGTCATTTGCTTTTGAAAAAATCCGAAGCTGCAAGTTTTATGTTTGTTAATACGTTTATTCCGATAGCTCTAGAGATAATGGACTTTAAGAGTCCATAGGATTCGTTGTAAAATAACTAAGATTACCTATACTCGGTCCTAATTGCAATACAACTAACGTGAATAATTAAAAGATGGAAGGAGGTGGAAAAGATAAATGGGTGCAATTAACTTACTGGAATTGATGGTGCTTCTGTTGTTTCACTTGTGCTTTGAAGCACTAACTTTATATATCATTTCTATTTATATCAGGCGCGGGACCGCACGCCGGCCGGCTTTCTACTCTTGAAAAGTGTATATGACAGTAATGTTGTTCGCACTTCCTGTCACCCATCGATAGGTAGAGATGTGACATTGTGGAGTTGAAAATGAAAGACTACGGAAAAAATTTAAGGTTTGTTGTTCGAACAATGTTCAATGTGCAACGAAGATTCTATCGATCTAATAAAGATTATTGTGTGTATTTTTTTTATTTTTTTTATACTACGTCGGTGACAATCAAGCACGCGGACCGCCTGATGGTAAGCGGTTATCGCGGCCTATGGACGCGTGCAACACCAGGGGTATCACTCGCGCGTTGTCGACCCTGTAAAAACCTTTTCAAACCCCTCTTGAAGAACTCCATACTATAACTCATCGGGAAAACCTCGGCAGGGAGTTCATTCCACAATTTAAGCGTCCTCGGAAGGAAACATCTCTGAAACTGAATTGTACGAGACCATTGCGGATTCAGAGTGTAAGGATGAATGCCCTGTCAGTGGCGAGCGGTGCGGTGATGAAAAGTAGCCGTGGGCATCATATAAAACAGTTCTTCAGAACAAAACCCGTTGTACAAGCGGTAGAACACGCATAAGGAGGCGAAGTCTCTCCTCAGACTTAACGGCTCTAAACCCCTTGTCAGTTTGGGATCGTCGACAATCCGGATCGCACGCCTCTGGACCGAGTCAAAAGAACTGAGTTGATATCCAGGCGCTCCTGCCCAAAGGTGACAGCAGTACTCTACGTGTGGCCTGACCTGCGCTTTATACAGCAGCAGTCTTTGCCTAGAAGTCAAGTACTGCTTCGCCCTGTTTAGCACACCGATCTTTATGGATGCCAACTTCGCCTTTTGTTCCAAATGACTCCGAAACTGTACGTCACTAGATATATCAACGCCAAGGATCCCAATACTACTTGATATGGTAAGGGAAGTGTTCTGAAACTGAGGAGCTACAGTAAATGGAGTTTTCTTAGTGGTAAACGCGCAAACTTGTGTCTTAGTGGGGTTGAACTGGACTAAATTGTCCCGACCCCAATCGGAAACCCAAGCTAGGGTATTCTCGATTTCAGACACAAGTTTAGTTCGACTTTCCTCCACAATGGTACGAGGGATATTTGCTCGGCCTGTGTAATAGGCATCTCCAGTGCTGTCATCCGCATAGCAATGAATACCGTCATTGGACAGCATATCATTGATATGCAAGAGAAACTGCGTTGGAGATAGCACAGAGCCTTGTGGGACGCCAGAATTAATGTCCAAGCTATCGGAGCAACTACCGTCTACTACGGCTTTAATGCGTCTGCTGGACAAGAAACTGGCAATCCATCCGCATAAACCCTCGGGCAGTCCGTAAGATGAAAGCTTTGATAGAAGACCTTTATGCCAGACCCGGTCGAAGGCCTTAGCTATATCTAGGCTAACAGCCAAAGCCTCACCTTGACTTTCAATGGCCTGAGCCCAGCGGTGTGTGAGATACACCAGAAGATCGCCAGTCGACCGACCATTACGCAAGCCGTATTGGTAGTCGCTTATCAAATCGTGATCCTCTAGGTACCTCAAGAGCTTGGCATTCAACACACGCTCCAAAACCTTTGGAAGAAGGGAGGTAATAGCGATTGACAGACAATCAGCACACTGGGCTACCAGAACCCCATGTTCCCCATTTGTCTTGCATATAATTATTGCTACCGGAGTTCTTAATCTATAGGTATTAAGGATACACATACATACCCAGTTCAGAAAACAACAGCACATTTTTTTAAATATATAAAATGTATGATACAACAATAAAAAAAATACCTACAAATGAAGTGGCTGGTCTTTGCCAGCAATATTACGAATATTGCATTTACGAGCATCGAAAATGCTCTTTGCTGCATTAAAGGCGTGTTTTTTCCGTAAAATAATGCAAGAACTGGATTTAATTTCGAGCAATCTATTTATCTCCCTTGTATTGCATTTAAATAGAATAAATCTTGATCTTCATTTCGCAGATTTTTAACTTCACTCGTTAAAGGTGAGCCATGAGGGTTACGCAATGCTAGAATGCCCTTCAGAGGAAATAACGGTCAGAACGAGCTAGCAAACGAGAGTTTTGTTCCCCATACTCGATATGTTGCAGAGGCATGACGCACCGCATATTTGTTGCGCGGGCGCAGGCCGTCCGTCTCGCCTCCCGCTGATCGCTCGCATCAACTTGACGCGCAGCTTGTATACGACGAAGAAAAAAACACTGACGAGGAAATTAATTGAAAGAAGATTGTTAATAGTTTGATAACCATTCTGAATTATTCAATATTGTACATTTTATTGGTTCTTATACCATTATAAAGCTAATACGATGTAAAGTTATTCAAAATAAAGTGGCAATTATTTAGAAACTTATTGTAAAAAACAACGGAAATAAATATTGAATTTCAGCAAAATCACTGAATTACAAACCTAAGGCTTTTTTGTATTTTTTCTTTTCATAAGCATGGCCTGCTATTAGTAATTATCAGTAACTTTGTTTCATTGGGATAAGGCATTTAGTTTAAAAGTTATAACATTAGTTCTGCATAGAGTACCCAACTACAAAATGTGATGAATGAAATGTCGATTAAAAATGAAAAAATTGGTGTTTTTTTTTTTCGTCGGTAATATAGACTATATTCCCCTTTTTGAATATGTGCACTTTATGAAGACTCATACTGTACGAAAATGTGGTCTCATTGAATGAAAATATACTAGCATTAGCAAAATCAGTTGGGAAGGGTTAAAAATCTAAACCTACATTTATGAACCCTTAAAGATGAACAACAAAAACCGCATAAGAAAATTATAACATCTAAGTGATAGTAATCAACCCTTGCTGTGAGATATATTTAGCACTACGTCTTTTCTTCGCCGCTTAACAAAAGAACTAAATTAACAGATAAGATTTCAAACAATAGTAAAAGAAAGCGATTTACAGGTCACAAGCTAGTACAAGAAATTTCCGAGGGTACCTGAGCATCTGGCCGCGAGCCAACGCGCGTAGTTCTCCAAGGGAGCAACCTAGCTCCACTGCATTATATATCATAATCATAACCTATACGCTTTCGCGTTGTGAACAAAGATCTTTTATTTATTGCATTAATAAAAATAAATAAAATAAAAAAATAAAAATAATTTATAAAAGTAAAAGTAAGCCATTATTACATTGAATTCAACATGAGGCCTAGAATAGATTATTAAATAAAAATATAAAAATAAACATCTAAAACAAGTAACAACAAGATCACCTGACCCCAAACTAAGCAAAGCTTGTATAAGGGTGTCAGAGACAGAAATATAGTTGAATATTTCTAAATACATACTTTAATACATAATAACACTCAGACACACAATGAACACAAATCTTCATAAATGTTTGTCATGGGTGGAGATCGAACCCACGACCTCCGGTGCTAAGGAAGGATCGGATCGCTGCCATTGCGCCAACAAGTCAGATATAAGAAATTAGAAAATCAGTCATTCTGGAAACATATTTCAAGATTATTCCTAAGTATTTCATAAAGTAAGAAACCATTGAACATCTCACAACAAGATGAACCGCTGATGAAAAGGTACCATATATTGAACTGGCTCCTTGGTAGAGATCGTGGGTTCGATCGCTCCCCAGGACAAATATTCGCATTAACGTTCGTATTGTGACGAACGCTTGTGTTTGTGTTTGTGTTGGCTCTTGGTGTTATTATCTATTTAGGTAGGTAGGTATGTATTGACTTGAGACATATTTAAGAACAAATGGAGTCAATTTTCGTTACTATGATTTTCATACGAGCTCCTACTTATTACTTAGTGCATAAAACAATGATTATTCATTTGCTGCTTACTTACATAAAATTAGTCATATCTGGATCTTAATAACAATCGAGAGCGTTTGTAAATGAATACAAAGCCTTCGCAGTAACATAAAGTTAACTGCACAATCTATTAGCTTCATCTTAGTTATTACTTGTTGTCTAGTTCTCGTTTTCTGCTGGCTCAAAGGAACTGAGGACAAGTAATCTCCCGGTTTCCCTGAAGCCTTCATTACTCTGCGTACCTGCTCGGGTCCGCGTTCCAACAACGACTAATTGACACATAAATCTTCCAAGGTTTTTCCACTGAGGTTAATTGTTTACTATAGTAAGTTTTTTTTCATCGAGTTATTTCACTATTTTTCGGGCTTCAGTTCTCTTTTCAGGATCTGGATATATTAAAATTATAAATGAGGTATTAAGTTTTTATGATGGGAAATCAATTCTTCATGATTGTGTAGTAGAGGCATTGTGGAATGAATGTCATTCCGGAAACACGATATCATAAGATAAAAAACCGGCTAAGTGCGAGTCGGACTCGCGCACCGAGGGTTCCGTACAAACCTGTAGGTACGAGTATATTTATTAAAAAGATATATATGTATTATATGATGTAACTAAAAATTTACGATTTCCGCAATTTTTCCTTTATCTGTGCTATAAGACGTTGCTTCGTACCAAATTTCAAGATTCTGAGTTCACGGGAAGTACCCTGTAGGTTTGGATTCTCTTGCGAGTGTCGAAAATTTGTGGCATAAACGGCTGTATCTTTTGATTGCGTTGGCTTAGAAGTTTTGATTTTTTCACAGGTCCAAGGAACATTAGACCTGATTTGATATAAATTCCAGCTTGATACCTTCACGCGTTCCTGAGAAAAAGGGTCTTGACAGACAGACAGACAGACGGACGGACAGACAACAAAGTGATCCTATAAGGGTTCCGTTTTTTCCTTTCGAGGTACGGAACCCTAAATAGGTGAAGACATATAGGCTATATTTTATTTTATAATAGGTATGAATTTTTGATCTTTGTGTGTCAGTCTAAGTAAGGCCCGATTACGATTAGGTACACCTAGTTCATTAATATTAAAAACAAACAAATAAATATCAACTATCGTCGACAGTTACTTTTTGTTTTATTTATATGAGTGTGAAGAAGCAATGATGTCCTAAAATGTCAGGTATTTTTAAAAAAGAAAAAAATTAAATTGATTAAATAATAACGAAAACACAACTTATGTGAAGTGACAAAAAATACAAAATTATCAAAGATGATATGAATATCATCATTAACTTTATGGCATGACATCTTAATATTGTAATGTATTAATAGTTAAAAGTGGCTACGTGAAGGCCTATTTGACAAATAACTCGTTTTGATGTTCGTCCCCAACAAATAAAAAGTCAACCACAATCAAAGGACCATTTTATAAAGCAGACTCGGGAGTCGTGTCGGGACGCGAGCTATAAATTTCCATAATCCGGATAATTTTTCCGATGTTTTTTCATCTCCGATGACACACCTAATTATTTTAATGGCGCCTACACTGAAAATAAATATGGCGCCAGTAATCTGTGAGCGGCGGGAGTGAGGGTGGCGGGGAGGGAGCTAGACGATCGACGTTAACCACTCGATTGCAAAAATAAACAGTGGCGGTGCAATATGCGTTGTCGTGTCAACGAGTGCGCTGGAGTGACCTACATCGCGGTTCTCAGCGTAGACAACATTGTTACTGCGACGATGTATGAGAGTTTATTGGGCATTACAGGAAAGTAACGACTCGCTACGATAGCAAAAGCTTTTAGTTGTAATGTCTAGTAACTGCATTCTTTGGTCATGTAAGTAGTCTTAGTGCGACAAAGTAATAACAATGTTGATGCAAAGTTAAGCTTTTTTATAACTTTGCAGACAAATAAACTTCGCTTTTCGATTGTAGAGTTCATGTCACATGCGTAAGTTACTTTATTAGTTTGACATACGTTCGATCAGCTAGAACAAATCTAGAAAACTATCAAGTTTTTGCTTGAAAACTACGAGTATGAACCTAAAACTCTACTGATCAATTTATACAAAAGTGAGTATCAATGGTACGAACTCTTCCGGTGCCTCCATACGTATGGGCGTGCCCCAGGGATCAATATTGGGTCCTCTGCTGTTTTTGACCTATATAAATGACCAGCCTTATTTTGTCAAAGACCTATGTGGGATTGTATTATTTGCTGATGACACTTCTCTGATTTTTAACGTAGATAGAAGTAACAAAGCACTTGACGACGTAAATAATACTCTCTCTAATAATAATCTCTCTAAGGTACTGCATTGGTTCACGAGTAACAATTTACTGCTTAATGCTAAGAAAGAAGACTAAATGTATCAAATTTTCTATGCCTAATGCAAGACAGGTCGATACCATTATAAACATGAATAACGAGTCATTAGATATTGCGAATTATATCTGCTCTGGCAGGAAGACTTAGTTCGGCAGCTTATGCTGTTAGAAAAATAAGGCTCCTGACTGATATCGCAACAGCAAGATTAGTGTACTTCAGTTATTTTCACAGTGTTATGTCGTATGGTCTACAGTTGTGGGGCTCGGCAGCAGATCTCAACACCATCTTTATTCTTAAAAAAGGAGCCATCCGCTTCATTTACAACCTTAGACCACGCGACTCGCTTCTTGAAGTATTCAAAGAGATAGATATTATAACGGTGTACACTCAATTTATTTATGATAATGAAAACTTGCATCCCTTCAAGAAAAACAGTGATGTTCATAAACTCAATACTAGAAATAAAAATAAGCTCGTAACTCCCAGTCTGAGACTGCATAAGGTAGGAAAATCATTTGTTGGTCAATGTGTTAAATATTTTAATAAGATTCCGCAAACTCTTGTTGAACTGCCTCTTCACCAGTTTAAGTCACAAATTAAAGCTAAGTTAATGAAGCGAGGTAATTATAGTGTTGAGGATTTCTTAAATGATAAGAATTTGTGGTCATCTTAAGTATAATCTGCCTCCTCTGCACACTTTTTTGTTATGACTTTACTCTGTCAATTCAATTTTTGTGTTAAAAAACAAGATTGAAAAGAGTAACCATCGAGTTTCTTGCCGGAGTCTTCTCGATCGGAAACAACCTCAGAACCGGTGGTAGAGTCACATTATGTTTAATTATGATATTTAATATCATAGAATTATTTTATGTAAGTTTATTTTAGGATATTTTTGCCATAATTTTTTTTTTGTAACTATATGACTTGTCATGTACTTTTTATAAGTCTATATGAATAAAGATATTTTTTACTTTACTTTACTTTTCTATAAGCTCATAAGTAGTTCAACTGACATGTTCTGTTCTACTACATTGCCGTACAGCCCGAACGCATGCCTTCATAATAGCGTAAAATTTTAGAATCTGAAGGATAGCGATAAAAGGTCAGTCGTACTTGAGCAGATATTGGGTGACTTTAGGAAACTTGTAGGGAAATCCTCGTTGCAGGCTAGCAATACAGGAGCCGGAGCGCCGGGATTCGTCACACAATATTTAGGAGTAGATTTAGTTGTGGAATAGTTAATAAAAGATCAGCCAATCCAGTGACTTGTTCATTGAATAGTGTAAAAGTATAGGTAGGAAAGAAGAACTGTCACAAAATAACAATAAATAAATACAAAGAGTCCTAGGTAATAGTTTATCTAATAGTAACAGGTAAGTAAATAGGTATGATATGCTTGGCCCGATGCACGGGTTCCTGTTACATAAAACTGTTTACAATAATTGGTTATTTAAAGTATTTAAAAATACATCATCACGTAAGTTAAACTTAAACTGGTAATCTGGTAAAATGCTCGCAAGCTCTGTTCAGTACGATGGTTTCGGTAGGACTCACTCAAAATGCTGAACAGCGAACGTGGAACGATAAATTAAATTTGGGAAGGACAGGTACAGAATACTATTGATGGCCAGGAAGTTGAAACTATGAAGTTTTCAGCCATCGTGGAGGTTCTAACGTCCACGAGACTGGAACGAAACGGCCTCGTTACAAACTATACTATATCTCTACTCAAACTTAGATCACGATTAAGTATTCGGCGCCATTTAGGTAGCTGCAAACTATGCACAACTTGTTGAGCTGAAGTTTAGCCATCCGATTAAGCGCTGTACCTCGCTCGAGTGCTGTGACCTACATCCGAGAGTGAGTGAGTGAGTCACACGCGAACTTCGCTCGGCGTTATCGTTCGCTGAAATTTTCCGATGTACACGACTTAAGGAGCGATCTCAGAATGCTATGTTGGGGGCTTGCGGAACTACAGAGTGGAGAAGTTTAGTTACCGTGTTATTTAGAAGTTGTCATGCCAGGAAAATCCTTGCAATGGAAATGATCTAAACCTTTTTTACGGTGAAAGTATGATTGGTGATAAAACTGCTTCCTTTGAAGTTTTCTCTCGCTGATAAATTTTAATGGTATTTTGTTCTGTCAAAACTCTACCATGTTTTCTTATGTACTTGTAAAATAAGTATTAAAAAAAAGTTATTAAATACCACCTATATTTCCAACAGAAAGAGAGAGATTAGAGTGCTCGCAGGAACTACACAACCTGATACCACCCTTTACTTTCTACCACCGTACCACTAGACGCCGGGAGGGCTTCCACCCCCATGTGGTTGACTTTCCAACAATCCGTCCGTACCCAACGGTTTGCTGCGTCTTTTCTGCTACGCACCGTTAGGGAGTGGAACGCTCTACCTTCGTCTGTATTTTCGGATACTTACAACCTTAGTATCTTCAAGGCCAGAGTGAATAGGCATTTTCTGGGTGTACCACCATCGGCCGCGTCATCGCTTCCCACCTTGCGAGACTGAGGCCAAATGCAAACCCATTTTAAATAAATAAAACAGGATCTTGTTAAACCCCAATCACTTGTTAACTACCTAGTCCAGTCTTCATTACGTCAGAGATCGACTCGACGCCTGAGTCAAATGACATAAGTCTCTCTTTAATTATCCCACTGAACTTAAATAAACTGAATCTAAAATAACACATTACCACATATAACTCATTAATCATAGTAAAAATCTACATTTCCCTACGGTTCATCTGAAAATTACCGTCCAATAGCCGTAACCTCAGTTTTAGCTAAAGTGTTTGAGCGGATCATAAACACGCAGCTCATCCGCTACCTAGAGGATCACCTTCTCATTCTCGACCGTCAGTACGGCTTCCGACCAAAACGGTCTACGGGTGATCTTCTAGCGTACGTAACACACATCTGGGGGGAGGCTATGGACAAGCATGGGGAATCTTTGGCCGTCAGCCTTGACATTGCCAAAGCTTTCGACCGTGTTTGGCATCGTTTGCTTCTTTCCACGCTTCCGGCATATGGTCTGCCACCTCGCCTATGCGACTGGGTCGTCGGATTTCTGGAGGGACGTAGAATTCGTGTCCTTTGCGATGGTCGAAAATCACGCTTTCTCCAGATTAATGCCGGAGTGCCGTAGGGCTCCGTCTTGTCGCCGACGTTGTTTCTTCTGCATATCAATGACATGTTATCTCTTGGTAATATTCATTGCAATGCGGATGATAGCACGGTCCACGCGCGTTATTTCGAGCGCCCTGGGGCAAAGCAGACTGACATCGAGGAGAAGAGGCGAAGTCTTGTTGTTGAGCTTGACGGAGTGTTGGACCGCATTTCAGAATGGGGTGCATGCAATATTGTCGAGTTCAATGCCAAGAAAACGCAGGTGTGTGCATTCACAGCAAAGGCGTCGCCGTTCCTTTCCCATCCCACTCTTCAGAGCACCCCTCTACCGATTAAGGATAGACTAAACATCCTTGGCATGGATGTTCGTAGCAACCTAAACCAGCGGGACTACATTGAGAGCGTCATTAGAACTGCATCCCGTAAACTCGGAGTCCTGAACAGAGTGAGACGATTCTTCACGCCTGAGCAGCTCTGTCTCTTGTATAAGACACAAGTTCGCTCGTGTGTGGAATACTGCTCTCATCTCTGGGACGGTTCCGCCAAGTACCTACTCGAAGCTCTTAACAGGTTGCAGCGGCGTGCTATCCGTATTATTGGAAACCCAGAGGCCCTTTGACCCTTGAGCCTCTCAATTGCGTAGATACATTGCCAGGCTAAGTGTTCTCTATCGCTTCTACAATGGGGAATGCTCTGACGAGTTATTCCAGCTTATCCCAACCTCAGCTTTCCACTCCCGTACCACGCGTGCTGGACTACGGCGTCACCCACACACAATTCAACGCTTGTTGGGCCGAACTAAAAGGTTCGGTGACTCGTTACTTTGTCGTACCATCCAGACGTGGAACGCTCTTCCAGCACATGTGTTTCCTTCCTCGTATAGTCCCGGGTTCTTCAAGCGGGGCGTGAAAGGATTTCTGCAGGCCTTCAAGTGATTCGTTTGAATGACTGGGCTTGTCAACCTCATATCTAGACCTCACGACTGCTTTCCATCAGGTGAAGTGAGGTCATCTTGACAGGCAATATTAAAAAAAAAAAGCTTTGCTGGGCTGAAAATGTCGCGTTTGGTTGGACTCAGAAGCAATTGTAATAATTATTTGACTAATCTCGACGCTCCACAGAATTTTCACACCGGCATCGTCGTCACAGTAACAAAAGTGTACGAACACACATCGACCTACACGAATCAGTTGTCAACTGGCTTTAAACCTCGTTACTAGCCCTTGCTGAGCACAAAGTACACAATAAATTCGCTCAGTAGTCTTTAGCAGACTAATTAAGTTTGAAGCCGTTAAGGTAACAAATCATAACATAAAATGATTGCGGATGAAAAGCTTTGGTATGACTGAGCAATTAGAATGACACCCACGCAAGAGAAACTCGATGACAATTAGGATCAAGGCATTACAATAGAGAGATGAAACAAGTAAATCTGTTGACTTCGTAACGTCCTTGAGTTATAGAAATGGGAGCTCAGCTATAAAGCCAGCGGTGTGACGCTCTAGTTGTGGTTGATTGCGACAACAATGCAAACATCGACATATTGTTTTTATTCAGTTTCAAGCAAAGCTTTAAGGGTGCCTTCAAATTAGATGCCTAAATAACTGCTGCAGTGGCACCACTACTAATTTTCATAGAATATGTTATCGCACCACAGTCGCGGCTCTGTCGTGACACGCGCACGTCATATTTTTATTATAAAAATTTAGCAGAAGCGCGGCTAGCGCACAGACAGCACCACAGTGACATCACGGCAACGCTTCTTCACGCGTCTAATTTGAAGGCACCCCAAATGAGAAAGACAGAGGCAAGTTGATTGTTTCCGTCGTGATAAAAGGGTTTTGGCTTGTCTGCCACCGTTCTCCAGGTTGCTTTGATTTTTTATCAATATTCTGCACCATTGTAGAGATAACTGAATGATTTTATAATGAACACGAAATAAGTGTTCTAGCCAGCACTTAACTGATTCTAATACTCAGCTTATAAAATACCCACAAAGAAATCAATTATTGTTAGAATCACAGGTAAATTATTAATTAACAATGTTTTGTTAACAACTCCACATAAAAAATGTTAATAACCTTGTACCTCCTCAACACTCAACCTCTTTCTGTATCAGTCGTGGTAAATTTATTTGTCATCATCACAGATATCACGTTCGTTCACTCACAGCAATACGTAACGCGTTGCAGAATCGGTAGAGCCGTGGAATCTCTGATCAGTGATGCTAAAAGTGGCGTGTTTGCTTTGGCCCTCACGAGCAGTCAAGAAACTGAGAGCTACGGCTGTCAATTCTGTAATTTACGGCTTTCCGTCGGCAGTCTCACCACAGTCGCAGTTTGTATGAATCAAATAAACCTACATATCGATATCAGTACCACTAAATCATTTTTTTTTTTAAAATAGGTTCTTGCTATGAATTGGCTGGCCATTAGCTTCAGGCTACTCTACTAGTTTGAAACTTACTTTAAGGTAGACCTTAGACAAATCTTGTATTGTACAGAGGCGTTCACATCAACCTTTACATAGTGGCATCTTATGCTGCTGACATAAGACCTATTTTGCAATGGTTTTATAAAGGTTGATGTGAACGCCTCTGTACCTTACTTCACCTCATAGATGAGGTGAAGGAAGATATTATACAAGATTTATTTGAGGAATCAGGGCAAGGTCAGATGTTACGGGTGGACTGATAGTTAATATCATTAAGTCAATGAGGCGATGATTCAAAAGTTTCATTTTTATTAACTCAATTTTTATTAATGCATTCAGGAAACTATTTTCATAAGCATCATACTCTTTTGAACGAGGCAGTATTATATCTGGTTGTATATATATGCTCGTTGAAACAGGAAAAGAACCACGATCTCATATCAGAGAGAAAGAAAAACAAATGATCGTTTCCAAATGGCAAACGAAACACGAAAGTGATCAATTGTTCGTAAAAGTTAGAAGGTATGGAGTCGCGTCCGTCAATCGCTTCTAAATAAAGAAACACTGTATAGTTTCTTGACCTAATGAATCATCGCATGTACGGTGGGTTTATTGTTGCACGTGTGTGAACTGTGAATACGTATTCACAATGATTGTGAGGTTCACGCGAAGTTCCTCTGCAGAAACTCAAAAAACTTATCTATGTCAAAATAGCAGTTGATAATCAATACGAGTATGTAGGAACAGCTTGTTTACGACCCCTTTTCCTATTTAAGTGTACTTTTTATTGACATTGTGGTATTAGAATTTCAGCTACCGGCAGTTGATGACTAAGCCAGTGAATGCCTATTCACTCTTGTCTTGGAGTATGACGTCGAAACGCACGAAACGCGACTCTCGTGTACATCTTCGCTGCAGCTTCGTGCGTCGTTTAACTTAATAAAGCTCCTCAATATCTATTTTTTATGATAATAAACACTTCTTTATAAATTTAAATTTAGGTAATAAAATTAACGCAGTCAAAATCCGAATTGAATGTGCCATAAAATGTGTCCTGCACAGTAATTCCAGTTCTTGAAGGTTTATTTATTTATTTATTTACATTTGCTTGCCAAGTGGATGTATTGCCGTTCTGCAAACATCACGAATCTTTTGTGATCTTCTATATCTTTTAAACCGTTTTGATAGAAAACGTGCTAGATTTGGTAGTAAGGTAAGTGAGAACCCTTGGATATATTTGGTATCTCCAATAACTGGTATGTTGCTAATTTTCTGGTGAAATTCGTCTGTAAATGTAATTGCACAGATATTAACGACGTTCATGTTTACAACACAGTGTCTCATCAAACTCGACTAAAAGCATCCGCGTCGTTGTATGAATGCCTTGGATTCTTGCGTCATGGCTTGCATACATCCACATTGTAACGGTGGCATGTTTGGGGCATAACTCTTAGGGAACAAGTATCAAGACTTAAGTGTCCTGACGTCATCAATCTCAAATGCTGGACTGGAAGTATGGCTGTGATATGCCTTTCTATGCACTTGGGCAGCATCCTGTTATGCAGCAGAAACTGTTTTGCCTTATATTTAAATTCTTTTCTATCTTTTACGAACCGAATCCAAATAATACCTAATTGCGTATTCTTCTAAAACGTACAAGTTTATACAATACAATACAGTACAATACGCAATTATTTTTTAACTTGTTAGTGTTATGTTTTGGAATAGTTTTTTTTTTGTTAAAATTTTTGTTTTTTAAAAGGCATTTCGACAGTATCTACAGTAATATCTCAAATCCCATCCCATAAATAATCCTACGGTAAAATGTGTATTACATGCTATCCCAAGAAGAAAATATTTAAATGGAATCAACTTTGAATCCGTACGCAAAAAGTATGCAAATAATGAAATGAATAATGCTTTTATTCTTTCCACTAAGAATAACTTTATTATTGACCGGTCAACGCAGTGACGTCATATCCCTCGTCTGCCATATAAAATGGAAACGAGTGAGAGTTGATGAAAATATCTCAATTGTCTTGACAGTCAACTACCGCATCATCATAAATGTTTTAAGAGAAAGTTAATATTAACTCATGAAGTATGCCCTTTACTTTTTAATGGCTCTGGAACAGTTGGGACTTTTGGTGAGCCGTGTGAGTCAGGCGACATTGACCCGGAGCGGCAGCGCGAAGTATTTAAAAACAACGCCGACCCTTTGCAAGATCACAAAATGCCGTTTAATTATTGACTGAGGAGCGAAGCTAGCAATGTCTTCTACTCTAGTCTACCTATGTTTTTTTAAATCTGTAATTATACATATATCAAGATGTCAGGTTTTACATCAACAAGCTATCTTGCATATGGAATGTCATGATATTCAATTTAAGTAATCGGTCATTCGTCAGTGTACTTTTAAATGCGACTAAAAAACGTCTTGCAAAGCGGAATCTGTTCCTCCTAAATAAACATTAACAAACATGAAAGAGAGAAACGATTATTTCCTAAGGTCAAGCTGTAACTCTGCTTAAAATTGATGACTCATAATTTGGTTTCCTGGAAATGGACTCGTGTGTACAGTATAGTATACCCAACAAATAATTCAGCTGTATTCTCGATGTTTGTCTTCTCTGAATGCAACCTACGTCTTTATAATTTAAATACGTACGTTCCTTTTAATACGATCTTAAATTATTTTTAAATATAATTATCTCTTTGATGGTTGAAGAACCGGCCTGCTCCTTAAATGTTCACAAGCAATCGTATATCGCAGGCAATCGCAAATCATTAAACACTGAAATTTAACTGGTGATAAGTTTGCTACGATCGAGCGAGATGCTATCTTGAAATTCATGCGTAAAACAAAAGCTGAAGATACTCACATTGTGCTGATGCAGCGTGAGCACCACGTTGTCGAAGGCAGCCGAGTTGGAGAGCGCCTCGGAGGAGCCACGCAGGAGCTCCGCCAGCAGGTCGGCGCCGGGGCGCACGCCCGCCAGCTTCGACGGCGAGGACGTCGCACGCACGTGTGTGGGCCCCCGCGCCCGCCACGCGCCTCCTGGGCCCGCGCCAGTGCCCGCGCCCGCGCCCGTAGAGCCCGCACTCGACTTCCGAGACGGCACCGTCGCATCCGAAAGACTCCGCCGCCCGCCATCCATCGATCGCCCCGAAGGTGCTTCCAGATTTCTCCCAAACGGTCCTCTCGAGAACTGATGTCTTTTTACTTCTACATCCGAATTATCCGATGGACTGAATGGAGAAGGCGACGCTGTCCGATCCCTCGAATACGAATCGCTTTCAGCTTCAGACGGAGAATCTCCACGAGATGTCACACCGTATTTTCTTGTTCGAAAAGAATCATCTTCTCGCTCATCTGAGCTTTGCTGTGAAAATCTGGCCCTTCTCGCTCTCAATTCCTCCGAGCGCGGCCACATCAGCGTCGGCATTTCAGAAGGACTTGGGGGTCCGTTCGTACACGAGTCGTCAGATTTGTCTCCGAGCAGTGAGGATGTCCGCACCTCGTCCGATAGCCTCGTGTCTCGTGGAGAATTTTCCCCACTTTCACACTTTCCGTTCACCGAGGGCGGCGCCTCCTCCTCGCCCCCGTCGTCACTCGCCGTAGTTATGTAGATGCCCTTTCTTCTTTTCGTTTTGTCAAATGGCCGTCGACGCTCACGTGCCCCGATTGGAGCCGGCGAGCGCGGGTTTTGCACGGCCGCGAGCAAGTGCGCCACCTGTTCACTCGTAATGGTCTCGTCTTCCTTATCCTTATCGAGGGAGGCGTCAGACGCAGCACCCGACTTTGGTGTTTCCTCCTGAGGTGTCTCTTTTGACCACTGTTTCACAATACACTCGTAAACCGGCACTGGAATAGAACTCTCTAACACACTCGCGTCCTCGTCACGCGTCGCGGAAAAATCGGCACAGTCACAATCTGGGTTAGCACACACGGTCGCGGGTGGCTCGGGCAGCGGTGGGAACGCGAAGGGACGCGCCGGCTCTAGCGGAGAGGCACCCTCGCTCTGTGGCTGCGCGCTGTCTGCTTGGGAGCCGTCGCTCTCCTCCCGCAGTTCATGCAGGATGCGCGGGGCCATCAGCGCCGGCAAGCTGCCCCCCGCGGCTCCCTCACCCGGCACGCGAGCGGGTGGCGTGCGCCGGGGCAAGGGATGCGTCAGCGACCGCGCGCCCAAGATCTTGTGCGGCGCATCTGGCGGCGGCGAGCGCGGGGCCGGCGACGCGTGCGCTAGCAACCCCTCGTCGGAACCAACCGCCGAGTCAACGGAGGCTACTGACCCGCCCTCGGTAGCATTGTCAAGGCTCGCGGACTCCGCGCGCACCTCCGAAGTTCCTCTCACCGGTCGCCGCCCGAAATCGAAGATCGAAGGCTGACGTGGACCGCGATAGTACTTATCGGACGCGAAATCACCCTGAGAGAACGAAGCACTACGGTACGGGATCGTCTTCTGCGCGTACGAGCCGACGATGGCGCGAGGTTCAACGCGGACAAGGGTGATCGTGTCGGCATCAAACTCGTCGCGGTCGACGGAGAGACCCCGAGGCGGGCTATGGCGGTGGCGTAACCGCGGCGGCGGCACGGGGGGCAGCACGGGCGCGGAGTGCGGCGGGTGAGGCGGCGGCGGCGGCGGCGGTGGCGGCGCGGGCGGCGCGCGCGGCAGCAGACGCTCGGTGAGGGCTTGCAGGCGCTGGTGGCGCGAGGGCCGCTCGTCGCGCGGGGCGCGGCCCAGGCGGCGCTGGATGCGCTCCAGCGTGCGGCGGTCGGGCTTGCTGCGGCCGAGGCAGGCCGCGACCGCCTCCTCGGAGCAGCAGCGGCAGGGGCAAGCGCGCGGCGGCGGCGCGCGGCGCACGGCGTACCGCACCGCGCCCAGCGTCACGTACGGAGACCTGCGCAAGCGACCTCGATGTACTCTGAGACGCGCGCCTCGCGAAGCCGCTCGGCGGCGTTTGGGACAGATTTAGCGCTGCGAGTCCCCCGCGCCCGTTCAGATTCCGGGAGGATTCCCCGCGGCCCGCCCGGCGCCCGCGCTGCACGTTTCGCGAGCGGAGCGCGTTTAGTCGCCAGCGCTCGGGCAAGGACAGCAGGTGGCAGACAGACAGACGGAAGACGCTCGGTATTAATAGACGCACGTTGGCGAGCTAGCGACACGGCGACCTCGTAGAGAGTGAGGATGTTTACGATGTTTTACGGTTACTTAGGTGCAGATGAGGCGTTTCTGTTACGTTTTGTTTAGATCAAAATAAGCTGCGCCTCTAATGTTTGCCAATTTTTTTGTTTCTACATTACAATTGATAGCGATATGTACGAGTAGGTAAATAAAGTTGGTAAATACAGGGGACCTGTTGTTGTCGCGGCGCTGGCGCGCGGCGGGCGGCGCGTCGGACGCCATGGCTACGTCACGCCGCGCATGCTCACGCGCACGCTACACGCGCTCCACCTGTCGACAACAACAATACCTTCATTAAAGACATAAACCTAATTTCTTACACAGTCATCAATTACGAAATACAAGTTTCTCTCTTAACTTAATGATAATTTGTCTGTCACGCACGACCACACAGCATATAAACTTATTAATTATTTTTGCACAGCATGAAGTAACAGAGGTGCAAACGAGACAGAGCTCAGGCAGACGGATGTACCTTATTTGCGCAACAGATGTATTGTAATTGGGGCAAGAAACTTTTGATCGTCATCATTAGCAGCCCTGCAAGTCGTCCACTGCTGAACATCGTGGCTGGCTTTCTACGACCAGCATTCAAAGGGATCCTGCATCTATTATACTAGATAATACATAGATGCAGAAACCTTGAGTATTGCATCAATTCGGATTTATTTAAGGTCTGAAGATCATGGTTATGGCGAGATTTAAGTTTTGAAAAGTTAAATTGTCTCTGCCGGCCTTGGTCAGTAGCAAACTTTAGTGATATTTCATTATAAAAATTTACTAAGAAATGAAGAACCATATTCACAAGCTTAATTTGTTATGTCGAATAAGAAATATTTTTTAACGCAAGCACGTATTCTTAATCGCTCCGTATTTGAAAATCAAAAACTGTGTCTTTATCCTAAAAATTCTTGAAAAGAAACCGCAAATATTATTGGTGTAGTTGTTTGTGAACAGTGTACAAAAAAATAACGCAAAATATTGAGAAAATTGGTGCAATTTCGACAAAAATCATCGTGTTGTTATCAGTAATTGGTACCGGTGAACAGAAATATTATCAAAAGTGGCGGTAAACGGTAAAAAGCTGTCTACGGTTACACTCCCGCACAATAAACACTAACGTTTCTGCCTAACAGAGCCATAGTTTCGCAGTGAATAGATAAGCGAACGGTAGCCATTTGGAATCATAGCTGTACTCAGGTGAAATACAAGAGAGTTAAAGTTCGAATCCCGCACTTGCAAAACTTTTTGTGTTGAACATACATTTCTGGGCAAGTAAAATGAAATGTAAAGCATGTCAAAGGGTGCTTAGGGCTACTGATTTGAAGTCTTGTTCATATTGCGATAGTAAATATTATTTTTTGTGTTTGGGAATATCGCCAGCTGCCTATGCGAAAGAACTTAAGCAACAAAAAAGTAACAATTGGAAGTGTCCTGACTGCAAAGCATTAGAAAAGCGCGGCGATAACACAAATACTCCAATAAGATCACAACAATCTGAATCGTCACCGTCAGCGGCGTCACCAAAAAGTGCTCCTCAACCTCATGATAGCAACGAAGTAATTATGGAGGAACTCAAGACCTACATAGATGTGAAACTAAAGGAAACAGCAAAAAGTATTATGTCGGAGTTCAGAGCTGCATTAACGTTGGAGATTAAAACCGTTAACAAGACAATCGATGAACTTAAATCAAGTGTTGTATTTTTGAGCTCCCAATATGACGAGCTCACTGAAGTTGTTCGTGATAACTCTCGAGAGGTTAATGACTTGCGTGAAGAAAACAAGAAAATATCTGAAGAATTGACGGACATAAGAAGTAAGCTTACATTATTAGATCTTCAATCACGCGCGTGCAACCTTGAAATCCAGTGTGTGCCGGAGCACAAAAACGAAAACTTATTAAATATGACTAAACATCTGTTGGAAACTATTGAAGTTGATTTGTCTGAGAACGACATAGTGAACTTTCATAGAATTCCAAAATTGAGTTTAGAATCTGACCGGCCCCGCAGCATTGTGGTCAAGTTTGTGAATCCTCGGGTCCGAGATGAAGTCCTAGCAGCAGTGAAAAAATTTAACAAATCACATGAAGGTGAAAAACTGAACACATTTCATCTCAGGCTAGCTGGTGAAAAGCAACCTGTATTCGTCGTTGAACATCTTTCCCCAGAGAATAAAAAATTGCATGCAGCAGCAAGGAGTGTTGGCAAAGAAAGGCAATACCAATTTGTGTGGGTGCGAAATGGACGCATTTTTATGCGGAAGGATGCCAAATCAAAAATCAACTGGATTACTAGTGAGGCGGTCTTGAACTCTCTTTAGATTTAATTTATATTTTTATTGGCATGACTTTTAATATTAATCGTTACATTCAAGTTTAAAATTTATTACCAAAATGTACGAGGCCTTAGAACTAAGACAGATGATCTTTACACCTCAGTTTTGAACCGTAAGTATGATGTCCTTGTCTTAACCGAGACTTGGTTAAACAACACCGTCTTTGATTATGAACTACTTGATCAGCGTTACAACATATTCAGACGTGATAGATCTTCAACTTCGTCTACTAAGAGGGAGGGAGGTGGTGTAATGATAGCTGTCCTAAAAGAGCATAAAGCCATTCGTAGATTAAAGTGGGAGTCCCCTTGTGAGGATGTATGGCTGTCACTAAAGATTGGTAACACTAGTTATGTGAATATTTGTGCTGTGTACGTACCTCCCCCAGTCAAACTCGATTGCATTGAGTCTTTTGTAAATAACACAACTGATGTCATTCAAAATAAGATGACCGGCACCTCTCAGGTATTGGTAGTAGGGGATTTCAATTTTCCCCGTCTAAATTGGTCCGGTGGCGCAGACCCCCTTAATTTATCTGCGGTAGCATCGCTCAGTAACACAGAACATGCTTTCATTGATGCAATGTCATTTAATAACTTACATCAATGTAATTTCATTCCTAATGTAAATGGTAGAGTCTTGGATTTAATATTCTGCGACAAACCTACAAATGTGACCGTAACTGAAGCCGACCTTTCTGTTCTCCCAATAGACCCTCATCATCCATGTATTGAAATAGAACTCAACAATTCTACACGTAATACAATCAAGCCGAAAAAAATTAAAATTTTGAATTTCTATAAGAGTGACTATGAGGCTATAAACAACGAGCTATCTAAAATCAATTGGCCTTCTGCCTGGAGCTATTCAAACGGTGTTGATGAGATGTTGAAGTTATTTTATTGCACAATAATGCCAATTATACGTAAATACACGCCTACTCAGTTCAAAGAGGATTCTAAATATCCAGTTTGGTTCAGTCTACTGTTAATAAAGGCACTTAAGGAGAAAAACAAATATCATAATAAGTTCAAGAAGTATGGAAATCCTATGGACAGAATCACGTTTGAGCTCTTGCGTAAGCGCTGTGATGTAATGATAAAGGAGTGTTATAATACTTTTAAAAAGCAAGCCAGTGTTAATTTGCAAACAAATCCCAAATATTTCTGGAGTTTCGTTAACGAGAAAAGGGCCAATAGTGTAACTATACCTGACGAAATGTGTTTCGGGGGCAGTGTTGCTAGGGGTGGACAACAGATTGTAAATCTCTTTTCCACTTACTTTCAGACTGTTTATAAAAGTGTTTCCAAATTACAAATGCCGGAAGCGACGAATGGTGCACAGGCCACTCAACACGTAATGTCAAAATCAATAGTAACGGAATCAGATGTTCTTAGTGCTTTACAGGGACTAGACTGCAGTAAGGGACCAGGGCCAGATCAACTACCTCCTATTTTCCTCAAAAGTTGCGCGAAAACTTTATGCAAGCCCTTGACGTTACTTTACACGCGCTCACTAGATACAGGAATATTTCCAACGGAATGGAAATTGGCCCACTTGACTCCTATTCACAAATCTGGAGATTTAAACAACGTACAAAATTACCGCCCTATCTCTATTCTCTCAATAAGCGGTAAAATACTAGAGTCGATTGTTTATAGGCAGATGTTACGGTTTGTTCAAAATCATATAAACCCTAATCAACATGGATTCCTCCCACGTAGATCTACCTCCACTAACTTGGTAGAATATATTAGTGATGTCTCAGAAGCTCTAGACAAACAGAAAGAGGTTCATGCAATATATACCGACTTCCGCAAAGCATTCGACCTAGTGAATCACACTCTGTTGATGAGGAAGCTTGCTGGCGTTGGAATTCATGGTTCTCTCTTAAGATGGTGTGAATCCTACCTACTTAATAGATCGCAGTTGGTAGCCATTCATGGTTTTACTTCGGAAACATCTCCTGTACCCTCAGGGGTGCCCCAGGGCTCCCATTTGGGCCCCCTCTTCTTTTTAATCTTCATAAATGACCTCTGCGGTCACATCCAAAGTAAATTCAAAATGTTCGCTGATGACCTCAAAGTGTACCGGTCTGTTACTGGTGCACAAGATGCAATCATATTGCAGAACGACATAGATAATGTCTCTGAGTGGTGCGAAATGAATGGCATGTTCCTAAACCCTGACAAATGTTTCTTTCTAAGGCTCACTAGAAAAAAAACAACTTACAACACCTCTTACAAAATTGGAAATTGTAAACTTAAAGAGGTGGAGGTTATTCGTGACTTGGGGGTTTTAATTGATAGATCAGTTAGTTTTCGCCACCACATAGATCACATAATATCTCAAACATCACGTCTAACTGGCTTTGTTAACCGTCAGATGAAACTGTTTAGGCAACCTTATTTGAATGTAAAAATATACAACACCATGATTCGCAGCATTCTGGAGTACTGCAGTGTTATTTGGAATCCCTCATATCAAGTACACTCCGATAGAATTGAATGTGTCCAAAAACGCTTTTTGTACCATCTGGCTTTCTCCGACAACAAATGCCGAGCTCTGAATTCCTATAATGAGCGTCTCTCACATTACAAAATGGAACCACTTCATACCCGTAGAAAAGTGTTGGATATTGTTTTCGCCTTTAAGTTGCTGCACGGTCTGATGGATTCATCGAATATCCTTGAAAGATTTTCTTTTTGTGTGCCACGTATGAGCAGCCGCCTACACAACAGAAAGACTTTCCTTGCCTGGGTGCAAGACAAACCTTGGACAGCATTCACCACTCTATCGCATGGCAGCTAGTTGTAACACTGTCCGCGCTAATATTGACTTGTTTTCTGGTTCTAATGCCTCAATTAAATGTAATTTGAAATCATTGTTATGTAAACACCAAACGGCTGTTTGATCATTGTCTTTTAAGAAATTGTTTTTCCTTTCTTTTTAATTGTTAGGGACATAGTTTTTTTCTTTTTCTTTTTTCTTTTGATTAATCGCAGTGTTAATTTTTCAAAAATGCATGCTGTGTTTACATCTAGAAGGAATTACAATTACGTGTATCTATTTTAGTTAAACGTTTTACGGATGGCAAAAATTGTAAATCCAGTTTTGTGAACCAAATATAAAAAAAAAAAAAAAAAACAAACTAAAAAAGAAGTTACCTTTTTCTTTCCCTGCTTTTGCTTTTATTTTTAATCTTCAAAAGTTTCAAACAATTACTATAGAAACCAAGTCCGTGAGCCCATTTCGAAGCACCTTAATTGCGCTTTGCAGTGTTCATTACAGCTCCACATGTTCAATGTCAAAGCGCGCCGCACGTGAAGCAAGTAATAGTCGTGGATCGGATTAGTGCTTCATTTTTGACGGGCGGTTGTATGAAGACTATCCTTCTATACGTTATTATTCTAAGTATTTAACAGATTCTTGCGTTAATATCTGTAAATTATTATTTCACCTACATTTACTAAAGTGGACGAAGTTTTTTACTCCTATTGCAACAACCTGATTTCATGTTTCTTTGTGTTTCAAAATGAGGCAGCCCTAGTGTGGGGATTAGCTACGTATTGATTATAAATAAGATGTATAGTTATATTTTAAGCTATCAAAATCTGGAATGAGTCAAAAGCGCGATACTAGTTAACCACAAAAGTTACAAAAGGTTTCCGAAGTCGCCACAGTACCAGTGCCGCCATCTGCTGTCACTTTCCTGCACTATTTCGCCGCGAGTGCGCAATGCGGCGGTCTTGGGCGGGCAGGAATTGATGAAATTGACGAGATACTGTGTTTGTTGCGGGATAGGTGCCGCCAGTACACGCTTTTTAAAAATACTTTCACCTCATCTATTTCTGAAATTACTTGACTAACTCCAATAAAATTAGAATTTCTATTAACGAACGCCGCCTCAGGAATAGTCACGATGTCGTAGTGATGTGACTATTTACTGGTAGGTAAAAGTGAATCACTGAAAAATACGTATCTTTATCTGACCTCTTGAAATGAAATTTCACAATAGAATTAGAAACACTACTACACTACTTTAATAGAAACAGTAGAAAGACATTATGAAATATAGATATAGAATTATCAACCTTGTTTTAGTTGTGTTTCTGCATTAAATATACTAATTATTATCAGATCTAGAACCTAGAAGTCCTAGAACCCTTCATGGTTAGTTGGTAGTACACCTAAGTATCATCATCATCTTTAAAAAATACCGACTAAAACCCCACGGTACTCGACCTCAACACTTCAGCGGTGAGGCAGGGTCCCTAAAAACTTTCGCAACGCCCCGCCGCCAATGCTTCCCCGTATTAGGGCCCCCTCCAGCCGACCCACCAATGAAAGGGAGAGGCCACGGAAGCACCTGGAGCACACAGGTACTTCCGCCGTCGCGGTGAAAGCCGTGCATTGCGGGCAAAAGCACCCCCGTACTCAAGCCCGCTGGCTCCCACCGTACGCGGACCCTACGAGGTCCGCAACCACGATCCCCCTAAAATGTGAATCCGCTGCCGCATCTGGCGGTGCGGCCCCGCCGAGCCGCAGTGCACAGGGGGGGCCAGCCGCGGAACACTGCCCCCCTCTAAACGGTTGTGCACAGCGGCCTCCACCTCGCGCCCTAAGGCGCTGCGCCCGTGGGCGCCCCTTTAGGCAGGCAGTGGTAGGCACCATACCACCACCACGCCCGGCGGCAGGCAGTGGGTGGGAAGTCCACCGCACTGCCATGCCTGAGCCCTCTTAGCTTCCCGGTGGTTCCACCTGCCACCAGTACTAAGCCCCCCCGCCACGAGAAGGCGAAGGCTCATGGGGGGGATGCTACAGCACACTGCGCCAACCGTGTGGTCAACTTTGATGACAATAATCATGTTCACATTCTTTAAGTTTTAAAAACCAAACTATACCAATCACTTCTTGCGAAAAGTTATTGATAATAATTTTTACACGTTGAGAGGAATGGTCCAACCGTACCTGCAACTTGCTAAAAGTAGCCACGTTAAATGACAAATGGGGAAGTCTTTCGTTCATAAATAACGTCTTGGTGAAATATGTGCTGCATCCTCGACACGAGTCGACGGCGCGTTACGATTCGCGGATATCTATTACTCATGCAGCGTGAGAAATATTGCCTGGCTACCTGCGCCTGCGCCTAGCTAGCCAGAAGCGGCAATCGAGAAGGAAACTTTGTGATGAGTGTCAATGCCAGACATTTTCGCAAGGCAAAACATTGGACAAACGAAGGCTCTTAAATTGGCTATTTATTTTTTATTTTAAAGCTATATTATTTTACTGGAGAAGTCCACGCGGGATGGCCAGCATTGATTGAACATAATTCAAAGAACGCATCATTAAATTTAAGACCCGTTATTTATGATAAGTCTCAGAAAATCCGAATAAATACAGTTTCTTTTCGATCCGGCTGCTGCGGCATTCATTATTGAGCTCGTCCGGGGACGTGGCGGCGGCGCTGTGGGACGAAGACAGTTTGTGATTTCACCAGTTTGATTAAATCCGCATTAAAAAGAGTTTCACATGTTATTTTTAATGTAATGTTATTTTTGCCTGCTATTTTCTGTACTTTTTTACAATGTGAAAAGGTGTTGTCTGAAAATTTCTTTCGTTTCTTCCAAATAACTATAACGCCGTCATATTGCTAGTAAAAGCCTTTATCATTAAAACCCCTCCATCTCTACATTAAATGATGAGTACAGTCTTAATCAGAACGCCTGCAGCGGTCCTTTTCGTGACGGTGAAGGGATTACGGAAGACCTTATTTCCAAAATAGCTTTTTATGACAAACTGTTCAAAGAAACAGTGTTTTTCGAAAAACTGTGTTCGTTGTTATCTTAAGAAAAACAACAAAGTGCTAATATAAGCAAGAAAGCACGCCGCCCTCGCCGTTACTCCATCAAACTTTAAACAGATCTCGCTCTACTTTCCTGAAGATTTACTCGAATTTTTCTAGTTTATTTTGAGTAATTATTACGGGTGTGAAAGTAATCTCTGCGTCATCATTGCACTATGCGCCTTATACCTAAGATATAGGGTTCGATTTGTATCAAAGGTCATGGTGACTGAAGAGTGTTGCGTTGCGCGTAATGGCTTTCAGAATAAGAAGAGATGCATCGCCGCCCCCGCGCCGCCCACGCACTGCGCACTCCCGTATTAACTTCCTGCGCACGGGCTTAGTGCTGAGTTGTGGACGACAAATAGTCGAAGGCGTGGCTATTATTATTTTTAATGTTTCTTCGTCACAGACGCCAAATCACCGTATAATCTTTGTCTTATTCACAGTCAAAGGTTTCTCCTGGACTTATCTTATTTAAAACCTTTACCTTTTACTGGAATTCGCGTTAACTATCAAGAATGTTGTTTCTTTTACTAACTCAGTTTTTTTTGCTTTGTTTCCACAATTAAATGCGGTGGCGTAAATTAGTGCTGGGCACAATGCCAAATAATATGCGATTTTATTAGGTTATTGTCCTTTTGAGTTTGGGTGTCTCGCTCTCACTATTATTTACTCGCGGTCGTGGTTCAGCTACGTTAAAACATAACTTAATTATGGCTCTGACTTAGGTCTTAGATTAACATTTAAACCCAGAGAAAGCCTTTATTCAAAGCGTGCTTTTGTCGCTTTGCTACAGCAACCGTTTTGACGTTGTGCAACAACCACAGACTGAACTGCATAGCCGCATAATCGGTATAAACTTTACAACGCTGCAAGTGTAACGCTTGGTGTGCAATTGACTGACTTGACGGTCAGTCAGGTCAGTCAGTTTGGTAAAAACATTTATGCCCATTATGATCAATCAAGTCAAAAAAAGTTAGTTTTGACAGACATTCGATAGTTTTTATGGAAAAAATAATTTAATTTACTTGAAAGTATGAATTACCTATACATTTATTGATGACTGAGTGTAGGTATTGGTATCGCGTTGGAATCATGCCGAGATGAAGTGTAAACTTTATCTCTCATGGCACTAAAAAAATAAAACATCAGATCAATTTGTAGTTCGTAAATCAGAATCTCACTCGATCTATTTTATCTCTAAAAATATGCGAGCAAACACTGCTGCATATTTTTTGTACCAACATCAGCTAATTCAGAGGTTTTTGAATAAGATATTCTTGAGGCCCGACACACCAGCTGAAAAAGAAACCAGGAATATAATTGTTTGCCATTATGATGGAAGGAATGAAGAAGTTTAGCCCGGGAGCAAAATCACACTGACCGCTATTTTTCTATGAGGACGGACAATCTGAAGAGGGTTGCAGGATTTTGTGGACCACTTCAACTGGCCACTCTATCTATGGAGGAGACCTGGCTCAGCTAGCAGAGTACATCTTATGCCTGATAACGGTTACCAAGGATAGATTCCCTCCATTACACTTTTACTTTATAAATAGTAACTCTTGCAATAGACGGGCCCGGTGCCTATATTACGATCTCTTGAAGCTTGCTCGCATTGGTCTGTTAATTGAGTGTCCTGGCATTTTGCTATTATTATCTCTTATTTCCAGTCACGTGACCATTACGTCGTGCAAACTCAACTTTTACGCGGCGTATTGCTATTACGTTTCTTACCATTGTTTGTTGTCGAAAAATGGTACCAGTATAAAACTTTTCGGTTGCAGAAATAGCTCTATAAAAGTGTCATTGTAATACTGAAAGTGAGCATTTTTAGAACCGTAAACGGTCAGCTGCGATGGTGGCAAAATATTGTAATACGGCCTCTAGTTACTCACAAATATGGAAAATATGGCATTTTGATCAGCCTAGACACCGCTCGCTGCTACTCAATTAAGCAGTCACTCCGCTCGCGCCAATAAACAGTTTCCGATACTGTCACTGTCCGATGCGCCTTATTAATAGCAATTACATATCTTCAGCGCAGTCGCGCAGGCGATTGTATAAACAAACCGCAACATTTTTGTAACCCACATTCTGTATCCGCATTTAATAATTTCATTGGTTACAAGTTTATCAGAAACCACACTAAAGATAAAAGCATTTAATCGTATTCCTCAGACAAAATACCTGCTTGCGTATAAAATTATATAAGCAAAGTGGATCTGACATTCAATCGGACCAGTTGCAATGCGGGGAGGAATGACATTTTGACGTTTCGTAACGAAATCTTATTGATTTTTTAGTTGATTAAACTTCTACATTCTAATGTTAACTTCTTAATAGATATCCCATTGTTCTTATGTTTTTCCTGCCTCTTATTATCCCGGGGTTCTTAAATGGTGCTAGCAAAGTCCTGCAAAAGATCCAGTTTCAAGATGTGGTTGACCAGCCCAATATGATGCTTATACTATGCATTACCATCCCGTCCTCAAGGCTGCTTTCCCTTGAGAGAGGTGATCTTGACGGGCAATTTGAAACTATGAAACTGACTCTGTCTTTTTATTGGTGTAACTAGGTCATAAAAATATTATCATAAAACTTTCTTTTTCACAAACCTGTAAGGACAAGGTTTGCGGAAAAGAAAAAATAACGAAAACGAAAAACAGATCATCCAATTGGGTGCAGTCGTGCCTACTCACTCGTAGGCGTCCAGAAGTTATGCGCGTTACTACATTTCCACGTTTTATTTTTATTTATATAAGTAAGTTTGTATTATTTATTTCCTTGGGACTGTTGGTTAAATGAACAATGTGTTGCTCTGAAAACAAAGATTTATTTTAGTATTTACATAGTAATACAATCAAATCCACTAAAAACCAAAATCACACTACCTACCTGAAAACAAAGAAACGACATTTAAAGTATATTGACCAATCTTTGATCCCTTTTTATAATAATTAAATTCATCGTAAGCGATATAAAATATTAAGCTGAAATCATAATGACGTTCAATCTGTCAGCTCTGTTCTATAGACAGTCTTGGCATTGGACGTCATTTCTTAATGTGGCAAAAAGTATCTATGCTAAATAATTATAATGTCGGTTCTTTACATTTATATACTGGATGGTTATCTAATAACTTCCGATAACGATACGGCATACTCAGGAAGTGATCCTAGTCCTAGTAACTATATAAGCGAAGATTAGATTTTTTCAATTAACTTTAATTTTAATGTTTTCATACAAAAAGTAGTGATTTGTATGGAGCCCTTGAAATGAAAGTTTGTTAAATAAATTTCATTTTCGCTTAGATATATTCTTTATCACTTAGTGAGTACGAATGCCATATCGTTTGCGGAAATTATTTGATGATCACCCGGTAGATAAACTCTGTTTCAACGTTTTTTAAACTTAATTTATGTTGTAAACTTAATGTATGCGCTTGTACTACAACTTGGAACGCGTCCAGGTGCACACCGATGATGATTGACGGGGGATGACGCCGGCCGATAAGTGCGGGTTCATGACGTTCACTTCTAGACGACAGAACTTTTTTAAATAAATACACCTGTGCTTTTATTGTCTGCTTTCTATTTAGGGTACTCGAAAACTATGTGTCAACTAAATTCCTCCTCATCCCCCTTTGTAATTTGTAACACACAATTTACCCGATACACATCAGACCAATTTTTTCAAATGTAGCGTCATGTGGAAGTAATTGCAATGTAGTTAGATTAAGTACCTACTTAAAAAAAAATTAATAGTTTACAATTTCTTCATACTTCTCCTTGATGAACGATTTATCAAAACATGTAGATTAAGTTAAAAAAACTCTCAGCGTGTTGATATTAATGACAAAATCCATAATAATTACACAGACTGAACTAGCCCAAACATAACTCATGGTCTCGCTCGACGGAACCGCGTGACCGGTTCCGCGTCTATTAGGACGCCCGTAGATCATTCTTATGAAACCGATAATCTGTGCGGATTCGATCGACAGCAATATTTAAATCGGTCGGTTCTGGCCAATTTATCATCGAACCTCGTCATTATGTGGCCCAACATCTTGATTAGCGATGCAAATGATATCATTGGGAGGTCTAATATTGATTTAAATACCCTACATTGTGTCTGTTTCCGTCCGCCAAACGCGCAAATTATGATTTATGTGGCTGGGTGTGCTAATTATATGCGAAAAACATAATTCGATGTAATCTGGATTTGCAGATACACCACTTTATTTACATTTTTGCATCATATAATTTTACATGCTTGTGTAATTTTACCCAAATAATAAATTAAACAAGACAGACCTGGTACCTCCGCGAAACAAGTCAGTTTTTTTATTGAACCCAAAACAAAGCAAAAACAAACAAGCAAACGGTTGCAATTATAACACTTGAAACTTCCTTTAGCTAAGAATTGTTTATAACATGAAATGATGATGTTATATCATATTCTGTTCATGGTTTTGGCTACCAAACTATAGGTACGGTACGAGTACCTATTTGCTTTATGTACCTTATTTTATTTGATCTGTGCGACATGTATCGCCATGTACACAGAGGCATGCCTCTAATAGACAAACGACCTAAAGATATCAACAAAAATAGCACAACACTTTTAAAACGTCTTGAACTTTTGAAACTCTAAAAGTTTTACACACCACCTAAAAGTATGAAATAATAGCTAAGTACCTACTCCGCAACCTCGAATCGGACCATGCATGGGTACAAAACGATTGAACTTCCCGTTCTCATTGAGAGTTGATAACATTTCACAAATAAGATGAGACTACTTACCTGCAGCCCAAATAAAGATAGGTTATCGTGTTGCAATCTACGCGGTAGTCCGTTACGATAACACTGCTACTAAGAACTTGTTACGAATGTAGTTCGGAAGTCAGAACTGAACATGTGCAGTGAAGTCTATCAAATGAATATCTTATATTTTCTACAAATATTCAAACTATGTGAGATACAATGTTATTACTTTTTAATTATTTCAATAACAAAAATCAATTTACAATAGTAAATTCTAAATTTTTTCGTCTTTTTTCGACTTTACAAGAACGCGACAAACCTTGTATCAATCGTATTATTTGAGTAAATTTTAATAAGAATTTCTTAACCGGTATAATATCATTGAAATACCTGAGATCCTTCATATTCCAAAGAAATTCTAAACATCAGATTCTCAAGACAAAATAATTAAAACGATCAAATATAGCATAGAGATTTATTTCAATTAATCTAATGAATAAATTATAATAATTGATATTGCTATCGCGCCGGCCCTTATCTCTGCGATCACACTAGCTGGTCAAAAAGCCAGTTATGACTCGTAAATCTGTTGGGGTCGATTCGCGACTAGGGTTACCAGCACGGCGCTGGGCAGTCCTGACTAGAAGTCTTTTTGTTGAAAACTTTCGATTTAAAGGTGACAAATACAACATTAAAAACAGAGAATAAAATACATCATAGCGGTGTCAACACAAAATTAACTAATGTCTGAGCCTGATAAGTGGAGACGCTAATTTTCAGTCGACTTACTTTAAACCGCGATTGTGCTCTATACTGTAACAACAAGGTTTAACTTATCAGTCAATATAAAATCTTGTGAGATGGCGTCGACGTACCTAATTTGTGGATCACCGGCAGGCAATACAATACAGATATATTACTGCAGAAACAACACTAAATACTGCTATATATGTGCTTAATTTTATAGGTAAAACTTAAGTACTATGAATCATATATTATTCTATTATTAAGGTAGTTGTTCTAAATCCTGACATGTCCTTAAGAAATCTTCATAGCATGTCGCCCTACCCGCGATTGGTCGTGTGGTCGGAACGGTAGCGACGATTTACGAGCAGACCGGCTCCTGCGCAGTTACGCATGTATGGCCGGCGTTACGGCCACCTAACTGTATTGTTCCGAACTTTATGTATTTTCATATATGGGTAAAAGCTGATTAAATCTTCACATCATAAGTAATCGATCGAACGATTTCTTTTGTGATTGTAAGCAATCAACAAGTTTGAATAAGCAAGAGGGTATTAAGCCTACATTAACAAGTGTCAGTAGACCAGTATTACTCGTATGTAAGCCGCTACTCAGTAAAACTAGGAGGATCATTCATTCGATTTGAACCACAGTGGACATCTTACCGTATGTAATGATCATTTGTGACGCCTGCGGGTGCAACCACAAAACGAAAATATTAACTTAATTTTTCCAAAAAAAGGTATTACTGGAAAAATGCACATACTAGTATCAAAGTAAAATCCAGCAACACGTTATTAACCAGTAGTTTTTTTTCAATGTGAATGAACTGTAGGAATACTGTTTTTTGAGACGATCATGTAATTTCCTAACATAAATTGTAAAATGAAAAACATGTTGAAAAGAGTACGAGTAACTGCCGAGTTTCTTGCCGGTTCTTCTCAGTACTAAATCAGCTCTCCGGCACTGGCAGTAGAGTCACGTTTACTTTGGGGGGTACTGTATGTGGATTTGTCTACATTATTCTATTTTCATGTCTATTATCAGGTTTGAGAAGTTGTTCCTTCATGTAATTTGACGCGTTAAAGAGCTTTTAGTGGTCTATGCATAAAGAAATGTCAACTTCGACTTTGCTTGTAGTCAGGGTCCTGCTAGTTCTTTTCAGCCATACAACTCCAACAGACGCTTCGAATAAATAACACATCAGATGAAGTCCAAATGCGTTGTTGTGGCTCGAAGGTGGCTCGGCGGCCTCCGAGTTAAACGAACCCGCGGCTTGACCTTTCGATTCATTGTTGGAACCGAATGAAGTACCTCCGACCGCCTCCCTCACGCACACAGCCGCACACCACTAGTGGAATATTTCACGTTGAGCTGCCTCCGTGACAGATTGACGTAGTGTGGTAAAGACGGAGAGGGTAAGCACCTCAATAGCAGTAGACAAGACGACTGTCATTTTATAAATAACAGATTATAATAACAGCTAATCAATTCTCAAATAACAGCAAACATCACAACACGAAAGAATAAGTACGCATGTTTTACATTTAGTACAAACAATTTTAAATCCTTTGCCCAGCTTTTTACTGGTACATTATCGTCCAAATAATAAGAAGAAATATCCAATCATTTAAAGTTTTTGTAGTTTTTTCCTTAACACTTCATCAATAATGTTTAGCCTATTCCTTTCGAGACTCATTCAATATTATGAAAGGTCCGACGAGGCGTGGCTGATCGTAACCGATGATGGCGATGTTCTGACCCACAAAAAAGCTCTCGCGCATACGTCACCAGCGACGTGGTCCGAAGTCCTGCGACCAAGAAGTCTCATGGCAATCAATCAATGCAAGTACCTCTTAGGTACTACCTACTCTTTATATGGACGAGTACGTAGGCTGTAAGTATAAGGTGTGGCAACTTATGTTGTCAAGTAAGTCAAGTCTTTCTTTTAATTTGGCACAAAAATGTTATAAAATTGCAAAAAGACAATCACATCTTTACTTGCATCAGGTACAGTATGATGATTGGACCTAGAGACTAGGTATGATTCGCATGTCTGTAACGGACACTCGATCACATTGACGCTGTCCGTGTTCACATCTTATCGACAATGGTATATGATGTGGCTCGATAAACTGCTACTATTATTTAACCAAGTGGTAGGTAAATGTAGAAAGTTAAATTAAATACTTATATAGTGAGTCGATGGATACACCTTCCAGACCACCTTCAGGTATAATGTAATTGTTGTTGTCTTAAGTTGTTAAGGCAATTGCATGTTTTGTGTTTAAATTTCCTTTTTTAGTAGATTTGAGGACAAAATAGTGATAAGGTAAGTTATAAAGTAAATCAATTACAAAGATCGAAGGTACCTAATGTAAACAAAATTAATTACACAATTATATTTAGTCGAACTGTAACCGAGAACTACTGCCGACAAACTGCTTGGCAGATTGATTTTTTTATATTAAAAATGTATTATTGGAAAAAAAATGAGAAGAAAACACTGAGCGAAGACTAACACTTTCATGCACTCTCAAAATATGGTCATTTAATATTTGAATCCAGATCAAACCGTGTCTGATCGAAAAAATATGATGATTTTGTCAATATTATAATTTATCGACGCTCAAATAATCCCGTTGGATCTGATTTTCTAACGGATGATACAGTTTCCGAAGATATAACGCCTAATCTGTATGCTTATGAATCTATCAATCATATATTTATTGATGGACAGCTAATCTCGTCGTCTGCACTGACACATTGTCATTAGTCCAGTTTAATAAATGAATGTGAATGTATTGGCGACACGCGTTGTATGTAAACGCTATGGTAATGAGCCGCTTCGAATGCTAATGGCATTATTAGGAACCACTAATGGAATAATAAAACAATATTTCTTTTGCACAAAAAACGCCTCGATCCTGTCGGCGTGCGATCGCGCAGACCCGGGCTGTCAGCCGCACACGACGCGTTTTTTGCTCATACAACGGGGAATTCGATTAAAATTCTAAGGTGTCCTTCAATCGTTTCTACTCTATGCAAGCCAATGCAGATTCTGACTGTTTAAAGGTCAAATGTTTATTTCCTTGCTACTTTCTTTACAAATATCGTGTAACCAGTATCCTGCAATCGCAACGCAATCTCTGGTGTTGTGAGTGCCCGCTGGATGTGGTCACTGCTTACTGCGTGGTTTTTAGCTCCCGGACACTTACCTTACACTCAAGAAAATGCAACCAGTGGATCATTTCAGTATGTTAATAAAGCTACAATTTATTTTAGCTAAAACCTGGCTCATTCCTTGGCCTATAGGGCAAACACATTTGACGTCAGCACCTCACATTATGAATAGGCCACATTATTCGGCAAAGCAAACAGATTAGCGCCTTAAAGCGCTACTGTCAAATGGTCATATATCATGTAATGGATTCCCATTAACCTTTTATGTAAAACATACAAGTGAAGCCGCCGAGATTAATGCCGACTTTGTCAGCTTGTTCCTGGTAAACGGTTTAGCACTTCGTCGATAGATAGTCACTTCACATTTATTATTAAAACATTAAACATTTATCTATTTGTAAACCTTTTGCATTTTGGTTTTACCTACTTAATTCTGTCGTAGTTACTTTTATGCTAGACATGACAGAGTACAGATAAGTATTACAATGATAAAAGGCAATTCAGTAAATGAGTTTTGATTAAGCTCTAATTGATTATGAGCTATTTGAGACAGATTGAGAATATAAATCACGATAATTTTGTTATGTTTCCCCATAAAGAGTTTAAGAAAATAAAAGTAATTATAATATTAAAAGCTACTAGGCGTTTCTAATTGTACATCAAAAGCTTAGATACGAAGTGAAAAATAAAGAGGTAGTTATAGGCAAGGTGAATTGTATCGTCATGGTGGAGATAAGACGACTACGCCAAACTGGTGCCTTAATTACTAACTTTACAATCGATTCAACTTGTAGTTCGCACTAACGAATGTAACTTGTTAGGTATATATTCTAACTAATTCTTGTTGAATCTCAAATGAAATCTAATTACCATCTGCACTTTTTATACGTAGCTGTATGTAAACGCCGATATAAAAAGTTGTGAACAGGTCAGCAGCTCCGTACCAGGAAATTGTAACGTTCGCGCATTTGTTATTACATCGACATCCGCTTCGCGGCGAAACGTACAAATATTTTGACTTTAATAAGACCAGAAACTGCCATCTCACAAATAATGACAATAAATCTCAGGTTGTCCCGACTCCGGGTGCGTGGGAGTTGCCGCTTTTTGGTCAACTATAACTGTCAACGTCGTAGTTTCACGCGCACAATCTCTAATTTGGACACATTCATTTATGGTGTGGTTTTTGCGTGCTATAATTTTTTATTCGCTATTCTCAAATATTTCGGTTTGGTTGCCCACCATAAATTACGTGCTAATCAGCTAATTTCGAATGAAAAATGTTACTGACCCGAGTCGGGGAAATATGAACGATTGATGGAGTCATTATGGCGAGTGATCATCGGCACAATAAATGCCGGTGAGTGAGTTCGTTAGAGCGCCATAAAAACAGGCCGAGCTTCGCACGCGAACATTGCTTACGGATTTACCGCCGAAGCCGAACTAATAAACGCGGAAAAAGTTATTCTGTCACTGCCACTAACTATTATTTGGGTTATTTATAACACGTCCGTATCTCATGTTTGTAAGGTAGTTAATTGCGTTTCACCAACGTTTAAGCTTTCGCTTCGTACCTTATCCAATTAGAACTTAATGATTAGCTTAAAGCGCTACTGTTAAATAGCCATATACCCAATGTAGATAAAAGAGCGAATAATAGAAACAAATTCAACAAAATCCCACTTGCGCACGGTGGGTACCGTTGAAACCCGTATTTAGAAAGCACCTTACATTGATTCAATGTGACAAACAGATAAAAAAATATCTTTATTTGAATAGACCTGTAGCAAGTATTTTTTAATCGTCATTACAAAAAATATATAATAATAGACATATATACATAAATACACTGACAAAAGGACATACTACCTTTGAACTTAAAAAATATAATAATTCTCCCTTAAAATCCTAAAATATGTGTATTCAGGTATATAATAGAATTCGCAATGACATTAAAGATGTTTTTAGTATTAATTCATTCAAGTCGAAGCTTTATAAATGGCTCATTGACCAAAAAATATACGACATTAAAGATTTAATTGACCGTAGATTCTAATTGGCATGGCTTGACTTTCATATTTTAACCTCATAATTTGTATCAATTCTGTAATTCCTTATTTTGTTATTTGACTCCAGACTACATATTATTTTATTGAATTAATTATAGTATTTTTTTGCATTACGATTTGTAAATATTTGCATGCTACATTAAATGGCGAGACATGTGCGCTTTATAACTGTATTACCTTTGTATACCATGTTTTTTTGCAAATAAAGAATCATTATCATTATTATTATCATTAGATCGGGTTTTACACGTTTTGAGATAGATTAGATAGATATCAACCATATTTTATATTTGTACGAGTATGTTTACTGCTCTGTTTAAAGTCGTATATATCATTACAATGTGTTATTCCCGACGAGTTTTTTATTTATTATTTTTTTAGATCATCGATGTTTTACCTATTGTACCTTTATACTCGTATACCTGCATATGCTGTGAATAATTAAAAAATGGAGCTTAGGCTTCAGTTTAACGTGTTTCTCGTTGGTAAAACAACAGCAAACGACTAATAAAACGAATAGACCGCTGGAGTTAATCGCACGGAATAGATTTAGAAAACTATCATTTGAGTCTCGTTGTGTGTTTACGAGGTAGTCGTGCATCCGAGATACAACACAGATAGAAGCCGTGCTTTGCGGAACTGTAAAACTTACTATTTAAAGTTCGTTAATCGGAACGAATGAAACTCACTGTTAGTTCGTTTCACAACGTTCGCAACAACCACGAATCGAAAGCGTCGGATTACTTAGCTTGTTTTTTGATTATTAGCTAGGTACTCGTAAATCAACAAAAACGTAAATCGACGTAAAGTTCCAAGTTCCTTACCTTATCGGTTGCAAGTTTGTTAATTTGTTTTTTTGATCCACAATCATAATGTGTACTCTTATTGCTCCGAATAAATTGTTTTTCTTTCTTTCTTTCTCAGGAAAAAGAGACGAAGGAAGTTTGAAAAACAAATTCAGCACGAGTATGTCTACCATGAGCTTCCGTCACGTAAACGGCGATCGATGCTTTCAGAAAATCGTATGCCATTTTGTTTCCATAACTTCCATATTTTATCACTAGGGGCGCTGTACCGAAATCCTATACAAAAACTTCAACGCGGCTTACGCGGACGCTAGCGGCTATCGTTGGTGTAAACTCATGGTAGACAGACAGAAGGACAAGCCTCGGCAGTAATTTATTTATTCACTTAATGTACCATCTGGATTCCAATACGATGGGTATTATTGTAGCGATGACTTGATTTCAATGATGGAGGCCTTTACCCAGCAGTGGGACAGTATATAGGCTATAATTACTTCATTTTTACCATCTGTATCTGAACGTCTCTCGGTTATCGTTCTTTCCTCTTCAAATGTGGATGTGTCACTGAGCACCTGGAGTGGAGTTAAGCGGAATCCGCTTCGTGGCCAGCAACATGCCCGTCGCGTGTGGCGGCGACTCAGACGAACGCGTGTACGTCGCAACTGTAACTGTTGCACATTAATTCGGTAACTTGCACAGCGTCACTTGATTCGCCGAAACGGTGCATCGAGTTTATAGGGAAGTCTTCTGTTTTATTATGCGCTCCCGGTGTAACAGTGTATGTGTGTTCACATCACAAAAAATATATTGTTCGCGTCGATATCCAATCGTCTTTGGTGCATTTTCCATTAAATGGTATCCATTAGGCCATTAGCTGTTATTTGCGGCGTTATTTGCTGTCTAGACCGTGATATTAAAAAAAATAGAAAATAAATCTAGCATTTTATGATATCAATCCATTTGTAGTTATATGTGAATATGTAATTTTTTGTGGTAAGTAATTAATTAAATAAATAAATAAATATCTGGGACAATTCACACCAAGATCATCTGACCCCAAACTAAGCAGAGCTTGTTATATGGGCGTCAGAGACTGATAAACATACTTAAATATTTCTAAATACATACTTAAATAGATAATAACACTCAGACACACAACAAATACAAATGTTCGTCACACAAATATTTGTCATGGGTGGGGATCGAACCCACGACCTCCGGCGCTAAAGGCAGGATCGCTGCCATTGCGCCAACAGGCCAGTCAAATTGTGTGTGAATTTATTTTTATTTGTAAACTATTTGTTTTTTTTTTGACATCTTTTGATTTATTCTTTGTTTAGGTTGACCTTTGTTTTATATTTAATTGTATTTGCTTGACATATTTATTTATTGTTATTGACTGTATTATTTAATAGTTATTTTCGATTTATTGCATGTATTCTATAATTTGTAATTATTATTTTCGACATACTGGCGTTTTGGGTTAACTAATATACAGTTTAATAAGTCAGTAGGTCCACAACTTAATTAAATATATAAATATTCAATCCATGGGGAAGATCATATTACGACATTGCTAGCTACGCTCACTTTAGGGAATGAACCTAACAAGTTATAAGGGATGATAATAAGGCCCTAATGCATTCATCATAACAGAACAGAACTTTAATGGAATAACGCTTATTTGTTAGACTGACCCAAGAATTTGGCAAGCGCAGTGATTGTGGCTTGTTCAGATTCCGTTGATGGTCAGTAGGCTGCCCTTTGATTTGCCATGTAACATCAGAATTACTTTATGTTACTTATGTGTGTAAATAACCATCGCTTAATTTAGTACTTGATGTGATTGGTGGCCCAATTCTTAAGCGAAGATGGTATCTAGTCTTCGCACTGAGACAGACTGTTCGTAACATTGTTGCCGGCACAATGTAATTAGGTACGTATTACTATAATTCGTAATGTGAACCGTGGCACACACAAAGGAAATATCGCGCCTCTATTGATGCATTGTGAAATGTGAGCGAGAGGGCACTGAATATTCGTCGAGTCAGCGCCGACGCAACTCTCCGCTCTCCGCGACCCCCCGCGACGACACTAACATGCGTGTACTTGTGTTAGGTAAGTAAAACAATACAATGCTTAATTGCCTTCAGAAGTACAGCAGATCTCTCTGCAAACACACAGTAACATTGATCACTTTACTGTTTCAAAGTAAGTACGTAAGTTTTCGAGAATAAATATTGCATGTACCTAACCTACTGATTCTTATTTGGTGTTGCACAGTCTAAATAAAACTATACATACGTACGATCTATGGTTGAGTGAAAAAAAGGGCAGGCCCCACAAGTTCACTCTTTTTAATGTTTCCTAAATTAAGCTTTTACATTCTGTATGAAATACCTACTCGTATTTAAACAATGCTGCATTGCAAGAACTCCTTTTTGCAACTTCTGATTCGTTTCCTATGAAAGAGAATGATCTTGTGTGCAATGAAAAACAAATAAATAAATGTATGTAGTGTGACACGACGTTTGACATTGCCCCCGAGGCGACAACAACAACGCCATTAGAGGGACGCACGCGCATCTAGTTAATCAGCGCACGAGTACGTTGATGCGCTCGTCAAGTCGTCCCACGTGCAATAATATGTATTCGGGGTCACAACATAAGACTGTGTTTTATAGTTGTCGAACTTTTTTGGTTTTTTGATCAAATTGAAGGAGGTCTGATTATATGACATCTCAGAAACCGCCGCAAACTCAAGCTTAAGACGGTACGTCCTTTTGCTCGTATAACAGACGAGGCTCTCATCTAGCTAGGCCAATCAGTGGCGGGACTAAAGATACCACACCAAGAATACTACATGTCTAAAAAATAAATAAATGATAAAAGAAACACTTTGCAATAACTCGTAACTGTAAAGTACGGTACGTGATGGGTAGCATAAGCATGGACGCATAGCAAAGAAGTGCGTCCTGAACTTGCCGACCCGCCTGGCAAGCTCTGTTATATCCTCTGTGACATGAAACAAGTGGGGGCCTGTGTTCAGCAGACGACTTGGCTGATTATGAACCATATCATTAAAGGATATCATTAAATGACAAACACATTTGTCATTTTAATACTGATGTATCGGAAAATTATTTAATGTCTTCTGACATTGCTATTCCATAGTTACAAATTGAGTCATTCTTTATATTGAAAAGTTAGTGCCTAGTTTCGCCCAAAGACTTCGGTGTCAACCAAGAACCAGTCGTTGAATTAATACATCTATTATTGTGTTAAATCGTCTTTTCAAGTTTATGTACACTGCAAATTCTTCGAGGAACAAAAACAAATCCTCTTCAGCCAACGTGTGTTATCTGCTTGCAGAAGATTAACTGACATTGTCATTGTTCCGCGTTATCATATGCAAACAGACACGTGTCAAGAGTACTGTCGCAGGCGCAGGACTGGTGAACTCACCGGCCGCATTCTTCACACCTCACCAGCTGACAGTAAACTACTCATATACCGACGTATCACCCCATTTTGGCTGGGATAATTAATGATGTCCACGGTTACTTTCTATCACTGCACCGCTCTCGCCATCGACAGGGAGTTGATCCTCACAATCTGGATCCACCATGGTCTCGTAGAGTTCAGTTTCAGAGATCTTCCTTCCGAGGAGCCTTATTGTATTGGGTTTGGCCATTGTCATGTCATGACATGTCAAATCCTAATACAATTTTTGACGCGAACGATAACGTTAATTTAAAGTGGTAACTCGTGGCAGAAGTACAGGTCGCATTCCTCGGTGTTTATGTTCGCAAAGCTAGGTAATAATGAATAATGAAGCTATTCCATTGGTTCTTAACACATCCCTCGCAACGCATCCTCGCACATATCTGGTGGAAACGAAGGTTGTTATAGAGAATAGGTTGTGATTGAAATACTGATAAATTATATTTTTTTCAAAATCAGCAAAAACAGTTTTTATTCATAAAGTTTTTTTTAATATTGTCCGTCAAGATGACCTCACTCCACCTGATGGAAAGCGGTCGCGAGGTCCAGATATGAGGCTGACAAGCCCAGTCATTCAACGAATCACTGGGCTGGCCATCCTCACCTTGAAGGCCTGCAGAAATGCCTTTAGTTATTATAGCCTTAAATAATTTTTTGATGATGGTACTAATATTCAGTTCGAAATTGTGTTTCCATTTTAGATAATCTTATCTTATTGCTGATAATAATATACACTAAGAAATTGTTATAATGTATAAGTGTCTAACCTAGCATCTAAGTACAGTCATAAATTTGCAAATCCTTATAAGGAAAAAAAAAAATGCTATGCCTATGAAGATTATTTAATTTGATTTGATTTGAGATTATTCAGCAAATAATGACTTCATCAGGAGGTTAGTAGGTAGTATTAAAGCAAGACAGTAGGACGTCGTTGTAATGAAATTTAGCCGTTTTATTTGGGTTCTCTAAAGTTTGAAAACCATTCGCCATCATGATGTCATTTTCTTTGGTACAATACTATTGTTTACCAAAAGATGCTATTAGACAGTGTTTGTTTATGGGTGTGCACATCGCATACTCCAACAAGAGGGTTTTTACCCATATCATATTCAAAAAGTTCCCAAAGGCTGCTCTTTCTGTAGGCTTCCTCTTGACACTTCTTTTTGGGACACCCTGTACTTCACTTGATGTACAAAAGCATAAGCCTATGGGTCAAATGTTTTTTGAAACAGTTTAGGATTGTTGATTCTGTAGTTTTCTGACTGTATTGGTGTCATCATTATATAGTTCATTCTTGAGTCAGTGAATCAATTTAAAAATTAAATAAATAATAAATCTTAATTTAGTTACCAAATTGGTTCTCATATAAAAGTCACACATTCACGTCAGAACAGTTTTTTATATCTATCTTACAGAATAGCAGATCGCGGCCTCTTTTAGAATCACAACAGACGCGACGTGTGGCCGTTTATGGTCGTGCGAAATTCTGCACATTCCTTACAAGACAAGCGCAAATCTGAAGCAAATGTTTATCGAGTGTGAAACGATCATTTTTGTGTATTTAACAGTACGTGGGCGCGCGCGAATGTTCGCCTCGACGCACACTCCTCCGACCCGATGCAACGTGCTAATTGGTAAATACGAGTACACCTTCTAACTCTGATGAAAGTCATTTTGATATAAATATTTATATAGCGCTATGCTGGAAAACAGTACTGGAAATAAGATTGCACTTAGATTATTTATGTTGCAGCTTTGTAATTTTCTGCTTACTCGTAGTTACGACCTTCTGGCACAAATGAGGCAACAAGATGATCTCTGTCATTTCATTTTATAGCCTGAAACCGAACCGATTCACAAAGGCTTTTTACTTAGGTACTCGTATAATTATGCGAGATGATTATCTTAAATACTCGTAATAGCCTATAATTTATTCTCTACTTATTCGGCAAAAAAGTGGTCTCGTTTCGAGCCTAGCTGACACCGGCGAGGGGGGAGGGGAGAGACCACAAGCACCTAATGAGAGTTTTTACACCGCTCTTGTCCGTCGTGTAAACTTTACACCCATCTGCATAATTGATATTCTATCGCGCAGACGTAACAATGCCAACAATGGCATTGAAATGCTACAAAATCGAGGATAAGGCACTTTGATCGGAACGAAAACGAAAATAGTGAACTTGTATTATAATATACAAAAATAACTACACAAAAAATGTTCTGTTATGTTTCCAGTTCCTTTTTATGTTATGTACTAATACCATATCATCTTTACATAAAGCTGTGAATTATCAATTGGACAGATTGCATGTCCACATAGGTGACTCTCCTGGTCGCCTACGATAGAAACCTGACACGTAAATTATGTATGCAGATGTGTTTTGCTGTCTAATATGCCCCAACGTCTCCTATCTTATCTGTCTCAATTGGCTCCTTGGTAGCAATGACCTACGCCAATTCGCCGAAGCACAGAATAAATACAAAAATGATGGGCCGAATTTTATGTAACGGATACGAATTACGAATTAACTTTTTTTGTCACTGCAAATACAAAATACAGCTTTTATTTTATAGATTTACTTAAAATGGTTATATGAGGTAGATTTTCCAAAGCAAAAACTTACTTGTATTTCTTTTCTAAAATGACCTCAAGATTCAACTATTTCATGGAACTAAGTTTCTAAATGATGTTTGCCAGTTCTAACAACTACTTGGTCTGTGTGTCGGCGAGCCTGTGTTAGTTCGGTGCTGCTGTCAATGATCGATTATCGGCGGTAATTATTTTGACAGAACCGATCGCTCCCTTGCGGCTTTTGATCGCGATCTCGAAAAAATCTTGTGGTACTCATACAGGTTGTCCCTGGAAGTAAGGATCAAATCAAAATAGCTCATAGCTGGGGTCATTTCTGACCTTTACAACCCTATCAACATTGGTCCGACTTCTAACCGTTAAAAAGTTATGATCAATCCTAGTTTTTTTCGGGAAATCACCTATACAAAAATAATTATTAAAAAAAATGCATCAAAGGTACCAACTTATTTTTTTTTGCCAAAAGATTAGCAGGTGATATTTTTTACTTTTACTAGTTATTTTATAGATCTAGAACACCCATGTCAATTTAAAAAGATTAAATATTGCAAGAAAATCGCTTATCAAAAAAATTACTTCATGTTTTTTTTTCATTGTTGATTGATGATATACAACAACAACAAAGGATAATGATTTACAACGAACTTTCATACTACAGAAAGTGATCATAAATGAATTTTCGTAGAGTTATCAAATTTAATTTTGTAGAAAATATTTTTAAAATTTTTGCTTTGTTTTTATTATTATTTTTCATTAAAACTAATGGTATCAAGTTTATAACCGTCCTGCATTTGTCAGAAAGTAACATTAAATGGATTTTCGTGAAAAAAAGATGAATAGGTTGAAATTTCAAAGTCCAAAAAACACGACTTTCTTATGCAAAATACTCACAACTTTAGATATTATTAGAATATTTCTGCAATTTAAACTTTAAAGGAATTTGTGATAAGTAGGCAACTTTTTTAAATACTGCGACAACTTTTACAAGTATTTTTTTTTCACGACAACTGCTTGAACATGAAGTAATTTTATTGATTAAGATTTTTTCTTGCAATATTTTAACTTTTTATATTCACATGGGTGTTCTAGCTCAATAAAATAACTAGTAAAAGTAAGAAATATCACCTGCTAATCTTTTAGAAAAAAAAAAAGTTGGTACCTTTGATACATTTTTTTTATAATTATTTTTGTATGCACTAAGGTGATTTTCTGAAAAAAACTAAAATTTATCATAACTTTTAACGGTTAGAAATGGGACCAATGTTGATAGGGTTATAAAGGTCAGAAATGACCCCCGCTATGAACTATTTTGATTTGATCCTTACTTCCAGGGACACCCTGTACATATAAAACACGCAAGCGGCCTTACATACTGAGTAGGTACTGACGTAAGAGAAAACAGTAATGGAGCTAACACAGACCCAGGTCTGACCCAGGTATGTGGTAACTAAGCTCTCTCAAAGTAAAGTGACTACTTTTCGGTATTGACGTCTGACGTCGCGTCGCCTGAACCTAAAACCATAAATTGAATAAACTTTCCTTGTGGTAAATAATCATCATGAGAGCAGTAAAAGTGCACAAAAAAAGAGCCTTCTGCGTGAATAAAAAAAGGTAAATATCTCTTTTTTCTAATAACATTAGATTGAGTTAATTTGATCGAGAGTAACTTATGGTCTATTCTGTATTTGTGAAATCAGTTTAACATTTTACTTCCTTTTCTTCAAATATCGTGTTGACATAGTAATAGCAATTTTAATTTCATAAATAGGTACCTACATCATGCAGGCAATCCGTTTGATTGGTGGCCGGTCGGTCGGGTCGGGTGGCGGTGTCCGGTTGCGCTTAGTTTGCAACTCGAGCCTCTAGTCTAGACGGCTGTGTGTCGCGTGAATGAACCCACACTCAGGAGTCTGTTGCGACTCAAATACTTCAATCTATTCTACTCTGTCCGTCAGAACGAACCCTATTGTTCTGGTTTGCACGCTTTCGTGGCGTCACGCCATAACAAAAGTACGTTAGCGTAAAGATTTTGGGCTTCTCTGCGTTGTCAGGAGAGGGATATGACCGGGTCTTTCTTCCTTAGACTAATTCTGGCTAAGTACTCGTGTCTGACCGATTTGTTAGTGTAATCCTGTCTACCTCTAGGTAGGTAAGCAGGTATTTTAGGAGACTTGTTTAGATGCAGTTGTTAGTTTATTTGACTCTATCAAGTTGGAGTGCTGTTTAATCGAGGCGCCCGCGATACAGATAGGTAAAGTACCTACCCATAATACCTAAAACATCTTTTCCCAGACATGGGTACTTTATTGATTGCCTACTCAATAGATATTTCGGTACTTGTACCCATAATTTTACTTACCAACTTCGTGAAACAAAATTAGCCGAAAGATTGGAATATTTTAAATATAAACACAATTAAACAGATACCTACACCTAAACACCAAACAAACCTAATGTTCGATTTGGAAATCGAACCTGCGAACCGCAACTAGCAGGCTGAAACATAAAATCCAACCGCGGTACCGAGCCAGTTGGTCAAAATAACGCATGTAGCTCGCTTTTTTCTGCAGGTTTAGTTAAGATCGTGAGTAGGCGGCTTAGGAAGTTAGCAAGTAGTTTTTTTCAAAACAATACAATTAATGGTACCTACGTTACCACTATATAAACAGCTTACTTAGGTTTTCATATGATTACTCTAGCTACTCGGTATCAAGCCTATCTCACTTATCTATCTTTCAACAGTAGATTAGCCTTATTGCAGTTTGACCGATACGACTCATTTGCGATAAACCAAAACAAGTTTGACATAGGTTATTGAATTGCGATGACAAGTATGTGCACGCGCGCTGAGAGTACAGCGAATGTAATGAGAAAACCTTTTCCATGTCTCCGCACCCGCGAGCAGCGAACAAGAACGTGACTTTATTGCTGCAACTTAAGCAGCTCTCTCCGATAAGTTAGTGCATGTCTTACACCTACAAGACCTACATACAACAACCCAACTAAGTCTCTACATAATCGCCAGGCTGGACGGGTAGGTGTATGCACAGAGGTCCACATCGAGTGCGGACGGAAAACAATACAGAAAGTGTTCCTTGTCATGAGAGCACTTACCAGTTTCTCGGATCAAGATAACTCGACAATGAACTCGAGTCGCCGAACCGATCGCCGCGCAGGCACCGGGCTCCGGCAGCCTCCACTCAGCTTTAACACAACAGGACTCGGATGCAAAAGTTGCAATGCAAAAAAAACATACAGATCCAGCTCCGGCCGGCTAGAACGTTGTCATCACACAAACGCAGTTCCGATCACGGAAACGTCACTCCTCGTTTATCAACGACACCATAAAATAATATTCTTATAAGATGCTGTATTAGAAAAAAAAGATTCGATCGCGTCGGCGTGCAATAGGTGAGCGCGGTACACACGCGCGGGCGCAGGTCGGGCCGAACGAAACTGATCCAACCGGTGTGAAGTCTCCGCGGACGTACGTGAATTCGTGATCGGCGGCTGCGCCCCGCGCCCCCCGCCCCCACCGGCCACCCGCCGCGCGCGACTCACTTCGCGACACTCACTCATACATCCGCGCCTCTAGAAGCTGGCTTCCGCTGCTGCTGATGAAGGCTATCGAAGGACCAAAGTGACTAATTGCACGGCCGAGACAACCTTCAAAATTTGGCACAGACAGGTGGAAGATATGTGTGGGGATCTTAAATCCTACAAGAGCTTCCGATATTCAATAAGTAGGCAAGTGTGTAAATTAGCTGTGACCTGTTGGTTAATTGCACTAGGCCAAAATCCGGAGGTCCGGAGTTCTAAAATTATAGGTCAGTCAAAGAATGTTTTAGGATGTTTCGAAAACAGGCCAGGGCCCAGGATTGTGATCACCAAACCACAGTCGGGCTTGTAAGCATGGTGATTAAGTCAATGATGAAGGGTCGCCACATAAAAGTTTGTCCCGGATGGGATCGAACTGTTGACCTTAGCTACATGGCCACGAACTCTAGGTACCGTGCCAACGGACCGGCCTTATACCGGCCTTATTATTTTTTCCATGTAGAGTTAAGGTAAGCAGTTCTGCTCTTATTGCAGACGTTAATAAATGCCTGTATTTGCATACGGGCATTTAGTATGTTTCAACACATTTATTTATCACAAAGATACAATTACATTGAAAACAATATGGACTATAAAAGTACGGGATATCTTATCTCTAGAAAGAAATTATTACATTTAGCTACCTCGACAAACTTTGTTCTGTCAAAACCTAATAAAGACGTTATTCATAATAAAATAGAGCCTGCTTTTATCACTCCTGAATAGTGTAGCTTTCTGTTAGTGAAAGAATTTTCATGATCAGATCAGTATTTCCGAAGATTAACCTTACAAACAAACCAAGTTAGAAACTTTACCTCTCTAAGATAATTAGTATAGGTGCAGTCCTAGGAGCACATAATTAAGTTTTTTTTTAAGTTCGCCTAATCATCTTAATGTTGTAAAAAGACAAAACAGTGTTTATAGTGTAGTATATCTATTAAAGATAAACAAATAAACTTTTACGCACAAAAATTAAAATGCTTAAATTCGGTGAAGACACAGTTCTTTTAAAAAAAACCACTCGAGATAAACTGCCACATACCTACTGCCAATTGCAAATTAGTCTATTTCATAGTACGTTTATAAATAAGAATTCCACGAATGAACTTACAGAGTTTGAAACTACATAGAGTGGTGGTAATGTCAACCTAACATCTTCGTAGCTTCGCTCCTCGCAACCTAATAAACCCACGTCTTACAAAGCGAAACACTTTCGGTTTGAAGAGGTTTTCTGTATGTAAAATTGAACAAAAATAAAAACGAAGCCATGCATTTTGCCAAAAGTTATTCGTTTTAGTTTTAGTTTCCGCAAAAATAACGTTTTGATGTTGATAAAAGACTGCAGCAAAATTTGACAACAACAAAAAGCAAAGGAACTGTGAACATAACTTTCGACCAATCAGCTTATCCGTCAGTGCACGACATTTTTATCAGACAATCAGTTCTCAGAACGTGATTGCTCATTCGTAATGATAAATGTCAGATTCCTTTAATCCGGCGTTTCGCCATCGTCCTAGAATTATCGCGTAAATTCGGCTCTCCCTATTATCCTACGACATATACATTGCCTAGGCAAAGTATGCAATTGATAATCATATTCGTCATATTTCTTATACGCACCCGGCATTGTATACATTTCCCAGGCATTGTATACAATGTGCCTGAATTATACACATTGCCGGTGACAGATACACTAGCTGTCCGTCAGCGGCTTGCGACCGCTAAAACTATTTTTCACGTCGAAATATAGCCTAAGTTAAAAAAAAATATAGATTAAGTCACTTCCCGATAATGTAGCTTTATATCGGTAGAGCGTGTGGTCCCGTGTTCAAATCTGGCCAGAACCATTAGTTGTCGTCATTGTTAATTTTTCTGACTAACTCACCGGTATTGGAAAACATCGATAAAAAACCAAATCACAGATAACGGCGGAAAGCTTACTACCTACATCTACCACGTTGGTTTTTAATACTATTGGTGAATGGTGGGCTTCTGAGTGTTCCGTTCACTATGACGGCAATAGTCACTTGTCTCTGACTACCCCGTTTGGGATATAGTCGTGCGTGATGGTATGTTCTGATAAGTAACCAAAGATCTCGTTTCCCGAACGAAAGACTCTTTGTTTGTACGAGTGATTAAGATGATAATCATCGACTTATTCGTTGTCTGATGGACCGCCTATTCAGTGCAATTCTCAGGTCAAGTATTTATATTTAAAGTTTATTAACAGCCAGGGTTATCATGATTAAGCTGACACATCGGTAGTGACAGCCTTAATATAAAGCATTGCAGGTTGTGGTCTGACAAATTGCAACTTGCAACATTATTTCAAAACTCCGACGTGTACTCGGAGACCAATGCCTAAGACTAAAAAGGTGCACCAATCTATATCTGATTAATTCGAAAAATTGTCATCAGAGCATTTTCATCAATTCGGAAAAAGATTGAGCGTGCTAAAAAGGACCCAAGTCGGACCGCAGACGATCAGTGTCAAAAAAAGAAAAATAATAAAAGCAATTTTTTTTTCGCTCGTAATTCAATTCAGCATTTAACAGGTAGTTTGAATCGCTAATTAATTTGCTTGTAGTCAGAAGATAATTTAATTAACAGTAAATAGTCAAGCGGCACTTAGCGTGATCTGTTAATCGTTCATTGTTGAACGTGCCTACGAATGAGTGCGCTCTGTTTTTCAAACGTTCTGCACACAGGCTACACCTATAAACCTATTTGTAGTATTTCATTTTAGTGTAGGTACTCAGAGATTGTTTTGAAATATTTTTTTCAGACTAGACCCATGGATTGGAAACATGGTATACGTGACAATTTGGTCGGTTGGAATAACCAAATATACAAAGTTATTTAATATTTGGCAATGAACTCTGGTGAGTTCATTACCAAATATAAAATAACTATGTTCAACAGTTCCTTCTGGACAGTTGTAAGTGAGTATTTTTTTTTAAATACTCATTGTACTTTACTAACTCTTTTTGTAAAACCGAACCAAGTTTAAATGAGTAACTCGCTGAGTTTCTCGCCGGGTCTTCTCAGTATAAGATCAACTTCCGATGCGGTGGTAGAGTCACATTTGTTTGTATACAGTGTATTTATGTATTCATATTATTATAGTATTCAAGTCTATTACTAAGTAGGGTCATTTCGCCTGTTCGCGTCCACTTAGTCGAGTTGGTAAGTTTGAGAGAGAAAATGAAAATGTTTGTGCATTAGTTCAGAGTGCCGAGTGCGAGTTGCAGTGAGAGAAGTGAATGACTTCACCTAACTAACGCATGGACTGTATCATTACTTGCATTGCATGTGTGCATTGTGTGTCAGTATTATTTTATTTTAAATAGAATGCAATATTTATAGTCTTCAGTTCATCACTTACCTAATGATGATGCATGCATGTTTAATACTTGGTGCATGAGTAGGTACCTAACGATGCCACTGATAACTGATTGTTAGTTCCTTTGATTTTTTATTAGAACTTTTATGTTGATGTGAAAACCTTAGTTGGAGCCTATGAAGGCTCTAACTAAGTTGTAGTTCATACTACAACTTTAATTTAACTTATTTTTGGAAGCTTCCATCAATTAATTCCAGGAAGCTTCTAGAGTGGACCTGTGGGAGTGTGTTGGTGCTGCGGCTAATTGGAGAGAGCATAGTGACAAACCGAAGTTACCACAGAAAATAATTCTGATTACACATTAATTTAATTATTTCCTTACATAAATCATAACTATCTTTACAGGTGTTAATCTAATACAATAGCGTAGCGTATAACGTTTATACAATTAAAGTTATAAGAATGTTGTTTATATACCTACACTACTAAACCTACAGTAAAGAGTAAAAGTAAAGTAAAAGTAAAAAATATCTTTATTCATATACTTAGACTTATAAAAAGTACTTATGACAAGTCATATACAAAAAAAAAATTGTAGCAAAAATATACTGAATAAAAATAAACTTACATAAAATATTACTATGATAGTTCATATCATAATTAAATATAATGTGACTCTACCACCGGTTCGGAGGTTGTTTCCGATCGAGAAGACTCCGGCAAGAAACTCGATGGTTACTCTTTTCAATCTTGTTTTTATACACAAAAATTGAATTGACAGAGTAAAGTCATAACAAGAAAGTGTGCAGAGGAGCAGGACCTAAGATGACCACAAATTCTTATCATTTAAGAAATCCTCAACACTATAATAACCTCGCTTCATTAACTTAGCTTTATTTGTGACTTAAACTTGTGAAGAGGCAGTTCAACAAGAGTTTGCGGAATCTTATTAAAATATTTTACACTTGACCAACGAATGATTTCCCTATCTTATGCAGTCTTAGACTGGGAGTTACGAGCTTATTTTTATTTCTGGTATTGAGTTTATGAACATCACTGTTTTTCTTGAAGAGATGCAAGTTTTTACGGACATATACTACATTATCATAAATAAATTGAGAGTACACAGTTAAAATACCTATCTCTTTGAATACTTAAACTTACTTACATGATAACACAAAAGCCTGTGGAGGTTGTGGACAGGGTAAGAAACCTTGGGATGATTTTTGATGGCAGTCTCCAATTCAGGAGCCATGTGTCGGTTGTTGCTATACCGGATGAGACCGTACCTGAGTGAGAGTATGAGGATTATGTTGTGTGAGTCCCTGGTCCTTTCCAAATTCAATTACTGTGATACTGTGTACGGTCCATGCCTGTTGGCCAGTTCAGCAAGGCTCATACAGCGAGTTTAGAATGCTTGCGCACGTTTTTGCTTCCGGATTCCGCCAAGAACTCATGTCACGCCTTTTCTCAATACGGCAAACATACTGAAGATGGAAGCTCGTAGAAAACTTCATCTTGCTGCCTTGCCTTTCGGAAGCCTAAATATTTGTGGGATAGATTGATGCGGGGTGGATGTCCCAGAAGGGCGAACACTCATATTTTTGTTACCCCTAAACATCGAACTATGGCATTTCGTGGGTCTTTTAGATTTGCCGCTTCACGTAGTTGGAACGACCTCCCCCCCACCAATGCGCGATCTGAAAACCATCAACACTTTCAGGATAGCACTAAAAAAATTTTCTTATGTTAACACAAAAAACAGACCCACAATATAGCAAACTTACCTGCATTTTATCCGCGACGCGTAGGTAGCGAGGAGGGTAGCCACTAGACACTGACACTGATACTGATATTTTTCTTTTTCTTTACATAACTCTTGTCATTCTGTTTAATTTCTACTTAATATGTACGTTTTTGTATACCAATAACACGCCACATCAGCGTTTTACGTGGCAAAATGCGGTTAATTAAAGGTGCGGCAGCATCCTGTCAGTGTAATTTAAAGGAACTAATCAAAACAATGATATTAATACATATTGATTTTGATTTTATAAATTGTAGCACACGCAAAGATAACATAATTAACTTTTTAATAAATATATCTTGCAGATTCTTTATCTTTAATTATTGTAAAGATATAAATATAATTTTAAATAATAAGTGAGCGTGTGACGATGATGATGATATATTCAAAGTTAAGGCGAAAAAGTATTTTGCGAAATGTTATAAAAGAAAAAATAAATGATGTAAATGAAATTGTTTTTTATTCCTTCCTACCTTAACTACTTTATGGACCGATTTTTTATTATTTTGTTAAGATTTAATCCAGTTTATTATAAAACTATTAATGGGTGCGTTCAAAGTACTTATCAATAAATACTGGTTAAATCTTGACAAAAGAATAAAAAATTGGCCTTCTGTCATCATTGAAAAAAATTATGAAGCAGTAGGCTGGCTAGTATATGCTAGCTATATGTATACATACGATGATATCAGTTTCAAAACACCTTATCAGATGGCGCTGCTGTTACCTTTTTTTCGGGCAGAGATAAGTCTATATTCCCTATTAATATAATATACCCTATGAGCACAGCACAGCTGTCATACCATAGATATTTTTTTTTTGTTTTTTAATTGATTACTTATTTGTAGCTTTAGGCAAACTTCACGTCATATTACGACACTTTTACACTTACAATCAGCTAACTTTCTCTACTTAAGTTATTGCATACACACACACTTACACATACATATATCACGAATGACGAACACTCGACAGGCCCTGCCAGAATACCAGCGTCTCTGCAGTTTTGTGCTGCAGAGACACATGCTGAATTTATTTATTTATTTATTTATTTATTTATAAGGTACACCAACAGTATACATATATACATTCATTTTAAATTTGAAGATAAGTTATTCTTATATGCATACCCGTTAGAGGCGTACACAGCAATTTTGGAAATAGGTACAGCATTTCTTAACAACTAACTATAATTATTTTTTTCATTTTTGTTCTAATCTTACATAGTAGAAATAAAAGTACACAAATCAAAAGTAAAACAAGGATAAAATATAAAAACAATCAGAGGTCCCCCCCTGACCCGAGCTTGCGTTTAAAGTTTGCTAACTTGTCGTGGAAAATGTCAAACTGTGGCCCTTTTTTATTCAGCCCATTGTAGCGCAAGCAACACCTTGCCAACGGGGCATGAAGACCGAGATTCGTCTTTGCAGTTGGTAGGTGGAACAGTTTAGCAATTGGGTGTCGAGGAAGTTTGTATGGGACCAATAGCCTGACAAGTTCCACGAGCTCTGCACAATTCACTCTACCATTGACGAGTCCGTGCAAAAACGACAGATCCTGTACTGCACGCCGGTGACGTAAAGTCTTCATTTTATAAAAGGACAGCCGCTGGCTGTAAGGGGCCCTGTGAGATATGCCCTGGGATCGAAACGCAAGGTATCGCGTAAATGAGCGTTGAATACTTTCGATTCGCTGAGACTGTACTGCATAGTCAGGGTTCCATGCTACACATGCATATTCCAGATGACATCTTACCAGAGCCTGATAAAGTAATTTTATTGTTGAAGTCATCCGGAAACCTTTAGAGGATCTTTTCAGAAATCCTAACATTTGTGCTGCTTTCTTGATGCATGATGGTATTAACGTGTGATGAAAATTTTAGTTGCTGGTCTATATTAACACCCAAGTCACGAACCTCATGTGTTTCGTTTAACAGTTTGCTATTTAAATAATAACTTGTAAGCAGCGGTTTTTTCTTTTTGGTAAATTTAATATGGTAGCATTTACTCATATTCAAGGACATGGAATTCTCTTCACACCAGTGGTAAATACTATTTAAGTCATCTTGAATTTGGTCCATATCTTGGAGAGTTTTAACTGGCTTATATATTTTGAGATCATCCGCGAATAAAGATATTTTACAGTGCTTAATACGTGAGGTTATATCATTAATAAATATTAGAAAAAGCAATGGACCCAGATGTGAGCCCTGGGGCACTCCTGACACCGCAATGTACTCTCTTGATTCAAAACCATTCACAACAACTGCCTGGGGTCGTTTATTAAGATACGACTGGAACCAGTGGAGAAGACTTCCCGTCACTCCAATAGATTCCAACTTACGTAAAAGCAGCAAATGGTTCACCCTGTCAAATGCGCTACTAAAATCGGTATATATGGCATCAACCTGTGTTCCACGATCAACACCTTAAGCGACTTCTGAAACGAAGGAAACCAAGTTTGTCTCTGTGGAATAGCCTTTACGAAAGCCATGCTGGTAATCAGTCAATAAGTTTTCCACATGGCGACTCAGTATTGGATTAATCAAAGACTCAAACAACTTAGAAAATGTAGATAGTATTGAAATGGGACGGTAGTTTATTACTTTATCAGGTTGACCCTTTTTAAATACTGGAACTATTCTTGCCTTTTTCCACTTATCCGGAAATATGCCATCACTTAGGGAACGATTTATGATTAACATTAGGGGAAAAGCAATTGCGGAAACACAGTGCTTGATGAATATCGGGGGTACATTATCAGGACCGGCTCCCTTCCCGGGGTCCAGTTGTTTTATCTTCCGTTTTATCTCTTCTTCGGTAAAATGTAAACTAGGTATGTAGTTTGACGTAGTCGAGGGAATGTCTTGTGTTCCTAAAGTATGAGATGGATTGGACGCAAAATTTAACTCAAAGTGTCTCGCAAAGAAGTCAACTATATCGGAGCCAGAGCTAGCTACTGAATCATTGAGTTGCATTTTCAATGGGTAAGTAGAAAGGTTATTACGTTTGTTCTTTATAAATTTCCAGAATGACTTAATGTTTTTGGATATACTTATTTCAATATTAATTTTGAAGCTGCTGTAACACTTATCCATTAATTTATGACAACGGCTACGCAACAATTCATACTCTAGCCTGTCACGAGGGTTTCCATATTTGCGAAATGCTTTCCGTTTTCGTTCTTTTTCGCGCAACTGTTTAACAAGTGAGAGGGAAAACCAATTAGGGTACCTAGACGGTATTGATTTACGTTTAGGCACAGACTCGTCAATCTGACAATTCAACTGTGTATAAAAAATAGTAACCATATCATTGACATTGTGACAATCAGCAAACCTAGCCTCCCAGTCTATAAGTTTAAGTTTATGAGCAATATTGTCATAGTCAGCTTTATAAAAGTTAAATTCCGTTCTTGGCTTGGGCCTCAAAAAAATTACGTCAGAATCCCTCAAAGAGATCAACAAATTGGGATGCTTAGGATCCAGTTTACTCATCAAGTCAAGAGGTTGTGTGACATCAATGGCAATATTGCTCAATACAAGGTCCAGCCACCTACCGTCAATATTAGGTATGTTGTTATGCTGGTTAAGATTATTTACTGACATAAAATCTACTAGAGAATATCCCAAGGCACAGTCATAGGTCGATGGATGCATCAGAGAGTCGCTTCCTTCAGACCAGTTGATAAAACCCAGGTTTAGATCACCCAGAAGCATTATGTTTTCAGTCCTGGAGTGGTTTAAAACATTATCAACACCACTTAAGAAATTAGAAAGAGTCTCCAGTCTGACTGGCGGGGGTAAATAGACAGCGCAAATTGCAATCTTTACTAGCGAATTTTTAATTTTTACTTGCACCGTAACCCATAAATCCTCACAGTCACTTTCCCATTGTTCAACGCGCATGGATGGAATATCACGTGATATAGCTATCATAACACCCCCGCCATCCATCTTTGTAGCTCTTGAACATTTGCGGTCTTTACGATAGACTACGTATTTCGCGTTCATGAATTCACTGTTGCTTACGCTTGAGTTTAGCCATGTTTCCGTAAACACAATAATTTCGTAATTACTCAAAAGAGTACTTTGGAACACTTCATTCGTCTTCGTTCTCAATCCTCGCACGTTCTGGTAGTAGATATTGAGTTTTGCAACTGATTGTATATGTTAGGAACTGTGATTACACTCAATCAGATTTAAACTATCATGACTTCGGACACATATAGCCTGGCTAGTTTCATCTTTCCGCACAAAAATGCGTCCGTTACGGACCCAAACAAACTTATAAGCCCCTTTGGCCTTCAGCCTCGTTGCAGCGTGTAGTGATTTGTTTGCAGGTGTAAGGTGTTCTCCTACAAAAATTGCACTTACTGGACCACCCAGACCGAGGTGTTGCGAAGAAAGCTTTTCCGTAGGGTTACTCTTGTTGAACCGCGCAACGGCAGCCAGTACCATATCGCGGTGTCGAGTACTGCGCAGTTTAACTATAACTGGGCGCGGTCGGCCGCTTTGTGGATCTAATTTTGCAACTCTGGTAACATGTTGAATATCGTCCGAATCCACTGTACAGTTGACTGTCTTACTCAATTGTTCAATAACATTGTTTAAATTTTCGGCTTTGTGTTCAGGTATCCCATTTATTTCCAGATTAGCTTCCCTTAGGTTCTGTTCAGTTTGGTGAACTCTGTTAGACAGCAAGCCAATGGATAGCTTCAGTGCTTCATTCTCCTTCTTAAGCTCAACTATTGTGGCCGACCTATCATGTAGCTCAATCTTCATGTCTTCATACTGACGACTCAGATAAGTCATGGAATCATTAAATTCTACTATGCGCTCATTTATTGATTTCAGTTGTACAGATATCAGTTCTGTGATCTTTTCTTCTATTGCACTTGATAGTTCCTGCTTTAATATCGTCCTAAGGGAATCCTCAGTTATATATTTCTCAATTGACGAATCTTGCGATGAAGACTGTGGTCGCTTGGGACGTACCGTTACAAAGCTTATCTCGGGTTCTGACTCCTCGGAGCTCCGCCGAGCTGATTGACATATGGAGGTGTTAGTATTATCACCTTTTGGCAGACGGCTGCGACATTCAGGACAACTCCAATTATCTCTATGTTCCTGTTCCATTTGGTTATAGCGCTTTATTCCGATATTTGCACATAAAAGGTCATATTTAGACGTGCAGACCAAGCAGACCAGAAAATTTTTACTCTTTATAATTTGAAGACATCCTGTACATTTGATACTATTAGGTGCCATCGTAACTGTTTGTTCTTCAAAATAGTGATAAAAACTACAGAAAGCAGAAAAAGCGTCAAAGCGATAGCAGCGCCGCCGTTGGCTAATGTGCACTGGGCCAAAGCCGTATCCCAAGCAATCAAGCGATGTTTACAGCTGCGTATGTGTGCGTAGAAGCGGGCGCAGCGCGAGTTGTCGTAGGTCAGTTCAGGCCGTTTAGACAACGAATATTTTTGATAGAAAAATCACTGTAACTTACGATCGCTGGTTGGTTTCGCAGAGACTTGGGTATCATCAGATAGGTTGCCTCCTTATCTTTCTAATGATATGCTTCAATAGGAGAAATCACAACTTCTTCCACTAGATTTGATTAAAAATGCGAGAGCGAACGAAATGCGTGTCACCTTCAGTGTTATTCCTGAATTGCTGAGGCAGTGGCCTGATTAACCCATTAACTTTAAAAACCTTTTTTTGTATCACCTGCTTATTTATTGTCTATCTTCATTATTTCATTGTTTGTATTTGTCGGGTTAATAAATATTTTTTCTTTCTTTCTTTCAAAAGTTCTCCTTTCTATCTTTACAGAATATGGTACGGTTTTGCTTGTAAAGTCACAAACATACATATGTGTCTGATATTTTTGATTTCATTGCTTAGGTAATATTTAGCCATCTTTATTATTATGATAAATATTATTACTAGTTTGGGATATTCTAATTATTTTCACCTGGCATTCATCAGAATCAGAATCAGAATCAGATAATTTATTGCTTATAAACTGTGTCAGTACAGAAGCAGGGATGACATTGCATAGGTGAACGTTACAACAGTTTACCCATATCGGGTATGCAATAATGAAACATAAAAAACTAATAAAACTAATGTTTCGCATTAAAATATTCATTTAAATTATAAAAAACATTTTTTATTAACCATTTTTTTAAGTTTAATTTAAATTTTGGCAATTACATTGATTTTATCTCAGGCAAATGATTGAATATTTTAATGCCTGAGCAGAAAGTGCTCTTATAATACATGTAATTATTCATTTGAGGTATACACAAATTGTGTTTATATTTATTGCGTATAGTTGTTTCTGCTAATATGGATATGCGTAACAGTAGCTGGAGATTTTTTTATTTATTTTTTGAATATGAGATTTCCAGTTTAAATGGCAATCTATGGTGACTCCAAGAAAATTAATGTTATCTACTATTTCTATTTTAGTGTTTTCATTTGCAATGTTTACATTTTAAAAGGTTTCGTTTCGTAATTTCTAAATTGAATCATTTTAGTTTTTAATAGATTTACATTTAAATTAATTTGCTTAAGCCATTTAACTGCAATCTTTAAAGTGTTATTTATATTATTTTCTAGATTCATTTGAGTGTCAGGTATAAAGATAGTTGCGTCATCTGCGAACATAACACATCTATTCTTAGTAACATTTGGCAAGTCATTCGGATAAATTTAAAACAACAGAGGACCCAGAATACTGCCTTGCGGCAAACCTAGTGTCATTTTAACTGGCTTAGATTGCATTTCTTCAAAAGTTTTATTACTGTTATTAAATGTTTCAATAGCTGTGACTTGCTATCTATCTTTCAAGTAGCTCTCTTACAATTTTAATGCCAATCCACGTATACCTAATCTGTCTAGTTTATTTAAAAGTATGTCATATTTGACACAGTCAAATGCCCTTGACATGTCTAAAAACAAACCTACACAAGGAGTTTTATTATTTATAGATTCCCAAATTTCCATCAGTATTTCGTAGATTGCAAGTGTAGTTGATTTATTATTCTGAAAATCAAACTGATTTTTATTTATTATACTATAACTATTGAAAAATGCTGTAAGTCTATTATATATTACTCTTTCAAATATAAAATATATTATATATAATCTTAGCCTTGTTATGATGTTGCAGCAACAATGCATTTAGTATACATACTCATTATTTTTAAATTATAAGTGCTTAAAGCCTAACATTAGAATACTTAAATAAATAATAAATCTTTATTTTAACTGAGACATTTAATTAATTTAACCAGCTACCCATTATGTACAAAGTTACTGAAGTAAGTACACTCAGATAGCCTAACAAATCAGTTTCATCAAATTATAGGCTTTGTTATTAAATCATTGCCTACTGTAACATTAGTGTTTGTTGTGTGTCTGGGCGTTATTATTTATTGAAGTATGTATCATAAATACAAAGAAAGGTCACTCATCACGAAATCTTAGTGAATACAAGTGCTAGGAGGATTAAATTTTGCATGGAAGTTTTTATTAGTACTTTGCGAACGGGATTTGAGATTTTGAGAAATTCGACTCTTAGGGTGTTGTTTTTGGAGTTGATAGTTTGTATGAAACTTCGTTACCTACAAGTGCTAGGATCCTCAAATTTTGCATAGGGGTTCTTTTTAGGACGCAGGTGCTAACTAAGACGGGATTTTGGGAAGGATATAAACGACAAGTATCGTAAGTCGGAAAAAATCCTGTATGTCATAAAAAATATGTTTACGCAGGCGAAGCCGCGAGCGGAAAGCTACGAGTAATTTGTGAATATTTAAGCATTTCATCAGTCTCTGACACCCATAGTTCAAGCTCTGCTTAGTTTGGGGTCAGATGGTCTTGGTGTAATTTGTCTCAGATATTTATATATTTATCTGAGGTAAGTATTTTATGAGAAAACACAAGTTAACATTTATTAAATATGAATTTAGATTGTTCAGATTGCTGTTTCAGACGAAGGTGTCAGAGCGCGGTCACTGCAGTGGAATTCACGCTGGAGGCGGCGGCAGACCTGCTGAGTGGAGACAGAAGCAAACATGGTAACATTTTAATTAATATCTTAATTACAATAAATATCCGCCAGACCACTCACTGGTTGTGATGGATTCATATCCTTGATTTGAGCCAGGAGCGTCTACCAGCGCACTCAAATCCGAGCCAATTTAGAAAAGTGGTTTCCTGAATAGACCCGACCGGGAATCGAACGCAAGTTTAGGCGAGGAACCGCGCTATAGCGTGTCTGTCTAATGATGAACTTGACAAAAATATTTGCAAAATTAAGAAAGTTCACTAAATTAAAGAATTACAATAAAGTTTTTTTTAATCACTTTCGCGAAGAGTTTCATATTAAGAGTCAAAAACGAGCCAAGTTTGGCTTTAATACAGCACGGAGATGTGTTTGATGTATGTGATGGTCATCTGTGTTTGTTCCGCGTGTGGGTGGTATCTTTTAGTTTGGATTCGGAAACATACAAGGTTACTTAGTTTGGAGTCGAATGATCTTGGTGTGAAACCAGTCTCCTTTATGTTGCTAACCTGAAAAGCCACCCAAATTGTTCAATTAAGTTTACTATTTCTGAGTAAATTTTGTTTCCTTGTGTGCAATGAAGAATATTTGCTTAAATAGTTTGTCTGTACTTCGACAACTAGCCAAGAAACGTTATCCTTATGTATCGTTAGAGTATTGACACACAATAAAGGACGACATAACGCACATCATGCTTTCGCGATGCGTTCCAGGTGACGCGTGACGGACGGAACAAGCGCATAGCAACTGAGCTGCTGCAGTAGGAAACCATTGAGCTTGCACATGAAACACATTTTAGTAAGTTCTTGATTAAACATCTTGGTTTTGCTTTCTCATACTAAGTTAAATAAACGCCTCTGTGGCCGAGTTGTGACAGAGCTCGGCTCAAAATCCAGAAGTCCTCAAAAGGAATCAGAAGGTTCAAATCCCAGGTCAGACAAAGTGTGTTTTCGGATTTTCCAGAATCCCGTGTTTGTGATCACGGACCTGCATTGGCAAACGTGGTAATTAAGCCAACGCTCATCAATTGTCTGACTTGATTTCAATGATGGAGGCCTATGCCAAACAGCGGTACAGTACAAAGGCTAATAACTTCTTTTACTTTAACTAAATGAAATAGTTCGGCACTATGAACCAGTGTGCAACAAGAATCACCATTGTGCCACACGGTTCGTCGACGGCAAATTGCCGAGTGATAGCGCGTCAAGAGTATTGGGTTCGAATCCTGCATACGTTTACTTAAATGGGCAATAGCTCCAGATCAACGCATAACTTCAGATAAGTTTGTTTCTTTTCTATTAAATCGACTTATTGTCTGTTATATTTATTGTCTGTCTGATTGTGTTCACCATTACTTTGCGCTTTAATTACAATGATTTTTCATCCGTTCTAGCAATATTGGTGTCAAAAGGTGTCCATGAAATGTTAGTGACAAATTTGTATTTACGTCAAAATAGTTCTAAATAGGACCAAGTTACCAACAGATGGAGTTATACTCATTAAGATCGTGCTTTAATTGTGTTTCGTCTCCATCTAATTTTAATTAGAAAGCTTTCGATATTCATTAATTCATTCATAAATCCAAGTTGTTTCATTAAGCATAACGCTGGCTTATACTTAGTAGATTTGGGCCCTATATTTACAATTGGTCAGTATTTCATTTCATGTTCCCCAGTTACTTTTAGTAATCAATAATTGAATGAGAATTGAAAATAAAAATGCTTGTATAACTTGACTTAGTGTATTGTGCCTTAGGGCCCTTAGGAACTCGGCTCAAGGCCAAAAAGAAGGCCCCTGGGCCGGACGGATTGCCGAGCAAAGCCCTTGCCCTAGCTCTCAAGCACCTGGGGGAACAGCTTCGGCAGATCTTTGACGCAGCGCCCACGACAGCGCGATTCCCGTAGCTGTGGAAAGAGGGACGATTGTGCTTCCTTCAAAAAAACGGTAGACCCCCAGGTGAAGCCGAAGCATACCAGCCGATTGTCCTGCTGGATGAGGCCGGGAAGCTCTTTGAACGTATCACATACCTTAGATAATCACGTCTAATAGATTGTCAAGATCATAGATTAAGACATACCGCCTCATTCAGCACCTAAATGACGGGGGGCCGAACTTGCCACCGGCGCAGTTCGGCTTCAGGGCGGGGCGATCCACGATCGATGCTTTGGCACTCCTCAAGAAGGAGACCCAGGCAGCCTCCGCTCGGGGTGAAGGGTCGCTGGCGATCAGCCTGGACATTGCCAACTCCTTCAACAGTCTGCCGTTCAGCGTGGTAAAAGAGGCGCTCCGTTACTTTAGAGTGCCCTCTTACCTCGGCAGACTGTTGGATGACTACCTGTGAGGCCGGGAGGTGCTGTTTGAGGGCAGCGATGGTGTGCTCGTCCGCCGCCCTATGAGGTGTGGAGTTCCCCAGGGGTCCGTTCTTGGGCCTCTGCTGTGGAACATAGGATACGACTCGGTGCTCCGCGGCGCGCTCCCACCTGGGGTGCGCGTCATTTGCTATGTGGACCCTAGTCGTATCTAGAGGGGGATGTTTCCTCGAGGCCAGGAGGCTGCCAGAAGTCGCAGCTAGCCTCGTCATCGGCCGGATAGAGGCGCTAAGCCTACGGGTGGCCCTCAACAAAACAGAGGCCCTTTTATTTAATGGGCCTCTGCAGGGACCTCCACCTGGCGCCTCTGTAAGCCTCAATGGGGCTCATGTGAGGGTAAAGGCCCAGATGAAATATCTGGGCCTTTTCTTGGACTGGAGATGGCGATTCGGGGAGCACTTCACTCGTCTTGCCCCACGCCTTATCCGCGCTGCGGGAGCTTTAAGGCGGCTGCTCCCCAACGAGCGCGGACCGGACGAAACGTGCCGGCGACTATATGCCAGCATCATTAAAAGTATGGCGCTGTACGGAGCGCCAATATGGGCCGATGCTCTCACTCGCCAGAACAAAACTCTTTTGCGGGCCCCGCAAGGAGTTTTGGCAGTGAGAGCAATTAGGGGATACCGCACCATCTCGGCAGGTATGCCCCCCACTGGGGCATACCTGCGAGAACGCAGGCATGCCCCCGTGGGAGCTGGAGGCGCAGGTTCTCGCTGCTGTCCATGACCTAAGGGCAGCGGCGAGAGCTAGGAACGAGCGCCTTTATTTGGATAAGGTGAAGGCCGTCAGGCACCGTGCAAGAGACGCGCTGATCCGGAGGTGGACTGAGGACCTGGCCGACCTGCTCTATGGCCGCGACACCATAGAGGCGATAAGGCCGGTCCTCAAACAGTGGGTATGTCGAGAAAAGAGGCCCTTGACATACCGACTGGTGCAGGTGCTTTCAGGACATGGCTGTTTCGGAAAGTACCTGCACAAAATTGCCCGGAGAGAGCCGACTCCGAGGTGCCATGAGTGCGGCGCTGATGTGGACACTGCCCAGCACACACTAGCAGTATGCCCGGCGTGGTCGGGGCAGCGTCGCACTTCGACGGCAATTGTAGGCCGAGACCTATCGCTCCCGGCCTTGGTACAGGCCATGCTCGGAAGCGAGGAGGCAAGGATGGCGATGGTCTCCTTTTGCGAGGACGTGATGACGCAGAAGGAGACCGCGGAGAGATCCCGAGAGGACGATCCTCAGGCGGACCCTTTCCGACGCAGACGGCGGGGGGCAAGAAGAAGGCGGTTCGCCCGTGCTCCTCCTGCTCCCTAAAAGCAGCACCGGGGTGTCAGCCAGGGGGCCTTCACCCCATTTCAAGGTGCTCCCGTCTGGGGGTGTCCCAGTATACCGGGACACCCCCGTTGCGTGAGGAGGCCCGGCACGTAGGCTGGGCCGAACGCTGGGACGACTTGGTAATCTTTTGCTCCATGTCGTCCCGTTTCAAAGCGGTGAGGTGTACCCGGGTTGTTTTTAGTGGGTATTCCGCCGGCTTCTCCGGTGGCGAGTCCCACACTCCCCCACTGCCTTCCCCCAGGCAGTGGGATAGTGCGTAAACGTATTTTCAACCTGGTAAAAAAAAGGGCCCTTAGGAACTATTGCTCCATGTGGTCAGTTGTGTCAGTAAGTACTATTTATTTGTTGGCGGTAACTTTCAAGGAAGGTCCAAGGCATGAAGCTGGAACGATTTCCTTGGTTACTTCTGATGTACTTTACCATTACAGTTTAGCAACTATTCTACTTGACAGTGCTTTGACAATGAGCTGAGAATGGTTTTCCGTAAAGTTAGTCTATTGAAGTGTTTTGTTAACAATATGTTTTCGGAATGCGTTCCAGGTGCCGCGGGGGGAAGGAGCCAAGTTGTTCGCGTTGATCGAGAATACAAGAACCAAAAACCATCGAGCACTCAGTGAGTTATTCACTATTGTACGTAACTTTTATCATATTGTAGCATTTTATATCTCATGAATTTATCATGTAAAACAAAAATGATAAGTTATTTTATTAGGCATTAGGTATTAGATAAACATTTATGACAAAAAATGAGCTATTGCGTTGGTCCAATTCTTTAATAATCTCTGAAATTAAAATAACATGAAACGATTGAATTGGGATTTGTAGTAAGATGTTCCTTATGTTTATTTATTTTCAAGTTGCACTAATATATGTATTTGAAACTGTCACGCGATTCTATTGGATCCTGGGTGAATGTCATAAAGCCTCCATTTAGTACCTATTCAATAATAATAATCCTCACTTTTAATAAGCACCAATTATGTGCTTTATTGGGTGTGTGTGCCAATAGCAGTATTGTTAAACTTCAACTCAACTATTTCTTACTGAAGTTCTTAACCTCTTAGTTGAATTAATAAATTCGGTACTTAATTATCTTCATTTTAAGTAGTGTCTCTTTCAACGTTTCTCGATTTGTTTTTTCAGTGAATAATATACGCCCATCCAGGAGAGTCACGTCAAAGTCAAGTTGTAAATTGTTTGATTTAAATATTAATTATAGTAATTAAAGCTCTTAAGATTAACTAAAGTAAATAATTCGCAATACCCTTTTAGGTAACTAGTGATGAGTAAAAAGCTAATCGGGGTACATAGTTGGCAATTAAGACAAAGTAATCAAACAAAACCTTCTTCCAAAGCGTTATGGTTCAAAAATTTTTTCGGTTACAGTATGTAATGCCAATCCGGCGAAATTTGGTTCGGGAATCAGGGGCCAGAATTGCAAGTGACGCTGCCTAGTGTCGGAAAACAATAGGGTTTAATCTGTGGCGGCAATGTTGCCTTTTGTCATAAACAAAATTATACTATGAAATTTCAAAATCATTTAATTTAGTTTTCACGTTAAAAATTGAATATTTTGCCGATCGCAACGCAGCTGTGCGTCTTCCGACCGGACTCGATCCGTGGTACTATTTCAATAAGACCTCTTTCGATCGCCACGGCCAGTTCTTTCAAGAAATTCTAATAATAATTTATCAGAAATTGCTAGTTTTGAAACAAAGTTCTTATTTTGTTAAATTCGTTCTGCTGAAATGGTTTTTTAGATTATTTTTGTTTCAACTAAAATACAGAGAGAGCCAGCCGCCCGATCGAACTTTATTGTTTTGTTCTTTTTCAGGCATGATGATTTTGTTACGTTTATATTTTAACTACTTATCAGACCATACCATAGATAGAGAGACGGACACACAGAAAGATTAAAGAAAGATACTCACATTATATTGCCACATTCCTTATGTACAATTGTTTCTAATAATCTTGTATTATCATTGGAAAAATATCCTTTTCGTCTCTCTGTGTGACCTGTTTCTTTTTTGAACCAAACTAACCGTGACTTTATGAGAATTGTATAAAATCACAAAACCTTTTCGAAAAAAATGAAATGTTTTAAATATTATTAAAAAATAAAATATTACTTACCGGTTAAATTGGAGTGTATTGTAAAGTTAGTATTGATTATTTAGCGAGCGTAAGTTGTTTTTGTTTGATTTTGTTGCGCTGCGCTCGCGCCGCGTTCATGATGGTACATTCTGTAATAGTTTTATCTGTCAGGTCAAGTGACAGCTGTCAATATTACCTACAAAAAGTATCATTATTCTTGCTCATACTTATTCCAGCTATAGTTTTCTGTCTTGTTTTGAATCAGTGAAACATTGACAGTTATCGTTTCCCACCCTCACAAATGATATCCAGATGCCAGCCATTCTACCAAAGCAGACGTGATCGCATCACGGCGCGACCGCGACCGTCGGCCGATCGGATCGTCGACGCGGGCGCGCCGCATCCGCCTTGTTGTGCTCAGTCGTTTTTATTTTATTAAATGCACTGCTATTGTATTCTTGTTTTTTTATTTTAATTTGCCTTTATTTTTTAACATATTTTTTTCACGAAAGTTGCCATATGTAATGTAAAAGTGTATCACAAAAGTGCCAAACTAATATGTGTGCTCAGAAACTGCTTAGCTTCTGATAATTAAGTGTCAAATTAGTAATAGGCTGGCCTGTAGAGTACGAAGCCACCACGTAGTATGTTTCAAGAAGGTTTATCGGGCGAGGTTGTACTTTTGCAGCAAGAATGCACCTTGCCATCACAATTTCTTTGAAGTTTGGTCATTTATAAATTATAACTCATACGTCTTGGATTACAATACCTTCACCTAATATAAGTACCTATAGTTTATCCAATTTATGATGATAATTTTGACAGCTCATTATAGGGGTGAGGTAGTTTATAACCGTTAATGAATCGATTCGATTATCGATTGATTATTTCATAGAACTTGGAATTGTCAGTTTATAAAATAAACTGACAATTCCAAGTTGCAAAGAGATAATTAAATAAATATATTACCTACGTTTATAAAAGCCCTCAAGTGAAGTAAAAGTTATTTATTATTAATATAGTGGTACACACCCTAAATCACTTTCATAATCATGTTCGTCAACATCAATAAATATAGATGAACTGTCCCTTGACTTTATTATCAATTCTTGTTCACAAACGGTTCACAAAGTATATATGTTAGTTAGATTAATTTTGTTTCACAACCGATTTTCTATTATCTTTTATTATTCTTTTACAAGTGGGCGGTACCCGTTAATAAAGTACGATAATAACTGTAGTACACTTTACCGAAAAAATGCAATAGTTCATAGGCGTGAACTGTCTAAATTAAAATCAGTACAAATATTTGCGCCGATCACGCCGATTTACATTAACAAAGGAAAAAGAAGTGGTTGCACTCTACTTACAAGCGTGGATTGAAAAAATAAGGGAGGGAATCGCCCTGCCGATTTGAGAATTAAAGGCGAGTAAAATAACTTTCTGCGGTCCATATTAAAAAGCGATAAAAGCGCAACGTTGCTAAGAGCGTTCAAATTAAATTGGATCGCAAAATTATCGTCACAGAACCTTTACTTACTAGCTTTCCGCCCGCGGCCTCGCTCGCGTGAACTTAATTTCTATTACAGAGATTTTTTCCGATATACGATACTTGTTATTCACAAAATCCCGTCTTAGGTAGCATCTACGTCCTAAAAAAAACCCCTAGGCAAAATTTGAGACTCCTAGCACTTGAAGTAACGAAGTTTCACACAAACAAACTATCAACCCCAAAAACAACCCCTTAGAGGTAGAATTTCGCAAAAGCCCGTCTTTGTGAGCACCTACTTCCTAAAAAGAACCCACATACAAAATTTTAAACTCCTAGCACTTGTAGTTTCTGAAATTTCGTGATGAGTGACCTTTCGCTTTTATATATTTTAATAATTTTGCGTGCGTATTTATATATTTTACGATATATATCAGATTATATTGATCCAATTAATGTGTTGTAAAGGACAAAATTCAACTCCGTAAAATAAGGATTGTTTGATATGCTTGTGTAATAATTCTCAAAATCTAGCTTTCAATTCACATTATTTCTTAACACATTACATACCTTATAGCTACTTATTTATAAAATATAGGTATAATATTATTGAGTCGCGGACTTTTTATGGATCTACTAAAAACCTATATTTTTGTAGTACATTGTATGCATGTATAATCAACAGTGGGGCCAGCGCGGCAGCGCACCCACAGAAAGATTTACGTTGGCGCTTTTTTCCGGAATACTTAATAAGTGTGAATTGATCTGGCTAAAAACTAATTATTTCAAAACAAATATATGCATATAGCAATCAGGCTCATAAGCTCATAAGCTCGTAACTCCCAGTCTAAGACTGCATAAGGTAGGAAAATCATTTGTTGGTCAATGTGTTAAATATTTTAATAAGATTCCGCAAACTCTTGTTGAACTGCCTCTTCACCAGTTTAAGTCACAAATTAAAGCTAAGTTAATGAAGCGAGGTTATTATAGTGTTGAGGATTTCTTAAATGATAAGAATTTGTGGTCATTTTAGGTTAATTCTGCTCCTCTGCACACTATTTTGTTACGACTTTACTCTGTCAATTACATTTTTGTGTTAAAAAACAAGATTAAAAAAAGTAACCATCGAGTTTCTCGCCGGAGTCTTCTCGATCGGAAACAACCTCCGAACCGGTGGTAGAGTCACATTATGTTTAATTATGATATTTACTATCATAGTATTATTTTATGTAAGTTTATTTTAGTATATTTTTGCTTTAATTTTTTTTTCTAACTATATGACTTTTCATAAGTACTTTCTATAAGTCTATATGAATAAAGATATTTTTTACTTTCACTTACTTACTACGTCAGGGATAAAGTAACTTTTTAACTGTGAAATAATTTTTGAAATCGGTTTGTTAGTTTCGGAGATACCTGTCCCAAACATACAAACTCACAAACTCACAATCTCACAAACTCACAATCGCTTACCTCTTTATAATATTAGTATAGATTAGATTAATTTGTTTGTATACTTTCGAAAGATATTGTCACAAAAAAACCTGAATCTAATATGAATGAATAGTTATCTTATCCAAGCCGAACAAGATTTTTCTACTCACAAGTTAATTCTGCGTATTACAAAAGCTCAGTCGAAACCGACATAATAAGTCGAAACTGATATAACGACATTGAAGGGACCGTATATTTCGGACGTCATGTCCGCTATACAACTATCGAGTTGTTATGAGCAATATTATATACACAAGTAGTCATATTTTATGTAGTTAGATATGTATTTTTTGTCAATACTTATTAAAAAAAAAAGAATATTTCCGAAACATGAGTCCATAGTGTTAGTAACAATCATAATAATATTAAACACTATTCTTTTTTTGCGACGTGGTATGGTAAGGTATCGCAATAACGCGTAAACAAACTATCTAAATGTATGATTTATTTATTTGTATAAAGGAATGTATTTTTTGTGCATCAAAAATTCATCGATTGATTGAATAGAAACAATTTTCAACTAAGTAAATAACTTTTCAATTTATTTTAAAAAAATTAAAATTGGCAAGGCCATTCGGTTGTTAAAACCGATCTAACGTTATAATTAAACGATGTCGTTATAGTCGGTTTTGACTGTATATCTAAAACAGACATATTACGTTAAATTTATGGTTGGCGTTTCTTCAATGAATTTGACATAACGCCTACGGTTAGGGAGCAGACGTAACGTAAATGCAAGATGGCGGATTTATTCGATTCGGGACGCTTTTAAGCGCGCTAAAAGTACTTTTGGTCCAAATCGGACCGCATTATAGGTATTACCTATCACTGGTTTAGCTATCGAACAGTGGTTTCTCAAAATTCACCTTCACAAACCCTATACCTATATACTATTACTATATTAATGGACAGAAAAAGTTATTTTTTAAGTTTTCTTGTTTTTTTAACGTAACTGGGCTGGTCGTGTAAGATTCCTATCTTTGATTCTTAACATGCCAATATATCTTTTACTTCATCCGTCCTTTTCATCACGGTGTGAAAGTTATACGTATTTATTGACTTTAAAATGTATGTACAAATACTGAAAAAATATCTCTCAATTTCAAGGATTTTTCAAGTTGTGCAAACTGCTATAGGTGACTTTGATGTGAATTAAAATAAGTGCGTGGAAGGTTTGAATTCGTATTTTGTCAATTTGTCTTGTCTTTAATCTAAAGAAGAAAGTAATAGGTATTTAGGTTTATTCCGATCTGGACGTGACCAATCGCTGCCGTAAACTTTTAATTGTAATTGGTGTGGCGATTTTTCAGTTTAAAAAATGCTCACCAAGTGTAGGTATTTCCTTTTGCGGTGCACTTTATTTGTATTGCTTTTCAGTCACGTAGTGCCTTTGATTGATGATTGAATGGACTGTATAGGATTTTGGGTTCATAAAAATGCAACCTAAGTAAATCAATTGTAACCACTTAATGCGTAGGAAAAAGGTGGGCAGCTGTTTTGGAGCTGGACCAGGACGACGAAGAACAGCTGTCCAGAAGGTTTATGAGGGAAACCATGCACACTTACTTGAGGAAATGATCCAGGAAGTCCACGTCCTCGTGCCTGCACCACAACCACTTGCCAAAGCTCGATGGCTATACCAATTTATGAAAGCGCTTGTCTTTTGACACACACACTGAGTATAAAGACGATTTATAGTTATATTTCGTAGAAATTACACAGTTTTTCAAGGATTTAAATAGATTTTTATCATGAGAGCACACGCGCACAGCTTAGTCTCGATCCGTTGCAAGTTCAAGAAGAAGAAAATAAAGCGTTTCAAGCAGCCGCTAGATGGCGCGGCGATGGGCGTAGACGTCACACGATGGTGCGACAGAGAAGAGACGATCTACACGTGTGCATGGGTGAAAGGAAGGGAGATAGGGATGTTTTTAAGTGGTTACAATATTTATTCTTAATAATTCAGGAATAAACTAACAATGAAACCCAACAGTAATAATTGTAAGAAATGTATTTTAATTGGAAGTGCTGCAGTGTTATTATTGCCTTTCGTTTAGAGTTATCTGTATATTATATAACCAAAAGAAAATGTCGAATTTGGCGGATACAAAGTAAAGTAAGGCCAGCTTAAAATGCTTTCGCAGAAAATATTATAATACACACAGTTGGTTTTCACTCTTGATTTGTTTTATCACGTTGGCCTTACCTAAGTACCGCCCAGAGACAAATAAATTTCCTTGGTAATGTTGCAAGTTTTGTAAAAATGTACTTAAGTCGTAGTTTTCAACACGTAGCATTGCTTCCAAAGCGCGCTGCGATGTTCGGACATTTGTCGCAGCGCAGCGTCCGTCACAGTCCAATAGAGTAGAATAGCTGTATATAAGTAGCCGTGTATGTTTCGATCTTACTGTATACATAGTAAAGATATTATAAATTGAAAGTATTTTTGCATGAACCAACTATCGTAAAGTGATGTGTGTAGCGAGCAGTGTGATTTCCTATGTTTTTCTATTGTTGATTGTTTATTAGAATTAAACAGTAATAATTTTAAGCTTTTTCTGCAAGTTATACAACTTACAGCGTTTTCACTAGTGTATTTTGTCGCTATTTTTTTGGCATAGTGAGAGTAAGCTATTTTGCGCGACTAATAACATTTTCAAATGGAAGCCTGTAGTGTGTGTTCGTAACCCAGTAGCGAGATGTTCTCGAAACTTGAAAGTAAAGCACATGTGTAATGTAATATAATGCGTGTCAAGGGCCCCAGTGCCGCACTATGCAATAAATAAATTTTCTATACGATTAAAGTTTATATAAATAAAAGTTCAAATGTTGTTGCGTAGTTTTCCAGGTCAGTGTGCAGCATTCATTTCCGGGCACTTATAGTTTTAATAGGTGTCTTCTATAGCCGTTTCTTTAATAGTATAAATTAAAAAAACCGTCAAATGAAATTCTAAATTCGTGTCAGTTTATTGTACCTTTGTAAGAAAAAGATATAATTGAATTGAGCTTGTCTTAATATAATTGTTATTTGTAATTGTATGTTTATAATTATTTACAATTTGCATAATCAGAGTTTTCAATAGTATTATAAACAATGCCCTTTTGTAATATTCACTAGTTTGAACTGAATATTCCTGTTTGAAATCATGTCTGAACTATAAAATTATTCTTTCTGTGGTTGGAAGAGACAAATTTTTTTCTCATAAACTGTTGAAAAGGTAGATTGGATCAAACTTGTGAATATCTGAAGGACAAGCACGAATAGCTAGCGAGCGAGTACGTAAACTTAACGTAAGTAATTTTGAATCTGACTTAGGCCACACTGTTGCTATACCGATTGCAAAGTTACGTACTCGCTATGTAGCTTGGACCTTTAAAACCAATCTCAAATCCAAATATTTGTATCACAGTGTTATACTTACTATTTGAACCACAAGGTGTTTACATTTTTTGATATTTGGCAGAACTGAGTACCTTCTTTTGGCTCTGACAGACAAGTAAATTGTCCAAGTACCTATGTTGTTACTGTGTTTCTTTTTAATTACATTTTTTTCCGCGCCTGTATTACCTAGGCTCTCATTAATATACGAAAGCAAGAGATACCTTATTATATAGAAGTTCATGATAGAAAATAGTAACAAATTAATGCTGTGTATTAAGAGTTTATGAATAAAGCTACCTCCTCGCGTACGCGTATTAACACCAAAGTGAATTTAATAGAACTAGATAATGTTTTATAGCTTGGTGCAGGAAGCCGTCAATCTGAAGTTTTGATATCGCACGAAAAAAGTTTTAATAAAATTGTAAAGCTATAGAGCACGATATCTTACTAGTTCGTAGACCGGGTCTATATTTACTTGCATACAATTTTTGACATATTTTATTCAGGCATAATGATAGGCATAACAACTAAACGCATAATTGTATTCGCATATTTTTTTGAAGCAAATTTTGATATGACATAAAGATACCTTAGCATAATATTCTAACGCATATAATGAGAAAAGCTTATCATTAACTTAGAATAATGATCATCGTCATACTAATCAAACATCCTAAAAATTAATCTCAAGAAACACAATCATGAACCTGATACCTGTACCTGATACACTTCGAGACATGGTTGGTAAAACTGAATAATTTTAGTCCGTAGGTGATCCAAATTAAATAAACATGTTCGCGGCTAAGGGGTGGCCCCAGGGCCACCACGCCGCACCTTAACATTATAGTCCCAACTCATTATGTCTTGTTTTTTATGCTTAATTATCATTAAGAGAATAATAAATGTGGCTGGAGACTATTATGCGTCTCTTCTGTATAGTCCAATTGAATATAGCCTAACAGATCGTTTTGCTTAAAACTCATTAGGCCGAAATACGATTAAGCTAAAGTTTCATAACGACAGTAAAGATTATGCAACATTCATTATGCCTGAGAAAATTAGTAAAAACAAAATAAGCGAGTTAAATGTAACCCTCGTAGACATTATACGGCTCTCAGGACTAAATGCATCTGCTGTCGAAAAGCAGATCACATTACTTATAGATAATTGAATTAATAAGCACTCACCGATTTCTCGCTTCTTATTTTGAAGGTCCAATGCCACAAGATTGACTTAATAATGCCTGTTTGAGACCGACTACCAAATAAACCAAGTACGTACACGTATACTACAGCCTCGTTCATGGACAGTCTTCCGAAATGCACATGAAGCTCAATCGTAAAAATAATAATATGGTTTGTCTACAAAAAAGTATGTGGATGATGTATCCCGCCGTCTGTCCATGAACAAGGCCTAGCGTGCGTTGTGCCGGCGGCAGATGTTATTGCTCTAGACCACACATGTTGTTGCTCAATTGAATATGTTTTGTATTTATTGTGATCTTTAAATAAGCGCGTGATTTACCTGTAAAATCTGATGGGTAAAAATCATGTGACAAACTTGAAACAATAATCATTTTGAAAATCTAATCACACGTCGTGTAACATCGTCGTTTGTGATAAGTTTTTAAAACAAAACTTATATTTTCGTACCTGAGTTAGCCGAAGCCTTCTGCAACCCTGTAATACACACTTAATTAGTAAAATTTCAATTTATAATGAAAATAACCCAAATTAGTTTGATCATTTTAGTTGACTGCTTGCATTATCAGATATTTCAATAATAGGACCAACCTTTTGTACTTTAATACTCAACTTATTAATCATTAGCACCAGTGTTAGCGCCATCTATGTGTAGCTATAGAAAAAATATAAAAATATAAATAAATATAAATAATTATGCGCCACACAACCACACCTCTTGTTATGGTCTCGAAGTAGGGATTAATATTCCTGTGTACGAGGTACCACACAAGGAAATAAGCCAGGGGCGTCTCCCAGCACACCCAGACCCGAGTCAATTCACAAAAAAGATCGTTTCCTGAATTGACCCGCCCGGGAATGGAACCCGGGACACTACGGAAATCGAGGCAAGAAACCGTGCTACAGCGCACTACGCCAATCGTGTCATCAAATTAAGTTTCAGACCGCCGTTTTCAAGTGAATTTTTCCACTTATTCACCCGTTGTACCAGCTGTCCCTTGTCCGAATCTGCTGGCGCAATATCATCAGCATACATGAGCGTCAAAAAAATTCAATTAAGTGGCTTGCAGACTCACACATTCTCAAATTCGTGGGAAAGTTGGTGAAAATAATGAGAATAGCAATAATTATCCTATAAACTGCCTAAATAATTGAAACATTAGCACAGCTTTAACATAAGACATAATGTATTTTTTTCACAGTACTTGTGGTACAAAGAATCTTTTAGTAGAAAGTAAATCAAAACAACGATCCTTTTCCAGTATTTTTTAAAGGGGCACTTGAGTATTTGCAAGATGTGTTATTCTCTTTTATAACGCCTGTAAAAATTTCCAACACTTGAGTTGTTTAGAACGATGCTCTTATAGTAAAGGCAAAAGGCGATGAAATGCTTGAGCATACGAATGTTGGGAGGAGCTTCGTCCAGCTCCGTGCTGCCGCCTTGAGTCCAAGTATCGATTTATTTGTAATTATAGTGGTTTGTTTGTACTTCCTATTGCTAAACTGACTTTGATTAAAATAACAACTCCTAAATGTGCGTGTCTTATTTTCCTGCATTTTCATAACCTTTACTTGCAGAGATGATCAATACGGCAGTCTCCCTAAGCGGTTTAGTAACCACTGCAAATGAATCACGAGTTTTTGCGTAGCTTATAAAAAATCCATTCCTCTAATCATTTAAATCAAGTCTAAGAATACATTTAGACAAATCTCACAGATTAGACAGGCCTAAGAACAGAACCTTCATAATTTTGCAATCGCACCGCGATACGAAAAACTAATAGATATACGAACATATTATATCTCTTATTTCTTATTTTTTCCAATGACCCTTTGCTGACTTAAAGCTTACAAGGTAGGTACAATAATATTTGTAATATTTTTATAAAAGTACGTAAGTACTTGGAGGTCGTTTAGGTACATAATTCAGTTATCTCAAATTAGGCTATTATTTACCGCAGAGTTGTGTACAGCAGTTTTGGTAAGATAAAAATTTCAATCATCATCATCATCATTCGTGCGGTCTATCCCGGTTGTGAACCCACACTAGCGTGTGGGGTCCCAGGGTCCGCCTTTCTTATTTTATTGGCCTACTTCGCGCGGTCTTGTGCATCCTCAGTGGTGAGTCTGTTGGCACGCATGTCACCCTTAACGACGTCGAGCCACCGCTTCTTGGGTCGACCTCTTCTACCGGTACCTGGCGGGGGCGGCATGGCCAGACATTTGTTGCCCACGTAGTTTGCCGATCTTCGTGAGACATGACCCAACGAAGGCGGCACTCTGCAGCTTGTCTGCGATGTCACGAACACGAAGGCTGCCGCGGGTATGGGTGTTACGCACGCGATCATTGCGTGAGACTCCACACATCCACCGCAGCATCTTCATTTCCGTGACGCGCAGCTCCTGCGTAGATAAGATAAAAATTTCGATATGCATGTTTGTTAAAAAGTTCGGCAGTTCAAACCTAGGAACTAGTTAAATAAACAAAAATGAGTCTTAAACAATTGAAATGGATCATTGAATAAAATATTGACCAGTAAAATAACTGAAACGCGCAGTTACGTGTAGGCATTTAACAAATAGGCATAAGCTGGCAATAAATCACATTCTAAGCAATTCTACAAACGATGTGGTGGTAAAATGTATTCCTCGTATGTTCAGTGTGTAACGTGTAAGGCTAAGACCTGACGGCCCGCAGCTTCTATACAATGCAGAAATGTATGAGAAAATGAAAGCAGATTTCACGACGCGTTATGCAGCCGCGCTATCGGCGCGGCGGCGGTTGATCGGCGGTTGTCTTTGCGGGCGAAAATCGCAACCGCAGCGGCTGTGGCACCGCACAAAACTCCAAACTCAAACTCAAATAGACTTTCACAGTAAATACTTTCAAATCGTCAAATTTAAAGCAAGATATACTAAATAATAGACATAATTACTATAATATTAGAGATATATAAATACAAAGTATACAGACTTAATGCGACTCTACCACAGCGTCGGAGTTGTTTCTTGCTCAGAAGACCCGGCGAGAAACTCAGCAGTTACTCTTCTAAACTTGTTTTGGGTTTACAACAGGCGTTAGTAAAGTACAATGTGTCATTTTGATACAAACTACTGAGAATCTAATCTAAAGAATATAAAACAATGGAAAAAAAAAACAAAAATAAAAGAATTTAAACAATTAAGAAATTAAAATTGTTAGTCAGTACAAACTAAGTATTAACTAGGTATTACAATAAAATATCTGTTACAATACTTACTTACTTACTCCGATGGCTCAGCGACCCAAAGTGTGTCTTGGCCTCCGACTAATAGTGTATACCTCGCCCCTAAACGATCCTAAAACCTAAAGAGTGGAAGTGCAATTTTATCCTTATTCCTAGTATTTCTGCAATGTATGTCACTGTGTTTAGCATAGAGACCAATATTTTTTCTCACCAAAACAATGCAATTGTAAATGTATTGTGACGCTACAGTGAGGATACTAATTTCCTTAAAAATCTCCCTAAGTGAAGCCCGTGCACGAAGGTTATAGATGGATCTGATCGCTCGCTTCTGGAGGATAAAGATGGTTTGTATATCCGCCGCTTGACCCCAAAGTACAATGCCGTAAGACATTACACCGTGGAATTAACTAAAATAAACTGACGAGCAGTATCAACATCTGTTAATAACCTAATTTTTCTCACTGCAAATGCAGCCGAACTAGGTCTGCCTGAGAGAGCTGTTATATGAGGGTTCCATTGCAGTTTCGAATCTAGTGTGATTTCAAGAAAAACTGTAGTATCTACAAGCTTCATAGTATTACCATCAATTTTTGGACTAATGGGGTTATCTTTAACATTAGGCAACTTTAAATTAATACATTTAGTATTTATTGCATTAGGCTGTAGATTATTTACTGTGAACCATTGTAAAACCTTTGAAAGTGCGTCATTAACATCATCAAAAAGGTTTTTATTTCTGTCAGTTTTAAAAACTAAAGATGTATCGTCTGCAAACTATACAACATCACAATTACAATCGATTATATAAACAAAAATACTTTGGTACACTAAATCTCGGTAACACAATGTTAGCGCGATCTAACGGAGTACAACTCCATCTGTTGACACTTTGTAGAACTAACCTAGTTAACAAAATGGTTTCTGTCGTACAAACAAACAAAGTTACGGAGTTAAACAATAGGTAAAACAATTATTTATAATATACATTCTGCACTATTCCTAGGCAAAGGCGGCCAGCGGTTTACCACATTGAAATTAGGTCATTGTTACAATTGATAGATTTTTTATCCAATTAACCTTTTTAACATAGGCCGGGTTTGTGATCATCAAACCCGCATTTGGCGAGCGTGGTGATTAAGCCAATACCCATCCATTGTAGCGATGACTTGATTTCAATGATGGAGGTCTTTGCCCAGCTGTGGGACAGTATATAGGCTAATTACTTTACTTTTCTTTAACCTTTTTATCGATTTTTTTCAATTTTGCTAAATGGTTATTAAACCTAGGCTTTAGTGGCTAGGAAGAAGATCCTGTCCATTAAAAACAGAATGGTCGGTAGTCAAAACAGGATTCTAAGGGTACTGGCGGGGAGGTGGGACAGTGCATTACTACGGCACTGGATCACTGCACTCATAAACCCGAACCCTATTTATTATGTTAATTAAATGTGTTGTCTTGTTGTATCTAATTTATCCGAATTTGTCTTGTTACTAACCTAGTTGTAAGCTATATTGTTACTAACCAAATGGACCATAATATGATGTCTGAATAAATAAATTATTATTATTATTATTCTCTTTATCAAACGCATATCTTCGATCTAAAATTTGTACAGTATCCCTACAAAACACAGTGTGGAGCGATATTCCAAAATCGCGTCCTCCAAAGCCCTCCTCAACTGCTCTTTGGCCTGATTACTTACGCTTACGTTCGCACGTTCGGCTTCTCCATCGATATCTGGATCCATCCGGGGCGCTACCGGTACCGAGTCGCTAACCAGGGTCGGATGCAGCAGCGTGTCGGACGGGTCCCGCGTCGAGGAAGAAGTCGCGCGAACTGAAAGCGCCTCCAGGCCGTAGCCGATCAAGCGTAGACTGATCCAACATCTGAAGACGCTGAATCGCCCGCACTTGATCCGATAATCGTTGGGCGGAAACAGCCACGGCTGGGTCAAGGGCCTGAAACAGAGGTAGTATCCGGTCCCGGTATGCAGACAGGTTGATTCCTCCCTCTGTAGCCCCATAGTAGGCGCGCATGCAGTTGACATTCATGTCATGTGTCCATCGCATGCGGCGCACTACACCACCGGTAGCGGGGGCCCCGCGCGAGGCAGATTGCCCCACAGGCCCCAAGCGTGCCGGCAGCGGTCGTCGTCAACGTCGCGCAGGTGGTCGCGGCGGTGTTGGCGGCGGTGGCCCTTTCTCATCGAAGCTGGAACTTGAGCTCGTTGTGGTGTCAGGAGGAGTAGCAAACTCCTCCACCGACGACGAGCTGGGCGACGGAGTGGGCGGTGGTGGTGGTCGTGCGCTAACATTGTGCTCTCTCGCCTTTGCTCTTGTAATCATTTCTTCTTTGATATCTTATAAATTGGTATGGCTTGACAGTTGTCATAGTTGACATATTTTTATTGCATTTGTGGACTTATAAACAAGCGCTGGAATTGTTGTAAATATAAACGAAATTGATTTTGCGGAAGCTTGTAACTGTTTTTAGGTAAAATTTGCTGTAATTTAACTAGAAAATAAACTGAAAAATTATATGATAGAAAATGATTACGAAAAGACAACTGTCAGAGAGCGTGTTTTTTTTTAATTATTATTATTATTTACTCGTATTTGAGTAAATTTCGAACTTAATTTGTCCAGCCTGCGCTGTGAACACCTGTCTTCTGAATTGCCCGCGTGCTCTTAATTTCAGTCACCGAACTAGTAACTAACTACCTATAACTTTATATTTAAAAAAAAACCATTTCAATCAATCTTTTTAATTTGAAATTATATATTTACAGGTATTGTAATTAATATTATGTCTTAAGCTTCACTTTCAGCAGCTTTCTTAGTAATAAGTATTAAGATACAAAAAAGTCTAATGCATAAATCCTATCCTATATCCTATGTATAATAAGTATGTATTTACAAAAGAAAATGTATTTAAGTATGTTTATCCGTTGTCTAGTATCCCATAACACAAGCTTTAATTAGCTTACTTTGGGGCTAGATGGCGCTGTGTGGAATAATGTCCAAGGGATATTTATAAATCGGGCTTTTGTTGACTTCGGATAATGACTGTGCTGTTGTTACAAAAAACTCTGACATTATTTATTTATCTGTCTTACCTGTTTAATTTTTTTGAGGTTTGAGAACGACAAAGCAACACTACTTTTGAATATTGTTCAATGCTTTGTTGCTTGTGGTCCGTGGTTATTGGCTAGTCTGTTTGACTCAGACTCAGGACGACAGGCGACAGCGACGCAGTCGGTTTGTATGGGTGCTGTATATCTTTGGCAGATGAATCTTAATAGCGCGATCTAAAGGAGTATAGTGAGATCTAGCGGCTGTGAGTAAAACCAGTTTATCGAAGCCTGAGATAAGATGCGTAAAAATGCGTGCGATTTCTGGTTAGGTTAGGTACAAACCTAACTGTGCGCGCCGCGCCCGCCGCCCGAGTGAGGTCTGGTTAGGTTAGGTTACAAACCTAACTGTGCGCGCCGCGTCCGCCGCCCGAGTGAGGTCTGGTTAGGTTAGGTTACAAACCTAACTGTGTGCGCTGCGCCCACCGCCCGAGAAGGTCTGGTTAGGTTAGGGTACAAACCTAACTCTGCGCTCCGCGCCCGCCGCCCGAGTGAGGTCTGGTGAGGTTAGGTTACACACCTAACTGTGCGCGCTGCGCCCGCCGCGACAGCGACGCAGTCGATTTATATGGGTGCTGTATATCTTTGGCAGATGAATCTTAATAGCGCGATCTAAAGGAGTATAGTGACATCTAGCGGCTGTGAGTAAAACCAGTTTATCGAAGCCTGAGATAAGATGCGTAAAAATGCGTGCGATTTCTGGTTAGGTTAGGTACAAACCTAACTGTGCGCGCCGCGCACGCCGCCCGAGTGAGGTCTGGTTAGGTTAGGTTACAAACCTAACTGTGCGCGCTGCGCCCGAGAAGGTCTGGTTAGGTGAGGTTACAAACCTAACTGTGCGCGCCGCGCCCGCCGCCCGAGTGAGGTCTGGTTAGGTTAGGTTACAAACCTAACTGTGCGCGCCGCGCCCGCCGCCCGAGTGAGGTATGGTTAGGTTAGGTTACAAACCTAACTGTGCGCGCTGCACCCGCCGCCCGAGTGAGGTCTGGTTAGGTTAGGGTACAAACCTAACTGTGCGCGCTGCGCCCGAGAAGGTCTGGTTAGGTTAGGTTACAAACCTAACTGTGCGCGCCGCGCCCGCCGCCCGAGTGAGGTCTGGTTAGGTTAGGTTACAAACCTAACTGTGCGCGCCGCGCCCGCCGCCCGAGTGAGGTATGGTTAGGTTAGGTCACAAACCTAACTGTGCGCGCTGCGCCCGCCGCCCGAGTGAGGTCTGGTTAGGTTAGGGTACAAACCTATTGTGCGCGCTGCGCCCGAGAAGGTCTGGTTAGGTTAGGTTACAAACATAACTGTGCGCGCCGCGCCCACCGCCCGAGTGAGGTCTGGTTAGGTTAGGTTACAAACCTAACTGTGCGCGCTGCGCCCGCCGCCCGAGTGAGGTCTGGTTAGGTTAGGGTACAAACCTATTGTGCGCGCTGCGCCCGAGAAGGTCTGGTTAGGTTAGGTTACAAACCTAACTGTGCGCGCTGCGCCCGCCGCCCGAGTGAGGTCTGGTTAGGTTAGGGTACAAACCTATTGTGCGCGCTGCGCCCGAGAAGGTCTGGTTAGGTTAGGTTACAAACCTAACTGTGCGCGCCGCGCCCGCCGCCCGAGTGAGGTCTGGTTAGGTTAATTTACGAACCTAACTGTGCGCGCTGCGCCCACCGCCCGAGAAGGTCTGGTTAGGTTAGGGTACAAACCTAACTGTGCGCTCCGCGCCCGCCGCCCGAGTGAGGTCTGGTGAGGTTAGGTTACACACCTAACTGTGCGCGCTGCGCCCGCCGCGACAGCGACGCAGTCGATTTATATGGGTGCTGTATATCTTTGGCAGATGAATCTTAATAGCGCGATCTAAAGTAGTATAGTGACATCTAGCGGCTGTGAGTAAAACCAGTTTATCGAAGCCTGAGACAAGATGCGTAAAAATGCGTGCGATTTCTGGTTAGGTTAGGTACAAACCTAACTGTGCGCGCCGCGCCCGCCGCCCGAGTGAGGTCTGGTGAGGTTAGGTTACACACCTAACTGTGCGCTCCGCGCCCGCCGCCCGAGTGAGGTCTGGTGAGGTTAGGTTACACACCTAACTGTGCGCGCTGCGCCCGCCGCGACAGCGACGCAGTCGATTTATATGGGTGCTGTATATCTTTGGCAGATGAATCTTAATAGCGCGATCTAAAGGAGTATAGTGACATCTAGCGGCTGTGAGTAAAACCAGTTTATCGAAGCCTGAGATAAGATGCGTAAAAATGCGTGCGATTTCTGGTTAGGTTAGGTACAAACCTAACTGTGCGCGCCGCGCACGCCGCCCGAGTGAGGTCTGGTTAGGTTAGGTTACAAACCTAACTGTGCGCGCTGCGCCCGAGAAGGTCTGGTTAGGTGAGGTTACAAACCTAACTGTGCGCGCCGCGCCCGCCGCCCGAGTGAGGTCTGGTTAGGTTAGGTTACAAACCTAACTGTGCGCGCCGCGCCCGCCGCCCGAGTGAGGTCTGGTTAGGTTAGGTTACAAACCTAACTGTGCGCGCCGCGCCCGCCGCCCGAGTGAGGTCTGGTTAGGTTAGGTTACAAACCTAACTGTGCGCGCCGCGCCCGCCGCCCGAGTGAGGTATGGTTAGGTTAGGTTACAAACCTAACTGTGCGCGCTGCGCCCGCCGCCCGAGTGAGGTCTGGTTAGGTTAGGGTACAAACCTATTGTGCGCGCTGCGCCCGAGAAGGTCTGGTTAGGTTAGGTTACAAACCTAACTGTGCGCGCCGCGCCCACCGCCCGAGTGAGGTCTGGTTAGGTTAGGTTACAAACCTAACTGTGCGCGCCGCGCCCGCCGCCCGAGTGAGGTATGGTTAGGTTAGGTTACAAACCTAACTGTGCGCGCTGCGCCCGCCGCCCGAGTGAGGTCTGGTTAGGTTAGGGTACAAACCTATTGTGCGCGCTGCGCCCGAGAAGGTCTGGTTAGGTTAGGTTACAAACCTAACTGTGCGCGCCGCGCCCGCCGCCCGAGTGAGGTCTGGTTAGGTTAATTTACGAACCTAACTGTGCGCGCTGCGCCCACCGCCCGAGAAGGTCTGGTTAGGTTAGGGTACAAACCTAACTGTGCGCTCCGCGCCCGCCGCCCGAGTGAGGTCTGGTGAGGTTAGGTTACACACCTAACTGTGCGCGCTGCGCCCGCCGCGACAGCGACGCAGTCGATTTATATGGGTGCTGTATATCTTTGGCAGATGAATCTTAATAGCGCGATCTAAAGTAGTATAGTGACATCTAGCGGCTGTGAGTAAAACCAGTTTATCGAAGCCTGAGACAAGATGCGTAAAAATGCGTGCGATTTCTGGTTAGGTTAGGTACAAACCTAACTGTGCGCGCCGCGCCCGCCGCCCGAGTGAGGTCTGGTGAGGTTAGGTTACACACCTAACTGTGCGCTCCGCGCCCGCCGCCCGAGTGAGGTCTGGTGAGGTTAGGTTACACACCTAACTGTGCGCGCTGCGCCCGCCGCGACAGCGACGCAGTCGATTTATATGGGTGCTGTATATCTTTGGCAGATGAATCTTAATAGCGCGATCTAAAGGAGTATAGTGACATCTAGCGGCTGTGAGTAAAACCAGTTTATCGAAGCCTGAGATAAGATGCGTAAAAATGCGTGCGATTTCTGGTTAGGTTAGGTACAAACCTAACTGTGCGCGCCGCGCCCGCCGCCCGAGTGAGGTATGGTTAGGTTAGGTTACAAACCTAACTGTGCGCGCTGCGCCCGCCGCCCGAGTGAGGTCTGGTTAGGTTAGGGTACAAACCTAACTGTGCGCGCTGCGCCCGAGAAGGTCTGGTTAGGTTAGGTTACAAACCTAACTGTGCGCGCCGCGCCCGCCGCCCGAGTGAGGTCTGGTTAGGTTAGGTTACAAACCTAACTGTGCGCGCCGCGCCCGCCGCCCGAGTGAGGTATGGTTAGGTTAGGTTACAAACCTAACTGTGCGCGCTGCGCCCGCCGCCCGAGTGAGGTCTGGTTAGGTTAGGGTACAAACCTATTGTGCGCGCTGCGCCCGAGAAGGTCTGGTTAGGTTAGGTTACAAACCTAGTTCCCTGCGGTTAGGGGACGAGAATACTACCGAGGTATCCCTGCCTGTCGTAAGAGGCGACTAAAAGGGCCCTTGGGGTCGCGAAGCGCACGCGGGGGGGCCTGCGTGTGTTTCGGTTTGCGATCCCGAGGAAGACGGTAACGCGTGTCTTCGGACACAGTGGTCTGTGTTATCGTGCACTGGAGTTGAGCTTGCTCCTCCCGAGGCTGGCTGCCAGGCGGCCTTGCGCGCCGAAGGGTCCTGCGAGGAGTCTCTCCCTCGTTGGGGATCCCGGGTCCCTTCCATTCTGCGCCGAAGATGACCACCGTCAGGTTTTAGTGGGTAGGGGTCTCTGTTTTCCCAGGAGTTCCGAGTCCCACATATCCCAGGTGTCCCGAACCCAGGGCCTTGGGAATGCCTAAATGCATTTCCTGACGAAAAAAAAAAAAAAAAATAAAAAAAAAAAAAAAAAAAAAAAAAAAAAAAAAGGTTACAAACCTAACTGTGCGCGCCGCGCCCACCGCCCGAGTGAGGTCTGGTTAGGTTAGGTTACAAACCTAACTGTGCGCGCCGCGCCCGCCGCCCGAGTGAGGTCTGGTTAGGTTAGGTTACAAACCTAACTGTGCGCGCCGCGCCCGCCGCCCGAGTGAGGTATGGTTAGGTTAGGTTACAAACCTAACTGTGCGCGCTGCGCCCGCCGCCCGAGTGAGGTCTGGTTAGGTTAGGGTACAAACCTATTGTGCGCGCTGCGCCCGAGAAGGTCTGGTTAGGTTAGGTTACAAACCTAGTTCCCTGCGGTTAGGGGACGAGAATACTACCGAGGTATCCCTGCCTGTCGTAAGAGGCGACTAAAAGGGCCCTTGGGGTCGCGAAGCGCACGCGGGGGGGCCTGCGTGTGTTTCGGTTTGCGATCCCGAGGAAGACGGTAACGCGTGTCTTCGGACACAGTGGTCTGTGTTATCGTGCACTGGAGTTGAGCTTGCTCCTCCCGAGGCTGGCTGCCAGGCGGCCTTGCGCGCCGAAGGGTCCTGCGAGGAGTCTCTCCCTCGTTGGGGATCCCGGGTCCCTTCCATTCTGCGCCGAAGATGACCACCGTCAGGTTTTAGTGGGTAGGGGTCTCTGTTTTCCCAGGAGTTCCGAGTCCCACATATCCCAGGTGTCCCGAACCCAGGGCCTTGGGAATGCCTAAATGCATTTCCTGACGAAAAAAAAAAAAAAAAAAAAAAAAAAAAAAAAAAAAGGTTACAAACCTAACTGTGCGCGCCGCGCCCACCGCCCGAGTGAGGTCTGGTTAGGTTAGGTTACAAACCTAACTGTGCGCGCCGCGCCCGCCGCCCGAGTGAGGTATGGTTAGGTTAGGTTACAAACCTAACTGTGCGCGCTGCGCCCGCCGCCCGAGTGAGGTCTGGTTAGGTTAGGGTACAAACCTATTGTGCGCGCTGCGCCCGAGAAGGTCTGGTTAGGTTAGGTTACGAACCTAACTGTGCGCGCTGCGCCCACCGCCCGAGAAGGTCTGGTTAGGTTAGGGTACAAACCTAACTGTGCGCTCCGCGCCCGCCGCCCGAGTGAGGTCTGGTGAGGTTAGGTTACACACCTAACTGTGCGCGCTGCGCCCGCCGCGACAGCGACGCAGTCGATTTATTTATTTATTTATTTATTTGTATTTAGGAAACAAACAATTTTATTCCACCTTAAGATTAACACTAAAAATAACACTAAAATCAGTTAAGTTTCCACTGATGTTTGACACAAATCATCGAATAACCAACGTTATCAACGCTACGACTCCGAATTACAAACAGAAAATGAAAAAATTAAATAACAATAGGAACTTAAAAAGCTCACAAATACACGGTTCATCATAAATTGTTACTCCTTAAGATATTACATACATCGTTCCTGAACTTAGAGGCGCTACTACTATAGATATCTAAATTACAAAATTTCTTATTAAAGTTATCAGTCGATCTGTACAAAAAGGCGTTGCTTGCATAATTTGTTTTAGTGGATGGCATCCCGAATGCGTAACTGCAGCGAGAACCTGTCCGAGGGCATCTGAATCGTATATTTTCCAACAGAAAAGGGGTATCTACTAGGTTTTTGATAATCTTATACAGAAAAATTTGGTCTCTCTCCGTACGGCGTTCTAATAAAGAAGGCACGGAAGGAACTGATAGCCTGCATGGTGCAGCTTTAAAATTCAGATGTCTTGCCATTTTTTTATTAATTCTCTCAATGCTGTCGATATAAATGTTATATTGCGGGTTCCAAACTGTAGAAGCGTACTCCAGAATAGATCTTACATAGGCATTATACAGAAGCAATAGAGTAGAACAAAGTTTGAAATCTCTACCAGTCCTCATCACAAACCCCAGCATACGATAAGCTTTATTTGTGATTTGAGTAACATGTAAATTGAAAGTCAACTTACTATCTAAGTAAACACCCAAGTCTCTCACCTCGGTCACTCTCTTAAGTTTTACGTTATCTAAGTAATAATCATAGAAAATTGGTTTTGGTTTACGGGTAAATGATATAATGTTACATTTTTTTAAATTGAGAGACAGATAGTTGTTATTACAATAAGCATAAAGTTTGTTCAGGTCTTCCTGTAATGTTAGGCAATCGCAAATTGAAGTTATTTTCTTGAATATTTTGATGTCGTCGGCATAAATCAAAACATGGGAGTTTTCAATGACAGAGACTATGTCATTAATAAATATAATAAACAAAAGAGGACCAAGATACGAGCCCTGCGGTACACCTGAAGTAACTGGAACAAATGAAGAACAGAACCCCTTCACTGTTACAGCCTGACTTCGATTCCTGAGGTAAGATTCGAGCCACCGCAGTAGGTCACCATGAATACCCACAACACTAAGCTTTTGCAACATCAGCGAGTGCGGGATCTTATCGAAGGCTTTGGAAAAATCTGTATAAATGGCGTCCGCCTGACCACCCCTATCCATTGCGGTTGTTAATCGATGCACATATTCAACAAGATTGGTCTCACATGACTTTTTGCTTATGAAACCGTGCTGTTGTTCCACAATTATGGGCCGCAAAACGGGAAAAATGGTATCGTAAATAATCTTTTCAAAAATTTTGGGAATAACACTGATTTTAGAAATAGGCCTATAGTTTTCAATGTTATGTTTATCACCAGACTTAAATACGGGAACCACATGACACTGCTTCCAAGTAACAGGCATTCTACCGGTCGCAAGAGATAAATTGAATAACAGATATAAAGGAAAAGCTAGGGAATTATGACACATTTTAAGAAAGAAGGGAGGAATACTATCGGGACCACAGCCTTTTTTCACATCCAGCCTTTTCAAATATTTCTCCACTAATGAAACTGAAATATCAACGGAACCGATCGACACCATGCAGTTTATGTTAGGCGTTTGAGTAGAAACTCGGTTTAGCATTGTATCACTTTCGAAAGCTGCACAAAAATGCTCGTTGAACAAGTTGCATATGCCTCTGCCATCAAGTAACACACGGTTATTTAAGTACATTGAGTCAGGCAGATTCGATGTAGACTTTTTCGATTTTATAAAAGACCAAAAATGTTTACTGTCAAATTTGATTCTTTCTTCAGCAGTATCAATAAACTTCTCGTAGCACTCCCGTTGGACTCGTTTTTGGCGCTCGCGCAATAGTTTAAACGTATCATTATCACCTAGCAAGCCATAAATCTTCCATTTCTTATGATACTTTTTCTTTTCCTTGATTATTTTAATCAATGCCGATGTAAACCACTGTGGATAACGAGAGTCACACTTAACCACCCTACTAGGAACATGCCTACTTATAACGTCATTTAATAACTCATAAAATTTTCTTACAGCCACCTCAATATCAATACACTCCTCAAGGTCATGCCAGTCAATGGCGGCAAGCTCTGTATTAATTGCCGCATAATCAGCCTTGCGAAAAAGTTGCACAGTTCGAGGCGCAGGTCGAAGCGAACGTGGGTTTAAAGAACGCACACGAATCTTAAGAGCAGGGTGATGGGCATCTTCTAAGACTAATGGCTCGTTGCAACGGGCGACAGTACAAACATCATTCGCTAGAACAAGGTCTAAGATTCTTCCATTAGAATTACATACATCATTGCACTGCTTCAAGTCAGTGAAGCTCATGAAACCATGCAGAGCCTGCACTAATATATCATCATTGATGCTATCACAACTAAGAGAGGGTCCGCAACGAACCCAGCGCGCAGCAGAAACATTGAAATCCCCCACAATTAAATATTGAGTTTCTGGATTACTATTAACTAAGTCTGAGGTACTTTCGAAAAATTTACATAGACTTTCAAAACTGTAGAGGACAATGAGGAAAGTAGCCACAAAAAACTTGAAGTAGCTTTGACTTGTGAGAGTCACCGTATTCTATAGAAACCATTACTACATCAGCCGCGGCTCCCGGCATACATACAACATCAGCTGAACGCACCGAGAGTTCGCGACGGACTGCTATCAGAACTCCGCCGCCCATTCGTCCCCCCCTGGTACCATAGTCACGATCGCATCTGTACACACTGTACCGTGAGTCAAACAATTCAAGGTCATAGATACCTGGTAGTAGCCATGTCTCACTCAAGCATATTATGTCATAATCTACCAACATCACACTGCGAAAGAACAAATTTGTCTTTGTACGCAAACCTCGAACATTCTGGTAATAAACAGATAAATCACTAAATGAAGCCATTCCTAAATCCTACCGTAGTAGACCATATAGGATATAACAGACTAAGACAGCACTGATCAAACTGAAACACAAAATAAGGCCAATATCTATGATAAAAGTAATATATGATAGATGCAATACAAACACACAATGCAAGCAAAATAATCAATAGAGAGACCACAACAAAACAACAAATTAAAACCCTCAAGTACACCCCGGACAAGTTTGTGAACATGAACATTACAATAAAAACATTAATACATTCACTAACAATTAATCTTTCTAACGTGAAATTACTACCAAAAATGCAAAAAGCATCCGAAAAACTACTTATTTGATTTTGTTTAAATCTCTAACATTTGAAACATGAATAACTGCAGATGTATCCGAATAGCGTGCCATAATGGCACAGTTTTTTACCCAAACATACATATATTTTTTTTCCTTACATTTAGTTTTGACTTTCTGCAGCAACGCCTTATTTTTACTAGTAAGATGGTCATTAAAGCTTATAGACGAACCACCCGTGATTCCAATATCTTCACTCTTCAGCCTAAGTTTCCTTGCAGCTGCCAAAAAATCGTCTTTTTTCCAGCGTGCCAGAAAACGTACAACAATGGGTTTTATTCTTTTATCATCAGCTTGCTTCGGAGCCACCCGAGTTACGAAGTCAATGTCCCTAGAGGTATCTAACGGAAACTGAGCGCGCCCAGCTAAGTTTTTTAATATTGCCATCAAATTTTCATCCTTCCTTTCAGGAACACCAAAAATTTCTACGTTCGACCGCCTAGCCCATTGTTCCCGCTTATTATCATCTTCCTCGGCATTGCTGATTTCTTCCCTGATGGCCCCAATTTCAGATGAAACGTGAGATAAAGGCTTGATGTTCTTTTCCAGAGCGTCGACTCGCTTAACGATGAGTTCGTGCTGGTCATTAATGAATGACAACGATTCCCTGATGGCGGCAATCTCCTCCGTAAGAGGTTTCAGCTCTTTTGAAATGACACTGGATACCGTTTGCTGCAGCTCCCGCTTCATTATTGCGATCTCCCCAGAGATAAAACTCCTGATATACTCCATAATAGAAGTTGTCAGCGCAAAATCTTGAGCTGGGGGAGATACTTCCGGAGGAGAGGCACCGGCACATGAACCACCCCTACGAATAGTGACATTTTCGGATCCCTCGCGCTGAGAGCGTGAGGTTCCTCTAACTGGCGTATTGTCATTTTTCATTTTTCGAGGTTGGTTCGAAGAGCAGTCAGGACAAACCCATGATTCTCTAAATTCGTTACCGAGATCCCTTCCTTCATCCGTCGGATACAAACACGCAACATGGAAAATCAATTTACATTTGGTGCATACGAGGGCACTGGTAGCGCCATCTACCGTAGACTTGCAACAAGCGTGCTTCATGTTCTTTCCGCAGTGGCGTATTCAACTCGGTAATCTACACACCTCGTACTCAACAATCACAACGAATGAAAATTTCCCAATTGCAAAAAGACAATCACCAGGATCGAACGTGCAATCATTGAGTTCTGTAGAGGAACTCAAAACCACTGTTCCAGCGTGCTCTGTCCAAATGGATTCGAAATACGGAGTCCACCGATAGGGTAATCAGGACACTAATTAGTAGATCGAACCGGTCCCTTTGTTCGGTGACTTGAGTTCGTTATTCACTTAAGCACAAAGGTCACAACAAGGGCAAAAAACACGCCAATATTTTGTTAAAATCCATGAAAAACGCCAAAATCACACGTTTTTAGTTCAAAGTAATGCCAAAATCCACTATTTCATGTGATACTCTATACTTTGGTATAAATTTCACCTCGAAAATAAACCTTTTACACACTTAATTATTTTTTATCGAAGAGACACGTTATACGCTTGTTCGATGACCAAAGCTAACTAATTATATGGGTGCTGTATATCTTTGGCAGATGAATCTTAATAGCGCGATCTAAAGTAGTATAGTGACATCTAGCGGCTGTGAGTAAAACCAGTTTATCGAAGCCTGAGACAAGATGCGTAAAAATGCGTGCGATTTCTGGTTAGGTTAGGTACAAACCTAACTGTGCGCGCCGCGCCCGCCGCCCGAGTGAGGTCTGGTTAGGTTAGGTTACAAACCTAACTGTGCGCGCTGCGCCCGAGAAGGTCTGGTTAGGTGAGGTTACAAACCTAACTGTGCGCGCCGCGCCCGCCGCCCGAGTGAGGTCTGGTTAGGTTAGGTTACAAACCTAACTGTGCGCGCCGCGCCCGCCGCTCGAGTGAGGTATGGTTAGGTTAGGTTACAAACCTAACTGTGCGCGCTGCGCCCGCCGCCCGAGTGAGGTCTGGTTAGGTTAGGTTACAAACCTAACTGTGCGCGCCGCGTCCGCCGCCCGAGTGAGGTCTGGTTAGATTAGGTTACAAACCTAACTGTGTGCGCTGCGCCCACCGCCCGAGAAGGTCTGGTTAGGTTAGGGTACAAACCTAACTCTGCGCTCCGCGCCCGCCGCCCGAGTGAGGTCTGGTGAGGTTAGGTTACACACCTAACTGTGCGCGCTGCGCCCGCCGCGACAGCGACGCAGTCGATTTATATGGGTGCTGTATATCTTTGGCAGATGAATCTTAATAGCGCGATCTAAAGGAGTATAGTGACATCTAGCGGCTGTGAGTAAAACCAGTTTATCGAAGCCTGAGATAAGATGCGTAAAAATGCGTGCGATTTCTGGTTAGGTTAGGTACAAACCTAACTGTGCGCGCCGCGCACGCCGCCCGAGTGAGGTCTGGTTAGGTTAGGTTACAAACCTAACTGTGCGCGCTGCGCCCGAGAAGGTCTGGTTAGGTGAGGTTACAAACCTAACTGTGCGCGCCGCGCCCGCCGCCCGAGTGAGGTCTGGTTAGGTTAGGTTACAAACCTAACTGCGCGCCGCGCCCGCCGCCCGAGTGAGGTATGGTTAGGTTAGGTTACAAACCTAACTGTGCGCGCTGCGCCCGCCGCCCGAGTGAGGTCTGGTTAGGTTAGGGTACAAACCTAACTGTGCGCGCTGCGCCCGAGAAGGTCTGGTTAGGTTAGGTTACAAACCTAACTGTGCGCGCCGCGCCCGCCGCCCGAGTGAGGTCTGGTTAGGTTAGGTTACAAACCTAACTGTGCGCGCCGCGCCCGCCGCCCGAGTGAGGTATGGTTAGGTTAGGTTACAAACCTAACTGTGCGCGCTGCGCCCGCCGCCCGAGTGAGGTCTGGTTAGGTTAGGGTACAAACCTATTGTGCGCGCTGCGCCCGAGAAGGTCTGGTTAGGTTAGGTTACAAACCTAACTGTGCGCGCCGCGCCCACCGCCCGAGTGAGGTCTGGTTAGGTTAGGTTACAAACCTAACTGTGCGCGCCGCGCCCGCCGCCCGAGTGAGGTATGGTTAGGTTAGGTTACAAACCTAACTGTGCGCGCTGCGCCCGCCGCCCGAGTGAGGTCTGGTTAGGTTAGGGTACAAACCTATTGTGCGCGCTGCGCCCGAGAAGGTCTGGTTAGGTTAGGTTACAAACCTAACTGTGCGCGCCGCGCCCGCCGCCCGAGTGAGGTCTGGTTAGGTTAGGTTACGAACCTAACTGTGCGCGCTGCGCCCACCGCCCGAGAAGGTCTGGTTAGGTTAGGGTACAAACCTAACTGTGCGCTCCGCGCCCGCCGCCCGAGTGAGGTCTGGTGAAGTTAGGTTACACACCTAACTGTGCGCGCTGCGCCCGCCGCGACAGCGACGCAGTCGATTTATATGGGTGCTGTATATCTTTGGCAGATGAATCTTAATAGCGCGATCTAAAGTAGTATAGTGACATCTAGCGGCTGTGAGTAAAACCAGTTAATCGAAGCCTGAGACAAGATGCGTAAAAATGCGTGCGATTTCTGGTTAGGTTAGGTACAAACCTAACTGTGCGCGCCGCGCCCGCCGCCCGAGTGAGGTCTGGTGAGGTTAGATTACACACCTAACTGTGCGCTCCGCGCCCGCCGCCCGAGTGAGGTCTGGTGAGGTTAGGTTACACACCTAACTGTGCGCGCTGCGCCCGCCGCGACAGCGACGCAGTCGATTTATATGGGTGCTGTATATCTTTGGCAGATGAATCTTAATAGCGCGATCTAAAGGAGTATAGTGACATCTAGCGGCTGTGAGTAAAACCAGTTTATCGAAGCCTGAGATAAGATGCGTAAAAATGCGTGCGATTTCTGGTTAGGTTAGGTACAAACCTAACTGTGCGCGCCGCGCACGCCGCCCGAGTGAGGTCTGGTTAGGTTAGGGTACAAACCTAACTGTGCGCGCTGCGCCCGAGAAGGTCTGGTTAGGTCAGGTTACAAACCTAACTGTGCGCGCCGCGCCCGCCGCCCGAGTGAGGTCTGGTTAGGTTAGGTTACAAACCTAACTGTGCGCGCCGCGCCCGCCGCCCGAGTGAGGTATGGTTAGGTTAGGTTACAAACCTAACTGTGCGCGCTGCGCCCGCCGCCCGAGTGAGGTCTGGTTAGGTTAGGGTACAAACCTATTGTGCGCGCTGCGCCCGAGAAGGTCTGGTTAGGTTAGGTTACAAACCTAACTGTGCGCGCCGCGCCCACCGCCCGAGTGAGGTCTGGTTAGGTTAGGTTACAAACCTAACTGTGCGCGCCGCGCCCGCCGCCCGAGTGAGGTATGGTTAGGTTAGGTTACAAACCTAACTGTGCGCGCTGCGCCCGCCGCCCGAGTGAGGTCTGGTTAGGTTAGGGTACAAACCTATTGTGCGCGCTGCGCCCGAGAAGGTCTGGTTAGGTTAGGTTACAAACCTAACTGTGCGCGCCGCGCCCGCCGCCCGAGTGAGGTCTGGTTAGGTTAGGTTACGAACCTAACTGTGCGCGCTGCGCCCACCGCCCGAGAAGGTCTGGTTAGGTTAGGGTACAAACCTAACTGTGCGCTCCGCGCCCGCCGCCCGAGTGAGGTCTGGTGAGGTTAGGTTACACACCTAACTGTGCGCGCTGCGCCCGCCGCGACAGCGACGCAGTCGATTTATATGGGTGCTGTATATCTTTGGCAGATGAATCTTAATAGCGCGATCTAAAGGAGTATAGTGACATCTAGCGGCTGTGAGTAAAACCAGTTTATCGAAGCCTGAGATAAGATGCGTAAAAATGCGTGCGATTTCTGGTTAGGTTAGGTACAAACCTAACTGTGCGCGCCGCGCCCGCCGCCCGAGTGAGGTCTGGTTAGGTTAGGTTACAAACCTAACTGTGTGCGCTGCGCCCACCGCCCGAGAAGGTCTGGTTAGGTTAGGGTACAAACCTAACTCTGCGCTCCGCGTCCGCCGCCTGAGTGAGGTCTGGTGAGGTTAGGTTACACACCTAACTGTGCGCGCTGCGCCCGCCGCGACAGCGACGCAGTCGATTTATATGGGTGCTGTATATCTTTGGCAGATGAATCTTAATAGCGCGCTCTAAAGGAGTATAGTGACATCTAGCGGCTGTGAGTAAAACCAGTTTATCGAAGCCTGAGATAAGATGCGTAAAAATGCGTGCGATTTCTGGTTAGGTTAGGTACAAACCTAACTGTGCGCGCCGCGCACGCCGCCCGAGTGAGGTCTGGTTAGGTTAGGTTACAAACCTAACTGTGCGCGCTGCGCCCGAGAAGGTCTGGTTAGGTGAGGTTACAAACCTAACTGTGCGCGCCGCGCCCGCCGCCCGAGTGAGGTCTGGTTAGGTTAGGTTACAAACCTAACTGTGCGCGCCGCGCCCGCCGCCCGAGTGAGGTATGGTTAGGTTAGGTTACAAACCTAACTGTGCGCGCTGCACCCGCCGCCCGAGTGAGGTCTGGTTAGGTTAGGGTACAAACCTAACTGTGCGCGCTGCGCCCGAGAAGGTCTGGTTAGGTTAGGTTACAAACCTAACTGTGCGCGCCGCGCCCGCCGCCCGAGTGAGGTCTGGTTAGGTTAGGTTACAAACCTAACTGTGCGCGCCGCGCCCGCCGCCCGAGTGAGGTATGGTTAGGTTAGGTTACAAACCTAACTGTGCGCGCTGCGCCCGCCGCCCGAGTGGGGTCTGGTTAGGTTAGGGTACAAACCTATTGTGCGCGCTGCGACCGAGAAGGTCTGGTTAGGTTAGGTTACAAACCTAACTGTGCGCGCCGCGCCCACCGCCCGAGTGAGGTCTGGTTAGGTTAGGTTACAAACCTAACTGTGCGCGCCGCGCCCGCCGCCCGAGTGAGGTATGGTTAGGTTAGGTTACAAACCTAACTGTGCGCGCTGCGCCCGCCGCCCGAGTGAGGTCTGGTTAGGTTAGGGTACAAACCTATTGTGCGCGCTGCGCCCGAGAAGGTCTGGTTAGGTTAGGTTACAAACCTAACTGTGCGCGCCGCGCCCGCCGCCCGAGTGAGGTCTGGTTAGGTTAGGGTACAAACCTATTGTGCGCGCTGTGCCCGAGAAGGTCTGGTTAGGTTAGGTTACAAACCTAACTGTGCGCGCCGCGCCCACCGCCCGAGTGAGGTCTGGTTAGGTTAGGTTACAAACCTAACTGTGCGCGCCGCGCCCGCCGCCCGAGTGAGGTATGGTTAGGTTAGGTTACAAACCTAACTGTGCGCGCTGCGCCCGCCGCCCGAGTGAGGTCTGGTTAGGTTAGGGTACAAACCTATTGTGCGCGCTGCGCCCGAGAAGGTCTGGTTAGGTTAGGTTACAAACCTAACTGTGCGCGCCGCGCCCGCCGCCCGAGTGAGGTCTGGTTAGGTTAGGTTACGAACCTAACTGTGCGCGCTGCGCCCACCGCCCGAGAAGGTCTGGTTAGGTTAGGGTACAAACCTAACTGTGCGCTCCGCGCCCGCCGCCCGAGTGAGGTCTGGTGAGGTTAGGTTACACACCTAACTGTGCGCGCTGCGCCCGCCGCGACAGCGACGCAGTCGATTTATATGGGTGCTGTATATCTTTGGCAGATGAATCTTAATAGCGCGATCTAAAGGAGTATAGTGACATCTAGCGGCTGTGAGTAAAACCAGTTTATCGAAGCCTGAGATAAGATGCGTAAAAATGCGTGCGATTTCTGGTTAGGTTAGGTACAAACCTAACTGTGCGCGCCGCGCCCGCCGCCCGAGTGAGGTCTGGTTAGGTTAGGTTACAAACCTAACTGTGTGCGCTGCGCCCACCGCCCGAGAAGGTCTGGTTAGGTTAGGGTACAAACCTAACTCTGCGCTCCGCGTCCGCCGCCTGAGTGAGGTCTGGTGAGGTTAGGTTACACACCTAACTGTGCGCGCTGCGCCCGCCGCGACAGCGACGCAGTCGATTTATATGGGTGCTGTATATCTTTGGCAGATGAATCTTAATAGCGCGATCTAAAGGAGTATAGTGACATCTAGCGGCTGTGAGTAAAACCAGTTTATCGAAGCCTGAGATAAGATGCGTAAAAATGCGTGCGATTTCTGGTTAGGTTTGGTACAAACCTAACTGTGCGCGCCGCGCACGCCGCCCGAGTGAGGTCTGGTTAGGTTAGGTTACAAACCTAACTGTGCGCGCTGCGCCCGAGAAGGTCTGGTTAGGTGAGGTTACAAACCTAACTGTGCGCGCCGCGCCCGCCGCCCGAGTGAGGTCTGGTTAGGTTAGGTTACAAACCTAACTGTGCGCGCCGCGCCCGCCGCCCGAGTGAGGTATGGTTAGGTTAGGTTACAAACCTAACTGTGCGCGCTGCACCCGCCGCCCGAGTGAGGTCTGGTTAGGTTAGGGTACAAACCTAACTGTGCGCGCTGCGCCCGAGAAGGTCTGGTTAGGTTAGGTTACAAACCTAACTGTGCGCGCCGCGCCCGCCGCCCGAGTGAGGTCTGGTTAGGTTAGGTTACAAACCTAACTGTGCGCGCCGCGCCCGCCGCCCGAGTGAGGTATGGTTAGGTTAGGTTACAAACCTAACTGTGCGCGCTGCGCCCGCCGCCCGAGTGAGGTCTGGTTAGGTTAGGGTACAAACCTATTGTGCGCGCTGCGCCCGAGAAGGTCTGGTTAGGTTAGGTTACAAACCTAACTGTGCGCGCCGCGCCCACCGCCCGAGTGAGGTCTGGTTAGGTTAGGTTACAAACCTAACTGTGCGCGCCGCGCCCGCCGCCCGAGTGAGGTATGGTTAGGTTAGGTTACAAACCTAACTGTGCGCGCTGCGCCCGCCGCCCGAGTGAGGTCTGGTTAGGTTAGGGTACAAACCTATTGTGCGCGCTGCGCCCGAGAAGGTCTGGTTAGGTTAGGTTACAAACCTAACTGTGCGCGCCGCGCCCGCCGCCCGAGTGAGGTCTGGTTAGGTTAATTTACGAACCTAACTGTGCGCGCTGCGCCCACCGCCCGAGAAGGTCTGGTTAGGTTAGGGTACAAACCTAACTGTGCGCTCCGCGCCCGCCGCCCGAGTGAGGTCTGGTGAGGTTAGGTTACACACCTAACTGTGCGCGCTGCGCCCGCCGCGACAGCGACGCAGTCGATTTATATGGGTGCTGTATATCTTTGGCAGATGAATCTTAATAGCGCGATCTAAAGTAGTATAGTGACATCTAGCGGCTGTGAGTAAAACCAGTTTATCGAAGCCTGAGACAAGATGCGTAAAAATGCGTGCGATTTCTGGTTAGGTTAGGTACAAACCTAACTGTGCGCGCCGCGCCCGCCGCCCGAGTGAGGTCTGGTGAGGTTAGGTTACACACCTAACTGTGCGCTCCGCGCCCGCCGCCCGAGTGAGGTCTGGTGAGGTTAGGTTACACACCTAACTGTGCGCGCTGCGCCCGCCGCGACAGCGACGCAGTCGATTTATATGGGTGCTGTATATCTTTGGCAGATGAATCTTAATAGCGCGATCTAAAGGAGTATAGTGACATCTAGCGGCTGTGAGTAAAACCAGTTTATCGAAGCCTGAGATAAGATGCGTAAAAATGCGTGCGATTTCTGGTTAGGTTAGGTACAAACCTAACTGTGCGCGCCGCGCACGCCGCCCGAGTGAGGTCTGGTTAGGTTAGGTTACAAACCTAACTGTGCGCGCTGCGCCCGAGAAGGTCTGGTTAGGTGAGGTTACAAACCTAACTGTGCGCGCCGCGCCCGCCGCCCGAGTGAGGTCTGGTTAGGTTAGGTTACAAACCTAACTTTGCGCGCCGCGCCCGCCGCCCGAGTGAGGTATGGTTAGGTTAGGTTACAAACCTAACTGTGCGCGCTGCGCCCGCCGCCCGAGTGAGGTCTGGTTAGGTTAGGGTACAAACCTAACTGTGCGCGCTGCGCCCGAGAAGGTCTGGTTAGGTTAGGTTACAAACCTAACTGTGCGCGCCGCGCCCGCCGCCCGAGTGAGGTCTGGTTAGGTTAGGTTACAAACCTAACTGTGCGCGCCGCGCCCGCCGCCCGAGTGAGGTATGGTTAGGTTAGGTTACAAACCTAACTGTGCGCGCTGCGCCCGCCGCCCGAGTGAGGTCTGGTTAGGTTAGGGTACAAACCTATTGTGCGCGCTGCGCCCGAGAAGGTCTGGTTAGGTTAGGTTACAAACCTAACTGTGCGCGCCGCGCCCACCGCCCGAGTGAGGTCTGGTTAGGTTAGGTTACAAACCTAACTGTGCGCGCCGCGCCCGCCGCCCGAGTGAGGTATGGTTAGGTTAGGTTACAAACCTAACTGTGCGCGCTGCGCCCGCCGCCCGAGTGAGGTCTGTTTAGGTTAGGGTACAAACCTATTGTGCGCGCTGCGCCCGAGAAGGTCTGGTTAGGTTAGGTTACAAACCTAACTGTGCGCGCCGCGCCCGCCGCCCGAGTGAGGTCTGGTTAGGTTAGGTTACGAACCTAACTGTGCGCGCTGCGCCCACCGCCCGAGAAGGTCTGGTTAGGTTAGGGTACAAACCTAACTGTGCGCTCCGCGCCCGCCGCCCGAGTGAGGTCTGGTGAGGTTAGGTTACACACCTAACTGTGCGCGCTGCGCCCGCCGCGACAGCGACGCAGTCGGTTTGTATGGGTGCTGTATATCTTTGGCAGATGAATCTTAATAGCGCGATCTAAAGGAGTATAGTGACATCTAGCGGCTGTGAGTAAAACCAGTTTATCGAAGCCTGAGATAAGATGCGTATAAATGCGTGCGATTTCTGGTTAGGTTAGGTACAAACCTAACTGTGCGCGCCGCGCCCGCCGCCCGAGTGAGGTCTGGTTAGGTTAGGTTACAAACCTAACTGTGCGCGCCGCGTCCGCCGCCCGTGTGAGGTCTGGTTAGGTTAGGTTACAAACCTAACTGTGTGCGCTGCGCCCACCGCCCGAGAAGGTCTGGTTAGGTTAGGGTACAAACCTAACTCTGCGCTCCGCGCCCGCCGCCCGAGTGAGGTCTGGTGAGGTTAGGTTACACACCTAACTGTGCGCGCTGCGTCCGCCGCGACAGCGACGCAGTCGATTTATATGGGTGCTGTATATCTTTAACAGATGAATCTTAATAGCGCGATCTAAAGGAGTATAGTGACATCTAGCGGCTGTGAGTAAAACCAGTTTATCGAAGCCTGAGATAAGATGCGTAAAAATGCGTGCGATTTCTGGTTAGGTTAGGTACAAACCTAACTGTGCGCGCCGCGCCCGCCGCCCGAGTGAGGTCTGGTTAGGTTAGGTTACAAACCTAACTGTGCGCGCCGCGTCCGCCGCCCGAGTGAGGTCTGGTTAGGTTAGGTTACAAACCTAACTGTGTGCGCTGCGCCCACCGCCCGAGAAGGTCTGGTTAGGTTAGGTTACAAACCTAACTCTGCGCTCCGCGCCCGCCGCCCGAGTGAGGTCTGGTGAGGTTAGGTTACACACCTAACTGTGCGCGCTGCGCCCGCCGCGACAGCGACGCAGTCGATTTATATGGGTGCTGTATATCTTTGGCAGATGAATCTTAATAGCGCGATCTAAAGGAGTATAGTGACATCTAGCGGCTGTGAGTAAAACCAGTTTATCGAAGCCTGAGATAAGATGCGTAAAAATGCGTGCGATTTCTGGTTAGGTTAGGTACAAACCTAACTGTGCGCGCCGCGCCCGCCGCCCGAGTGAGGTCTGGTTAGGTTAGGTTACAAAACTAACTGTGCGCGCCGCGTCCGCCGCCCGAGTGAGGTCTGGTTAGGTTAGGTTACAAACCTAACTGTGTGCGCTGCGCCCACCGCCCGAGAAGGTCTGGTTAGGTTAGGGTACAAACCTAACTCTGCGCTCCGCGCCCGCCGCCCGAGTGAGGTCTGGTGAGGTTAGGTTACACACCTAACTGTGCGCGCTGCGCACGCCGCGACAGCGACGCAGTCGATTTATATGGGTGCTGTATATCTTTGGCAGATGAATTTTAATAGCGCGATCTAAAGGAGTATAGTGACATCTAGCGGCTGTGAGTAAAACCAGTTTATCGAAGCCTGAGATAAGATGCGTAAAAATGCGTGCGATTTCTGGTTAGGTTAGGTACAAACCTAACTGTGCGCGCCGCGCACGCCGCCCGAGTGAGGTCTGGTTAGGTTAGGTTACAAACCTAACTGTGCGCGCTGCGCCCGCCGCCCGAGTGAGGTCTGTTTAGGTTAGGGTACAAACCTATTGTGCGCGCTGCGCCCGAGAAGGTCTGGTTAGGTTAGGTTACAAACCTAACTGTGCGCGCCGCGCCCGCCGCCCGAGTGAGGTCTGGTTAGGTTAGGTTACGAACCTAACTGTGCGCGCTGCGCCCACCGCCCGAGAAGGTCTGGTTAGGTTAGGGTACAAACCTAACTGTGCGCTCCGCGCCCGCCGCCCGAGTGAGGTCTGGTGAGGTTAGGTTACACACCTAACTGTGCGCGCTGCGCCCACCGCCCGAGAAGGTCTGGTTAGGTTAGGGTACAAACCTAACTGTGCGCTCCGCGCCCGCCGCCCGAGTGAGGTCTGGTGAGGTTAGGTTACACACCTAACTGTGCGCGCTGCGCCCGCCGCGACAGCGACGCAGTCGGTTTGTATGGGTGCTGTATATCTTTGGCAGATGAATCTTAATAGCGCGATCTAAAGGAGTATAGTGACATCTAGCGGCTGTGAGTAAAACCAGTTTATCGAAGCCTGAGATAAGATGCGTAAAAATGCGTGCGATTTCTGGTTAGGTTAGGTACAAACCTAACTGTGCGCGCCGCGCCCGCCGCCCGAGTGAGGTCTGGTTAGGTTAGGTTACAAACCTAACTGTGCGCGCCGCGTCCGCCGCCCGAGTGAGGTCTGGTTAGGTTAGGTTACAAACCTAACTGTGTGCGCTGCGCCCACCGCCCGAGAAGGTCTGGTTAGGTTAGGGTACAAACCTAACTCTGCGCTCCGCGCCCGCCGCCCGAGTGAGGTCTGGTGAGGTTAGGTTACACACCTAACTGTGCGCGCTGCGCCCGCCGCGACAGCGACGCAGTCGATTTATATGGGTGCTGTATATCTTTGGCAGATGAATCTTAATAGCGCGATCTAAAGGAGTATAGTGACATCTAGCGGCTGTGAGTAAAACCAGTTTATCGAAGCCTGAGATAAGATGCGTAAAAATGCGTGCGATTTCTGGTTAGGTTAGGTACAAACCTAACTGTGCGCGCCGCGCCCGCCGCCCGAGTGAGGTCTGGTTAGGTTAGGTTACAAACCTAACTGTGCGCGCCGCGTCCGCCGCCCGAGTGAGGTCTGGTTAGGTTAGGTTACAAACCTAACTGTGTGCGCTGCGCCCACCGCCCGAGAAGGTCTGGTTAGGTTAGGGTACAAACCTAACTCTGCGCTCCGCGCCCGCCGCCCGAGTGAGGTCTGGTGAGGTTAGGTTACACACCTAACTGTGCGCGCTGCGCCCGCCGCGACAGCGACGCAGTCGATTTATATGGGTGCTGTATATCTTTGGCAGATGAATCTTAATAGCGCGATCTAAAGGAGTATAGTGACATCTAGCGGCTGTGAGTAAAACCAGTTTATCGAAGCCTGAGATAAGATGCGTAAAAATGCGTGCGATTTCTGGTTAGGTTAGGTACAAACCTAACTGTGCGCGCCGCGCCCTTCGCCCGAGTGAGGTCTGGTTAGGTTAGGTTACAAAACTAACTGTGCGCGCCGCGTCCGCCGCCCGAGTGAGGTCTGGTTAGGTTAGGTTACGAACCTAACTGTGTGCGCTGCGCCCACCGCCCGAGAAGGTCTGGTTAGGTTAGGGTACAAACCTAACTCTGCGCTCCGCGCCCGCCGCCCGAGTGAGGTCTGGTGAGGTTAGGTTACACACCTAACTGTGCGCGCTGCGCACGCCGCGACAGCGACGCAGTCGATTTATATGGGTGCTGTATATCTTTGGCAGATGAATCTTAATAGCGCGATCTAAAGGAGTATAGTGACATCTAGCGGCTGTGAGTAAAACCAGTTTATCGAAGCCTGAGATAAGATGCGTAAAAATGCGTGCGATTTCTGGTTAGGTTAGGTACAAACCTAACTGTGCGCGCCGCGCACGCCGCCCGAGTGAGGTCTGGTTAGGTTAGGTTACAAACCTAACTGTGCGCGCTGCGCCCGAGAAGGTCTGGTTAGGTGAGGTTACAAACCTAACTGTGCGCGCCGCGCCCGCCGCCCGAGTGAGGTCTGGTTAGGTTAGGTTACAAACCTAACTGTGCGCGCCGCGCCCGCCGCCCGAGTGAGGTATGGTTAGGTTAGGTTACAAACCTAACTGTGCGCGCTGCGCCCGCCGCCCGAGTGAGGTCTGGTTAGAATAGGGTACAAACCTTCTGTGCGCGCTGCGCCCGAGAAGGTCTGGTTAGGTTAGGTTACAAACCTAACTGTGCGCGCCGCGCCCACCGCCCGAGTGAGGTCTGGTTAGGTTAGGTTACAAACCTAACTGTGCGCGCCGCGCCCGCCGCCCGAGTGAGGTATGGTTAGGTTAGGTACAAACCTAACTGTGCGCGCCGCGCACGCCGCCCGAGTGAGGTCTGGTTAGGTTAGGTTACAAACCTAACTGTGCGCGCTGCGCCCGAGAAGGTCTGGTTAGGTGAGGTTACAAACCTAACTGTGCGCGCTGCGCCCGCCGCCCGAGTGAGGTCTGGTTAGGTTAGGGTACAAACCTAACTGTGCGCGCTGCGCCCGAGAAGGTCTGGTTAGGTTAGGTTACAAACCTAACTGTGCGCGCCGCGCCCGCCGCCCGAGTGAGGTCTGGTTAGGTTAGGTTACAAACCTAACTGTGCGCGCCGCGCCCGCCGCCCGAGTGAGGTATGGTGAGGTTAGGTTACAAACCTAACTGTGCGCGCTGCGCCCGCCGCCCGAGTGAGGTCTGGTTAGGTTAGGGTACAAACCTATTGTGCGCGCTGCGCCCGAGTGAGGTCTGGTTAGGTTAGGTTACAAACCTAACTGTGCGCGCCGCGCCCGCCGCCCGAGTGAGGTATGGTTAGGTTAGGTTACAAACCTAACTGTGCGCGCTGCGCCCGCCGCCCGAGTGAGGTCTGGTTAGGTTAGGGTACAAACCTATTATGCGCGCTGCGCCCGAGAAGGTCTGGTTAGGTTAGGTTACAAACCTAACTGTGCGCGCCGCGCCCGCCGCCCGAGTGAGGTCTGGTTAGGTTAGGTTACGAACCTAACTGTGCGCGCTGCGCCCACCGCCCGAGAAGGTCTGGTTAGGTTAGGGTACAAACCTAACTGTGCGCTCCGCGCCCGCCGCCCGAGTGAGGTCTGGTGAGGTTAGGTTACACACCTAACTGTGCGCGCTGCGCCCGCCGCGACAGCGACGCAGTCGATTTATATGGGTGCTGTATATCTTTGGCAGATGAATCTTAATAGCGCGATCTAAAGTAGTATAGTGACATCTAGCGGCTGTGAGTAAAACCAGTTTATCGAAGCCTGAGACAAGATGCGTAAAAATGCGTGCGATTTCTGGTTAGGTTAGGTACAAACCTAACTGTGCGCGCCGCGCCCGCCGCCCGAGTGAGGTCTGGTGAGGTTAGGTTACACACCTAACTGTGCGCTCCGCGCCCGCCGCCCGAGTGAGGTCTTGTGAGGTTAGGTTACACACCTAACTGTGCGCGCTGCGCCCGCCGCGACAGCGACGCAGTCGATTTATATGGGTGCTGTATATCTTTGGCAGATGAATCTTAATAGCGCGATCTAAAGGCGTATAGTGACATCTAGCGGCTGTGAGTAAAACCAGTTTATCGAAGCCTGAGATAAGATGCGTAAAAATGCGTGTGATTTCTGGTTAGGTTAGGTACAAACCTAACTGTGCGCGCCGCGCCCGCCGCCCGAGTGAGGTCTGGTGAGGTTAGGTTACACACCTAACTGTGCGCTCCGCGCCCGCCGCCCGAGTGAGGTCTGGTGAGGTTAGGTTACACACCTAACTGTGCGCGCTGCGCCCGCCGCGACAGCGACGCAGTCGATTTATATGGGTGCTGTATATCTTTGGCAGATGAATCTTAATAGCGCGATCTAAAGGAGTATAGTGACATCTAGCGGCTGTGAGTAAAACCAGTTTATCGAAGCCTGAGATAAGATGCGTAAAAATGCGTGCGATTTCTGGTTAGGTTAGGTACAAACCTAACTGTGCGCGCCGCGCACGCCGCCCGAGTGAGGTCTGGTTAGGTTAGGTTACAAACCTAACTGTGCGCGCTGCGCCCGAGAAGGTCTGGTTAGGTGAGGTTACAAACCTAACTGTGCGCGCCGCGCCCGCCGCCCGAGTGAGGTCTGGTTAGGTTAGGTTACAAACCTAACTGTGCGCGCCGCGCCCGCCGCCCGAGTGAGGTATGGTTAGGTTAGGTTACAAACCTAACTGTGCGCGCTGCGCCCGCCGCCCGAGTGAGGTCTGGTTAGGTTAGGGTACAAACCTAACTGTGCGCGCTGCGCCCGAGAAGGTCTGGTTAGGTTAGGTTACAAACCTAACTGTGCGCGCCGCGCCCGCCGCCCGAGTTCGGTCTGGTTAGGTTAGGTTACAAACCTAACTGTGCGCGCCGCGCCCGCCGCCCGAGTGAGGTATGGTTAGGTTAGGTTACAAACCTAACTGTGCGCGCTGCGCCCGCCGCCCGAGTGAGGTCTGGTTAGGTTAGGGTACAAACCTATTGTGCGCGCTGCGCCCGAGAAGGTCTGGTTAGGTTAGGTTACAAACCTAACTGTGCGCGCCGCGCCCACCGCCCGAGTGAGGTCTGGTTAGGTTAGGTTACAAACCTAACTGTGCGCGCCGCGCCCGCCGCCCGAGTGAGGTATGGTTAGGTTAGGTTACAAACCTATTGTGCGCGCTGCGCCCGAGAAGGTCTGGTTAGGTTAGGTTACAAACCTAACTGTGCGCGCCGCGCCCGCCGCCCGAGTGAGGTCTGGTTAGGTTAGGTTACGAACCTAACTGTGCGCGCTGCGCCCACCGCCCGAGAAGGTCTGGTTAGGTTAGGGTACAAACCTAACTGTGCGCTCCGCGCCCGCCGCCCGAGTGAGGTCTGGTGAGGTTAGGTTACACACCTAACTGTGCGCGCTGCGCCCGCCGCGACAGCGACGCAGTCGGTTTGTATGGGTGCTGTATATCTTTGGCAGATGAATCTTAATAGCGCGATCTAAAGGAGTATAGTGACATCTAGCGGCTGTCAGTAAAACCAGTTTATCGAAGCCTGAGATAAGATGCGTATAAATGCGTGCGATTTCTGGTTAGGTTAGGTACAAACCTAACTGTGCGCGCCGCGCCCGCCGCCCGAGTGAGGTCTGGTTAGGTTAGGTTACAAACCTAACTGTGCGCGCCGCGTCCGCCGCCCGAGTGAGGTCTGGTTAGGTTAGGTTACAAACCTAACTGTGTGCGCTGCGCCCACCGCCCGAGAAGGTCTGGTTAGGTTAGGGTACAAACCTAACTCTGCGCTCCGCGCCCGCCGCCCGAGTGAGGTCTGGTGAGGTTAGGTTACACACCTAACTGTGCGCGCTGCGCCCGCCGCGACAGCGACGCAGTCGATTTATATGGGTGCTGTATATCTTTGGCAGATGAATCTTAATAGCGCGATCTAAAGGCGTATAGTGACATCTAGCGGCTGTGAGTAAAACCAGTTTATCGAAGCCTGAGATAAGATGCGTAAAAATGCGTGTGATTTCTGGTTAGGTTAGGTACAAACCTAACTGTGCGCGCCGCGCCCGCCGCCCGAGTGAGGTCTGGTGAGGTTAGGTTACACACCTAACTGTGCGCTCCGCGCCCGCCGCCCGAGTGAGGTCTGGTGAGGTTAGGTTACACACCTAACTGTGCGCGCTGCGCCCGCCGCGACAGCGACGCAGTCGATTTATATGGGTGCTGTATATCTTTGGCAGATGAATCTTAATAGCGCGATCTAAAGGAGTATAGTGACATCTAGCGGCTGTGAGTAAAACCAGTTTATCGAAGCCTGAGATAAGATGCGTAAAAATGCGTGCGATTTCTGGTTAGGTTAGGTACAAACCTAACTGTGCGCGCCGCGCACGCCGCCCGAGTGAGGTCTGGTTAGGTTAGGTTACAAACCTAACTGTGCGCGCTGCGCCCGAGAAGGTCTGGTTAGGTGAGGTTACAAACCTAACTGTGCGCGCCGCGCCCGCCGCCCGAGTGAGGTCTGGTTAGGTTAGGTTACAAACCTAACTGTGCGCGCCGCGCCCGCCGCCCGAGTGAGGTATGGTTAGGTTAGGTTACAAACCTAACTGTGCGCGCTGCGCCCGCCGCCCGAGTGAGGTCTGGTTAGGTTAGGGTACAAACCTAACTGTGCGCGCTGCGCCCGAGAAGGTCTGGTTAGGTTAGGTTACAAACCTAACTGTGCGCGCCGCGCCCGCCGCCCGAGTGAGGTCTGGTTAGGTTAGGTTACAAACCTAACTGTGCGCGCCGCGCCCGCCGCCCGAGTGAGGTATGGTTAGGTTAGGTTACAAACCTAACTGTGCGCGCTGCGCCCGCCGCCCGAGTGAGGTCTGGTTAGGTTAGGGTACAAACCTATTGTGCGCGCTGCGCCCGAGAAGGTCTGGTTAGGTTAGGTTACAAACCTAACTGTGCGCGCCGCGCCCACCGCCCGAGTGAGGTCTGGTTAGGTTAGGTTACAAACCTAACTGTGCGCGCCGCGCCCGCCGCCCGAGTGAGGTATGGTTAGGTTAGGTTACAAACCTATTGTGCGCGCTGCGCCCGAGAAGGTCTGGTTAGGTTAGGTTACAAACCTAACTGTGCGCGCCGCGCCCGCCGCCCGAGTGAGGTCTGGTTAGGTTAGGTTACGAACCTAACTGTGCGCGCTGCGCCCACCGCCCGAGAAGGTCTGGTTAGGTTAGGGTACAAACCTAACTGTGAGCTCCGCGCCCGCCGCCCGAGTGAGGTCTGGTGAGGTTAGGTTACACACCTAACTGTGCGCGCTGCGCCCGCCGCGACAGCGACGCAGTCGGTTTGTATGGGTGCTGTATATCTTTGGCAGATGAATCTTAATAGCGCGATCTAAAGGAGTATAGTGACATCTAGCGGCTGTCAGTAAAACCAGTTTATCGAAGCCTGAGATAAGATGCGTATAAATGCGTGCGATTTCTGGTTAGGTTAGGTACAAACCTAACTGTGCGCGCCGCGCCCGCCGCCCGAGTGAGGTCTGGTTAGGTTAGGTTACAAACCTAACTGTGCGCGCCGCGTCCGCCGCCCGAGTGAGGTCTGGTTAGGTTAGGTTACAAACCTAACTGTGTGCGCTGCGCCCACCGCCCGAGAAGGTCTGGTTAGGTTAGGGTACAAACCTAACTCTGCGCTCCGCGCCCGCCGCCCGAGTGAGGTCTGGTGAGGTTAGGTTACACACCTAACTGTGCGCGCTGCGTCCGCCGCGACAGCGACGCAGTCGATTTATATGGGTGCTGTATATCTTTGGCAGATGAATCTTAATAGCGCGATCTAAAGGAGTATAGTGACATCTAGCGGCTGTGAGTAAAACCAGTTTATCGAAGCCTGAGATAAGATGCGTAAAAATGCGTGCGATTTCTGGTTAGGTTAGGTACAAACCTAACTGTGCGCGCCGCGCCCGCCGCCCGAGTGAGGTCTGGTTAGGTTAGGTTACAAACCTAACTGTGCGCGCCGCGTCCGCCGCCCGAGTGAGGTCTGGTTAGGTTAGGTTACAAACCTAACTGTGTGCGCTGCGCCCACCGCCCGAGAAGGTCTGGTTAGGTTAGGGTACAAACCTAACTCTGCGCTCCGCGCCCGCCGCCCGAGTGAGGTCTGGTGAGGTTAGGTTACACACCTAACTGTGCGCGCTGCGCCCGCCGCGACAGCGACGCAGTCGATTTATATGGGTGCTGTATATCTTTGGCAGATGAATCTTAATAGCGCGATCTAAAGGAGTATAGTGACATCTAGCGGCTGTGAGTAAAACCAGTTTATCGAAGCCTGAGATAAGATGCGTAAAAATGCGTGCGATTTCTGGTTAGGTTAGGTACAAACCTAACTGTGCGCGCCGCGCCCGCCGCCCGAGTGAGGTCTGGTTAGGTTAGGTTACAAAACTAACTGTGCGCGCCGCGTCCGCCGCCCGAGTGAGGTCTGGTTAGGTTAGGTTACAAACCTAACTGTGTGCGCTGCGCCCACCGCCCGAGAAGGTCTGGTTAGGTTAGGGTACAAACCTAACTCTGCGCTCCGCGCCCGCCGCCCGAGTGAGGTCTGGTGAGGTTAGGTTACACACCTAACTGTGCGCGCTGCGCACGCCGCGACAGCGACGCAGTCGATTTATATGGGTGCTGTATATCTTTGGCAGATGAATCTTAATAGCGCGATCTAAAGGAGTATAGTGACATCTAGCGGCTGTGAGTAAAACCAGTTTATCGAAGCCTGAGATAAGATGCGTAAAAATGCGTGCGATTTCTGGTTAGGTTAGGTACAAACCTAACTGTGCGCGCCGCGCACGCCGCCCGAGTGAGGTCTGGTTAGGTTAGGTTACAAACCTAACTGTGCGCGCTGCGCCCGAGAAGGTCTGGTTAGGTGAGGTTACAAACCTAACTGTGCGCGCCGCGCCCGCCGCCCGAGTGAGGTCTGGTTAGGTTAGGTTACAAACCTAACTGTGCGCGCCGCGCCCGCCGCCCGAGTGAGGTATGGTTAGGTTAGGTTACAAACCTAACTGTGCGCGCTGCGCCCGCCGCCCGAGTGAGGTCTGGTTAGGTTAGGGTACAAACCTAACTGTGCGCGCTGCGCCCGAGAAGGTCTGGTTAGGTTAGGTTACAAACCTAACTGTGCGCGCCGCGCCCGCCGCCCGAGTGAGGTCTGGTTAGGTTAGGTTACAAACCTAACTGTGCGCGCCGCGCCCGCCGCCCGAGTGAGGTATGGTGAGGTTAGGTTACAAACCTAACTGTGCGCGCTGCGCCCGCCGCCCGAGTGAGGTCTGGTTAGGTTAGGGTACAAACCTATTGTGCGCGCTGCGCCCGAGAAGGTCTGGTTAGGTTAGGTTACAAACCTAACTGTGCGCGCCGCGCCCACCGCCCGAGTGAGGTCTGGTTAGGTTAGGTTACAAACCTAACTGTGCGCGCCGCGCCCGCCGCCCGAGTGAGGTATGGTTAGGTTAGGTTACAAACCTAACTGTGCGCGCTGCGCCCGCCGCCCGAGTGAGGTCTGGTTAGGTTAGGGTACAAACCTATTATGCGCGCTGCGCCCGAGAAGGTCTGGTTAGGTTAGGTTACAAACCTAACTGTGCGCGCCGCGCCCGCCGCCCGAGTGAGGTCTGGTTAGGTTAGGTTACGAACCTAACTGTGCGCGCTGCGCCCACCGCCCGAGAAGGTCTGGTTAGGTTAGGGTACAAACCTAACTGTGCGCTCCGCGCCCGCCGCCCGAGTGAGGTCTGGTGAGGTTAGGTTACACACCTAACTGTGCGCGCTGCGCCCGCCGCGACAGCGACGCAGTCGATTTATATGGGTGCTGTATATCTTTGGCAGATGAATCTTAATAGCGCGATCTAAAGTAGTATAGTGACATCTAGCGGCTGTGAGTAAAACCAGTTTATCGAAGCCTGAGACAAGATGCGTAAAAATGCGTGCGATTTCTGGTTAGGTTAGGTACAAACCTAACTGTGCGCGCCGCGCCCGCCGCCCGAGTGAGGTCTGGTGAGGTTAGGTTACACACCTAACTGTGCGCTCCGCGCCCGCCGCCCGAGTGAGGTCTTGTGAGGTTAGGTTACACACCTAACTGTGCGCGCTGCGCCCGCCGCGACAGCGACGCAGTCGATTTATATGGGTGCTGTATATCTTTGGCAGATGAATCTTAATAGCGCGATCTAAAGGCGTATAGTGACATCTAGCGGCTGTGAGTAAAACCAGTTTATCGAAGCCTGAGATAAGATGCGTAAAAATGCGTGCGATTTCTGGTTAGGTTAGGTACAAACCTAACTGTGCGCGCCGCGCACGCCGCCCGAGTGAGGTCTGGTTAGGTTAGGTTACAAACCTAACTGTGCGCGCTGCGCCCGAGAAGGTCTGGTTAGGTGAGGTTACAAACCTAACTGTGCGCGCCGCGCCCGCCGCCCGAGTGAGGTCTGGTTAGGTTAGGTTACAAACCTAACTGTGCGCGCCGCGCCCGCCGCCCGAGTGAGGTATGGTTAGGTTAGGTTACAAACCTAACAGTGCGCGCTGCGCCCGCCGCCCGAGTGAGGTCTGGTTAGGTTAGGGTACAAACCTAACTGTGCGCGCTGCGCCCGAGAAGGTCTGGTTAGGTTAGGTTACAAACCTAACTGTGCGCGCCGCGCCCGCCGCCCGAGTGAGGTCTGGTTAGGTTAGGTTACAAACCTAACTGTGCGCGCCGCGCCCGCCGCCCGAGTGAGGTATGGTTAGGTTAGGTTACAAACCTAACTGTGCGCGCTGCGCCCGCCGCCCGAGTGAGGTCTGGTTAGAATAGGGTACAAACCTTCTGTGCGCGCTGCGCCCGAGAAGGTCTGGTTAGGTTAGGTTACAAACCTAACTGTGCGCGCCGCGCCCACCGCCCGAGTGAGGTCTGGTTAGGTTAGGTTACAAACCTAACTGTGCGCGCCGCGCCCGCCGCCCGAGTGAGGTATGATTAGGTTAGGTTACAAACCTAACTGTGCGCGCTGCGCCCGCCGCCCGAGTGAGGTCTGGTTAGGTTAGGGTACAAACCTATTGTGCGCGCTGCGCCCGAGAAGGTCTGGTTAGGTTAGGTTACAAACCTAACTGTGCGCGCCGCGCCCGCCGCCCGAGTGAGGTCTGGTTAGGTTAGGTTACGAACCTAACTGTGCGCGCTGCGCCCACCGCCCGAGAAGGTCTGGTTAGGTTAGGGTACAAACCTAACTGTGCGCTCCGCGCCCGCCGCCCGAGTGAGGTCTGGTGAGGTTAGGTTACACACCTAACTGTGCGCGCTGCGCCCGCCGCGACAGCGACGCAGTCGATTTATATGGGTGCTGTATATCTTTGGCAGATGAATCTTAATAGCGCGATCTAAAGTAGTATAGTGACATCTAGCGGCTGTGAGTAAAACCAGTTTATCGAAGCCTGAGACAAGATGCGTAAAAATGCGTGCGATTTCTGGTTAGGTTAGGTACAAACCTAACTGTGCGCGCCGCGCCCGCCGCCCGAGTGAGGTCTGGTTAGGTTAGGTTACAAACCTAACTGTGCGCGCTGCGCCCGAGAAGGTCTGGTTAGGTGAGGTTACAAACCTAACTGTGCGCGCCGCGCCCGCCGCCCGAGTGAGGTCTGGTTAGGTTAGGTTACAAACCTAACTGTGCGCGCCGCGCCCGCCGCCCGAGTGAGGTATGGTTAGGTTAGGTTACAAACCTAACTGTGCGCGCTGCGCCCGCCGCCCGAGTCAGGTCTGGTTAGGTTAGGGTACAAACCTAACTGTGCGCGCTGCGCCCGAGAAGGTCTGGTTAGGTAAGGTTACAAACCTAACTGTGCGCGCCGCGCCCGCCGCCCGAGTGAGGTCTGGTTAGGTTAGGTTACAAACCTAACTGTGCGCGCCGCGCCCGCCGCCCGAGTGAGGTATGGTTAGGTTAGGTCACAAACCTAACTGTGCGCGCTGCGCTCGCCGCCCGAGTGAGGTCTGGTTAGGTTAGGGTACAAACCTATTGTGCGCGCTGCGCCCGAGAAGGTCTGGTTAGGTTAGGTTACAAACCTAACTGTGCGCGCCGCGCCCGCCGCCCGAGTGAGGTCTGGTTAGGTTAGGTTACGAACCTAACTGTGCGCGCTGCGCCCACCGCCCGAGAAGGTCTGGTTAGGTTAGGGTACAAACCTAACTGTGCGCTCCGCGCCCGCCGCCCGAGTGAGGTCTGGTGAGGTTAGGTTACACACCTAACTGTGCGCGCTGCGCCCGCCGCGACAGCGACGCAGTCGATTTATATGGGTGCTGTATATCTTTGGCAGATGAATCTTAATAGCGCGATCTAAAGTAGTATAGTGACATCTAGCGGCTGTGAGTAAAACCAGTTTATCGAAGCCTGAGATAAGATGCGTAAAAATGCGTGCGATTTCTGGTTAGGTTAGGTACAAACCTAACTGTGCGCGCCGCGCCCGCCGCCCGAGTGAGGTCTGGTTAGGTTAGGTTACAAACCTAACTGTGCGCGCCGCGTCCGCCGCCCGAGTGAGGTCTGGTTAGGTTAGGTTACAAACCTAACTGTGTGCGCTGCGCCCACCGCCCGAGAAGGTCTGGTTAGGTTAGGGTACAAACCTAACTCTGCGCTCCACGCCCGCCGCCCGAGTGAGGTCTGGTGAGGTTAGGTTACACACCTAACTGTGCGCGCTGCGCCCGCCGCGACAGCGACGCAGTCGATTTATATGGGTGCTGTATATCTTTGGCAGATGAATCTTAATAGCGCGATCTAAAGGAGTATAGTGACATCTAGCGGCTGTGAGTAAAACCAGTTTATCGAAGCCTGAGATAAGATGCGTAAAAATGCGTGCGATTTCTGGTTAGGTTAGGTACAAACCTAACTGTGCGCGCCGCGCCCGCCGCCCGAGTGAGGTCTGGTTAGGTTAGGTTACAAACCTAACTGTGCGCGCCGCGTCCGCCGCCCGAGTGAGGTCTGGTTAGGTTAGGTTACAAACCTAACTGTGTGCGCTGCGCCCACCGCCCGAGAAGGTCTGGTTAGGTTAGGGTACAAACCTAACTCTGCGCTCCGCGCCCGCCGCCCGAGTGAGGTCTGGTGAGGTTAGGTTACACACCTAACTGTGTGCGCTGCGCCCACCGCCCGAGAAGGTCTGGTTAGGTTAGGGTACAAACCTAACTCTGCGCTCCGCGCCCGCCGCCCGAGTGAGGTCTGGTTAGGTTAGGTTACAAACCTAACTGTGCGCGCCGCGCCCGCCGCCCGAGTGAGGAATGGTTAGGTTAGGTTACAAACCTAACTGTGCGCGCCGCGTCCGCCGCCCGAGTGAGGTCTGGTTAGGTTAGGTTACAAACCTAACTGTGTGCGCTGCGCCCACCGCCCGAGAAGGTCCGGTTAGGTTAGGTTACAAACCTAACTGTGCGCGCCGCGTCCGCCGCCCGAGTGAGGTCTGGTTAGGTTAGGTTACAAACCTAACTGTGTGCGCTGCGCCCACCGCCCGAGAAGGTCTGGTTAGGTTAGGGTACAAACCTAACTGTGCGCTCCGCGCCCGCCGCCCGAGTGAGGTCTGGTGAGGTTAGGTTACACACCTAACTGTGCGCGCTGCGCCCGCCGCGACAGCGACGCAGTCGATTTATATGGGTGCTGTGTATCTTTGGCAGATGAATCTTAATAGCGCGATCTAAAGGAGTATAGTGACATCTAGCGGCTGTGAGTAAAACCAGTTTATCGAAGCCTGAGATAAGATGCGTAAAAATGCGTGCGATTTCTGGTTAGGTTAGGTACAAACCTAACTGTGCGCGCCGCGCACGCCGCCCGAGTGAGGTCTGGTTAGGTTAGGTTACAAACCTAACTGTGCGCGCTGCGCCCGAGAAGGTCTGGTTAGGTGAGGTTACAAACCTAACTGTGCGCGCCGCGCCCGCCGCCCGAGTGAGGTCTGGTTAGGTTAGGTTACAAACCTAACTGTGCGCGCCGCGCCCGCCGCCCGAGTGAGGTATGGTTAGGTTAGGTTACAAACCTAACAGTGCGCGCTGCGCCCGCCGCCCGAGTGAGGTCTGGTTAGGTTAGGGTACAAACCTAACTGTGCGCGCTGCGCCCGAGAAGGTCTGGTTAGGTTAGGTTACAAACCTAACTGTGCGCGCCGCGCCCGCCGCCCGAGTGAGGTATGGTTAGGTTAGGTTACAAACCTAACTGTGCGCGCTGCGCCCGCCGCCCGATTGAGGTCTGGTTAGGTTAGGGTACAAACCTATTGTGCGCGCTGCGCCCGAGAAGGTCTGGTTAGGTTAGGTTACAAACCTAACTGTGCGCGCCGCGCCCACCGCCCGAGTGAGGTCTGGTTAGGTTAGGTTACAAACCTAACTGTGCGCGCCGCGCCCGCCGCCCGAGTGAGGTATGGTTAGGTTAGGTTACAAACCTAACTGTGCGCGCTGCGCCCGCCGCGACAGCGACGCAGTCGATTTATATGGGTGCTGTATATCTTTGGCAGATGAATCTTAATAGCGCGATCTAAAGTAGTATAGTGACATCTAGCGGCTGTGAGTAAAACCAGTTTATCGAAGCCTGAGACAAGATGCGTAAAAATGCGTGCGATTTCTGGTTATATACATAGGGCGGCTAATAAAAAGCTACCTCGCCAATCGTGAGGTGCTCTATGTGGGTCCCGACGGATGTATCGTTCGTCGGGTAATGAAGTGTGGAGTTCCTCAGGGGTCCGTTCTGGGACCCCTTCTATGGAATATGGGCTACGACTGGGTTCTGCGGGGCACGCTCCTTCCACGGACGCGTGTCCTGTGTTATGCAGATGATACCCTAGTCGTAGCCCGCGGAGGAACATATGATGAGGCGGCAAGACTGGCAGAGGTAGCAACCAGTCTTGTTGTGGGGCGTATAGAGGCGCTGGGGCTTAAGGTCGCCCTGCAAAAGACCGAGGCCCTGCTTCTCCACGGGCCTCGAAAGGGACCTCGCCCCGGTGCAAAAATACGCCTCGATGGTGTGGAGGTGAAGGTGGGGGCCCATATAAAGTATTTGGGTCTTCTTCTTGACGGGCGGTGGCGGTTTGGCGAACACTTCAGTAGGCTCGCCCTCCGCCTCGTCAGTGCTGCCAGTGCTTTGGGCCGCCTACTTCCTAATAAAGGCGGCCCTGATACCACATGCCGGCGACTTTACGCTGGCATTGTACGCAGTATCGCTCTGTATGGAGCACCAGTTTGGGCGGACGCCCTGAACGTCACCAATAAACGCATGTTGCGGAGAGCGCAGCGTGTGGTGGCGACCAGGGCGGTGCGGGGATATCGCACTATTTCCATGGGGGCTGCGTGCGCTTTGGCCGGCACGCCCCCGTGGGAGCTAGAGGCCGGGGTCCTCGCTGCGGTATACGAATACCGAGCGGCAGCGAGGGCCAGAGGACAGCGCCCCGCCTTCGACGAGGTAGAGAGGGTGAGGCGCTTAGCTCACGATGAGCTCGTTTGGAGGTGGAAGGAGGACCTAGAGGCGCCTCGGTACGGCTCTCGTACAATTGACGCTATCAGGCCCGTCCTCCATAATTGGTGTAAGAGGGGGTTCGGCTCGCTCACCTATCGGCTGGTGCAGGTGCTCTCCGGGCATGGCTGTTTTGGCCAATACCTGCACCAGATAGCCAGAAGAGAGCCAACCCCCGTGTGCCACGAATGTAGCGCACCCGAGGACGACGCCCAGCACACCCTCGAGGTGTGTCCGGCCTGGGAGGTGCAGCGCAGAACATTAGTTTCTGCAATAGGCCGGGACCTCTCGCTCCCAAGAGTAATTCGTGCCATGCTCGAGAGCGAGAGGTCGTGGGAGGCGATGGTCTCCTTCTGTGAAGAGGTTATGACACAGAAGGAGACCGCGGAGAGGGCCAGGGAGGACGATCCTCTGGCGGCCCCTCTCCGACGCAGACGGCTGGGAGCCCGGAGAAGGCGGTTCGCCCACCTTCTCCCTGTTCCCTAGGACACCAGCGGGTGAGACCGGGGGGTTTCACTCGCATTGCACGGTGTCCCTGTATGGGGGGTATCTGTTGTGTATCAGGTTACCCCCCCGTGGCGTGAGGAGGCTCGGCAGTGGCTGGGCCGACCGCTTGGGACGATGTGGCCGAAATCCTTAGGGAATCCCACATCGTCCCGCTAAAAGCGAAGCGGGATACACCGGGGTATTTTTAGTGGGTATGCCGCCGGGTTTACCGGCGGAGAGTCCCACACTCCCCCACCGCTCACCCAGGCGGTGGGATAGTGCGTAATGCATTTTTACCCCGTTAAAAAAAAAAAAAAAAAGGTTACAAACCTAACTGTGCGCGCTGCGCCCGCCGCCCGAGTGAGGTCTGGTTAGGTTAGGGTACAAACCTATTGTGCGCGCTGCGCCCGAGAAGGTCTGGTTAGGTTAGGTTACAAACCTAACTGTGCGCGCCGCGCCCGCCGCCCGAGTGAGGTCTGGTTAGGTTAGGTTACGAACCTAACTGTGCGCGCTGCGCCCACCGCCCGAGAAGGTCTGGTTAGGTTAGGGTACAAACCTAACTGTGCGCTCCGCGCCCGCCGCCCGAGTGAGGTCTGGTGAGGTTAGGTTACACACCTAACTGTGCGCGCTGCGCCCGCCGCGACAGCGACGCAGTCGATTTATATGGGTGCTGTATATCTTTGGCAGATGAATCTTAATAGCGCGATCTAAAGTAGTATAGTGACATCTAGCGGCTGTGAGTAAAACCAGTTTATCGAAGCCTGAGACAAGATGCGTAAAAATGCGTGCGATTTCTGGTTAGGTTAGGTACAAACCTAACTGTGCGCGCCGCGCCCGCCGCCCGAGTGAGGTCTGGTTAGGTTAGGTTACAAACCTAACTGTGCGCGCTGCGCCCGAGAAGGTCTGGTTAGGTGAGGTTACAAACCTAACTGTGCGCACCGCGCCCGCCGCCCGAGTGAGGTCTGGTTAGGTTAGGTTACAAACCTAACTGTGCGCGCCGCGCCCGCCGCCCGAGTGAGGTATGGTTAGGTTAGGTTACAAACCTAACTGTGCGCGCTGCGCCCGCCGCCCGAGTGAGGTCTGGTTAGGTTAGGGTACAAACCTAACTGTGCGCGCTGCGCCCGAGAAGGTCTGGTTAGGTTAGGTTACAAACCTAACTGTGCGCGCCGCGCCCGCCGCCCGAGTGAGGTCTGGTTAGGTTAGGTTACAAACCTAACTGTGCGCGCCGCGCCCGCCGCCCGAGTGAGGTATGGTTAGGTTAGGGTACAAACCTATTGTGCGCGCTGCGCCCGAGAAGGTCTGGTTAGGTTAGGTTACAAACCTAACTGTGCGCGCCGCGCCCACCGCCCGAGTGAGGTCTGGTTAGGTTAGGTTACAAACCTAACTGTGCGCGCCGCGCCCGCCGCCCGAGTGAGGTATGGTTAGGTTAGGTTACAAACCTAACTGTGCGCGCTGCGCCCGCCGCCCGAGTGAGGTCTGGTTAGGTTAGGGTACAAACCTATTGTGCGCGCTGCGCCCGAGAAGGTCTGGTTAGGTTAGGTTACAAACCTAACTGTGCGCGCCGCGCCCGCCGCCCGAGTGAGGTCTGGTTAGGTTAGGTTACGAACCTACCCGTGGGAGTTTTCAGTCTTCTATCGGGCGCGTCCCCCGGGTGGCGGATAGGGGAATGCCCTCCAGATATGGGGGGTACCGGCTACGGCCGGCGCGGACCAAAACTGAAGAGGTGGGGCCGCTCTTCGTATTCCTCTGTTAAGCAGATGATGCGAAGATGTGGCCGCTTGGTGGCTATCCGATCATCCGTGATTTCACGGATAACGGACCCCCGCCAGGCAAGCCGTAATCCGCATTTTGCGGACCGGGGACTCTGTTCGCAGGGTCACGAGGAGAAAACCTCTATAAAAAACACCAGGAGGGGGCGGAAACGCCTTCTTCACGGCGCGGCGGGTCTGGCTAGTTGTGCTCGCACGACTGGTGGACACTGGCTTCGGCCACCGTCGGGCAACCGTAATCCGCAGACGCGGACCGGGGGTCTTGCCTAGCAGGGCTGCGAGGATGAAAACCTCTATAAAAAATCACCCGCAACCCGCACTGAGCGGGCCGGGGACTCTGCTTCGGCAGGGTCGCGAGGAGGACAACCTCTTTAAAAAACGAGGTGAGGGCGCTCTGTCGCCGGGCAGCTTTGGCTGTGTTGGGAGTCCTTAAGGACTAGTGGAGCTTCGGCTCGGTGGATGGCAGGTCTGCAAGACCTGCGGCTGGACGGGCCCACCACTCGCGATTTCGCGACTAGGTGGGTGACTTCGGTCAACCGTCTGGCAACCTGCTCCCGTAGGGTGTTGTGGACATGTCTCGCAGCCCTCGGGAAGTAGGGGCCCTGGCTTGGTCGCCCGGGCCAAGAGGAGTCAACCTCAATAAAAAACCCCAAAAGGTTGGCCGTTAGTCGCGTGACGGTCGGCCGCCTCGGTCTCGAGGTGGTAGGATGGGTTAACGCCTACCCGCTAGCGCGACACCTGCACGAGAACACCCGCCCTCGTGCAGTATTAGGGTTACCCAGGTGCAGGGGGCACCGCCTGGGTGGACTTTTTAGATCCCCCATACTCGTGGGACTGTTCATGGATTCTTTTTCTCTTTTCTTGGACGTCGAGGAGGGTGACGATGCATCGCGCATAGGTAGGTTGGTAGGAGCGCGTAAGGATGCTAGTCCCTCGGAGGTGGAGCCGGCACAGGCTGCGGCGATGTCATCTGCGTCGCAGTGTGCTACTGGCAAAGAGGTGGTGCGGGAGCCTATCGTAAGGCTCACCCGCTTAAGTTCTGCGGAACTTTTAGTTGCGACGCCGGAGCCTTCAACTTCGGCGACGGTCGAGCGCATTTTGCGCAGCGGCCGTTCGAGCGCAGCTGGGGAACGGTCGCGTTCTCCGTCTGCCCAGGAGTCGGACTCAGGCACCAGCCTGATGACCGTCGATCCTTCCTCCGGGGAGGAACTCGGCCGACTCTGGGGTACACGGAAGCGGCCGTACTCTAAAAACGGAGGGTCGGGTTCCGACAGGAGCGCCAAAAGTGGACGGGGTTCTGCTTCTGGAAAGCCTGCGGCCCGACGAGGGAGAGGCGGTACGCCCGCTCCCGGTGCTAACGCCTGTATGGCGGAGGCCCGGGAAAAAATCATGCGCCTAGGGCGCGATGACGAGAGGTTGGAGGCAAAGCTGCGGTCCGAGCAAGAGGTCGCTGGAATGGATCGAGCTTTGCTCCAACTTCAAGAGAAGTCAACCCGCTTGTCAGACTCGTCCCAGGGCGAGGCCGATGAGCGGGAATTGACAGCCTCCGCGCTCAAGGAGCGAATGGAGATGTCGGCGGCGATAGTCCGGAAGGTCATTGCGACTTCCGGACATCTGAAGGGTACCTTCCAAAAGGCCCTGAAGACGGCAGTCGGAGACTGGGAGCTTCTAGCTCCAGTGCTATACAAGCGCACAGTCTCCGAAGAGACCGAGAAGCTGCGGGTGGTGAACCACCGCCTGCTCTCCGCGGTCTCTCGACAGGGGGAGGAGCTGGCCCAACTCCGTAAGGAAATGGACAGCCTCCGCGAAAGCCTCGCCGGGCAAACGCCCCGAGCGGCTGGCGTAGGTGACGACAGTAATGTCATTGCCTACGTCAACGCGCGTTTTGAGGCCATCGAGGCTCGACTGCCGCTGGAGCGGCTTCGGCCCCCCCTGGCTGCTGACAAGCGCCAGACTAACGCGCCGCCGCCGGCCACTGCGCCAGCGGCCGCGCCACCACCGGCTACGACAAAAACCCCGGACAAGACGTCCGCGAGCAAGAGGGCGACTCAGCCGCCACCTGCTCGCAGCACACCGACTGCAGCTGCGCCGAAGCCCATGGCTCCAGCGCCGCCCAACCCCGAATCCCGAGGGAATCCTCCCGCGGGGAAGAAGGGAAGGACGTCGGCCAAGAAGGGCAAGGCGGCTAACGCTGCCCCGCCCCCAAGGGAGCCCCGCCCTTTGCCGCCGGCTCCCGAGACCATGGAGTTACCGTGGAACCTCGTGACCAGCCGCAAGGGCAAGAGCAAGGGTGCACAAGCTGCAGCAGCAGTGAAGCCCCCCCCGAAACCCCAGACGAGGCAACCTAAAGTGCCGAATCTCCGTCCCGCACGCTCGGCGGCAGTAGTGGTAACGCTACAGCCAGAAGCCGAGAAGCGGGGCGTGACGTATAGCGACGTCATCTCGCAGGCCAAAACCAGCATCAGCTTGGCGAGCCTCGGGATTGAGTCCGTGCGCTTTAGGCGAGCGGCCACCGGAGGCGCCATTTTGGAGCTGCCGGGCGCTGCAGAGACAGACGGCAGGGCGGACTCTCTGGCTTCCAAGCTAAGGGAGGTCCTCAAGGCGGAAGACGTTCGAGTTTCCCGACCTGTGAAGTGTGCAGAATTGCGCATTTCTGAGTTGGATGACTCCGTCACCGCAGAGGAAGTCGCAGCCGCTGTCGCTAAGACTGGGGCGTGCTCGGTGGAGTCCGTGAAGACGGGCGAGATCCGCCGAGACAGGAGGGGGCAAGGCGCCTGCTGGGCACGTTGCCCCGTGGCGGTGGCCAAAAAGCTGGTGGACGGTGCTCGTCTGCTGGTTGGTTGGACATCGGCGCGGGTCAAGCTGCTGGAGGCCAGGGAGCTGCGTTGTTTCCGGTGTCTCGAAAAGGGACACGTCCGGAGCAAGTGCGGCTCGGAAGTTGATCGTAGCAGTCAGTGCTACCGCTGCGGTCAGCTAGGCCATCTGGCGCGTGCCTGTGAGGCGGCGCCACACTGCACGGTGTGCGCAGTGGCTGGCAAGAACGCCAGTCACAGGGTTGGGGGCCAAGCCTGCAAGGCCCCCAAACCCAAAATTCGCGGTCGGCAAGCTGCCACCGAGGCCACGGCCCGGTCGCAGCCGGCCCACTCCAAGCCACTCGGTGACGAGGAGATGCCAATTGTATCTCCTTAAATATGGCTCTCAGATTCCTGCAAGGGAATCTCAACCACTGCGCCAGAGCTCAGGACCTGTGGGTCCAGAGTCTGGCGGAGAGGTTGATAGCCATAGCGGTAGTGGCTGAGCCGTACTACATCCCGCCCGATTGGGTTTCGGATGTGGACGGCACAGCGGCCATTGCCACCCGAGTGGCCAACGGCGCCCCCCCTTTTCAGAGGATTGAAAAGGGGCACGGATGGGTTGCGGCTGAGTTGGGAGACACCCTGGTTATCGGGGTGTATTTCTCTCCTAACCGGCCTCTCGCTCAATTCGAGAGTTTTCTCTCCGAGTTGGAGGCTGTGATCGGTCGCAATCGTTCGCTCCAAGTGCTGGTCGCTGGGGATTTCAATGCCAAGTCCTTGGTATGGGGATCTCCAGCGACAGATGTGCGTGGAGAGGCGCTCGAGGAGTGGGCAGTCGCTTCTGGCATGACTGTCTTGAATCGGGGTTCGGTAGACACCTGTGTGCGCATGCGGGGAGGGTCCATCGTGGACTTGACGTTCGCGACTCCTTCGCTAGCACGACGTGTTCAGGGCTGGGAGGTGCTGGAGGGTGTGGAGACGTTGTCGGACCACCGGTATATCCGGTTCGACGTTTCTACACTTCCGGCAATTCACACTGGTCCAAGCCGTTCTACCCGGCATAGAGACAGTCCGAGATGGGCTTTGAAGCGACTCGACCGCGAGAAGTTGGAGTGTGCGGCTATCGTCCAGGCATGGGTGCCTGTGCCGGATGGGCCTGCTGAGGTGGAGGATGAGGCCGAATGGTTCCGGGAGGCGCTGTCGCAAATTTGCGACGCGGCCATGCCCCGGGCCGGGCCTATCCCTCCTAAGCGGCAGGTATACTGGTGGTCCGCAGACCTCGCGAGCTTGCGCTTTGCGTGTGTGAGGGCGAGACGCCAGTATTCCCGGTACCGTCGCAGACGCACCCGGATTGAGGACGATGAGGCCCGCCTTTATGACGCCTATAGAGAGGCGAAAAAGGCGCTCAAGGTCGCAATCAACAGAGCCAAGTCCAGGGCAAGGGAGGAGTTTCTTGAGACTCTAAATGCGGATCCGTGGGGAAGGCCGTACAGGTTGGCGTTGAGTAAGCTCCGCCCCTGGGCACCCCCGGTTACGCAGAGTCTCTCTCCTCCCTTGCTCCACGACGTCGTCCAGGCTCTGTTTCCGACCCGAGGAGAGCACACTCCGCCAGTGATGACGCCACCCACAGGTGTAGGAGTAGGTGTAGACGAGGTCCCTGCCGTGTCCGACGTTGAGTTTGATGCGGCAGTCTCGCGGCTACGGGCCAAGAGTACGGCTCCTGGTCTAGACGGCATACCCGGCCGCGCTTGGGTTCTGTCCCTCGAGTGGCTGGGGCCGAGACTGCAGAGCCTGTATTCGGCCTGTCTGTCGCAGGGACGTTTTCCGCGCCAGTGGAAAACGGGGAAGCTCGTCCTACTGAGGAAGGAGGGTCGACCATCTGACTCCCCCTCGGCCTACCGCCCGATTGTGCTGCTCGACGAGGTTGGGAAACTTCTTGAGCGCATAATCGCTGGCCGCCTGATTGGGCACCTCGAGGAGGTGGGGCCGGACTTGGCAGACTGCCAGTACGGCTTTAGGCGTCGTCGGTCCACGGTTCACGCGATCCTCCGCGTGAAGGACATCGCCAGGGAGGCGATGTCGCAGGGTCAAGTGGTGTTAGCGGTATCTCTCGATATAGCTAACGCTTTCAACACCCTGCCGTGGACCTGCATAAAGGAGGCACTACGGCACCACGGTGTCCCCCTTTATTTACGGCTCATCTTGGAAGACTACCTGACAGAGAGGTATGTCGAGTTCCCGGGGCGCGATGACTGGCAGCGTTATCCCATGTCGTGCGGTGTCCCACAGGGTTCGGTTCTTGGGCCGCTCCTGTGGAACATTGGTTATGACTGGGTGCTGCGAGCAGTCAACCTCCAGGGCGTCGAAGTAACTTGTTACGCCGACGATACCCTGATAACGGCGAGAGGGAACAACTTCCGGGATGCAGCCGTCCTTGCCACAGCAGGCGTGGCGGAAGTCGTCGGCAGAATCCGACGCCTAGGGCTACACGTGGCCCTAGAAAAATCCGAGGCGACCTGTTTTCACGGGCCTCGGAGAGGACCTCCAGCCGGTTCGGCTATCCAGGTGGGTGGAGTCCAGATCCGTGTCGAGTCGACCATGAAGTACCTAGGATTGGTCCTCGACAGTCGCTGGAACTTCCACGCCCATTTTAAGCGCTTGGCGCCTAAACTGGTGCGAACGGCGGCCGCGTTAGGCAGATTGCTGCCCAACATCGCGGGGCCGAAGGCTTCATGCCGGAGGCTTTACGCGGGAGTTGTGCGGTCCATGGCCCTGTACGGCTCACCTGTCTGGGCCGACACCCTGACAAGCCAGTGTATCGCCGAACTGCGGAGACCGCAGCGGGCGATGGCAGTCAGGGTCATACGGGGCTACCGCACAATTTCCTACGAGGCGGCCTGTGTGCTGGCCGGCACACTCCCCTGGGACCTTGATGCGAGGACCCTCTCGGCGGTGTTTCACTACCGGGAGGAGGCGCGTCGGTCCACAGTCCACGGGGTTACCCCAAGCCAGGTTTCAACCTGGCTGGAAGAGTTCCGCACACTTGCTGTGGAACTCTGGGATGTGCGGCTCGCGGATCCCGGATCGGGCCATCGCACGATCCAGGCGATCCGCCCTGTCCTCACACAGTGGCTGAATCGGCGTCACGGCGCCGTAACGTACCGTCTGACGCAGATACTCACGGGGCACGGCTGCTTCGGGAGTTATCTGTGCCGGATCGGACGGGAGGCTAGCGATGCCTGTCACCACTGTGACGCCAGCGAGGACACGGCTCAGCACACGCTGGAGGTGTGCCCAGCTTGGGCAAACGAGCGCGAGACGCTCACCGCCTCGATCGGGCGCGACCTCTCGCTGCCATCCGTGGTTTCTGCCATGGTGGCGAGCGCGAGCTCGTGGGATGCGGTGCTCTCCTTCTGCGATGCCGTCGTGTCGCAGAAGGAGAGCGCCGAGCGCCAGCGCGAGCTGGACAATCCCGCCCGACGTCGGAGGCGAGGCCGCCGGGATGGTGGTGCGTAATCCCGGCGGTTCCCTGCGGTTAGGGGACGAGAATACTACCGAGGTATCCCTGCCTGTCGTAAGAGGCGACTAAAAGGGCCCTTGGGGTCGCGAAGCGCACGCGGGGGGGCCTGCGTGTGTTTCGGTTCGCGATCCCGAGGATGACGGTAACGCGTGTCTTCGGACACAGTGGTCAGTGTTATCGTGCACTGGAGTTGAGCTTGCTCCTCCCGAGGCTGGCTGCCAGGCGGCCTTGCGCGCCGAAGGGTCCTGCGAGGAGTCTCTCCCTCGTTGGGGATCCCGGGTCCCTTCCATTCTGCGCCGAAGATGACCACCGTCAGGTTTTAGTGGGTAGGGGTCTCTGTTTTCCCAGGAGTTCCGAGTCCCACATATCCCAGGTGTCCCGAACCCAGGGCCTTGGGAATGCCTAAATGCATTTCCTGACGCAAAAAAAAAAAAAAAAAAAAAAAAAAAAAAAAAAAAAAAAAAAAAAAAAAAAGGTTACGAACCTAACTGTGCGCACTGCGCCCACCGCCCGAGAAGGTCTGGTTAGGTTAGGGTACAAACCTAACTGTGCGCTCCGCGCCCGCCGCCCGAGTGAGGTCTGGTGAGGTTAGGTTACACACCTAACTGTGCGCGCTGCGCCCGCCGCGACAGCGACGCAGTCGATTTATATGGGTGCTGTATATCTTTGGCAGATGAATCTTAATAGCGCGATCTAAAGTAGTATAGTGACATCTAGCGGCTGTGAGTAAAACCAGTTTATCGAAGCCTGAGACAAGATGCGTAAAAATGCGTGCGATTTCTGGTTAGGTTAGGTACAAACCTAACTGTGCGCGCCGCGCCCGCCGCCCGAGTGAGGTCTGGTGAGGTTAGGTTACACACCTAACTGTGCGCTCCGCGCCCGCCGCCCGAGTGAGGTCTGGTGAGGTTAGGTTACACACCTAACTGTGCGCGCTGCGCCCGCCGCGACAGCGACGCAGTCGATTTATATGGGTGCTGTATATCTTTGGCAGATGAATCTTAATAGCGCGATCTAAAGGAGTATAGTGACATCTAGCGGCTGTGAGTAAAACCAGTTTATCGAAGCCTGAGATAAGATGCGTAAAAATGCGTGCGATTTCTGGTTAGGTTAGGTACAAACCTAACTGTGCGTGCCGCGCACGCCGCCCGAGTGAGGTCTGGTTAGGTTAGGTTACAAACCTAACTGTGCGCGCTGCGCCCGAGAAGGTCTGGTTAGGTGAGGTTACAAACCTAACTGTGCGCGCCGCGCCCGCCGCCCGAGTGAGGTCTGGTTAGGTTAGGTTACAAACCTAACTGTGCGCGCCGCGCCCGCCGCCCGAGTGAGGTATGGTTAGGTTAGGTTACAAACCTAACTGTGCGCGCTGCGCCCGCCGCCCGAGTGAGGTCTGGTTAGGTTAGGGTACAAACCTAACTGTGCGCGCTGCGCCCGAGAAGGTCTGGTTAGGTTAGGTTACAAACCTAACTGTGCGCGCCGCGCCCGCCGCCCGAGTGAGGTCTGGTTAGGTAAGGTTACAAACCTAACTGTGCGCGCCGCGCCCGCCGCCCGAGTGAGGTCTGGTTAGGTTAGGTTACAAACCTAACTGTGCGCGCTGCGCCCGCCGCCCGAGTGAGGTCTGGTTAGGTTAGGGTACAAACCTATTGTGCGCGCTGCGCCCGAGAAGGTCTGGTTAGGTTAGGTTACAAACCTAACTGTGCGCGCCGCGCCCACCGCCCGAGTGAGGTCTGGTTAGGTTAGGTTACAAACCTAACTGTGCGCGCCGCGCCCGCCGCCCGAGTGAGGTATGGTTAGGTTAGGTTACAAACCTAACTGTGCGCGCTGCGCCCGCCGCCCGAGTGAGGTCTGGTTAGGTTAGGGTACAAACCTATTGTGCGCGCTGCGCCCGAGAAGGTCTGGTTAGGTTAGGTTACAAACCTAACTGTGCGCGCCGCGCCCGCCGCCCGAGTGAGGTCTGGTTAGGTTAGGTTACGAACCTAACTGTGCGCGCTGCGCCCACCGCCCGAGAAGGTCTGGTTAGGTTAGGGTACAAACCTAACTGTGCGCTCCGCGCCCGCCGCCCGAGTGAGGTCTGGTGAGGTTAGGTTACACACCTAACTGTGCGCGCTGCGCCCGCCGCGACAGCGACGCAGTCGATTTATATGGGTGCTGTATATCTTTGGCAGATGAATCTTAATAGCGCGATCTAAAGTAGTATAGTGACATCTAGCGGCTGTGAGTAAAACCAGTTTATCGAAGCCTGAGACAAGATGCGTAAAAATGCGTGCGATTTCTGGTTAGGTTAGGTACAAACCTAACTGTGCGCGCCGCGCCCGCCGCCCGAGTGAGGTCTGGTTAGGTTAGGTTACAAACCTAACTGTGCGCGCTGCGCCCGCCGCCCGAGTGAGGTCTGGTTAGGTTAGGGTACAAACCTAACTGTGCGCGCCGCGCCCACCGCCCGAGTGAGGTCTGGTTTGGTTAGGTTACAAACCTAACTGTGCGCGCCGCGCCCGCCGCCCGAGTGAGGTATGGTTAGGTTAGGTTACAAACCTAACTGTGCGCGCTGCGCCCGGTGCCCGAGTGAGGTCTGGTTAGGTTAGGGTACAAACCTATTGTGCGCGCTGCGCCCGAGAAGGTCTGGTTAGGTTAGGTTACAAACCTAACTGTGCGCGCCGCGCCCGCCGCCCGAGTGAGGTCTGGTTAGGTTAGGTTACGAACCTAACTGTGCGCGCTGCGCCCACCGCCCGAGAAGGTCTGGTTAGGATAGGGTACAAACCTAACTGTGCGCTCCGCGCCCGCCGCCCGAGTGAGGTCTGGTGAGGTTAGGTTACACACCTAACTGTGCGCGCTGCGCCCGCCGCGACAGCGACGCAGTCGATTTATATGGGTGCTGTATATCTTTGGCAGATGAATCTTAATAGCGCGATCTAAAGTAGTATAGTGACATCTAGCGGCTGTGAGTAAAACCAGTTTATCGAAGCCTGAGACAAGATGCGTAAAAATGCGTGCGATTTCTGGTTAGGTTAGGTACAAACCTAACTGTGCGCGCCGCGCCCGCCGCCCGAGTGAGGTCTGGTTAGGTTAGGTTACAAACCTAACTGTGCGCGCTGCGCCCGAGAAGGTCTGGTTAGGTGAGGTTACAAACCTAACTGTGCGCGCCGCGCCCGCCGCCCGAGTGAGGTCTGGTTAGGTTAGGTTACAAACCTAACTGTGCGCGCCGCGCCCGCCGCCCGAGTGAGGTATGGTTAGGTTAGGTTACAAACCTAACTGTGCGCGCTGCGCCCGCCGCCCGAGTGAGGTCTGGTTAGGTAAGGGTACAAACCTAACTGTGCGCGCTGCGCCCGAGAAGGTCTGGTTAGGTTAGGTTACAAACCTAACTGTGCGCGCCGCGCCCGCCGCCCGAGTGAGGTATGGTTAGGTTAGGTTACAAACCTAACTGTGCGCGCTGCGCCCGGTGCCCGAGTGAGGTCTGGTTAGGTTAGGGTACAAACCTATTGTGCGCGCTGCGCCCGAGAAGGTCTGGTTAGGTTAGGTTACAAACCTAACTGTGCGCGCCGCGCCCGCCGCCCGAGTGAGGTCTGGTTAGGTTAGGTTACGAACCTAACTGTGCGCGCTGCGCCCACCGCCCGAGAAGGTCTGGTTAGGATAGGGTACAAACCTAACTGTGCGCTCCGCGCCCGCCGCCCGAGTGAGGTCTGGTGAGGTTAGGTTACACACCTAACTGTGCGCGCTGCGCCCGCCGCGACAGCGACGCAGTCGATTTATATGGGTGCTGTATATCTTTGGCAGATGAATCTTAATAGCGCGATCTAAAGTAGTATAGTGACATCTAGCGGCTGTGAGTAAAACCAGTTTATCGAAGCCTGAGACAAGATGCGTAAAAATGCGTGCGATTTCTGGTTAGGTTAGGTACAAACCTAACTGTGCGCGCCGCGCCCGCCGCCCGAGTGAGGTCTGGTTAGGTTAGGTTACAAACCTAACTGTGCGCGCTGCGCCCGAGAAGGTCTGGTTAGGTGAGGTTACAAACCTAACTGTGCGCGCCGCGCCCGCCGCCCGAGTGAGGTCTGGTTAGGTTAGGTTACAAACCTAACTGTGCGCGCCGCGCCCGCCGCCCGAGTGAGGTATGGTTAGGTTAGGTTACAAACCTAACTGTGCGCGCTGCGCCCGCCGCCCGAGTGAGGTCTGGTTAGGTAAGGGTACAAACCTAACTGTGCGCGCTGCGCCCGAGAAGGTCTGGTTAGGTTAGGTTACAAACCTAACTGTGCGCGCCGCGCCCGCCGCCCGAGTGAGGTCTGGTTAGGTTAGGTTACAAACCTAACTGTGCGCGCCGCGCCCGCCGCCCGAGTGAGGTATGGTTAGGTTAGGTCACAAACCTAACTGTGCGCGCTGCGCCCGCCGCCCGAGTGAGGTCTGGTTAGGTTAGGGTACAAACCTATTGTGCGCGCTGCGCCCGAGAAGGTCTGGTTAGGTTAGGTTACAAACCTAACTGTGCGCGCCGCGCCCACCGCCCGAGTGAGGTCTGGTTAGGTTAGGTTACAAACCTAACTGTGCGCGCCGCGCCCGCCGCCCGAGTGAGGTATGGTTAGGTTAGGTTTCAAACCTAACTGTGCGCGCTGCGCCCGCCGCCCGAGTGAGGTCTGGTTAGGTTAGGGTACAAACCTATTGTGCGCGCTGCGCCCGAGAAGGTCTGGTTAGGTTAGGTTACAAACCTAACTGTGCGCGCCGCGCCCGCCTCCCGAGTGAGGTCTGGTTAGGTTAGGTTACGAACCTAACTGTGCGCGCTGCGCCCACCGCCCGAGAAGGTCTGGTTAGGTTAGGGTACAAATCTAACTGTGCGCTCCGCGCCCGCCGCCCGAGTGAGGTCTGGTGAGGTTAGGTTACACACCTAACTGTGCGCGCTGCGCCCGCCGCGACAGCGACGCAGTCGATTTATATGGGTGCTGTATATCTTTAACAGATGAATCTTAATAGCGCGATCTAAAGTAGTATAGTGACATCTAGCGGCTGTGAGTAAAACCAGTTTATCGAAGCCTGAGATAAGATGCGTAAAAATGCGTGCGATTTCCGGTTAGGTTAGGTACAAACCTAACTGTGCGCGCCGCGCCCGCCGCCCGAGTGAGGTCTGGTTAGGTTAGGTTACAAACCTAACTGTGCACGCCGCGTCCGCCGCCCGAGTGAGGTCTGGTTAGGTTAGGTTACAAACCTAACTGTGTGCGCTGCGCCCACCGCCCGAGAAGGTCTGGTTAGGTTAGGGTACAAACCTAACTCTGCGCTCCGCGCCCGCCGCCCGAGTGAGGTCTGGTGAGGTTAGGTTACACACCTAACTGTGCGCGCTGCGCCCGCCGCGACAGCGACGCAGTCGATTTATATGGGTGCTGTATATCTTTGGCAGATGAATCTTAATAGCGCGATCTAAAGGAGTATAGTGACATCTAGCGGCTGTGAGTAAAACCAGTTTATCGAAGCCTGAGATAAGATGCGTAAAAATGCGTGCGATTTCTGGTTAGGTTAGGTACAAACCTAACTGTGCGCGCCGCGCCCGCCGCCCGAGTGAGGTCTGGTTAGGTTAGGTTACAAACCTAACTGTGCGCGCCGCGTCCGCCGCCCGAGTGAGGTCTGGTTAGGTTAGGTTACAAACCTAACTGTGTGCGCTGCGCCCACCGCCCGAGAAGGTCTGGTTAGGTTAGGGTACAAACCTAACTCTGCGCTCCGCGCCCGCCGCCCGAGTGAGGTCTGGTGAGGTTAGGTTACACACCTAACTGTGCGCGCTGCGCCCGCCGCGACAGCGACGCAGTCGATTTATATGGGTGCTGTATATCTTTGGCAGATGAATCTTAATAGCGCGATCTAAAGGAGTATAGTGACATCTAGCGGCTGTGAGTAAAACCAGTTTATCGAAGCCTGAGATAAGATGCGTAAAAATGCGTGCGATTTCTGGTTAGGTTAGGTACAAACCTAACTGTGCGCGCCGCGCCCGCCGCCCGAGTGAGGTCTGGTTAGGTTAGGTTACAAAACTAACTGTGCGCGCCGCGTCCGCCGCCCGAGTGAGGTCTGGTTAGGTTAGGTTACAAACCTAACTGTGTGCGCTGCGCCCACCGCCCGAGAAGGTCTGGTTAGGTTAGGGTACAAACCTAACTCTGCGCTCCGCGCCCGCCGCCCGAGTGAGGTCTGGTGAGGTTAGGTTACACACCTAACTGTGCGCGCTGCGCCCGCCGCGACAGCGACGCAGTCGATTTATATGGGTGCTGTATATCTTTGGCAGATGAATCTTAATAGCGCGATCTAAAGGAGTATAGTGACATCTAGCGGCTGTGAGTAAAACCAGTTTATCGAAGCCTGAGATAAGATGCGTAAAAATGCGTGCGATTTCTGGTTAGGTTAGGTACAAACCTAACTGTGCGCGCCGCGCCCGCCGCCCGAGTGAGGTCTGGTTAGGTTAGGTTACAAACCTAACTGTGCGCGCCGCGTCCGCCGCCCGAGTGAGGTCTGGTTAGGTTAGGTTACAAACCTAACTGTGTGCGCTGCGCCCACCGCCCGAGAAGGTCTGGTTAGGTTAGGGTACAAACCTAACTCTGCGCTCCGCGCCCGCCGCCCGAGTGAGGTCTGGTGAGGTTAGGTTACACACCTAACTGTGCGCGCTGCGCCCGCCGCGACAGCGACGCAGTCGATTTATATGGGTGCTGTATATCTTTGGCAGATGAATCTTAATAGCGCGATCTAAAGGAGTATAGTGACATCTAGCGGCTGTGAGTAAAACCAGTTTATCGAAGCCTGAGATAAGATGCGTAAAAATGCGTGCGATTTCTGGTTAGGTTAGGTACAAACCTAACTGTGCGCGCCGCGCCCGCCGCCCGAGTGAGGTCTGGTTAGGTTAGGTTACAAACCTAACTGTGCGCGCCGCGTCCGCCGCCCGAGTGAGGTCTGGTTAGGTTAGGTTACAAACCTAACTGTGTGCGCTGCGCCCACCGCCCGAGAAGGTCTGGTTAGGTTAGGGTACAAACCTAACTCTGCGCTCCGCGCCCGCCGCCCGAGTGAGGTCTGGTGAGGTTAGGTTACACACCTAACTGTGCGCGCTGCGCCCGCCGCGACAGCGACGCAGTCGATTTATATGGGTGCTGTATATCTTTGGCAGATGAATCTTAATAGCGCGATCTAAAGGAGTATAGTGACATCTAGCGGCTGTGAGTAAAACCAGTTTATCGAAGCCTGAGATAAGATGCGTAAAAATGCGTGCGATTTCTGGTTAGGTTAGGTACAAACCTAACTGTGCGCGCCGCGCCCGCCGCCCGAGTGAGGTCTGGTTAGGTTAGGTTACAAACCTAACTGTGCGCGCCGCGTCCGCCGCCCGAGTGAGGTCTGGTTAGGTTAGGTTACAAACCTAACTGTGTGCGCTGCGCCCACCGCCCGAGAAGGTCTGGTTAGGTTAGGGTACAAACCTAACTCTGCGCTCCGCGCCCGCCGCCCGAGTGAGGTCTGGTGAGGTTAGGTTACACACCTAACTGTGCGCGCTGCGCCCGCCGCGACAGCGACGCAGTCGATTTATATGGGTGCTGTATATCTTTGGCAGATGAATCTTAATAGCGCGATCTAAAGGAGTATAGTGACATCTAGCGGCTGTGAGTAAAACCAGTTTATCGAAGCCTGAGATAAGATGCGTAAAAATGCGTGCGATTTCTGGTTAGGTTAGGTACAAACCTAACTGTGCGCGCCGCGCCCGCCGCCCGAGTGAGGTCTGGTTAGGTTAGGTTACAAAACTAACTGTGCGCGCCGCGTCCGCCGCCCGAGTGAGGTCTGGTTAGGTTAGGTTACAAACCTAACTGTGTGCGCTGCGCCCACCGCCCGAGAAGGTCTGGTTAGGTTAGGGTACAAACCTAACTCTGCGCTCCGCGCCCGCCGCCCGAGTGAGGTCTGGTGAGGTTAGGTTACACACCTAACTGTGCGCGCTGCGCCCGCCGCGACAGCGACGCAGTCGATTTATATGGGTGCTGTATATCTTTGGCAGATGAATCTTAATAGCGCGATCTAAAGGAGTATAGTGACATCTAGCGGCTGTGAGTAAAACCAGTTTATCGAAGCCTGAGATAAGATGCGTAAAAATGCGTGCGATTTCTGGTTAGGTTAGGTACAAACCTAACTGTGCGCGCCGCGCACGCCGCCCGAGTGAGGTCTGGTTAGGTTAGGTTACAAACCTAACTGTGCGCGCTGCGCCCGAGAAGGTCTGGTTAGGTGAGGTTACAAACCTAACTGTGCGCGCCGCGCCCGCCGCCCGAGTGAGGTCTGGTTAGGTTAGGTTACAAACCTAACTGTGCGCGCCGCGCCCGCCGCCCGAGTGAGGTATGGTTAGGTTAGGTTACAAACCTAACTGTGCGCGCCGCGTCCGCCGCCCGAGTGAGGTCTGGTTAGGTTAGGTTACAAACCTAACTGTGTGCGCTGCGCCCACTGCCCGAGAAGGTCTGGTTAGGTTAGGTTACAAACCTAACTGTGCGCGCCGCGTCCGCCGCCCGAGTGAGGTCTGGTTAGGTTAGGTTACAAACCTAACTGTGTGCGCTGCGCCCACCACCCGAGAAGGTCTGGTTAGGTTAGGGTACAAACCTAACTCTGCGCTCCGCGCCCGCCGCCCGAGTGAGGTCTGGTGAGGTTAGGTTACACACCTAACTGTGCGCGCTGCGCCCGCCGCGACAGCGACGCAGTCGATTTATATGGGTGCTGTATATCTTTGGCAGATGAATCTTAATAGCGCGATCTAAAGGAGTATAGTGACATCTAGCGGCTGTGAGTAAAACCAGTTTATCGAAGCCTGAGATAAGATGCGTAAAAATGCGTGCGATTTCTGGTTAGGTTAGGTACAAACCTAACTGTGCGCGCCGCGCACGCCGCCCGAGTGAGGTCTGGTTAGGTTAGGTTACAAACCTAACTGTGAGCGCTGCGCCCGAGAAGGTCTGGTTAGGTGAGGTTACAAACCTAACTGTGCGCGCCACGCCCGCCGCCCGAGTGAGGTCTGGTTAGGTTAGGTTACAAACCTAACTGTGCGCGCCGCGCCCGCCGCCCGAGTGAGGTATGGTTAGGTTAGGTTACAAACCTAACTGTGCGCGCTGCGCCCGCCGCCCGAGTGAGGTCTGGTTAGGTTAGGGTACAAACCTAACTGTGCGCGCTGCGCCCGAGAAGGTCTGGTTAGGTTAGGTTACAAACCTAACTGTGCGCGCCGCGCCCGCCGCCCGAGTGAGGTCTGGTTAGGTTAGGTTACAAACCTAACTGTGCGCGCCGCGCCCGCCGCCCGAGTGAGGTATGGTTAGGTTAGGTCACAAACCTAACTGTGCGCGCTGCGCCCGCCGCCCGAGTGAGGTCTGGTTAGGTTAGGGTACAAACCTATTGTGCGCGCTGCGCCCGAGAAGGTCTGGTTAGGTTAGGTTACAAACATAACTGTGCGCGCCGCGCCCACCGCCCGAGTGAGGTCTGGTTAGGTTAGGTTACAAACCTAACTGTGCGCGCCGCGCCCGCCGCCCGAGTGAGGTATGGTTAGGTTAGGTTACAAACCTAACTGTGCGCGCTGCGCCCGCCGCCCGAGTGAGGTCTGGTTAGGTTAGGGTACAAACCTATTGTGCGCGCTGCGCCCGAGAAGGTCTGGTTAGGTTAGGTTACAAACCTAACTGTGCGCGCCGCGCCCGCCGCCCGAGTGAGGTCTGGTTAGGTTAGGTTACGAACCTAACTGTGCGCGCTGCGCCCACCGCCCGAGAAGGTCTGGTTAGGTTAGGGTACAAACCTAACTGTGCGCTCCGCGCCCGCCGCCCGAGTGAGGTCTGGTGAGGTTAGGTTACACACCTAACTGTGCGCGCTGCGCCCGCCGCGACAGCGACGCAGTCGATTTATATGGGTGCTGTATATCTTTGGCAGATGAATCTTAATAGCGCGATCTAAAGTAGTATAGTGACATCTAGCGGCTGTGAGTAAAACCAGTTTATCGAAGCCTGAGATAAGATGCGTAAAAATGCGTGCGATTTCTGGTTAGGTTAGGTACAAACCTAACTGTGCGCGCCGCGCCCGCCGCCCGAGTGAGGTCTGGTTAGGTTAGGTTACAAACCTAACTGTGCGCGCCGCGTCCGCCGCCCGAGTGAGGTCTGGTTAGGTTAGGTTACAAACCTAACTGTGTGCGCTGCGCCCACCGCCCGAGAAGGTCTGGTTAGGTTAGGGTACAAACCTAACTCTGCGCTCCGCGCCCGCCGCCCGAGTGAGGTCTGGTGAGGTTAGGTTACACACCTAACTGTGCGCGCTGCGCCCGCCGCGACAGCGACGCAGTCGATTTATATGGGTGCTGTATATCTTTGGCAGATGAATCTTAATAGCGCGATCTAAAGGAGTATAGTGACATCTAGCGGCTGTGAGTAAAACCAGTTTATCGAAGCCTGAGATAAGATGCGTAAAAATGCGTGCGATTTCTGGTTAGGTTAGGTACAAACCTAACTGTGCGCGCCGCGCCCGCCGCCCGAGTGAGGTCTGGTTAGGTTAGGTTACAAACCTAACTGTGCGCGCCGCGTCCGCCGCCCGAGTGAGGTCTGGTTAGGTTAGGTTACAAACCTAACTGTGTGCGCTGCGCCCACCGCCCGAGAAGGTCTGGTTAGGTTAGGGTACAAACCTAACTCTGCGCTCCGCGCCCGCCGCCCGAGTGAGGTCTGGTGAGGTTAGGTTACACACCTAACTGTGCGCGCTGCGCCCGCCGCGACAGCGACGCAGTCGATTTATATGGGTGCTGCATATCTTTGGCAGATGAATCTTAATAGCGCGATCTAAAGGAGTATAGTGACATCTAGCGGCTGTGAGTAAAACCAGTTTATCGAAGCCTGAGATAAGATGCGTAAAAATGCGTGCGATTTCTGGTTAGGTTAGGTACAAACCTAACTGTGCGCGCCGCGCCTGCCGCCCGAGTGAGTTCTGGTTAGGTTAGGTTACAAAACTAACTGTGCGCGCCGCGTCCGCCGCCCGAGTGAGGTCTGGTTAGGTTAGGTTACAAACCTAACTGTGTGCGCTGCGCCCACCGCCCGAGAAGGTCTGGTTAGGTTAGGGTACAAACCTAACTCTGCGCTCCGCGCCCGCCGCCCGAGTGAGGTCTGGTGAGGTTAGGTTACACACCTAACTGTGCGCGCTGCGCCCGCCGCGACAGCGACGCAGTCGATTTATATGGGTGCTGTATATCTTTGGCAGATGAATCTTAATAGCGCGATCTAAAGGAGTATAGTGACATCTAGCGGCTGTGAGTAAAACCAGTTTATCGAAGCCTGAGATAAGATGCGTAAAAATGCGTGCGATTTCTGGTTAGGTTAGGTACAAACCTAACTGTGCGCGCCGCGCCCGCCGCCCGAGTGAGGTCTGGTTAGGTTAGGTTACAAACCTAACTGTGCGCGCCGCGTCCGCCGCCCGAGTGAGGTCTGGTTAGGTTAGGTTACAAACCTAACTGTGTGCGCTGCGCCCACCGCCCGAGAAGGTCTGGTTAGGTTAGGGTACAAACCTAACTCTGCGCTCCGCGCCCGCCGCCCGAGTGAGGTCTGGTGAGGTTAGGTTACACACCTAACTGTGCGCGCTGCGCCCGCCGCGACAGCGACGCAGTCGATTTATATGGGTGCTGTATATCTTTGGCAGATGAATCTTAATAGCGCGATCTAAAGGAGTATAGTGACATCTAGCGGCTGTGAGTAAAACCAGTTTATCGAAGCCTGAGATAAGATGCGTAAAAATGCGTGCGATTTCTGGTTAGGTTAGGTACAAACCTAACTGTGCGCGCCGCGCACGCCGCCCGAGTGAGGTCTGGTTAGGTTAGGTTACAAACCTAACTGTGCGCGCTGCGCCCGAGAAGGTCTGGTTAGGTTAGGTTAGGTTAGGTTAGGTTAGGTTAGGTTAGGTTAGGTTAGGTTAGGTTAGGTTAGGTTAGGTTAGGTTGGGGGAGGCCCCATGTGATTTTGTAAGTGCTAGATACGTCCCCGTCGTCTCCCCTGGCTCTCCCAGTCCTGTGCACGGTAACGCAGTGCCAGGCTGGTGACCAAATTCTAGCACTTGGGGCAATCCTTGCGGTTTTGTTTATTAGTGTTCCCAGCTCCCTGGCCGTCGAGGTATCTCCGGTTTCAGGTCGAGCGGGCCCTAATAGGCTTCTCGTGAGGTCATATCAAAACTCTCCTGTTTTGATTTTCTTTTTTCGTGTTATTAGTGTTCTCAGTTCCCTGGCCGTCGAGGTATCTCCGGTTGCAGGTTGAGCGGGGCCTAATAACGCTCTCTTTTACTGTAGCTTTTATTTTTTATTTTTCTTGTTTTTATTTTGTTCTGTAATTATGTCCACCCGACGTAATTCAGTCAACTCTGTTGAGGGTCTCGCAGTCGAGGAAGCCTCGGTGGACGAGCTGGACCAGATGGTCACACGGGCGTTGCGTAGCTCACGCCCCAAGAGGCCGGCGGGTTCACCCATTTTTGCGTCTGAGGCTTCGGTCTCAGACAGTGAGGAGGTGGCCACGGCAACACGGTCGTCGGCACCAAAAAAGGCTTCGACCAAAAAGGTCGTAGCCAAAAAGGCCAAAAAGGCGGCGACTGGCACTGCGGCTAAAAAGGCGGCGGCCAAAAAGGCGGCAGTTGCCACTGCGGCCGAATTCCTTAGGGCCAAGGCGGCGCAAGTCGCCTTGACCCGCCTGGAGTCAAACTCTAATGCATCTCGGGAGGATGCACAAGAGGTGGAAGCGGAAGAGGCTGTGGACTTCACGCGGAACCCACTCCCCGAGGAATGCTCACTCGCGGAGCTGGACGCCGCCGTTGACACCGAGACGCTGCGTGCCCGGGCGGGTCATCTGAGGTCCCAGATTTTCCAGATTGCCCGAAAGTCCGGCAATCTCAAGGGGGAGTACGTGCGTGACCTAAAAAACCACGCCACGGAATACCACGAGATTGTCGAGACGATTGCGGAGCGGACGATCTCAGATGAGACACGGCGGCTCAGTCTCGAGAACCGCAGACTTCGCCGCCAAGTGGAGGACCTCGAGAAAGAGGTGAAGGCTATGCGCCGGGATTTCTCCCAGAGGGACAAATCCCCGGCGCGGCCAGCCCTTCCCTCCCAAGACCCTGTGGGCAACTCGGCCAGTGACTTGATGGCCGAGATGTCCAAAATGGTCAAAGACATGGCGGAGGAATTGAAGGCCTCCATGTGCCGAACCTTCGGCGATATGGTGAACGCCCGCTTGGCGGTGGTTGAGGAGCGCCTCCCACCAGCACCAATCATGCGTCCTCCACTGGCCGCCGACAAAAGAAGAGAGGAGGCAGCTAAGGCTGCGTGTTCCTCAACTGCTCCGGCTCAGCCTCAGCCCGCTGCAGCTCCCAAGCCGAAGCGTACCAGGAAGGGGAGAGCGAAGGCTGTTCCGCAACAGGCACCTCCCGCTGTTGCCGGCCCGTCAACGGCTTCAACGCCGGCTGCCCCTGCGACCCACGAGGAAACGTGGAATGTAGTAGGTGGGCAAAAACGAAAAGGCAAAGGCAAAGGCAAGGGGAAGTCTTCCACACCCGCCCCAGCCCGAACCCCTGCCCAACCCTCCGTGTCTGCGGCCACACCCAAGAATGTGGCAAACAACAAGACGGTGCTGAAGAAAAAAGCGGTGAAGCTAACACCGCCGAAGTCCTCGGCTGTGATAATTACGTTACAGCCGGAGGCAATTGAGAAAGGCGTTACATACGCCATGGCGCTAAACCAAGCGAGGGAGGGCATAACTTTGCCTGAACTTGGTATAGCAAATATCAAAACCCGCACCACAGCCACGGGAGCCAGAATGCTCGAGCTGTCTGGTTCCCAAAGTGGGGATAAAGCTGATAACCTCGCAGCGAAGATCCGCGAGGTATTAAAAGATGTCGCCACCGTCGCGAGGCCCACAAAGTGCGCTGATCTTCTTGTCAGGGGCCTCGACGACTCAATCTCAAAAGAGGAAGTGGTCGCCGCCATTGCGGCAAAGGGCGGCTGTGCCGCAGAACTTATTAGGGCTGGGGAGATCCGCTCTGGCCCTGGTGGTACGGGGTCCATCACTATTAAATGTCCGTTGGCAGCGGCTAAAATAGTTGTGGAAGCAGGACGCCTCCTCGTTGGCTGGACCTCGGCCCAGGTGCGTGCCCTAGATGCCCTGCCTTTACGCTGCTTTAAGTGCATGGGCACGGGCCACACCCGCCAGACATGCCCCTCGCAAAAGGACCGGAGCGATCTATGCTTCCGGTGCGGGCGATCGGGGCATAAGGCCGAAAAGTGCGCAGAGGCACCCCGTTGTGCTATCTGTGCCGATGAGGGCAGGCCGTCAGGGCACGCAATGGGGAGTAGGAAATGCGCTCCTATCCCTAAGAGAGGACAATTGGCCGCCAGGACCCAGGCCAATTCAAGTGCGGGAGTGCGCCGTGAGCCGGCGACGGAGGAAATTGTAATGTCGGAATGAGTATAAGCCGGCATTACAATTTCCTACAGACTAACACGAACCACTGCGCCGGAGCCCAGGACCTTTTGGTTCAGGCAATGGCGCAGTGGGAAGTGGATATTGCAGTCGTGGCGGAGCCATATTTTATATCTTCCCAACCACACTGGGCGGGGGATATCAATGGCTCCGTCGCTATAATTGCGAAGACGGGCAACACTGCCCACCCCCTTATTGTGAAAGAAAGGGGGTCGGGCTATGTGGCAGCTACTTGGGGGAGGAAATACGCCATAATTGGTGTCTACTACTCCCCCAATGGCACTCTGGCAGGTCTGGAGTTACTGCTTGACACGCTGAGTCAGGTTGTACAGCGTATGGCTCCTCTCCCTACTTTACTCATGGGGGACCTCAACTCTTGGTCCTCATCGTGGGGGAGTGCCACCACAAGTTCTTGGGGCCGCGCCGTCCAAAACTGGGCAGTCGACGCCGGATTGTCCCTCTTAAATCGAGGGACAGAACATACGTGCGTGCGATGGAACGGGGGGTCCGTGGTGGACATTTCGTTCGCCACCCCTTCCACCGCACGTCGCGTCCGGTGTTGGCGCGTTCTTAGCGAGGTGGAGACTCTATCGGATCATAAGTATATCCAATTTGAGATCTCCACCTCACCCGACACAGCGGCCCTAGCCCGGCGGCAAGGGCAGGCCTCTTTCCCGCGGTGGGCCTTGACCAAGCTCAACAAAGACCTAGCGGAAGAGGCCGCCATAGTTCAGGCGTGGTGCTCGGCCCCTATATCCACGGAGGTTGACGAGGCGGCCGATGTTTTTCGGTCCTCTCTCAAGGAGGTATGCGACGCAGCCATGCCAAGGGTAAAGGCTGCAGCTCCTCGGCGGCAGGTGTACTGGTGGTCCGCAGAAATCGCGGGCCTCCGAAGCACCTGCCAACGTGCAAGGAGGGCATATGGCCGTAGTCGACGTCGGGCCAACCGAGACCCAGAGGTGGAGGGCCAGCTGTATGCCACCTACTGTTCCCACAGAAAGGCACTACAGCTGGGTATCAGCCAAGCCAAGGCTCAGGCTCGGGAGGAGCTTCTGGAGGGCTTAAACCGTGACCCATGGGGCAGGCCATATCGCGCAGCACGCAATAAGCTGCGCAATCAAGGCCCCCCGGTCATCGAGACCCTCCAGCCCGAATTGTTGGAAAGGGTGGTGCAGGAGTTGTTCCCTGACTCTCAAGAACACTTCCCACCGCCCATGGCTCCTCCCACGGGGAGGTCAAATGAAGGCGAGCCTCCCGCACCGCCCGTCACCGGAGAGGAATTGGGGACGGCGGCTGCAAGCCTGCGGCTTAAAAAGAAGGCTCCTGGCCCAGACGGGGTCCCAGGAAAAGTTTTGGGGTTGGCGCTCCGGCACATGACCGAGCAGCTGCGGGAACTGTTCAACGTTGCTATTGCACGTGGACAGTTCCCCAAAATATGGAAGGAGGGCCGCCTCTGTCTATTACAAAAAGAGGGGCGATCTCCAGACACTGCGGGGGCCTATCGCCCGATTGTCCTGCTGGATGAATCCGCGAAACTCTTTGAACGCATCATTGCGTCGCGGATCATCCAGCACATGACGGACGTTGGGCCAGATCTGTCCGGCAACCAGTTCGGATTCAGGGCCGGGCGATCAACTATTGACGCTGTCCAGGCCCTGAAAGCCGAGACGCTCGAGGCCTCCGCGAGTGGGGACAGGTCACTGGCGGTGTCACTGGACATCGCCAATGCCTTCAATAGCCTGCCCTATGGCACGATAAAGGAGGCGCTACACTACTTTAACGTGCCACCATATATAGGGCGGCTAATAATGAGCTACCTCACGGATCGTGAGGTACTCTATGTGGGCCCCGACGGAAACATCGTCCGCCGGGCAATGAAGTGTGGGGTTCCTCAGGGGTCCGTTCTGGGACCCCTTCTATGGAATATGGGCTACGACTGGGTTCTGCGGGGCACGCTCCTTCCACGGACGCGTGTCCTGTGTTACGCAGACGACACCCTAGTCGTAGCCCGCGGAGGATGCTACAATGAGGCGGCAAGACTGGCAGAGGTAGCCACCAGTCTTGTTGTGGGGCGCATAGAGGCGCTGGGGTTGAAGGTCGCCCTGCAAAAAACCGAGGCCCTTCTTTTCCACGGGCCTCGGAGGGGACCTCCCCCCGGTGCAAAAATACGCCTCAATGGCGTCGAAGTGAAGGTGGGGGCCCAAATTAAGTATTTGGGCCTCCTGCTTGACGGGCGGTGGAGCTTTGGCGAGCACTTCAGCAGGCTCGCCCCCCGCCTTGTCAGTGCTGCAAGTGCTTTGGGCCGCCTTCTTCCCAACCAAGGCGGCCCTGATACTACATGCCGGCGACTTTACGCCGGCATTGTAAGGAGCATCGCTCTTTATGGAGCGCCAGTGTGGGCGGACGCCCTGAACGTCACCAATAAACGCATGCTGCGGAGGGCGCAGCGTGTGGTGGCGACCAGGGCGGTTCGTGGATACCGCACCATATCCATGGGGGCTGCTTGCGTTTTGGCCGGCACGCCCCCGTGGGAGCTAGAGGCCGGGGTCCTCGCTGCGGTGTACGAATACCGTGCAGCAGCGAGGGCCAGAGGACAGCGCCCCGCCCTCGACGAGGTTGAGAGGGTGAGGCACATGGCTCACAATGAGCTCATTCGGAGGTGGAAGGAGGACCTGGAGGCGTCACGATTTGGTACACGTACCATCGACGCCATCAGGCCCGTCCTTCATAGGTGGTGTCAGAGGGGGTTCGGCTCACTCACCTTCCGGCTGGTGCAGGTGCTCTCTGGGCATGGCTGTTTCGGCCAATACCTGCACCATATAGCCAGAAGAGAGCCAACCCCCGTGTGCCACGAATGTGGTGCACCTGAGGATGACGCCCAGCACACCCTCGAGGTGTGTCCGGCCTGGGAGGTGCAGCGCAGCACACTAGTTGCTGCAACAGGCCGGGACCTCTCGCTCCCAAGAGCAGTTCGTGCTATGCTCGAGAGCGAGAGGTCGTGGGAGGCGATGGTCTCCTTCTGTGAAGAGGTCATGGCACAGAAGGAGACCGCGGAGAGGGCCAGGGAGGACGATCCTCTGGCGGCCCCTCTCCGACGCAGACGGCTGGGAGCCCGGAGAAGGCGGTTCGCCCGCCTTCTCCCAGTTCCCTAGGACACCAGCGGGTGAGACCGGGGGGTTTCACTCGCATTGCACGGTGTCCCTGTCTGGGGGGTATCTGTTGTGTATCAGATCACCCCCCCGTGGCGTGAGGAGGCCCGGCAGTGGCTGGGCCGACCGCTTGGGACGATGTGGCCGAAATCCTTAGGGAATCCCACATCGTCCCGCTAAAAGCGAAGCGGGATACACCGGGGTATTTTTAGTGGGTATGCCGCCGGCTTTACCGGCGGAGAGTCCCACACTCCCCCACCACCCACCCAGGCGGTGGGATAGTGCGTAATGCATTTTTACCTCGTTAAAAAAAAAAAAAAAAAAAAAAAAAAAAAGGTTAGGTTAGGTTAGGTTAGGTTAGGTTGGGGGAGGCTGAGGTTCTTGCCGCGGTGTACCAGCACCGGGCAGCGGCAAGGGCCAGGGGCGTCCGCCCCTCTTTCGAGGAAACTGAGCGCGTACGCAAGGACGCGAACGAAGCTGTCCTGCAGCATTGGAAGGAGGATCTGGCCGACGCTACCTACGGCGTCCGCACAATAAGTGCAATCAGGCCAGTCCTCAGGCGGTGGTACAAAAGGGGGTTCGGCTCTCTAACCTTTCGGCTGGTACAGGTGCTTTCCGGGCATGGATGCTTTGGAAAGTACTTGTATTCAATAGCCGGGAGGGAGCCGACCCCCGAGTGCCACGAGTGCGGAGAGGTGGAGGATGACGCACAGCACACCCTCGCAGTGTGCCCGGCGTGGGCGTCGCAGCGCCGCGCGCTTGTTGCGGCAGTCGGAGGCGACCTCTCGTTGCCAAGCATAGTTCGCTCTATGCTTGGCAACGAAAGGTCATGGGAGGCGATGGTCTCCTTCTGTGAGGACGTCATGTCCCAGAAGGAGACCGCGGAGAGGGCCCGGGAGGAAGATCCTCTGGCGGCACCTCTCCGACGTAGACGGCAGGGAGCTCGGAGGCGGCGGTTTGCCCGTCACCTCTCTGTTCCCTAATGACATCAGTGAGTGAGACCCGGGGGGGTCTCATTCGCATTGCACGATGTCACCGTCTGGGGGGTATCTGTTGTGTATCAGGATGCCCCCCCTTCAGCGTAAGGAGGCCTGGCAGTGGCTGGGCCGACCGCTTGGGGCGGTGTGGCCGAGATCCTTAGGGAATCCCACATCGTCCCGCCAGAGCAAAGCGGAGATACACCGGGGTTCTTTTAGTGGGTAGGCCGTCACCTTCTGTGACGGAGAGTCCCACACTCCCCCACTGCTTCCCCCGGCAGTGGGATAGTGCGTAACGCATTTTTTCCCCGATAAAAAAAAAAAAAAAAAAAAAAAAAAAGGTTAGGTTGGGGGAGGCCCCATGAGTGTTTTTACGAGTATCTAGTACGTCCCCGTCGTCTCCCCTGGCTCTCCCAGTCCTGGTTACGGTAACGCAGTGCCAGGCTGGTGACCAAATCTAGATACTCTGGGGCAACCTTGCGGTTTTAGCTTACTAGTGTTCCCAGCTCCCTGGCCGTCGAGGTATCTCCGGTTTCAGGTCGAGCGGGCCCTAATAGGCTTCTCGCGAGGTGATTTTCTTTCTAGAAAATCAACACTCTTTGTTTATTAGTGTTCTCAGCTCCCTGGCCGTCGAGGTATCTCCGGTTGCAGGTTGAGCGTGACCTAATAACGCACTCTTTGTTGTGACATTATTCTTGTTTTGTGTTTTCGTTTTGTCTGCAATTATGTCTACCCAGCGTAATTCAGCCAACCCACTCGAGGGTCTCGCAGTCGAGGTAAACTCGGCCGATGAGCTGGACCAGATGGTTACGCGAGCGTTGCGTAGCCAACGGCCTAAGAGGCCAGCGGGTTCGCCCATTTTTGCGTCTGAGGCTTCGGTCTCAGACAGTGAGGAGGTGGCCACGACAACACGGTCGTCGGCACCGAAAAAGGCTACGGCCAAAAAGGTCGTAGCCAAAAAGCCTAAAAAGGCGGCGTCTGGCCCTGCGGCCAAAAAGGCGGCGGCCAAAAAGGCGGCAGTTGCCACTGCGGCCGAATTTTTAAGGGCCAAGGCCGCGCAAGTCGCCTTGACCCGCCTCGAGTCTAACTCCAACGCATCTCGCGAAGATGCACAGGAGGTGGAGGCCGACGAGCCTGTCGACTTCACGAGGAACCCACTCCCCGAGGAATGCTCACTCGCGGAGTTGGACGCAGCCGTCGACACCGAGACGTTGCGTGCCCGGGCGGGTAATTTGAGGTCGCTGATCTTCCAAATTGCCAGAAAGTCCGGCAATCTTAAGGGTGAGTACGTGCGTGACCTAAAAAACCACGCAACGGAATACCATGAGATTGTCGAGACGATTGCGGAGAGGACAATCTCGGATGAGACACGGCGGCTCAGTCTCGAAAACCGGAGACTTCGCCGCCAAGTAGAGGACCTAGAGACCGAGGTGAAAGCCATGCGCCGCGATTTCTCTCGGAGGGATAAATCCCCGGCGCAGCCCGCCATTCCTTCCCAAAACCCTGCGGGCAGCTCGGCAAATGACTTGATGGCCGAGATGTCCAAATTGGTCAAAGATATGGCGGAGGAATTGAAGGCCTCCATGTGCCGAACCTTCGGCGATATGGTGAACGCCCGCTTGGCGGTCGTTGAGGAGCGCCTTCCTCCCGCAAAAATCGTGCGGCCTCCGCTTGCCGCCGACAAGAAGCGAGAGGAGGCAGCCAGGGCTGCGGTTGCCTCATCTGCGCCTGCGCCTGCCCAGCCTCTGCCTACTGCGGCTCCTAAGCCGAAACGAACACGGAAGGGCAAAGCTAGGGTGGGTCCACAACAAGCACCCCTCGCTGTTGCCGGCCCGTCGTCCGCGGTGACTCCGGCTGCCCCTGCCACCAGCGAGGGACAATGGAATGTGGTGGTTGGGAATAAAGGGAAAGGCAAAGGCAAGGGGAAGGTCTCTACGCCCGCCGCAGCCCGAACCCCTGCTCAACCCTCCGTATCGGCTGTTGCACCTAAAAATGCGGCAAACAAAAAGACGGCGCCAAAACAAGTGGTGAAACTTTCACCGCCAAAATCTTCAGCTGTGATAATCACGCTGCAGCCGGAGGCACTGGAGAAAGGGGTGACGTACGCTATGGCCCTTAACCAGGCAAAGGGGAGCATAGCGCTGAATGAGCTTGGCATTGCCAATATCAAAACCCGCACCACAGCTACGGGAGCCAGAATGCTCGAGTTGTCTGGCTCCCAAAGCGGGGACAAGGCTGATAACCTCGCGGAGAAGATCCGCGAGGTATTAAAAGACGTCGCCACCGTCGCGAGGCCCACAAAGTGTGTGGATCTTCTTGTCAGGGGCCTCGACGACTCGGTTGCAAAGGAGGAAGTGGTTGCTGCTATTGCGGCAAAGGGCGGCTGTGCCGCGGAACTAGTTAGGGCTGGGGAAATCCGCTCCGGCCCTGGAGGCATGGGGTCCATCACCATTAAATGTCCGGTGGCAGCGGCCAAAATAGTGGTGGAAGCGGGACGCCTCCTCATCGGCTGGACCTCGGCTCAGGTGCGTGCCCTAGGTGCCCTGCCCTTGCGCTGTTTCAAGTGCATGGGCACGGGCCACACTCGCCAGACATGCCCCTCGCAAAAGGACCGGAGCGATTTATGCTTCCGGTGTGGGCGATCGGGGCATAAGGCTGAAAAATGCACAGAAACACCTCGCTGTGCAATCTGTGCTGATGAGGGGAAGCCGTCAGGGCATGCAATGGGGGGAAGGAAATGTGTTCCTACCCCCAAGAGAGGAACATTGGCCCCCAGGACCCAGGCCTCTACAAGTGCGGGAGTGCGCCATAAGTCGGCGACGGAGGAAATTGTAATGTCGGAATGAGTGTAAGCCGACATTACAATTTCCTACAGACTAACACGAACCACTGCGCCGGAGCCCAGGACCTTTTTGTTCAAGCAATGGCGCAGTGGCAAGTGGATGTTGCGGTCGTGGCGGAGCCCTACTTTGTATCTCCCCAACCTCACTGGGCTGGGGATATCAATGGCTCCGTCGCCATAGTCGTGAAGACGGGCAGCGTTGCCCGCCCCCTCATTGTAAAAGAAAGGGGGTCGGGCTATGTGGCAGCCACTTGGGGGAGAGAATACGCCATAATTGGTGTATATTTCTCCCCTAATGGCACTCTGGCAAACCTAGAGGTGTTACTGGACACCCTAGGTCAGGTTGTGCAGCGGATGGCCCCCCTTCCTATTTTATTGATGGGGGACCTCAATTCTTGGTCCACCTCATGGGGAAGTGTGACCACCAATTCTTGGGGCCACACCGTCCAAAGCTGGGCGGCCGATGCCGGACTGTCCCTTTTAAATCGAGGGACAGAACACACGTGCGTGCGATGGAATGGGGGGTCCGTGGTGGACATTTCGTTTGCCACCCCTTCTATTGCACGTCACGTCCGGTGTTGGCGGGTACTCAGTGAGGTGGAGACTCTATCGGATCACAAATACATCCAATTTGAGATCTCCACCTCACCTGATACAGCGGCCTTAGCCCGGCGGCAAGGGCAGGCCTCTTTCCCGCGGTGGGCCCTGACCAAGCTCGACCAAGAGCTAGCGGAAGAGGCCGCCATTGTTCAGGCGTGGTGTTCGGCCCCAATCTCGTCAGATGTTGACGAGGCAGCCAACGTCTTTCGGGCCTCTCTTAGGGAGATATGTGACGCCTCCATGACGAGGGTGAAGGCTGCAGCACCTCGGCGGCAGGTGTACTGGTGGTCCGCAGAAATCGCGGACCTTCGGAGCACCTGCCAGCGTTCAAGGAGGGCATACGGCCGCAGTCGACGTCGGGCCAACCGAAACCCAGAGGTGGAGGGCCAGCTGTATGCCACCTACTGTTCTAACAGAAAGACGCTGCAGCTGGCCATCAGCCAAGCCAAGGCCCAGGCTCGGGAGGAGCTTCTGGAGGGTTTGAATCGCGACCCATGGGGGAGGCCTTATCGCGCAGCTCGCAACAAGTTGCGAAACCAAGGCCCCCCGGTCATCGAAACCCTCCAGCCCGAATTGCTTGAAAGGGTGGTGCAGGAGCTGTTTCCTGATTGTCAGGAACACTTCCCACCACCCATGGCTCCTCCCACTGGGAGGCCGAATGAAGCCGAGCGTTCCGCACCGCCCGTCACTAAAGAGGAATTGGGGACGGCGGCTGCAAGCCTCCGGCTTAAAAAGAAGGCACCTGGTCCCGACGGGGTCCCGGGCAAAGTCTTGGGGGTCGCGCTCCGGCAAATGGACGAGCAACTGCGGGAACTGTTCAATGTTGCGATTGCACTTGGACAGTTCCCTAAAGTATGGAAGGAGGGTCGCCTATGCCTCTTGCAGAAAGAGGGGCGGTCGCCGGACACAGCGGGGGCCTATCGCCCGATTGTCCTGCTGGATGAATCTGCGAAACTATTTGAACGCATCATTGCATCGCGGATCATCCAGCACATGACGGACGTTGGGCCAGATCTGTCCGGCAACCAGTTCGGATTCAGGGCCGGGCGATCAACAATTGATGCTGTCCAGGCCCTGAAAACCGAGACGCAAGAGGCGTCCGCGAGCGGGGATAGGTCGTTGGCGGTGTCGCTGGACATCGCCAATGCCTTTAATAGCCTGCCCTATGGCACGATAAAGGAGGCACTACGCCACTTTAACGTGCCACCGTATATAGGGCGGCTAATAATGAGTTACCTCACAGATCGTGAGGTGCTCTATGTGGGCCCCGACGGAAACATCGTCCGCCGGGCAATGAAGTGTGGTGTTCCTCAGGGGTCCGTTCTGGGACCCCTTCTATGGAATATGGGCTATGACTGGGTTCTGCGGGGCACGCTCCTTCCACGGACGCGTGTCCTGTGTTATGCAGACGACACCCTAGTCGTAGCTCGTGGAGGAACCTTCAATGAGGCTGCAAGGCTGGCAGAGGTAGCCACTAGCCTTGTGGTGGGACGAATAAAGGCGCTGGGGTTGAAGGTCGCCCTGCAAAAAACCGAGGCCATTCTTTTCCACGGGCCTCGGAGGGGACCTCCCCCCGGGGCGAAAATACGTCTAGATGGCGTGGAGGTGAGGGTGGGGGCCCAAATGAAGTATTTGGGCCTCCTACTTGACGGGCGGTGGGGTTTTGGCGAGCACTTCAGCAGGCTCGCCCCCCGCCTCGTCAGTGCCGCGAGTGCCTTGGGCCGCCTTCTACCCAACAAAGGCGGCCCCGATACTACATGCCGGCGACTTTACGCCGGCATTGTACGGAGTATCGCCCTCTATGGCGCACCTGTGTGGGCAGATGCCCTAAACGTCACAAACAAGCGCATGCTGCGGAGGGCGCAGCGTGTGGTGGCGACCAGGGCGGTGCGGGGGTACCGCACCATTTCCATGGGGGCTGCCTGCGTTTTGGCCGGTACGCCCCCGTGGGAGCTAGAGGCCGGGGTCCTCGCTGCGGTATACGAATACCGCGCAGCAGCGAGGACCAGAGGACAGCGCCGCGCCTTCGACGAGGTTGAGAGGGTGCGGCGCTTAGCTCAGAATGAGCTGCTTTGGCGATGGAAGGAGGACCTGGAGGCGCCTAGGTACGGCATTCGTACCATAGATGCCATCAGGCCCCTCCTTCATAGGTGGTGTCAGAGTGGGTTCGGCGCACTCACCTTCCGGCTGGTGCAGGTGCTCTCTGGGCATGGCTGTTTCGGCCAATACCTGCACCAGATAGCCGGAAGAGAGCCAACCCCCGTGTGCCACGAATGTGGCGCACTCGAAGATGACTCCCAGCACACCCTCGAGGTGTGCCCGGCCTGGGAGTCGCAGCGCCACAATTTGATGGCTGCAATAGGCCGGGACCTCTCGCTACCGAAGGTAGTTCGAGGTATGCTCGAGAGCGAGAGGTCGTGGGAGGCGATGGTCTCCTTCTGTGAAGAGGTTATGACACAGAAGGAGTCCGCGGAGAGGGCCAGGGAGGACGATCCTCTGGCGGCCCCTCTCCGACGCAGACGGCTGGGAGCCCGGAGAAGGCGGTTCGCCCGCCTTCTCCCAGTTCCCTAGGACACCAGCGGGTGAGACCGGGGGGTTCCACTCGCATTGCACGGTGTCCCTGTCTGGGGGGTACCTGTCGTGTATCAGGTTACCCCCCCGTGGCGTGAAGAGGCCCGGCAGTGGCTGGGCCGACCGCTTGGGACGATGTGGCTGAAATTCTTAGGGAATCCCACATCGTCCCGCTAAAAGCGAAGCGGAGATACACCGGGGTATTTTTAGTGGGTATGCCGCCGGGTTTACCGGCGGAGAGTCCCACACTCCCCCACCGCTCACCCAGGCGGTGGGATAGTGCGTAATGCATTTTTACCCCGTTAAAAAAAAAAAAAAAAAAAAAAAAAAAAAAAAAAAAAAAAGGTTAGGTTAGGTTAGGTCAGGTTAGGTTAGGTTAGGTTAGGTTAGGTTAGGTTAGGTTAGGTTAGGTTAGGTTAGGTTAGGTTAGGTTAGGTTAGGTTAGGTTAGGTTAGGTTAGGTTAGGTTAGGTTAGGTTAGGTTAGGTTAGGTTAGGTTAGGTTAGGTTAGGTTAGGTTAGGTTAGGTTAGGTTAGGTTAGGTTAGGTTAGGTTAGGTTAGGTTAGGTTAGGTTAGGTTAGGTTAGGTTAGGTTAGGTTAGGTTAGGTTAGGTTAGGTTAGGTTAGGTTAGGTTAGGTTAGGTTAGGTTAGGTTAGGTTAGGTTAGGTTAGGTTAGGTTAGGTTAGGTTAGGTTAGGTTAGGTTAGGTTAGGTTAGGTTAGGTTAGGTTAGGTTAGGTTAGGTTAGGTTAGGTTAGGTTAGGTTAGGTTAGGTTAGGTTAGGTTAGGTTAGGTTAGGTTAGGTTAGGTTAGGTTAGGTTAGGTTAGGTTAGGTTAGGTTAGGTTAGGTTAGGTTAGGTTAGGTTAGGTTAGGTTAGGTTAGGTTAGGTTAGGTTAGGTTAGGTTAGGTTAGGTTAGGTTAGGTTAGGTTAGGTTAGGTTAGGTTAGGTTAGGTTAGGTTAGGTTAGGTTAGGTTAGGTTAGGTTAGGTTAGGTTAGGTTAGGTTAGGTTAGGTTAGGTTAGGTTAGGTTAGGTTAGGTTAGGTTAGGTTAGGTTAGGTTAGGTTAGGTTAGGTTAGGTTAGGTTAGGTTAGGTTAGGTTAGGTTAGGTTAGGTTAGGTTAGGTTAGGTTAGGTTAGGTTAGGTTAGGTTAGGTTAGGTTAGGTTAGGTTAGGTTAGGTTAGGTTAGGTTAGGTTAGGTTAGGTTAGGTTAGGTTAGGTTAGGTTAGGTTAGGTTAGGTTAGGTTAGGTTAGGTTAGGTTAGGTTAGGTTAGGTTAGGTTAGGTTAGGTTAGGTTAGGTTAGGTTAGGTTAGGTTAGGTTAGGTTAGGTTAGGTTAGGTTAGGTTAGGTTAGGTTAGGTTAGGTTAGGTTAGGTTAGGTTAGGTTAGGTTAGGTTAGGTTAGGTTAGGTTAGGTTAGGTTAGGTTAGGTTAGGTTAGGTTAGGTTAGGTTAGGTTAGGTTAGGTTAGGTTAGGTTAGGTTAGGTTAGGTTAGGTTAGGTTAGGTTAGGTTAGGTTAGGTTAGGTTAGGTTAGGTTAGGTTAGGTTAGGTTAGGTTAGGTTAGGTTAGGTTAGGTTAGGTTAGGTTAGGTTAGGTTAGGTTAGGTTAGGTTAGGTTAGGTTAGGTTAGGTTAGGTTAGGTTAGGTTAGGTTAGGTTAGGTTAGGTTAGGTTAGGTTAGGTTAGGTTAGGTTAGGTTAGGTTAGGTTAGGTTAGGTTAGGTTAGGTTAGGTTAGGTTAGGTTAGGTTAGGTTAGGTTAGGTTAGGTTAGGTAGGTTAGGTTAGGTTAGTTAGGTTAGGTTAGGTTAGGTTAGGTTAGGTTAGGTTAGGTTAGGTTAGGTTAGGTTAGTTAGGTTAGGTTAGGTTAGGTTAGGTTAGGTTAGTTAGGTTAGGTTAGGTTAGGTTAGGTTAGGTTAGGTTAGGTTAGGTTAGGTTAGGTTAGGTTAGGTTAGGTTAGGTTAGGTTAGGTTAGGTTAGGTTAGTTAGGTTAGGTTAGGTTAGGTTAGGTTAGGTTAGGTTAGGTTAGGTTAGGTTAGGTTAGGTTAGGTTAGGTTAGGTTAGGTTAGGTTAGGTTAGGTTAGGTTAGGTTAGGTTAGGTTAGGTTAGTTAGGTTAGGTTAGGTTAGGTTAGGTTAGGTTAGGTTAGGTTAGGTTAGGTTAGGTTAGGTTAGGTTAGGTTAGGTTAGGTTAGGTTAGGTTAGGTTAGGTTAGGTTAGGTTAGGTTAGGTTAGGTTAGGTTAGGTTAGGTTAGGTTAGGTTAGGTTAGGTTAGGTTAGGTTAGGTTAGGTTAGGTTAGGTTAGGTTAGGTTAGGTTAGGTTAGGTTAGGTTAGGTTAGGTTAGGTTAGGTTAGTTAGGTTAGGTTAGGTTAGGTTAGGTTAGGTTAGTTAGGTTAGGTTAGGTTAGGTTAGGTTAGGTTAGGTTAGGTTAGGTTAGGTTAGGTTAGGTTAGTTAGGTTAGGTTAGGTTAGGTTAGGTTAGGTTAGGTTAGGTTAGGTTAGGTTAGGTTAGGTTAGGTTAGGTTAGGTTAGGTTAGGTAGGTTAGGTTAGGTTAGGTTAGGTTAGGTTAGGTTAGGTTAGGTTAGGTTAGGTTAGGTAGGTTAGGTTAGGTTAGGTTAGGTTAGGTTAGGTTAGGTTAGGTTAGTTAGGTTAGGTTAGGTTAGGTTAGGTTAGGTTAGGTTAGGTTAGGTTAGGTTAGGTTAGGTAGGTTAGGTTAGGTTAGGTTAGGTTAGGTTAGGTTAGGTTAGGTTAGGTTAGGTTAGGTTAGGTTAGGTTAGGTTAGGTTAGGTTAGGTTAGGTTAGTTAGGTTAGGTTAGGTTAGGTTAGGTTAGGTTAGGTTAGGTTAGGTTAGGTTAGGTTAGGTTAGGTTAGGTTAGGTTAGGTTAGGTTAGGTTAGGTTAGGTTAGGTTAGGTTAGGTAGGTTAGGTTAGGTTAGGTTAGGTTAGGTTAGGTTAGGTTAGGTTAGGTTAGGTTAGGTTAGGTTAGGTTAGGTTAGGTTAGGTTAGGTTAGGTTAGGTTAGGTTAGGTTAGGTTAGGTTAGGTTAGGTTAGGTTAGGTTAGGTTAGTTAGGTTAGGTTAGGTTAGGTTAGGTTAGGTTAGGTTAGGTTAGGTTAGGTTAGGTTAGGTTAGGTTAGGTTAGGTTAGGTTAGGTTAGGTTAGGTTAGGTTAGGTTAGGTTAGGTTAGGTTAGGTTAGGTTAGGTTAGGTTAGGTTAGGTTAGGTTAGGTTAGGTTAGGTTAGGTAGGTTAGGTTAGTTAGGTTAGGTTAGGTTAGGTTAGGTTAGGTTAGGTTAGGTTAGGTTAGGTTAGGTTAGGTTAGGTTAGGTTAGGTTAGGTTAGTTAGGTTAGGTTAGGTTAGGTTAGGTTAGGTTAG